>CM061036.1:29245256-30600881 GCA_030763125.1 Hippophae gyantsensis
AAGTTAAAAGGTCCCCCATCAAAAGAAATCAAAATAAGTACTGCAAATACCATTGTGATTATGGGTATATCACTAATGATTATTGAGAATTTAATAATGAAATTAAATACTCAATTCAAAAAGGAATGTAGAAACATTTTGTACTTGCAAAAAGACCTTCGACATAAATTAAATCCATAGATCAAACCAAAGAAGCTGGGCTTTAGGTAGCTAATGTGGTTTGCATGATCTTCTATAAACCTATTGGTAAAGATTCTAATCATGCTAGAAAAGCTCATGCCAATGGGCCCTATATAAAACAAGAAGTACTTAGCATTACATAGAGCTAAGGAAAGGGCAATGAGCCTACAATTATGGGATAAGACTTGGTATTTTTCATGAAGAAAGCTAGGAGATTGATACACCCATATTATGATGCATTGATTACCACTCTTCAAATTTCCAACACCAAGATGCATAGAATCTTGGTAGATATGGGAAGTTCTTTCGACTTCTTCTTCATAGATGATTAGAAATAGATGAAAATCTAGCACACCCTTCAGCTTATGGAGACACCACTATTTTGATTCTCCAAAAAATCGTTAACCTTGGAAAAAAGTGTAAAATTTTGGATGAGCATTGGAGAAGGTCGGGCCACTTGGACATTAATGATTAATTTCCTATTAGTTAACTATCCTTTACCATACAATTGTATATTATGAAGACCTTTTCTACATGCCATCAGGGTAGTATCATAACTTAACACCTAGCATTGAAGTTCTCAAAAGAAGATAGAGTTGGGACATTCTTATGAGAAGAAAGGATAGCTCAAAAATGTTACAATGTATGAGTCAGACAAGGGAAAACAAAGCCTTGATCAACTTTAGAGCAATCAAAAACGATTTAGAATCATTTAGCATTTTCTTTTGTAATTTTTAATTTTGATAAAGTGATACATGAGATCCTATGCAACTATGTCAACAACAATGCCTAGACTTGTTAGAAGAGCCAGATAAAGAATAAAAATAAAAAGACAAAAGACAAAAAAAAGTATTCATAAAGTATTCAATAAAAGAAGTGTAGTCGCACTCACATCGTATGCAATTTTCCTCATGCTTTTGAGACTTATTCTACCAACAAAATATCTTAACATTCTTCCGAGAATCCAGTAACTCTATTCCAAAAAGAAGTCAACATATAGTTGCATTGTGATAACTGTATTTTATATAGTTATTTTCACCTATTTTATTAATTATAATTGTTATGTTCTTGATGTTTTTAGTTAATTTTCGAGTAATAAATTAGTATTTACTGTTTTTTTATATATTTTAATAAAAGTAAATAATTTGTATCGAAAATGTACTTAATGTCAAATTTATGTCCACAAATATAATTTCAAATAATATAGTTCTTAATTACAATTTATACAAATCGAAAATATAATTTAAATTAAATTTGGGCTTCATTTTAATTATTAAAAGTTTAAAAATTTAATTTAAAATTAGCAAAGGGCTTAACTGTAATTAAAGAAAGTTTAAAATGTAATTTGAAATATATTTGTGGGTCAAAATGGAATTAATAAAGTTTAATTTTTTGCGCAGGGGAGAAGAATCTACGCGCCAATCTACACGCGCAAATCGTGGACCGTCCGATCAGATAAGAAACGGCTGAGATTCGCGCGTCCTTATCACACCCGACCAAAGAGAGTGGGTGTAGGTCTCAAATTTTCACGCGGCTCGGTACGCCGAGTGGGGCCCACCTGCCGCGCAGGCCGGCGTGCAAGTAGGACCCACGTGTCTGACGCGTTGCAGCCCCTGTCCCCCGCTTACGCGCACCTCTGATCCCGTGCGCTGATCTCCACTTGAGCCCGGTTATTCCACCAACCAGAATCTGCCACGTTTCCTACTTAATCTATCAGCCAATCATGTTAGGACACGTGGCATGTTTCGGTGAACGCAAAAGCGCGGAATCCCGGGCACGTCTCAGGAGCTGTCTCCCACGTTTCTCGCGCTGCAATCCGGTGCGGCAATTCTCCGTGAGCCCGTCCTTTCCATCCTGTTATGTGCTGCCACGTGTCCCACCATTTTCTTGCAGCGAATCAGACGCTGACACGTGGCATGCACTTTGAAATTAAAAAAAAGTCAGAACGGCTCCCTCTGTTTATGTCGTGCACGCGTATAAAAATACAATATTCCAATTCGTACGCATGTATGCGGAATTTAAGAAAAATGTCTGGTTTTAATTTCGATACAAATATTTTACGCGTGTATTAATTTTTAATATTTTATTGATGTATTTTTTTGCTATAAATAGGAGATAGTTTTTAGTTGTAAAAAAGTTTTTGAGAGTTTAGTTTTGGAAATTATTTTGTGTTGCTTGGTTTTGGACGGCAAAACACGCAGAAGCCATTTTTGGCTTTTGTTGTGTTTGCGTGTGCCAAATATTTGTTTTAAGTGATGTTTTAATTTTATTTCTGCTTCTTCTTATTTTTCTGTAGTTGTTGTAATTTTTATTTTAATTTTATGAAGTAATTTAATTTTTCTAGGGTTGCATTTGATCTAAATTTATGAAGCTTTGATTTTAATTATTTTTGATAGATTTATAAGACGTTTGATTTGTTCGTTCTATTTTGTTCTTAATGCTTTTTGATTATTTACGAATCTTATCAAAACGATTTGTGACACATAAATAAACTTGAGAAAGGCATTTGTGTGTGTATTGCTCGTAAATAGAATGACATGTATGATGAAGGATAGAAATATACCCTAATTGTATGTGTGGCCATTTGAAAACTTAGAACTTAATGAATCCTATTAAATTTAATTCTCATAGAGATATAGTGAATTAATTTAACGAGGTGTGTTTATACGGAGCTCGAAAGAGATGTATGAATAATAAAAAAAGAAGTTTTCGGTTGACAAATTAAATGTACTAAAAAATATAAATCAAAAGAAAATAACATGATTTGAGTGGATTAGTTTGGTGAAAAATTGCAATCCTAGATTTCTTTTATTTTCTTATTTTACTTTTTTATTAATCAACGATTGTTTTGGATAAAATCAGAGAGATACAATTTTAGTACTCGACAAACTATAGTAACAAATCCTCGTGGGATCGATCTTTACTTACTAATCATATTACTTGTGACCGTGTATACTTGCACGAGTCCGTGTGTTGAAAACCACACAACACATTGAAAACCAAACTTTGGCCTATACTCATTCCTCTAACAAGGTTAGAAGTCATACATTACTCCACAAAGCTCTAACAACCGTACTTGGCCAAAGTCTTTGTACTTAAAAAAATCCAAATTTCAAACTTAGACAAAGAAAGTCATAAGATTTAGGATAGATTTAGCTCCTCCAAATAGGTATCAATAATAACATCAAGCAAAAGTTTGAATAAAATGCATCACTTCCACAAGTTACAAGTAAAAAACTAGGTTTAACCTCTAGCAAAAAAGTGAGGTTACAAACCCCTTTTGTGCTCGACAAACTAGAAATGGAACATGAAAGAAAATAGGTATCAATAATAACATCAAGCAAAAGTTTGAATAAAATGCATCACTTCCACAAGTTACAAGTAAAAAACTAGGTTTAACCTCTAGCAAAAAAGTGAGATTACAAACCCTTTTGTGTTCGACAAACTAGAAATGGAACATGAAAGAAGGAGTGATTGCCCTCGGAGTCATATAAAGAATTGGGAAAGGACTCCTTCACTTACAAGCACCTTATGCTTCACATCAAGCAAGTCTCATACAAAATTCGGAACGACACCTTCCCCAGAACCATGCGATAGTGTTCCTCAAAAAAATACTTAAGGTGCATTACATTATAGATTGTCCCATTAGGGAATAGTATATCATTTAGTTAGAACCCAACAGTAATTAATTCTTAATAGGAACTGGGTACGATTCGCCTAGATAATTTTGTGCTCAAGAAGTGCAGGACGATGTATCTAGAACTCAATGACAATGATAGTCTCACTAGGGAAGGAAATAAAAAGCTTTCTACCATACGTAGAACTTAGAGGTGACAACAATCTGGCCATGGAAATGTATATCAATCTATCTAGAACCCAATAATGATAGTGTTTAATGGACTAAGGCACATTTCGTCACTGAGTGTCGTGTGGGAAAAAAGTGAGAAACAACTTTCTTTGACACCCATAATAACCTTAGTCTAGGATCACACTAGGATACTTTGGGAAGTTTGTTGTGTTGAAAAGTGAGGTACTGCACCATTCATTCTCGTCAACTTACCCTTGGATACTTTGAACTTGCATTGGACCAATTAAGTCACACGACGTCATCAAAACAACAAGACTTGTGTTGAGCTCATATCAACCATACAACTCCTAGAAGGAAGACCACACTTATTGCAAGTTAGAGTCCAAACTGCTTTTGTTGCTTGCCACACATTGGAAGTACACCAAGAAAAAGAGCTAAAGGCTAGGGGCTTTACGAAATACACTAAGGTGGTGTTTGGTTTACATAATGGAATTAGAATGGGATTGGAAAGGAAACAATTTTGTTTGGTTTGACCACTGGAATCAAAGAAGGAATCAGTATTAAAGTGTTTGTTTTACAACTGGAATGCAATGAAAGACACTGTATATTACCTTAATACCCTTATCTTCTGTAAAGTTTAAATAATATCATTTAATTATTATTTTTTGCCAAACAAAATACATTATTAAAATCATTATTTTTCTAAATAATTATTACTTAAAAATAAAATATATTATTAAAATTATTATTTATCTATATAGGGTTTAGGGTTTTAAGGTTTGGGATTTAGAAATTTAGGGTTTAGGTTTTGGTATTTGGGGTTTAGGGTTAAAATTATTATTTTAATAAATAGGGTTTTGGGTTTTGGGATTTAGGGTTTATGGTTTATGGTTTATGGTTATATTTGTGGTTTAAAGTTTATGGTTAAAATTATTATTTTTCTAAATAGGGTTTAAGGTTTTGGGATTTGGGATTTGGGATTTATAGGTTATATTTATGGGTTAAGGTTTAGGATTTAGGGTTAAAATTATTATTTATCTAAATAGAGCTTAGGGTTATATTTAGGGTTGGGGTTATATTTGAGGTTGGGGTAAAATTGAAAAAAAAAATTGAGATGGGAATAGAATCATGATTCCTTAAAGGAGGAGAAGGAATTATGATTCCTTCTCTTTTAGGAATCGATTTCATTTCATTCCCATCTTTCAGCCCAACCAAACATAAAATTGGAAGGAATCAATTCTGATTCCATTTCATTCCAATCAACCAAATATGAACCAAAAGTCAACCACCACACTTTGGACAATTTTAAAGGAAAACACACAAAATAGTTTTCAAGACTTGAGAACAATTCTGGCATACCACTTATCAATTTGAGAAGTTTATTGGCATCTTACACAGGAAAAATAGAAGTCCAAAAGGAATGGTGTATCATAGAAGTGAAGAAACAAGCATTAGATTTTGGATTTTAGGTCATCGTAGGAGCACTCGTTGTTCCAATAGAAAAAAGATCACCCACCATTGCACTTACGACTCATAGATAGTTATTGCATGTCTATAAGCACCATGACTAACCAGCTTGTAACCCCCCACTAGCCAACCATTGCTCGTACTCAGTCTCATCCTGTACCTCATTCACTTGGTTCCACCTATATTGCCATCTGTCTATCACGCTGGGTGTTTTCTAGAATATTTCTTAGTACACATCTTGATGCAATGCCACATACACTCTAAGTCGCTAGAGATATTCCAATTCTAGATTGTCGCTTTATTATCCATAAAATCATAAAAGATGCAAAACATTTCCAAAACAACCACAAACCACTATCCTATCAACCGGATGTAAGGCCTTCTCAAAATGTTACTTCAAGTCATAGAATAATTCACCAAGTGTTGACTTAACAAAAAAATTATAAAGTGTTGTCTTAAAGGTGAATTATGTCAAGAAAATAAATCTCAAGTGAGGTATACATGACACATCAACATAAATAAAAAATAAACATAAATAAGTTTGAAGGAAAAAAATTCCAAGGTAATGATGAGAAATATTAGAGCCTTTATTATTAATAAAAGAATAAAAGGCTTATGGAGCTAAAAACTAAATGCCAACCGATTACACTTCAGTTGGAAATAAAAAAAATACAATAAGTCAAGTCTAAAGAGAAAATAACAAAAAGTTCATAAGATTGATGAAGCTCGCCTTTCTCAGCATTATTTAGGATCATCACATTAGTAGGATTTGCCTCTTAAGTCTCACAAGTCAACTAAGGCTAGGGCTCTATAGTATTCTCAACTCACATGGGAGCCTAGAGAGCCACTTCAATCACAGCCTTACTTACCTTGACTTTCAAGTCATCATCTTACTCGCCATACTTAGCTGCAACTCCTGAGAAGTATGTCAAATGATGAAGTGGAAGGACAAGTATAGGATACACTTTCCTAACTATCCTCTTAGTATACTCAAACCAGTGGTATTAATCCTTGCTGGTGTCAACGACAAAGTCCTCAAATTCAAGATGCTCGTTGATGGTGTTCTCAATGGCAATCTCAAGCTGGGATGCCAATCATTAGTTCTTAGATTTCAAGTTCTTGCTTTGAGATTGTGCGTAGGATAAGCTTTTCTCCAATTGGTTCTTCAGTGCCTTGACAACTTCAAAGGATTTCTCTATGGCTTCTTGTGTTGCACTAATCTCTCTACATTTTAACTCAGTCATCACTTATCTTTCTAAGCTTGATCCATCAAGTCATCCTTCTCTCACTTAGAACATGTTAGAACAACTTTCAATGGTTAAATGTGAGCTAGGGCCTTATTTTAAAATCCCTCAATAACAACCTTAAACCTCTTGGAATCCTTTTCAAGATCATCTGTATGAACTTCACTTGGGACAGAAATGAGAATAAGAAATGGTGAAAGTGGAAAACTTCTAGCTAGTGAAACCATCCTCATAGTAGGAATCTCAACTAGGAGCAAAACTTGGGCGATACTGGGTGCCATACTTGCCACATTCATATAGTCTTGGTGAGCTATCTCATAACACGCTCTCTTCTTCTCTAGAACATACCTGCCACTTACATAACTCCTTGAACTACTCGCTAAGTGCTAAGATATAAATTGAAAGGCATTGGAACATGGATTTTTCTAAGAAATTGGATGTTGTAAAGACATGTCTATAAAAAAAGTATTATGAATTAGAACAAAGAAAAACATACACTATTACATTTTTATTTTGGGTCACCAATAAAATATTGCTTGCAAAAGGAGAGTTTAGAGTCCTAAGACTCAAAGATGATAGGTGCAATCCTAATTACCTAACTGTCTTAGAAATAATCAATTGTTAATAATGGTGTTGAGTTGGAGGAAGAGTGAAGAGGTCCTTGATAAAGGATATCTTCTCTAGATATGATGTAACATGCTTCTAGTGAGCTGTAAAGATGAATAAAAAATGGCAATGAAAGGGAATGCAAAAAAAAAGGAAGCTAAGTTATGAGTGAAGATCAATCATATAAAAGGCTCACCACTAGGAACAAATTGGGTAGGAGTAATGTCAAGTTCAGGGCAAACCACATCATAGGCCTAATCACAATAAACCAAGATAGTCGTTAACCTTTGTTTGATTTTGGTAAATCTTCAATGAATTTACGGTGACCATAGGGTCTGACTCTAAACATATCCCTAATAACTGGCTGTATATAGTATAGATACTAAAAGTCTTCTAGAGTCATCTCTCGATCATATTCTCACCATAAAATGTAGCAAGAGATTAAAATATTTTTCAAGTTAGATTAAAATTACCCAAGATGTGCTGTCATTCTATACAAGAACCCCAAATACCAAAGGTGGGAACGAAAGTCTAAGTCTAGCAAATATTAGATTGGTAAAAATAGTGATCCCTCTAAAATAGGGAATACTAGGAAAAAGTTACCATTAGTAAGAAGAATTCTAATATCATCCAAAATTTTAAACATATTTCTCAACTCATCAATAATGGACTTAGACAAAATTAGACACAGAGGATCAACTTTATAGCCTTGACTTGGTATAAACTCATCCATTAGAATGCCTATTGGATCATAATTCGATCCAGAAATGTTCAGGAAACCATATGAATGTAAATTTAAACACATCAAAAGCAAAAATGGATTGAAAATATACCTCCTGCCATTGATCAAATTTCACCACTTCACGAGAATTCCAATGGGTTTTTGGTTTGATGCTCTAACTGTTTCTCAAACTTACTCTTCGTGTTTGATGGTGTATGTCAAATAAATTTTCTTCAGATAGTAGTGAGAGAACCCGATGTCTTTATAAAGGTTCTCCCATCAAGAACCTTTTGGTTTCGTATGGTTTCATAACTGACGTATGGTTTTGAAACCGAAATCGTTCCCACATTGGTTCTTAATGTTACACCATTAATACTATAACGTTAAAATGTTACATTCTCCCACTTGGTGCAAACGTTAAGCTAAATTCTCTTGAGTAACAAAATACATGAATCATGGCGATAGGTCCTCTAAGAGCGAGTATTATCTTCCATGTATTACAATGTATTTAATTTCTCAAGTATTATACTTTATGTGGTAACGAAACTTAATGAATAAATCCTATATTTATTCTTGGTCCAATAAAATATATATTTTCTCAAATAAATTAAGGTGCATATGAATATGAGAAAATATCACAATATATAAGATTTTTATTAATAAATTGTATATATATACATTTACAAAGTGGAACCAATTCCCATTTTCTCTACATAATTCTTAAATTTCAATGGTGGTATGCCTTTAGTCAAAGAATCAATAATCATCAACTCAGTGCTAATGTGCTCAATGATCACTTTCTTTTTCTTAACACGTTCTCTTATGGCCAAGTATTTAATGGCAATGTGTATACTACAACTACCACTCTTGTTGTTCTTATACATAAACACAACAGTTGAGTTGTCACAGTACAATCTTAATGGCCTAGAAATAGAGTCAACTAATCTAAGCCCGTAAATGAAACTCTTCAACCATATATCATGTGATGTGGCCTTAAAACATGACACAAACTCGGCCTTCATAGTGGAAGTAGTAGTTAAGGATTGCTTCGCACTCTTCCAAGACATGACTCCACCGGCAAGCATGAAAATGTAACCATATGTTGATTTGCGTGAATCAACACAGCCAGCGAAGTCCTCATTGGAGTACCTAATTACTTCTAGATTGTTGGTTTGTCTATACATGAGCATATAGTCCTTGGTTCCTTAAATGTACCTTATCACTTTCTTTGCATCTCTCTAGTGGTCTAGACTTGGATTACTCTGATATAGCCCCATTATTCCAATAGAAAATGTAATGTCAGATCTTATGCAAACCTGAGCATACATCAGGCTTCCAATAGTAGAAGCATATGGAATGTTCTTCATTTTTTCTCTTTCAAAATCATTCTTTGGGCAATGGTCCAAATTGAACTTATCGCCCTTCACAATGGGAGCAACACTTGGTGAACAATCTTTCATCCAAAATATCTCTAAAAATTTATTGATATAGTATCCTTAGATAAACCCAAAAGCCTCGAATTCTATCTCTATAGATCTTAATGCCAATGACATAAGATTCCTCACTCATATCCTTGATATCAAAAATTTTAGAGAGAAATTATTTTACCTCGTGTAGCAAACCCTTATCATTGGTTGCAAGCAAAATATCATCTATATATAGAACCAAAAAACAAATCTTACTCCCACTAACCATCTGGTATATACATTGATACATTATGTTCTCTTCAAAACCAAATGAACTGATGTCGTTATGGAATTTCAAATACTATTGACGGGAAGCTTATTTTAATCCCTATATGAATTTTTTAAGCTTACAAACCAAATGTCCACCATCACTAGAGAAGAATCCTTCAAGTTGTTTCATATAAACCTCTTCCTCTAGGTTACCATTAAAGAAAGTTGTTTTCACATCCATTTGATGCAAATCCAAATCAAAATGGGCAACCAATTCCATGATCACACGAAGTGAATCTTTCTTAGATACATGAGAGAATGTTTTCGTGTAGTTGATTCCCCCCCTTTGAATGAATCCTTTGGAAATGAGTCTTGCCTTATGTCTCTCAATGTTGCCTTATGAGTCTTTCTTTGTCTTGAAGACTCATTTACATCCAATGGCTTTTACATCATTAGGTAACTCGACGAGATCCTAGACTTGGTTGACACCATAGAATCCATCTCTTCTTTCATGGAATTGTACCATAAGTTTGAAACCTTAGAACTCATGGCCTGTGAAAACAATTCGAGATCATCCACAGCTCTAATATTACAATCATATTCTTGTAAATACACAACATAATCACTAGGAATTGTCGATCTTTTAGTTCTAGTATATCTTCTTACTGTCGTACCACTATCTTCCTATGAAGTATGAGGTTCAACTTGTTGTTCAAAAGTTTGAGTTATCTCCTGAATAACATGATCTATTGGAATATTGACAACAACTTGTGGAATTCTAGTGATTGGTTGTTCAACACCAGCTTATACTTGAAGGGTGTTGTGAACAATAATCAATCTATCTCCTGAAGTAGAAGGTTGAGACTCTAAGTGATCAGTATCAGAAACTATGTTCCTGATTTGATTGCTCTTACTAATCAGATCATATTCAAGAAACTTTGCATTTCTTTATTCCATAAACCTAGTGCTATGAGATGGATAGTAAAATATATAACCCTTAGACCATTTGGCATATCCAATGAAATACCCACTAATGGTCCTTGGGTCCAACTTCTTCTCTTATGGATTATAAATCCTCACTTCAGACAGGCATCCCTAAACACATATATGTCGCAAACTCAGTTTCAAACCTTTCCATAATTCAAATGGCGTTTTTGAGACAACCTTTATTGGAACTCGGTTTAATATATACGCAGCCGTCTTTAAAGCTTCAAACCATAAGGATTTAGGAAGATTGAAGTTGCTAAGCATACTCCGCACCATGTCCAATAATGTTCGGTTTCTCCTTTCTGCTACACCATTATGGTTTGGTAAACCATGCATAGTGTATTGGGCAACTATCCAATGTTCTTAAAGAAACTTAGCAAACGAACTAGGCGCTTGCCCATTCTCAATTTATCTACCATAATATTCACCACCTCTATCTGATCTCATGACCTTTATTTTCTTTCCACATTGTTTCTCTACTTTAACCTTAAAGCTCTTGAAGGTATCTAATGCTTTGCTCTTATTATGAAGTATGTAGAGATACATATATCGAGAAAAATCATCAATAAAGGTGATAAAATATATCTGACCATGAATGTCATGTCTGGACAACATATATTGGTATGTATGATTTCTAATATGCTTGAACTACTATTGGAACCTTTCTTTTACTTGTTAGTCTACTTTCCCTTAATGTAGTCCACACATGTCTCAAAATTAGTAAAAATCTAGAGTACTAAGTACCTCATCTTTCACTAATCTTTTAGTTCATTCTATGGAGATATTTCATAATCTCCTATGCTATAATGTAGAAGATTCTTCATCAATAATACACCTTTTAATGTCAACTTGAACATGCATAGCGTTATGAGTGGCATTATTTCGTAAATTAATACAGTAAAGACTATCAGACAAAATATCATTTCCAACACAATCACATTTATTAAATAAACTGAAAGATTTTTCTGAAAAGTGAAAGGAATAACCAAAAGGTACAAGTCTTGAAATTGAAATCAAGTTTCTAGAGAAACTTGGAGCATAAAAGGTCTTTTCTAATTCTAAAATAAAACCACTACTTCAAATCAAATTGTATATTCCTACAGCCTCCACATGTGAGCCTATCTTGTTATCGGATAAGATGTATTGCTCACTTTTCACTAGCTTCCCTAGATTTCGGATACCTTGTAAGGAGTTTGCAATATGGATTGTTGATCCACTAGGTGTTAATATTAACATTAACCATATTAGATTGATAAAAAATAAACGAGGTTGGATTACCTTTATTCTCAAGCCATTTTTGGAATTTGATACATTCCTTCTTCATGTGTCCCTTTTTTTACAAAAGAAACACTTGGCTTCTTTCTTAATATCAGCTTGAGGTGGAATTATCCCTTTTCCTTTCTGTTTGTATTGAGATTTTCCTTTTCTCTACGTTGTATCCAACATTGCATTTTCACCAAATTCCATAACAAGCCTTCCTTCCTCTTGAACACACATGGTTATTAGTTCATTGTAGCAGTGGACAGAGTGCTTACTGCTAGTTGCAAGACACAGGTTCGATTCCCAGTAGCAGCAAGTGTCCCCTTTTATTTTTGTTTTTATTTTTTAACCGACCTTGTAGAAGAACTCGTCTTTAACCTCCAGCCGAGTCAACCTAACCCGGTTACGATTTAAATGGATACCCTACCATATTTCACTATTTTGACAACAAAAATTGGATTTATTTTCTTCATGGTTTTTCAAGTTTCAATTCACACGATCATTATAATATCAACACTAAAATTATTTATAATTTCATATCCATCAAAAACAAACAAAATAAAAAACCCAAATTCTTATTTTATCGTGAAATGGAGCAAAACATGGGTGTTTTCAAAACGGTTCTGATACCAAATGTTGGATCATAATTCAATCTAGAAACTTTTAGGAAATCATATGAATGCAAATTTAAACACAGTGGAAGAAAAAATGGATTGAAAACATACCTCCTATCATTGATCAAATTTCACCACTTCATGGGAATTTCAATGGGTTTTTGGTTTGATGCTCTGAATATTTCTCACACTTACTCTCTGTGTTTGATGGTATATGTCAAATTAATTTTCTTCAAACAGTAGTGAGGGGACCCGATGTCTTTATAAAGGTTATCCCATCAAGAACCTTTTAGTTTCGTATGGTTTCGTAACCGACGTATGGTTTTGAAACCAAAACTGTTACCACATTGGTGGGTAATGTTGCACCTTTAATACTGTAACGTTAAAATGTTACAATGCCCACATGAATAATAATAGAGCTAGAAGTATCATGGGAAGTTACAGGATTGCAGTGAGGAGAATCCAAAGATAACATTGAAACTGTAATACTACCAAAACTGTCACTACTAGATAAGGGATCACTAGCCAAGAATTGGTCAAATGGGTCTATTTGATCAAACAACAATGGTTGGTTAGACTATGTGTTGTTTGAATGTCTAGCTTTCTCAATTGTTTGGTAGACAGGTTGATTGTACTTCTGGTTGGCTAGTCCAAAATAGGTTCTTGGTCGATCAGTTAGCCTATACCTTTGGTGGGTATAGCTGGTCTGGTTGGTTTTCCAATGATTTACTAGATCTAGTTAGCTGGTTGGTTAGCCAATGATCTACTAGATCTAGTCGACTCGAAGTTGGTTAGTTGGGTGGTTCCTTTCTCGTATGAGTTCTCCTATCGGAACCTCAATATGACAATCATCTTTTTACTTGGTCTCTGTCTCTATTTATTTCCCTGTGATTGGATCCTTCTCTACTTCTACTCCCCATCCTATGCCTTTTGTGAGATCTATCTCTATGTTTTCTAATATGGCTATGTTTTTTGCTATTAGAATCATCAAGCATATTGTAGCGAGGCATTGCATCTATGAGGAACACACCCTTTTAGACAATTTCCCAGCCTATCAATTGATTCCCACAAGATTGGTATAAAAAAATTATGTTCTTCTTGTTCTTTTTGTTCATGCATAATTCAAGAAGAGTTGAAGAAGAAAACAAAAAAAAGGGTTTTGTACCACTTACAAAAGGATTGCTAAAGACAAAGTTATTTGTAAGATATTCTCTCTACAAAATCTACAACAATTGATTGAATTGATTTGGGGTGAATGAGATTGACATTGGTTTGATCTATATAGAGATTCACAAGCTTAATCTCAATCATCCAACTGATTAGATAGCAATCAAGAATTAAAAGTCAAAATTTAAAAGATATGCATTGACTTTTCCATTGATATTTTGACTTGTCGTAGCTTTTGAAACCGGGACTCATTTTGACCGACAGAAGCAATCGTTGGAAATCTTAAGATGTCAAGAATGCAACTGTGCAAAGAGACCAAGTATACCAGTTAACTATATTAATAAGGTGCTTCCACACGATGCAACTTTGCTTCCATACCAAGATGAAGTAACTAGATCACTTGGCCCGCTAGAGACGGCCTAAGAAGGATAGGGGTTAATGTTGAAGGAAAATTATACCAAATATGCATGACACCTTTTGATTGATCAACGTCATCTTTAACTAGTTAAAAGTGATATAGCCATTCTATAATATAAGTATTTAATAAATTAATTAAATATTATTAGATATTAAAATGTTTAAATATATTGTCTTATCTGTATCAGTTTGATCTTCTATAAATAATATTTTAATATAGTTTATAAGGTATATTTTCTACCCGCCTTTACAACCATTTCAGTTAAAACTCTTTTAGAATACATAGGTATTAGAATAGATTTAACAACATCCAATGCTATTTATTTTGAGTATTTGCTTATACATTTTAGAATCAAAATCAACAATATGATGAACATAATAAACATAAAAATTGAATTTAACCTGAAAGAATATAAAAGAATGATTTTTTATATTTTAACAAGCAAGATGGATATTGTATATGTAATCTAGTGATAAAATTCTATATTATTCTCATTTTAATTTAAATAATAATAAAGTATTTTTTAAATAACATTAATTAAACAACTAACATACAAGGAGAATTGAATCTTGAACTTCAAGTAGGGCTCCTTCCAAGTAGATTTTGATATCATTATCCTACAACAATGCTGACAATCGAATAAAAACACAATAAATATTGTTTATAATATATAAAAAAAACTAATAGATGTATCTATTTTATATTTAAGTACCTCGTTGTATATTGGATTTACAAATTAGATATAGATATACTAATTTTTAAAATATATAATTTAATATTTAAATTTTTAAAATTTTGGTTCTTAAAGTTTTAAATCGTATATTAGTTAACATATATTTTAAATTTCACAGATAACACTACTACAAAACATACAATTAGTCTCAATTTTTTAAAAAATCGAGACCATAGACATACATTATGGTCTTGGTTTTTCAATAACCAAAACCATAGGGATGCCCCTATGGTCTTGATTTTTAATTAACCGAGCCCATAGACATACCCTATTAATGTTTTCTCTTTTATGCCAATTTAACACCAAATATTTTTATCAATTTTTTTCTTTTTTCTTCTCTTTTTTCTTCTTTTTCCCTCTCTTTCTTTTTTTTCCTCTCTTTCTTTTTTTTCCTCTCTTTTTCCCATAGGGTTTTCATACGTTTAGCATATATATATAAATGCTTTTCATAGATGGGAGATCAATGATGCTCTACGTCTCACCGTTGCCGTCCTCGTATCACCATCCTTGCCATCAAGTTAGATAATGTCTATGTTTTGCGCTTCATTCTTATTGTATCATCCTTTAAGATCATACCCAAAATTTAGATTTGAGTAAAGCTTCAGTTCTGGTTTATTTTTGGACTGTATGACGTCTTCTACATACCAATATCCAATCAAAATCTCTTCATTGTCTCGTTTCTCTAAGCTTGAGCCTCAACTTATCATGCCTAAAATGACAATTCTTCAAATTTTATTGTTACTTTATATTTACTTGTGCAAGACTAGTAATTTTTTATTTTTATACTTGATATTTCTAATGCAGGATTTACGGTACTGATTTTAGGGTTATAATACATAATGAAGAATAGATTGAGCTATCATTTACAAGAATGTGGGATCCTTCTCTTAAGGGAAAGTTTGTTCCCTTAAACATAGATAAAAGGTATTTTGCTGATTAATATCTCATATTTAAATTTTTAAAGAATCTTCAGGACAAATGTATTCTAATGCCTGTTTTATTCAGGTTTATAATGCTTTGTAGTTCCTCGGGCTTCTACTCTTATGCCATTTATGAGCACTTGAAGGACTGGCCTGATTTTGATATTGGTGAAACAAGGATAACCTTAAAACTTAGAAACGACAAGTAAGAAAATTTGATTCCCGTTATATTATTCATAAATTAGTTTACATTGAAGTTGTAATCTCTAGTTATGTTGGCTCTTGTTTGTTTGATAGATTTTTCTTAATTCTCATTATGCTAGACAAGATCTAGATCCAAAGTTTAGAGTTGGTGAACCTTGGAAGAAGGTATTTGGCCCTGTGTTTATCTATATTAATTCTTCTCCAATGGGTGATAACTGGTCTGAATTTATAGAATCCTATAGTTTAATCCTTAACTGTAGAATCCGAATGCATCTTTTAATAGGTACATAAATTATGGAGAACTTTTGACTGTGTTCTGATTCTTATGACTATTTTTATTTATTCTTGAGGTTCATAGAGCACCGGTGAATCTCCAAGAAATTTGTGGTCCTTCTAAGCATTTGAATGGAGCATTGAACACACAAAACATGTATAATAATGGGTTTTGGGTTATGCAGGTATTGCAATGGAGCATTTTCCTTGGATTAGGAAGCGTCATTCATATTTATAGAGGCTGCTCAGTAATATATAGATCCTACCCATTTACTCTTCTGAGTTAATGGTAAAATTGGCAACCTTTTGTTGTAGATTGGATAAATATTTTTGGTATTTGGTTATTTCGTTTCATTATTAATTCCATTTTGGAAATTGAAGACTCCAAAATATATATTCTACACATGCTTATGATTTGATAGCCTTTATTTAGATAGTATTTCAAGAGAAAAGTGTTGCTTGTTATTATTTAAATGCTCTTTGCAGCAATTAAAATTCACTGTAATCAAATGTTTTTGTTGGATAACATAGTTTTGGAAGCTACATATACTTCAGGTATATAGCCTTACTATTTTAGAGATATATTTTTATGAAAATCTTTGGTATATCTCAAATCTGACTAATTGTTAGAGATCTATTTTTATGTAAATCTTTCCCTAAACATTGATGAGGTTAGTCATTTTTGTATGTACTGAGAATGAAGTTATGTGATCTACCTATATCAAGTGTGGAACTTTTTTTAAGTAGAAGTAAGAAGTATACTGTAAAAGTTAACTTATTGTTTCTATTATCCATGATTCATGATATGTAAGGAATACAATTTACCTGTAATATTATGTTTTGGGTAAGAATTTCTAGATTTGACACTTCTGTTGCTGAGATTGACAACAAAACAGTAACATGAGAAAACAATCTACGATCTTGAATATTGTCATTTATATTTTTTGATATCCCATACAATTCATTTAAGCTGGGGTGGACCTTGGTAATGATCATAGAGGAATCCATCCCTAGTATTGCTGGCATGTTGTGGATTCCATCTATATGTTTTTCCAATATGTGGAGTCTTTCATTCTTCAAAAGAAACAAATAAAGGGTGAAGTCATCGTTGCGGACTTGCTTATAGCTTATGACAAAAATATTGGTGGAGTCTTTCCAATATGTGGAGCCTGGTGCGCTACGCTGGTGCTGGTGCGCCGTGTTGGTATTGGTGCACTATGCTAGTGCTGGTGTGCTACGCTGGTACTGGTGCTAGTCCTAAGCAATTGGTCTGTAATAACTGTTGATGCATCATTCCTAATGGTTTGTACTTCTCTGAGCTTCTTAGATGCTAAGGAAGATGCACAAATGTATAATTGTTTGTTTTGTTTTAATATAAAATGTGCAGTCTTGCTACAGTTATTACAAATTTGATGCAGTTGCCAGGTAGCTTTTTATTAAATCCCATCCTGGATAAAATGCATGCTCAATTGACCCATGAGTATACTAGGTATAATTGTTTGGCTCTGATTTTGTATTATCTCATTTGTACAGTTTCTCATGTTTGTTGAGAAAACAACCAGAGGTTGTTTATACATCAGCACTAGGCTCACCAACGTACCAGGCACCAGGCGTATCGGCACCAGCCCCAGCCCCAACATAGCACCCCAACGTAGCACCCCAACGCACCAAGCCCAACGCAACACCCCAACGCACCAACGCTTATGTTGATTTGAAGTACACTTATAAATGCTTGTAATTAATAGTAAAAAGTCAATTTATAATAGTAAGTTTTTATTATGTTTTAGTGTATAATAAACTCTCAAATGTAATTATACTTTTAATTTTAATATAATATGATTTTTAATATTGTAATTAATAAATTTATTGTAATTTATATTGATTTTTAATATTATAATTACTAATTATATTTTTTTTATTTATGTATATCCTGTGACCTCGATTATTAAAAATCGAGGCCAATGACAAACCCTATGGTCTCGATTATTGAAAAACTGAGACCACAGAAAAACCCTATGACCTTGATTATTGAAAAACCGAGGCCATAGACATACATTATGGCCTCAGTTATTGAAAAACCAAAGCCATAGGCATATCCTATGATCTCGATTATTGAAAAACTAAGATCATAGGTAATAGTCTATGGTTTCTCTTACTTAGGTTTCAGTTCTTATAACCGTAATCATAGGTCTATGATCACGGTTAAAAACTGAGGTCATATGCATGTGTTTTTAGTAGTGTAAGTTTCAATTTTTTAATAACAAATATGTAGTTTAGTACTTAATATAAGGTTTGTGTGTAAATTTTTAAAAATTTAAGATTAAATTATACGTTTTAAAAGTTTGAGACTTTATATGTAAAATTAATAAAAAATATGAAAATTAATTAAGTAATTTAGCCTAATTAAAATTATATTTTCCCTTATCTAGAGAAATCCTAGACTAATCACCAAATATTAAATGGAGAATTAGATTTTATATTTGATGATTTGTATTGGTGTTAAGATTAAGGCATAAATAATGAGAAAAAATATTTATTATAAATTTATGTTAAATTATAAATAATATATTGTAGTATTATTAATAAATATGATAGTTAAATTTATTATTTAATAAAAAATTATTATATTAATTATAATTATAACGTATAAAAATGCTTTTAAATAATTACTGGTAGCAGAGAAAAAATCAACAATGGCTGCCACGTAACATTAATTTTGTGAATAAAATGTTTTGGATATCTTTGGACAAAAAAGAAAAAAAACCTTTCGGAAAAGTAAAAAAAGCAAGCCAGTTGATGAATATTTTAGATACAAATGTTAGATATATACGTCTATTAGAATATTTATATTTAATAATTTTGTAATAATTTAATAAATTAATTTTGAAAAAAATGATAGTTGATTTTTATTTTTTTAAAAATTAATTTTTTTATTTTTAACTGTATTTGAATTTTTTTTACATAAATAAATACTGAAACAGTTTTTTAAATAATTTTTTTGTAAAATAGAAAAATAAAAAAAATTAAAATTAATTATTTAAACTTTTGCTATTATTTTCTCAAAAGTGATGAATTACCTGTAAAAAACAATATTGCAGAAATCGTTCTAAAAAAAAATAGCGGATCTGTCCGATGATTCACTTTCTTCTATTTTGGGTCAAATAAAAAATAAAAACAATGATGAAATTTAAAATTCAGTCTTCGTAGAGTGGGTAGTTCTCATTTGTCATATATTTGTTTAAGGAACGCACGTACTTTTTTTTTTTTAATAATAACGAGTACCTATTTTTAAATCACACTTGCTATGTTTTAACATACATTAGTATTACATAAAACTAACTTAAAAAAAAACAATTTTGATATTTAATACAATAAGAGAAAATTATTCAAAGATTATTTTATTTGTATAATTTAAATATTTTGATTACTTAGTTTATATAAAAAACATATAAATTATTTAATTTTAAAATTAGGACATAATTATTTGACAAAATTGTCTTTTTTATTGTATAAAATGAATATATTAATCACATAACTATGATTAAAGTTACGTAACTAAATTTTTTCAATTTTAAAAATGAAATAATTTATATATCCTTTATAAAATTTATGTAATTAAAATATCCTAGTGATACAAATAAAATAACTTGAGAAATTAATCACCCTTACAATACAATAAATATGAGCATAAAAATAAATACAATTTTATATAATATATTAATATTTTTCCTTTGTTTATATGCTATCATAAATTTATATTAATCAAAAATAATGTATTTTATTGTTTGAATTTTAAACAAAGTGATAAATATGTCATAGTTTTTTTTAACAATTTCAAATTTAATTTTAAATTTAAATAATTATTTAATTTGACCAATAAAAATTAGATATTTGTATAATTAATTAATAGAGATTCCATTTTTTAAAATCAAGTTAGATATATGTTAAATTGTAAGATGTGATTTTAAATTCTTTCTTTCTAATGTTAAAGGTGGTATTGAAAGTCAAAATGGACTTTCATTAGAAAGACATTAAATTTTTTTTAAATTTGTTTTGCTCAAACATACGTAGCATTACTGATTTCTCAAACCTCTCACATGAACGCATTAAGAGCCAAACAAATTTCCACATTAGAGCACCCATATTCTTCTTCCCTCCTCCTGGTATGACCTCAAATCCCTAAAACTAATCAATCTCCTCTTTTATTAAGCATATTGAGCTCCTGCAAAATAAAGAGAAAAAGAAATGCATTTGTTGAAACTAGGAAGAGTGAAAAGAAAAAAGTGAAAAAAGAGAAAAAAAACAAGGGAGGAGAGAGAGAGATCCATGATAAAGAGAGAGAAAATAGAGAGTTAGAATTGATTGAATATAGAAATAAGACTTTGTCACCCATACATATGTCATTTTTGGTAAATTTATTACGTATCCATTAAATCACCGATTAAGAGTGGATGCAATTAGAGAGAATTGGTTGGATATGTAACTTAGCTATGAAATCGAGATAAATATTAAAAATATCTTCAAGTTTTGAGATATCTTAAAAAATATCTTTAAAGTTTTAAAAAATTAAAAAGTATCTCCCAAACATAATAAAAATTAAATAAGTAAATAGTAATATTTCATAAATAAAATGAAAGAAATAATAAAAAATTAAGAAATAATAAAAAATAAGTGATAGTAGAATTAAAAATAGAAGACATCTCAGAATGTTTTTTACAATAAATTTTAATAAATAAATAAAAAATTGAAGAAATTTAAAAAATAAAATTAAATCTTAAATAAAGAGATGGATTTAAAGACCTATTATTTTCATCTTTAAGAAAATTATTCTCAAAAAAATATATAATTTATTATGGAGTAAGTAATAAAAAAAATGAACATTAATATCATATATGCAAAAGAAATGTATAATATACCATTAATTGACAAAGAAACAACATTGAATAAATTATCCAAAATTTCCCAAAAGGATAAAGAAAAATTTGGATATATTTATTTAAGAGAAATTCAAATATTAATACAAGTTTATTTGAGAGAAGAAAATCATTCATTTTCAATACACTATCTAGTATGGTATTATTTAACAAATAGTCATAATAATTCAATATATAGACAAAATGAATTTATAGAAATAGATAAAACCTTTTAAAAACTTGGACAAATAATAAAACCAAAAATACTAACAAACTTTAAAATATTAGAGGAATAATACTTAAATATAAAGGAAAAATCCTTGATAATAGAAAGAAAAAATAATGTTATTAAAAACAATAATATACAAATATTTATTTTTATAGATCATGGAGGATAAACATATAACCAAGAACAAGTTAAAAAACTAAAAGATGAAGTCCAAGTAACGAAAGAATTAATTCATTATATCATATTAGGAAAATAATAGTATTTAAAGGTAAATTAAAAATATATAGTTAGAAATATATGAAAGCTTAGTTGGCGTAGATAAAAATCAAGCAACATTAATGAAATTTTTTAAGCTTTTAACAGAAAAAATGGATTTTGTCTAAGAAGTAAACACGAAATACCTAAAAGGTATAATAGAAACACAACAAGAGTTATTAAAAAAAATAAAGAAATGTGGTTATAATAAACTTCAACAAGATATACATATGAAATTTACAAAACTAAGAAAAGATATGTATAACATACATAGAAACAATGATATTGTAGGTAATAAATATGATATCCTAGAAGAACTAAAAATAGAACTACTTAAGAGATTAGATGCCTCGATTCCTAAAAATGAGAGAAGAAAAAAATGAAGAAAAATCTAATCAAACTCCATGATAATTATAAATATGATCTTTTAGATCTAGATTGTATAAGAGATAAGAAAAAACATTAGATGAATGGGCTAGTGGTATGAGTGTACTCAAACAAACCTCCCAAACTACACAAACATTTATTAATGTAAGGGAATGCTCTCATAGGAAGAGAATACTTAGATATAGTAATAAATGAAATATACAAGGAATTTATTGGAGAAGATAAAGAAAAAACTATTACTGAATCTAGTGAAAATGAAATCAATGAAGCCAAATGACATCTAACAAAAATGAAAATTTATAATATGTTTTACATAGATTCTTTTATTTGTGAATATGAAATGTATTACCATAAATTATCACTCTCTATGTAAATAACTTATAAGAATTTTTTTTTCTCAATAATTACCTAGAATATTACATAAGACCTTGACAGAAGTTGGAATCAGAGAAATAGTGAAACTATACTAGACACCCTAAGAGAAAGAAAGAAAGGAATATACACAAATAATAGGAAATGATAAAATATGTTATGATACAAGAGATTTTAGAATACTAGAAAAATATGGATGTAACATAAAACCATATAAACAAAAATATAAAAAATACAAGAGATTTTAAAAAATAAATTTAGAAAACAAAATTTTCAAAAATATTAAAGAAGATTTAATAGGAAAACCTATAAGAAAAGATATTTTAGAAGAAAGAGGTATAAACCTCTTGGAAATAAGAATTATTTCCCTTCAGAGAAGAAAAAATGTAGATGTTGAATCTATAATGAAAAACAACATTATGCCTACAAATATCCAAACAAGCTTCAACATAGGAAATAATTTTAAAACAAATTTCTACATAAAGTAAAAATCTTAGAAGAAGATTTTAAGAGAGAATTAGAACCAATCGAGGAATGTGATATATATGATACTTACAATATTTATCTACTAGAGGAAACTGAGGAGGAAACAATTAACTTAGAATATGAATGCTCATATTATGATTGCTTTTCATCAAAAGATGAATGGTTTGCATAGTATTAAAAATCCAAATAGTACATACATAAATATAAGACTTAAATTTAAAAGTTATTCTAGTTATCATTTACACGCATATATAGATACAAAAACTAGTATGTGTGTAGCAAGTAAACATGTGTTTCTAGAAGAACATTGAAAAAATACGCCAAAAGATTTAATTGCAAGAATTGCTAATAATACTACAATAAATCTTAATAAAGTTTTAAAAGATATAGATATAATGATAGGAGGATAAAAGTTTCATATTCCTATCATATATCAATAGGAAATAGAAGTTGATTTATTAATAGGAAATATTTTTTTAAACTTATACCAACATTTCACACAATATTTAGATAAAATAAGCCTAACAATATTAGATGGTGATAACATTTATGTATCAAAAATAAGAAAAGTTTTGATTGTATGAAACCCAATATTTATGCAACAACATAAAAAGTAAAAATGTGAGGAGATAGAGCATCAAAAATCTTATTTAGAAAATATTCCATTAGATATAAAAAAGAAAGAAAACTCTTTTTTTAATGAAATATAGGAAAATAAAGCCCTACTAAGCATCATAAAACTATTAAAAATAGTAAGTTCATAAAACCCTTTGGATCTAAAAATAAATAAATCTAAGATAATTTTTAATATAAAATTAAGAGACCTTAACAAGGTTATAAGAGTAAAATCAATAATTTATACTCTAGCAGATAAGATTGAATTTGAAAAACAAATTCAAAAACTTTTGGAATTGAAAGTCATAATACCAAGTAATTCATCCCACTCTAGTCCAACATTCCTAGTTGCAAAAGAAGTTGAAAAAAGAAGAGAAAAAAATGGAATTATAAAAAACTTCAAAACATTGAATAAAGAAACCAATAATGATGGATACTTTATTCCAAAGAAAGAAGAATTATTATCATTAATAAAAGTAAAGAAATTTTGATTGTAAAAGTGGATTTTGGCAAATAAGACTAGATGAAGAATCTCAAAAATTAATGGCAATTAGTTGTCCCCAAGAACAATTTCAATGGATTGTTGTACCATTTAGATTAAAAAAAGCTTCAAGTATCTTTCAAAGATATATAGATTACATATACAAAAAAATTACAAAATATTTGTTATGCCTATATAGATGATATTTTGGTTTTTAGTAATGAATTAAATAAAAACTATTTAGATATTATTAATATTCTACAAGAATGCAAGAAATAGAAATAAGACATTGTACTCTCAAAAAAGAAAGCAATACTTGCTCAGTAGAAAATTAAGTATTTATGGTTGAAAATTGATGCTGGAAAACATAATCTACAATGCTATATGCTAAATAACATTCAGGTTTTTCCTAGTAAATTAAAAGATAAAACCCAATTACAAATATGTTTAAGATGTTTGACATATAAATAAGCATATATCAAGAAACTTACAAAAATATGAAAATATTTACAAGAAAAATTGAAAAAAAGATCAAATCTGAAAATGTAGAACAAGATACTCTATATATAGATAAAGTAAAAACAAAGGTAAAACTTTTGCCAACTTTATATCATCTAGGGCTAGATGATAAAATAATAATTGAAACAAATGCTTCACTAGAATATTAGGGAGCAGTTTTGAAAGCAAAAGTAGATGAAAAAGATGAATATCTTTGTAGGTATACATTAGGATCTTTTCAAGGTCCATAGTTAAACTATCATAGTAATGAAAATGAATATTTAACAATTAAAAGAGCTATTAAGAAATTTGTAATATATGTTATAATTTCTAAATTCATTGTTAGAATAGATAATAAGAACTTTGGTTATTTCTTAAGAACTAATATTGCAGGTGATTACAAACTAGGAAGACTAGTGAGATGGAAATAGTAGTTCAACCATTATAATTTTGATGTTGAACATCTTCTAAAAAATAAGAATAGTTTAGCAAATGCTCTTACTAGAGAATTAGCACCTCTAACTATTTTTATGCTTTCAAGAATGGAACATCTAGATATCAAGATCAAGATAAAGAAAAAGGAGATAAAAATCCTACAGGAACAACTCGAGTTGTTATACCTCAAGAAATATCTTGTGAAAATAGAAAATAAACAGGAAGACTTTAATTGTTAAAAACAACTCTTAGAGTCCAAAAACTCAAAAAGAGCAATCTTCATTAAAAAATCAATCTAAAGAAGGTGAAACTTCCAAAGAAAAAAATCAAAATGAAAAGAAAGAACCTAACAGTTTAAAAGAAAGTAAAATCTATGAAACAAAAAAGCTTAATTGGGTAGATGAAGCAGAAAAATATTTATATGGTCTATAATGGGCCAAAACTAGAAATCTATAACAACTGGACAGAAGCTAGTAAATCTATTCTAGGATTTAGTGGAATAATTCATAGAGCCTTTACCAACAGAATAGAAGCTAAAGACAGTTATACCAATTACAAAACACCAAAACTAATAACTCCAGAGGAGATAGTAAAAAAATATTCTATAGCATTACAAAAACAACCAATAATACCAATCAGGTTGAAAACTCTAGGGAAAATAGCAAGACCTCTAGTATTATTTAGAGAGGCATTTCTCCTAGAGACATCAAAGACAGAAAAACATTCAGTGCTATTGAGGAAAACATCTCCCATAAATTCATCAGTCATTGAAGATGAAAAAGACCAATATAGAAGTCTTAGTAAACTACAATAGTCGAGTCTCTTTAATTTGGCCATAAAATCTATCTAGGAATATATTGAAGATATGAACTTTTTCACTATCTATAAGGAATTTTTGCAGGAAGTAAATCCAATATCTTGGAAGGAGTTGATCCAATATTTGTTTACAAAACTTTCTATACAAAATGAATAAAAACATATATTCAGTAATTAATTTAAGTGAATTAAATTATTTTCTAGAAAAATTTAAAATAGTAATCAAGAACTTCAGTGATAAGCATGTTTATCTCAGATTTTTCAGTTCACTAATGGACTAGAATGAGGAATGATGTATGAGTTTTTACCACTTTATTAAGATAGAGATTTCTAATACAAACAGAGAAGTTTCCAAACCAAGGGCATTCCCAGAAAAAGAATTCAACATAAAAGAACTCTGTTTACTAAGAGATCAAATATTAGGCCAAATTTACTATGAACTCATAAATATTGACAACTCTATTCAGATCAAAGTAAATTCTTCTACTAGTAAAGTCATCATTATTTCTCATAGTAGCATGACTCTTTCAGAGGAAGATCATAAAAAAATTACCAAATATGAAACCAATTTCAATAGCAATAACCTAAAAATTGGGCAAGAAATAAGGAAGGTATTCTACTTCTATGCTAGAAAAGATACCAAAGATCATAGATTTATTTACTACATCAAAGGTCGAGAAGATGAAGATTGTCATCATCAACAACATCAAAAGCACCATCAGTAGAAAATGACAAAGAAGAATAAAGAGAGGAAGTGTTGGCAAAAGATGAGAAAGAAAATAAAGATATAGACCCACATTTCAGTCAGCATCATGTGCCAAGGAAAAAAAATAGTGGTTGCCATTTAAAGTAGAAAGTAGATGAATTATGAAAGTAAGGATAAAATAGTAATTTTTATCTTGTAAATAGGGATTCCTTGTGCTATAAAATGAACCCTTATTTTTATTTTGAAACACATAGAAAAACCATAGCACACTACTCTAAAAAACACATAAACTCTAGCATATAAATCCCCTTTATCTAGAAATTCCAAAACCAATAATGATATATCCAATAATTATGAGCGGCTACGAATCCCTTCAAGGTTCTTAGTTGGCCTTAAGTTTGTAATAATTATTATTTTATAAATAAAATAGAGTTCAGTTACTCTTTCCTAATAAGTCAAAAATTGGACACCATTTATGTACTAATATAGAAGGCTCACCATTACTAGGAGGGTGTTAAGGTTTGAAGAAAGCTGAGATATAACTGGTGTAACAAGAGAAAACGAACAAAAGGGAAGATTGTGGTAGACCCATTAAATTTAAGTATAATAATTATAAATTTAAGCCAATTAAGGATCTTGAATGTTTAAACATTTTCTTATACCAAGTGATAATACTGATAAACAGAAAATAAAGATAGAAACATCACAATATTATGATAAGAAAAATTAAGTAATAGGAATTAACAAACATTAAACACCACTTTAAAAGAAATTAAAATGAAAGATAAAAATCTAATTTTGTTAGAAAAATTTGATAAAGGTTATCTCTTAACCTTAAATGAATATTTTAAAGATGAGAATTATGAAACTTGTCTTTAAAAGTTTAGAAGGTTTCACATTTTATTAGATATCTATACAGATTATATTAAAGTTATTACAAGCGTAATATATCATTTTGTATCAAGGGTATTGGAAGACTATTTTAATCAAAAATATGTATTCTTGGAAGAAAATGAAGAAGGAAAAAGAGAATTTAGTTATGTTTGGTTATTATCTCTTTGAAGATTATATATTATATGTGCATAAATATGTGGTTGTATGAACTTACATACTTCATTTTAATAATTATAAAAATTAACAAAATAAAAATCAATTTATTTTTAAAAGTATAGGAATTGAAAACTAGCATTAAAATAGTTTGTCCAAAATTAGTATCAGAGTCATAAAAATATTA
Source organism: Hippophae gyantsensis (assembly GCA_030763125.1). NCBI lineage: Eukaryota > Viridiplantae > Streptophyta > Magnoliopsida > Rosales > Elaeagnaceae > Hippophae > Hippophae gyantsensis. The sequence goes on from CM061036.1 coordinate 29,272,962, forward strand.
AAAAAATATAGATAAAAAAGTTACATTATTAATTTTGAGGAAAAAAATGGTATTAACCATAAAGTTTAGGGACATTTAAAAATTTTCTACAAACATCAAAGACATAAGTGAAAATATGCTAAACCTAAAGAACCTTTTAGATATATATCCATTGAAATCGATTTATAAAATATCATTAGAGAATATTAAACCAACATATTATCAACGATTTGATAGATAGGTTTAATTTGTAGTTTAAACCTTTTATTTTTAAAATATATTTAAATTATTTTAACTTTATATTCATGTTAAATGAATGGATAAGATTTTAATGTACAATCAACAATTTAATTCAAAAAGTTTAATGTTAGTATTTAAGCTAGAATTGTAAACCAATTTTGAATTACTATATAAAATAAGTAAAGCAAGAAGAATTTGAGAATAAAAAATAATTTAGATTTGTTATAATAAATATTTTTAAAACATTAATTGATCTTTGTATTTTCAAAATAAGAATCAACCTATTTGAACTTATAAAACAAAAATATTTAATTTAATTCGACTCAATTCTGATCAGATAGATTAATTTATGCTTATTATACTAACTCTTAACGTACATGCAATTTGCTTGTGTTATTTCTATCCTTTATAACCAACATGTATAAAATTGACTAAAGTGTTTATATTATGTTATGAAATATCACTTTAAAAAAAAGTTAAATGTTCATTTAGATTTGTACTCATATATAATACTACGGTTGTAACTATTGTATTATTTGTAATTTATATTAACTTCTCTATACTTTTTCTGGCTATATTAAACAGTAACTGAGCTAATTTTGTGTATTTATATTCTTATATTTTTATATTATGTTATATATTAAAAATATTTTAAAAATTAAATATTGTATAATTTTGTGTATTTAAATTCATATTTTTTATATTATGCTATATATTAAAAATATTTTAAAAATTAAAAAATATTTAATTTTTAAATAATATTGATGCAAATTTATGTGTTTTTAAGCTTCTTTTAAAGTTAATTTTATTTTAGTATAAAAAACCAAGAGTTATGTGTCATTATCATTCCTTTAAAGGTTAATTTTGGTATAAAAATAAGAGATTTTTCCAATAAAACACAATTACACAAAAAGAAGAAGATGAACAATCAACTATAAAAAGAAGCAAAAACGGAAATGAAAGTTTGACGAAAATGTAATAGGAACACAACTCAAGATGTATCTTTCTTTACTAGTAATAAATAAATAAATAAAATATTAAATATACTTAAATTTATAAGTATATTTATATTTATATTATTTATTATATAATATTTGATATTTTTTTAAAATAAATATTTTTTATTTTTATATGCCGACATTGTTCAAATGGACGTGTTAATAAATTGTACATTTAAATATATTATTTATATATATATATATATATAAACATTTTATTTATTTTTTATGTTATTATATTACGGAGCTACAAATATATTTTTTAAAAATTGAATCGTAGCATTTTAAATAAAAAAAATTATATTTAACTATTTAGGAGTAAAAATATATTAATCTAGTAAGAGATTAAGAGTTATGATAAATTCTTCTCAATTAAAAACATAATTTTTTATGTCATATTACATAAAAGAAATAAAGTTAGAACATTATAAAATAAAAATTATTTAACATAAATAAAATTATAATAACTTAATAAGTATTAATATTATATATGTAAAAATATTAAAAACTAAAATCATAATAAACATATTAAAATATAAAAAATAAATATAATTTTAAATTTTAAATTTTAAAATATATTTAAAAATATACATTGTTAAAACACAAAAGACTAACAAATATATACATTTTTTTTGTATGCATTTGTTTCCATTGGTTTTCTTGAATGGACAAAATAAATCAATTTTATATGGTGATAAAAATGAATGAAAAATTATGGGAACATTTTAAATAAAATAAAACATTATTAAAATAAAATATAAAATAATATAATATAAAATAAAATTTAAAATTAAATAAAATACCAAATTTTTTGACCATATGAATGAAAAAAACCTTACAAAATTTAGTTTGAAATCTTTATCATATTTTTTTATTCTTATAGTTTTGAAAGCGTTATTTTATTATAATAAATTAAATTTAAATATATAAAATATTTTAAATAATATTATATTAATTTAAGATATATTTTTATACAATATATATTATTATAACTCTATGTTACACAATTTATTAAATATATATAAAAAATTATCAACGTCGAATATTTTAGTCACTTTTATGTATAATTAATTAATATTTATTAAATATGTGAAAAAAATGATATTTTATTTATAATTTATTTATTTTATTTTTGTTAAAATATTTACTAAGTATAGTTGAAATGTATAATAATATATAAAAAGATGCATAAAGAATTAAAAATAGTATATTATTATAAATAAAATATTTATTTAATATTAAAAATATATATAATTAATTTTTCATAATTTGTTTTGCAAAAACTATAAATAGTATATAACCTTCAAGATGTTCCGTTACTGATTGGCGCATGGACAAAAAAAAAATGTGCTAAGTTAAATCATTATTAGAAGAATAATAATTTATTGAGTATCATTTTTATCGATAATAATATATATTTATAAAATAAATATGGTATATTTTTTTAGTATGATAATAATAAAAGTACTTTTTAACGATCTAATTAAAAAAGATTCACTTTTATCGCTTTGTTTAGGCATACGCTAAAAATGACAAATGAAAAAGATTTGTTTCATATGACATATGGATGGATGGCAGTGAAGAAAATAATTCGAAAAGGGAGCGCAATTTCAAGGAGTGAAATGATAACTTTCTTAGTTCAACCGCCTTCCAATTCAATACGATAGTTTGTTAGGTGTTATTTATTAATTTTTGAGTATAGAAAATTTTTTGAGTATAGTTTTTATGAATTAATTTTTTTTTCTTTTTATCTTATATTTTAAAAAATTAATATTAATTTAAAAGTAATAAATAATTTATGATTTGTTCCCATTGCTTTTGCTACCACTCCACCGTTGTTTAAGCTCTTTAGTCAGCCATTAATAAATGTCAAAACTCTAAAACCCACCTTTTTCTCTTTCCCTCTCCTTAAAAAGTTTTCAATGCCATTTTATAGGGTAATCAAAGATAAAATCGATTTTTATTTTTAATATTAATTATATTTTTATTTTATTATTATAAGATAAAATTACAATTAGTGAGTGGAATACTATTGTGTAGATAAGAATTTACACTCTGGCAACCCATCTCTTATAGCATTTATTTGAGTTAAAAAAATCTCCAAACCACTTAACTTTCTGTCATATACCCACTTTGATATTCCAAGAACTTTGATGGAATTATTCATGGGATTTGATATTTTTGATTGATTGTTGATATTCTCTCAACAAATTAGATCTTTTGAGAGGAGTAGAAAAATGTCCGGTAAATGGAGAAAAGCGAAGCTGGCTCTTGGTTTGAATTCTTGCCTCTATGCTCCTAAAACTTCAGAGGACTCTTCTGCCTCTCACGACGTTGCAGCAGCTAGATTTTCCGACGTCGTTTCCCCTTCTTCTTTGATATCTTCGACTAGTCGTAGCTCCGATTGCAGACTCACGAGCCCAACCCTGTTTTCGTCGGGACTCCGATTGTCCAAAAATGGATCTAGGTTCTCAAAGGTTTGTAAATTTTTTACATGAAATCCATGTTCATTTTGAGTTGATGATTTGTTGTATGTTTATTGAATATTTTTAGCCTTTCATGCTGTGAAATTTTCAGAGTTTGATAAATCCCTTGTCGATTAACATCTTAGTGTGTTTGATTTGATTTGAGGAATATCTTTAGGTGATTCTGATTGAATTTGATTTTATTTGAGGAATATCTTTAGGTGATTTCTGATCAATAATATGAGATTTTAGCGGATGTTAAAGACTCCGTTTTCTATGAATAGTTATTTGATTCAATTCACATGAACTCTATTGGATATCACAAATTTAATTAGATATTATTGTGCTACTAATATAATTTCAGTTGATGTTAATTTTTTTTTAATCTATTCATTTTCGTGTTCAGTGGTCTCTGTTCAAGTGGGGTAGAATAGTTGTGGTGGTAATTACTAAATCTGATGTCAAACTTGAGAGCATGGGTATTGGTTATAATGTTATTTTCTGCTAAGGTTTTGTATGGAAGAGATAAAGTGGACTTGTTTGTTCCTAGGGACCATTGTCCTTTGGCTTAATAGAAAAGGAATACAGCTCCACTGTTCCTTTTATTTTCATCTTTCCTTCAAAGGGAAAGTGATTTGTCTGGTCAGCATATCTGTACTATATCACTTTTCCTTGAAAGTTTTACATGAAACAGTGTATGATTGCATAGATAACCCTTTTAATCATGATTTGAAGCACACATTTTAATCAAAACATTGCCTTAAAAATGACAAGATGCAAAATTTATTCATGCACCGGACTCATATTTTTTTCCACTTTTCATTTCTCTGTCGTCCCTTTTTATGGTCATTTTGGTAAAGCATGTGGGCCATTGATTGTGAGCTTTTCCTTCATTGAGCTTCACAAAAGAAAGAGATAATAGGGAGGATGAAATCAGATTATGGAAGTCTTGTGATAATTCATCATTCCCTCATCTTTATATGAGCTTTGATTTTAATTTTGTTTCCCATTCTCCTTTTTATATTGCCTTGAAAGCTTTACGATTTGTTTGAGAGTTGATTATTCTTACTTTTAAAAAGTTGCTTGGTTGATTGTTGTTGATTTTCCATTTTTCCCTCTCTCGTGGTTTGACAAGCTATAATAAGTCACAGCTCACAGGATCACAGCTAATATACCGAGGACACTTTTATAGCTTATTTGTGAAAACTAGTGTCGAGTGATTTCTAATATTCTTGAAGTTTTGCAAATATGGTGCAGATATATTATATTTAAGTTCATCTTTTTATGTGGTAGTTATGGGACCCTTTGAGCTTTGTGGACTCCACATTAGGAGCTATTTCAATAGCCAAAACTTTGAACGGAGATCTTGCTAGAAATTATTGAACACTTAAAATAAAGAAGCTTAAATCTTAAAACATAAAATCGTCACTGAAATTCCTAATAAATACAGCTGGATGGGCGAAAGACATGTTGACACCATTCAAAACTGATGTCTTATCTGGGGTGTTTCTAGCTTTTCTGGCGCTTTATTGATTAGGGTGCTAAATGAACTTTTTTTTTTTCATTTGTGGAAGTTTAGGTTTTCAAACTATTGAACATATTTAAAATTATTTTAAATAAATATGAACTCTTACTTACGTGGAGGATCATGCAGGTTAGATCAACTGAGTCCCTTTTGATTATTTGAGCTGTTTTACTGTATTATAATTTTTTTGAGATACAGATGAACATTAATTAATATGTAGCTCTTTTGCATTACTATTTCTCGGTGAACTTTAGCACCAAATTAATTTTGTTATTCTGCTATAAGAGATAGTTAACAGATGTCTTCACACTTAACAGAAATATTGATCAATGATATTTGCAGATGTTCTAGAGCTAATCTAGTGAGAAACTTTATTTTTCCGAATCTTTGATGAACTAGATCAGTTAAAGAGAAATATATATCACCTCCATTGTGCAGGCTTTTATAAGCTAATCTAGAGAGAAATTCTTTGCTTGCTGAATTCAAATGATTATAGGTTGACAACCGAACTTGTATTAATTCTTAACTCTATGGAATTTCACTGTAGTAGAATGTCAGTTTGTTTTGATCTCAAGTATTTCAATCATGATTTCAAAAACTTGAATAAATTAGTCGGAAAGAATAATCTTAGTTTTCCTTGTGTCCATATTGGTTGTTTGAATACTAGAATCTGGATTTTGGAGTTTTTTTTGTTTCTTAATCATATATCTGTGTCTTGTAGTTTGAATGTATGAACAGTTTGGTATGGTAATCTCATCAGTTTGATGTTCATTAACTGCAGAGAATCTGTGCAATATGCCTGACAAGTATGATACCTGGGGAGGGCCATGCTATTTTCACCGCAGAATGTGCACACTCATTCCACTTCCACTGCATTACCTCTAATGTAAAACATGGGAACCAAGTTTGCCCTGTTTGCAGATCAAAATGGAAAGAGATACCCTTTCAGAGTCCTACTAAATCTAATATTTCCCATGGAACATCACGACAGAGCATAGTTGACTTGCCACAGGATGATGCCTTGAATACTGTTTTGCAACAGATTCCTTCCCCGCAGCTGGATACTCGTCAACGGATTGCTTCTCTTTTTTATGCCCCTGAACCAGCCACCTTTGATGATGATGAAGAAGTATCAGATCAGCAACCTGATATCAGTGAGAAGGTAACATCCAATGGAAATTCTGCTGATAGCAGTTTTATAGGCACATTAAATGTTAACACATATCCAGAAGTTCCAGCTGTTCCAAGATCAGCTTCCTATACTAACTTCAATGTACTAGTTCACCTCAAGGCTCCTCTTATAAGCCAGAGACAGGATAGCAGCGGAGACTGGACTCAAAACTCTCGTGCACCTGTTGATATTGTCACTGTGCTTGATATTAGTGGCAGCATGGCAGGTACCAAGCTTGCTCTACTGAAACGAGCTATGGGCTTTGTGGTGCACAACCTGGGTTCGTCCGATCGGCTTTCTGTCATTGTTTTCTCCTCCACAGCCCGTCGTCTCTTTCCTCTTCAGCGGATGACGGACACTGGAAGGCAGCAGGCTTTGCAGTCTGTTAATTCTCTCATTTCAAATGGTGGAACAAACATTGCTGAAGGCCTAAGAAAAGGTGCCAAGACATTACTGGATCGCAAGTGGAAAAATCCGGTTGGTAGTATCATACTTCTCTCTGATGGCCAGGATACTTATAGTACCAATAGTCCTGGTGGGATCCGTTCCCGATCACATTACTCGTCACTACTCCCAGTCTCAATTCAACAGAATAGTACTACTGGTATGCACATTCCGGTGCATGCATTTGGATTTGGCACAGACCATGATGCTTCCTCAATGCACTCAATCTCTGAAAACTCTGGGGGATCATTTTCCTTCATAGAAGCTGAGAATGTAATTCAGGATGCATTTGCACAGTGCATAGGGGGGCTTTTAAGTGTAGTAGCGCAACAGCTTCTAGTTGAAGTAAAGTGTGTTCATCCTCATTTGCAAATGAGCTCAGTAAAAGCAGGAAGCTATCCAACGAATATGTTGGAAAATGCAAGAAAGGGCATCATCAATGTTGGAGACTTATATGCTGAAGAAGAAAGGGATTTCCTGGTGACAATCAACGTTCCAGTCGATGAGTCTTGTACTGAGATGTCACTTTTAAGAGTTGGATGTGTTTATAAAGATCCTATCACCAAAGAAATGGTGACCCTAGAAGAAGCTAGTGAAGTAAAGATCCAAAGGCCGGAAATAGCTGGACAGCTAGTTGTGTCAATGGAAGTAGACAGGCAGCGGAATAGGCTGTTTGCAGCAGAGGCAATGGCCGAAGCTAGTGCTGCAGCTGAAAATTGTGATTTGGCTGGTGCAGTCTCTATCCTTGATAACTGCCGAAAGTCATTGCAAGAAAGTGCCTCTACACAAGCCGGAGATCGGCTGTGTGCTGGTCTCTGTGCCGAGCTAAAGGAGATGCAAGAAAGGATGGCAAACCGTCGTGTCTACGAGGAATCTGGAAGGGCATATGTTTTATCAGGGCTAAGCTCACACACATGGCAGAGGGCTACTGCACGGGGGGATTCCACGGATAGTACAAGCCTTGTTCAATCTTACCAGACTCCATCAATGGTAGACATGGTGACCAGATCACAGACTATGCTATTGGGGCATCAACCACCTCGTCGAAGTCTCCAGCCTGCTCAGACTTTTCCAGCCCGAGCACAGCCCCGGTAATCATTAGTGTGTAGAATCTCCACAAGATTGTCTTCTACTATGCTCTTAGGTTAAACAACATTGGACTTTTTGTCATTATTTTTATTTCTTGTGCCTCTGAACAGATGGGGGGAAACGGAAGAAAGGGGAAGTTAGCATTTACCAAGTGTATTTTGGATGATGTGGATATATAAGGGTTTTTTTTTTTTTTTTTGAGAAGAGGGGCAATTGTAATTGTGGGATAATATTTGTTCAGTTGATAATATGGTATGGTATCTACACCTGACTTTCAATATTCTACTTTTTTACTGAGCATAGGAAACTAAAATTTCTTTAAAGGAAAATGGGAATATCTACCCCTGATTTTGTGTGGGATTTATTGGTACATCATTCTTTCCCATTTTAAAGGAAACTCGATCCCTAGGAGTTGTTAATTTTTAGAACAATAAGCTGAAAAGTAAAACTTTATTAACCCCTTATGGCTACGTATAAGGAGTAGCAATTGAAGAGACTGAGTAAATTCATTTTAAAAACACATTCAAAAACAAAAAAAGAAGCCTTGGGAATGTTCGGCTAGGCATCATACCATCTCCTTTGAAGTATGTGTGAAGTCATATGAATAGTATATTTAAGTAAATATGCATTAGAGTTCTGAAATCGGATGGTAAAATAATTAGGAGGGTATTCTTTGGTTTTGGAAGGAATAACAAAAGAGTCATAGGTAGGATCCATGTTCAAAATCGAAACATAAGTAGAATGATGTAATACCATAGTTAAACTCTCAAGTATAATCATAAAAGTCTTATCGACAGGTTTGGGCTCTAAGAGAATACAAGGGTGAAGTATAGGTAGAAATGGTGGAAGATTTTGTATTTTAGTAGTATGGTGCTTTGGAATATGACAAAGGGTACTATAACTTGGGTTGGTGGGAGTGAGTAGATTTGTGGTTGATCCGAATATACTCTTTTCAAACAAGAACTGCATCTTTATTTCTGGTGGTCCTAAGATACCTTTCAAAGGAGATGGACATGGGTAACCTTTAGGGGACTAGGATAAGTCTCAATAATAGCCAAATTGACAGTAGATTTTTCCTCTACCCCATCTCACTACAACAACCTGATTTAAAGGTGGAAATTTTCTCATATGGTTCTTTGAACAAATTCTTAAGTAGTTCTTCCTCCTTTACTAATTGAGGTAAATGAGTAGATCAACACGAATTATGTGCAATGAGTACGCAAGTATACGTATCATAAATAAATAATATATAAAAAAAAATAACGTTTTCATGTAAATTATGTTATTAGAAATTAATTTTAAAACTGAAAATAAATAAAGAATAATTTTTTTGGGTATTTTGAGAAAGTCAAATTAAAAGAACTAAAAATAAATAGCAATAATCAATTAACTTAAAATTAACAGCTAAGAAGATATATGAGAAAATATCTAATAATACTTAATTTCTCAATTTTTTAAGCATATGAATTACTAAAATTCTCCCAATATAATTATTAATCAACTACATGATCAATTGAATCTAACATACCGTGTATTTCTCTCTCAAGTAAACTACACACCATATAATAATTAACCTAATCACACTCTAATATCAATTAAATTACATACTACTCATTAAGTTCATTAATTATGGATCACATATATAAGAATCATATATCTCTGCCTAAAAACTATGCATGTTATTTAATCAAGATAAACAATTAAATAATTCTTTAAAATCTATTTAATTGTCTCTATAGATCAATTGTTGACCAAACAATTAATAACATGAAAATTAGATTAAATAATATAATTAAATTAAAATTATAATTGGGTTAAAATATTTAATCATCACATATAGAAAATTGGGTTAAGACCTCTAGATTAATAAATTAGTTAGACATGATTTTGTTCATAAATTTCGTATTTATCATAAAGAAAGACAAAAATTGATAAAGGAGAAGAAGAATAGATATAATCAATTTTTTAAATTGTAGCACCAATCTCTTCTTTAATCTCCACCAAAATTACATCTTTTTTTGCTTTTTTGTATTTTTCTTTCATGTTGGCATCAAAAACTGTTAAAAAATTTCAAATTCAACTCTTGGGTTTTTTGGGATAGTTAGGGGTTAAGTTAGGCTTAGATGGAATTTGAACCGTCAGATTATCTTCAGATTAAGGAATGTGATGAAGAAAAGGAAATTAAACAGTGGTGACCAATGAGATTGTGACACTTGGAACGGGAGAAACACTGAACGAATCAAAATGGGGCTCGTGGCGGGGTGAATTGTCATGGTTAACACGTATTGGGTTAACACTACATGGCATGCTACGATTCATTGATTCAGATTGCACGGTGCCCTGATGGAAAGAACGAACGAATCCCATAATGATGTGTGACATGCTCGTTTTCATAAGTCTAGTTTTTACTTCCATCTCCATTAATATAAATATGTACTTAGTTAAATATCAATAAAGGCTTTACATTGTTGTAATATAAGGTTTAAGTGAGGGTCAATAAATGAAAATATTTAAGCTCTTTCCACACTTTAGCTTTCTTTTTATTTGTAATGCATTTTTAACTACAATTAAGCTTTTACATGATATTTTAGTGCACCTTATCTTATTATTCTTTTCATATTCTTTTATTCCATAACTATTTTTTTAACTTTTCAACACCCCCAAATTTATTTTCTTTTTCTTTAGAGAGTTGTGTTGTGAGTTTTCTTCCTTTTTTTATAAGGTACATTACATTACATTTCATCTTACTCTATAACATAACACATGATTGTACTTTTTTTATAAAGTATAGTACATTACATTAAGTTCATTAATTATTTTACACATACATAAGAATCATATATCTTTAACTAGAAACTATGCATGTTATTTATCAAGATAAACAATTAAATAATTCTTTCAATTTTATTTAATTTCCTCTATATATGAATTGTTCACAAAAATTAGATTAAATGATATAATTAAATTGAAATTATAATTATTATAAAATATTATATTATCACATATTAAAAATTGGGTTCATAAAATCGCCAGATTAATAAATTAGTTAGACATAATTTTATTCATAAATATCATATTTTACATAAAGAAGACATTAAAACTAATAAAGAAGGAGAAGAAGAATAAATACAATCAATCTCTTAAATTGTAGCACCAATCTTCTCTTAAATTTCTACCAAAATTGTATCTTCTTTTAAATTTTTTATGTATTTTTCTATCTTCTTGGCACTAAAAATTGATAAAAAAATGTCAAATTTGGCTCATTGAATTTTTGTGGCAATTAGGAGGCTAAATTAGGTTCAGATGAAATTTGGACTATCATATAAACTTTAGATCAAAGACTGAGATGAAAAAAAGAAACTAAATAGTGCTAGCTTATGGGATTACAACACATGGCATCTGAGAAACACTGAACAAATTAGAGTGTGACACGTGATGGGGCAGACTGGTCGTGGTCAACCTAAGTTGAGTTAGTGAAATGTGGTACACTACGAATCGTTGGTATAGATTGTATGGTGCCCCGGTGAAACAAATGGATGAATCATGTGATGATGTATGGTAAGCTCATTGATTGCATGGGGAACCTTGGATTGAATATCGTGTCGACACGTGGTAACACCTATGTCACCTGATACATGTGGCATGCTCTGATTGTCTCCTCAATGGTTGCATGACATCCATGTGGTGGCAAATGGTCAACTATACATGAGATGCATTCTGATTGGCTTCTCTTGTTTGCTTGGAAGCCACGTGTCATCTTCTGAGTGGTCTTATATTAAAAAATTCCATAAAAACTTCAAAAAATTCTTAAATATAGTCACCTCTTTTCACCAGAAATATCATATTTTAATATCTTTAACCCCAAAATTACTACTTATTGAATAAAGTGAACAAATATTAAGTAAAAAAAGGAACGGATGGTTATACTTTCATATAATAATCATGGATACAAAAGAATTGACTCATTTTGAAGTCCATTTAAGTGGTACATATTCATCATAGGGATATATCAAGGGCATTCTTTTCAATAAAATTCTCATTTTTGACCAAACTACAATTTTCTTTTTATGCAAATTATTTTTACATTTTTCATTTATACTCCAATAATCACTGGCATATTAGTTTGACATAATCCATAAATTAAGAATCATTTAAAGCAAAACATAAACACATCATTTAATTTATCCAACTAGTTCAATAGGGTATTACAGTCTCTTATTCCATCAAAGGAAGGCACAGAAACTTTTGGCCAAGAATGGTTATAAATGGATTTTGAAAAGGTTATAGAATTAATTCAAATAGTGTAAAGATTGATTCCAAACTAAAGTATAAACTACTCCTCTAAGTATTTAGTAGTAATGCTCCAAGTTCAATTCCAATAATTTTCAAACGGTGAAGTCTTTGAATATTGATGTAGCTACTTATATATAACTTGGAGCAAATTGGCCCAAATTTGGGATAATATCTCAAATGCCTCTAAGGTTTAGCATATCTTTACTTATGCTCGTGAGGTTTATAAAAATATCTAGAATGCTCGTAGACTTTATGGTTAATACCATTGGTGTCCTTAAAACTTAACGGTATTAATTTTTCACCCATTATTATTCATATTCCTATTCCTTGGCTCTGATAGCATTTTTTGGGGCTTTCGATCACCAGAGACAACTATGGCAAAATTTTAGTCAATATGACCTTAATGTGTTGGCTAAGTTATTATCTTGATAAGTCATATGTGTTGAATGCACATTATTTTATCCTATTTGTAGTATACAAACTGATTTTTCTTATGTACATACAATGTACTTGTAATATTTAAAGAAGTAGGATCTAAACATTAAGTTGTTGAATTTCTCTTCTTTTATTCTTACATATTTTTGACTAAAATAGTCTCTTAATGTTCTTGAAACATGAAGATTTATGATGCTTGTAATAGTTTTAATATAATTTGTATAGATGTTTAACAAAGTATTAAATCTCTTAAAATTTTCAAGACAAGTTGTATAATCCTCATCTTTAAAATATTCATTTAAAGCTAAGAGATAACCTTTATCAAAATTTTCTAATAGAATTATAATTTTATCTTTAATTTCTTTTGGAACTATTTGGTTATTTCTGAAATTAAAAATAGTATCCATTTTCCTATTTATTAGTATTATCACTTAATGTAAGAAAATATTTAAACATCCAAGATTTTTAATTGGCTTAAATATAATTATTATACTTGAATTTAATTGGTCCATTACGGTCTATCCTTTTGTTCATCCTCTTTTGTTACACCTGATTAATGAGGTTGCTCAATGGTAGGAGCAGAAGGGGTAATAACCAAAACATTGAACTTATTTTGGGCTTGAAGGGTTACAAGTCCAGCTTCTTCTCTAACCAATTCGTTTATAAGGGAGGAGGATTGCGATTGAGAAGCTGATCCTGGATGGGATCAAAGTCCTTGTAAAGTGACATTATAAACTCATAGAGATGACATTCATCTTTAACTGTAGCATATTGCTGAGCATCCTTTGAGCATGCCTAAATTGGATCACAAAGGTCAATTTGGTCCCAAAGAAAGTGAAGCTGATCATAATAGTCATTGATGGATTGCCTTGGTTCTTTTTGATGTTGATGCAATTCAACTATTAACTGATATTTCATAGATCTGTGAGTAGTGGACTACCTTTTGGCCAACATATTCCATGCTGATTTTGCATCATCAAAGATGCCCAATAGATTGGAGATGGAGGGAATGGAAGTATTCCGAATCCATGTGAGGATCATGTGGTTATGACTATCATATTCAATCATGCGACCAACATAGATAACATTATCTTCACTTACTCCTTTGACACGAATGGTAATTGCACCAGTATAGTAATGCCAGAGCATGCGACCCTTAAGAAAACTACGTATAGCTTGAGACCAAGATAAGTAATTCTTGGTCCCCTCCAATATAGTATTGATGAGGTGAGGAAGAAAAACATCATTTTTATCAATTTAGAAACACAATATGCAAAAAAAAAAACTGCAAAAATAAGGTTTACATGAAAGAATGGGTAGGGAGAATCTGATCTGTAAAAAAGTAAACCCCTATAGGAATGTCAAAGGTAAATTCCAGTCAATCATTAATGCCGATCAATGGTCAACTCCGGTCAAACGATAGTCAATTGTCAATGATGATGTCAATTGTACGTGGTGATGATGTCAACCCTAGGTGACGTGGTGATGACGTTAGCAAGACCTGAGGGTGGCGCGTGAGGAAGAGGCGTGGTTCCTCTGTGCAGCACATGAGTGTGCATGTAGACTTCGACAGTTGCGAGACTTCCATAATTGTGTAGATCGGGGTGATCCAATCACTGTGGTACCTATAAAAATTTTATCAGAGCAAGATGCACGACAAAGCATGGTTTTCTATGGGCGGTGCGTGAGCATGTGAGGAAGAGGCACGGTTCCTCTATGCGGCGCGTGAGGGTGCATGTTGACTCTAATGGTTGCGAGACTTCCACGGTTGTGTAGATTAGGGCGGGCCGATCATTGTGGTACTTGTAAAAAGGTTATTGGGGCAAGATGCACGGCAGAGACGATGATTGCAATGGTCTGTGTGGTGCGGGACTCCTCAACGATGGTGACTGTAGGCCCGAAACCTAAAGATAATGGCTAAAAGACATCAGAGGTTCAATGGTGAGTGGCTATAGCGGCTGTTGTGATGGTGGAAGTGATAAGGGTGGAGTAACACTAGAAAAGACAAGACTGTTAAAAGAAAGGTCAGAATAGTGGCCCTGATACCATCTTAGAAACTCAAGTCTAACTTAACCCAATAAAATCTCATTGAGTTAAGGGTTACCCAAACTTATAAGTAGCATTGATGCCGTGCTCTTGGCCGATGTGAGAATAAAGAAAACTTAACAATAAGAAGTCAAAATGAATGATATTTTTACTATTTTAGATTTTCTATTACAAGCTAGCTTTTAGTAATATATATAAATTTATGTTTAAATAAAGATATGCATTATTTTGAGGTTAAAATTTGTACTTATCATTTATTTTTAAAGATGTAATAGATGTAAATAACTTTATAAGAGTTTGAGTTTTTACAATATATAATGTATGTTGATTGAATTTTAATGATATTAAGTAAATATTTTAATATATAAAAAAACCAAATAACTAAAAGCAAACATGAAATTAACAATTTAGTTCATGTTTTACCTCACCTTTGCTATCTCGAATTATATATGATTCGAGCTATATTTGGATCAATTAGAACGGGACAAATTCGAATGAGTTTGTAGATTAAGGTATTTTTTTTTAATTTCTATTTTTTTTAGCTTAGTCATTAGACTCCTTACCAAAGTACAAGCTTTGAAAATCAGCCTCGGTTAGTTTTGAAGTTTGTTGCTTTAGGCAAGTTTACGGACTAAGATAAGTTTAATTTCATGTCAAAAGGTACATCAATTTTGCAAAGGGATTAAAAGTTAGGGATATGATCGGTATCCTTAATTTTTTATACAATTTATTACTTTATTTTATCTTAATAATTAGGATTAATTATCTTTCATGTACACAATCTATAGACTCAATTGTAAATATTTTTAAAATATTTATTTAATTATAATTATACTCGTAACGTATGTAAACGATAAAAGCATATCAAACTCTTGGTATGTTTAAATTTAAATTATGTATATAATATATGCATAATAATAAAAATATATCTAAAATTGAGTATATTTTTATCGTTATTTATATATTATTGACATATAATTAAATAAACGTTTTGAATATATTTACAACTAATACAAAAATAATTCATCTTAGTTATTAAGATTTAAATGATTATTATTTTTTTCTATACCTTCTTGTACATATCAACCGTAGATACAAATAAGTATAATAAAATGTTCAAAAAATTGAGTTCATTTATCTTATCATGGAAGCTAAAGAAATCGTATAAACAGGTTGATTTTATCATCTTAAAGGCTACTTGGTATTCAATTAATTAAAAATTAGAAATTTTATTTGTATATATTGTGACATCAATTTTATCAATATATCAAACGTTTTATTAGTTTTTTAAACATTTTTTTAACAAACAATATTTAATATCATTCCAACCAGGATTTAAAATAAAACATAAAATAAATTTCAAATAAATTAATATAACCCGCAATAATGTATAGAACATGTATTTTCTTTTTTAATAATTAAGTTGAGATATATTTGAATTTTCCATCAAAAATGGTCACCACATTGAATTCGAGGCAACAAAGCCACATTCATGGCAAAAATTCCTTTTTCTTATCTGAATAAGGATTTTGACTTCAATCAAATTTGCCTGGAAAAGAAAAGAAAGGCCACAAAGAAATTGAAAAAGAAACGAGATTAACCTTTAATGGGAAAAGATGTCATCAGACATTAAGCCTTTAACAGTAATCCAAACTCCAGAAACATATTTTTTTCCATTATATAGAAAAATAAAAAAGAAAAAAACAATTATACATAACATTTTTAATATGTGTTAAATATATATGGAGGAGATTAAAAATAAAATTTTATCTATCAATAACGTTATATTATGTGTAATGATCTATTGAATTATACTCGAATCACTCGATACTTATTAAATCTACGAGTAAGCAAGTCATTTAGCCCATGTGACCTTAGTTAATGCACATTGTGAATAAAAAGTAAAAATTAGAATAATTACTAGTTAATCATCGAGACATCACACAACATTACTAAAAACGCACATTGAAATTCCATAAACCAATCTAAAAAGTATAAGTCAAAGATCATGGCATACAGATTACATATAAAATCCTTATTCTCATTGATATAGGCAAGAGAGAACACATTTATACCCAACACCTCCAATAACTGAACCCCTTCATGAGTCACCTTATCACATCTCTTGTAGAGCTTTTAATATTATTTTCTCAATTTTTCAAAATATATCATTTTTAACGATTAGATATAATAATTATAAAATAAAAAAATACATCATTTGTGAATTATAAAACACCAATGTACACAAGCATATGACCATAGATTTTTCTAATGACCTTATATAAGCATGTTCATGTGTGATATTTTAGGAATGGTAATTTGTGTCATAATTTGATTGATCAAATTGAATACGAATTGAACTAAATTTGGACCAAATTTGATCCAGATCAAATAACTCAAAAAAAAAAATCGAGCTAGTTTAGAATGTATTCCAGCCAGCTTATTAAATTTCAGCTTTATTTTTAAGAAAATGGAAAATCATCTAATCATAACTTTAGGTGAAGTTAATTAGACTTTATTCAAGATGTCCAAATTAAGTCTAAGAATTTAATTATTCAAGTGCTAACTTTTAAGTTTTAGAACCATTACTGAAAATATGTTATCAATACATTTTCGACTAATAGTTCTTATAAAAATCTTTTGAAATATAGTTTCACTAATTACCAGGCGATTGTACTAACAAATAAAAGAGTAATACTCTAAATCAAATTGGATAATGAAACCTTAGAATCTAATTTTCAGATTTAAGTTTGTAATGAAAAATAATATATTTATCTCTAACATCCTTAATATAAAATCTTGAATAAAAAAATCAATTTATTTTATAGAAATGTTTTACTTATTTAATATTTCGCAAGCATAATAATGTTATTATTATATCATATTTATAAATAACCAGACATGTTAAATTTAATCATTGATAAATTAAATACAACATATAAAAATAAAACATAAAAATAACTGTAAAAAATTCATTTAAAATTATATCTCAAAAAAATCCTTATAGAACTTTGATACTAACTCTATTTTTGAAAAACCTCCCAACAAATTTGTATTTCTATTTATTGAATCAAAAACTAGAAACCTATAAAAGCATAACTAGTTCTTCTCAAAAAGAGAAGAACTTTAAAACTAAAAAAACTAAGAACTAGAGAGAGAAAGCTAGAGAGAGAAGAGATTTTGAGGGATTTTTACAATGGGGGAGATGGTCCTTTTATAGGTGAGAAAGGCAAAAAAAGTGGAAAAATATCTCAAAAATTGATTGTGGATGCGTTTGGACAGGTTGGTACACGTTTGAGGGATGATATTTGTGGCAGATGGGTGTTGGTGTGTGCGGGGAAAGCGTGAATGTGTGCTGAAGGGAACGAAAATCAGTGCGGGTGGGTACTGGGCGTGTGCGGGCTGCAATGGCTACGTGCACATGCGTGTGTAGAGCGTGCGCGGGACTCAACAGTTTTTTGACATTTTTTACTGTTTTGACCTATTTTGTCCAATTTTTCCATTTGTTTTTCTCAACATATTTGTGATGTATTACCTCCAGTATTTTTCTTCGAGTCTTTAAGTTATTTTTGAATGAAAAAACTTGAAAACAATAAAAATACCCGTGATTTTGAAAATACAAATTTATATAAAAATATGATAAAATTATACAAATATAAATATATTTAATCAATTAAAGTACATTAAATCATGATAACTTTTAGTGTTTTTTAAGCACCCATCACACGTAAATACTACAATTTACATGCTAGGTTAAAAACTTAAAATTAGATAAACATATTTCTTCTTAATTCCTAATCGACTCAGTCTCACTCCATCAACTCTCTACTTCTTCAGCAACCACTAGTAACTGTTTCTCTAGTAATAGCCCTACGTCTAGCACTATTTTACTCTTCTCTAACAAGAGCCCTACATCCATTGGGGCAAGCTAAGATATTTTTCAGACCATCCTAAAAAATGATTTTTTTCTTTGTATGATCACTGTATGGTTTACTTGAATACACTAAAAGAACTTTATATATATGTGGTCAATTTTGGAGGAATATTTTTGTTTAATCCTACACATATATTTCTTTATTTAGTATCTTAGAGAAATCCTATTAGGATTTGAAGCTCTTTATTCAAATTGTTAGTTCTTATGAAGATACAACATCCTTTAACTTTTGCTTGAGAGGGATTTGATGGCATTTATATTTGCCGAATTTATTTAGAAATGGACTTCTTGCTTTAAGAATTACTTTTTTTAGCTTATATTTACTAGTGTTCTTATTTTGTAATTTACTACTTATTGTAACATAACATGTGTGTGTGAGGATTTATCTTATCTCTATGGACTTTATTGTTTGGGCAAGTTATTCATTAAGTGTTAATTTATTATTTATTTCGAAGATTAGTTATTGTAATATTATTTTCCTCGTTTTTTATGTTTCATATAATGTTGTTTGAGTAAATTTATTTTTTGATTTATAGAAACATGTTCGATTAACTAAAAAAATGTAATTAATAATTGGGGTTAATTTGGACCAATTTGGATCAACTCATATGTGTTTGGTTTGGGTTTGAGCTCATATTTACTGGCTCAAATTAAATTTGTATTGAAATAGGGTTGCATTAATTTGAACTAGGTTATTTTGAGCTAACTCGCACGAATTATCACCCCTATGACATTTATATACAAATCATAACACTTTGCAGTTAAATCAAAATTATTTTGTTAAACTCTATCTTCTTTTTTTTTTCTTTTGATATGTCTCAACTAAGATCTTAAACCATTGTAGGGAAAAAATAAACTCTCAATATAAAAATGCTACATAAGTTTCTTAGATTATGTCATTTGTATTAATTGATTTTTTAGATTATAAATGGTTTCATTTAGTTCATTAGTTACGAAAAAGTAAGTCAAATTATATTATTTTAATAAATTTTATTTTAAATTGTTATTATTATTTTGTTAAGTGATTAAATCTAATTAAAATGTGTGTATTTAATAATGACAAAGTGACAACTAATAAAAAAAATATTTCACAAAATATTCATTTGTTAATTGTCATAACTTATTTTAATATTTTATTCATTTTTAATTTTTATTAAAATTAAAATATACATTTAAATAAATTTTAATTTCAATATTGTTATTATTGATTGTTTTTCAAGAAATTTCATATTAAAATTTATTTCTATCGTAATTAAAGACTTGTATTTTAATCATGTTTTAATCATTTGATATAAAATATTAATATTATAATAGAAAAATTATTAAAATAATATAATTTATTTTTAATTATTCTATTAAATAATTAAATGATATTTTTTAATGTAAAAATTAAACTATACAAATCACCTAATTGAACCAACTTATCGCACCTCACCCTAATAAAAAGAGCTAGCTAGACTTTGTTGGTCGTTCTCGAAATTTTTTTCACCTAGACTTGCATACGGACAAAACTGAACTGGCCACACTCACACAATCACCAAAATATATCAGATTGGATTCAAAACTACATTTAAAAAAAAAAATCAAGTAATTGTGGCTTTCCCCCCTTTTTGTTTTCACCGATAGTCTTATACACCAGCATGGTTTCGCTTTGTTTAGGGTTGTATTAATTTTAGAACCGACATGATTTAAAAGTTTATTTTAAAAAAATGGACATTTTAGATTTTTTATTCATTACTGTTTTTTATTTTTATATTCCATGTTAATATTATATAGATTGTTGTTTGAAATAATAGTAAAGTAATTATTGTTTTTGCTTATATAATAACTGATTATTTTCATAGAAACTGCCTTATTATTTTCATAGAAACTGCCTTATTATTTTACTGAGATTTTTAATTAACTTTATGTAATTGAGTTCAAAAGAAATTAACATTAATATTACTATATATATATATATTAATATTAATGTTAGAATAAAAAAATAATCTTTGGTAAAAATCATTATCTAAAAAATTAGTTAGGAATATTTATATTGTATTATAAAAAATCAAAGACAAATATATAAAAGTTTACCTCAATCTATAACTATTAATTAATTTTCTAACTGAGTGGTTGATCTACCAAATCTACCGGTTTTTCTTAAAAAAAATTAGTTTTTTCTCTAATCTCTTTTGATAATAGGATATCAGATAAGAAAAATAATAATATGTGTAATCTGTAGACTATAACCACTATATATATATATTTTAACCCGTCATTAAAATATACATTATCTTTAGGTCTCTAAACATTAAAGGCTAATACCTTATTAGATACATTAAAGGCTAATACCTTATTAGATACATTAAAGCTTAATTTGCTTAAACCTTAGAAGATCACTTTTAAATGGGCTTAACCTTATATGATAGTCTATAATACATAATTATTCACATATAAGCTTAGCGTTGGATTAAGAATCCAACAATCTCCATCTTGGGCTATATGTATAACCTTATAATTATGTATTGTAAAAATAACCACATGAGCTCAAATTTTCTATCATTATCGAAATATATATATATACCTAATTCGGTGCATCAATTATACAACATAGAATGAAAGTAGCCTTCGTTACATTTGTTGTAACTCAACCCATCAATGGTCACATATGTTGACACAACTAAATTACATGGATCATGATGTGGATGTATAACACAAAATATTTATGCATTTTGATCTAAACATACCTATTTTGGTGTCCAAACTTAAATGTTAGTGAGATCAAATCATACCAAAATCAAAGTGTAAATAAACCAAAAATTTTATTTATGCAAAATATAACGTCAAAATATCAATAAATTGAAATAATTGAGAGTTTCTCTATATCAAAGAAACATTTAAAATTACAAACTCCTACTAAAACTGAGTATGTTCATGAAACACTTTAGGTGTCAATTTCTTAGTAAACGGATCCGTAATCATGGAGTTTGTACCAATGTGCTCTATAGACACCTATCCACTTTTAACTCATTCTTTGACAACCAGGAACTTGATATATATATATATATATATATATATGCTTCAACTTCGTTAGGCTCCTGTTATTAGTGGAATATAGCACTGCTGACTTATTATCACAAAATATCTTAAGTGGTCTTTCAATACCAACTACTATGCACAACCCTATGGAAAAATTCCTCAACTATATTCCAGGATTGGATGCCTCATAACATGCTATGAACTCTACCACCATGGTTGAAGAGGCTATAAGAGACTGTTTAGCACTCTTCAAGAAGATAGAAAGTAGACATAACCTGATGTAGATTTCATACTATCTTGAGATAAAACAAAATCGAAGTCAGTATACCCAATGATCTCAAGCGGATTCGACTTCAGATATGTGAATATGTAGTATTTTATTCTCTATAAGTAACACAAGACTCATTTTGCTTCCTTCAAATGGTCAAATCCTAAGTTGCTTAAATATTTACCCAACATTCCAACAATGTACACAATATCCAGATGTTTACATACCTTATCTAGACACCCTATTACTGACGCATAAAAAATCTTGTGCATTTTCTTTTCCTCAAAATCATGCTAATGGCACTGATTGAGACTATGTTGGTCTCCCTTAGCAACATGGATATCACTTGGTTTGCAATTCTACATGCCATATCTCTTGAGAATCTTTTTGATAAAGTTTTTTGTGATAATCATAATATCTATATACCTAATACAAAAGATGCATCACCAAGATTTTTTATGTTAAAATTCTTAGTTAGAAATATCTTGGTTACATGCAATAAGCCTATATTGTTGCTAGCGAGCAAAATGTCATCAACATATAATGCCAAAAAAGTATACTTGCTTCCATAAAACTTACGGTATATGCAATCATTGACCAAATTCATCTCAAAACCAAATGAGATGATTATTTGGGGAAACTTGAAATACCATTGTCTAGATGCTTGCTTGAGCCCATAGATGGATTTCTTAATTTTACAAAACATATTATTTAGATTTCCTAACAAAAGGTTTTCTAGTTACATCATATAGATCGTATCATCAATGTACTGTTGAGAAACTTTGTCTATACATCCACCTGATGTAACTAAAGATTGAAATATAAAGCCTTGTGTGACAAGATGAGCCTTGTATCTATCTACATCGCTATTCGAATCCATCTTGGTCTTAAATATCCATCTACAACCAATAGGTTTCACACCTTTTGGTAATGCGACAATATCCCACACGTCATTGTCCTTCATGGACTTAATCTCCTCAGTTATGGCATCAATCCACTTTGAGAGTTAGGACTTTGCATAATTTGATGAAATTTGATCGGATCTTCTTTTGTCACTCAAATATCAAAATCATGTTCTAAGAGGAATACAATGTAATCATCTGGCATTGCACTTCTTCTTTCCCTAGTGGATCTCCTCAATGGTATGAGTTCTTAAGATGGTAGAGTTTGTTCTTTTGAAATAATTTCTTGAATTGGAGGTTCTTCAAGATTGTCTTCATCAAAGTCAAGAATGTGATCCTCATCAATTTCAATAGTACCTGTGGACATATCATCATATTCCTCTTCAAAGACAAAATCCCTAATTGTATCTCCCCCCTACAAACTCAACATTCTCAAAAAATTGAGCATTTCCTGACACAAAAGTCAACTTTGATGTGAGGTCATAAAACTTGTACCTCGTGGATTTTCCAGAGTATCCAATAAAATAGAAACTCACTATCTTTGAGTCCAATTTCTTTTCATTAGGCTTATAAGGATTTTCCTTAGCTTGACATCTCCATCTATGAAAGTACTTTAAATTAGGCTTCTTATCCATCCAAAGTTCATAAGGGGTTTTGGCTATTACTTTAGTTGGAACCTTATTAAGGATATATGTTGCATTCTTAAGCACTTCTCCCCAGAGTGATTCTGGTAAGGTAGAATGACAAATCATACTCCTTATCATGTCTTTAAATGTCCTATTTCCTCTTTTAGCAACACCATTCATATTGGATGAACTCAGCATAGTGTACTATGTGATGATACCACATTCCTCTAGGAACTTAGCAAATGGTTTTGGACATCGTTGCCCTAAACTATTATATTTGTTGTTGTACTCACCACCACGACCAAATATAATGCTTTTGATCCTTTTATTGAGTTTATTCTCAACTTTAGTGTTATAATTTTTGAACACATTCAATAACTGTGACTTTTCATGAATGAGAAATAAATAGCCATATCTAGAAAAATTGTATATAAATGTTATAAAATATTGTTGACAATTCCAAGAAACTATAGGGAATAGCGCATACTGTATGTATAAGTTTTAAGACTTCTAAAGTTATATTGGCTTCAAATCTCCTAATATTCGTTTGTTTCCCCTTTATACAGCTAATATAAATATCAAAATCTGTGAAATCTAAATGGTCTAAAATTTCATCAAACACAAGTAGTTTTATTCTCCATCTGGAGATATGACCTAATCTCTTATGCCATAACGTAGCTGAATTTTCACTAGTCAAATTTATTTCTATACCTTGTGTACTTAATTGTAGGGATTCCTAAAATGAGGCAATTGTATCAATTAAATAAAAGTTATCATAACTTGACAAAGAATCGGAACCAACTAATTTTGAATCATGAAACAAACTAAATTTTTCGTTACCAAATTTTCTCAAACTAAAAATAGAAATCAAATTATATCTAAAAGACGGTATAATATATGTCTTATTAAGATCCAAATAAAATTCAATCTTCAACAATGACCTAAATTTTCCTATTGCCTCAACTTGAATTATTTTTTCATTGCCTACATAGATGTATCTTTCACCATTTCTTGGCTCTCGGTAATACAAAAAACCCTACATAGACACACTAATGTGAGTTATTGCACCAAAATATATCCACCATGTGTGTCTAGGTACCAAAATTAAATTAACCTTATAAAAAACCAAATTAAGAAGTATACTTTTCTTACCATGCCATGCATGATAGTTGGTGCAATGCTTCTTCCTATACCTTTTAACTCCACAGAAGAAACAACCGAAACCTACTGACTCATTCGGTTTCTTTTGTTTTTTCTTTTGAGGTACTGTATATGCAGCTTCCTTATCTTTTTTTTCTTTCCTTATCCTTGTACTTATAGATTAAGGATAGGTGAACACTCTCTGCCTAATCTTTCTTTAACATTTCCTCTTCCTAAACACAGTGTGAGATGAGCTCATTCAGAGTGTACATATTTCAACCATTTTGTTATTGAAAAACCTCTTTTTAATATCCACAAGAAATCATAAGTAGTAGTTATCTTTTCAAACATTATGCCCCTGAAAGCACCCGAAATGGATTTTTTCATGATCATCATAAACATGTGATTTGATCTCTCCCACCTTTCATTTTTCCTTCTTCTTATCAGATATAGTCTTATCTATAAGGGGTACAAGATAATCAACCTTTATCGTAAGGTCCAAATCTATGACTCTGAGAACTATCAATAAATTATCTTGCATTGACTTACACTTTAGTTCTATTTAGCATAGGAATAGAATTGATATTGGTAGTAATATTAGTTGGATTATTCATAGCTAAATCTAGAAAAAAAAACGAACAAAACAAGCTCAAGTAAGTCTCAAAACCAAAATAATAAATTCAAACAAAGGTAAATCTCATCTCAAAATATTGGGTACTCCATTAATATTTTATCTTTGGATAACAATACTAACTTGAAAGTGATATTTTGGTCAAGTAATCAAACACTGACCATAAAAATATATTGAACAATAAATCTTCCTTCGAGCCAAATTATTGTTCACATGTAAAAACTGAATAATCATCACGCATTTATTACCACAAATATACATGCAATTCTATTAAATATAAACCTTCCTTTAGGTTGATCAATATTCCCATAAGTTACATACAAACGATTGTTTATATTCCAAAATAAATTAATTTTCACTAGTGATGTCACTTTAACAACATACCACTTCAATTAATTTCTCAAAATAAATATAATGCATACTAATATTTGAATTTTAAGTTGTATAAAAAAATTTGGATTAAAGTCAATAATCAACGTCCATAAATGCCAGTTAACGCCAGTTAATACCAATAAACATTGGTAAACTCTTATAAGGTCAAAACTTATTAGATCATAAAATTTATATCTATATTTTGACTCATTAATTCAAATCCATATTTTTTAAGCCCATGAATATTTTTTTTAAATCTATAAAATATTTGTGGGCTTTTTAAAAAATATATCCATTCGTGGGTTTTATAAAATAATTACTTTTGGGCTTTAATCCAATACATTAAGTAATAATCATAAAAGAAATCCTAGTAATAATTTATTAACTGTTGAAATTATTTTTAGTTTTTAAAAAAATATTTAGACTTTTTCAATTATGTAATAATCAAAATCTTGATTACAACATAAAATAAACCCTAATTGCAATAAATCCGTAAACAAATAACAAGCGTGACATAATCTTTAATTATACAGTGTGGAAGACGAAATAATAATTAACAAATATCTCATGACCATTTAAAGATGAAAGTGATCAAACTAATTATATGTTTTATTTATTTAATAAAAAAATTTGAAATATGTATGTATATATGTTTGGACATATGGATCAATCTTAAGCCTGACCCGATCCTGGAGAAATAGCCCGAGCTATAAAATGAGTCATTCCTAAAGACCCATCTCTTCCTGCATTAACAAATACACTCGTGGGAGAGACCTCTCCTATTGGGTTTTGGCATATGGAGAGTCGACCATAAACCCGAGCTATAAGGTGGTCGACCTCAGCTTATAAATATACTTGTTTTTACCTTAATGTCTCCTAACACACTTATATGTATATACCCTATGTAATCGACACCTATACACGTAAAATTCTATATATACATAAATTTCATAAAAAATCCACACGTTCCATCAATTGCTCTTACTTCTCTTTAGTTTTTGTATTTGTAAATCAGATCAATCTCAACAATATACATAATTGTCGTTAATCAAAATTCATCTTATTTCCTACCTTTTTTTATTTTAATAATTTTATAATGAATAGAAAAAACAATTTATCAAATCTAAATCTGTTCGTAAACATGAATATTATCGAAAAAATCCTTTTTTTAAAGATTTCCTTAATGTTAGAAAAATTTACATATCAAATCCATGATCAAATAATCACAAATATAAAATATTCTTGGATTTTAATCCATAATTTTGGAAAACAACCACAATTATTTTCAAATATGATAATATTAAAACCAAAATAAAATTATGATAAATCAAAAATAAATTTAATTTCTAATGATTCAGCATGAAAAATTTATGATACCACTAACTTGATTTTTTACATCTACACGTTTTTTAGAGGATCTTTTAGTTTTTTCTCTACTCTCTGTGAAGATGAAATATCATATAAGAAAAATTATAATACGTGTAATCTAGGGACCATAACAATTATATATATAATTAATAACTATATATTTATTTTAGTCTATCCTTAAAATAGATATATTATTTAGGTTTTCTACACATTAAAAGCAAACACCTTATTAGATACATTAAATCCCAAATTACTTAAACTTTCGTAGATCACTTTTAAATGGGTTTAATCTTATATAAAAGTTTACAATACATAATTATTCATATATAAACCTAATTAATTAGTGAAAAGAAAAATAATTTATGAGATCAAAAGATGTCACTCTAGTCTTAGTTTCATCCATGTTAATTTCTGATATTTCATAGGAGTCGTCACCTTGGAAGTTAATTGTTATTCATATTTAGTTCTTAACACCTTTATATTTTTATGTTCATATAGTCTCTTCTTGATTAATTTATTGAATATTTAGATCAAATAATTTTTTTGTGATCATGATTAATTGATTTAATTATTAAATTTTAAAGAAATTATTTTTATTAAACTTGTACTTAATCTGCTTGCTCTAGAATTTACGAGTTGGTTTGATTTAATTGATATATGATTTGAATAATATAGTTAGTATTATTCATTATTAAATCAATTCTAGAACACATAGGGGTACTTTTTTGTGCTAACTCAGGTTACAGGTTGATCTGTAAATGTGTCTGATTGGCGATGAGTCAATTAGAAGATTGGTCTGGATGCTACCCACACTAGTCTTGGAAACTTTAAAAATAGAGTAAGAGCTCGTAATTTAGATACATTGGGCTATATTCTAGGGAAAGTATCATAAGACAGAGTTTATACTTGAACGTTTGGTTTTCGTAGTGAAAATTTACATGGACTCGTGGTTTTTCTCTTAACTCATAGTTATGGCCTAGTTTGTTTTCACCTTAAAATATTGTGTGTTATATTTAATTTTCACACGATACTATTTACACTCGAATGCATATATGATCTCTTTGTTTAGGTTATTAATTTATAAATGAATAGGATTTTCACATAACCTATTCCCCCTCTAGGCTTATTAGGTCCATTTTTGAACTTTCAATTGGTATCAGAGCCCACACTAGACACACCTAGTGATTCGATTTGTAAGGACACATACTCACTAATGGATCTAATGAAAGAAAATGGTTTATATGTTAAACCCCCACTGTTTGATGGATATATTTACTCTTACTAGAAGGCTCATATGCAAGCCCATCTCAAACAAGATGAAAAAGTCTGGATTTTCATTCTTGGAGGTTAGGAACCACCCTCCTAAATAAAGATGGTGTAAAAACAATAAAGACTATAAAAAAATGTATCACTGAAGAAAAATCCCTTAATGGATCAAATCAAAAAGGGTTAAGTTTTATTTTTATAGTAGTGTCAATGGATAAGTTTAGTCGCATCTCCAACTGTGAGACTGTGAATGATGCATGGAATGCATTTGCATTTGATAATGAGGGAACTTTACAATTGAAACTAACTAAAATGAGATTTCTAATATCTTAGTTTGACTCTCTTAAAATGAGCAACAATGAAATGTTTAATCAATTTTGTGCTCATTGTTATGATGTTACTAATGCTTGCTCTACATTTGGTGAGAAAATTTCTCAACCTATATTTGTATGCAAAATTTTGAGTTCATTGACAAAAGATTATAAGATGAAAGTCACTGCTATAATAGAGGGAAAAAAATGTGAACACCTTGATTACTAATGAACTAGTTGGGTCTATCCAAACATATGAGCTTACTATTAAGCCACATAAGAAGAGCATGGCATCAAAAGCTCCAAGAAGGTTGCTTTTGATAGTGATAATGATTTAGACGATGAATTTACTATTTTATTTACTTGCGGATTCAAAAAGTGCCTTAATACAAAAACTAACAAAACAACTCCCTAAACAAGAGACAATGGAATTGATTTAAGGATAGAATGTCAAAGGAACCTAAACCTAGGGTT
Source organism: Hippophae gyantsensis (assembly GCA_030763125.1). Classification (NCBI taxonomy): domain Eukaryota; kingdom Viridiplantae; phylum Streptophyta; class Magnoliopsida; order Rosales; family Elaeagnaceae; genus Hippophae; species Hippophae gyantsensis. The sequence goes on from CM061036.1 coordinate 29,301,960, forward strand.
CAGATGATAAGAAATCTAAACATGATGGTTCTCAATGTTTCACATGTAGTGATTTTGGTCATATATTTACAAAGTGTGCAGACAATAATAAGAAAGCTAGAAGAGCACTCAATACTACTCTTAGTGATACAAAGATTGAACAAGAGAAAAATAATAATTTAGAAGATGGTGGAAACAACTACTGTGGCTACACTACAAAAGCTGGTGTACATTTAAACTACTCCTATACGAGCTTGGATAAAGATGATGAGGGAGTAAACTCTTTTCTTCTTTTAGCTAAATATAGTGCATCTAATTTGAAAAATTATTTAAGGATGTATAGAGACTAAAGAAGATACAAAAAAAATTTAATTGAAGTGACAAAGTTGAATGAAATAATTAGTGTTTATTAGCTTTAGAAAAAATGTAAATATGTCTAAACATATTGTTACTCTTAATCTAAGTCTTATAGTAACAAAACAAGAAAATTGTAATTGTTGCTAAAGAGATAATGAAAATCCTCATTAGGTTTTGAAAAGCTTAACAAAGTTTTAAGTTACGACAAGTGAGATAGTGATACACATGATTTTGGTTATAAGGATGAGAGCTTCACATGTTTAATATCAAAAATCACAGTTGTAAGGCTCTGTAACTTTACTCTTATTTCTACTATTTATGCACAAAGAATTATTACACCTATGGTAGAAAACTCCATTAAATTTGTGACTATCTATCATCATTATGGTAGGAAAGGTCAAATAAGACCAAAATGTAGATTTTTGACAAATGTTCCTAAATTTAATAATTTTTTCCATGTTTCACATAGTAGGACTTATAGTCATCATCCATATATACATGTTGCATTATATTATAGGATGACTGAAAATTATAATAACATGTTCAAAAATTCTGAAAGTTTATAAATTATGGACCTAATTAACCTAGAAGGGGGTGAATAGGTTATTTTTAATTCTTACTAATTTATAATTTAATAACCTAAACAAAGCAGCCAGACATGCAATCATGTGTAAAAATAAGTGCGGAAATAAAATAATAACACACGATATTTTTAGGTGGAAACAACCTAGGCCACAACCATGACCTAAGAGGAAAACCATCGGTCCACCGGACCACCTAACTTTCCACTATGAAAATCAAATGTTCAAGTACAAACTCGGTCTTATGCTACCCTCCCTAGGATACTGCCCCAATGTACTTTACTTACGAGCCCCTGTTCTATTTTCACAGTTTCCAATATTAGCGTGAGCGGTTTCTAGACCAACGTTCCAATAAGCTTCCTGCCAATCAGATACGTTCCCGAAGTAACTGCAAAATAATTAGCACAAAAATACAAGTGCCCGTGTGTGTTCTAGAATGAATTTAATAATGAATAATCCTAACTAGATGATTCAAAACATATGTCATTTAAATTAAATCAACTAGCAAATCCTAGACCAAAAAGATCAAATATAAGTTAAATAAAAATAGCTTCTTTAAAGATTAATAATCAAATCAAATAATTATGATATGACGAAAACAATTATTTGATCTAACAATTTAAGAACAAAAATAAAGAAGAAGCCATAAGAATATAATATCAAAATATCATAAAAATAATTAGGCTTATTAATCAATCAAATATAACCACCAATATTTGATAGATTAACTAAATAAAGAAGCCTAAAGAATTATGATCTTATATTTGTAAAACAAGAGAGAGAAATTAAAAAGATTAGAATAATACTCTTGTATGGTTCATTGAAACAATGAGTAATGAGTTTTATTTATAGGAAAAATTAAAACCCTTAATCTTATGTAATTGATAGATATATTTTCTATTACAAATAGAATTAATAATACTCATTAATTAAGATAACTCATATACGATTGATAAATATATTTTATATTACAAATAGGATTAATATTACTCATTAATTAAGATAACTCATATATGATTAATAAATATTTTTTTCTAATACAAATAGGGTTAATATTACTCATTAATTAAGATAACTCTTCTATAAAATAGATTTCTTTTAAAATAGATTTTATGCTATCTTTTATGATAAGGATTTCAAATATAATTTAAAATATATCTTATCTAATATCTTTTAGCATATCTTATTTTAGAGTATATCTTATCTAATATATTTTAGCATATCTTATTTCATATTTTAGCACTAAAAATAATTTTAGATTTATAAGCATGTGTTATTAAATGTATAAATATAATCCTATGTGTCGTAGTTATCAAAGATATACCTAAAGTACAATTATCTGAAACTCGAGCATTTGTTTGGCTTTTCTTGATAGACTTGATAGTAGGCCTAAAAAAAAATTTACAGATAAATATTTTGTCCACGAAAATAGCCAACACTCATAGTCCTTACAAATTCTACTAGGAAACATTAAGTCTTAAGTTCAAAGAGGCAAGTGAAATTCAATACTTTTGATTCTAGGACTCGTATCATCATTCTACTATGCATACTTTATTTTCATTTGGGATGAATGTGAAAAATATAGCTAAGTCCAGAACATGTTTATGAAACCTAAAGTAGTTGAGCTTCAACTCAAAGATATTTTCATCTCAAACGGCTTCTCGTTCAATTCTTTTGAAGTCATTGGATCCTTTTCCTGGTTTGAGAATCTCTTCCCTTCTTACTCTTCGAAATTCAAAGAAATTTGGGTTTGGAAAGATTATTCTTTTTCTAGTGACATGACCATCTTTTATTGTTTCACCTAGATACTTATGTTAGAATGCTTCAATGATCTTATTCGAGCAATTTATAGTCTTTATTTTATTTATTAGTCAAATTACCCAAAATAAAAAAAAGTAGAATCCTTTTTTGGCCAACAAGGTATTAAACTTATTCAACACTTACACATATACAACCTTATATTTAGTGTCTTAACTCATTTTTATGTTTATTGTATGAATGATTCTACTATTTTGACTTGTGTACCCATATTGTTTTTTACATTTGATGATCGATGTTTGCATAACTTATTCACATACTTACGAACACATATGTATGTTATGCTTGAAGTTTATGAATTCTTCTTAATGACTCTAGGACTTCAACTAATCTTGACTATAAAATTGTGTTGAGTTTTATTTCTTGCTTTCTAAAATATTATCATAGGGAGGTACATAGTATTGAAAGAGCTACCTATTGTGATGTATGAAGCTATCGCAGTGAGTAGATAGGGATAACTCACAATTAGTGTGAAAGTCATCATGTAAGTTTATGGCTCATACACGTGGAAAAAAAAAATTAGAAAAATTGTGCAAAAAACAACTTCTTATAAAAAATATACTTGGCATGCATAAAAAGAAAGAGAAAATAGAGGTTAAAAATAAATAAATAATATGTGCCTCATTTATAAAATAAAAAAAATAAAAATTTTAAGTCATCTCTTAGTAGATATATTTTATTTTGTGAGATTGAAAACTCAATAGAAATTTTACATGATATGTGATACTTTTTCCCTTGAGTCATTCTTGATTGATCATAAATGACTTAATTGATATATTTGTGAAGTTAAATCATATACACTATTTTTAAGTAAATGTCAATATTTCATATATGTGTTAAGTGTGTTTGTATGTCTCTTCTACTCTACTTACCTATTTATACAATAAATAATCAAAATTTGAATAAAAATGAGTTCTCAATTGATTGTATACTTGCTTGTGATTAAATAAGTTTATTACTTTATGTGGTTATTTATAAAAAAAAATATCATATTAAATTTTTTTTATCTTCTTATCTCTTATTTATAAATAAAAAATATCATATTTAGACCACATTATTCTTTTATATTGCTTTTTTTTACCTTTAGGGGGAGTTTAGCTTAATGACATCATTGTATATAATTTTTAATTGTTATAAAGTTTGTAATTTTTCCAATACTTTGTCCTTTTCCTTTGTCAAAAAGGGAAACATGAATTCATTGTTTTTATTTTCATGTTTCATATTGTTATGCATATACGGGCATAACACATTTAGGGTAAGAATGTCTTACATCAAATTTTTTTTATGTTAAGTTGGATTGATATGAATGCATGCACTACATGATTTCTCTCACATTTTACTTATTTCTATATAAATTGAACTAATGTACAATAAGTTTTGAAGCCAAGTTGTCGTATGATTTATCTATGTTATTTCATTTACATACAAGCTTTCAAGTTACAATGAAGATGAATTCACCAAATCATAGGATGGTTTCACAACCTGATCTAGGACATGAATGTAAATTTACTTTACTCTTATTAGTGTCATGTAATGAGAAAAATGTTTTGACACGAAATATCAAAGAGAGAGTTTGTAAGGACTATAAATGTTGTCTATTTTCGTAAATAAAATAATTGTCTATAAAGTTTTTTGTAGGCTTACTGTTAAGTTTATTAAGAAAAGTTGAACAAATGTTTAAGTTCTAGATAATTGTAAATCAGATATACATTCAATATAATATGTTCATAAAATTTAAAAATTATTTTTAATGCTAAAATATATTTTTAAACTTGAATCAATTTTTAAAATTATCACTTGAATTTTTCTTAAATGTGTTTCAATATTTTTAAGATGTGTCCCAAAATTAACTTATTATTTTATTAATATTTGTAATGAGCTTCTGGTAAAGATGTCTAAAAGGAATTAATCCTAATTGATATAGCATCAGGGAGGTAGGCCGAATAGGGATGAATACATTCATATATTGATTTCAGTCAGAGGTGTTAAGTCGAAAACTATTTAACTTGAGGTCTCTGATGATATCGCAAGTGCAAGACAACTATGAATACATATTTGATTAATTAATCTCTAGTATGAATAGATATTGGATTAATCAATTAGTGAAGAGGAAAGTACTTTGTGATCAAAGAACGTCAATCTCCTCTTATTTTCATCCAGGTGAATTTCTGATATTACATAGAAGCCGTCGGCTTGGAGGTTAATTCATTCATATTTAGTTCTCAACCCCATCGTATTTTTAGTTAAACTATTTTCTATTTTTACGTTTATATAGCTTATTCTTTATAAAAGTATAAAGTGTTTATACGTATAATTATAATTATTTTATTTAATTATTAAATTTTAAATAAATTATTTTATTAAAGTTATAATTAATTAAAATTAATTAATTTAATTTAATTAATATATGATTTTAACTTAAGATTATTGATTATTAAATTTTTTTTATAATATATGGCCTTCTGTTAAAAGACACCACCAAAGTGACACTTATGTTTGATATATTAAAACATTATATCAAGGAGAATAGCATGAGATCCAATTTATAAATCAATGTTAGATTTTCATGTTAAAAAATTAAATAATTTGATAAATTAGTAGTTTTCTTCTTAGTTCATAATGTTGAGTAAAATTTAGAATACACAATACTAAATTTATTAATATTAGATCCAAACAAGTAAACAAATTATTTGTATTATACTCACTATAACATCTTTCAAAGACAACTCACAAATTATAGAGAAATATAAACACTCAAAGAGGAAACTCTCAACTCACACTCAAATTAAGAATACAAAGACTTATTTGTTTTTAATGGAATATTTAAACCAAATGCAAGGTAGACTATTTATAGTCCTCACCATGCAATCTACACTACACAAATGTAAAATTAAGAAATAATTCTAGCCACACAAATATTATCTACTCCATTTATTTCTCTTCATCCTTCAATCACTCCATTTATTTGATTGGTGTTGATTTTCAACACTCTCCCTCAACACTAACTCTCACTATTTTTACTGTGCTAAGTTAATGGCGAAACATTTCGAACTTACCAATACTTGAGCTTTTTGTGAACAAGTCTACAACTTGATCATTTGTCTTGATTTGCCTCATCTCAATTTCTTCTTTAAAACTTTTTCTCTGATAAAGTGATAATGCACTTCAATATGCTTAGTTATTGCATGAAAATTGGATTCTTTTCCAAACGAATTGCCGATTGATTGTCACAGTATAACAGAACTGCATAATCTATTGGTTGTTGTATATTATTCATTAGTTGTATCGACCATGTACTCTCTTGAGTTTCCATTGCCACTGTTCAATACTTAACTTCAGTGGTTGATAATGATACTGTCGGCTGTCTCTTGCTACACCAAGAAATTGTTCTAGAGCCAAGCTTAAACATATACCCAGTTGTTGATCTCCTGGTGTCATAATCTCTTACATAATCAACATCACAATAACCAACTAACTTGTTGTCTCTACCTTTCTTGTACAAAAGACCATAGTCAATTGTACTCTTCACATATCTCAATATTTGTCGAACTGCTTCCAAATGAGGCTTCTTTGGATTTTACATGTATCGACTCATTACACTAACTGCATAAGAAATATTAGGTCGAGTTAAGGTTAAGTAGATCAGATTGCTTACCAATTTTCAATACATTGTCGCATCTTCCAAATCTTTTCCTTCATGTGCACACATGTTGGTATTTGGCTCCATCGACGTTGAAATCGATTTGCATTCAAGCATTCCGAATTGCTTCATCAAATCTTTGGAATATTTTTTGTTGAAAAATAAATATTCTTTCTTGTGTGTGGTCAACCTCTAAACCAAGGAAGTACTTGAGCTATCCAAGTTCCTTCATCTGGAAACAGATTGATAAATTCTCCTTTGTTTGAATAATTTCCGCCTCATCATCACCAGTTATGATTAAATCATCTACGTACACTAGTACGATAGCTAGTTTTCCTCCATTGGCTTTGACAAATAAGCTGAAATCTGCAAGTGTTATTGAATAACCACTTTGTGTTAAAAATTCAGCAATATTACCATACCATGCCCCGGGTGCTTGTTTCAATTCGTAAAGTGCTTTTTGTAGCTTACACATATTTAGGATGCTTTTGGCTCTGAAAACCCATTGGTTAGATCATGTAGATATCCTAATTTAGCTCTCCATAAAGAAAAGAATTCTTCACATCCATTTGCCATAAATTCCAGTCTTTGTTGGCTACAAGTGCAAGTAGGACTCGTATAGTTGTAAGTTTTGCCACCGGACTAAGAGTTTCATCATAGTCTAGTCTGTATTATTGAGAGAAACCACGAACTACCAATCGTGCCTTGTATCTCTCAATTGACCCATCTGGACGATGCTTTATCCTGTAAACCCATTTATAGGATATGAGTTTCACATCTCCTGGTTTTCACACTAGATCCCAAGTTTGATTTTGTTGAAGTGCATCGATCTCTTCTTTCATAGCTATTATCCACTCAAATCTTTACGATGCTTCTTCAAACATCTCAGGTTCTATTGCTTCTTCAACTATGGTTGCATTGCCATATTTATGATTTGGCTTTTGTGTTCTTGTTGACCTACGAAGTTGAGATTGTAGAGTTGATTCTTCTGTTTCACTAGGTCCACCATCATCGTTTGGATCTTTGGATTCATCTAAACTTGGTTGGAATTGAATAGTATGCTCCCTCATCTTTTCTTGTAGCTTGTCTCCAAATTCTCTCGAGTTTGGCAATGCCTCTTTTTCTGAGGATTGCCAAGAATATGCTTCATCGAACACCATATCTCATGAAGTGTAGCATCTTTCACTCGTTGGATCACAATATTTCCACCCTTTTCTATGGCTGTCGTATCCCACAAATATATAACTAAAAACTTTCTTATCAAATTTGCTTTGTAAATGATCAGAAGCAAATACATAACATACATAGTCAAATACTCAAAAGCAGCTAACTGTAGGGTTTATGTTCCATAGTTTCTCAAAGGGTGAAACAAATTCTAACCTTGGTTGAGAAAGTTTGTTGATCACAAAGGTTGAAGTCCTTATCGCTTAAGCCTACAACCTCCCAGGTACATTATTTTCATGTAGCATACTCCGACAAATTTCTACAAGATGTTGGTTCTTTCTCTCCACTACACCATTTTGTTATGGCGTGTTGGCACACGTGTACTGATGATGTATTCGACATTCCTTTTGGTATTGAGAGAACTCCCTTAAGCTATATTCTTCGTCGTTGTGCAACAAATATTCTTTCCTACTTCTCCTTCAGTTGACTATTTGAAATCTTTAAACTTTGAAAATACGTCAGATTTTTCTTTCATAAAGAAAACCCACACATACCTTGAGAAGTTGTCAATGAATGTCACCATGTATCGTATACCGCCAATTGATGGTTGCTTAACAGGACCGAATACATCAGAGTGAACTAACTCTAATGGTTCTTTTGCTTTAAACTTTGATTCCTCATATTGCAATTGGTGAGCTTTACCATACTAGAATCTTGCACAGACCATGTTTGTTCACACGTCTAGCTAAGGAAGCCCTTTAAGCATCGACTTTTTCACCATCATACTTAGCTTAGAATAGCTAACGTGACCTAACCACATATGCCATTTATTGTCTCATTTCTTCTTGTCCTATCTACATATGTAGATTCTGTTGACATCACATAGGCTGATTCCAATCGTTGCCCCTCCATTGTCATTGTTTCTAAGATTTTGAGATCATGATACACCTTCACATCTCGAGGACCAAACAGAACATAGTGACCTGATGATGTCAATTGAGCCACAGATAACAAGTTTTTCTTCATTCTTGGGACATGATAAATATCTTGAAGTGGTACCTAGTTAGTACTATATCGAGGCGTAACTATCATCTTATCGATGTGGGCTATCGATAACCTTGAGTTGTCAGCTGTCACCACTACACGACTTCCCTTGTACTCAGACATGCTTTCCAACTTTTGTTCATCAGTTGTCATATGATTTGAGTACCCCAAATCTATGATCCAGTCATTCTTATAGTCAATCTGTTTTGATGTTGTCACCGTAAGAGCTAATTCTTCTTCCTCTGTAGCGAATAATGCTTCAACATCCCAACCATCTTCGCTATGCTCCTTAGAACTGAAAGAAGTTGTATTACTTTCAATAGACTTTTTCTTACTCCAATAATTTTTTGCCATGTGACCCATCTTCCTGCAGTTGTAACATTCACCGTCACATTTTCTACTGTTACTACGATTCTTCCAAGCTCCCCCTAGACAAAAGCCTCATTTTCTTTGAGAAACTTTTCCTTTGTCTCCATCCTTGTTAGATCCATTACTATTGTACCGCTTGAAAGTGCCTCTACTTTTGCTGGTGTAGAGTGCTTCTTCCTCACCCTTCATAGAGACTCCTCCCATTTGCTTAGCCATAGCTTCTTGACAAGCCAGCAAATTCTCAAACTCAACAAGAGATGGTTGTGTCGGCTATCCTTGTATAGCGGTAACAAACCCTCAATATTCAGGTCTTAAACCATGGATAATTATTCTCTTTATCCTAGTTTTTCCAATAGGAGCTTTCAGATTTAATTCTAAAATTTTGCGGCATAACAACTTTACCTTGTGAAAGTATTAGGAAGTCGTTATGTCGCGTTGTGCCATCGATAGCAACTCATTCTCTAGAAGTTGTAGTCTTGTATCATTCTTCTTTGAAACGAGTGTAACAAGAGTATCCCATGCTTCCTTTGGTCTTTTGGCATCCCAAATGTTCTCTAATATTTCTTCTTCAACCGTGGTCTTTAAAGCAAACATTGTTTTACCTGCTTTAATTTTTCACTTCAGCAAGATGACGTTTGCATCTTCCGTTACTGGTTGTGTAACTTCGTCACCACCAACAACCTCCCACAAGTCTTGACCTTGTAGGTAAGACTTCATGCATGTTGCCCATGTGTTATAGTTTTTGTTATTGAGCTTCTTAATTCCTCAGCTACTTGAAGATCACTCATCGTGCCGGCAAAACTTTGACTATACCGAACAACCTTGACTAATAAACTTACAGAGTACCAAACTTCTCACGACTCAAGATAGCTCTACTAAGAACGATCTCTGACTGTCCTGCTCTAATACCAATTATTGAGTAAAATTTAGACTACAAAATTCTAAATTTACTAATATTAGATCTAAATAAGGAAACAAATACTTGTATTATACCCATTGTAACACCTTTCAAAAACAACTCATAAATTAAAGAGAAATACAAACACTCAAAGAAAAAGCTCTCAACTCACACTCAAACTAAGAATACAAAAACTTATATGTTTTTTATGGAATAATTAAATCAAATGCAAGATAGTTTATTTATAATCTTCACCATGCAATTTACACCACATAAATATAAAACTAAAAAATAATTCTAATCACACAAATATTATCTACTCTATTTATTTATCTATATTCTTCGAACACTTCATTATTTGGTTGGTATTGATTTTCAACACATAATTATAAACTTGGTTGTTGAGTTTCAGTTTGAGTTTGTACAGGAATGTTAAGTGTCGGATGAATAGGATTGTTAATCACAATTTGCTGTGAGTTTGTACTCTAATAGATGTCACTTTTGTAATGGGACTCTTGGCATTAAAAGTTGCTGTGAGTTTGGAGTTTGCAATCTACGTTGGAACTTTGGTTTAAAAATCATAAAAATATTCTTTAAAAAAACGCATCAAGAAATTCAGGAAAAAATAAAACAACACAAGCTTTTACATGGTTAAAAAATCCTACTCTACGAAGGTCATTGTAATTTAGTATTGTATCAGGGAACATATACAAAGAGATTACACGGAAACTCAGACCCATTGCATGAATCCTAACCTTCTCTTCTATGAACAGCACTCTCTTTTTTTCACCTTTTTCCTTTACTGAGACCATCGAAAATAACGAATGAAGTTGCAGCTGTTTCCATCTATTTCACTGTCCATTCAAGAACTCAGAAGTGCGTTGCTCCACTCATTGTTCCTCCTTCTCACGCCTTCTCTCAATTTTTGTATATTGCTTAAGTCCTCTGTAATAAGGTTCCTTATATATATATATACCTTATAACTAATAACATAGAGCTAAATAAGCGAGTGAGTCAATGGGCTGACAAAGGCCCAGCAAACTAAATTAAATTATAGTCCAATATAACATTACATTTAAATCGATCCATAAGTGTACAATCATGTCCAATTAAATCACACAAATCGATATATGTGTCATAATTTTGCTACGTAAAATGGAAGTACGTCTCAAGTGTTGTTTTGTCGAATGTGGAAAGTTGAATTTAATTACGATAACAATATGATTTTTTTTTTCTTTTCTTTCTTAAAAAAATAGAATGCATATTTGATTTTTTCATTGAATTGTCATTTCACTGTTATAACCCAAGTTGTTAGAATGTTGCTTGCCTACCATTACAATTGAAATTTTTGGTGGTTTTGTTTTCTCCACGAGTAATCATCAGTACTTAAAAGTCCCAAAGCTTTGCTAAGGATATGTGTATCGGTTCAATATTAGGAAGTATCACATATTTGAGTAAAGAAAATATTAGTGTGGTTACTCGAGAATATTGCATACACCGAGAACATATACATGTGGTGGAACAGAATCATTTTAATTCTTTATTTTTATAAAAAAAGAAAAATGTGTTTGAATTGGGAAGAAGGAGAAAATTAACTACTGATATTAATATAAGGTTTAAAACATATTGCATGTAAGATTTTTTCTTCTTGACATGCCCGTAGCTATGTTTCTAGTTTCTACTATGCCCGGTAAAAATGGTACATCAATTGTAGTTCTCATGTGTGCAAAATTCTTGTCTTTCTATTGCTGTTTTAGTTCCCATGCACTCCAGATTTTTCTAGATTTATCTCTTAGTCAGGCAATTATATCATATAATATCATTGGAAAACAACTTAACCTAATTAATTGATATTTTTGACTGTTAGTGCATTGTTTGCGTACAAGCCTTATCAAGAAATAGAGAACTTAGCGAAAAGAAAGAAAGAGTAATTCTGAGAAAATGTAATTCATTGATTGACTTGTGTATGTTACAAGCCTTTTATATAACAGCTTACCTTGATGAGATTCTTTCTCTATTAACTTATAGCAACTTCAGTCCACCTCACTTGAACTTATAAGTTACACCATATGTACCTTTACAGTTACTAGCAACTCTAAGATATCTAGCTGTTTCTTCAAAACCAAATATCTAACAAAGTGAATATCATCTCTATATGTTTAGTCCTAAAATGTTGTACAAGATTAATATCTTGCAATATGTTGAGTACTCATGTTATCCCATAGAAGTTTTCCATTTCATGTAAGTTCAAAGCCAATTTTCTTTAATAGAGAAAGTATTCATATCACCTATGCTGCACCACCTGCAAGTTCTCTATATATTCTAATTCAACAGACAAACGTGATACAAACCTGTGTTTGGAAGAGGATCAACTTACAAAATTGCCACCAAAAAACATATAACAACCACTTACACTCCTACTATCATCATGACAACTTGCCCAGTCTACATCATGGCACTATGCATTGTACCTTTTAAGTATCTCAACACTCTTTTTGTTGCTACCATATGCACATCAAAAAGTGCACTCAAGAATTGGCATAATTTGCTCACAACAAAACTAAGTTTTGGTCACGTAACAACACAGTATTATAGTGCTCCCACTAGGCTTCTATAAGTAGAGTGATCCTCTAAAGCAACACCATAGTGCTCCTACCTCAATCCTATCCAATGACCAGGCCATGGGTTTTTCTTCTTTTTGTTTCATTATGATTTCTTACCATGAAAGCTAGATTAGAATGTGGACTTTTAGTTTCTTCAATTAATTTTTATTTAAAAATTCATTTATTTAAATATCAAATTCATCTATATTTTATCTAGTGTAGATCATTAGTTTAACTCAAATAATGACATTAAAATCACGTAATTTTAAAGTATAATATCTAGGATTTCTAGACCAAAGTTTAAATGGGTATTCACTAAAATTTTCTTCCAAAATTTTATATAACCAATGAGTTTCTTCTAATTGGTTGATAGATAGTGTGTGATCACCACACTTGACCGATGCGAGTCTTTATCACACTTATACTTATGTTGTTATAAAAATAGAATTTCTACAATTTCTTTTTGTAAAGCAAAAGATATGGAATTATGACTTATTTTCATTGGATAATAATTTGTTATAAAATTATTTTCTATGACAAAATCTTCGTACATATTAGGAAAACATAACACTTTAGGAATAATGAATTTTTTATCATTAAATCAAGTAGTTATCTTTTTGGCTTTGTATTGAATGATGGTTTCTTTTCCATCTATTCCACTAGCTACAATAGGATTTTTCATAAATACCTATTTTTTTGATGGAATTACATTGGGTTTACAAGAACATATTGTTGCTTCTGTATTAATTAAAGTATGTAAGTTATATGGTTTATAGCCTACAAAATTAAAATATCTTAACATATAATTATAACGTTTTTACCATAACTTAGTGAGACGATTATTTCTTCTTTACCTACTTGGATATGATAAATTTGTACTTGAAGGATTTCTTCTTTTTGGTTAGTTTCATGTCATATTGGAATATGATCATTTTTTTACAGCAATAATTTTATTATGATTATCTTCAAGTCTAGAAGATGATTCGCTAATTTTTTGCCTTTTGTTTAAAGTTTTTCTTATCTTGTTTAGCATATGAAGTTTGACAATCTTTGTTGACTGAATTTTTGTTTCTAAAGTATATTTGATTTTATGAGACTTACATTTCCACTATTTAAAGATTTTTGTGTCTAAAATTATCTTTGAGATTTGTAAATAACCATTATTTTGGTATTTTTAAGTCTTTCCAATTAATAAGGTCTCAGTTTGAATAATTCTACAAAAAAATTATCAACTTTTTTTGTTGAAGTTTTAGGAAATTTTGTCAATTCGTAAATGGTTTTTCATTAAATAGCTAAACTTTGATATTAATGGTCTATACTTAAATTTTTAAGTTGAATCTTCATTTTTATTGAATTATTTATATTATAATCTGTTATAGATATAAAGAAATTTGGTCTTATATTAAGCCAAACAATTCTATTTACTAAGTTTGACTAAACACCGCCTATTACTGATTGTAATGGATCTTTTATTCTTCCATCTAAAATTACTGAAAGGGAAGAAGTGTTTATTCCTTGCTTAAATAAACATGTAATTGAGATATGTACGAGACTTATGTGAACATATCTGGATATTTATTCTTCCAACTTTCTATTTTCTTTTTATCAAACAATTGTATTTCAAATCCATTCTTTTACACATTTAGCATTAGAATTTCTAACAAATTGTTCAAAAATTCTTGTTGAAAAAATTTTATATTTGAATATTATATATATATTTTTTAACCTTTTGTTTGATTCGTTCTATTTCTTCAAGTTTTTCTTGAGTATAAGTTAGTTGTTCTCCCATCACATTTTTTAATTTTATATTTTAGTTCTTTAATAGTAGTTTTATTTATTTTTATTATAGAACTTGATTGTTCTTGCATCATAAATATCATTTCAATTTCTTCTATATTAGAGATTTCTTCCTCATATATAATCTCTAATTCATTTGTTTCTAAAGTTTTGATCATCTTTTTTGCACGTTTTCTATTTTAGGATACTTGGGTGCATGATGATCTTCTTCATTACAAATATAACATCTGCATTATTTTTTAAAGTATTTTTTATTTAGGTTTTTGTTTTCTAATATATCTTTTCTTTTCTTCGAGGATTTCTACTTAAATTTTCTTTTCTTATAGGATTTTCTATTTTTTGGTATAAGACATCCTATTTTTCAATTTTTTTAATATTTTATTACAACATTGTTAGCTATATATTGTACTATTGATTTGGTTTTTAACTTGATTTTTTGCTTTAATTGATAAGCATTGTTCATTTATCAGTTTAAGGCTATAATTTATCCTAAGTTAGTTCTTTTTTTAACCTTTTGTTTGGTTCATTTTATTTCTTCAAGTTGTTCTTGAGTATAAGTTAGTTATTCTCCCATCATATTTTTTAATTTTATTTTGTAGTTCTTTAATAGTAGTTTCATTTATTTTTATCTTAGAACTTGATTGTTCTTGCATTATAAATATCATTTTAGTTTCTTCTATATTAGAGATTTCCTCTCCATATAGAATCTCTAATTCATTTGTTTCTAAAGTTTTAATGATCATTTTTGCACGTTTTTTAAGATACTTAGGTGCATGATGACCTTCTTCCTTACAAATATAACATCTGTATTTTTTTAAAATAATTTTTTATTTAGGTTTTGTTTTCTAATATATTTTTTCTTTTCGGAAAACTTTGTTATTTTCTTCCTAGGTTTCCACTCAAAATTTTCTTTTCTTATAGGATTTTCTATTTTCTAGTGTAAGACATCCTATTTTTTAATTTTTTTAAATATTTTATCACAACATTGTTGACTATATATTGTACTATTGACTTGGTTTTTAACTTGATTTTTTGCTTTAATTGATAAGCATTATTCATTTATCAGTTTAAGGGTGTAATTTGTCCTAAAACCTATACTATCTATTTTATTTAGCTTTTTTAAACAATTTGGATATCTATTAATAGCTAATTTATCCAAGAATTTGGTTGTTTATGGAAAAATTAATCTAACTAATATATATCTTAGTTGGGATAACCACGGGTACGGGCGAAGACGGTTTTTGATATAACCATCCTCGAACCAAATTATAATAATTGTACCCAAAATAGCTTGAAAATCGTTACAATTTGGGGATGATTTTTTACTCACGGATAACAATTCGGAACAGTTATTTAAAAAAATAGAAAAAAAAACCCTCCGAGTTAATTTTTTTTAAAATTTCTATTAAACATGATACAACAAACACATAATTAAAAATGAACAATTTTAATTCTAACTTAATAGAATAAATACAAAATTAAATTTTCCACACAAATAAATGAGAAAATAAAAATAAAATATAACAAAGTCATTCAAATATTGGAATTTAATTAAATAAATTTTAAAAAAATTAAGTACAATAAAGCGAAAATTCTCTCTTCTAATTATTCTTCAACATTACGAGTATCATTGTATTCTTTGTTTTAGACTTTAGGCATAGTCAACAAAATCAGCAACAAAATATTACGATCCTATACAAAAAACCCATTACCCTTCCCTTTGTTGCAAATTCGGTAACAAAATGTGCCATCCTAATATCATATTGCATTATCTCTTACTAAAAACCATACTTGAGTTACATTTTCTCAACACTTAACCTCACTTACTAAAATCACTTCTAGTACTACATTGTTATCACTAAAATCACCTCAGCAAAATTTGCAACAAGATTTACATACAACTCAACTGCTACCATTGAAATCCCACCATCTCCTGTTTCATATAAGGTTAGCACAACCTTATCGACCTATCATGTTCTGTTAAAGCTATACTTATAACCCTAAAGCTAAAAGGGCCAGCTTCATTATAAAAGATGACAAAAATTAGCCGAATACCCATACACAAAGTGAAAAACCATAGTCAAAGAGCTGAGATTATAACCAAGGGAAGTTGATAAGATCAAGAAGAAGAAGAAGGTAAGAAGTTGGGGAGGACTAACCAGAGGGAAAGCTAAGCGCTAGGGAGTTGAGAGAGGCCGAGGGTAGAAGGTAGAGGGTTGAGAGTTGAGATTGGTAGGGTAGACGGTAGAGAGACTAGAGATTAAGAGAGGCAAAGACGAGTTGTGAAGGCGAGACCGAGAGCTACAATTATGCAAAATAATGAAAGTGAAAGTGTTTACGGATACTGAAAAGCCCTAACACATAATATATATTTTAATTTATTAAATATAATTCATTTTGGGTACGGACGGGTATGATTTTCAATATAACTGTATCCAAACCGTACCCGTTGATTCACGTTTGGTTTTTACCCAAAACTATACTCATCCCCAAAATTTATCGGGTAAAAATTGAACAGCCAGTTCAAATAACCGAATTCATAGTTTTTTCCCCATTCCTATGTCTTAGGAAGGTTCCACAAGAAAATAATATTTTTTAAATAATTTTCAAATTGATAAATATTGCATAATTCTATTGGTTCATCTGCTTTTCCTATCAAATTTTCTTTAATTATTTTCATAAATTCTCTTATTATATTATTATGTTTGAGAAAATTTGACAATAAGAATAATTTTTATTCTTTACTTGGGTTTTTTCTCATTGTTTTAACCACTATAGAGCATCACCTTGTAGGATTTCTACAATATAATCTAGAAAATTTTATTTTATCCAAGTTTTTCTATAATTAAGTAAAATAAAGGACATAGATTGTGTCCAATTTTTTATATTTTTTCTTGATCTTTAAATGGTACATTATAAAAGTTTAAATAAGTACCATGTTGAGCTATTTGTTATTTACCTAAATCATCTCTCCTATTATAAGAAGGAGTTGGTTCTTCTTTTTATTTTGTTCCACTAGATGAAGTTTCATTCATATCAATAAAATATTCATCTTGAGTTCTTTTTAAGTATTCTTCAAATTCTTCTTAGTTTAAGAATTTCTTTAATGGTTCTTCAGGTTTTCTCTATTTTATGAGTATTTGAAGATTTTTCAAATTTAGCTTGATCACTCATCACATTGGTTGCGTATAAAATATGAGATTCTGACTCGAATTTAGATGTGGATTCATCAATAGAGGATAATAAGTTTATTTCATAATTAAAATGTAATAATAAGGATTCATATTCAAGATAAGTTTCTTGAATTTGTTTTAGTAATTGTTTCCTTTCTTTTATTCCTAGTGTTAGATATTTATAAAGATGTATGCAATAATCTAGAATTTTGAAAAATTATTTTATTATGTTTTATTATATTTATGAGTTTAAAAAGTTTTAATTTCTTCAATTTCATAACATAATCTTGGAGGGGTAATAACCTCCATGACTATTCATAGTATGTGGTAATATATATTTTCATATATTTTTTATAATAAGGATTCAATCTTATTTTTAGTTTCTAGTTTAAGATCAAGATTTTCAATTTTTCTTATATTGGTTAATTGGTTTTCAAAATTTTCAATATTAAATTCTAGAGTATTTAGTTTCTTTTCTAAGTGATTTTGATTTAACACTTGATATTTTTCAAGTCTTTTTAACCAACTTCTAAACATGTCTTTTTCAAGTCTTTGTAAAATACTACTCTATTGTAATGCTTTATCTTCATAATAATAAGGTTAGTTTTTTTTTTCATCTTCATGCAAGTTTATTATTCTTATATTATTAGAGTTATATCAATTAATTCTTATAGTATTATGAATATAATACTACGAGAATTAAGATATATAACTTAATATATCAAAAAAAAAGTAGAAGGAAATTCAAGAAAATATATAAGGTATGAGCATGGAATAGAAGGGTTTATGACAATGTGTGCACTAGTAACACTAGAATGACCACGAGAGTGATATAGCTCATGAAGAGCAAGTACACTAAAGGTAAGTGTAGCTTAAGCACTATGTTCAGAACCTAAGACAAAACTTGAGATAGAAAAAGAGGAAATATATAGTTACTAGGAAAAGGAATGGACAAAGCATTAGAAGACAAACTACTAGATGATAAAGTAAATGCCAACCATGGAGGAATATGCATAGTGATAGGCAAGCCAGAAAAGGACTATTTGTGTGTTGAGCATTTCAAATTGATGTTTTGCAAAAAGAAACTCAATTTCACCAAAAGCTACATGTCCACTAGTCATAATTTTTTTGGATTCCATATTAAGACAAAAGCACCCTCATTAGTTGGGGGCATAACCAAGAAAAGTGAAAACAATAGACCTAGCTTGCATTTTGTGTTTATTAAATGGTCTTAAGTAGGGAAAACTGAAACATCCAAACATATGAAAAAAATTATAATCAGGTAAATGGCCAAACAATTTGTACAAAGAGGAATTGAAATGAAGAGCTTTAGAAGAGACACGATTGATAGTTTAGACAGCTCATCTAAAGGCAAATAGCCAGTACATCAAAGGAATCTATTTGAACAATAAAACAAGACCTATATCTACAACATGCCTAATTTGTGACTCTACCATACTATTTTGAAAAGAGATATTGGGACAAGTCAAATGATAACCAATACCATAGTTTTCAAGAATTTTTGCTAAAGGTTTAACTCATTAGCACCATTACTTTGAACATGTTTATTTTTCATATAAACTAACATTTTACTGTTTGCTTAAATATAAGAAAAAATAGAGATAAATCCATCTCTTGTTTGTAAGATACATAACCAAGAAAATAGAGTACAATTATCAACAATAAGCGAAAAGTATCTATGACCATTAACACTTGTATAAGGAAATAGTCCCTAAATGTCAGTGCAATAGTTTAAAAGGAAAACAAGCATTAACATGAGTAGAAACAAATGGAAACCTATATGATGTAGCTAAAGCACATGCAGTGGAAGTATTACCTAAATCACCAGAGGGTGTCACAGTTATTCCTTGGCTAGACAATGCCTTATTTACAATATTATCTAAGGCATGTTCCAAGCGATCATGCTAAACTAAACTCTAAGTGAGAAAAGTTGCATGTTGGTTATGATCAGGTATTGCATGATTAAAGCCAAACTATTATAAACCCTTATTGGGAGGTCCTCAGAGTAAAACTTTCTTTGAAAGAATGTCCTTGACAAGAAAATCATTATAGTGAATTTCAACAAAAACACGATTATCATGGCATAAGTTTTGAACAAAAATAAATTTAGCAAACATTGAAGGTGCATGCAAAACATTTTTAAGGGTCAAAGATGTATCTATACTAGTAGGTAAACATGCCTTACCATTATGAGTAATTGCTAACATACCTCCATTTCCATTAACTATACCATTTGATCCAGAATATGCAGTACCATTGGACAAATTACAGATGTCATTTGTAATATGGTGACTTACACCACTATCAAGAATCCAAGCATTATCTTGATCTTTGAATTAGCATTAGTGTTAGCAACATAAACAAAAGGTTGATTCTTATTTCCACCTTATGGTTTGTTTTGAGCATTATCTCGCAATAGATTTCTCAAAGTGTAGCAGATAGAAGACACATGACCAGTTTTTGAACAAAATTGACATTGCACGTTACTACAACCTCTACCATGACCACAATTTCTTCCACTATTGCCACTATTACCACGGCCATGTCAACCAATTCCAGAATTATAATAACTTCCATTACTAGAAATAGAAGCACCGACATTACCTCTACCATTGTTGGACTTTCCAATATTGGTGTAATTAGCCTAACACATGTTACTCTCTTTGGCTTTATCTTGTTGTAGAAGCATATTTTCATATTTCAAATCACTCTTTGCTTGCTCAAGACAAATATCACCATGATTAAGAGAACATATACACAATTAAATCATGGTCCAAGACCTCTGAGAATCAAGATCAACAAATCTCGTTCATCCACTGTATGGCCAATGGTTGATAATTCATTAGCATAGCTTTTTATTTTGTCAATGTAATCAAGCATACTCAAATTATCCTTTCTAGAGATTTGAAGTTGTAACTTGATTTCCATAACATTAGTTCTTGAAGAAGAAATAAAATATTTTTAAGAGACTTTGACATTTCAAATGCAGTGTTCTTTCTAAACACATTACCTAATAGAGAAGCAAAAATTGAGCTATAGATCCAGCTTTTGTTACTCCATTAATGTGTTTCCATAACACATATTTCATATTAGGCTTAAGTGAACCATTAAAAATCTTTTGTCATTCTGTTTTATCACTATGATATAGCTTTCCACCCGAAAAGTAGTGAACAAACTAATCATCTACTTCTTCCATATTATAAAATTTCTTCTATCTAATTTCACACTAATAGAAACATTTGGTAGAGGCACTATAATAACTAATTGTGCAAGACGTTTAGCAATGTATCTTTATTTTTGATTGAGAATTGTGTTACATTAATGATCGACGCGAATTATGTACAATGAATATGCAAGTATACGTATCGCAACAAGTAATATAATGATAAAAGAAGATCGTTCCCACTAGATTATAAGAAACTAATTTTTAAAACTAAAAAAATGAAAATACTTTTTTTTTGTTTTTTATGTTTAAAGAAAGCAAAAATAAAATAACTAAAAATAAGTAACAATAACTAATTAACTCAGAATTAACAACTAAGAAGATCTATGAGAAAATATCTAGGTATACTTAATCTTCTAAATTTTTAAACATGTATATCACTAAAATCCCCCCAATATAATTATTAATCAATTATATGATCAATTGAATCTAACCTAGCATGTATTCATTTGTCAAATAAACTACACATCATATAGTAATTAGCCTAAATACACTCTCATATCAATTAAATTGCATAATATTCATTAAATTCATCAATTATGGACACATATATAAGAATCATATATCTCTACCTAAAAACCATGCATGTTATTTAATCAAGAAAAACAATTAAATAATTCTCTTAAATTTATTTAATTGTCTCTATAGATCAGTTATTGGCCAAACAATTAATAGCATAAAATCAGATTAAATGATATAATTAAATTAAAATCATAATTGGGATAAAAACTAGATCATCACAAGTTTAAAATTGGGTTCATAAGACCCCTAGATTAATAAATTAGCTAGACATAATTTTGTTCATAAAGCTCATATGTTTTATAAAGAAAGACATAAAAATTGATAAAGAAAGGAGAAGAAAAATAAATAAAATCAATCTCTTGAATTATAGCACCAATATCTTTTTGAATCTAAACCAAAATTGTATCTATTTATGAAATTTTTAGTCTTTTTTTCTTTTTTGTCTCCAAAAATTGATAAAAAATATGTAATTTTTGGTTCATTAGGGTTTATAGGGAAATTGAGTGGTTAAATTAGGTTCAAGTGGAATTTGGACCATCAAATCAGCTTCAGATCAAGGGTTGAGACAAAAAAAAATAAATTAACAGTACTAGCTAATAAAAATGCTACACATGGCATGGGAGATTCATTGGGAAAATCAACGCACAATGTGTGGCATGGATGGACTTGTAGTGGTCAATGTATGCTGAGTCAGTGCCACGTGGTGCTTTGTGATTCATGGTTATGTAATTTTATAGAGTTATCACACCCCAAACTTAAATCTTTGCTTTTCCTAAAGTAAAGCCAAATCTAACTAGGTAAAATGACATAAGCAGTATGTTCATAAATATATATCTATTAATACATACATATTTAGTGAAAACTATCCCCCTTAAAAGTAATACAATTCTATCACAAGGAGATTCATATATTCATCAATCAAAATTCCATAAATAAAAGGATTTCAACGTTTTTTACGAATTGATTCGTATGTATGTGTTACATATGATATCATCTAATGCACTAATGAAATCAACCTATATGAGCATGCTAATCAATTCAATCTTAGAATAAGTCTCATAAGTCTTTCTTTCACATCCATCTACACTAATTTAAATATGCACTTAGCGAAAGATCAATAAGGGCTTTTCTTGCTTGTAATATAAGGCTTAGGTGAGGGTCAATAAATAAAGACATTTAAGCTTTTTCCATACCTTACATTTCTTTTTATTTATCATGCATTTTTAACTATAACTGAGCTTTTACTTGATATTTTAGTGCATCCTATCTTATCATTCTTTTCATATTCTTTTATTCCACATCTTTTTTTGTAACTTCACAACACCCCTATACTTATTTCCAATTTTATTTTCTTTTTATTTAGAGGGATAATTGTGTTATGAATTTTTTTTCTTTTTTTATAGGGTGCATTACATTTCACTTTGCTCTATTGCATAACACATTATTGCATTTTTTTCATACAAGCTAAGGGTGCTATAGTCAAGATAATGCATATTGATTAGGTATAAAATGTGGCTTAAAGATATGAAAAGTTCTTAATTAGGCTCAAATAGGTGACTATAGATAGTAACAATGGTTAGTTTGAAAGACTCAATCAATTTAAATAAGGCCTAAATCATTTTCTCTTGCTAAATACTATTTAAAATTTCACCTCAAGGGATGATCAAATAGATTCTAAAACATTGTGAATCTCATCAGCTCGTATAATTCATAACAAATTTTTCCTCGATAAGAATACAAAAATCAATCATGAACATATGCATAAAATTTGAATCAATCTAATCAAAACTATCAAGCATATCACACAATTAATATAAGTATCTTAGAGAACATGTTACATTCCTTATCCTAGGCATGCAAACCAATTTTTATCATTGAGTTCATATTTTTCATATCAAGCATACATACATTTGGTTTCTATATATTTATCAATTTCTACCCAAATCATCTAAAAATAAAAATATTTCCTAAAAATTGAAAATTCATACATTCGGTTTCTATATATTTATCAATTTCTACCCAAATCATCTAAAAATAAAAACATTTCCTAAAAATTGAAAATTCATACTAAATAATAAAGTAGAGAATGAAGCTCTCTCCCCAAACTTAAATTTCACATTGTCCCTAATGTACAAATATAAATATGAATAAGGTTAAAGGAAAGAAAACAACCTTGGTCTTGGCACACCAAATCTATCGTTAAAACTACTCATTGTGTCATTGTTCTCCACATTTATTCACCTAAAAAACAATAAAAATATAAGTATCATAATGTTGGGTTGCCTTCCAACCAATATAATATTTAACGCCTTGACTAGATGATCACCTTAACTTCTAAGGTACATCCCTCTATGTCCATTTACTATTGAGTTTACCTAGAAACAATTTAAGTCTTGAATTGTTTAATAACACTTTATGTTTCAGTTTAAAAACATGATGCCCAATTCTTTTATCATGCCATATTTTTTTTTCTTTTTGTATTTTTTTCATTATTATAAGCACTTCACCATAACTCATCTAATTTACATATTTGTAGCATCTTTTTTACCTCTCTCTTGGACTCTTCCGCTTTCCCACTTGATTGGGGATTGTATGGTAAATGTGTGAGGTCTAACCTTGGTGGCCCTTCAATTGATGGTTTGAGCTTTAATCTTATCTAAAAAATATCCACAATCATATTAGGTATACACAAGGAAGGTGTAACCTCTAAATAGTTCACACAATCAACAATATCAATCATAGATTCCATGCAATCAAAATTAAAATAGATTGAGTTGTTTCTTGGTGAGTTTACTTCATTATTCTCAACATAATGTATAATAGTCTTAAGTGTGGGCAATTCAATAGATTCTTTTAAGTTATCGTCTATCAATATCAAGAGGTTCAGATGCTTTAAAAACATTAAATATTACTTGTTCATCTTGCACTCTCATTGTAAGCTCACATTTTTGTACATCAATGAGTGCTCTTCCTGTTGCTAAGAATGGAAATTTAAGTATAATAGAAATGTTACAATCCTCTTCTATGTCTATTACAATGAAATCTATTGAAAAGATGAACTTTTTTTATTGGCACATCTTATGCCACACCCTTGGGTCATTTAATCTATCCATATATCACTTGTAATGTTACTAAAGTGGCTTTGGTTGGAACCTAAGTTACATAGTGCCTTTTCAAAGTTCATAATCCTAATTGTGCAAGGAATGTTAAAGCTACCCAGATCTTTCAATTTTTGGGGTAGTTTTCTAGTAAGGATTGTGCTATAACCTTTAGTCAAGGTTATTATTTTATTATCTACAAGCCTTCTTTTCTTAGATAGACCATCCTTTAGAAAATTGGAATAAGAAGACATCTGTTCTAGTGC
Source organism: Hippophae gyantsensis (assembly GCA_030763125.1). Classification (NCBI taxonomy): domain Eukaryota; kingdom Viridiplantae; phylum Streptophyta; class Magnoliopsida; order Rosales; family Elaeagnaceae; genus Hippophae; species Hippophae gyantsensis. The sequence continues at coordinate 29,326,513 of CM061036.1, forward strand.
ATCTATAAATGGTATATTTATATGCAACTTCTTAAAGACATCCAAAATTTTTGAAAACTACATGTCTAACTTTTACTTTTGTAGTCTTTGAGGAAAATGATTAGTAGATTTGTAGAGATTTCTCTTTTTTGCTGAATTATTCCCTTTTTAGTGATATGTTGATCCACTTGTTCCTTCCCATCCTTTTTAGCTTCCTATTCCTTCTCATCTTTTTAAATTCTCATGTTCCTCATCTAAAGTTTTACCACTCCTCAAGGCTATGGTGTTACAATTCTTCTTACCTTCTTTTATTGGGTTTATAATTGTGTCACTTGGAATGCTACCTTAAGGCCTTTGACTTATAACCTAGACGGGTTTCCCCATTTGAGTTTCTAGACTTCAAATTGAAGCCTCTTGAGTGAACACTTTTGTATTTACTGACTGGATGAAGTCTTTCATCATCCCCATTAAAGTATTTGTATTGTCCTCAGTATATGACTTCTTCTATTAGGCTTGTGATTGTTGTAGTTGTTGAAAAATAAGTGGTGAAAATGATCAACAACTGACTAGATTACCACCTTGATTGTTGTCTCTACTCTACATTATATGTATTTGAGTATGAATTATTGTTTTGGTTAACATTACTCATATAACATGTTGATTTAGGATTATTTGGAAAATTATAAAAAAAATGAGCTCTCCCACAAAAGACACAGACACCTCTGAATCTTGGATCTGATTTATACTCACTGGCGTATTTTGAGTCTTCAAAAGATTCACCAAAGATGACACTTGAGCTGTAAGTGTCATAATATCATTTACCATATGCACTCTGACTATTCTTCTTGTGGTTGTCATTCTGTCCATTGGCCATTGGTAATTATTACTAGTCATTTTCTCAAGTAACTTATAAGCTTGAATGTAAGATTTGGTTAGCAAAGCTCCATTAGTGGATGCATCAACAATGATTCTTATTTGAGTATTGAGACCATTGTAGAAAGTCTCCATTTGGATATAATGAAGGATACCATGGTGAGGAAACTTCCTTAACAATTCTTGAAATATTTTCCATGCTTCATATAAATATTTCCCTTCATATTGTTGGTAGGAGTGATATCATTCCTAAGCTTGGAATTCTTTATTGGTGGAAAGTATTTCATTAAGAATTTTTCCACCAAATCATTCCAAGTTGTAATAAAATCAGGTGGCAAAGAGTTTAGCCAAGCTCGAACATGATCTCGCAAAGAGTAAGGGAACAATCTAAGCCTAAATGTCTCCTCGGTCACACTACTAAATTTGAATGAATCTCCAACTTTAATAAATAATCTAAGATGTATATGAGGATCCTTTGTTGGTAATCTGCTGAATTTTTCAACTGTTTATAACATTTGAAACATCACTAGCTTTAGTTCAAACTAATTAGCTTGAATGCTTGGCTTTGTAATACTTAGATTCAACCCTTCAAATATATGTAATGCATCATTCATAGTTGTCTTCATCATCCATCAAAGGTATCTGATTGTTCAAAATTAGCTCATTATTATTTATTTCTACTGGATTAGTCATTTCTTCCACTTGGGTTAGAACTTGTTTTCTTATTGATCTCAAAGGATACTTAATTTAGGGACCTAAAGCTAAATTTTATCTCTACTCAAACAATATAGCCAAATATATTTCTTATAGACTAAAATAGATGTCAAAATTAAAAATAAATAACTAAATTAATAAATTAAAATTACGAAAAAAATAGATAACTTCATCTATAGACACGGTGAAAGAATTTCAGGTTCCTAGAAATTTTGCACTGATTCTATACAAGCCTTATCAAGAAATAGAGAACTTAGAGAAAAGGAAGAAAGAGTAATTTTGAGAAAATGCAATTCATTGATTGACTTATGTGTGTCACAAGCCTTGTATACATAAAAGCTTACCCTAATAAGATTCTCTCTCTATTTAGTTATAACAACTTCAGTCCATCTCACTCACTAATAAGTTACACTACATATACCTTTAAAGTTACTAACAACATTATAACCAATATTACATACCATCCATAAATAGTTACTATTAAGAACAATTAATCTGTTATATTGATTAATTACAATACTATGGTAAAGTTTATAAATATTGTGTCTTTGTCCATTACGTTAGTCTCTTGTGATTGAAAGACCCACAATTCTTATGAACTTTTACGGTCACATTCTACTAAACATTAAAGTAATCCTTCATCCATCTTATCAATATTTGGTGGAACTCTCCAAGGTAACTATAATTTACTTGTGAATGTTAGCTTATGTCAAGTTGATGATCATAAGTAGTCTTTCCTATTTCTTTGACTTCCCCATTTTATTTTTATTTTGTGTTATTAACAATTTGAAGGAAGATATATATTTTTTTTTTCACTTCCTGTGGTGCAACTGTTAACTCAGAAACTCATGAGGAAGTTTCCATTAAGAAAATTAGTAGTGCATTTGACAACAGAATACATGCAAAAAGGATTTATGAGAAATTAAACTACTTCGGCACATGGATCATGAAAATGTAATTTTTTTCCCTTTTCTTTCCTCAAATATGTTATCCAACTGGAATATGTAGTTATTGATGTTTTTGTGCTTACTGCTTAAACTTCTTTAATGTTATAAATACTTAATGATTGTATTGTATTCTGTGTATTAAGGAATATACATGGTGCCTTTATATAAGAGTTACAAGTAAACTAGATATGCCTAAAGTAAATTAGATACACATTAACAGATATGATATACATTAATAGATATAAATTAATCTATTAATAGATATACAGATATCTCCAAACATCAGAATGAATTAACTCAAATATACTATTAGAAATAGATTCACTATTGTTAAAAGGTAAAGCGGTTGTTTTCCTAACTGGCATGAAGTACAATCAAAATTATCTTTGGACACAAAACCCAACATACATTTAGAAGATAACTATTGTACTCGAGTGGATAGGGCATAACCAAGATGAGAATTCCAAAGAGCGAGAGAAGATAAGGAAGAAATTGCAGTAGCAATAGAGACAAGAGCAATAGGTGGAAGATGAAGAATGTTCACGGGAAATATACGCCCGACCCTAGGATCAATCCCAAGCTCTTGCCCCGTCCATGGATCCTGCACAATACACCCAGAATAGTAAAAAAATAAGGCGATATCCTAGTTCAGCTAATTGTCCCACAAAGCATAAATTATTGGAATGGTCAGGTACATGGAAGACCCTAGGAACAGAGAGGTTAGAGGTCGAAACAAGACCTAGACTATTCACATGCATGGTGAAACCATAAGCTATATGAATATTAAAAGGATGTGATACGGGGTCAAGTTTGGAGAATAAAGATGAGTGAGGTGTCATGTGATTAGAACATGTAGAATCAAAAAGCCAAGTTTGAGACTTACCAGGAAAAACTGAGAGAGTAGTGGAAAGAGATGCATTACCAACCATTTGAACAATATGAGTTATGATCTTTTGTAGTTTAGTGGGGGAGATGTTGATAGTGGATCCAGAAGACTAGGACTCAGTTGAAATGGAAGGCATCGACGGAGTAGGATCAATATTAGCAACAACAGTAGTAGATTTGTTGCGATGGTAACAAGTCTCAATGATGTGGCCATGACGTTTGCAATAATTGCATAACTTCTTATTGGTCTACCTACGAGGATTGCTAGAGCAAGAGGAATCACCTAACTGTTGAGGTTACTCAATGGCAGGAGCAGAAGCAGAAGAAGTAATAGCCACTACATTGAACTTATTTTAGGCTTGTAGGGTTGCAAGCCGAGCTTCTTCTCTAACCAACTCATTTACGACAATATCAAGAGAGGGATGAGGACTGCGATTGAGAAGTTGATCCCGGATGGGCTCAAATTCCTTATGAAGTGACATCAAGAACTCATAGAGATGGAACTCATCTCTAACTATAGCATATTGTTGAGCATCCTTTGAGCATGCCCAAATTGGATCACAAAAGTCAATTTGGTCCCAAAGAAAGTGAAGCTGATCATAGTAGTCATTGATGGATTTTCCTGGTTCTTGTTGAAGTTGATGCAATTCAACTACTAACTGATATTTCATAGATCCGTGAGTAGTGGATTACCTTTTGGCCAACATATCCCATGTTGATTTTGCATCATCAAAGCTGCTCAATAGATTAGAGATGGAGGGAACAAAAGTATTCTGAATTCATGTGAGGATCATGTGGTTGTGACTATCCCATTCAATCATGCGACCAAGGTAGGAAGCATCTTCTTCACTTGCTCATTTGACAAGAATGATAATTGCACCAGTACAGTAATTCCAGAGCATGCGACCCTTAAGAAAACTACACATAGCTTGAGACCAGGATAAGTAACTCTTGGTCCCCTCCAATACAGTATTGATGGGGTGAGGAAGAAAAACATCATTTTTATCCATTTAGAAACATAATATGCAAAAATGGACTGCAAAAACAAGGTCTACGCAAAAGACTAGGTTGAAAGAACCCGATCTGCAAAATGTCAACGATCAATGGTCACGGTCAACATGTATAACTGTTAATAGATATACATTAATAGCTACCCTCAAACTCAAGGTAGATGTGAGACCAACTTAAGGTTGTCAACCAAATTATGAATGCATCCTTTAGGAAGTGCCTTAGTGAAGATATCTGTAAGTTAATTGTTGGAGGAGACGGGGAAAAGCTTGAGAGCACCATGAATAAGATGAGAATGAATAAAGTGATAATAAATCTCGATGTGTTTAGTCCGTTCATAGAAGACATTATTATGAGCAATATGAATGGCTCTCGGATTGTCACAATAAAGAGGAGTAGTAGAGGATGTGAACACATCCAAATCCTTAAGAAGCCATCATAGCCAAAGGAGCTCAGATGCGGTATCAACAAAAGCATGATATTCAACTTTAGTACTGGAGTGGGCCACAAAAGTTTATTTCTTACTTCGAAGAAGCAACGCCACTGTCAACGACGGTCAACCGTCAATTGTGATCTCAACAGAAGGCGATGATGATGTCATCCCTAGGGGATATGTCATTGATGACATCACATGACCATAGTGCAACGTGAATCTGATGCACTGTTTCTATTATCGGCGCATGACTGCGCATGCAGGCTTTGATACTTTTGAGACTTCCACGAATGTGTATATCTGGTCAAGTCGATCACAATAGTATCTACAGAAAGGTTATCGGAGTAAGATGCACGGCGACGTTTGGTTTTCTATTAGCGGCGTGTGAGGAAGATGTGCAGTTACTTTGAACGGCACGTGAAGGAGCGTGTAGACTCTGATTATTGCGGGACTTCCACGGTTGTGTAGATCGGGGTGAGCCAATCATTGTAGTATCTGTAGAAATGTTATTGGAGTAAGATGCACGGTGGAGACAGTGATTGTAGTGGTCTATGTGGTGTGGGACTACTCAACAACGACCACTGTAGGCTCAGAACCTAAGGACAATAGTTGAAAGACGTCTGAAGTTCAACGGTGAGTGGCTGCAATGGCTGTTGTGACAGCGGAAGTGATAAGGGTGGAGTAACACCAGAAGAGACAAGACTGCTAAGAGAAAGGTCAGAGAAGTGGCTCTGATATAATGTTATAAATACTTAATGATTGTATTGTATTCTGTGAATTAAAGAATATACATGGTGTATTTATATAGGATTTACAAATAAACTAGATATGCATTAGCAGATATGATATACATTAACAGATATATAATAATATGTTAATAAATATGCATTAACATTTAACATGAAAGTCTTTTATGAAAAAATCAATTTCTCCCGTGTTTTTAATATTTATAAATGAAATTTGATTCTAGTTGTTTCTTTAATATTTACTAATAAAATTTGGTTATCTTACATCGAATAAAATATACAATATTTATGAATCAACATTGTTTATTTATAGTACTTTTGTTGACTGATAGATTGTGATTTTGATGCTTGTGCTTTGAAGACAAATTTGTGGGATCATCGTAACTTCACCTTACGTGACAAAAGGATTTAACATATTGAGTATTCCAATTTGTGACAAAGGATTTATTATATTGAGTTTAACTATCAGTTGTTATCTACTCCGAACCAACTTTGAACCAAATATTTATTATAAATTGGGCCCTTTTGAACGGTGAAATTAAACAAGCGAAAAATAAAAAATTTGACTGGTTTAAAAATTGATAAAAATAAAATAAAATTACTAGTTTATAAATTAATAAATTTTTTTTACCACCACCTAATACACCAGTTTTAAAAACCAACGAAAAACTTATTTTTTGTATATTGAAAATTGATGAATTACAACAGTACTATAATAATGAATATCGAACGAATCTAAATGATCATGGATTAATTTGAATTGTATCAAATTAGATGTTGTTCAACGTGAAATCATAGATTGAACATTTTTTTAATAATAAAAATATATGAACTGAAATAAAGAATGTTATTTTTTTAATTATAAGTTTTAAGGACATTATTTTTATTTTTTTTAAAAAAATCATAAATTTTATTTTCTACCTTTCAACCCTTGATAATCCAAATTAAAAATTTTGAAGTCTAAAATTAAATATTATATTCAATCGTGTCCGTTCCATAGACCAATATTTTTAACCAATGATCTTTATGATAGAATAATTTAGTTGATAGGATTAGTGTTATCATAGTTTGGAATTTGAAATTAATTGATAAATCAAAAATAAGATAAAAATCAAGTAATATATAAGTACATATTGTAATCGATCTATTTCCATTCTCTATTTTTCAATTTTAATTTGTTTTTCTTTAATAGATCATTTAATGGTCCAAACGTTTCTGTCATGAAAGAGCTATAACTCATCAGTTATGACTAAAAGTTGGTAACAGTGTTGATGCTTTGATGGAAAGTATGACTATAAAAAGGTTATTATGATCCCTCAACACACAATTTTCATCGTAATACACCTCTAATCTAAGTGCTATCGAGAGCTTAGAAGATCTAAACACATAGAGAAAAACAATTTGTTTGTTCAACAGCTTAAAGAGCAATTTCAATGGCTAGAGGTAAGATCCTTTGCTTTACAAGTTTTTGATCCCTTTAGTTTTTTTATTCCGCTTTTGGGTTGTAAATCATGCTTACATTTGGTATCAAAGCAACATATTTCTTCTGCCTTGATCAGTTTATATTCATTTATGTTTTGCTCTATTTCACCATAGCACCTTGAAATTGAGTTTTTTTTATTTGGCTTGATTTTGATACGAATGGAAATTATAAATTATAAATTATTTCAAACATGAAAAACCATAAAGAACATTATTCCAATTTTTTGTTCGCGTTCATTGGAATTTTGGAATTAATATTTTTTTATTTTGAAATTTTTGATTCAATCTAAGACCATAAATCACTTGAAAAATAAATTCTAAGAATTTTAATAAAAAGAATGCCAATTTTTGTAACCAAAATTTTGAGAAACGGTTGGGGCTTGGTTCAGGTTGAACCCATGTTACATGAACTGGCTAGAGGTAGAAGACGAGCTAGATGACTCATCATTTTTGGCCATTAAGAGAAAACGACTTGTCGTTTCAAGAAGAGGAAAAAAAGGTGTCCATTTTTGGGAATCAAACCTAGGTCTTCTGGGTAAGAGTTGAGTGTCCTGGCCACTAGACTACAATGAATTATGTGTCATTTGATATTCAAGGCTTCTTATTATTATATATATTTCAGAATTTTATTTATATCTTGGCTAATTTTGATACTGAATTAAAAATATTATTTTAATGTGATTAATTTATTTAACTTAGGTTTGTCATGTGTAGAATATTTATTATATATGTGACATTTGTTGAAATAATTTTTGACACATTTAAATTTATTTATGATTAAATACATTATACTTAAATTATTTATTTTGGTATTTGTATATATAAATTATGCATATGAAATTTGGTTAAATAATTTATGCATAATGAAATAAATTATTAATGGCTCTCCATGAATTTAATTTGTACTTATATTATTTATTTTGCTTGTATAATTTATTGTTATTTCTTTATACATGCAATCTTGAGTCAGATAATATTTGTAATTTTGGAATTAAATTAATATTACTTATTATTTTATGCAATAATTGAGCCTAAGGATTTATTTAATGTTTAAGTGATTCATACTTAATTAATTAGGGAGTAGCCAAAACATCTTTAATTAATTAAAACTATAATAAGGTTCATTTAGAATCATATTTAAAAAATAAATATTAATTGTGATTAATCATATGTGATATAATAAATCTTATCTCACATGAATTTTTATTATATTTGGTGTTATTAATTAGGATAGAATATAAAATTATATTTTCTAATTTACCCATAAAGATTAGGAAAAAAAACATAATTTGATAGTTTTATCTTAAAGTTAAGATGAATCTAATTGAATTAAAATTTTAACTTATAGGTAAGTTTTATGTTACTAAATTCATTTTTTTTTTCATGATTTACATTGGTAAAGAATGACTTTTATTTAAGTCTCAAATTTATGGCATTCCATCTCCACGTTTTTTAGCTTATATCTCCAATACCTCGCACGTCTAAACTGTGGATGAATACCAGTGTGATCATGAAACCATCTTATGAGTTTTACGTCATAACCTTTTACAAGCTCAAAATCTAATGAAGTGTCAAGCCAATCAACATAGAAGAGAACTCTCTTTTCTCGAAAGAGATCATATCTATCTAAAATTGCAACCATACCAGCAGACCTATATAGCTTTTCACTCATCCATGAAGCTTGCCCCACGCTTCTTTAGACCTTACAAAATTATTGAAAGAATTGGTCCAGTAGCTTACAGATTAGCTCTTTCCCTGGACTCTCAAATACATGATGTGTTTCATGTCAGCATGTTAAAGAAGCACATGGGAACTATTACACCAACCAGCCCTCAACTATCTCCGATCTCTGATCATTCAACGATCATGCCTTAGCCTGAAGCCATCCTAGATCGCTGGCTGATTTAGAAAGGAAAATATCGACCAAAATAAAGATTTTGGTAAAATAGGTTGGAGTCACAACCAAAGCAGCCACTTGAGAGAATGAATGGCATTTCTCTAAATCATATCCTGGATTCATCCTTGCGGACAAGGATTTAAAAAGATAGGGAGGAATGATACAAACTGAATTAGCTCGAGTTACAGTAGGCACAACACCGAGCACAGTTGTGATGCATGATGGCGCAAAGATGGGCGCAAGGTTGTAGGCTTTCGCACGCAGTTGTGGCGCATGATGGTGTAGAGATGGCGCAAGGTTGGAAGTTGGATGAACGAGTAAAGACCACTGGAAATCGGTTAGAAATGTCAGAATTAGTTAGCATATTTTCCTTTTAAACATTGACTTGTAAGGCTATATATAACCCCCAATGAATTCAATAAAAGAACAAAAAATATATATAAATTACCTCTCTCTCTCTCACAGCTTCTTCTTCGTCTTCTTCTCTTTTTGCATTTCTCTGCAACTAATCGCAACATAATATTTGTTACTTAAATCATCATTTAAATTCAAGTCTATTTAAAAATTATATTAGAATGAATTTTAAATCGAAAGAAATTAAATTGAACTTAAAATTTAGAGTTAATTCTTGAAAAAATCTACTTAAAATAGATTTAAATTTTAAAAAATTAAAAAATTCAGTTTTTTAGTTTACTATGGTGACATGTAATACCTACTCAAAAAATCACCCTTTAACCAACTTAATTCCAATTTTATTGGACTTAAATTATTTTTTTCAATTTTATACAGTAATGACATTTAAAAATTTAATATGAAAGTCTGTAGCCAACAATATAAGTTGCTATGCTCAAAAGGGCTGCACTAGTTAGACACTAACGTCATCAAAACCACCCAACTTGTTTCTTCTATACAATTTAGTCAAGAAGACATTAATTCCAAGGAATATGCTATAAAATATCAAGAAAGTTTTGGAAGTGTTTGTCCTTGACAATTAAGAGTACGTGTGGTTCATAGTAAGCTAAACCCCATTGATTGGACCTTGCAAGTGCAAGTACGTTGCAACTACTAAGAATGTTTCTTTCTTCAAAGTTAGACCTTCTTTCTTTATCCATTTTTAGTTTTATCTGGAAAAAAAAGTTCAACTTTTGCTTTTAATAAACACAATACACAAACCACAGTTCCAAGTCGGAACCTTTTAGATACCCATTTTTAATTTTATCTTAAGAAAAGGTTAATTTTCGCTTTGGACCCCTTTGCCATTATTTTAATTTTGAACACTAGTGAATACAAGCTTAAATAAATGTGTTCGAAAATAAATCAAATACATTTGAACATAGATGCTTAAGAATAGTGTTGATGGTCCAATACTTATTCTTTGATACGTAATATAGTATTCCAATAATTTAAAAATCATTCGTGGTGGAATTTATCCTAGCTTTGTTAATATTTGTATTTTTAAACGAATATATATAAACAAAAAGCTCTTTGAATAAGTTTTCAAAACTAAGAGAGGTCAAAGTGAAATAATTGAGTATCTTGAGTCATTTTCTTTGTGTGAATGAGACATTTTAGTTAGTGTGTTTTCATAAAAAAACACTTAAATAACTCTTTTAGTAAAATTGGGACATATTAATCAATTTTTAAATAATATAATATTATTTTATTAATAAAAATTTCTGATAAAATAATAAAATACATTTAATTAGGACAAACGTATCATTTTAAAGTTTTTTCTCCTTTATACCCTTACTTCCTTTTCTGATTTAGTTTTGAAGTCATTTTTAAGTTTTAAAACTAAAAATATCAACATTTTTTAGTTATATTATCTCTATTTTTGCATAGATTTTTTTGTCAATCCTCTTAATCTTTTCATAACTAGCATATTGGCTAATATATTGTAGGTCATTTTCTTTTTCAACTATAAAGAGATTATAGAGGTTTTATAAAATAATCTATGAAAAAATGGAAAGAATGTAACTGATAAAATGACTCTAAAATTTAACCATAAATAAAGGCAAGAAGTTAAGGTGTCAAAGTAGGTTAGGTCAAGAACGTGTCTTGTTGGCCTGTGGCATGTTAGCTAGCGCAACATGCTAGCTTGTAACCCTTGCACGTATTGTTCTATGCCTGGATCTTATCCCTTGGGTTTTATCGCATCGTATCGTACCGTGAAGTGCTTAGCTTATTAGGCCGTGCTTCATGAGCTAGCATGGCCTATGGCTATTTAATCAAAAATATTCTACTTTTGGCAAGTCAAACTTCTCCCCCATCTTATATATGCATGCTTTAATTACCCAATTACCATTAGACCACACCCATTATTTGATATTAATTTTTATACTTTATCTTAATTAATTTTTTGAGAAACGGGCCATGCGTCGACCTGGCCTAATAGAGAGTCATGTTGTATTGATATTTTTTACTGATATCATACCATACCGTATTGAATATTAAGTAGGGTATACCATGCCATCTTAGTGGGCCAACATGCTTAATAATTAACGGGTCATGTTGTACCAACGTAATATGTTTGACACCTCTAAAAGAGAATATATAAATGAGATAAAACTTTTAAATGATAAGTTTACCTCTACAAATATACCTTATCATCATGTAAGAAATTTTTATTAACAAAATAATATTATACTATTAAAAAATGACTATCATGTAACACTTTTATTAAAAGAATGAACTAAATGTCTCTTGTAAAGGCAAAGTGATTAAAATATTTCCCCTAACAATCTCAAAGAAAATCTCAAAGAAAACCATGGAAAAAAAAGTTTGATAGGTATTAAATTAGATATGGAAAAAGCATATGACATGGAGTGGAATTTCCTTTTTCATATAATGAACTGCATGAGATATTTTAGAGAAGATTTGTCAACTGATTCATCACTGCATTTTCACAATCTCTTTCTCATTGCTACTCAATAGTGTACCTTATGAGAGGTTCTCGACTTAAAGAGGGCCAAGATAAAGAGACCTTCTTTCTCCTTATCTATTCCTATTGATTTCAAAATGCTTATCACGAAATATAAACAAGGCTAAAATCGCTAACCATCTTCATGGTGTCAAAATAGCTCGGAATGCTCCAGCCATCTCCCATCTTTTATGTGCAGATGATGTTAAACTATTTCTAAAAGCTAACATCAAAGAGGCAAACTAGATCAAGAAAATTTTGGACTGTTATTGCCTCTGGTCTGGACAAAAAATTAGCATGTACGTACAAATATGTTGTTTTCTTCTCAAAAAACATTCATAGCATTCTCTAAAGATAGATCTGTAGTAGCCCCAACATAGAGTTGTAGTAGCTCCAATGAAGTATCTTAGTCACTCTCTACCTTTAGGGAGGAGGAAAAAATTAGAATTTAACAAATTGCTTGAAAAAATGATAGGAAGACTAGAAAGATGAAAATCCAAGTTATTGTTTCAAGTTGGAAGGATGACTCTCATAAATTCAGCCATACAAACCATGCCCATATTTGCAATGACCACCTTTAAACTCCTAAATAGTTTAGTGAACCATCTGATTCAATGGTTAATACATTTTGGTGAAAAGGAAATCCAAATATTCGACACTACACTTGCCTATAGCATGTGAGAGACTTTATAGATAAAAAAGAAAATTGAGGTTTGGATTTCAAAAAACTTTCAAATTTTAGCAAAGTTATGCTTGCAAAAGTAACCTGTGAAATCGTACTATAATCTGATAAGCTCTATATCATAGTTTTCAACATTAAATATCGGAGAAACACAATTTTTTTGGATTATTCACAAAAGAAAGTGATTCCAGTATTTGGAAAGGTCTATTATGAATAAGAAATTTGAACAATAATGAAAGCTGCTTCTTGCAAATAGGAGTGAGCAACATTGTTCTTTGACTAAAACCTTGGATCTCAGGACTTCCATAGCAAAATTTGCCACTCTAGATATTGGAAAAGGGAAACTAATGAAAAAATGAAGCAAAACTATGTCTGGCCTTTTATCACTAGACAAACTACTAGAACTATAATCAACAGAAGCTACTGGATTTCTTTGGCCCAAATATTGTCTCACTTATTCTAAAAGTAAGACCTCTTACAATAGATCAGATTGACCATATAGAATGGATTAGTTCTGGAAAACCTTACTTCACTATCAAAGATGCTTATAAGTTTCTGGTCAACTCCAAAGAACCCAACTCCTACCCAGTTTTGTGGAAAAAGCTTTTGAAAGCTAAAATCTATATCAGACACAAAATGCTCCTCTAGAAGATATGGACTAATTATTTAAGCACTAGATAAAGAATAAGTGCTTATAAAAATTTAGAAGACATAGATATCACTAACTCTATCGAAGAAGCTACAAGCCTCCGTTTGTAGCTTACTTCTATGTATTGCACTTCACAAATAAACCAGTATACATAGAAGGTAATTCTAAGACTATTGTGGATGCCTTCCTATTTGAAAATTGGAAATCAATCTCTTCAACTACTAGATCCATACTAAAAGAGGCAAATCAACATTTACACAAATTCTTGATACTTTTGGTCAAATTGATACCAAGGAATCTAAACTAAAGAGCACATGATCTCATTCAATGGGCTAGTAGAAATGCCAAAGCTAGACTCATTGAGAGAAATTTTCTGCCAAATAGAATCAATAATTTTCCCAATTTCTCTCTCACTATTCTTCTCATTAGCAATAAAAAAAAATGAAAGCTATTCAATTTTTCTAATCACTTATCTGGAATAAAATTAAGAATATGAGAGGTTGTTTGATCTCTAAAGCATGTTTAGTGGGATATATATAATTGAGATTGATAGCAATATTTTTAATTATACTTTCATTTTTACTTACACCATCCTTCAAATGACAAATTTAAACTTTATTTACTTTTGACTCCTTTAAAAACAGTTAATATGTAAAGGAAGTAATGTTTACATGTATTACTTGAAGAATAATATAAGTAAAAATCGAAGTATAATTGATAGGGTTGTTTTTAAAAGAGTATACTTGAAAGTGTTGCAGGAACCGCTTCTATATATTTAGCTGTTTGGCTTCAATATTTAAGATTTAATTGGTTTAACTTATACAATATTTGATAACTATACAAATTGTCCCTAGAAATTATAACATTCTAAACTTTGGTTTTCTTATTTTTCTTATAACTTGGTTTCTTTATTTTTTAATTTTTAAATTTTGATCACTTACTTTTTTCTTTATAATGTTTCCCTTTAATTTTTGATTTCACACTTTGGTACACCAAAATCATAAAAAAAAGAAGTAAGAAATCCAAAATATATAAGAGAAAAGTAAGGGACGAAAGTATAAAGTAAGAAATTTTTTGTATATTTCGACCTACATTTTTTAATAAAATAAATTATATTTAAAAGAATATATAATTTACTTTATACAACATTTTTATTCATGGTAAAAATATCATATTAAAATTTATATTCAATTTATTTTTATATTTAATGCATTTTAAAATCAAAAAATTATTATTTTAACTTTAAATAAAAAAAAATCAAAACACGTAATTTTAAAATTCAAAATTTAAAAAAAGACTAAGTATTAGCATCCGGGCCTAGAAAATTAAAAATATATACTTACGGTAAATTTTTTTCCTATAAACTACAATTCAATTTTGCAACCAAAAGGTAAAAATCTATTTTTTTTACTACAACTTGTATCCTTTTTTCTCATATTTGATCTATATCACCTCTCAAGTCTCAAGTGGATTAATGCAAACATCTTCGTAGAACTTAAATATTATTAAGTGTGATTTAGTATATTCTATGTGGTAAATAAAGAGGTTTCACAATCATGAAAAAGTTTTATGGGCCAATTCAATAAGCATTAAGTCATTAGATTAGCATAACCATGTGATAAACTCAATAAAGACATAAAAAAATAATAATTACCTACTAATAATCATAAAGAAATAATTATGACCATAATTATGGTGATACAACAAGTCTATCTACATGAAAAAAATAATGTGTCTGGTTAACTCGACTTCCTCTACATATCATTACTTTATACATTCACACATAAGATCTAACATCTCCTTGTAGAGACTCATAGTCAAACATTCTCTTTCCACTTCGTCACATAGTAAGACCTAGATCTTTTCTATCATCTACGTTCCTATTATTAATTTAAGCATCGGAGGGTCAAAGGGTATCACCTCTTACAGTGGTTTGAGGTCCTAAGTTGTTTTATCTCATAGCTTCACAAAGAAATGTCCTATATAGTATGGGGAAAAAATTGCATCAACATCTGGAACCTATATGAAAAACTAGTGTATTCTATTAGACTAAAACATCAAAACTTTAAAAAATTTCTTTACGTTTTCCAATTCTTCATCTAAAAATATATAAAGGTATCTTGAAAGAGGCCAAGAGGCTCCAAGGTCTTTCAAGAGAAAGCCTCGTATCCATCTAATTCACTAAGTCTATCAACCCAACCCTCTTTACTTCCAATAGGAATTATGGATAGTCAACTAGTTACACTGTTCAAATCTTGACTAAAAATAATGAGGTCAAACTAGCCAATCAATAAGTCGTCCATCCATCAGTCCTTTTGGTTCTACCACAACTTTGAAGAAATAAAAATCCTACACTTGTACCTACCTACCCATAATGGGCTCGATTAACCCAAAGAAAGACATCTTAGGTCAAGGCTCATCTGGACCTAGGGAAAACATGTTCCAGGCCATCATAGAGTGCCTACAAAGCCATTAATAAGGGAAATTTTGTCATTAAAATTTTCTTTTCTTTCTTTCTTTCTTTCTTATTCTTTTTTTTTTTCAAAACGAATATGATAAGTGCCCACTTTCAGTCACTCTAGCCTACATCTAACAATGAGCAATAGACTTAAGAGGTAGTCATTGGTTTAACACCTCTAACACCATATAGATGCAATGTCGTGCACCCCCTTACTTTGGACTTTTCAATCAAGATCGATTTGCCAGCTGTTGTTGACTTCCAACTACCAACATCATCTTAGTCATTTTCATTGCATAGGCTTTCTTTGATGCCATCATTGTCGTTGCTCGTTATTGAACGCAAACCAAAGTGACCAAAAACAAGAATTGGTCATGTTCGTTCTTGGAAAAGAATAAGAAGAAAGGAATGTGTGGAAGAAAATAAAGAAGAAACAAAAAAAAATAATGATAACATTATACTTATTTTTTTATATGCATTGTATATGTAAAAATCCCCAAATTAAATGAGATTATTATTTCAAGTTTACAATGTAAGAATCAAATGATATACTGGATACTAAATTAGAACTCATTGAGAACATTGGTGAAAATGGATACTAGTCGATTAACTTGGGTACTACTTCAATATCAAATCCAAAAATATTAATCTTCTTTCAAGAATCTTTAAAAATGATAAAGATTAATTTTTTTCTCAATTTTTGTGTATTTTGATTGTTGTGTGTTTTTAATAGAGTGTTTTTTTGCATATTTATGTAAAAAAAGGTTTTTTGGCTCATATTATATCTAAGGTGCTAGATGATGAAAAATTGACACAAATTTGATATGACAAGTGTTATAGAGAGAAAAAATTTGATCAAATGGTCATAATATATTTAATTGAAAGACCACATGGGTAGGAAAATGGTGAGATACATACGATTAATGTGGCAAAGGATGAGTAGGGCGTAGGAACTCATGCGCAGCTAGGGTGAGCCTTGAGGAGGAAGGGACGGAGGACAAATGTTGAACAATAGCACAATGTGAACTCTGGTTTGGGCCTTTATAAGTACATCTAGGGCATTTTCTATATTAATTCACCTAATCTAAAAAATCTATAAAAATCTTAAAATTCACAAAATTTATATTTTTCAAAGATTACAAAATAAATAGCATATTATAATAATAAAATATGAGTAAATGTAAATAAATGAATATCTAAAAATGTATATAAATATCACTCATCCACCCTTTAGTTGCTTTGAAAAGGGCATTGTTGTATTGATATTTCTTAGAAAAATAACCACCCAATATTTTGTTTAACCAACAAGTATTGTGGTTGTTTTGAAGCACACTTCACTAATTCCAAGAGTAGTAAATATCTCCTCATCTTTAGTATCTAGGTTGCCATTGACAACAAGATTTGACTCGTCAGCTTAGTTTTGGATTTGATTTAATAAACGATGCTTCAATACGAACTTGAAAAACACACCATTAAGTCTAGTAATGTAGACTGGACTTAAATATTGTGGGAAATGATAAAAGATCACTACTACAAAAAGGGGCATTAAAGTCGGTTAAAACCCGACTTTAAATGAAATGACTTAAAATTTAAAGTTGGTTCAACGCGTGAACCGACTTTACGTTTAAAGTCAGTTCATGCGGTGAATCGACTTTAATTTTTTATTTTTTATTTTTAAAATTTACTCATTTTTTATTATACTCAAATAAAACCTGTATTCGAGCAGAAAAAAACCAAAATTAGTTTAGCAAATAGTTTAAATAATACAAATAATTTAAAAATCAAATATTAATTAATAGCAGAAAAAATACCATGGTGTATTCTTCTCCTGATGTTTATAATACAAACCTACATATATAATATAAAAATTTATACACATAAATAACAACACATAATAACAGAAAAAATATGAATAATAAAAATACTTACAAGAGTAAAATGAAGAAAAAATGTTGTTTTGTAAGTGAGAAATGGGTGTAAAAAATTTGAGTATTTCGCTTAAAAAAATAGGGGATCTAAAAGATTAGTTAGAGAGGAAGAAAACCTACTAACCGACGCTGGAAATGGTGGTCGTAGGTGGTCATAAAATAAGAAAGAGTGGAGGATAAATGGAGGAGGTTTTGGGTTTTTGAAAGTTATGCAACGATTGGAATAATTTATGTCTAGAGAAGAAAGAAAAGAAAAGAATTTATCCACATATGTAGCGTCGGTTCTATGTGTCAACCGACGCTATCCACGTGTGTAGCGTCGGTTCCAGGTGTCAACTGACACTACGCTACGTGGATAATGGCGATTGACGTGGTGAACCAACGCTACGCTACGTGGATAGCATCTGTTCACCATGTCAATTGATGTTATCCACGTAGCGTAGCGTTGGTTGACACCTGGAATCGACGCTACATTCACGCATAGCATCGATTCGACACATTAACCGACGCTACGTCCTACGTGGATAACGTCGGTTCTACACCAAACTGACTTTAAATTCATTATAAGTCAATTTTTTTTTCCAAAAATTGACTTTACATATCAACTTATATACCTCTTTTTGTAACAGTGGATACTCATATTTTCATTTAAATATTGTGGTTGATGAAGCAAAATTCTCTATCAAAAGTTTGAAAGATTTTCAATAATAAATAATTAAAAAAATTGAATTTTAATTAGTTAATTACCCATAAAATCTTAAGTATATTTATTTATTATATAAATGCTTATAAAAATTTATAATTTAGAGCATAAATTGTAGTTATAATTAAATTATTTATTTAGTTAGTTTAATAATCATTATGATGATTAGTCTTTCTTATATCAAAAAGGTATATTTTCATAAATAAAGTATTGATTTATTTATAAAAATATTATTTATTTTTTAATCAAACTTCATTTATTTAATTCTAAAATTTTACAAATATTTTAAAATAAAGAAAAATATTAAAAACATACAAATTTACACACTTTTGCATCCTCGCCCTTTATCTTATTTATGCTAATATTATCTAAAAAATAAATTATCTTCTCATTTTAAAATAATTTTAATACATGGTATGATATAAGATAGTTAACTGTAAAAATAAATTTAAATTTATATGATATTAATGTTTTTTAATATAAATTATAAAAAAAATAGTATGAGAAAATATGTATCCATAGGTCCTACCTCTTAGGACCAAATTGACATCACTAATAAGGAAATGGTAAAAAAAGAGGCAATAAATTTATATGGTATTAATGTTTTTTAATATAAATTATAAAAAGAAATAGTATGAGAAAATATGTATCCATAGGTCCTACCTCTTAGGACCAAATTGACATCACTAATAAGGAAATGGTAAAAGAAGAGGCAATCGTTTATTTTTTATGTTTTTTGTATGATGTTCTACTTTTGAAATTATATTCTTACGTGGAACAATGTTATATATGTATAACATTGTTCGTTATGAACCCAAATAATTGGAAAGATTATTGTGAAAATTTGATAAAATATAAATAAAATTGAAGAGTATTAATATATCTATAAAAAAAATGAAAATAGTATAGCTTAAACATTAATAAAAGTGAAAAATAAGACATGAAAAATAAGACTTGTGAAATAAATAAAGGTTATGTAAAATATTTAATAAAAAATATAAAATTTTCTAATAACTATAATATTCAATAATCTTAATTAAAAGTTAAATTTTAGATTTTTTTATATAAAAAATTTAAAAAATATTTAAGAAAAATTATTCATTTTAGAAGATATAATAATATGATATTTTAAATTAATGAAATTAAGATTAATATAAGTTATTGATTAAAAAAAATATCTAAGTAAAAAGATACCATTGATATGTGTAATATATTTTTTATTTTTGTTTAGGTTCTTGCATGTATACGACAATATATGCTTTGGGTGCGCCTTAAAACGTGGAAGAGATATGTGGGTTACTGGAAATGGAAACCCATTGGTCTTAAGTTTTTACAAATATGGGAACCATTTTGGAAAATATATGGTAAGTTGTCGATCTCTTATTGGTGACATCCAACCTATAGATGTGGTGTTAAATTCTGTTCTTTTCACATATCATGCCAAAACACTTCATTCATAGAACCGGGCTTTGGCACGTGTCGATTAATGCTTGCTTCACACTTTATTCCATTGGGAAGTTAAGACCAAAAAAAAACAAAAATTCAAAAGTCAAAAAAGCTGGGGAGTGTTGGAAATCATAAGTTTTTGTTTGCGTTTGCCAGTGCGTCTTATATGCACTACACTAAGACTAAAATTTAGATGGTACGGTATATGTATTGTTTCTTCACAACGAAAAAAATAAAAAAATATGAATGAGGTTTTTAATATCTTTGTAAATAATCTTAAAATTTATAAAAAAATTATAATATTATTTATCAAAAATATTTTTACCACAGTAATTAATTTACCTTCATTAAAAATACTCATGCTTCAATAATTAGTTTACTTTTATCAAAAATACTTCTACTATAATAATTAATTAATTTTCGCCAAAAATACTCATGTTTCTTAATAACATGATATAAATATTTTTCAAAAATATCCCTACTTAATAACCTGTAATAAGTAATCATTAAAAACACCCCTAATCAATAATAAGTTATAAAAATTCATCAAAAATATCCCTAACTTTAAATCCAAAGTACATTATTCAATACATATGTTATACAATACATTACCTGAGTTTGATTAGTTCTTTTGTTTTGCTTTTTCTTGACCACCTTCTTTGAAGTTGTTTTCTAAATATAATTTAAAATTAAATATAATCAACCAAATATATTTAATAAATAAATAGTTAGAATTTTACCTGAGTTTCATTAATTGGATTCTTTAACTTCTTCTTATATGTCCTCTGATTATGACCAAATTGATTGTAATACCCACATTTCAATCTTTATGATCTCTTATGTTTCTCTGGTTCAGTAGCTTCCTTATGTCTCTCAATTGATGGTATTCCTTTCTTTGGTTTATAAATTGGTGGAAATATTTGTTGCTCACCAAGCATCATAACCCATTCTTTTTCAAATGGAACAGGGTGAATCAAAGAGAAATATGTCTTCAAATATGAAGTCTTTGTAAAATATGGATGTACATAGTCAATAATCGTATACCTTCTATCCATAATACAAGTAATACCATGCTTACAAGGTAAACCACTCAATTTCCACTTATAACAACTACATGTTCACTTATTTAAATTAACCAACATGTTGCAACCATCCAATACTTCAAATATTCCATCTCCGGCATACACCACCTTTAAAACTCTTCTTCTTGCCTTTGAAGAATGTATTTCATTTCATTTGGTAGAAAATGAGTAATCTATTTCAAAGCCTCTTCATTTTTCTTCACTATTAACCGCATCAATTTTCTTTTGACCTCTTCAAATAACTCCACATGCTCAACCTTTACATCATCATCAAAAGCATGTCTACTCCAATATGAAGCTTGAATCTTACTTAAATATTCATGTGCTTCAGGCTCTTCATTCTTAATTTCATTTATCAAATCATTAAATTCAGTTGTTCTAGTTGCTTTAGATGCCGTCCAAAACAATAATCTCATTTTCATGCTTGGATTCTTACATTTCAAGTTGGCATAAATATGCCTAGCACAAAATCTGACATGTGAAGTTGGGAAAAACTTATTGATTGCTACAATGAGACCTTTTTGTCTATCATATATGAAGCACATCCTTCTATTTTCAAACTCCCAAATATTTTGGTCTAATAAAGCCATAAACCACATCCAAATTTCACTATTTTCGGATTCATCCCAAGCAAGGGCAATTAAAAAAAACCTCTATTAGCATCCAATCCAACAGTAAACATCAAGACATTTTTATATAGACCATTTTAAAAAACATCCATCCACACCAAGGAAAGGCCTACATCCATTTAAATACCCTTATTTTGAAGCGGATAAGCTAATGAAACATCTCCTAAAATAAGGACTGGCATTTGGTATTGGAATATGAGTATCAACAATTGCCATTGATCTTGGGTTGGTTCTTAAAATCGTATGACAATATTGCCTTATTTTTGCAAAACTACCAATATGGTCACCCAATTCTCCATCACAAGCAATTTTTCTTGCTCTATACAATGTTAAGTTAGGTACATATATACCCCATCTTCTTTTACACTTAGCAACCAATACAAGGATACTTACATTAGGGTTTCTCATGACTAAGTCCTTTAATTGAGAAATTAACTAAGAGGATGTTGTAGATATATTTGTTTTCAACTTTTTGATAGCAATGTCTCCCTTTATTGTCTATTGGCTCAAGTGTCTTAACCATTAAGGTTTTCTTATCAATTTCAACAGAAGCATGTATCCTCCAACCACAATTAGGTGCTTTACACTTTGTAGTTACTCAGGTTTTGTCAACTTTAATCTTCTCACACTGAAACCCAACTTTAACAATGTACTCTTGTAAGTTAGATTTAAATTATTTAGCATCCTTAAATGTATCTCTGACTTTAAAGTCAATGCTATCATCACTTCTTTTCTTAAATTCCATACATTCATATTGTCTATTGACTTTTCTAGAAATTTTTCCTTGACAATCTTCTGAGTCAGTATCACTGATATGATAGGCATTTTCATCCTCTAAGTCCTGAAAATAGTCATCAGTATCATAAATTTCACCATTATCTTCATCATTTCTAATATCATTATGCCAATCAGGATCCTCATCATCACTACACTAAAAAAATTTATCATCTCCATCATAATGTTCATCTTCAACTTCAACAACTTCATAATGCAAATCAGGAACATAGGGGCTAGAGAACCTCCTGGTCGTACTAAGTGATGGTCGGCCCCGATTAGTACCAATGGTTTGTCATCACTGGATGGGGAGAGACTAAAGAAAACATATAACATTCACTCCTCAGTCGACATAAGGATTCCAATGGCCTATGATTATGATAGCGACCCTCCCCCAATTGGGTGGACGGTCTTTCATGAGAAGGCTTTATGGTTAGAAGTTAGGTTCCCCCTGTACCCTCTTATTAGGAGGTTTATAGCGAGGACTCAACTCACGCCAAGATAGTTAATGCCAAATGAATTGAGGTATTGTCTTTGTCTCACGGTGATATGTCAGAAGCTTGGTATGGATTTGGAGATGCTCGAGCTCTTCAAAGCATATGTCTTGAAACAGAACCCTAAAAAACTTAAGGATGGTGTATATATCTATAAAATGGGACAGAGGGGTAAATATGGCCTTGCCTAAGAATGAGAAGGATTGGAAGGAATACTTCTTTTATGTCTTAGGCAGGGTAGAAGTCTCCAACCAACGATAGTAGGCTAATAATGAGTGCTTGGAATGACACTAAGGTCGTGATAAGGAATACAAGCTCCTTGATCAAGACCTTGTCATTGGATGCAAAGCAACGCCTAGTTGACATCCAAAACTCTCTCTCGGAGAAGACCCCATGGAGGGATCTTTTGAATACCACATGATTTGATTCATATGGGTTGATGAGACATAATGTTGTGAAGCCCCTTCTCCGGATCATTCGTAAGCCTTAGGATCCTCCTAAGCGTAAGACCCCTCCATAAATTATAGGGGAAGGTTCGAGGTGGTCGTTGACGATGGGGAACTAGTCCTCAGACTTGGTTTTTTTGTTGATGGGATCTTGTTGTATTAACACATCTCCCCTTTCTTTTGCAAATAACATGAATTTTGATGCTAACACATTTATGACTTATCTTAAGGGAGGGGTACCCTCTCAGGAGGCTATCTTTAAAAAAAAATACACCTCCCATGAAAGGAGGAGTCTTTCAAAGTAAGGAAAAGGAGCAAGGAGGGGTATTCCTCTTCAAAAAAGAAGAAGAAAGTAATGCTAAAAGAGTCTGAACTTAGGCATGAGCCTTTGAACATGTTCGACCCCTCACTAGCCTCCCTAGGGTGGATTTTTTTTCATCTCCATCTAGTTCAGCTACTCTAGCTACTACCCCATCCGTAAGAGATGCCTGAAAAGGAAAAAAGTGGTGAACAACCTAAGAACCAATGTGGATGGGATGGCTTTGTGTCGGAGCATGGCGCTAGAGTATCTTGACTATTACGTGAATCATATCCCTTTCATATTGCATGAGAAGAAGCTCAACGCCATATGTAAGGGTGATAATTTAAGGGCCATAGTCAACCATTTGTTGTACCAAGTATGATCGCTCTCGTGTGTGCACACTTTTATTTGGTTTAAATCTAGATTTACGATGTTTGACCTTGCGTTATCTATATTTTTTAGGCATTACTACTTTTAGGGTTGAACAAGGCTCGTGGTATGGAGAGCTCAAAGTGCAATCTTACTTTGGAGGAGAGTCATAACTCAACCTTGTCAAATTATGCACTACTTTTGTCCAAAGCCACCAAGTGGGAAGGAGAGGCTATAGATAAGTCAAAACAAATTGGCCAATGTTGTGTCTAAGGTTAATGGCTTAGCCCGGTGTATGGAGGAACTAGAAGAGGACAAGAGAAAGGTTGAGGCTACCTTGGAGGCTAGTAATCTCCAAATAGCTGAGCTTGATTACCGAGTGGTCAAACTAGAAAGGGCTAATGAAAAGGCGAAGGGTGAGCTTGATGCTATGGCTAATCAGCTCATCACGAGTGTAGAGATTGGATATAGACTGGCCATGGAATCTTTCAAAAAGGAAGCCAAGAAAAGAGGCCTGGGTGAGTATTATTATTGTATTTTAGATGTCTCAGTCACTCCTCTATGCGAGCCCATACAATCCAAGAAGGGGATGATGAAGAAGATTCTAACTCAAGTGAGAGTGGTGAGGAAACCGAAGTGACTGATGCCTAGGGTGAGGCCAGAGACTTGTATTAAAGTCTTTTCCTTTTGTTATGAGCTCGATGCCACATTTTTTTGTGGTTTCGGTCTGTACCATGTATCTTTTTGTTTTTTGAATTTATTAATGAATTGTTTTTAGTAATGTATTGATTGGTTGGTAGTGCATTTATATCCTTTTATATTTTAGTTTAAGATGTTGACCCATCCTCTCATTTATCGATTGGTGTCTATAATTTTTCTAACACCATCCCCTATAAAAAAAGGGTTAGGTCATTTGTTAGATTCAGAGAATTTTTTCAAAATATTTTCAACTCTTTCTCCATCTTTTTTTCTCATTCCTTATATAATCTGATTATTCAGTTAGGCATTCAGTTCGGGCACTAAGAAAGGAAAATGTAAGACTAAAAGTTAAGGTGAAAAGATTGAAATTTGACCTATTTAGGCTCGGGGAAAGACTAAGTACTAAAGAAGAGACTATGTCTAGTCTTGAGAAAAAGCTTGGGAACGTTGAAGCTTCACAAAAAGACCAAGGGCGAGTTTATGTCTTCTAGGGAACAACTTTCTTAAGCTTTAAGCCGAGAGAGGATGACCATGACCAAAATGGCTACTCTCGTGGACAAAGAGAGTCATTGGGCTTGACCCCCTTTGAAGCAATGACGAGTATTCATAAGAAAAATACCAGTATCCATGCTAAGTTATTACCTTTGGTGGAAAAGACTGATGATCCGGACACCAACCGTGCATCTAAACATTTTAGGAATTTTTAATTTTCTGATAGGCTAAGCCTTATCTAGAGGTTGGCGCCATGCATACATGTATTCTTTAAAGTTGTAATTTCAAATAAAAATATCTCTAATAGGGTACAATGATAATGCTCGACCATTTTTTATACATTATTATTTTATTACTATTTTTTTATATGTTCTTCGTCCAAATCTGTTTACCTGAATTATCAACTCATGATATATGGTAGTAGAAAAGGGAGTTCTATCTAGTTTCTCACCGAGGCGTTAAACATTTCTTTCATTATTAGAGCACTAACATGATTCTTGACCGTGGTGGTCAACTCGTGATATTTGAAAGTGCCAAGATGATTTACCTGGTTCTTAATCGAGGTAATCATCTCATGGCCTATAATAGTAGGAGGGATAGCTTTACCTGGTTCTTGACCAAGGCACTCAACTCTTATTTCATTATCAGAGTGTCAGCTTGGTTCCTTACTGAAGTGGTCAACTCATGATATTTGTAAGTGCCAAGGTGGTCTACTTGGTTCTTAACCCAAGTGATCATCTAGTGGCCTATAATAGTACAAGAGGAAGCTTTACCTGGTTCCTAATCGAGGATCTCAACTCTTCTTTCATTATCAAAGTGCCAACCCGATTCCTGATCAAGGTGGTCAACTTGTGATATTTGCAAGTGCCAAGGTGGTATACCTAGTTCTTAACCAAGGTGATTATCCTGTGGCCTATAATAGTTGGAGAGAGAGCTTTACTTGGTTTCTGACAAAGGTGCTCTACTATTCTTCCATTATAAAAACACCAACCCGATTCTTGATTGAGATGGTCAACTCGTGATATTTGCAAGTGCCAGGGTGGTCTACTTGGTTCTTAACCGAGGTGATCAGCATGTGGCTTCTAATAGTAGGAGACTTCTGTGAAAGAACCATTTGTTGAAGAAGGTCACTTCATAATTATGCATACAATCATGGTACTTGAAAGTAATAAATTAATGTACATTAGAAGTGATATTTTTTCAAGTGCATGCCAATCCAGCTTGTGTTATCCTCGATTCCTTCAATGCTTCTTAGTATGTAGGCTCCTCCTGGGGTTATCTTAATTATTTGATAAGGTCCTTCTCAATTTGAACCCATTTTTTCGACCATCCATTCCTTCTTATTGGGGAGGACTCATTTGAGAACCCAATCACCCCAGGAAAATATCTTGAAACAAAGAGCCTTGTTATAATAGCCTAACACCTTTCTCTTTTGATCAATTATCCTTCTTAGAGCATCATTTATTTTTTCCTGAATGAGGGTTAGCTCGATGACCTTATTTTCTTCATTTTGTTTTTCCGTTAGGGTTGACTTGATAGTAGGTACAACCACCTCAACCAATATTACTACCTCAGTACCATATATTAGGGAGAATGGGGTTTAGTTGGTGCTTTCGTAGGGGTTAGTCCTGATAACCCATATTGCTCCAAGCAACTCGTCAACCCATTTTCCTTATGCACTCACCAATATTTTCTTTAATAAGTTCAAGATTACTTTGTTGGAGGATTCTGCTTGTCCATTGGCTTGTGGATAATAAGGTATTGATCGGTATATTTTAATGTTATATTTAGCAGCAAATTCCCTGATGTTGCGCCCTGTGAATTTCCTCATATTATCTATAACGAGCTCCTTGGGTAGACTAAACTGGCAGATTATGGACTTCTAGATAAATTTAATGACCTCATCCTCTCACATCCTTCCTAAAGACTCTACCTCCACCATTTGGAAAAGTAATATATGGCAACTAACAGCAAATTCCTCTGACCCTTGGCTAGTGGTAGAGGCCCTATGATGTCAAGCCCCAATTTGTAGAAAAGGGCAAGGAATTATCATCCCTTTATGGTTTTGGGAGGCAAGTGTGACAATGGGGCAAACCTTTGGCACTTATCTCAATTCTAAGTGTATTTTATACAACTATCAACATGGTGGGCCAATAATAACCCTACCTTATGATTCGTTTAGATAGCCTTCTTCTGTTTAAATGAGAGCCACATTATCCCTCATATGATTCAAACATTAATCTTTCAATTCCCTCCTTGACTATGCATAAGAGTTTGGGTCCGAGTATGGTCTTTTTGTATAATCTTCCTACCTCAATCATGTAACGTCCTGCCTTTGCCTTGATTTTTTTTACAAGTTTAGGATCTATGTGTAGGTCTTTCTCTTATAGAGACTTAAATATTGGGGTGAACCATGAGTAGGTAGGGGCATCCATATAATCACCATCCTTTCAGCTTCTTCTAAGCTAGGTTTTTCCAATATTGTTACTGAAACTATTCTATCAAGGTTGGTTTCACGTATCGAAGCCAGCGTGGCCAATGCATCAGTGTGACCATTCTCCTATCTTCAAGGGGTGGCTCCCACCTTGATCTCCTATTAGGAAATCTCTTACCTTGTTAATATTGATGAACATTGCCATTCATTTTCCCCTTGGCCACTTTTGAGGGAGACCCCTCTATGATTACTACTTATGGATAATCTTTTTCATGGTTGCATTGTAGCAATTTTTGGCTTTTTCTTAGTCTTCTCTTATCTCACTAGGAGTCTCGTTATTAGGAATTTGATTACCTAATGAAAAGTGGATGGGAATGCCCTTATCTTTTCTATCCATTTCCTACTTAATATGGCATTGTAGTGGTTCAAGATATCAATGATTGTGAAGTTGGTCATTACTAACATTCCTTTTGCCATAACTAGTAGCATCATTGTCCCAATTGCATAGGTAGTGTTACTATTGAATCCTATTAGAGGAAGATCTACCTTAACAATATCAAATTCCTTCACTCATATAGCCTTGGCAGTAGTCAAAAAAAGGAGATCCATAGAACTTCATGTATCGATCATTATCTGATAGACGTCACAAGTTCCTATCATCAAGGTAATGATTAAAGGATCTTTATGAAAGGATGAGGTCTAATCCTTTTTGTTAAAAATGATCTCCACAGAAGATCTCGCCTTACCCAAGGTGTATACATTAGGGGCATTACATAGCTCTCTTGCAAACCTTTTGGCCGATTTATTTAATATTCCACTAATCTCGGGTCCTTTGTTTAGGGTATGTATATTTCTGATATTTGGCTCATTATTATGCTCTCTTCTACTATTCGATGGGTTCACTGGTTTTGGTGCCTCTCGCCTATTTTGGCAGTTTCCTACGATGTGGTCCTTCAGATATCCTCTTACTAGTAACTATTTTTATTTCCTTCTTCAAGTGTCTACAGTCTCTTGTTTTATGGCCCACGTTTTTATGAAAAACACACCATTTAGATGTGTCTCTAAGTTGGGATATAATTTTTGGAGGCCACTTGATATTAGGTTCCTTCTTCATCCTTAGTATAGCCTGGGCCAGATCTACTCTCAAAGAAGGCCCCTTAAAAAGAGAGAATGACCTCTCCCAAGGTCCCCTATCCTTCATCTATTATCTATCTCCCTTGTTGTTCGATACGAAGAGTTTATTTCTATTATTTTAAGGTATATTGTCTGGTTATCATCATCTTCTTTTTATCTACACCACTTATATGTTAGTTTGACAGCCCTTAACCTGACTTAACTCCCTCTTAAGATTAACGAACTTTCTAGCCTCTCCGTACGCTTCCTCTAGAGTATCTGGAACTTTTTTAGTAAGTTCTACGGGAAAGTTAGAGTTCTTTTAAAGACATCGTCTAAAGGCTTCTATAACAATAGAACTAGGGAAATCAGAGATTCCCAGTTTCTCCTTATTAAACCATTTCATGTATCCCTCCATGGACTCACCCCTTTCTTGAACAATCAAGAAGATGTGATGTGATTCTTTTCTTAGGGGCTTACTGCAGGCATAATTTATGATGAATAGTTTGGCGAATTGTGAGAATAAGGTGATAGAGCGAGGTGCCAAGTTATTGAACCACTTCTGTGTGCCTTCACAAAGGGTAGTAGTGAACAACTTACACATCATGACACCTCTTTTCCCCAGAGCTAGGCTTATAGGGGCTATAGTTGTTTTGAAATGTTGCACATGTGTCATAAGATCTTTGGTCCAAAATAATAAGAACATTTTGGGGCATTGAACTTGGCCGGTGACTCATTGTTTTCTATCTCGTCAACAAATAGGGACACATATAATTGTTCATATTCCCTATCTACATCATAAGAGGCTTTTATTTCACCTGCCTCTCCTTGGCCTCCTTCAAAGCTTGGTCTTGTTTTTTATTGGTCTCTTCCAATGCTTGAAATTGAGTCTTCCAATTTTTTCTTTCTTGAATCCACTACTCGTAACTAGGTTTTGCCGAACTATAAGAGGGATTCCCCTCAACCTCTTACTTAGCCTGGGTAGGTTCTGGTAAGACGCGCTCTAGTCTGTTCATATCGATCGAGTACGTGGTTTGATCATCAAAGGCCCCTCCTCTTAATTGGGATCGCATTGATCTATTTTCTCTCATTGTCTTCTTGAGTTCTCTCCTTAACTCAAGGAGTTGGCAAGCTAACTACTGATGAATGTTGGCCTTTGCTCTGGTTTCATTATGCATTGGTGAAATGTTCCCCTGTGTTGTCGCTGCTTCTTTGTTAGATAGCCTTAACCATTATTCAACACGAGTTCCTACCATGGTGTTAAAGAATAGGTGATTTGATTGTAAATGTTTAATTTCCTAAGTTTCTCTTAAAACTCAGGGTGAATCCTATAAAATATGGGGGTCATAAAATTAAGTACGATTTCAAAATTTGAGCCCTACGATAGGCAACAAAATGTTGGGATCGTCCAAATTTTAGAGAGAAAACATAAAGGGAAGTTGAGCAAATGATGCAATATGTATATTTCTTAAGGTATCTACGTATTTATAGAGCTTTACATGTACAAGTCACATATTTATAGGGTGGATACATAGGAATACGTTAGAAAGGGCATAAAAGTAAAAGTAAACTGATGAATAGGGGTCGACTACCAAAGGCTCGATACGACGGGCGACCTCATATATACAATAGAGGGTAGGACTATCCCTTAAGCTAGGGTTGTCACTGTGCTCTCTATCTCGGGTTGTCATCCAACTCAGGTTATCATCTAGTTCAAGTTGTCATGAAGCTTGAGGTATAATTCAGCTTGGGTTGTCATCTTGATTTGAGCTAGCATCTTGTCTTGAGCTGTTTTTATGACTTGGATTGTCTTCCATACATCTAAACAAGGTAGGACATCTAAACAATGCCCTAGCTTGTTTATGGAATTTTGGTAACACATAAATAAATAAAAAATAATTAGATATTATTTTTATAAATACTTACTAATTAACCAAAAGCAAACATATATAATGAAGTGTTTATAATTAAACTACTTGAATATGCTTCCACATGGAAAATAATAAAAATAATTATAAATATTAAAATAATTAGATATTATTTTTATAAAAACTTACTAACCAAAAGCAAACATATATAATGAAGTGTTTATAATTAAACTACTTGAATATGCTTGTATGTGAAAAATGATAAAAAAAATTAATTTTTTAAATTATAAAATATAAAGAACCATTATTTTTATGTATATGATTTTTTTTGTTTAAAATTATTTTATACTTTATTTAATTTTTTATATATAGTATAAATATATAGATAATGAAATATACTTCGGTCATTTTTATTCATAAGAAAGTAACTAAAGTAGGTCTCATTTTAAAAATAGACTATTCAGATGAGTAATAATCTATATTAATATTTACATGTAAAATTATTATTTATTAAAATTATATTAAATAATAAATATGACATGAATTTTAACAATATATATTTAAGTATTATTTATTACATAAATCTTAATAAAAAGTACTAATAAAGGTTTCTTAAACTAAGTATCACTAATATATTTAAAAGAAATAAGTGACATGTCATGAAAAAAATTTCCATTTCATAAATCCATTGAGGTGAAAAACTTTCGAAAGTGTTTTTATTTCACTAAAAAAAATATATTAGATCATTTATTTTATAATAGTATCTTATTAGTCTTATACTTTTTTAAAAAATTCATACATATTTAATTTTAATCTATAAAAAAAGAGATAAAATAGTTTCTTTTCTA
Organism: Hippophae gyantsensis; assembly: GCA_030763125.1. Classification (NCBI taxonomy): domain Eukaryota; kingdom Viridiplantae; phylum Streptophyta; class Magnoliopsida; order Rosales; family Elaeagnaceae; genus Hippophae; species Hippophae gyantsensis. The sequence continues at coordinate 29,357,812 of CM061036.1, forward strand.
TAAAATATTTACAATTAATTTTATACTTCACAATTGACAAGATTTCAAATGGTAGAATTATTTAGAAAATTAAATAACTTCATTTTTATTCATGATAACTCTACCATTTGTTAAAATATAATTGGTTGTAAAAATATTTATAATTTTATATTTTATATTTTATATTTTATTAAATGATAACGTATTATTTTTATTAAACACTTGATAAATATGAACGTGAAAGAAATTAAATATATAATTTTTATAAAATAAATAATTTAAGATATATTTAAAAAAATAAAATTATTAAAATATATAATTTTTGTTAATGAAGAAATAGACTTAAGCATTACCCGGTCATTAATTAGATGTTCAAGATAGATGGTTTGTGGTCTAGTACAGTATTCTTCTAATAAATAAATAAAAAAACTAATTTTCAATAATTGGTGATTCTTTTCCACGCAAAAAAATATTCATTCATTTAATTAATTTTTATAAATCATTCACATTCGAATACATATGGATGGTTTATGTTGATGGATGAATTAAATTAGATAAAAAATTAAAAATATATAAGATGTGCATCTAATAATAAATTAATATTTTTAAATCTATATAAATCTCACCAATAGATTTTATAAGTTATTTTTTTAATAATTTTACTTATACTACTTTTAATCAAAATTTATATTCTACTATAAATAATAATAATTGACATCTATTATTTTCATATTTTTGAAATTATTTAATGAATTAATTTTTCTATTACATTTCTATTTTTTCTCAAAATTATTAATTATTTCTTAAAGTTATTTGGCAATTATATTCTTTAAGTATAATATATTATAATTTTTAATTGTTTAGATTTATAGTTAAAATAATATTTTATTAAAAATTTTATCATTATAAAAAATATTATTTAATAAATTATGTGGATTAATTTAATCAAATTTATCTATATAATAGATCAAATTGAATCAAATTATTAATATATAAATCAATTATGAATTATAAAATTTATAAACGTTATAAATAATATTGAATTACATATTTATTAAAACTATGCAGATTGGATCCCATATAAACCATACTCAAAAGATTAGTTAGATCTTGTATTTTAATGAAATTTCTATGCAGACAATCCAGCTACACGAGTCCAAAACCTATTGACATATTATGTTAGTGATAAAGGTGAGCGTTTTAAAAAAATTGATTTAGTTAAATACAATAACTAACTTTCTTTCTTTCTCTTTTTTTATAAGTAGAATTGCATTCTAAAAAATTATGCTTGAGCATGTTATTTTTTCTTAGCATTTTTAACACGCACGTGTATATATATATTAACTATTCTTTTATAATAATAATATTTTTAATTTTTATAATTATAACATATTTATATCAAAATTTAAATTAAAAATATATTTTTAAACTTTTGATCCAAATGTATAAAATAATAACATATTTTGTTTTTATAGTTACAAATAAAACTAATTAAGTAGTTACATTAATATGAAATGAAGATGAAAAAATATTTATAATGTTACATATTATTTATTATAACAAAAATAATATCTCTTATATATATTTTATTAAAAAAATTTATATTGAATATCGTTTATATTAAATATTGATCTTTTAATTTTATTTAATTTTATTAAATATTATTTTTAATGCAATAAGTTTTATGATATTATTTTATATAATTAAAAAAATCACTATCGGATGAATTAATTGTAGATACATTGAAATGTTTAGTTAAGGGTTTAATTTGAATTGATCTTTTAATTTTATTTAATTTTATTAAATATTATTTTTAATGCAATAAGTTTTATGATATTATTTTATATAATTAAAAAAATCACTATCGGATGAATTAATTGTAGATACATTGAAATGTTTAGTTAAGGGTTTAATTTGAATTGATCTTTTAATTTTATTTAATTTTATTAAATATTATTTTTAATGCAATAAGTTTTATGATATTATTTTATATAATTAAAAAATCACTATCGGATGAATTAATTGTAGATACATTGAAATGTTTAGTTAAGGGTTTAATTTGAATTGATCTTTTAATTTTATTTAATTTTATTAAATATTATTTTTAATGCAATAAGTTTTATGATATTATTTTATATAATTAAAAAAATCACTATCGGATGAATTAATTGTAGATACATTGAAATGTTTAGTTAAGGGTTTAATTTGAATTGATCTTTTAATTTTATTTAATTTTATTAAATATTATTTTTAATGCAATAAGTTTTATGATATTATTTTATATAATTAAAAAAATCACTATCGGATGAATTAATTGTAGATACATTGAAATGTTTAGTTAAGGGTTTAATTTGAATTGATCTTTTAATTTTATTTAATTTTATTAAATATTATTTTTAATGCAATAAGTTTTATGATATTATTTTATATAATTAAAAAAATCACTATCGGATGAATTAATTGTAGATACATTGAAATGTTTAGTTAAGGGTTTAATTTGAATTGATCTTTTAATTTTATTTAATTTTATTAAATATTATTTTTAATGCAATAAGTTTTATGATATTATTTTATATAATTAAAAAAATCACTATCGGATGAATTAATTGTAGATACATTGAAATGTTTAGTTAAGGGTTTAATTTGAATTGATCTTTTAATTTTATTTAATTTTATTAAATATTATTTTTAATGCAATAAGTTTTATGATATTATTTTATATAATTAAAAAAATCACTATCGGATGAATTAATTGTAGATACATTGAAATGTTTAGTTAAGGGTTTAATTTGAATTGATCTTTTAATTTTATTTAATTTTATTAAATATTATTTTTAATGCAATAAGTTTTATGATATTATTTTATATAATTAAAAAAATCACTATCGGATGAATTAATTGTAGATACATTGAAATGTTTAGTTAAGGGTTTAATTTGAATTGATCTTTTAATTTTATTTAATTTTATTAAATATTATTTTTAATGCAATAAGTTTTATGATATTATTTTATATAATTAAAAAAATCACTATCGGATGAATTAATTGTAGATACATTGAAATGTTTAGTTAAGGGTTTAATTTGAATTGATCTTTTAATTTTATTTAATTTTATTAAATATTATTTTTAATGCAATAAGTTTTATGATATTATTTTATATAATTAAAAAAATCACTATCGGATGAATTAATTGTAGATACATTGAAATGTTTAGTTAAGGGTTTAATTTGAATTGATCTTTTAATTTTATTTAATTTTATTAAATATTATTTTTAATGCAATAAGTTTTATGATATTATTTTATATAATTAAAAAAATCACTATCGGATGAATTAATTGTAGATACATTGAAATGTTTAGTTAAGGGTTTAATTTGAATTGATCTTTTAATTTTATTTAATTTTATTAAATATTATTTTTAATGCAATAAGTTTTATGATATTATTTTATATAATTAAAAAAATCACTATCGGATGAATTAATTGTAGATACATTGAAATGTTTAGTTAAGGGTTTAATTTGAAGTAGTTTGCGATGCTCGAACTACCTAACTTTTAACTAGTCTATTTTTCCATTTTAGACAAAGATTTATGCAAGACATGATCAAAACACGAAAAGGCTCTTAATTATAGAAGAATCTAGATTGTTGCCGTGGAAATATATATATATATATATCAAAAGTATTATTTAGTGTCTAATTTTAAAAAGATTTTCTTTAATCCTTTTACAGAGGTGAAGTAAAAAAACAATATTACGAGGTGAAGTAAAAAAACAATATTACGAGGTGTTGAAGTATAATTTTTTTAAAATAAAATAGAGAATTATATTTAAATATTTTAGAGTAAAAAATTTATTATGATATAGATTTAGTTAAAGGCTAAGAGTTATGGTAGATTCTTTTCAATTAAAAACAAAATTTTTATGCTATGTTACAAAAAAGATATATAATTAATACTTTATAACAATTGTTAGAATTCGTACCATCTTAACTCTATAGCAGATGACGTGTTCAAAAAGACCATGATAAGTACTATCTTGAGATGACTCTTGTTTAACTTGAAAATTTCATATAAGAATTTTAAAAGCTTTTGGGAAGAGTCTTTTCTATTTATTAAACTATCATCCCTACAATAAAATGACAACAATTCTAAAAGGATCATTTTTCACAAACCATCAAACTTTATACAACTTTATAAGTCTAGAAAAGTGGATCAAGGCCATACATAACTACATCATGTAAGACACATACTATATATCACATAAGACATTGTCACTAGCTCAAAACACAATAGCTTGAATATATTATACAATGTGACAAGGAGATAAAAAAAACCTAGACTGTACAGCAAAAAATAGATCCTAAACCTCCAAACTCAAGTGATGTGGCCTCAAAACTTGTTACCTGTGGGAGAAATTAAATATAAAGGGTGAGTTGAAAAGTTCAATGAGTGAATAAGTTTTATAAAATAACATAATACTCATGTAAACTACATATGAAATGCTTTGGAATTATCTTGAATTACATGATTATAAAAATAATCTACATATAATCTTTATGATAAAATAATGTATTCATAAATGCATAATTTGAGTATGATAAAATAACTATAATTTAGTACCTGTGAAAGCTATAAATGGCATACTCACGATTTATAATGAAAAAACATTATGATAAAAATTATCTATCCATGATATTTAGAATATAATAATGTGTTACGATCAGTATACTAATAAAATGTATAACCATAAAAAAATGCATTTTTCTATTGCCAAAAGCACCTAGGGATATGATCGCACACGGATGAGACATTTAACACTAGTGCTAGGTTTCGACTACATGTATAGGTAACTTGCTTGAATAGCCATTACAATGGCTCAGTTGGCTCTACTTATACATGAGTCATGTATGCTGTTAGAGTACATCACAAAAAGTAATTTTATAAAGGATCAGGTCATTGTCCTCAGGTTGCCATATACGTGCTACTAGAGGTCTTGTATGCAAAGACGTGATCTAGGTCGTTAGGGTGGTATACCAGGCCATTTACTTAAGCCAAGTCATGATCATCAGGTCTTGGCCATCAAGTATTGGTCAATTGCTTCTAAGGATCAAGTCATTATGTACGAGCTACTAAACGGGTGCTACCTTCACCATATGAGCAAGGTACCTTAAATAGTTAGGATTGCGTACCTATTACCTGGATAATACCAAACATTAACTCCCTTATTCCCTTGATTTTGAGAAATTAAGAAAATACTTCATTTTTTGATCCCTTGTATTTGCACGGTTAGGTCACTATCAATAAGGAATCTGATACGATGGGCTCTTAATATATGAGGTCATTTAAGGTTGTATAGATAGCGACCCCATTTAGCGTGTTATTTTTGACATCCACTCCCATAGTCATGAGGTTTCCATGACGTTTAGAGAATATTTTTGTCATTAATCTGGGTTTTAATGGGTGAACCTTTCAACTTCCCTTCCCCTTTATAAATAATAGGAAGAATTTTTAATTTTTACCCACTCAAGTAACTTAGTCAAACTTTTCTTAGAGGATCTCAGCCCAATATACCCTTTTTATACCTCTTTTTCACCATCAGCCCACTCGATAAAATACTTGGTTTGCATTTTAGTCTATTTGATTAGCGACTTCATTTCAAAACTAGTTCATTTTTTTATCATCAGGCCACTCTTCATCATATTTACGAAATTCACCCATTAGGTAATTTCTTCCTCTTTTGTTTATTATTAACCATGTATTTTAACAAGGGAAAATGTATAGCCTATTCATCAAAAGATGTCTCTTCAGGCCACACTAAAAGTGCTTCTTTAAGGGTAAGTACACCTCGAGAAGAATCTTGAGACTCTGCTCACTTAATGAGCGCGGCACAGATTGAGCGACCTATTGAAGCTTTGGTAGGTCCTGAAAAAAGGCCTACTAGTATAAGCAGGATACCCACAAAGTAGAGCATCCTACATTTCCCTACTTCGTCTAGATCCCATCATATTTCCTCTTCGTCTTCATAGGGTGTAATGCTCGTCATTTGCATCTTGGTATCCTAAACGGATAAAATACCCCATCAAAAGAAAAAAACATGATAATTGGGTAAACCCACCAACATAACTAAAGATAAATACTATATAGAAAAGATGCCCAGTGTTCTAACTTTTGATGACCTGATTGAAATTTGGCATAAATATGGAATCCTACCCTATGTAGGTATGATGTTGGCACCCTATCATTTATATGACGTCGATGTTCCCCCTACGGGGTGGTAGGTGGTACATTTGGCTCCCTTCAATATTATACTTTGGTTCCCATTTCCCCAAATAATAGCTTAGGCCCTCAATATTTTTGACATCAACCCCACCCAAGTCAATCCCAACGAATGGAAAACTCTCTTTTGCCTCTCCATTTTTTGGTGAACACGAGGTGGATCTAACAGGTGAATAACTAAGATGTATGTACTTTCTAAAGAGATATGGCCTAGATAAGGGAAAGGCATACATTTTATGTGTTTTTAGGAACATATTGTACTTGAAACTCCCTCATAGCTCCTCGGGTTGGAAAGATCAGTATTTTTACGTTACTGGAAATGTATGGGGTTGGCTTACCAATATGCCATACTTGGAACCATGATTTAGCATATCTCAACCTCGTGTAAGTGAGTTGATGAAGAAGTTGGGTTTAGATGACAAGGAAAAGATAAGAAGGATCAAGCTCTATACCTAGGAACTTTTCAAATGAGCATTCAAGTCATCATCTAAAAACGGGGTAAATACCAAACATGGTAACTCAGATTGTTACTAATTTTTTAAATATTTTTGTAGGTATGGACTATTCAAACATCGATCTAAAGGACCTGATAGACACTTCTGATGTTCAAGATATTATTCCTACTCAAACATGACCTATCCTTGTGTCACCATCTTTTATCGGGGACTCTACTCCTCAAGATGAGCCTTTTAAGGTCTCTACCCCTCTATAGTGTCAGACAGATCGAGCTCTTCCTCTTTACCCCAAATCAGAGGCCATTAAAAAGAGGAAGGTTGTTGATGAATCAACTCTTGGTATAAAGGCTATGGATCTAAACGACTTCGAATTTGATGAAGTCATTCTAAGAGATGCCATAATTCTGGATAACTTGATTACATATTTTGATAAGGGAATCTTCGGGCGGCCTGATTTGAAAAAGGACCTTTATCATCACTTAGGGAGTTATTTTGAGAGATCCAAGGTCTGAGAAGCATGCAAATTGGAATGTGGATCCAATGAAGAGCTAATGGCTAACTGTTTGATCGAGGTGAGTGTACATGTTAAGAGATATGGTTGTTTCAAACTTGTGGTAATTTACTAACTCTTTTGTTGATTACAGGTCTTGTCCATAGCCAAAGAAGGCGAGCTATCTCTCAAGGCCTATAAGCACGAGATGCAAGCTAGTTGTTTGTAAATAGCAAAGTATCAAAAGGTTGTAGAGGACAAGGATGCCCTCATTACTGAATAAAATGCAAAAAATTATAAAGATGGAGGGCGACCTACTGGATAAGGCCAAGAAGTTAAGAGAAACGGGTAGCTATTATTTAGAGCAGGGTCAAAAGGCTAGCCATATCGGGCAAGAGGTGAAGGAGGCCGAGGAGAAGGTGAGCTCATTAGGGCATCAGATGAGCTAGTTGTTAGACCTTGTCGAGACTTTGAAAGTTGAGTGTACCAAAGCGTATAGGAATAGGGTGATTTTTATGGTAAGAAACCTTAAGACTCAGGCTAAGAAGTTGGACTTGATCATTCCATATTACACTTTGATGCGGGCTTTAAGTAGCGGGACCAAAGCCCTCTAGCATGTACTCCACTACCTTCACCACGTGATGAAAAGGTCACCCTTGAAGTTAGACATGAAGGTGTGGTCAATAAGGCTACCTCATAGGTCTTGATCCTTTTATTTTCAATAGAGCACTTCTAATTTTGAGACATGAGAATTTATGTAGTAGAATCAATGATGTAAACTCATGTTTTAGTTTTTGAGCAAATCATAATATATGGTATTTATTACTTTGTCATTTAGTAATTAAATGCTCCATTTTCAAGCCCTTATACTCCTTTTTAATTACCTCTACATCATTTAGATCTCTTGATAGAAATAATAGATTTGTTGTTCCCTGAGAGTTTGAAGCTGTTGTTGGGAATTAATAGTTCTATTTTTTGAATTCCAGGTGGCTCTAAGGAACAACCTTAATTTGCAACTTCTTAGGTTAGTATTTTTGAGCTCGAATGGGTTATAGCCAGGTTGATCTGATCAAAACGACGTCATATTTCTCTTGTACACCAAACACTCTCCCACGAACTATTAAGAAACACCATGTTTCCCCTAAAATAAGTAACAAAATGAATCAAATTCCCTCTAACATCTCTTTGTGGAAGAAAAAAAGCCTAGGGCATTACTTGAGTCACCTGTCCCGATAAACGAGCTTGTTATGTCTTCAAAAATGGGCACTAAAACCAACCTATCTAGCCTAACCATGAGTGAAAAGGTTCATGAACCAAATCTTAAGTTAGGTAGTGATCCATTGATAAGGTCTTCCCCTATCAAAGAACTATCCCCTTTGGGAGAAGATGTTAGCCCCTTGTAAAGTGTCTTCCCTGTTAAACAAAAGTGGGGTGAAAGTAGTTGTCTGAATACCCTTTTCAAAACCAGGATGTTTGATAACCCCAGTACTTAATATGAGTTGTACCATCACTTTAGGGTGCTCATAGATTGACCCACTATTTATGTAGCCTAGAAGTGGGAGAAAGGGATGATCTGGCACCTAATGGCCAGACACGTACTAGATGTGAGCAACCACTTATGGTATTTATTAGTGTAACATTTAATTTTGGTAGTGTAAATAAAATCATTGTTACTACTTGTAAGTAATATCCATCACCAAGAATTCAGAGCAAGAATTTGACATGTTTTGGGAAACTACTCAGTTTATGGACCAAGAACTATACAGTTTGAAGACTCGTTCTTACGTCGTGGAATGAGTGTTAGAAGATATACGTAATGAATTAATCAGGGCACTCAATCAATGGGATAAATACAAGGATAAAAGGGATGAACTTCGCAAACTAGCTGAATACTGGAAGTAGAGGGCGCTAGAAAAAATATCTTCAAGACTCATGCAAATAAATAAACCTTTTTTTTATCCATGAGGTGGTTGAACTTTGTAAATCTCTATTTGAGTGTACCTTGAATTTAAACAATAAAACAAAGTGGTTCATAAATTTGTTTTGTTTTGGAAAGCCCTCTGTTAGTGGGCTCACATTCCTTTCTTAGGATGGGCGACATGCCTCTTATATCGCATACCAAGTGGGTGGTCCATTTAGCCACCTCACTCCTTACTTGGGGGTTATCGTGTCAATTTTTCACAAGATAGGAGACATGCATGGACGAAATTAAATCCAACCCTTATATGTGTTCCAAAAGAGAGGGTTCACTTTGGAACTCAAGACCCTTTGTTAGAACAGGTGACACGCCTCTTATTACGCATCCCAAGTAGGGGGCTAGTTGGCCTCCTTCCTCCTTACTTGGGGGTTATCGCATTAATTTTTCATGAAATAGGAGGCATGTAAGGGTAAAATTGATTCCAACCTCTACACACATTCCCAAAGAGGGGGTTTACTTTGGAACTCAAGACCTTATCTTAGGACGGGCAACACGCTTCTTATCCCACATCCCAAGTGGGTAGGGTCAATTGGCCTCCTACCTTCATACATGAGGGTTATAGCGTTAATTTTTCACAAGATAGGAAACATATAAGGGTAAAATTGAATCCAACCCCTACATACAGTTCCAAAGAGGGGGTTCATTTTAAAACTCAAGACCTTTTTCTTAGGACAAGCGACACACATTTTATCCCACGTCCCAATTGGGAGGGCCATTTGATCTCCTTCCTCCTTACTTGGTGGTTATCACATTAATTTTTCATGAGACATGATACATGTAAGGGTGATTAATTCAACCCCGACATATGATTCTAAAAAGGGGGTTCACTTTGGAACTCAAGACCCTTTCTTAGGACGAGCAATACGCCTATTATCTCACATCCCAAGTAGGGGATAGTTAGCCTCTTTCCTCCTTACTTGGAGGTTATTGCATTATTTTTTCACGAGACAAAAGAAATTTAAGGGTGAAATTGAATCCAACCCCTACATTCATTTCCAAATAGGGGATTCACTTTGGAACTCAAGACTCTTTCTTAGGACGAGCGACACGCCTTTTATCTAGCATTCAAAGTGGGTAGCCAGTTGTTTGCAGAGATTATAGTATGTTAGGGCTTCTAGAGATTCTAGAGAGAAGTATGAAATTTTAATAATGATCATATACTTTTTTCATCTCGATAGGAAGGTATATATAGCACCTATTGGACATGTGTCAAGGTTACATTAGTAAGCACTCTATGTGAATTATTATAGTACATTACAAAAAGTAATTTTATAGAGGATCAGGTTATTGTCCTCGGGTTGCCATATACGTGCTACCATAGATCTTGTATTCAAAGAGGTGATCTAGGTCGTTAGGGTGGTGTACCAAGCCGTTTACTTAAACCAAGTCTTGATCATAAGGTCTTGGTTATTATATCTTGGTCAAATGCTTCCAAGGATCAAGTCGCTATGTACGAGCTGTTAAATGAGTGCTACCTTCACCATAGGAGTGAGGTACCTTATGTCGTTAGGGTCGTGTATCTACTACTTGGATAATACCAAATAAATATCATATATGTATAAGTATTAAAAACTAAAACTAAAAGAAATATATTAAAATATGTAGAATATGATTTAATTTAAGATTTTAAGATTTAGAGTATATTTAAAAATATATATATTATTATCCACGTTCGTTGCATCTATTTTCTTTAACTGATAAAATGAACTCGCTTTGTAGTAGTGATAAAAATAAATGAAAAAATATTAACATTTTCTTATAAAAAATTTCAAATAAAATTAAATGTGAAATAATATAGCGCTAGAGAAATAAAAATTTAGAGTTAAATAAAATAAGAGAAACTTTGAATATATGAATGAAAAATTTAATAGATTTGGTTTAAAGTTTATCATCATGTTTCCTTTTTTATTTTAATTTTTACAATGTTTGACATTGATAGTTAATTATCATGAATTAAAGTTAAATATAAGAAATATTTTTGAATTGTACTATATGAACTTAAGAAATATTTTTATATAACATGTACTATTAAAATTCTAAGTGTACAACTAATTAATGTTTGATAAAAAAATGTGTTCATAAGTTCTTTTTTTTTATGAAAAATATTCATTAATTATTTTACTTATAAAAAAATGATAAAAAGATTTTTATCGATGAAAAATATTTAAACAAACATTGATGAGTATATTTTTATCATTTACTTCCACCCTATCAGTAATTATACATCACTTTATAAAAATAAATTAAACTTTAAACTAACGGTTTAAAAGTGGAACACTATCTCAAGTGTCCATGAGGTTTGACATATCTTCAATTATGTCCTTGAGATTTATAGAAGATCAAAAACATCCTTAGATTTTAACAGTATTAATTTTCCATCAATTACTATTTAAATTATTATTCTTAGACTTTGATACCAATTTTTAATAATCGATACAATTTTTAATCAGGGGTCAATATTGACCTAGTTGATGGTCTTTGTCTATTTATTTAAGGTAATAATTCGTCTAAAAAACTTATTATTTTTCTATATAAGTCTAATTTTCTTCTATATTCATTACAATTGTATAGTATATTATATTCTTCATTATGTTGGTTGCTTAATTCTAATCTAGAATCTATTAATTGCCTTTTAAAATTAAAAATTATCCTTTCATTTGTTAAATGTAATAGTTCTAATTTATGTACTAATGATTCGATGTTCATAGAGTATTATCTTGATAAATCATATGTGTTGAATGTATATTATTTTGTCCTATTCGTAATATATAAGTAGGTTTTTATTATGTACATACAATGTATTTATAATCTTCAAAGAAATAATATTCAAACATTAAGTTGTTGAATTTATCTTCCTCTATTCTCACATATTTTTGACTAAAATAGTCTTTTAATGACCTTGAAATAGGATGGTTTATGATACTTGTAATAGATTTAATATAATATATATAGATATCTAATAAGGTGTTAAATCTTTTAAAATTTTCAAGATAAGTTTCATAATCTTCATTTTTAAAATATTCATTTAAATGATAGAGATAACCTATATCAAATATTTCTAATAGAATTAGATTTTTATCTTTTATTTCCATTGGAATTATTAGTTGTTTATTTCTAAAAATAATTTCTATTTCTATGTTTTAGCAATATTATGTCTTGTTGTAAGCAAATATTTAAACATTCAAGATTCTTAACTAACTAAAATTTATAATTATTATAAATGAATTTGATGGGTCCACTACGGTCTTCCCTTATGTTCGTCTTCTTTTATTATACCTATTATGCCTCAGTTTTGCTTAAACCCCAATGCCCACCTCACAATGGTGAGCCTTGTGCATCCGTACATAATTGGTGTTCAATAGTTGACTTACTAAAGAAGAGTAATTGAACTCAATTTTATTCATAGAATAATAATTATTACAACTTAAGGCCAACTAATAACCTTGAAAGGGGTGCTTAGCCACTCATAATTACTAGGTATAACATTATTGGTTTTGAAATTTATAGATAGAGAGGTTTTCTATGCTAGAGTGTTTCAAAGTAGAGAGCTTTGGATTTCTGTGTATTTGTTTGTGTTCTAAAATGATAATAAGAGCTCCTTTTATAGAATAAGGAATCCATGTTTAAAAGACTAAAATTATTATTTTACCCTTGTTTTAATAATTCATCTGCTTTTCTACTTTAAAGGATAGCCACTACTTTTTCCTTGGCACATGCTGCAGACAAGGATGTAAGGTCTATATCTCTATTTCTTTTGTAGTCTTCTCCCGACACTTTCTTTTCTTATTTTTCTTTGTCATTTTCTACTGACGGTTCCTTTGATGACGTTGATGATAACACATCTTCACCTTCTCGGTCTTTGATGCAAAGAATGCATTTGTGGTCTTTGGTGGTTTTTCTGACATAGAAGCAAAATACCTTCTTTGTTTCTTGACCAATTTCTTGGTTGTTGCAATTAAAATTGGCTTCATATTTGGTGATTTTTTCACCATCTTCTTCTAAAAAAAGTCATGGTACTGTGGGAAATGATGATGACTTTACTAGTTGAATAATTTACTTTAATCTCAGTAGAATTGTCAATCTTTTTGAGTTCATAGTAAATTTGGCTTAACATTTGTCCTCTTAATACACAGAGTTCTTCTGTGTTGAATTCATTTTCTGGAAGTGCCCTTGGTTTGGAAACTTCTCTGTTTATGTTGGAAATCTCTATCTTGATGAAGTGGTGGGGACTAATACTTCCTTCCTCATTACAGTCCATTAACGAACTGAAAAATTTAAGATAAACAAGTGTATCACCTCCTTTAATTTTTCTTCTGAAATTCTTGATTGCTCTTTTAAAAATTTTAGGGAAATAATTTAACTCACTTAAATTAATTCCTGGATATATATTTTCTATTAGTTCTGCATGAAATTCTGTATACACAAATATTGGATCAGCTCCTTCCAATATATTGAATTTACTTCATGTAGGAAATTCCTTGTCTATAGTATAGAATTTCATATCTTCAATATGTTCTTGGGTATATTTTCTGCCCAAATTATAGAGACTCAACCATTGTGGTTTGCTGAGGTTTCTATAGATGTCTTTCTGAATAATACTGAATGCTTTACTATTTTTGATGTCTCTAGAGGAGATGTTTCTCTAAATATCACAAGAGGCCTTGCTACCTTTCCAAGATTTTTCAATCTTCTTGGAGGTGTTGGTTGTTGTTATAATACTACAGAATAATTTCTTACTATCTCCTCTAGAGTTATTAGTTTTGGTGTTTGGTAGTTGACATAACTACCTTCAGCTTCTATTCTATTGGTGAAGGCTTTACTAGTTACTTCGCTAATTCCTAGAATAGATTTGCTAGCTTCTACCCAGTTATTATAAATTCCTGGTTTTGGGCCATTATAGACCGCATAAACGTTTTTCTGTTCTTCCTTTTTCTGCCTCATCTGCCCAATTGAGCTTTATGGTTTCAGAAGTTTTTTATGAACTATTAGGTTCTTCCTTTTTTAATGAAGGTTCCTCATTTGAGCTTCTGAACACTAGAGGTTGTTTTGAACAATTAAGTTCTTCATGTTTCTTTTTTGTCTCCATAAGAGATTTCTCAAGATATAGCAGCTCGAGTTGTTCTTGTAAGATTTTTATCTCTTTTTATTTTATCTTGATTTTGATATAAAGATGTTCCATTTTTGAAAGCATAAAAATAGTTAGAGGTTCTACTTCTCTGGTAAGAGCATCAGCTAAGCTATTTTTATGTCCTAGAAGATGTTCAACATCAAAATTGTAATAGTTGAACCATTGTTGCCTTCTAACTAGTCTTCCATATTTGTAATCACCTGCAATATTACTTCTTAAGAAATAACCAAAATTCTTGTTATCTGTTCTAATAATGAATCTAGAGCTTATGACATATATTGAAAATTTCTTAATAGCTTTTTTAAAAGCTAAATATTCGTTTTCATTACGATGATAATTTAATTATGAACCTTGGAAAGATCATGATGTATATCTACAAAGATATTCATCTTTGTCATCTACTTTTGCTTTAAGAACTGCTCCTTGATATTCTTGTGAAGCATCTGTTTCAATTATCATCTTATCATTTGGTCCTAGATGGCATAAAGTTGGTAATTTTTTTTACTTTTTCTTTTACTCTATCCATATATAGAGTATCTTCTTCGGTTCATTTCAAGATATGATCTTTTTTTCAATTTTTCTTGTGTATATGTTAAATATCCTAATTCACTAGGGAATCCTTGAATATTATTTAGTATATGGGGTTGTAGATTATGTTTTCCATCTTCAATTTCCAACCCTAAATATTTAATTTTTTTTTGTTGAGCAAGTACTGCTTTCTTTTCAGAGAATATGATGCCTTCTTTTCTACATTCTTGTAGATTATTGATAATATCCAAATAATATCTATTTAATTCATTATTTAAAACCAAATTATCATCTATGTAAACACAACAAATATCTTGTAATTTCTTTAAAATGTTATCCATATAACTTTGAAAAATACCTAGAGCTTGTTTTAATCCAAACGGTATAACTGTCCATTGGAATTGTCCTTGGGGGAAACTAAATACCATTAATTTTTTAGATTCGTCATCCAGTCTTATTTTCCAAAATCCACTTTTGCAATCAAAACTCGAGAAGTATTTCTTTCCTTTTATTAATGATAATAAATCTTCCTATTTTGGAATAAAGTATCCCTTATCAATGGTTTCTTTATTCAGTGCTTTAAATTTTATTACCATTCTCTTTTTTCCTCTTCTTTTCTCAGCTTCTTTTTCAACTAAGAATGCTGGACTAGAGTGAGGTGAATTACTTGGTATTATGACTTTTAATTCTAAAAGTTCTTGAATTTGTTTTCCAAATTCAATCCTATCTTCTGGAGTATAAATCATTGGTTTTACTCTTATGATCTTGTTAGGATCTCTTAATTTTATGTTGACTATTGTTTTAGATTTATTTATTTTTGGATCCAAAGGATTTTCTAAATTGACTGTTTTTAATAGTTTTCTAATGCCTGTTAGGGCTTTGTCTTCTTGAATTTCATTGAGAAAAGAGTTTTATTTTTCTTCTATATCTAATGAAATATTTTCTAAATAAGGTTTTTGTTGGTCTTCTATCTCACCACATTTTCGCTTTTTATATTGTTGCATAAAAGTTGGGTTTGAGACAATTAAAGCTTTTCTTATTTTACAAACATAGATGGTATCTCCTTCTAAGGTTGTGAGACTTATTTTGTCGGAATGTTATGTGAAAGGTTGATATAAGTTTAGGAAATTATTTCCTATTAACAAATCTACTCCTGTTTCTCGTGGATATATGGTAGGAATGTGAAATTTTTATCCTCCTATTATTATACTAGTATCTTTTAATACCTTATTGAGTTTTATTGTAGTATTATTAGCAATTCTTACAATTAAATCTTTTGGTGCTTGTTTCCAATTGTCTTCTGGAAATACAAATCTACTGGTTACACACATACTAGCTCCTGTATCTGTATATGCATGTAGATGATAAGTGTTATGGCCTTTAAATTTTAGTCCTACTTTAATGTAAGTACTATTTAGATTTGCAATTCTATACAAATCATTCATCTTCTGATGAAGAATATTCATCATTTTTAAGTGTTCATAGTCTGAGTCGGTTATTTCTTCCTCAGTTTCTTCTAATAGATAGATACTATAAGTATCATCTATATCAGATTCCTCGATTGGTTCTAATTCCATTTTGAAAGCTTCTTCAAAGATTTTTTCTTTTTGTGAAAATTTCTTTTTAAATTCTTTTATGTTGAAGTCTGCTTGGACATTCGTTAGCAAAATTTCCTTCTTCATTACAGACCCAACATCTGCATTTTTTCTTTCCTGAAGGGCAATAATTTTTTTTTCATAAGGTTTATAATTCTTTCTTCTAAAATATCTTTGCTTGTAGTTTTCTCTATTAAATCTCTTTTTATATTTTTAGAAATTTTGTTTTCTGAATTCATATTTTTTAAATTTTTATATTTTTTATATTTATATTTTGTTTATAAGGTTTTATATTACATCCATATTTTCCTAGTATTCTAAAATCTCTTGTATCACAGTAGATTTTATCATTTTTCTCTTATTTGTTTATTTTCTTTTCTTTCTTGGCATTTAATAATGATCCAATCTTAAAGGCTTCTTATTCTTCCTCATAGAGTATCTAGTATAGTTTCTCTCTTCCCTTGTTCCCAATTTTCTGTTAGGGTTTTATATAGTATTCTAGGTAATTTTTGAAAAAAACATTTCTTTATAAGTTGTTTGCATAGAGGGTGGTAATTTATGGCAATACATTTCATAATCACAAATAAAAGAATCTATGTAACACATGCTACAAATTTTCATATTTGGTAGATGTCATTTAGCTTCATTGATTTCATTTTCACTGGATCCAGTGATAGTCCTTCCTTTATCTTCTCCAATAAATTCTTTGTATATTTCATTTATTACTATATCGAAGTATTTTCTTCCTGTGGAAGCATTTCCTTGCATTAACAAGTGTTGTTGATATGTTAAGTTTGAAAACCAAACTTTAAAATTTCCTATCATTTTATGTGCTATAAGCACTCTACAGGTTGAAGGATTTGTTTAGGTAGTTTGAGAAGTTTTCATAAGTACACTCATTCCACTAGCTCATTTATCTAAGGCTTTTTTCCTATCTCTTATAAAATCTAAATCTAAAAGTTCAGATTTATAATTTTCATGGAGTTTGAACTCTGGTGGAATACTACCTCTAGTTCCCCAATGCAACCCTTCCTCCATTTTAGGTGGTTGTCTTCTTCTATCTGTGGTATCAAGTTGTTCTATTCTTTGCCTATTTCTTTATCCCTATGTGGGTCAGATGTTCCTTCTTGGTAAGGGACTGATAATGAATTTGGTTTCATATAACCTTTTGAGGTCATGTTTTCTGGTTTAGAATCAGTTTCACTGATTATTGTCATATCATCCTCTTCTTTATTAGTACAAAGTTTTTCATTATAATGTTTTTTTTATTTCTTCATTGGTTAATGTCAATAAACTGACCAATGTTTCTATATCTCTATTTTTAGGGTCCATGAATTTTCTTTCTAATTCTTTTCAATATTCCATTAAATTAGAATTATCTCTTTATTCTTAGATTATTCCTCATTTTTTCTTTTCTCATTTTTAGGAATCATGAAATCTGATCTCCTTGATGGTTGTTCTTTTAATCCTTCTAAGGGATCATATTTATAACCTATTATTTCATTATTCCTATGTATGTTGTATACATCTTTTCTTAATTCTGAAAATTCCTTGTACTATCTTGTTTTAGTTTATTATAACCACATTCATTTATTTTCTTTAGTAATTCCTTTTGTATATATATTATTTCTTGTAAATATTTTGTGTTTGATTCTTCGACTAAATCCATTTTCTCTGTTAATAATTGTACAGTTTCAAATAATGTTGCTTGATTTTTTGCTACACTTATTAAGCTTCCATTTTCTTCTAAATGCATATTTTTTATTTTATCTCTAAACATTATTTTTCCCTAATATACAATCATGAACTAATACTTTCATTATTTTAACTTCATTTTCTAGTTTTTTAACTCCTTCTTGGTTAGAGATTTCTCCTTCATGGTGTATAAAAGTAAATCTTTGTATGCTATTACTTTTTCTTCCTGTTATCAAGGGCTTTTTTTTAATATATAATTTCCATTCTTTTGGTATTTCAAAATCTGTTAGTATTTTTGGTTTTATTATTTATCTAAGTTCCTTAAAAGTTTTTTCTATTTCTATAAATTCACTTTGTCCATATATTGAACTATTATGACTATTTGTTAAAGAATATGCTACTAGATAATGTATTGAAAATGAATAATTTCCTTCTTTCATTAAATCTCTTCTTTTAAATTCATAAGCTAGACTTAATACTTGATTTAGATTTTTATCATATGTATTAATAGTAAATCTAGGGTATGTTATAAATTTTAACTTTTGGTATCCTAAATTACTATGGATCATTCCTAATAAAACATATTGTCTATTTATTATTCTGTTATCTAATAATGTTATTTTTATTAGTGTATCCATTCCTTCTCTAAAATGAGCTTTTATTAATATTTAAATTCCTCATAAATATATGTATCTAATTTTTTTCTTTATCTTTACAAGGAATTTTTGATAGCTTTTTTAATATAGTTTCTTTATCAATTAATGATATATTATATATTTTTTACATCTGTAATCTTAATACTCATTTCTTTATTATTTATACCATAATAAATTATGTTTTTTTCTAAAAAATAATTTTCTTAATAAAAATGATGGGTCTTTAAATCTATCTTCTTCTTTAAGATTTAACTTTATTTTTTGAATTTCTTCAAATTTCTTTTTACTTTTTACTATTTTTTGTGAAAAACATCATAAAATATCTTCTGTTTCTATGTCTATTATTTATTCTTTCATTTTGGGAATGTTTTTGATTTTCTTTTTTGAAACCTTAAGATTATTTTTGATATTAAATGTTACTATTAAATTTGTTATGTTTTAAAATTACTTTTAATTTTTTTAAAACTTTAAAGATATTTTCGAATATTAGTTAACCTCGGCGTAATTCTTATCTTTTTCCTTTAAAAGTAAGGTATATCCATTTTGAAATCGCGAATTCCTAAACATAACAATTAAAATACTAACTAGGTTATCGCAAGTAACAAACATGACAATGACCCATGTAAAAACGTCGCATTATACATATTTTGTAAGGTTATTTTGAAGCTTTCTTGTTCACTATCCCACATAAGTAAAGCATTTTTTTAAAAATAATTATAAGATATTATTAGTCTCGACCATTAATACATGACCAGTCTCATCATGCATATAATACCTATTAAATGTTTATGTAGTTAGACTACGTACTTAACCAGATGTACTATAATAGTTTTTAAAATGGGAAAATATTTTTTTTTTAAATTTACCATATAACAAACATCTTACAATTAGTGTACAAACAAATATATACGTTTAAATTTATACCTATTTAACATTTTTTTATTTATTTTCATATTAATTACACAATAATTAAGACCAATTAATAATAATCTCATATTAACTTGGCAAATTTACAAATATATACATTGGTCTTAACTATTATTAACTTGACCAATTACATATATAAGAGTAATATAATTATTAATTTTTTTAAAATAATTATTTTACAATTAAAATCTGTCATTAATCAAACAAGGACAGAAACATATACCAAGTACCAACATACACATTATTTTTTCTTCCCGAAATATCATATATTGTTTTAATATTTTTATGTCAAGTTGAAAAGAGATTAAACGTTGAACTTTTAATTAAGAAAAAGAAAAAAACTTAATATAAATTTATTTAAAAAATAAAAATATTAATATTTAAATTATTTTTTAAATATATATTTTATTTTTGAAGAAATTAATAATTATTAAAATAAAGTTTTGGAAATTGAAAAAAAAAATTTGATATTTTTTTTATTAATTATCACTTTATTATTATTAAAGACTCATATGATAAAAAAATGTTATTTTTTGGTATTAAATATGTAACGGGCATGTGACCTAATAAGTGTAGGTATCCTATTAGGGGGTGACGAGGTTATAGGGCAGACTTAACAACGACCAGCGCCCAACGAGTTTACTAATGCATACAATTCAGTCGACTAGAATACTTCGTCATACAATTACAAGATCTTAGATGTCAGGACTTGATAAAATCATGAGACTCCAACGTGATCACAATCCTCCCTCTTTATGGGTAGCACGAGAAATTTATCCAAAAATCTAGAGCGACGTGCATATAACGACCTTCTTATATATGTATGTAACGACCTAACAATGTAATGTTTATGGAAATCTCCTTTCCGTTTAAATTAAGTTCGTATATAATTTTATCACATATGTAATAGTATATCCAGGTCGTGTAACACTTGCCCTGTCACGTATGTTAGATGTTACGCGTATATATATCCCTTAAATAAGAAGAATACAAGATCCAATTCAGTTATTCAAATTTTTACTTCTCATTACAAATCACTAAAATCATTAACACATAAATTCTCTCCAAATAATTGGCACCTTCTGTGGGAACTCAAATCTTTCTAGTCCGTAGTTAGCACTTGAGACCTGATCAGTCGTCAAATGGATTGACATATTACACATAAATTCTCTCCAAACAATTGGCATCTTTAAGTCATTGACATATTACAATTTAGTAACTACCTCAGCTAGCAAAAAATAGGTTTCGAATTTTCACATTATGGGCCCATCTACACGAGCCATGCAACATTTAGGTACTTCCTCGAATTGTAGTATAGACAAACCTCTATCCAAAAGAGATGCGATGATAAAAGGACATCAAAAACAAATAACAGAACTACAACAAGCCTTCATAGAATGCCGAAGGGAGAATGACAAATTAAGATCCTGATTAGAACAAAACCTATGTTCAAACACAGGGAGTTCATTCTACATACCCAATAATTCCCATATAGTACGTCAACCCTCAAGGAGGGAACATATCTCTCATGTCCATGACCCTCATCGACACATAGATGTTGAGTAATGTCCCCAAATAATTATTGATCCTCATTTCATTGTGGGGACATCCCAAGTAAATCCTCTCACTTACGAACCTACAATTTAGCCAATCCATCCTTATAACTCGAGCAACGAATTAGACAAAAAATTAAAAGAGATGGAAGAAAAAATATGGATGAGGGTTAATGATAGGCTCAAAGGGCAAGAAAAGTCAAAACCGTGGGGTGATATTGAAAATGTTTGCAATCAGTTATCTACATCACCTTTCTTAGATGTTGTTGAATTAATGTTACCTCCACCAAAGTTTAATGCCCCCAAATGTCCCACGTATAAAGGAACCAAAGATCCGATGGCACATGTTCTTCAATTCAAAGTGGCCATGGTAGTAGTGAGCCTATCTGAAGACAAGCAGGAATCAATGTACTACAAATTATTTATAGCCACCTTCCAAGACTTGGCCCAACAATGGTTCATGGAGTTACCCCCTAAGAGTATCGTTAGCTTTGATGCTCTGGTCAAAGTATTTGTTACTAATTATGCATGTAATAAACTAATTAAGAGTCTCACCACTTGTTCTCAATAAGAGAAAGATGAGATAATTGAAGCTTACATGCGGAGGTTCAAAACAGAGAAGATGGAGATTAACCAAAGCCCTTATTCCATAGTCATCGAAGCCTTCCGAAAGGGATATAAACGTGATAATGGCCTCTTATAGAATTAACAAAAACTACACCACGCTCCCTAGAGGTAATTTATGAGGAAACTCAAAAATTCGTCAATTATGGAAAGGGAAATGAAATCGAGCAAAAGGTTGGTTAACAGAAACCCGAATAAGTCTAACCTCATTAAAAGAGAAGAGAACAAAAGGCCTTCCAGGGATAAACGTCCCCATTTTCCCCATTTCAAATCCATCCTAAGGTTGAGAGGCAACTTGGAGACTTGGGGCCATGCCTTATCTCCCTTTTGAGAACAACCCTTACGCATCATGTTGGTCGAAGTAGTGCGTCGAATGGAGCTTTTCAATAATGTCAATTGGCCACCCGCCATGAAAGCTCCACTCAGAAACCTCAATAAGTATTGCGTGTTCCACAAAGACACATGACATTGGACCTAAGATTGCTGCCATTTGAAGTGCGAGATTGAGCACCTCCTTTCAGAAGGATACCTAAAGGACATTATTGATAAAACCAAAGCCTCTCAAAAAGAGGCTTAGAGAGACAACCCTGATCAAAGGATCAGAGCATCAACCAACCCAATTCGTAGGGAATCAAATAGAGCACACCCCATCCCACTTAGGGATGTACGTATAACACACAACATTCATGGAAAACCTACCATGGTTGGCCATACCAGGACCTCCAGGAAAAGGCATGCAAGAGAGGCTCGAGATATGGGGCGTTTGGTCTACAAGCTGAGACCTGAGGGCCCAATTTAACCAATTACTTTTGAAGGCCGAGAGTTCCTGCCTCCCCATGAAAATCCTTTAGTGATCACTACGAAAATAACTCATTGTGAGGTGCGTCGAATATTAGTTGACAATTGTAGCTCATCCGACCTCTTGCACCTATCTGCTTTACTCAACATGGGAATAGATCCTAAAGAAATCACTCAACAAAACAATTTATTGGTTGGATTCAATGGCAATGTAACGATGTTGGTAGGGACAATACGTCTACCCATGTTGGTAGAAGGCATTATAATTTTGACAAACTTTGTCGTTTTGAACACTCTAACACCTTGTAATGCAATTTTGGGTCGCCCATGGATACATAAAATAAAAGCGTCAACATACCATCAATTGATTAAATACCCTACCGTCAATGGGGTAAGAAAAATTGAAGGGGAACAAGATAGGATATGAATTCGTTACAACGTCGCTATAAAGAACATGCTACCTCAATCTTCGAAATAGCAAATAAAGAACAAAGGTTATCCTAATGAAATTAAGAAACCGTGTTTAGGTGCACATGTTCTAATGAAAGTCCATGGTGAATATGACCTGGTTCATATAGGGGTAAAAGAGAACAATCAATCCATGAAAATAAATTCTTAACTACCTTCTTCATTCAAAGCTAGTCTTATTGATTTCTTGAAGAATAATGAGATTTTTTTGCTTGGAAGCCTGAGGACATGCCCAATATTGACCCTAATATCATCTCCTATGAATTATGCCTGGATCAAACCACAAAGCTGGTCCAACAAAGAAAGCGGAGATTTTCCAAAGATAAGAATGAGATCATCAAAAGGAAGGTTGAGTCCTTGAAAAGTGTAGGTTGGGTTCGCAAGGTCATATGCCCAACCTTTCTATCAAATGCGGTGTTAGTGAACAAAACAAGAGGTGAACATAGAATGTGCGTGGGTTTCACCAATTTGAATAAGGTAACTCTAAAAGATTGCTTCTTTTTCTGAATATTGACCAATTGGTAGATGCCACGACTGAGTTTGAATCAATGAGCTTTATGGATTCCTATTCGGGCTACCATCAAATTCGAGTGCATCCCAAAGATGAAGAAAAAATGCCTTTTATCACAAAAGAAGGGACGTTTTGCTACACTAAGATGTCATTCTGTTTGAAAAATGCCAGTGCCACTTATCAGAGAATGATGAATAAAATGGTCCATAACCAAATTGGATGAAACATGGAGGTGTATGTTGATGACATGATGGTCAAAACCAAGAGGTGTTCGCCATAATTTGGAATTATAAAATGCGTCTCAACCCAAAGAAGTGTTTATTTGGAGTAGCCTTGGGGAATTTTTTGGGGTACTTGGTAACATCTAGAGGTATAGAAGCCAATCCAGATAAAATCTAGGCCTTGGTCAACATGAAGTCCCCTTGCTACCTCATGGAAGTCCAACAGTTGAACAAAAGTATCATGGCTTTAAATCGCTTCATTTCTAAGTGCACCAAAAAATGTCTACCGTTCTTTCGATTGTTGAAAAAACACACATAATACCTTTGGGATAGTAAGTACGAACGAGCCTTTCAATCCATTAAGGATTACTTAGGGAAAGCACCCCTTTTAGATAATCCTATGGCAGGAGAATATCTGTATATTTACAAGTATTTCACAGACAATTTTGTTAGTTCCATATTGATGGTCGACAGAGAGGGAACCCAACACCCAATGTACTACGTGAGTTATTCATTGACAAGGGAAAAACAATGATATCCTCCTCTAGACAAGGCATCTTTCACAATAAGAATGACGGCACACAAAATCAGACATTACTTTGGTGCATATAGGGTAGTGGTCCTCACCCCATACCCCTTGAAAAACATTTTAGGAAAACAAGACCTTTTTGGGCATCTTTGTCAAATAGCCATTAAGTTGAGCGAATTTGAGAAACACTATAGACCTCTGACTGCTATCAAGGAAATGGACACAAGAGCGTACCTAGGAGGGAACCCCCATACATGCGGTAAAATCAACCTTCATGGGAGAAACATCTCCCTCTAAGATAGAGTTATGGAAGGCGTATATGGATGGAGCAAGCAATTCACGAGGGGTAGGAGTTGGAATCGTAATATTCACCCCAAAGGGAGGTCTAAGAGAACAATGCCTTCAAATAACTTTTCAGGCAACCAAAAATGTTGCTGAATATGAGGCCTTACTCTTAGCGTTGCAACAATTAATAGCCCTTGGAGCAAAGAGGGTGTTAATCCATAGAGATTCGCATCTGGTGGTGAACCAAGTCAATGATGATTTTTAAGCAAAGGAAGAAAGAATAAAACTTTACGTACAAGAGGTGAAGAAAGTAAAAGCCATATTTGAAAATTTTGAGATCGAGCAAATTCCTTGAAGAGGAAACTCCCATGTTGATTCCTTGGCTATGTTGGCATCTACGGTAAATTTAGATTTGAAGAGAGTCATCCTAGTCTCTTGTTTGTCAAGACCTAGCATCGACACAAGTGAAATAAAAGATCAAACTCAATCAGATGTCATGTCTATGGTTCATGCTTCTTGGTTGAAGCCATATATAGAATACCTTGTCAATAGTATCCTCTCAGAAGATAATAGTATCCTCCCAGAAGATAAACACTTAGCTCGCAAACTCACGACAAAAGCAAAAACTATGTCGACCTAAAACTCATTATCAGCCCATGGTAGTTTCAAAAATGAGGTGTGGAAATTGTAGGACCATTGCCTATCGCCTCAGGTCAAAGAAAGTTCCTCATCGTAGCAACTAATTATTTTACTAAATGGATAGAGGCGGAACCTTTAGCTTAAATCCAAGAAGTGGATGTAGAGAGATTCATATGGCACAATATCATATGCAGATACAGATTACCTCGTGAACTAGTCACCTATAATGGTAGACAGTTCATTGGACAAAAGCTAGTATCTTTTTGCGATAAGAAGGGTATTAAATTATCTCATTCCACCCCTTACCCACCGCAAGAGAATGGTCTAACCGAATCATCTAATAAGACACTCATAAGTATACTATAGAAATGTTTAGAATGAGCCAAAGGAAAATGGGTCGACGAACTACCTAGAGTTCTTTGGGCCACAAGGACTACTCCTAGTGCGTCAACAAGGGAAACTCCTTTCTCCCTCATTTATGGCACTAAAGCGACCATACCTCTAGAGATACAAGAACCGACCCTCCGATCCAGTATCACACAGGATGACAATGATCATTTAAGATGGGAAGACCTACTGTTAATGGAAGAAAAACGAGAAGAAGCCTTGATAAGACTTGAGTCACAAAAGAGAACACTCGAAAAGGCATATAACAAGTTTGTTAAGAACAAGAGTTTCGGTATAGGGGAGTAGGACTTATGAAGAGCCTTGGCCAACAAAGTCGAAACTAGCACGGGAAAATTTTCCGCAACATGGGAAGGTCCATATCAGATATACAATATAACCCATATAGGATATTATTTGAAAGAACATGACGGTATAATGGAGGCCCTGAGTTGGAAAGGAGAACTCCTCAAAAAATACTACATGTAAAGTTGATGTTTTATATATAACAAGTACAATATCTTTTGATTAATTGTCGAATTTATTTAATGAAACCACAAGTCAGAAGTAGTCGAACGACCTTCGCGCTTGAGATGTGGGATTTATCCCATGCCTCATGATGGGAGTTGGAGTCCCCTGACCCCCCACTTGAGATGTGAAATATACTTAAAAGAGGACATGTATAGGACGGATATTCACCTCCCCATATAGCATATCTTGGGAACTTTATTTTACGCCCCCCATGTTGGAAAACATCATTCGACCTTCTCACTTGGGATGCGGGACACGTCCTATGCCTCATGATCGGAGGTGGAGTCCTTTGACCCCCTACCCCCTACTTGATGTGGGATACATCTTATGTCTCATGATTGGAGGAGGAGTCCTATGACCCCTCCACTTGAGATGCGGTATACGTCTTATGCCTCATCATTGAAGGTGGAGTCCCTTGACTCCTCACTTGAGACACTGGCTACCATTTTTTTATCATATTACAGGGAAATTATAAGCATTCTAGAAACCACTCTTCATTATTCAAGATAAGAATAAAAAACAAATAATATGAGCTTTAACGATTTTTAGACCAATCACGTGATATGGTATTACAAATTATTACAAGCCTTATTACATATGAGTATTACATTCCTTCATGATGGGAACTTCATGGTTGTTTTTTTATCAAGCGCCTTGTGTTTCCAATATTCAACTAGTTTGCGTAAACCATTTTGTTTTTCTTTATATCTCTCGTGTTCAAGATGTGACAATTTTAAATCTTCATGCGAATCCACTAACTCTTGTTCTAGGACTTTACAACAAGATTTCAACGCGTATAGTTCTTGATCCATGAAATTTGGCTACTTCTTGACACATCTCAGCCTCTTTTTCTGAATCCTTTGCCAAGGCTATGACCTACGATCAAAGGCATATCACATATATTAGTAATAAAATCGACAGCATCATAAAATTTTACATCAATAAAGTATCAATAACGAAATACTTACATTGAGCTTATGCCTTGCTATCATATGCCAAACCGTCCCTTCCTCTCTCTTGTGGGCTGTATAGATAGACAGACGATCTTCAGGCACCCCAAAATGGTGGTATAATTCCTTCTACGCACGAGGAACATTAAACATTCCATTTTTGAATAGATCATTAATACCACTAGCCTCACCCTTGTCTTTTTTCATAGGATATATACTTTGCAAAGGGCTCATACCTTCCCTTAACGAGGATAACCCCTCATTCAGAAGTGATTTATCATCACATGATCTGCTCCTTTGTAGGGGAGTAGACACCCCGCCATGAGCTGGCTTAGAGAATATTGGGAGTTTCTCATCTTTGCCTCCCCTTATGGCTTTGGGGCGGCCTGATTAACCTCCTAGTTGTGAGTGGGAGAAATAGCTCGTTTCTTTGTATCAGGTGCAATTTGCATAGTAAATAAGGTAGTTGGATTTACCTTCTCGCTGGACCAAGAAACATATCATTCCCATGTAACATGGAGTGCTCTTGTAGATAGGGATGACCCTATTTCAAACAAATCATCCATGTTTACTTTGCTATAATCTATCCATATGTCAAAACAACCTATGATGAAATAATGAATGCTATTAGGTCGTCCAGTTTTATTTTTAATTCAAACTATAAACGCAGCCTTAAATTCTCAAAGTTAAGGGTATCACACGAATGGTAAATGAAAAAAAAAGAATCAAACCAAATATATAGAAGTAAATATCCATATTTAATGAAGTCAATTTAAATTCCAAAAAATATTTTATTACACTTATCTTTACAAAATGATCAAATACATCCCTCTCACAGGGTGGCTTCTTCTACCACACCCTCGGGTGGACAGTTAGAAGTGACCTTAGTATTGCGAGGTGAAGCTTACAAAGTAGCAGTTCCATGTGGCTTGGACCTACTACTTCGAAAAGCTCGCATCAAAGCCAAGTAAGGCGCATTCAAATCTAGCTTTTCAGCTTGGGTCCTAAGATTACTCATCATGAAGCTAGCACCATTGTGATAAGCTTTGGTGCACTCCACCTTCAAGGTGTCCACCATCGTAGACAATAAGCTAACTTGACCTGGCATGACACTCAACTGGTTTTGAAGAGAATAATTTTTCTCCTCAGCCTCCTTAATGATCTGCTCAAAATGCTTGTCCACGTCCCCCCTCTCAAAATAGTAGGTGTCAACTTTTCGTAGCTTTTCCACCTTGTCAATATGCTCATTCCCAAGGGTCAAAATCCTTTTATATTTTTTGGCTATCAAAATGTCTTTGTATTTTTCCATTTTCTTGTACTTGGCTATCTGAAGACGACTAGCCTGAACCTCAAGTTTGTAGCCACTGAGGGATAGCTCGCTTTCTCTCGCCAAGCACACCACCTACATATGAAATCATTTGAACAATAGTTAGATAAAAAACTATTTACCTCAAAAAAATGATCTATTTTGAGCTTCATATTAGTCCCCCCCTCTGCTCCTCTTGGCCACCCTAACTTATGACCTCTCAACATCTACATCAAAACACTGAAATAGATCTCTTTTAAGAATTATTCGCCCAAAGATCCTCTCACTAAATTAAGTGACGGGGTATCCATGACCACTACGTCCTTCAGGTCAACCTTGCCAAATTTGAAGTCAACCATAACCATGGCTTCCATTTTGGAGGTATACTCTTCTTCGACCTTCCTCTTCTTTGAAACCTCAAGTCTGTGAGGTGAGAATGAACTCGGATTACCCGACACCGCTTGATGCACTTTGACCTCGGTAGTTAGGGCCACCTCTAAGTCTACGAAGATATCTTCATCCTAATTTGGCGATGAGGACATGGTTTTCAAGCGAGGGTATATTGGAGTGAGATCCTGAACACCAGTGGTGTCAATTAGGTCTTCTAAATCAACATACGAGTAATCCATGCCTGCAAAAGAGATAAAATCAATAACCTTATCATGATCACGAGTTTAAACTTCACCTCATAAATAGAGGATGACCTTGGTATTTATTTAAATAATCTCACCGCACCCCAAACTTCTTTAAACAGGCCACAGTTAGGATGTCACGATAACTTTCACGTGAAGTGTTTTGTAATTCAATTCAGCTTATTTTTTCTTTACCACCAACATCCAATTTTCTTATGAGCTCGCTAGCCCGAGGTTGCAAAGTGTTAAAGTGATGGTTCCAAGTGTATCGAATAGGAAAATCCACCTCATCTCCCCAAATGTCCTTGGTGATGTAAAAATACTTGTCTTTCCAACTAGAGCTGCTATTTGGGAGTCTGAGATGCAACCTGTGGCTAATGACACAAGATATATACACCCTCCCTTTATCTAAGTCATTCTTCTTTAAACAATATAAACACCTCAACTAGTCACTAGTGAGGTTTATTCCATGTTCCCCAGCGACCACTGAGAGACTTAAAAGATTTTGCCATCCTTTTGGGTTTATTTATGCAAATTTTATGTCAAAGGTACTCAAAGAAAGAGCTACCAATTTATGGAAGGAACAACGAAGACCTATCTTAAAGGCCGCTAGATGAATTACCCACCACCCCGGTAGAGGATCATCAGCATCACATGAATGGGAAGGTACTTGCATTATACCAACACGATCGAGGAGATCGTACGTTTTCCTTATCTCATCCAAATCTTTTGTTGTTAGGACGTCGGGTATCTTTTCTATTTTATGTTTGTCTTTAGTCCTATGGGCTGGTTCACCCTTATTCTCCCTTTTCTTTTTAGAACGAGGTATTTTTGTAGATGCTGACACGAGAATCTTGATAACTGGACCCCGTGAAGACGAGGCAGACGCCGCCTTGGACCCCAAGGAGGCAAGAAGAGTGAGGATTCCTTCCCTAATGACCCTTAAGATAGGCCTGTTGTCGCTACTCCCTGTCATTTCAGGCCATTTGGTTTGTAACGACCCAGATGGCACACGACCTAACCCAGGGGATAAATTTTTGGACGGATCCCCTTTCGAGGACCCATCCACTTCTTTTCCCTTATAAGACATAAAAAAGAGCTAAAGATAAAAATGAATTACATAAACAATAAGAAGGTTGTTCAAATTGAGAAGTACCAAAACAACAACAAATTCATTCCAAATAAATGTCATTATATGAATGAGCTGAAATACCTACCAAGTAATTTTGAAAAACGATCTGATTAGAAAAGAAACAACATTTGAGTAACTAACGGGCTAAAATTCTCTGGAGATAAATTTACTAAGTTAAAACATGTAGGGTAAGAGTAAATTTCTCCACTATTTATAAAGGAAAAGTGAGAAGTTGAAAGGTCTCAGCCAGAATAAAATTAATTAAAAGAATACTCTATAATTAAAAGACCTCGCGACTAGAAGTTTTATTATCTGAATAGTCGTTATATACTTACATTTCATCGATTAATATGTTATTTAAAGTAGAATCGATGGCCACATATTATTCCCTTAATTTTGATGATTGATATGTTATTTAAAGTAGAATCAATGATCACATATTATTCCCTTGTTTTTGACAATTAATATGTTATTTAAAGTAGAATCAATGACCACATATTATTCCATTGACTTCTCAAAATCAATAGAATAAAGGAGTTAATGTTTGGTATTAAATATGTAATGGGCATGCGACCTAATAAGTATAGGTACCCTGCTAGGGGGTGACAAGGTTATAGGGCTGACTTAACAACGGCCCGGGCCCAACGAGTTTGCTAATGCATACAATTCAATTGATCAGAGTACTTCGTCATACAATTGCGAGGTCTTAGATGTCAGGACTTGGTAAAATCGTGAGATCTCGACGTGATCTCTATTCCTCCATCTCTGTGGGCAGGCTAAGAAATTTATCCATAAATCTAAAGCGACCTGCATATAACGACCTTCTTATATCTGTATGTAACAACCTAACAATGTAATGTTTATGACAATCTACTTTCTGTTTAAATTAAGTTCGTATATAATTTTATCGCATATGTAATAGTATATCTAGGTCGTGTAACACTTGCCCTATCACGTATGTTAGATATTACGCATATATATATCCCTTAAATGAGAAAATACATGATCCAATTTAGTTATCTAAATTTATACTTCTCAATGCAAATCACTAAAATCGTTAACACATAAATTCTCTCCAAACAATTATAATAAAAATTACTATAGTTATGTAATTATATAATTTTTTTAAATTTAAGAGATTAAATAACATAATTTTTAATTTAAATGATCAAATCATACCAATAATGTAATATATATGACATTTTGACACATTCTTTTTATACTCATATAATATGGTAAGCACTATGTAAATCCAAGGGAGCAAAAGAAAGAATAGTATGTACATGTCTATTTGGGAGATAAATAAACATAACAAAGAATATATGCAAATGATCTTCATCTTAACCGTGGGAACATTTGTCACAACTTTTGAATTAGAGAACTACGCTACAATTTGGTGATATAATTTACTAATCTCAATTATAAATCATAAATTTAAATCATTTAAATAATATTTAAATAAAATATATATAGATATGTATAATATGCATAATCTATAGGTAAATATAATTTTACTTTAACAACATCGCATTAATTAATGACTCTCAAAGTTAACAAGAATTATGTACTTTTTAATTTTCAAAGATTAACTTAATAGAAAAAAAAACTACATGATTCTTATAAACTTTATTTGTCTTTGATCAATGTAAAATATCACCCTTAAAGTGTGAGTTTTTGCATCTTACAAAGTCTATCATTTTGTATTTTAAACTTATTTTATTATATTCTTATATCACTTGTTATGTTTTCTTTTCTAATGGTCGATTTATTTTTTATTTTTATGAGAAGAAAGGACAAGTTTTTTAGTCAAGTGATTGAAACTATGGTATTATGTCAAAATTCATAAGAGTAAGAATTAGGGACGAAGCTATGTGAGGAGCTATAATGTATCCATATTTTTATTTTATGTGTGTTATTATATACGTTAGTAATAAAACTTTAATATATTTACATTTTAAGTCATTTTTTTCATTTTATTATACGTCCATATTTATGTAGATTATTAGTTATATATTGAATGACAAATAAAAATGAAACAAAAAAACTTGACTCAAAATAAATTATAAACATATATTTTAAGAAATAATATTTTATGTGACACACGGTATATATTGTCACATAATAGAACCGTTTATCTTAACCTTTCATGTTTATAATAAGAGAAGAGTGCAATATGTTTTACTAAATCAACATGCTTACCAATAGAGACATACAATATATAACTTATACTATTTTGTCATTTTTTAATTTTAGTTATATATATATATATTTCATTCATAAATATATATAATGTCATAATATTATTTAACATCTTATTTTAATAATCTTTTTAATTTATATAAAGTTTTCGGTTAATATTTTATTAGACCTTAATGCCTAAATTATATTAATACTTTAGACTTTAATGTGTTTTTTTTATTTGTAGTTTTAAAATAGTATTAATTAATTAATTTAATGTATTTATGTATGAATTTTATTTTTTAAAAAACGAGTTTATTACTATAATAAATGGTATTTAAGTTAATGTTTAAAGTAAGTTTTAAGTAAAAATTGATTCATAATGAATTTTAATTCAAGGTTCAAAATTTAAAATCGACTCTAATAAAAAATGACTATAAATGAATTTAATATTACTTAGAAACCCAGGCCTAACTCTGAACCCAAAAGCCAGCTTGTGAGTTAGAGGGTTGCCCAGACTTATAAGCAGCACTGCTGCCTTACTCTTAGCCAATGTGGGACTTAACATCCCCCCTCCACATCGGCTAGAGTCGATGATTCTGACACGGTCCGGATTTACGGCACGAGGGCCAATGGGAGTACGAGGAAGCTAAGAGCCTAGCTCTGATACCAACTTAAAAACCCAGGCCTAACTCTGAACCCAAAAGCCAGCTTGTGAGTTAGAGGGTTGCCCAGACTTATAAGCAGCACTGCTGCCTTACTCTTAGCCAATGTGAGACTTAACAATATTAAAATAATATTAAAAGATCATTTTGTAGCGTTAGTTCTACGAAAAAAATTAATCTCCATTTCCTTTAAGAAATTTTTCTTCCCTGAACTCTAATAAGTATCATGTGTCTTCTAATACCAAAAGGTTAATACAATAGGTGGAGTTGCTTCATAACTCTCATAAATTCTAATATAGCATTATCTTTAATGAATATATGATCAATGCTATTAACAATTTTTATAGTGGGATTATTTTTTAACCTATTGTCATATAGATGTTCGAACGTGAAAAAAGTTAATGTAATTTAATTTTGCATACACTTTTGTACCAAATTTCTTTATATGTTACAATGCATCGTAATTATTTTAAAAAATTAAGAAATAATATAATATTTTAAATAATATTAATATATGTTAAAATCTAAATGATCTAAATATAATTTATATATTTTTAGCATTCGTCCTTCCAACATTATTTCTACTTTTTTCACATATGTAAAAAAATATTGAATTAGTTTCATGAAAATTCTTAGAAAATGTTAAAATAATTTATTTATATCCTCGTATTTTTATTGGAAATGCTGAAAAACAATAAAATAGTTGAAAACTTCTAGAAAGTTAAAGTACAATGAAAAATATTTTAAATTTAAAGCAATAATATATTATTTCATGTAAATAAAATATAAAATTATTATAAATTTTTTTTTTGTAAAACACATGTAATAAATGTTTAACAAAGAGAACAAATAATGTGATTGTTTAAGAATATGCTATAATAATAATGAGTTACACATGAGAAGGAGGTAAAGGTATAAATTATATGTCTCCCTAGCTACACTACCTTATCCAAGTTACAATTCCACCTTTATATTTTTTAATTTATTTAATAGAATATTGGACTTTAATGCTCTATTTTTGATATAAAAAAAACATGTTTCATTAACTTTTTGTAGAATAAATTTATCTTGTTTTCTTTATTTAAAATAAATCTAATTAAATAAATAAAAATACGAAAACAACGATTTAAATACCATTATAAAATTTAGTTTAAAAAATAATGATTCCTTATATTTAAAATAATTGCTTATTATACTAGAAAATTACCAATCCTTGTATTTGTTTGTTAAGAGTAAAATAATATTTATTTTATTTTTTTCAAAATCCATATAAATAGTCCGAAGACTCATGAGCATGGACGAAGCCAAGATTTTTTTGTGAAGGGGTTGAAGTCATAATTTTAACGTATAATCTGTAAGTAAATTTAATTATATTATACAATAAATATGAAACTTTAATTTTATTTTTTATTTTTTTCCTTTTTTTTTAAAGATGGAATGTAACTTCATTACAATTTTTTTTAAACCAAATTAACAATCTAATTGGGATATTTGTTTAGAATCTTACCCTATCATCCCATATATTAAATAAGTTAAGTGATTTAATTGATTTCATTTTTATCCTTGTGATAAAAAAAATATATGTTTATTTATATTATAAAGAAAATAAATATATATTTTTTTTAAAAAAGTTAAAAATGAAATTTAATTTATAAAAATAATTACGTCACGTAATTAAATCATATTAATATTTTTTTTGTCCCCTCTTTATTTTTATTTTTTCAATATTTATGAATTCATTATGTTTTTCCACTCTGAATATCAATGAAGAGTTCAAAATAATCGATAACTTACTTGTAACTTGTAAGTAGGGCAGCACAAATAACTTGTTTTTTTCACCGATATATAACTTAGTCAGACTTTTTAAAGTATAATCAAGCTGTAAGCGAGATTAAATCAATCAAGCTTTGAACAAGCGTGGGTAAATCTACATGCTTAACGTACGTCTACACCACTTATATATATGGCATTAGCAAAGCAGAAGAAAGATCATTAAACCTTCTCATACTGTGAAAAGTGTTTGTGTACGGAGACAGCTGTGGATATTTTATATTTGAATAGTTTCTCTGTGAACACAAAAACCAAAAAAAAAAAAAAATAGAAATGGATAAGGAAATGAATACATCTAAATTCAATAAAATTTGTGTGTTTTGTGGGAGTAGCTCTGGGAAGAAGAATAGTTATAAGGAAGCTGCAATTGAACTTGCCAAGGAATTGGTAGTTTATCTGTTGTTCTTCTCATCTTTAAACCCTTCTTAACATTTTGCTCTGTTTTTCTAATACTCTCTTTTGTTTATAAAAAAAAAAGTGATTGATTTAAATCAGCCCCTGTTTTCATTTTTTTTTCTCTGTTTTCTTAATTTTCTGAAACAACATTAATTGTGTGGTTTTGAAAGGTTTCAAAAAACATTGATCTTGTGTATGGAGGAGGTAGTGTTGGTTTGATGGGTTTGGTTTCCCAAGCTGTTTACAATGGTGGTCGTCACGTACTTGGGTAAAGCATCTTTAACTATATTTTTTGGGTTCTTACTTCTTCTCTTTTCCCCTGAAAATTTCCAAACTAGTTTGATTTCTGATTCAATAATCTTTTAGCTGATCTTTTTCATTTTATCGTCTCTGCTCTGTAGAGTTATTCCCAAGCCACTCATGTCCAGAGAGGTACGTTCTCTACCATTATATCAAATGTCAATAATATCCTTCATGTTGTAGAGTATCGATTTCTTATTTGTCTCTTTCAAAATTCAAAATGCCATTTTGCCTTCTAGTATAACTTTTTATAAAACCCAAATCTCTCTTGCTTGCTAGGAAAAAATAAAATTTCTCATCTTTGTCTCTCTCTCTCTCTCTCCACTTCTTGTATTTCTGTGCATATTTTGGATTGATTTGAGGAGTGTTGAGCTTTCAGATAATTGGAGAAACAGTAGGAGAAGTAAGGGCAGTAGCAGACATGCATCAAAGAAAGGCAGAGATGGCAAGACAATCTGATGCTTTTATTGCCTTACCTGGTTTGTCATTCCATACTTGCACAGTTTAATTAAACACAACATTCTTCATTTTTAAAGCTGTTTATACGGTGGATAAATATTTTTTATACAAAGTAAATAAATATACGTTTAATAATGTATATTAAAAAAGATAATATAAAGAATATATATTGTAAATATTTTTTATAGTATAAAAAATATATGTCTTTTTAAAATTAAAAATAAAAATAATTGAATATATAAAAACCATACTTGTGCTCACATCGATTCTACTTATTACATTGCAACCCTAAAAAAAGACAGAATTGCCAGTACACCCTTCAAATATTTAATAATCTAATAGTAGGACATACCAAAATTGAAGAGAGGTGTGAAATGAAAATGACTTTTCAAGCGTACGTAGTATTCGTTTCTAATTCTAAAGGATAAACAAGTTTGATGGTGTAACATTGTATTATTATTTGTAGAAGTCAACTAGGGTGACATTCTCTCTGTCTGTATTTGAAAAGGGTCAACGCAAAACAACGTGCAAAAGAATTTTATTTTAAAAGCTGTTAAACTTATATTTGATACCTTTTTATATTTCATAATTATAACAGTTTTAATTATATTTATTAATAATATTATATAATAAGATAAATAAACTTTTTACTTTATCTATTTGTCTCATTAGATTTCAATGCTGTGAGTTAGACAACCATGTCTTTAGGTTTGAGGTTTATCCAAATATATTCTTCAGTCTTATCCAATGCATGCTCTCTTACTCATGGATGAAAACCTCTAAAAAGAAAAAAAGGAGTTGGGTCAAGTTAATTATAAGCTTTGGAGACCTCTTTATCAACTTTATGAAATTGCAGTTAAATAGGAAAGTTACTGTAAGAAGCTACATGGAAAATTCCAATCATGCACTGTAAAAAGTAAAAGTTAATACAAAATAAAAATGTGTGAGCCCCTCTCAACCATTTTATTAGCTTTAACCAATTTGTCAACTTAATATAGAATTAATAAATAACTCCTCTTAAAAAAAAAACTGGTTTAAGTCACTGTCATATTTTATCTTGTACATAAGCAACTTAAAATCTAAGAATAACACTAACTAATTATACATTAAGTTACCCACATCATTTTCTCTTACTAGTTTTCTCTTATCACCTGATCCTAGCTTTGTACACACAAATTAAATTTGAAATTACAATACTTTCTCAGTACACTCATGTGTTATTCCAATAATACCCATATAAAAAAAAATCTCTCTCTATTGTCAGTCAAGTCCTTTCTTTACTTTCTCTTCTCATCTTCTCTTCAACTACTTCCTACTCCTCTGCAACTCGACGTCGATGTGTTTAAGTTTTGATTCCTGCTCAACCACAATTAACTTCCATGGAGGAAATAATTTATTGATATTTTTAATGTAAGACTCATATCTAACTATCTTTATCAAATAAGAATATGTATAGTTCTTTTATACTCGAATCATATTCTATACTCTAAAGACCCGTTATTTAAACGTCATGTTTAACCAAACATTCATACTCCATAATCATACATTAGTTCAGTCTACTTTTATCTTAAGAATGCACCTTGTTTACTATAAAATGAAACAAATTAGACCCTAAATCTAATAACACTTGTTTAACCTAATATTCTAACTTAAAAAGAGCATCTTATCTTACCTATGTACTCAATTTAAGAATGTAAAACTCTTTATGAAAAGGATGAACTCTATTTATTTATTTCCTAAAAGATTCACACAAAGAAGGAGAATAAGTTTAATTCCGCTGTTTAGAGCTTGATTAAGTTCGAATTGAAATTGTGATTCTCCTAACAAAGGAAACTTAATTTTCCACCACTTTAATGAATTTAAAAACCATTTCTCATATATTTTTTATTGCACAAAGAAACGAGCCAACACACTACCTATTACGTACAATAGATATTGCAATTGTCTTCTTCTCTCACTTTGATATATAGGGGCTTCTTGTTGTTGGATTAGGAGAGTTTGTTCAATCTGAATTGCTCTACTTTTGGAAGGTAACCATTGCAAGTGATAAACTCATGCTGTAAATTTCATTAGTTTGCCGAAGATTTTAAGAAATGTTTATAGAAAATAATTGTTTCTCAATGACTTGGTCAGAGTACTTTTCTTTTTCAGGGAGAAATTGTATTGACCGATTTTGAGAGATGGGGCTATTTGATTTTTTTTTTATAATAGTTTTTTTTTTTTAAATGGGACATGAAGAGCAAAAAGGGTATGCAACGTGTGGCGTGAAGAGCTACACATATTACATTTCGACTTTTGTTAAATAAAATTTTTAGTATAATATTTATTAAATTATAAATAAATTATACTTATAAAATATAACTTTCTTACTTAAATTTTTAACTCTTAATAACTTACTATAAACTTAAAAATTTACACATATTTTTATTAAAATAAGATACATATAATATCTTTTTATACTAAAAAAATAATTATTAAATCAATAATTACTTAATATTATTTTTTATTCTATATATGATGTCCCAATTTAATACAAATTCTAGATCCTTCTTCGTATACAATCATACGTACCAGTTGATATAACAAGTTGGATATTTGATACTAATCATCCAGGGATTTAATTCTCGAATTTAAAAATAACACGATTTAATAATCAATAATGTAAAATTTGTATAAATAATTTATGAATTAAATATTATAGTTAAAAATTTAATAATTAATATTTTTTAACAAATATTTTTGAAAATGTAAGATTTGTTATAATTTTATTACGTTCTAATTAAAAAATAATTAAATTTAAACATAAAATTTAAAAGTAAAGATTTTACGCTTACAATTTGAACTTATAATTTAAGCATTAAATATAATCTAAATTTCACAAAAAAAATATATATATAAATTTTTTCATAAAATTATATCTTTAATTAAATAAAAGAAGACACGTGCCCTACCATCATCATATACATCCGCCCCGGGTCCCAAATATTCCAAAATACAAAAGGAAATTGACTCACGCTTAACAGAACAACCTCTCAAAACTCATCAGTCTGAACTCTAAAGTTGCCAACTAGGCTTATGGGGTTCTCTCTTGGCTTGTGGCTAAAAATCAAGATTATTACTAATTGCACACGCTATTTCTCTCATCACACCCCCCCAATTAAAAATTTTATTTTATGACAAAAATAGCCTTATATAAATTCCAAATGGATCTATTATTCAAAATTGAGAATTGAGTTTATGTTATTTGTATGAAGGTGGTTATGGGACTCTTGAAGAACTTCTTGAAGTCATAACCTGGGCCCAACTTGGTATCCATGATAAACCGGTAAAATAATTTTTTTTATTATTTAATTTATCTCAAATTTTTTAATCTGCGTTTTTTTTATCTTAATCAAATTATTTAAAAAAGATAAAAAGAATACGAAATGATTAAAAAATATATTTAAGAAAATTACATATATAATATTGTTGAATTTGAAGGTAGGGCTGTTGAATGTGGATGGGTACTACAACTCCTTGTTGTCATTTGTTGATCAAGCAGTAGAAGAAGGCTTCATTAGTCCAAGTGCACGCCATATTATTGTTTCTGCCCCTAATGCCAAGGACTTGGTTAAGAAATTGGAGGTGTACATTTATTCTTCAAGCTTTTTCTAATATTATTTTTAAACATGGTAGCTAGGGCTAAAAGTTCCTTAGCTTTGTGCAAAGGAGTAGAATATTAATCTCATAGCTTTCATCTTGAGTGTTTTAACCTAGTAATATATATGTATATATAGGGGTGGATGCATGTAGTATTTAGGAGGATTACATTTTAGTTCTTAACTTTCTATAAATAATTTTTTATGTGTAATATTTATAAAATTATAAACAAACTAATGTATCAAATTAAACTGTATTCTATCGAAATTTTTAAATTTTAAGCTTTTGACATTTAATATATCAACAAAATTCAATAATTTGAATATATTTTTATTAAAATAATATATATATATATATATAACATTTTTCAATTACAATTAAATAATAACTAAAAAATAATTAATATTAATTTTTAGCGTATATATGGTACCCTCTTTGGATGTAAATCTTAAATCCGACAGCTTATTATATATATGATTAAGTATACATTATACGTTAAATGTATGAAATTAAAGTGTATATTTTAAATAAATTTT
This sequence comes from Hippophae gyantsensis, assembly GCA_030763125.1. Classification (NCBI taxonomy): domain Eukaryota; kingdom Viridiplantae; phylum Streptophyta; class Magnoliopsida; order Rosales; family Elaeagnaceae; genus Hippophae; species Hippophae gyantsensis. The sequence continues at coordinate 29,398,084 of CM061036.1, forward strand.
TAGTTATCGTCCTTATTCTTGTTAATTATAACTCAAAATGCTGAATTTAGTTGTATGCTTTTAGGAGTATGTTCCGCGCCATGAAGGCGTTGCACCAAAAGCTAAGTTGGGAAATGGAACAGTTAGGCTACTCTCCAATGTCTGACATTTCAAGGTGAATATACAATTATAATGAGAGCTAGAGCAGTGAAGAAATAGGCTTCTCCCTCATGAAGATGACTAATTTTATGTGACTGGACCATCTTTTGAATCCAGAAGATCATAGTGAGAATCTCTTTACATGTTTGTAGTACTCTCATTTTATTTAGTACGAAATTCAAAAATTAACATCATATTATGTTTACTAGGTTTTTTTTTTATTCTCATGACATTAGAACTCTATTAGTGCTACTAGTAAGCTTTACTTGGTTGCCTGTAGCAGTGGAATTAATTTAGAGACCATACTCTGTTTGATGTAACCATATTAATTGTAGTAATGCATGCTCTTCATTTTCAAGCTATTGACATGAATATTTTAAATAAAACTACACTACTTGCGTAATCATAACTAAGATTTAAACTCTAAATCTTCTACCTATCTAAACAAATTATATGCATGCCGTTAAATACAAGCTTGACGAGATGAATATTAGATAAAAAATTTGAAGCAACTACAAATATTAATTGGATTACTTAGGAAAAAATAAATAAATACTAAATGGACGGAAAATTTGAAGCAACTTATTTTCGTGGGAATTTTTTTCAATCAAACAATACTAATTGATTTCTCTAGAAGAAATTAAGAAAAATAAAAAGATTAAAAAAAAGAAAATAGTAATTGGATGGAAAATTTGAAGCAACATTAGTACAATTTTTTTACCACTTAGAGGGTTGACAAATTACTTATATTCTTATGTATCTTCTTCTTCTTCTTCTTCTTCTTCTTCTTCTTAATGGTGTTGAATGTTGTTTATGCAATAAGGATGAAAGTGTAGATTTTTTAGATGGTATGATGAACGCCCCTATAGTGTAATGAATGCAGAGTTATAATTACTAATTTACTTTAATTAATTAAAAGACATGAAATAATTAATATTGGGTTGAAAATTGAGAAAAGCGCTATTAACCTTAATTCTTATAATGGGTATTGTTATTTTCAACTTAATTACATCTTCTAATATAGTTACACGAAAAGAACTTTGATAACTCCAATGAATGAATTTGGTTCAAGAAAATGTTATAGTGATAGGTAATTTTAGGGGTGTGTAAAAAATCCGATCATCCGATTTGATCCAATCCGATGGTCGGATCAGATGGAAATTTTTTTCATCCGTTAAGTGCGGATCTGATGGCGGATTTCACTACGATTCATCCGATCCGATCCGATCCGACCGAAATTAATTATATATATATTTAATTAATATATATTTATTAAATTAAATATATATATATATATATATATATATTTAATATATTATTTAAATATATATATATATATAATAAATTAATAATTAATAAACCTAATTATTATTCTAACCTAACCTAACCTTACCCATTTATCTATTCTTAACCTAATTCATTTCCAAGCCGCCTCTCCAGCCTCCATCTCTCCAGCCTCCATCTCTCTTTCTCTCTCTCTGCTTGATTCTTTGCTTTCTTGCGTTACTCCCTGCTCAGTGTTCAAGGTACATAAACATTATTAACTTCTTACGGTGAGGAACATAAACATTATTAAATCAATAATTTTTAAGTATTTTTGTTTCAGAGTTTGGAGTCCAGAAAAAAAGTTGTATAAAAATCTTTAAAAAATAAAAAAAGTTTTATAAAAGATACGTTACTTTATCTTTAACCCAATTTATATATTATTGATAACCTTTCCCTAACTAAATTATGATTCGATCTCTACTGCGTGAATTTTGAATCCATCACTGTTTTTATTTGGGCTTTAACATTGGCAGTCAGGTTTTAAACCTCATATTTGTATGTTTTAAATATTTTACTTCTTTACAAATGATTTTAATGACACGGAGTTAAAACATAATTTTATGATACATAAAATATAAGTTATATAAAAATTTATTACTCTTAGTAAATAGGAGGGGGAAATGTGAAAAATGAAATTAATATAGAGTTTACATGTTTGTCATTTTAGGTGTGAATTAGGTACCACCAGCAAAGACGTAGAATTATCTAATTTTTATATAATAAGGACCTATGCCTTTTTAATTATTTTAATTTACTTGGATTGTAGCTTAATTCTAGTTAATATTTTTTTGTATTATACTCATTATATCTGTATATATGAATTAAAAAAACTATTTTTAATTTTATGTAATTCTTCATCCAAAATATATATTATAAGTTCGGATATTCGTTTAATCAATTGTCTAAAAGAAGATCTACTCATTCTCACTCCGAACAAGTATTCATAACTCATAATTAGGATATATGTTCACATGAATGGTGCAACATTTTATTTTTATTTTTATTATCTCTTGATATAAAGCTGTTAGGAAATTAATATAAGGTGAGCTTGTTTCAACAAGTTATTTAGTTAAATTAACCTTTAGAATTTTATTTTTAAGCTCGTCTATACAAGTATAAATAAGATAAAATAATTAATTTAATTGGATTATATAACCTCAGTTTATAACGCTAAGTTTCATTGTTAACTTCGCATGAGATGCGCATATATGCTTCTTCTATTTTTTATAATATAATAATCATATTTTATTATACTAATCGAATTGAAATTTTATTCATTACATAAATCTAAAACAGTATTTGGATGACACGAAGGAGCAAGTGGTACAGCATAATTCACCACTTATATTCATTTAAACCTCCAATTACATATCCTTTAATACATATCTTTTAATAATTTTAAGTACAAGATATGTATTTATAAGTTTTTATGGATTTATTTAAAATTGTATTACTTTGGTTGTAAATATGCTTCTTTACATTATAACAACTGTCCAAGCACTTATTTGTACTCAGAACTGGATTCGATCATCACCAATAATTAACATTCGTGATTCCCTTGATGATATTGAAGCAATTGAAACAGGTAATATTATTTTAATTTTCATTAATAATTGATATCATTATCTTATGATTTAATATTCTCATCACTTTCTATTATCTTCTATTTTGTAGATATGTTGAGAGACATTAAAGATATAACCCTTGATTGAGTACGATATATTATTATTTTATTTCATATGTATTTCATATATTATTTTTTATATATTTAGTTATCAATTTACTAATATTTTTTAAATTATGGCTAATAGGTGATGACACATTGAAGTTTTTTGCTATTGTTCTCAAAATTCAAGACAAGATTATTTTTAAGATGCCAATGGATGTTAAAGAGTGAAATGATCAAATTAATTTAGGTTTAGATTATTATGAACTATCTTTTTGTTTATTATTTGAATGAATTGTTAAATTTATTAAAATAACTATTGTAATCGGCATCGTTTTTTACTTAATTGTATTATTTTTGTTTTATATAGGTTTGAACATTTTAGTCTTATTTTAATCTTTTCATTTGATTTTTTAAGGTTTCTTTTAATTAAAATGATTTATGTAAAAATTTAATTTTTTAATTCAAAAATATAATTAATTAAGTTTATTGGTCGGATTGATCGGATTGATCGGATTGGTCGGATTGATCGGATTGATCGGATGTAAAAGTTGATCGGATCGGTTGCGGATTAGGATGTTTCAATCCGATCGGATGTTCAGATCGGATCGGATGAGCATAAACTTAACGGTTTCGATCCGATGAACACCCCTAGGTAATTTAGTGGGTGTCTTCAATGGATATATTCTTTTGTTTATAATGGGTATTTGATAGTTGAAATTTTATGGTGTATGAATTTTAATTTGGGAAAATATTATAAGATATTTATTTGTATCCATTCAAGCATGAATGAATGACATATTTTGGTTAGTTTTAGTTGAATTTTGAAGGATTCTTGTTATTTTTACTTGATTTTTTATGTTCAGACAATAAAAATTTTAAATGTCCAAAACATTTGTTAGTTACTACAAACATGCCCAAAATGTATGGAATGTGTTGTAAAAATTCTCAAAACATTTTTGTAATTATTCATAAACATATCCAAAACATATATAAGTTGAACAAAATTGGTTTTACCAGTTCAGAGATGTTGAAAAAAATTGAACATAAATCCATTTTTTAAAATAATAACCTTGTTATGTTTGGTTAGCTTTAGTTGAATTTCAAGCATGTCTTATTTTCATTTAATTTTTATGTTCAGACAATAAATATTATCAATGCTCAAAACATTTGTAAATTGTTATAAATATAAACAAAATATTTGTAAGTTGTTACAAACATGCCTAAGATGTATGGGATGTGTTGTAATAGTGCCCAAAACATAGTATAAGTGTAGCAAAAATATCCAAAACATTTTTAAATTGAACATAAATAGATTTACTAGTAGAGGTACATTGAACTATGAATTCATATAATTCACAAACATACCTAACCTAGTCATTCCAGAATTTAAACTATTCAAATAATTCCTAACATTTCATATGCTATATCTTCATAATTCATACAAAGACAGTCAATATAACACGTCAAATATAAGGGTTTATAGACTTTACAAATTCATATATTATGATTTTAACATAATTTAAAAATTCACAAAATTAAAGTCACAAAGTAAGGCCTATAACTATCATTTCCATAATGGTCACAATTTACACTCAACAAAATAATATGTCCCCTTCATGTTCTGCTAATGGAGTTTAATTCTGTTTGGTTCCACTTAATGGCTAGTTAGCTGATAGATTGGTCATCTTTATCTACAAATCCATTTATATCAATTAGCAATAGGTAAATAGAAAAGAAAATTCATAATATCAATAGCTTATATTTAGGAAAGACTTAACTTATAGTTAACTTTTGAAGTTTGGATTTAACATGTCTAATTCTCCCTTATGGTATAGTAGTTGAAAATGATGCATTCCCGACATACCCAACCTATTCAATTTGAGAAACTAATGAAGTACGTGCAGTTTGTTTACCTACATTCCCTTCAATATGTGCAATTTGAGTATTTGCATCCTTTTCAAAAGTTGCAAGTTGAGTATTTGCATTCTATATAAACAAATGTATAATTAATATTTGTAATAACAATTTACATCAATAAAAAGGTAATAGTTTATTAACATATAACAGTTTATGATAAAACAAGTACTTGGTTACTTGTGACTCCAACTTGTTTTTTTAGAAATAGTCTTAGTGTTATACCCTAGACCATAATATGGACTACATCTCATAATCATATCCTTCTTACTTAGCTTGTATGGTTTTTTAGGGTCCTCTACATGTTCATCAGTAGGCTTCTTCCTTTTGTATTTTCTCCTTACAGGTTGAGGAATTGGTAAAAGGATCACAATAACGGTAAAAGAAGTTTCTTTTTTTCATTTTGAGGAACTAGTCATGGGTTGCATAAAGTTAAAATAAGCCATTGTGATGTATTCCTTATAATAAACTTTGGATATATGTCACAGGATCCTCAGATTCACCAAGAATAGTCGTTATTGCATATTGACATGAAACATTAGATATGTCCCATTTTCTATAGTTACAGGAGACATTCTTGAGACTTACCATTTAATTGTCAATATTTCTAACCCCAAAGTTTCCAATGAGGCAATGAATCAGATACCAACTAACTGACCTTACCTTTATTCTTTCCAACTTCTTCATAATTCTAGGTCTAATGTAATACCTCTATTTCTTACATTGTTGTCTCTTAATGTATATTATATTCATAATGTATATTATGATTTTCTCTAATATAAATATAATTGGTTTGTCTCTTGCACTTATAGTTACAATATTAAAAGACTTGCAAAGGTTGTTCAATGGCATGCCACACTTTGCAACTCCAACAAGATCTTGTCCAATGCTTTTGGTAGGACTTTCTCAACTCACTTATATGCTTCCTGATTCACATTCCTTAAAGAAATCATATCTTACTTAAACTGTGCTTCAATAGTTTTCATTCCATAAGCCCAAATTTTTTACTTCAATGCTAAACCAGGGTGTAGAACTTCAAAATTTTGGTACATATGCCTAATAACAAAATATATATTCAATATCAGGTAAAGAATTCTTAATGACAAACATCAAACCCTTTTTTCTATCTATTTTCTATCTATAACTATAGCCCACATACAACTAGCCTTGATCCTAAATCTTCTTTCAACAGTTCTACAAACCATTCTAATGTTTCAGTGCACTCATTCTTCACAATGGCATACGTAATTGGGTAAAGTGAATTGTTCCCATCTATACTAATTGTTGTCAATATTTGGCCTTGCATCCACCCTTTTATACGACATCTATCAAGCCCAATTGGTGGTCTACACCCAGCAAGAAATCATTTCCTAAGTGCAGTCCATTAAACATAAGACCTTAAAAACCTAGTAGATCCTCCACTTGTTGAGTCACATGTTATTTTGATAGTTGTTCTAGGATTTGACCTTCTTACCTCCTCCATATAATCCTTAAGTATAGTGTATTGCTCTTCATGAATCTCATCAATCATATTCAATTCTTTTTTATAAACTCTATATATTTGAGTATTAATAAGTACTATGTCATACTTACTATATGCATTATTTTTTATAGTGTTTAGATAGGTTTTTGGATTATTTCTAAAGCTAGTAAAAAAATTCTCTTTCAATCCAGTTAGAAGTTACTAGTTTATTTTGTCTGACATTAGGACATTCATGCATAACCAAATTTGTCTTTATTATGAAAGTCCTAACATTATCAACCCTCAAGGCATACACATGCCACTTACGGTTAAGGCTAGTCGCACATTTAGCATTGAACCTTGTTTTGTAAATCTTCTTAAATGAGATTCTCTTCTTATGTAAAATTCCATATCTTCTACATGTTTCTTTCAACACATTTCTACTACTAAACTCTATCCTAACGATAAACTTAGGATCCACCATATTAATTGTTGGCTTAAACATAAGATATTTCACCCTACTACCCTCTGTTTCATCATTAGAGCCCTTAACTCCACTGCCCAAGTAATCTGAGATATTATCTTTTTTAGAATATGTTTCAGCAACATACTCCATAAATGCATCAAGTTCCATTAATGCATAGTCACCATTAGGATCTATATTCTAATCAAATAGGTTATCATCATCTTCACTTTCATATTCATTACCATGCAAGTCATAGTCAATGTCTATAGGTTTCTCACTTTCTTCATCCTCCATATTGATAGATTCATATGGTTATTCCTATTTCTATATGGATATTTTCTTTTATCCTTACATGCTCAATTTCAATGTGTGTGTCATGATGTTCTTCTTATTGTACATCAACACCAACATTATTAATCTAAATATGTGTGTCATGACATTCTTCTTATTGCACATCAACACTAACTTATCAACCTCAATGTGTGTGTCATGACGTTCTTCTTGTTGGACGTCAACACCAACATTATCAACTTCAATGTATGTGTCATCAAGATCTTCTTGAGTTTCATCACACCAATATTATTAACTTCAATATTTGAGGTATCCTCTTCTTTGACGTCTCTTTATTGTTTTTGTTCTTCAAATTTCTTAATATGGTGCTGCACATTTACATCAAGATCAGGAGAGGTAGGTCTTTCCTCTTGTACATTTTCAGAAACCAATGAAAATTCAGTCAAAAACAGGGGTTGTTAAATGACTATTACTGTTTGAAGTTCCTCTTATATCCTCAGCTTAAGTATCTTCTCCATCACTAAAAACCTCTTCATCACAGTTATCAAGGTCTACTACTTCATTAGGAGCTAAATGTTTGATCACCTTTATAGGTTGATACTCTTTCTTTGTGAGATGAATAGCATCTACATTGATCCCCTTTTTCTTTGTAAGAAATTCACCTACACCAGATACATCTGAGTCTAACTCTAGGTTTGTAACACCTACCCATTCTAATCCAAGTATGGAATAACACTAATCCACAATACTACCCATGTCAAGCTTATCCTCAATCGCTCTCAACACCAACATTTCAATACAATCAGGGTCACAGTTGTCCAAATATGTAACCTTCCAACCAACATATGTTCTCTTTTCTCTTAGACTACTTGAACTTTCTACCATAATTGATTCTCATAGTAAATAAATGTGTATTTAAATCTGTAATTACAATTAGACAAATATCTTTAAAATAATTTTTTAAAATAATACAGAGTCAAAAGCATGGATTCTTTATTTACGCCACTACTACCATGAGTAAAAGACATATAATACTTTTAAGTTCTCCATTTTACTTATTCATAAACATCTAAGGTTCAACTATCTAAATAGGAATCTTATTTTCTTCTTTTCCTATTTTTATCTAAGAATAATCTAATTTTTTTTTATTTGTTTAGTGTTTTAGACTGTAAAAATCAAGTGAAAAAATTATATTTGAATTTATTGAACTAAAACACATATTAAAGTAAGTTATAAAGGATTTTTTGAGAAAAATATATATCAAAAAATGGAAATAAAAGTCAACAAACATTTTCAAAGTGGGGTTATTTTGTTATAACATAATCAATTTTGGTGGTTATCCTCAAAAATTATGCATTAAAATAATGTAAAAAATTGAAAAAGTCAAGAGCAATCACTATACATCTAAGTCATAAAAACATTCAATAATACATTCATTTCTCAAACCTAACTAAAAAACCACATAGACTTCATTTTTTATTCACTTTTGTCTTTTTAAAATTACTTCGTACCACTTTTTATTAGACATTAGATATGTTTGTCTATAAAATACAATAATTAAGACAATAAACTTACAAAAATCTAACCCCTAATCTCTTAAAAGTAACAAAAAAACAAAATCCATCCACAAAAATCATGGACCACAAATAAAGCATCAACACTAGATAATTTCACACGCGCGCGTACACACACACACACACACACACACACATATATATATATATATATATACATGTGTATATGTGTAATAACATCAACAAATTGTAACACTTACCATAGCATGGATTTTCACCCTCACAAATCACCTTAATCCATAGTCAATATTTTTCTTAAAACTTTCTTAAAAATCTTCCTCATAATCGTTGAAGAGCAGTTTGAGTAAAATCCCTAAATTCTCAACATTTTCTTGTGTTTTGATAGAACAAAAAGGATTGGTGTATATTGATAAAGGACTATTGGCTTGATTTATGCATGAAATGGAGCGAAATAAGCAGTGTGGATATCTCTTGCAACCGATATCGTTGGTTTGGTAGAGACGATTCATATTAGGGCAATCTTGAGCAATTTAGAGAGGTCATCTTAATGCCTCTTATGTCATGACTAATTTCTCTTTCTGTTTAATTTTATATTTTATTTTTTTGCAACTCAACCTAAAATTAACATCCTATCAAAAATATGCATGTGCAATGCAAGTGACTAACATATGCTAGAGAAATTAACACTAGTTAACTTTTAGGTATTTTGTTTTTGTATCTCATATGTTTTAGAAATAATTATAATGATTTAAACGTTTTGGATATTTTTAAAATTACCCTATACGTTATGTGTAGATTGTGTGGTGAGTGAAACAATGATCCATAGGTTTGTATTATGGAAAAGCTTTGAAACCTAAACCTAGATCATAATAGAAAGACAATCATACTCTATAGGATTAGTAATACTCATTCAATAAAGGAGTATGTAGTAATTTTATCAATTGGTTCGAGTTAAAATAAAGATTTTAAAATTAAAAAACACGAGCTCAATCGATTGAGACCATGCTTGAACGGTAAGTTAGATTCGAATTTTCAAACCGAGGGAGCTTAATCAAAATTTGATCTATCTACCATAGGTCAATCGACCCAATGTTGGATCGACAAGTCCCTAAATTTGAAACCCGAGATCACTTAGATTGATCTTGATCGATCTAACCCTTCAATTAATCGTGACACATATTACATTGATCAAGCAACAATAATTAAGACAACACAAATAATTATAAGCATTGTACAATGTATTTATAAATGCATAAACACAATTCTAAGTTTGATAGTATAGAGATTATATATAAATGCGATTATCCAAAATTCACTTGTTTCTTCGCTTTTACTTGAAGAACACAATAACAAGCCTAAAATCTAGTTTACAAAATGATATTTTTGTCCACAAAAATCTCCGATCCTTATAATGACTTAAACGAGACAACATGCATTTTAAGTACATTAATTTCTATTTTTTTTACAAGGAAGTTTGCATAAACCGGCACATAGCTAGTGGAGTACCCAATGACCAACACCCATATTCATTTAAGTGGCTTTGGCTGATTGTATTGCTCTACGCCATAAGCTAGGTAGGTTTTCTCATTTTCCATATGTACGAAATATTATTTGTTATACAGGAAAAGTAAACATATAATACGGAAATATTATTCGTATTACTTTGATTATGCTCTTTAATTAATTTATTTTTTGGGTCAATTACCCTATTTAATTTCTGAAGTAGTTTATATAATTAGTTAAGATAAATCAAATTTTCTAGTTCAAAAAAAAATTATCTAGGTAAGACGTGAAACAAGAATAAATATGTATTTTAAATTTGTCACTTATTTTCCAAGCTAGAATTTAGAATTGCCAATTTTTTTTTGGGTCCAAGGATAGAATATTTTCCTCCAAATTAACCAAAAAATCCTCTCCTAATAGTTATTAAAAAAAATCCTCTTAATTGTAGAGTCATTTTACCAAATAGTTATAAAAACTAATTAAAATTTGTCACCTAGTTAATTAAAATTACCCAAAACATGGCCGCCGATTACATGATCTATATCCACACTGCGGATTATAAAAGTACTTGATCGTGCATTAAAGATTTTCACAGTGAAAATTTCACGTGGCCGGAACACGCATTTTTCAGGTTCATAGGCGAGACTCCTTAGATGCTCGTTATAGGACTTTCATAATCACACATGATATACTAATGTTTTATTTTATTTAATAAAAAATTAAATAATATTTCATAGTTTTTATCACCTACTATCATACTAATGTAGTTAGTTGCAAAAATAAATGAATCTAATATTAATAAATTTTATTTCATAGATGCCATAAAAGTTTTTTTTTTAACAATTTATATATATAGATAAAAAAAATTTAAAATTGTGAAATTTGCTAAAAATATGGTTAAGAATTTAAATTTATATTCTTACCATGTTGACTAATTATATAAGCTTTGAACGTTAACTACATTTTTTAAAAATTTAATAAATTTAAGTTTATAGAATATGTGAGGTAAAATAAAGTATTTATTATGCGTGTATATTTTAAGCATTAAATGATTTTTCCTTCGACTTAACAAATTTACCATATTTCTTATGTTATGATCAATTAATAAATTTATTAAATTTATATTGATTAAATAACTGACTTTATATATGAGAATAATAACATGTTTTATTGTAGATTTGATAACATATTTTATTGTAGATTTGATAGGCACATACGAAGTATGAACAACGAATACGTAAATATATATCACAACAAGTAATATAATGATAAAAAAGATCGTTTTTACAAAAATTATTTAATTAAAAACTAATTTTTAAAACTAAAAAAATTAAAAATCAATTTTTTATTGTGTTTTTATATTTTGAGAAAAAAAATTAAAATAACTAAAAGTAAATAGCAATTAATTAAATCAAAATTGGTAACTAAAAAGATATATGAGAAAATATCTACGAATATTTAATCCCCTAATTTTCTAAACATGTGAATCGTTAAAATCTCCCCAATATAATTATCAACTAATTACATGATCAATTGAATCTAACCTAACATGTATTCCTCTCTCAAGTAAACTACACACCATATGGTAATTAATTTAATCACACTCTCATACCAATTAAATTGCATACTACTCATTAAGTTCATCAATTATGAATCACATATATAAGAATTATACATCTCTGCCTAGAAACTATGCATGTTATTTAATCAAGATAAATAATGAAATAATTCTCTCAAATCTATTTAATTGCCTCTACAGATAAATTATTCGTCAAACAATTAATTGCATACAAATCAGATTAAATAATATAATTAAATTATAATTATAATTGGGGTAAAATATCATATTATCACATGGTGAAAATTGGATTTATAGGATCCTTAGATTAATAAATTAACTACACATAATTGTGTTCATAAAGCTCATATTTTTCATAAAAGAAGACATAAAAATTGATAAAAAAAAGAGTAGAAGAAGAAATACAATCAACCTCATGAATTGTAGAATTAATCTCCTCTTGAATCTCCACCAAAATGGTGTCACCTCTTGAAATTTTCTATATTTTTCTCTCTTTTTAGCTCCAAAAATTTATCAAAATTATGCTAATGGAGGTCACTTAGGGTTTATGGGGTTATTAGAGGCTTAAATATTACTCAGGTACAATCTGGACCGTCAAATCAAGGACTATGATCAAAACAAGCAAAATTGATAGCTCCAACCAATCACAGCGTGACATGTGGCATTAGAAATTCATTGGGTAAATCAGGGAGTGATGTGTGGCAAGGGAGACTGATCAGAGTCAATGCTCTTTGAGTCAATGACATGTGGCACAATGTGATTCCGGAAACAGATGACATGGTGCACGGGTGGAACCCGTGGAACCCGTGGAACAATGACGTAGCAACACGTGGAAACGCGGTTTGACGAAGCTCGAGCTCAGATTGAACACCATGTTGGCACGTGGCATGCGTTTCTTTCTCCTCACATGCGGCGTAACGTGATTCACTCTCCGTGCTTACATGGTTTCTACGTGGCTTGCCCATTCAACTTCCCTACTTACGTGTCAGGCCACATGGCAGCTCCTGATTGGTCTTACATTAAAAATTCATAAAAATCCAGAGAAATTTCAGAAAAATCCCAAAAAATTTCAAAAGTTATATTTTTACCCCTTTTTACTAAAAAGTTTATATTTTAATATTTTTGACCCTAAAAAATACTATTTATTAAATAAACAAGTAAATATTAAGTAAAAAATGCACTAATGACTCTACTCTCATAAAGTCATCACACCTCCAAACTTAACTCTTTGCTTGTTTTCAAGTAAAACCAAGTATAACTAAATAAAATAACTTAGGTAGTATATTCATAAATATACTTCTATTAGTACATACATATTTCAGGAAAACTATCCCTCTCAAAATTCGTATAATCCTATGATAAAGAGGTTTATGTATTCATCAATCAATGTTCCATCAATATAAGGATATGCAAGATTTTTGAAAAATTGATTCGTGTGTGTGTGCTGCACATGATATCATCCAATGCACTCATGAAATCAACCTATATGAGCATGCTAATCAATTCAATCTTAGAACAAGTCTCATAAGTCTATTTTTCACATCCCTCTCCACTATTATAAATATGAGTTTAGCTTAAGATCAATAAGGACTTTACATGATTGTAATATAAGGCTTAAGTGGGGTTCGATAAATGAAGCTTTAACTTTATTTCTTTTTTCCATCATGCATTTTATAACTACAATTAAGTTTTAACTTAATATTTCAGTGCACCCTCTCTTTTGTCATTTTTTTCATAATTTTTTGTTTCACATCTCTTTTCCCTTTTTTTTTGTAACTTCACAACACCCCCAAACTTATTTTCAATTCTATTTTCTTTTTATTTAGAGGGACAATTGTGTTGTGAGTTTTGCTTTTTCTTTCTTTTTTTTCTCTATTTTTATTTATTTATAAGGTGCATTACATTTCACCTTACTCTATAACATAACACATGATTGCATTTTTTTTACAAGCTAAAGGTGTAAAGATAAATATAATATTTATTAGTTAGGCACTAAATGTTGTGGCTTAAAGATATGAAAGGTTCTTTGTTAGGTCAAATAGGTGACTAAAGATATTACCAAAGGTTAGCTTGAAGGGATCAATCGATCTAAATAAGGCCTAAATCATTTCTCTTGCTAAATACTATTTAGGATTTCGCCTAAAAGGATAATCAAATAGATTCTAAAACTGGATAAATCTCATAAACTCACATAACTCACTACAAATTTCCTCTCAATAAAAACACCAAAATCAATCATGAACATGTGCATTAGAATTTGAGTCAATCCAATCAAAACTAGCAAGCATATCACATCATTAATGTAAATATCTTAACAAATATGTTACATTCCTTATCCTAGTCATGACAACCAACTTTTATCATTGAGTTCATATGTTTCATATCAAGTATGCATGCATTTAGTTTCTATATATTTATTAATTTATACCCAAATCATGATTAAAAAATCCTATGAATTCAAAAAAAATTCCCTAAAAATTAAAAATACATAGTAAATACTAAAGTAGAGAATGAAGTTCCCTCTCCTAAACTTAAATTACACATTATCCTCAATGTGCACATATAAATATGAAACGATAAAAGAAAAAGAAAACTCTCTTAATCATGGCACACCACATTTGTTACTAGAATGCTCATTCTTGTTGCGTCATTGCTCTCCACATTTACTCACCTACAAAATAAAAAAATGAAAATATAAGTAAAATAATGTTGGGTTGCCTCCCAACCAGCATCACGTTTAACACCCTTAACTAGACGGTCATATCAAGTCCTAAGGCACATCCATTTGTATCCATTTACTTTTGAGTTTGCTTGAAAACAACTTGAATCTTGATTTGTTTGATAATACTCTATATTCTGGTTTACAAAAACGGTGCTCAATTCTCTTCTCATGCCATATTTTTGTTTCCTTTTTGTACTTTTTGGCATTCTTATAAGTACTCCACCGTAACTCATCAAATTTATGTATTTCTAATAGCTTTGTGACTCTCCACTGGACTCTTTCATTTTCATACTTGAGTGGGGATGGAAGGGTAAAAATGTAGGGTCTAAACTTGATGGCTCTTCAATTGATGGATTGATTTTAGATCCTATCTCAAAATTTTCCATAATTGCCTTTGATACATACATAAGAGGCATGTTCTCCAAAAAGTTTGCACAGTCCACAATATCAACCTTCGATGCCATACTTTCAAAGTTAAAACAAGATGAGTTTTTTTTTGTGAGTTTATATCCTTGTTCATAGCATCACGTGTAATAGTCTTAAGTGTGGGCGGCTCAACAGATTCTTTTAAGTTTGTCCCACATTCAATAACATTTATCCTTAAGCATTCATTCGCATTATTAATGTCAAAGGGTTCAAATGCTTTAAAAACTTTAAACATTACTTGTTCATCTTGCACTCTCATTGTATGCTCATATTTTTGTAAATCAATGAGTGCCCTTCCAGTTGCAAAGAATGGACGACCAAGTATAATAAGAATGTCATGATTCTTTTCCATGTCTAGCACAATAAAGTCCATCGAAAAGATGTATTTGTCTACTTTTACTAGCAAATCTTCTACCACACCCTGAGGTCTCTTAATTAATCTACCTATTATTTGTAATGTTACTGAAATAGGTTTGGTTTTGTCAACCCCCAATCTCTTGAAGACTAATAATGGCATAAGTTTAATGTTAGAATCCAATTCATATAATAGTTTCTCAAAGTGGATGTTCCCAATTGTACAAGGAATGTCAAAACTATCTGGATCTTTCAACTTTTAAGGTAGTTTTCTAGCAAGGATGGTACTACAATCTTTAGTTAAGGTTATTATTTCATTATCTCCAAGCCTCCTTTTCTTAGATAAGATATCCTTCAGAACTTTGGCATAAGAAGGCATATGTTCAAGTGCATCTACAAATGATATGTTTATATGCAACTTCTTGAAGACTTCTAGAAATTTTGAAAAATGCATATCTAACTTTTGCTTTTGTAGTATTTGAGGGAAAAGAATAGTTGGTTTGTAGAGGTTGCTCTTTTTTGAATGAATTATTACATTTCCATTACTCACTTTATCCTCTAATTCCTCCTTATCCTTTTTATTCTTCCTTATTCTTTTGGGTCCCATGTTCCTCCTCTAAAGTTTTACCAGTCCTCAAGTCTATAGCATTGGAATGGTCGTTACATTCTCTTCTTGGGTTTACAATTGTGTCACTTGGAAAGTTACCTTGAGGCCTTTTACCTATAGCCTGAGTAAGTTGCTCTATTTGGTTCTCTAAATTTTGAATTGATGCCTCTTGAGTTGACACTTTTGTATTAAATGATTGGATGAAGTCTTTCATCATCCCCATTAAAGCATTTGCATTGTCCTCAGTAAGTGGCTTCTTTTCTTGGGCTTGTAATTGTTATGGTTGTTAAAAATTAGGTGGTGAAAATGATTGATGGTTGAATTGATTACCACCTTGATTGTTGTTATTCCTAGACAAATTTGGATGTTGTCTCCATCTTGGGTTATATGTGTTTGAGTATAAATTATTGTTTTGATTCACATTACCTATATAGAAGACCGATTCAGGATTATATGGACAATTATCAAACAAATAGGCTCCATCACAAAACACACAAGACACTCTTACATCTTGGACCTCGTTTATACTCGCTAGTGAGTTTTGAACCATCAAAAGATTTACCAAAGATGATACTTCAGTTGTAAATACCATGATATCATTTACTTCATGTATTCCACCTACTCTTCTTGTGGCTATCATTCCATTCATTTACTATTTATAATTATTGTTAACCATTTTCTACTTTATGCTTCTAATAGCACTAAATGATGTGTCTAAATTAAAAAAAATAAAAAATAAAATAAATAAAATAAAGTTAATAAATAAAAGAAATTAACTAAAATAAATAAATAAGTCAATAAAAGAAAATAAGTAAATTAAAATTAAAATTAAAGTAAATAAATGTAAATTAGAAAACTAACTAAAATAAAAAAAAATAATAACAAAAAAAAAATTATTAATTTATAATATTTATAGTCTCCGACAATGGCCCCAAAAACTTGATTGCCACATACGAAGTGTATGCAATGAATACGTAAGTATACATATAGCAACAAGTAATATAATGATAAGAAAATATCTAATTTTTAAAACTAAGAAAATTAAAAATCAAATTTTTTATTGTGTTTTTATATTTTAAGAAAACAAAATTAAAATAACTAAAAATAAATAGCAATAATTAATTAAATCAAATTTGGTAACTAAAAAGATATATGAGAAAATATCTATGAATACTTAATCTCCTAATTTTGTAAACATGTGAATTGCTAAAATCCCCCCAATATAATTATCAATTAATTACATTATCAATTGAATCTAACCTAGCACGTATTCCTCTCTCAAGTAAACTACACATCATATGGTAATTAATTTAATCACACTCTCATGGCAATTAAATTGCATATTACTCATTAAGTTCATCAATTATGGATCACATACATAAAAATCATACATCTCTGCCTAGAAACTATGCATGTTATTTAATCCAGACAAATAATGAAATAATTCTCTCAAATCTACTTAATTGCCACTACAGATAAATTGTTCGCCAAAAAATTAATTGCATACAAATCAGATTAAATAATATAATTAAATTATAATTATAATTGGGGTAAAATATTAGATTATCACATGGTAAAAATTGGGTTTATAGGATCCCTAGATTAATAAATTAACTATATATAATTGTGTCCATAAAACTCGTATTTTTCATAAAAGAAGACATAAAAATTGATAAAAAAAAGAGTAGAAGAAGAAATACAATCAACTTCATGAATTGTAGAATTTATCTCCTCTTGAATCTCCACCAAAATTGTGTCACCTATTAAAATTTTCTCTATTTTTCTCTCTTTTTAGCTCCAAAAATTAACCAAAATTATGTTAATGGAGGCCACTTAGGGTTTATGGGGTGATTAGAGGCTTAAATATTGCTTTGGTGTGATCTAGACCGTCAAATCAACTTTAAATCAAAGGTTACGATCAAAACAAACAAAACTGACAACTCTAGCCAATCATAGCATGACATGTGGCATAAAAAATTCACTGGGTGAATCTAGGACCGACGCGTGGCAAAAGAGACTGATTAGAGCCAATGCTCTTTGAGTCAATGACATGTGGCACTACGTGATTTACATAAACAAAAGGCATGGCACATGGGTGGAACACGTGGAGCAATGGTGTAACAACATATGGCAACGCGATTTAACCAAGCCCGAGCTCTGATTGAACTCTGTGTTGACACGCGGCATATGTTTCGTCCTCCTCATACGTGGCGTAATGTGATTCACTCTCCATGCTTATGTGGTGTCTTCATACTTCTATTGTGACTTATTAGACTATGGTTTTCAACAAGAATATTTTGATCAACTATGGAAGAGGTTTCTAGCAATTTGGATGGCCTAACACTTGATATTGAGGACCTCAAAATTGAAGAGCAAGAGTCGATGGAATTGATGTTGGTTGTGCGAGTGCTCACTAATTGGTATATTAATCATGATGCTCTACTAAAGGTCTTTCAATGTGTTTGGGTTAGGAAGGGAGGCATCGATTTTAGGGCTTTGGATCACACTTAATTCCTATTCTATTTTGAAGAACTTGATGATCTCAATCTTGCTTACAAAAAGCTCTAGGGAATTTTAATAACACCTTTTTGATGGTAAAGAGGCTAGACCTAGATATGTTTACTTCACAAATTCAATTTGATTTCTTGTTATTTTGGATTTAGTTGCATGATCTTCCATCAAATTGGAGGAAAATGTCTATTGTTTTGAAAATTTCTAAAAAGTGGGTGAGATTATGGAGGTGGTTTATTACTCTCTAACTAATGGTTTGGCTAGGTCTATGAGAGTCCAAGTTAGCTTTGATCTTCGATAGGCACTTGTTTTTGGTGTTCATATTCCACTAATTAATAGTGTTTCTATTTCAAGATTGATATGGATCGACTTGAGATATGGACATTTTTCACGATTTTGCTTCATCGTGGATGCCTTTCTCATGATACTAAGGAATACAAGAATGTAAGTGGATTTAATGTTAGTTTTAAGGGAAGACATTTGAATTTTGGTGACTGGTTGCATGTAGATTTGAATATGAAAACTCTTGATCATATTAAGGGTGGAACTAGATGTTCTTTTAGCATGGGTAGTGGTGGTAGATTTGATCTTGGTGTAACCTCTTCCTATTCTAATGAAATCCCTGGATTTGCTAGTATTGTACCTACCTATGCATAAAGCTCTAGCAATAGTCTCTAATTGTTTTGGAGCAAATGTGAATTAGAGGCTAGGTAAAGAGTGTTATGTTTATGGTATCGATGATGCTGAGGGCTTTAATGTTACCACGGAAGGTCTTGTTCAAGTAAAGAGGGGTTATGTTAGAGGAAGCATGAAGAATAATGGACTAGGGTGGCAAGGCCTTAACTATTACTATTGTCAAGAGGTCTCGTAGGGATTTAGGGGGTGATTCTAGTGTGAATGTAGGTATGTTTGTTGATAATGTGAGCAAGAATATGCATTTAAATGCTGTGTTGTTTGATGTGCCATTAAATTAGCTATGACTTTGTTTTTTCTTGTTTATGTTACCCGTTTGGATATATTCGTTTTTATTTTTTGGATATAGTTGTGTTTTTTTATTGTATTAGTGTAGTTGTCTATATGTAGATAGTGGTTCTTGGTTCTCTAGTTTATTGTAACCTAGTTGATACTTTCAATACTTCTATTTGTGTACTCATTGGACAATTGGTACTCTAAGGTGTAGTTAGGTCTATTAGTTATGTTTGTTCTCTTTCTAATAACTTTGTTATTTGGGATAGGACACGACATTTAATGGTGGTTTGTGTCTTCAAAATTGTCTTAGATATTGTTTTGCTTTCTGTTATTTTGACTATTAACATTAATAAAAAAAACTTGTTTCTTAAAATATGAATATATAAATTATATTTTATTCACATATTAGTTTAGTGACAAAAATAATTTGTCATAACTTTGAGTATATAGGTGGATTTAAATATCATTTGAGATATTTTGTAAAGAATATTTTTATATATCATAATTATATCATAATCATAATTATTATAATAATTTTTATTGGATATATGTACGCAGATTTGATTATACTTATCAATAATATTATATTATATTAGTTGTGATTTCTCATAAATTTTGTGATAAATACTTTTCTTTTATAATTTATCTTCTTAATAAAGTAGTATGGTGGTTTTAGAAATCATATCCATCCTCCCTTATGATAAATTAGAAGTAACTATGATGGAAAAATATATATATATATGAAATCATACATTCATAAATAAATTAGAATATTATATTTAGTTATTATTATCATTTGATAAATCTAGTAACTCTAATATATATTTAAATGTTCTCCATGTTATTTTATACCTTGAAATCGCCTCTAAACTATGTGAAATGCTCTGTTATTCAGAAAAACAAAATCTGAAAAGCTTCCAAATTGAAGATCTATCTATATATTAGGTGCCATTCCACTTATATATATCACACACAAAATGGTTAACTTTTTTGTTATTAATACAGGATGAGGGTTCAAGAACTCCATGAAAAAAAATAAAGTTTTTGAAAACTGTATTGAAAAACGGCTGACAAGATAGGTTTTTATTTTTTATTTTATATATTGTACGGTGGAAGATTCAAACCATGAAATTGTCAAAAAAAATTTAAAAAAATTTATAAAATATAACTTTTTTTAAATTTATAACAATCTAAATAATATTATTATAATATTAAATAAGATTTAGTTTATAAGCGGTAAGTATTAAACATATTTAAAAAAATAATTTTAATTTAAAATACGTTTAATTAAAAAATATTTAAAATAAAATTATTTGTCATATTTTTTAAACAGTAAAAAATATATAAAATAAATATAAATATATTATTTTTATGATTATAAATTTTAAATATATCATTTTTTTATTAATTTTTCAAAATTTACAAGCATTTATGAATTGTTCTAAAAATGCGCTTTACAAAGATAAACATATTTTCAAGTGGAATCATATGATAAGCTCAACAGTACAAAATGGTAAAGCTAATTAATTAATTATAAA
Source organism: Hippophae gyantsensis (assembly GCA_030763125.1). NCBI lineage: Eukaryota > Viridiplantae > Streptophyta > Magnoliopsida > Rosales > Elaeagnaceae > Hippophae > Hippophae gyantsensis. The sequence goes on from CM061036.1 coordinate 29,419,094, forward strand.
TCAAAGAACATGACTTTCTTCCTTCTAATTAAAATAATTTAGGACAAATCAAATAGTACTTCCATAAAAAATCAATTTATATTTTTGTATGTTTATTTAATTATGTGAAACTGCTTCTATTAGATATACACACACCTATATGGAAGCTACATGGCATTATATTGCAAGTTTGGTGTATGCATACGTATATATAGGTTTTTATGTTACTAAGAATATTGATTACATTATTTGTTGTTTTTATTAAATATTTATTATTATAATAATTTTATATTTTATTGACATAAAATATTATATTATTATTTATTTTAATAAAAAAAATATTTATTATAAAATGAAAACTTTTAAGTCAAACTATATCGAATTAGGCTGCCAAAGGCCAAACTCTTCCAGTCAAATTCATCTAATGCCTAATGAAATTTCCAAACGGGTTGGCTTTTCTTTGGGTTTAGGGTTGACTTTAATACAGTTAATTAAATAATGCTATTATTTTGTAAACATTGATTCATGGAGTTCAATATGGATTAGATAATTTTCTAATTTGAGTCTCATTATTAACTAATCATCATTAAGACATTATTAATATCTTAGACATGTGCACTTACGTGTGATGTCAAGTGGATGGACTACAATAATAGCAAAAAAAAAAAAGTGAATGGACTGCAAGACACGTGAGGTGACTCATCACAAAAATAAAAATAAATTAACAAATATATTATCAAATTTTAATTTTTTTCACAAATATATTATTTAAATAATTTAAATGATATATTTGTAATATTTTTGGGTTACAAATGTAATATTAAAGTATTATAAATTTTACTAAAATTATATTTTTATAATATTTATTATATTTTAATGATATATTTAAATTTGATAAATTTAATATGTTTGTAACTTTCGACTACTTGTTACATTTATTAATTTATCTTAAAATAATTTGAAAAATTATATATAATAATACTTCTAAAATATTGATGGTAAATAAAAATAACACTTTAATATTATTGAATATAATATAATTAAAAAGTATTTAATTTGAATAATTTTAAAATAAAAAGTGTTTAATAAAAAATATTGGTCGGACTTTTCTTTATTAGAAAAAACATATAAATTTAATATAATGAATATTATTTTTATAGTTATAATTTTAAAAATTGTAATAAATATTTTTTCTGGCTAATTTTAGTGAAATGGATATTTTTTATCACAAGGCAAATAAAATCCACGATAAAATTATCAGTTCCGTTATAGAGTCATGCATAGTTTAAAGTCCTAGGGAGAAATGGCATGAAGTTATACGTTGTTAGATGAAAACATTAGGCACCTCAAAATTAATTAACTCGGAAATATTGAGAAATAACATTGTTTAATAAGTTTTGAAATTTATAATCATAAAATAATATTTTAAGTACATTTCATATATTTTCATTTATAAAAAACTCTGATTTCAAAATTTTATATTAAATACAATCTAATTGAATGTCGTTTAAATTAAATTTTTGTAAGAAATAATACACTGACAAACAATTTAAAAATAAAATTATTTTATTAAATTTAAAAATAAATATAAATATATATATAAATTATAAATATAAAATTTAAATAAATAATAACGAGGTCTCTTATCACACAGTGTGTTTAAGATAATTTTTTCATTTATTGTGAGTGTTTAAGAACGATGAAAATTTATCATCTAAAATATAATAATTAAATAATAATAAAATTGCATCACGATTTATTATTTTATGAACTTTAAAGTATTTAAATTTTATTAAAACATAGTTATAGATAAAAATTTTAAAAAATAAAAATAAAAATGAAATATTTTTTCCCTACCATAGTGTAGCTTTGTTTTTTTTTTCTCTTTTTCTTTTTTCCTCTTCTCTTTTTTCTTTTTTCTATTTTTTTCCTTTTTTTTCCTCTCAGTTTTTCTTTTCTCTTTCCTTCTTATTCTTCTTCAACTCAAAAACGGAAACAAGTTTTAATTTATAAACAGAAAACTCAAAAAAACATTGAAATAGAACGGAAAATTTCAAAATTTTAAACCGAAGAAAATAAAACGAAAATTGAATACATAACCGTTTATAAATTTTAATTCATAATTTCTAACGATTTCAAACATTTAAAGTATTAAATCCGTTTAATATTAAATCTACGTAATTCATTTAATATCAAATTTATCATAAATATTTTAGGATATTATTTTATATAATTTTTAAAATTATTTTTGAGTAAACTAATACATATATAATCAAAATATTATAAAAATTATAAATATAATATCTAAATTTATAAAATTATAAATATAAAATAATATTTTAATATTCAAAAATGATTAACAAAAATTACATTTTTATTGTGAGAGGAGAGGAAGCAAAATAATTAAAATATACATTTTTATATTTGTAAATAATTATTAAATAAAATCAATATTTTTTTATTTCATTAAAAAAAAGTTATAATAGTTTTCTAAATTATAGCTAACTAGTATATTTTTATGTTGATATTTATTTTTATCTATATTTTTAATTAAAATACATAAAATATTCATACTTTTAGGATATTAGTATAATTTTCAATTTAATAATAATTTTAATGAATTTTAATAATTTAAAATATCAATTATTATTAAAATTAATTAAAATATATATTAGTAATTTAAATAGAAATATTTTATATGTTATAATGGAATATGGAGATAAAAAAAACATCAAATTAAAAATAAAGTAACTTAGTTAGTATTACGTAGCCTCTCAATTTTAAAAAGTGGTCTATTAAATTATTTTAATATGTTTTATTAGTTATTATTTTCCAATCTTATGATTAAAATTTTATTAAAATGATATTCTTTTAATAAAAGTAAAATTCGTAATCAAGATGAAATTATGTAAGAAATTTTTCCTTTTAAATAAAAATTTGATTTTTACTCTATTTTATTCAATATTTAATATTTTCATATTTATAAATAAATGTTTTGAAATTAAAAGTAAAATAATATAAGTTCTCCTTCATCGGGTCATTTTTTCAAAAACGAGAGGATTATAAAACATGCATAAAGTAAATGTGAAAATATTAATATAATATTTTGAAAATATAAATCTATATTTATATATTTTAATTAAAAAGAATATCACTGATGTAATAAAACCATATCAGTTAAAAGAGTTAATTTGAATTTCCGTCTTAAGTAATGTTTGACACAATTTATTAAACACATTATACCTTGTTCTTTCATTTTTTAAGGGATAAACTGTTAAAGAACTTTAGATGTAGTGAAAACCACCACATCAGTTGGAATAAGTTACCAACAATTTTATGGAGAAGGATAGGTTGTCAAGAACATGTTTATCATAATTATATTTATTTTTAATTATTACAATTTTGTTTTTTTTTGTATAAATAAATTATAAACATTCGTTTATTCATAATCAATAAAACCATTTCTTACATGGTATCAGAGCTTAGGAAATAATTTCCAGAAAATTCAGCTCACATAATTTTTTTTTCTTTTTTTCCTCATTCTGTTTTTTTTTTCAAAATTAATTTTGATTCACAAAATAATTTAAATTTCATCCCATCATATTATTCAGAAGAATCTGAGTAATTTGCAATTAAAATCAAGCCAAAATAATCATTCACGCGTTTACACGTGCCTTGTCTAATCTCACCGGCGTCCCACGCACCTCGCCGGAGTCACAAGCGCTAACACGCACCAGCTGCTGAAGAAGACGACTCCAACGACACGTCGTTCGCGCGCCGCTAAAGAAAACGACGCATCGTTCACTCGGTTCGGTCCTCCATCCGGTTCAGTGCTCCACAGTTGCAGCCGCTATTCCAGCCACTCCAGACGCCGACCGGTTCTGCGGTTGAAATTTCCAGTTCTGTAATCTTTGACTCATTTTCTATATGATAAAGCTATTTCATTTCATTAATTATTTCATAAATAGTCATTATTGTCTAAAACACATTAAATCCATCCCCTTTTTCGAATTTTTCACTCAAAAATCATGTCTGAAACTACCAATGAAATTCATACACAATATTCTTACAAAAATTACCCACGAATGAACCCACATCTCAAGTACAATCAATACAATAATATCGGTTACAATTCTAAAAGTTGTCAAAGTTACCTTAAATGTAATTTCTGTGGTCTCAATGGACACAATTATGAAAACTACCGAAAACGCCTCAAATGTGATTTCTGTGGTTTGAATGGACATTACATCAACATGTGTTGGAAGAAAAGATCAATTGAAAATGAGAAAGATGCAAGTTATGGCTTCCCCTCCAAAGCTCACCATACTAATCTTCAGGAAACCAACTTAAACACAAGGACACCATACCACAACCTTACATACGCTCAATATCATGAGCTTCTTACACTTTTCAATCAAGCCAAATCAGGTAGCATGGTAAGACAAATGACTACTTCTTCAAGTAATATATCATGTGCGAATGTTTTCCATTCAGAAACTCGTTGGATTCTTGATACAGGAGCAACTGATCACATGGTCTGTTCTCAAAACCTTATGAGCTCTAGCATTCTAGTCACTAATCGGCATGTACATTTACCTGACCATTCACTTGCCCATGTCACACATATTGGCATTGTACATTTTTTCAATAATTTCATACTTCATAATGTCTTATGTGTTCCCTCCTTCAAATTAAACTTGGTTTCAATAGCCAAACTAACTCAAACTACACTTTGTCATGTCACCTTCACTAATAATATGTGCATTGTTCAGGACAAATGCTCGGAGAAGACGATTGGGATAGAAACTGAGAAAGCAGGACTATACTACCTGACTATTTCGAAGAAGGCTGAATGTTTCTCTGTTTCAAATACTACTCCAACCAACCCTCATATATGGCATCAACGACTTGGTCATCCATCTAATAACAGTTTGCGTGAGCTTTCTCTTTCCATTAACATACCTTTTTGTTCTATTAGTGATTGTTCCATTTGTCCACTAGCTAAGCAAACTCGTAATCCATTTCCTTTAAGTTCCATCAAAACAAAAGCAACTTTTGAATTAATTCATGTTGATATTTGGGGTGGCTATCACATTCCAGCACTTAATGGAGCACGTTATTTCCTCACTATTGTTGATGACTACTCAAGATGCACATGGGTCTATCTCTTAAACACCAAATCTGATACACACACATTTCTCACCACCTTCATTAATCTTGTTGAAACACAATTTGCATCTAGAGTGAAAATCATTCGTAGTGATAATGGACCATAATTCTCTATGACCGAGTTGTTTTCTAGCAAAGGAATTCTGCATCACACCAGTTTTGTCTCTACCCCTCAACAAAATGGTGTTACTGAACGCAAACATCGTCACCTTCTCAATGTGGCTTGTGCATTACTCTTCCAAGCCAACCTCCCTAAACAATTCTGGGGAGATGTCATTCTTACTGCCACATACCTCATAAATCGTACTACAACACCTGTTCTCAAGGGAAAAACACCATTTGAAATCCTTTTTCACAAAGTTCCTAAATATGAACATCTTCGTGTTTTTGGTTCCCTTTGTTTTGTGTCTGCACATCATGATCGACCCACCAAGTTTGATGCTAGATCACATAGATGCATATTAATTGGGTATCCATCTGGGATAAAAGGTTATAGTGTCTACAATCTGGAAACAAGCAAGACTTTAGTGTCTCGTGATGTTATCTTTCATGAACATGTATTTCCTTATTTCACTTCCGCTGTCAACACTCCAACTCTATTCACTCCATTAGAAAATACAATTTATGATGACATACCTAACATTCGTCAATCAACCAATCCAAATACATCACTTCCTCATACACCATCTGTCCTTCCAACAATCGACTCAGACATTCTTCATCTTCAAAATTCACCTCCAGAAACACCATCACAACCTGGGTTTTGAGATAGAGTTAGGCCCAAATTTAACATGGTATCAAAGCAAGGTTACCCGGTCGGTGCAGTTGTTTCACCACTGGTGAGTGATGCATTCCGCCACTTGGGTTCCATAAGCTCAACATCCCCGTCGGTCTCAAGGGGACAGACCCTTGCCGATGTGAGGGGGAGTGTTAAAGTCCCACATCGACTGGGGATCGCGCCCACACTGCGCATATAAACAAGGGCAGTCCTCCATCTCACAGATGGTGTATGAGGAAGTGATGTATTTGGATTGGTTGATTGAAGGTTTTGACTACCAAGAAACTTTTGTACCAGTAGCCAAACTTGTCATTGTTCGGCTTCTTCTTGCCGTTGCTGCTATTCAAAATTGGCATCTTCGACAACTCAATGTCAACAATGCTTTTCTCTATGGTGATCTTCATGAAGATGTCTACATGTCTCTTCCACCTGGATTCGGACGAAATGGGGAAACACGAGTATGTAAGCTACACAAATCTTTGTATGGACTCAAACAAGCCTCACGACAATGGTTCATCAAGCTATCAACAACACTTAAGCTAGTTGGTTTTAACCAATCCAAGTATGATCACTCACTGTTCGTCCAAACCCGTGGTAATTCCTTCTCTACTCTTCTTGTCTATGTAGATGATATAATCACAACAGGAAATAATGTACAAGACATTGAAGAAACTAATAATCATCTCATGAGACAATTCAAGCTTAAAGATCTCGGTGAATTAAAGTATTTTTTGGGCATAGAAGTTTCACGTTCCAAGAAGGGAATTGTTCTGTCACAACGCAAGTATGCACTTGAAATATTGGAAGACATGGGTTATCTTGGTGCCAAATCTGTCAATTCACCTATGGAACAAAATTTATCCCTCAGGAAGGTTGAAGAGAAATTCATCAATAATCCCACATCCTATTGAAGACTTATTGGGAGATTAATATACTTGACCATCACAAGACCCGACTTAGTGTATGCCGTGCACATTCTCAGTGAATATATGGATAAACCACGTCAACCACATTTGGAAGCAGCTCAACGAGTGCTACGATATGTCAAGAACACACCAGGGCAAGGTCTCTTTTTCTCAGCAACTAGTTCATTACAACTAAATGCTTTCTGTGACGCAGATTGGGCAAAATGCACAGATACACGATGATCAACCACAAGATATTGTATGTTTCTTGGAAACTCGTTAATTTCTTGGAAGACTAAGAAACAAAATACAGTCTCACGATCAAGTGCAGAAGCAGAATACCGCTCTATGGCAGCAGCATATTGCGAAGTAACCTAGTTACGATACATTTTGGATGATTTGGGTATCAAACACTCCCAACTAACCAAATTATATTGCGACAATCAAGCAGCCCTTCACATTGCATCAAATCCAGTGTTTCATGAGCGAACCAAACACATAGAGATCGATTGTCATCTAGTAAGAGAAAAGATCCAAGCTGGAATGATCAAAACTTATCATATTTCTACATTAGAGCAACCAGCAGATATATTTATCAAATCCCTGAGTTTTTCACAGTTTTCAAGCTTACTTAACAAGTTAGGAATAATTAACATATATTTCAACTTGAGGGGGAATGTTAAAGAACTTGAGATGCAGCTGGTGACAACCAACACACCAGTTGGAAGCAGCCACCAACAACTTGGTGGGGAAGGATAGGTTGTCAAGAACATGCTTCTCATAATTATGTTTATTTTTAATTATTACAATTTTTTTTGTATAAATAGATCGTAAACATTCGTTTATTCATAATCAATAAAATCATTTCTTACATAAAGTACAAATACTTTTGTTCGGATTTTTCCAAACAACAAAAATTCTTATAAGTTCGAAAAAAAAAACAATTATACACTTGCTGCCACTATTTCAAAAGGTAAAAGCAATAACTTATAAATATGACTACTTCTTAAATTTAAGTAGTATTTTTCAAATTTAGAAGACTTCGGGAACTCTACGTTGAGTCTACGGCAAACATAATTAATACAATTTTATAAATATTATCACCATGTTTGTTTGGTTGGTTAGAATAAAATGTAAACAGAATTTATTATTTTTAATTTTATGTTTAATTATATTGAAAAATAAGAATAGAATGAAATCAATTTTTAAAATAGAAAAAATCAAAATTTTTTTTCCCTTAAAAAATTATGATTTCATTTTTATCTTAATTTATTTTTTTTACAATTTTACCTCAATCTTAAATGTAACCCTAAATCCTAAATCTCTAATCCTAAATTCTAAATTCTAAAACCCTAAACCCTATTTAGAAAAATAATAATTTTAACCCTAAACTTTAACCCACAAATATAACCCTAAACCCTAAACCACAAATCCCAAAATCCTATTTAAAAAATAATAATTTTAACTCTAAATCTTAATCCACAGATATAACCCTAAACTCAAAACTCGAAATCCTAGATCCTAAAACCCTAAACACCAAATCCCTAAATTCCAAATCCCAAACCTCAAAACCTTAAATCCTATTTAAAAAAATAATTTTAATAATATATTTTATTTTTAAGTAATAATTATTTAGAAAAATAATAATTTCAATAATATATTTTATTAGACGGAAAAATAATAATTAAATGATATTATTTAAACTTTACTAAATATAGGAGTATTAAGATAATATATAGTATTTTTCATTCCATTCCAGTTATAAACCAAATACTATAATACTTATTTTTTCTTTAATTTTAGTGCTAAAATAAACAAAACTGTTTTCTTTTCATTTCATTTTATTCACATTATTATTCCTATTTTCGTTCTTATTTTGATTTCATTTTATGAATCAAACACCATCTATATTAGTACCAATTTTAAGTGGAACAAATAGCTATAACAATCCTACAATTTGGATTGTTTAGTCCTTGATAGAAATATAGTTTTTTTTATCAAGTAGTTTTTAAGAAAATAATCAATAAAGAACAAAAGTAATATTTTATTATTTTAATTAAAGTTATTACTTGATAATCAAATGAGTACATTTAAAGAGAAAAGATGTTATTTTACTTGTTATCCCCCTCCATTGCAGAACTAACAAAAAATATTTTTCATTATTTTTTAGTTGTAATTTCAATATTTTATTTTAATCAAATAATAATGTTATAATAATATTATATTTCAAATATTTTTTTTTTACTTTTTCATTTTATAGCCCCTCTTTATAATAAGAACGGGATAAAAAAACTTGTTTTTATTCTAAAAGACTAGTAGTCACTTAAAGCTTTACTCTATAAGATCTTTATTACATTTTTTTTTAAATAATGTCGAACAAATTTTTATTCTCTAGTATTCTTCTCAATGTATGAGTCATATGACTCAATACTCTATATTTTTAATAAATTTTATCATATTTAATTCTATTTGAATTAATTATATTTTTTAACACCAATATTTTTTGTGAGGGATACTTATTAATTTTTTTTTCTTGAACCATTTATCTACTAAATCTCTTATACTATATTAGAGTCCATAATAAATATGAGTCATTAAATACCAAAATTTAATCTCAAGAAAAATATGCTCTAATACAAAAATGATTAAGTTATTCAATTATTTTATTTTTAAACTCATGAATAATAAAACATATGTTTATTTTATTAAAATATTATCATATATATTTTATATAAAAGTTAAAAATAAAACTCTTTGTATAAAAAAAATTATGTAATTTAATTAAACCATAAAAATAAAATACATTCTAATTCTAATTATAAACATTATATCAATACGATTATTAAGCAATATATGAGAACCTTTTTATACATTAAGATTTTATAATTATATATATAATTTTTGTCTATAATCCAAAAAATAAATTTAGGAATATAATTAAATGCATATTTTTAATTAAAACTACACATTTTCTTTAGGTGTTCCAAATTTTTGAAAAATTTAATCAAAATTTCAAAAATTCATACTAGATGTCGCAATAACTATTGTAGCACATGTTATATGGATTACAATAGGTCAATAGTAATTCGTACAACATGTAAATAGTAATCTTAAATCATGATCATATTTATTAATATTACATTAATATTTTATGAGATTTATAGAATTTCATGTGACAAAATTAAAAATGTAAAAAAAATAACCATCAGTATGAAAGTACCTTAATGTAAGTTAATTATAAATTTTATATATTTAAATTTATAGATTCACATTTTTTTTTGTTCTCATATATTTTTCACAGAATCGATGCATACATCTTTATCAATTTTTTTGCAACTGATACAAAAATCTATGATAATTGTTCACAACCGACTAAAAAATATACAACGTTGTCATTTACTTTTTTTTTTTCAAATTGACTTACGCAAAACTTCATTTTTATTAGTTTAAAACCGACGCAGATATCTACATTTGGTGCAATAATTGTTCAGATTTACTCATATCGAATTACTATAAGGACTAAGTTTTTTTTTTCCTTTGGTACATCATATTAATTGTGAATCTAAGAATAAAGATTAACAATTTCTTACGTAGAGTTATTATAAAATAGTGCTAAAAAATTCAGAGTAAATGTTACAAAAATTTAGCAAATTCTAATACTTTTAAATATTAACTATTAATGTTTTATATCAAATGTGTATTTTTATTCAATTTATATAAAAAAATTTAAAAATACATAAATTAAATAGTAAGAAAGTTAAATAATATAACTCAATATCTACGTAAAATTAATAAAAAAAATTAAAAGAATCAAACTATGTAATCTATAATAAATAAATAAAAATAGAAAATAGTAATATTTTATAATATGAATAATAATAAATATTTATATAATTATTTGATGTAACAAAAAATAATTAAATTATACGATTAAAAAATTATTAACATTTATGATAAAATTTTATAAAAAAAATTATAATATTAAAGTAAAAGGAAAAGTATATATAAGTAATTTTAAATGATTACATAATATGTTAAAAAATATTCAAATAATAAATTTAAAATAAAATATTGTTATGTATTTATATAAAATAAAGATATATGTAATTAGGTGTGATTTAATCTATATGTTAAAAGATATATATTATTATTATTATTGTTATAAAAAATTATAAATATTCTATAATACTCATATTTTAAAAAATACATCTAGATTATTATTTATCTATATGAAACTCATTTATACTTACAAGATGATATATGGAAGGATATAGCATTATAGCTTAAGAAGCTAATTGAGATGCATTGATTCTATTTACAATTAAGTGTAGGGGTGTGTAAAAAATCCGATCATTCGATCATTCGATCTGATTCGTTGATTTTTCATCCGATTCGATCCAATCCAATGGTCGGATCGGATAGAAATTTTTTCCATCCGTTAAGTGCAGATTGGATGGCGGATTTCACTACGATTCATTCGATCCGATCCGACCGAAATTAATTATATATATTTATATTTAATTAATATATATTTATTAAATTAAATATATATGTATTTAATATATTATTTAAAAATATATATATAATAAATTAATAATTAATAAACCTAATTATTATTCTAACCTAACATAACCTTAGCCATATATCTATTCTTAACCTAATCTATTTTCCCAACTGCCTCCCTGTCTCCCTACCTCCATCTTTCTTTCTCCCTCCCTTCCTTCATTGCTAGTTTCAGAAGGATTCTCTACTTCTCTGCTGCTGCTGCTTGTGATTCTCTGCTTCGCTGCTACTCCTTCTTCTCTGCTTCTTTGCTACCGTTGTTGCTCCCTACTCACTGCTACTGCTCGTTACCGCTGCTGCTCCCTGCTCGCCGTTGTTACTCCCTGCTCGTCGATGTTGCTCCCTGCTCACACAAAAGGTGCATTATTGATAGTTTTTATTTATTTATCAATAATGTACATTGATCATTGAATAGATCAATTCACACGTCTTACGGTGAGGAACAGAAACATTATTAAATCAATAATTTTTAAGTATTTTTGTGTCAGAGTTTGGAGTCCAGAAAAAAAGTTGTATAAAAATCTTTAAAAAATAAAAAAAGTTTTATAAAAGATACGTTACTTTATCTTTAACCCAATTTATGTATTATTGTGATAACAATAACAATTAAATTTTTTTACACAAAACAATCTTTCCCTAACTAAATTACGATTTGATGATCTACTGCATGAATTTTGAATCCATCCCACGTTGTTCAGGGGCTAATTTCTTGCTACTCAATTTTGACAAGTCTTTTTTATTTTACCAATTCTGTGTTTCATGTCGAATACCAATATAATAAACCGGCCAAGTCTATCAGATCGTACCTAACTAACTATTTTTCTTCTTCTCATTTTTAAAATTAAAATTCATGATCTTGATTTACATCGATATTAGCTGCATCGTATTTTGCCCTTTCATTACTATGATATTTCTTAGAAAACTAGGTAGTTCACAATGTTTGACCCTGAAGATTAGCTCTGTTGAAAATCATATATTTTTATTAAAAAAATCATAAATATTTTAATAGCTAATTTATTAACTCGTATATATTTCTTCTTTTTGTTCTGTTTACTATGTTATAACAGTATAAAGTTTGCTTCTTTATGTTCTAGAAATCTGCTTCTTTACATTCTGGAATCTGTAAATATACTTCTATCTAAGCTATATATTTTTGGTTAGAGGGTTCACATTCTGATCATTTAATTTGATGAGGTCTAGAAAGTTTGTTCTGTTTACTATGTTATATCAGTATGAAGTTTGCTGCTAAAATTGAGATTGATATTAGTCTACTCTTGTTTATCTATAGGAGGAACATGATGATTTGCTCATCTAAGTGCAGATTTTTTTCATTCATGGCATTATCATATCTCTTCCACTTTATGTATATCTGGTTTTTTATGATAGCATTGTTTGCCTAAGTGTAGATTTGTTATTTGTTAACATCTGTTGTTTTGTTCCTTGTGTAATATCTGGTTCTACTTTTGGTTTTCATTATTTATTTTTTTCTTCTATGAGATATGGGAAATTGTATTACTTTGGTTGTAAATCTGCTTCTTTACATTATAACAACTGCTTTTCTACACAATGTGTTTATTGCATTAAGTTGATTGTGTCTCACTTTATCTTAGATGGAAAAAAATACCTCTACTACGGATAGTCCACTTGCAACCACCGGAAGTGCAAGCGCTACCCATGATGTTGAAAATCAATATAAAAATCCACAAAATGCTCCACCAGAAACTAAAGATCTAGCATTGAATGACAAACCTGAACCTTCTATAGATAGCTATGATGGAAAAGGTAAGCGAAAGTTTTCTAAACCTCCCTCTTCTGCCTGGAAACATTTTGATATAGTGGGTGAAGGCTTAGATCGCAAGGCGAGATGTAAATATTGTTCAAGGGAGTATGTGTATCCAACAAGTCTGGTACATCAAACTTAAATGCTCATATTGCTATGCAATGTAAATTATTTCCTGGTAGATATGAGAAGAAGCAAAAAACTTTAGCTTTTGAAAATGTCACAAACAATAAAGAAGGTGTACTTGTTGCACACACATTTAGTATTGAGGCTTGTAGGCTTGCACTTACAGAAATGATTATAGTTGATGAATTGCCATTTAGTCATGTTGAGAATGAAGGATTTAAGAAGTATAGTAGAGTTTTGGAACCAAGGTTCCAAGTGCCTTCTCGTACCACTATTGCACGAGATTGCTAGAGTCTTTTCTTAAAGGAAAAGGATAAATTAAAAGAATTTTTCTCTAAATCATTTCAAAAAGTTTTTTTAACCACTGACACATGGACTTCTGCTCAAAATTTGAATTATATGTGTCTCACTGCTCACTTCATCGATGATAATTGGAAACTCCAAAAAAGAATCTTAAATTTTTGTGTAGTTCCTAGTCATAAAGGTGATATCATTGGGAAAGCAATTGAGCAGTGCTTGTTAGATTGGGGAATTGATAAGATATTTACTATTACGGTGGATAATGCTAGCTCAAATAATACATTAGTTTTTTACTTGCGTAAAAAAATGAACAATTAGGGTGGTGCAATACTAGATGGTCAACATATGCATATGAGGTGTGTAGCTCATATTCTAAATTTGGTTGTCAGAGAGGGCTTGAAAGAACATGATTCAAGCATAAGTAAGATAAGAGAAGTTGTGAAATATGTCAAAGGATCACCTTCAAGATTGTTAAAATTTAAGGATTGTGCGGAGCAAGAGAAGATTGATACTAATAAACTTTTATGTAAAGATATAGTATGATAAGAGTCAAATTATTGCATTTTTGTTATGATTTAAATGTTGATATTTGTGTGAAAATTACGTTTATTTGATTATTTAATCCACAAATGTCATTTCACGGGTATTTTGTGTTTAAAGTGTAATTTCAGGTAAAATCATGATTTTGGAGAAGTTTGGGACAAAGTTCAATGATCGGGATTGAGTGAAAATAAAAAGAAAACAAAGTTTCAAAATTTGGAAATCCCGCCGTCGGCTAGATTATTCTCGCCACCGGCGAAAATCTTACAGAAAGCACGGCGAAAATCTTCCCGAGAGCACAAATTTTGGCAAATTCATCTCATCGCCGGCCAAATGCATCTAGCCACCGGCCACATTAATTTGCCCGCCGACCAAAATCAGAAAACCAAAAAATTTATTTTCCAGAAATCTCACCGCGGCGAGAATAATGTCACCGCCGGCGAGTTTCGTCCGAAAACACATTTTTTTGGTTGTTTTGTTCCAAAATTACCCCCAAAACCCTAGATCTATATATACAATATGATGGAGAAAGGGTCCACGATAGAAAAAGGAGTTCAAAGATATTTTTGGAGGAGAAAAGGAAATTTTGGAGAGAAAGTTTGGAGAAGCTTGAAGGATCTTCACCCTTGTTGCTACCAAGTCTTCATCTTCTAGAGTTTTTCATCTCTTCTCCTTAGCTTTTATATTCTGCAGTTTATTCAGATTTATTATTCATGGATTCAATTGAAATAATGGTTCTTATTTCCGTTATGAACTAATTCGTTTTTGCTAAGGCTATGATGTAGTTGAATCAAGGAAATTTGATTTCTTTTGTTATTGTTATATGAGTTCATTGTTTTCAAGTTGAGTATTTATTTCCATGCTTAATGCTTTTAAATTTATGGCCAAGATTTAGATGATTAGTTGCATTATATTGAGACCGAGAGGAGATATGTAATGAATGCTTCTTGTGATAAATATCGTATGTTGAATGTGAGTATGAGAACTAATGCATGATGTATGTGGTTATTCTAGAAATTCCATAAATCGTAATGTGCTTGTTTGTGATTAAATATTCATAGAAATATAGTTGGTTTTCATAGATAAGTAATTCTAATATAACTCGAGAGAGAGTATTAGGTAAATTTGGGTTTTTAAACCATCACTTTTAGCTTTGATTCTCATATAACATGACTTGAAATCGGATTGAATTGATTTAGCGAAATCAAAGGCCTTAGCGTTTTTAATTATTTGTGAACAACATTAAATTTTGTTATTTGTGTTTAGTTTTATGTTAATTTTCTTTTTAAACAATTTCAACAATTCGGTTTTCAAATAAAATTAGGATTAGTCAATTTCGATACTTAGTAACGCCATTCCTTGTGGGTTCAATATCCGTACTTTTATACACTTTATTACTTGAACGATTCGTACACTTGCGAAAATAAGCATCATAGTAACAAGGTGGAATTCCACCTATTTAATGTTAGAAGCTACAATAAGATTTTAGAACGCTTTTGAGCATTTAGAAGAAGATGATGTGATATTTAAACAAGAATTCAACATTGGAAATGATAATTGCAAAACTCCTTATATGTTTGATTGGTCTAATGCTCACATATTTGTGAGGTTTTTGAAAATATTTTATGATGCAACATTGGGGGTTTTTGGTTCTGTATATGTTACTTCAAATTTATTTTTGGATCAAATTTGTTTCATACATAACCAATTGAGTTTCTGGTGTGAAAATATAGATTTTTTGTTAAGCAAAATGGCAAAAGAAATGATAACAAAGTTCAATAAATATTGGGGAGGTGTAGATAAGATGAATGATTTTTTATTTATTACAACTTTGCTCGATCCAAGACGTAAGGAACAAGGTTTGAAAATTTGTTTGGATCTTTTGTGTGACGAAGATGATATTATGGTTGGTCATATGATGAAAACATTTAGACAAACTTTGAATAATATGTTTGATCAGTATTTAGTTTTGTATTCTTCAAATTTCCAAGCTATATGCTCACAACCTTTAGACACAGAAGAAATGGATAGTTGTAACATTGATTCATTTTCACTGTGGATGGATCGTTATAAAAAACGTGTCAAAGATGCAAAAAAGACAGACAACCAAACTGAAGTAGATAAATATTTGGGTGAGACATGTGAGGATGTCAATGATGAGTCTTTTAATCTTTTAAGTTGGTGGAAGGTGAACTCATCTAGATACAAGGTTCTTTCCAAGATTGCCAAAGATGTTTTAGCTACGCCTATATCAACTATAGCTTCTGAGTCTGCATTTTCTACGGGAAGGAGGGTTATTGATTCTTTTAGAAGCTCATTGTCCCCAAAAACTGTCCAAGCACTTATTTGTACTCAGAACTGGATTCGATCATCACTAATAATTAGCATTCGTTATTCCCTTGATAATATTTAAGCAATTGAAACAGGTAATATTATTTTAATTTTCATTAGTAATTGATATCATTATCTTATGATTTAATATTTTCATCACTTTCTATTATCTTTTATTTTGTAGATATGTTGAGAGACATTAAGGATATAACCCTTGATTGAGTACGATATATTATTATTTTATTTCATATGTATTTCATATATTATTTTATATATATTTAGTTATCAATTTACTAATATTTTTTAAATTATGGCTAATAGGTGATGACACATTGAAGTTTTTTGCTATTGTTCTCAAGATTCAAGACATGATTATTTTTAAGATGCCAATGGATGTTAAAGAGTGAAATGATCAAATTAATTTAGGTTTAGATTATTGTGAATTATCTTTTTGTTTTTTGTTTGAATGAATTGTTAAATTTATTAAAATAACTATTGTAATCGACATCGTTATTTACTTAATTATATTATTTTTGTTTTATATAGGTTTGAACATTTTAGTCTTATTTTAATCTTTT
The DNA here is from genome assembly GCA_030763125.1 of Hippophae gyantsensis. Taxonomy (NCBI): domain Eukaryota; kingdom Viridiplantae; phylum Streptophyta; class Magnoliopsida; order Rosales; family Elaeagnaceae; genus Hippophae; species Hippophae gyantsensis. The sequence goes on from CM061036.1 coordinate 29,436,143, forward strand.
TATTTGATTTTTTAAGGTTTCTTTTACTTAAAATGATTTTATGTTATGATTTATGTAAAAATTTAATTTTTTAATTCAAAAATATAATTAATTAAGTTTATTGGTCGGATTGATCGGATTGATCGGATTGGTCGGATTGATCAGATGCTATCCGAATATTTTACGGATCGGATTGATCGGATGTAAAAGTTGATCGAATCGGTTACGGATTAGGATGTTTCAATCCGATCGGATGTTTGGATCGAATCAGATGAGTATAAACTTAACGGTTTCGATCCGATGAACACCCCTAATCAAGTGCACAAGAGAGAAACTTTCTTATGTATTTTTCCCTTTTTAGTATAATTAGCCAAACTACCCTATCAACCTAACATCATATTAATTATTATACGTTATTTATTTATAAAAATAATAATTTTTTATTATTATAAATGAATAATTAATTTTTTTTATAATACTAGTTAAGGAGATGTACGTTGGATGTAGTTTATTAAAGTAATAAACATAATTTATTAATAAATTTTATTTTAATTAAAATTATAGTATTCTTATTAGTATCCTTAAAAATTTAGCATATATTTACCATTATATTTTAAATACTAATAATTTATTAATTAATTGACATGAATTATATAATAATTAATAGTAATAATAATCATTATTTTAAATATATTAGTAATTTTTAGCAAAATTTTATTAAATATAATTTAGATTTTTATATAATTAGATTAAATAATATGTGAATTTTTTTTAGCAAAAAAGTAAACACGAAATTGAACAAACACAATATTAATACTTACATCATCACAAGATTGACAGGCCTAGTAAGATTCATAAATTGAAATAAAAAAATATTTGTTATATATATAAAAAAATTAAGCTAATTACAATGGGTACTCAATAGTTAAATATATGTAAGAAACAAAAAAAAAACACACACACACATACATTATCCCCAATTGCACTATCTTCTTCAACCTGTTGTTTCCATTAATTGTAATTTTTCTAAGCCCAATAGCCCATTGTTTCAATCACACAAATTAAATAATCATAATCAATATATGTATAAAATTTCATGAAAACCCAATTTGACATTCGTTGCTCTGTTCAAGCGTATGCATCAAAACACAATTACTTATAATTAAAACAAATTAAAAGTACAAAAAGTACAATGACGTGGATTTCTTTTCCATCTTTGTTAGAAATCCATTAAGTTTTAAATTTGGAAAATAAAATTTAGCATCTGGGTTTCTTTCATTCAAAATCTGTCCAAGTTTGGCGTAAAGCCATTAACAGTTTTACTGCCATATTCAATTACGTATATTATCTTAATTCATGAAGAAATTCAAAGCCTTTCTTATATATTATATATCCATTTTCTTTTTATTGATCGTTATTTGGTTGACATTCTATCTCTGGCCTTATGCTTCCAAATTCTACAACTTAATTCTGTCTATTTTGAACTTCATTGACACTAATTGTGATATAAATTTGAGCCTTATTAGCTTTCGCTTGTTTTGCTGAAGAAGAAAAAGCTCTCTTCAATTGGGTTCATTTCCTTTGTCATCAAGATAGTATGTTTGACCTCTCTTTCTTTACATTCCACTTTGTTTCTTCTTCTCCTTCTTCTCTCTCTCTTTTTTTTTTCTTTCAAGCGCGCGTTTAACCTGCTAGGCAATAACTAATAGAAGGAATAATATTGCTTTGGGAAGTGGGTTTTACAAATGAAATGAATATTTATCACAATTAATATATTGTATTATTATTCATTAGTTAAATAATTGTATCTAATAAGAAATTTTTAGTGATATATAAGAGTGTTATTTGTTAGAAGTTGAGTTGATTAATGAGAATGTTCTTTTGTTTTTTTATAATTTGAATACTATTTGAGGGATATATGTGAATATGGGAAAATAATGGAATAGTTAAGTCTTTCATTCAATTAAAAGTATAATTAATGGAATTATAAAATTCCTCAGTTTCAGAGTCTTGGAGATTTGATTGGGTTTCTAGGTCATGTAAAATTCTATTGAGAAAGAAGAGTAATTAATACCTTTTTCACGGCAACAAAGCCGGCTTTTGATAGTGTCTTCTTAAGGGTGGAAATATATGACAACCAATTGAAGATGTAGCAATTCTTATTAGCATAAGGGTTTTGTCCATGTGAGCTTTATTGCCTTTTCTCATGCACTGCTTCGCTTACACTTTCTTTAGCTACCTATTTCTTTCTTCCATATATATATAACCATAAGCTATCCGTTTTTCCTCAACCTCCTCTCTTGCTACTTTTGTCTCTTTCTCATTGCAAAGCCAGAACTGTGAGGTTTAGTTATTGTGAACTTTGATACTTCATCAGATTCTAAATAAGTTGATTAATTGCGCTTACACACAAGTACTTTTGTTTTGGGTTTTTCTTGCAGGTTTGAAATTTTTGTTCTGATCTTTTGAGTTTATGGGTTTAGTCTTGCAGCCAAGCATGAAAAGTGGGGAGCATTTAGATGGAATGCTTACTGATTATGTTAATGGGAAGGCTAAATTGAAGGCTGCAAAGAGCTCTCATTTTAGAATGATGACTTGCTTTACTTTTCTTCAATTTACCTTTGCAGTTTATGCAACTTTTTTGCTTTATTATATGAGTCCTTCAATAGATTTAACGACCAAACCAAATTTTACTTGGGCAACAAGAATTGCTCAACAATGGAAACAATACATTATCATTCCTCATGTTCATGTAAAATACCAAGAAACAACTTCTTTTAATAAAGCTGAAATTTGCGAGCATGAAAAGATTGATTTCACCCAAAAGAAGTCCAATGATGCCCATATGATTAAGTTGAAATCAGAATTTTATAAAGTGGTTTTGGATTTCCAAAGCAAGACTGTTGATACAGAGACTCTGGTTCAGCTAATGGATATGAAATCTAAATGGGATTTGAAAGGTCCAATTAGACCAAAAATCACAGTCATATTAAACCATTTTAGGAGGAAGACACTTTGTGCTCAAATTGATTCATTGCTTCATCAGACCCTTCCTTTTCATCATGTTTGGGTACTTTCTTTTGGGAGCCCAAATGAGCTATCATTGAAGAGAATTGTCGATAGCTACAATGACTCAAGAATTAGCTTCATAAGTTCAAGTTATGATTTCAAGTACTATGGAAGGTTTCAAATGGCTTTACAAGCCGACGCAGATCTCGTGTATATACTTGATGATGATATGATTCCAGGGAAGAAAATGTTACAAATTATGTCACATGTAGCAGGAACTGAGAAGTATAGTAATGCAGTTTTGGGCAGCATTGGGAGGATTTTGCCATTTAGGCAAAAGGACTTGACATTCCCAAGTTATAGAAAGTTTAGATCTAAGGAAGCTGGGCTTTATTTGCCTGATCCTGCTTATGATATTACAGTTGACAAAGTTGTGCAGGTGGATTTTCTGTCTAGCTCTTGGTTCTTATCTGCTCAACTTGTTAAGACCCTTTTCATTGAAACACCCCTCACTTTTGGTACTGGTGAAGATCTACACCTCAGGTATGTTTACATTGTTGTCATATATGGATCATATCATAACTTGATTTGATATTATAAAAAAACATTAATAGTCATAGCGTAGAAAAGGGACGATGAAACCTTTTACATTACATGCACTCATATTAATCATGATCCATGCATGGGCTCTTCAATTTTCACTTAATAATTGTGTTTAAGCAACATGACATAGATGTATGAGTATTCAACACTTCAATTTAGTGAAAATTTATGAGAAAAATAGATGTATTTGAAATAGGATGATATTTAAAAATTTTAAAAACTAGGTGCTATAAAAAATTCTGTATAACATATATCATGATTTTTCTTTATAGTACAATGATATATGTTCTTTGTAGATATTAATATAGCATGCATTTGAACTTGTAGATGTGTAAATGTTATTTAAAATTAAAAATATATATATCATGTTTTCGTTTTAAAGGTTTTTAAGTTTGACTTTTCGATTGCTTTTGGCTCTTTACCAAAAATTAGGATTTGGTGTTTCTTAATAAATATAAAGGATAGTGCCTAACCTCTCTGTTCTTATGACTCTGGCTTGAGTTGCCTGACTAGATCAAAAGAAGACTTTACCTTTTCAAATAAAATATGCACAAGCTAATCAAAATTTTATATCTATATTATATTGTATTAGAGTTCATCTAAAGATTACCAAAAACTTAGAAGAGCCAAGTACTTTTTGGTGGAAAATAAAAATAAAAAAGAGAGTAGATTTGAGGCTTTCTTCAGCACAAAATTGGACATAAACCGTTATTATAAGGCGTTGAAATAATTATGAGTGCTTAAAGGAATCTTCTTGGGCTATCCTCGTTTCATTATAACTTTATGCTCTGTATAATTTAATGTTTCAATGTGTTATTACAATTAAGTTTCTAATATTTATAATTTATTATAATAAAATGCAGTTATCAGCTTCAAAAGTACAGAAATGCTGGCTCATTTGTGCTTCCAGTAGACCCAAATGACAAAGAAACATGGGGTGATAGTGAACACAGACTTGCTTATGTTTCAGAAACCACTGTAATTTTCAAAGACATTGTTCAAGTTCGAGATGATCAGTGGTGGCGGGCAGTATCTACTGGTTATGTCACTCAATGGGCCGCAATGTATCCTCAAAAAATTGATGCCCTTTTCTATGCTCACTCTATTGATGAAGTTAAAGCACTTGCACCCCTTGTTGAAAAGTTTAGGTCAACAGTTGGCAAGAAAGCCTATATTGCTGTACCTGGAGGCAATATTTGCCCTTGTGAAGATGCTGCAACTGCTCTCAATTGGCCTAGGTTGGTCTGCAAAGAAAGGAGGTTTAGAATATTTGATTTGGGTATTGGGGCTCTTTCAGGAATATCAAAATCAGAAGTCCAAGTTGTGCAAGCACTTTATGCTAGCATGAAAGGCTTAGTTAAAATTCATAACCCAAGTGTGTTGATCACAGTGGCTGATATTGACCCTATTGTGAAGAAAGCAATGAGAATGGCATCTGAGAATACCTCCAATACTACAATTTGGGTTTCTTTGCCAAGGCCTTCAATTTCAAAAGTTCTTTGGATGGCTGATCTACGATCAACTGCATTGCCAAGTAAGTTCACTCACTTGTCTCTAATTCTATTTCCGCAGTGCACTTGACATGAATGAACTAGGGATTTTAACTCTCTAAGTTCTTTTCTTGTTATTATCTCTTTGCAGATTGGAATTGCATGAGGCTATCTATCAATATTATCACGCAGAACCGAGCTCATTCACTACTACGGCTTCTAAAATCTCTCAAGGATGCATATTATCTTGGAGATGAGATACCTCTTAGTTTTAACATGGACAGTAAAGTAGATGAGGCAACTATCAAAATGGTAAGCTCCTTTGATTGGCCCCATGGTCCCAAAACTCTTAGAAGGAGAATCATTCAAGGAAGGCTAATTAGAGCTGTAAGTGAAAGTTGGTACCCTTCATCAAATGATGATTTTGGTCTCCTACTCGAAGATGACATAGAAGTTTCTCCTTACTATTATCTATGGATCAAATATGCCCTATTATCTTATCATTATGACCCTCAAATATCGCTTCCTGAACTCTCCTCTATTTCACTTTACACTCCTAGAATTGTTGAGGTTGTGAAAGAAAGGCCTAAATGGAATGCGACCCAGTTTTTCGAAAGGATTCATCCAAACACACCTTATCTCCACCAACTACCTTGTAGTTGGGGTGCAGTTTTCTTCCCAAAACATTGGAGAGAATTCTATGTGTACATGAACATGAGGTTCACCGAAGATGCCAAGCAAAACCCAGTTCAAATTCCTAAATCTAGAACAAATGGATGGCAAGCTTCATGGAAAAAGTTTCTAATAGACATGATGTATTTGAGAGGTTATGTTAGTCTTTATCCTAATTTTCCAAACCAACAAAGCTTTTCAACCAATCATATGGAACCTGGAGCTCATATCAGTGCTAAGGACAATGTTGTTAAGCATGACAAGCATGATTTTGAAGTACCGTTGTTGAAACAAGACTTCAGAAATTTCTTGCCAAATGGGAAGTTGCCTTCAGCTTCAAGATTGCCATCTTTGAACCTTTTTAACCAACCATTGTCTCTCAAAGGATTAAAAGCAGCTGGAGCTAAGTTGGGGCAGGATGTACTTAAATGCAATAATGTCACAGAGATAGTAGTTGTGGATAATGAAACAGGTCTTCCACAGCATTGCAGCAAATTCTAATGAGTTAAAAGCTTATTTCTGTTCTTTTATTTTTTTATTTTTTATTTTTTACTAAATTGTTCATATTATTATTAGATGGTAGCTTCTACGATACTTATATTACAAATACTAATAGGAACTTCTATAATATTAAAACACCCTTCTTTAGATTCTCCTAAGGACCAAGTTGCTATTTCATGAGCTAAAGAGTTACATCTTGTAGACACCTAATTACCTACAAATTGTGAGAATTGGGTGGTAGGCTATGCTATCTCTTCAAGAAATTATTTTGCTTCCCAGGAAACCTGGTTAGAATAATTCATAATCTAATCAATAACTGATTTGTCAGTCGCTTTCAACAATTAACAACTGTATTTCATCTTCTCTGCCAATTCGATGACCAATGTAACAGTTCGAGCTTCTGCTTCTTCCATATTTGTAGCTTAAGTAGCTCACACAAGATTACTATCACATTTCCAAAGTGATCCCTAGCAATAGTGGCAATTGCAGAATTATTTTCTATAAATGCAAAATCACAATTCAATTTAATATATTCATAAGGGGGTTTAGACCAATGGGATGATTCAAAAGAAGTGCTATTGTTATTCAGAATGTTGTCCAAACCCATAATTTTGCCTTCATAAAATGAGCCTTGAAATTCATTGAAGGATCTTCTTAAGTAGGAATCACAACTCCTGAAATATGAGTTGATATTTCAAAAAAAATTTCACTCCTTATCTTCCAATTGTTGGTGTGTGTTGTGGTACATGCTGCAACAGTGGCAGACACCAATGTTTAGTGGAGCAAAACATGGAGCAAAGAATAATATTAGTGGAGCCATAAAACATGGATGTGTAGCAGCTAGGGTTATTGTTTAGTTTTCGTTTTTCTTGTATACATATACCTAAACTCTTGTACATAAACAATATAGAAATGATATGAAATATATATGATAATTATCAAAGAAACACAATATTTGTCATGGTATCAGAGCAAAGTTAATACTGTCCTAATGAATAAAATAGCTACATGCTACGCTGGAAATAAACTGATTTTTGTTCTCACTTACATTGGTTTGATCTGGTGTGCTACGTTGATTTATGTTCCTCTTTGAATTGGTTTGATTTGGTGTACGGACGCTCAACAGATTGTGTTAATCTATGGGTATTTGGTTAGTTATTTGGTGTCTTGTTGTAGAGAAGCATTGCTGTAAAGAACCCACAAAATATCATATAAACAGTTCGAAGTATTATTCGAGGAATAAGATTCTTCTTCGAAAATATCCTTTTTTTTTCACACTAGAATCATAGCCAAAATAGCGTATGATTTCTGGGAAAGTTCCAAGTTTGTTAAGAACTTCTCTCTCATTCAACAACATCTTGTATCCAAACTTATTCGAAGATTTCACTGCCATAATCGAAGGAAATTCAGAAGAAGCTTTTCTGGGCGTGGCTAAACAGATAGTTGTAAAGCTTCCATTACCGATTTCTCTTCCACGAATCTCATAAGCAACTTGTGAATATACCAGGCCAATGGAAATAAGTTGAAGAAGAACAAAGATCACATCCAGTTCGAGAACCCAAGTGACAAATAAAAGCCCCAACAAAGTTGTGCTACTCTGATCAGCCTTGCGCTTGGGGTCTAAAGTACGACTGACCTCCAAACTCTGAAAGCAGCTTGCTTGAACATCACAGCATCGTAAGCCTTCAACAACTGTGGCTTCACAGCAGCTGAAAGTGATGACTGGCTCGGACACAGTTGAAGAACGCAGTAGAAGAAGCTGTGCAAATTGAGGAACGCAATAGAAGAAGCTGCGCGAATTTGAAAAAAAAAATAGGGTTACAAAATGTTCTATATATAGCTAGTGTGCAAAGTGTAAAAAATGACGAAAGTTCTAACTAGAGCTCAGATCACCTCACAACCTCCGCTAATTGAAGCGTCGACTACTCCCATTAATATCAAGTTGGGAGGATCCAACTATGTCTTGTGGTCCCAGGTGGTGGAGATATATATCTCTGGCAAAGACAAACTGGGATATATTAATGGGGATTTTCCTCAACCTACTGAAATCGACCCTTCATTCTGGAAATGGCGTACTGAAAATGCCATTGTCAAAGGATGGTTGATCAATTCGATAGACCTTTCCTTGATTGCAAATTTTATTCGATTCCCAACTACGAAACAGGTTTGGGATTCTACTGCTACCACCTACTATGATGGGACAGACACGTCTCAAGTGTATGATCTTCGCCGTCGAGTTACTTGTATGAAGCAGGCGGGTGGATCCATTGAAAAATACTACAATGACCTTCAAGGGTTGTGGCGAGAAATTGATTTCTGTCATCCTAATCCAATGGAGTGTGCGACTGACATACAAAAATACAACTCCATCGTACAGGAAGATCGAGTGTATACCTTCCTCGATGGACTTGATGACAAACTAGATAAAACTCGAAGTGATGTGCTTCAAATCAAACCATTTCCTACGGTGGAACAAGCCTATGGATTCATCCGTAGGGAAGAGGTCCGGCAGACCATGATGATCACGGGTGTAGATACGACACTCGGAGTAGTTATGGCTTTCAAAGGGATCAAGGGACACCATAATCCATTGCCACCCAAACCAGGAACTTTTTTGGGTAGCAAGAAATCCATGGGAAATCCACCGTCTATTGACATGAAATGTGGCCATTGTGGAAACTCCAAACACACTCTTGAAAACTGCTTCAAACTACATGGGTATCCAGAATGGTGGAATGATCTTCAAGCACGGAAGAAATGGGAAACCACTGGACGAGCCGCTGTGGCTACCAATAATGCATCACTATCTCTTATTCCTCAGGCCGAATCTTCCCAGGATCCAAGTATTTCAAGTAAAGCATTTCACATCTCTACTCGTAGTGATAATGAGGATTGGATTCTAGACTCTGGAGCTACAGATCATATGACATTTGACCCAAAATATCTCTCCAATACAACCCAACCGAGATGGAGTCGTGTTGCCAATGCCAATGGGGTCACTTATCCAGTTACAGGGGCTGGAATAGTGACTTTATCTCCTTCATTATCATTATCTAATACATTACTTGTACCCTTTCTTTCAAACAGACTAATGTCTGTAAGTTAGGTCACTTCAGATCTTAACTGTGTAGTATTGATGTATTCTACCTTTTGTCTTCTATAGGATATTCTCACCAAGGAGATCATTGGGCGTGGTACTAAGAGAGGGGGGTTATATTATGTGGATGACCTCAGTTCAGGAAGAGCCAATCACATGCAAAACACTATTGGTAACAAGGAATGGGAGATTTGGTTATGTCATCGTCGATTTGGGCATCCATCATTTGGGTATTTAAAACATATACTCCCTAGTTTATTTTCAAATATCACATACTCAGATTTCAAATATGATACTTGTATCTTAGCAAAAAGTCATAGGGCATCTTATCCTATAAGCATGAATAAAAGTATGACTCCTTTTGCTTTGGTACATTCTGATGTTTGGGGACCTTCCCTGGTCACTACGTCATTGGGTCATCGTTGGTTTGTAATTTTTGTTGATGATTGTACACGAATGACATGACTTTACCTTCTCAAACATAAAGATGAAGTATTTTCTACGTTTCACTTGTTTCACACCATGGTTCAGACACAATTTTCTAAAAAAATTAAGATTCTTAGGTCTGATAATGGAGGGGAGTATGTTAATCAACAATTTCGAACATACTTGGAAAACCATGGTATTCTCCATGAAACCTCGTGTTCACAAACCCCACAACAAAATGGGACTGCAGAGAGGAAGAATAGGCATATTTTAGAAATTGCTCGGGCCTTACTAATTGGTGCACATATGCCTAGTAGATACTGGAGTGATGCTGTTACTACAACTGTGTATCTACTAAACCGTATGGCCATAAAAACCTTACAATTTCAGACTCTATTAAAGGTGCTATCTGATCATGTTCCCTTGCCTACTATTTTGATGTTTTCACCCTGAATTTTTGGATGTGTTGCTTTTGTCCACCTCCATAAAAATCAACGAACTAAGTTGGATCCATGTGCTGTCTGATGTGTTTTCTTGGGGTATAACGTACATAAAAAGGGATACCGATGCTATGATCCTATTACTAAAAGAACCTACATTACCATGGATGTCACTTTCCTAGAATCTGAATGGTTTTTTCCATCATCAGTTTCCAATTACCCTCTTCAGGGGGAGAGTTATGGTGAAGAATGGAATTGGCTTGATGTTGAAGTATTAGACATTAGTAACAATCCGACATACTCAGATAATGCCAACAATATGGATAAGCCAGTACCTAGACCCAAACTTGAACTTCTAAGAACTGAATTTGAACTAGTGATTGAATCTCCAAAAGATGCAGTGGTTGATGCACCCCTCCACTCTCTAGTACCCAATGATCCTCCTTCTAAGAATACTCCTGAGGTAAGTTCTCCTATCACACCTTTACAAACTAATGCTATAGGTACATCTGTTGGTTATGTTCTACCTTTTAGACACAATCGAGGCAAACCTCTGAATTGATACTCTCCAAACAAAGAGGAACGAAAATTCAAGTATCCAATAGCCAATTATGTATCTACTCAAGGGTTATCAGAACCTATCAGGACTTTTGCATAAACACTCTCCTCATGTCAAATTCCAAGCAACGTTGAAGAAGCCTTGTCTGATCCAAATTGGGCTCAAGCTATAAAAGAAGAATTTGAAGCACTATAGAAGAACAACACATGGGTGTTAAGCAAGTTGCCTCAAGGGAGGAAAATGGTAGGATGCAAGTGGATTTTCTCCATTAAGTATAAAGCAGATAGGTCAGTTGATCGATACAAGGCGAGGCTAGTAGCAAAAGAGTATACACAGAAACATAGTATAGATTATCAAGAAACCTTCTCACCTGTGGCTAAACTAAAAACTGTGAGAGTTTTGTTATATCTTGTAGCAAATTTAGATTGGCCATTGCACCAACTTGACGTGAAGAATGCCTTCCTTCATGGTGACCTTGAAGAAGAGATTTACATGGATATTCCACCAGGATATATTGTTACATCAAGAAAAGAAACTGCATGTAGATTACAACGAGCATTGTATGGACTAAAACAATCACCTCGAGCATGGTTTGGCAGATTGAGTTCAGCAATGAGAAAATATGGGTTTCAACAAAGAAAATCTGACCACACTCTTTTCCTAAAACATCGATTGGGAAAAATAACATCCCTTATAGTCTATATAGACGACATGATCATTACAAGGGGTGATAAAGAAGAAATCTCTAGGCTTCAGGAACAACTGTCAAATGAGTTTGAAATGAAGGACTTGGGAGGGCTCAAATACTTCTTAGGCATTGAGGTAACAAGATCAAAACAAGGTATATGTATTTCCCAAAGGAAATATACTCTAGACCTACTGGCAGAGGCAGGATTACTAGATTTTAAACCTATCCATATTCCGATGGTCCAAAATCATAAACTTGGAAAATATGTGGACCAAGTACCAGCAGATAAACATAGATATCAACGGTTAGTAGGTATACTCATATACTTATTTCATACTCGACCTGATATTGCTTATGCTATGAGTGTCGTGAGTCAGTTTATGCATTGCCCAAGTGAAGACCATATGGATGCCATCATGCAAATACTCCGTTATTTAAAATCCTCCCTTGGGAAAGGACTTATGTTTTCAAAGAATGGTCAATTGGAAGTCGTTGGATATACAGATTCAGATTGGGCAGAGAATATGAAGGATAGGAAATCTACTGCTGGGTACTTTACTTTTGTGGGGGAAAATCTTGTTACATAGAGGACCAAGAAGCAAAGGGTAGTTGCCTTATCTAGTGCTGAAGTTGAATTTCGAGGAATGGTCAAGGGAATATGTGAGCTCCTTTGGTTGAAAAAACTTCTAATTGAGATTGGTGTTGCTCCTAACTCTGAAATGAACTTATTTTGTGATAACAAAGCAGCCGTTGCCATCTCTCACAATCCAGTTCAACATGATCGCACGAAGCACTTTGAAATGGATCGAAACTTCATCAAACAGAATCTTGAAGAAAAGATTATTCAGCTTCCATTTGTTAAATCAGAAGATCAATTGGCTAATATACTCACAAAATCTGTGTCTGCAAAGAACTTCTACAACTCACTTGACAAGTTGGGCATAAGAGACATATATGCACCAACTTGAGGGGGAGTGTTGGTGTGTGTTGTGGTGCATGCTGCAACAGTGACAGACACCAATATTTAGTGGAGCAAAACATGGAGCAGACAATAATATTAGTGGAGCCATAAAACATGGATGTGAAGCAGCTAGGGTTATTGTTTAGTTTTCATTTTCCTTGTATACATATACCTAAACTCTTGTACAGAAACAATATAGAAATGATATGAAATATATATGATAATTATCAGAGAAACACAATATTTTTCACCAATGAACTGTCATATTAATGGTGATTGCCAAAGTGAAGTCTATTGTGCTTTAGGGTACGTTATTAGAGAGTTAGGAGGATAAAGACAAAATTCAATGAAAGAAATCAAATCTAACCTTGAGAATTGTTGCAGTAGAATACTTCACCTTCTATACATCCATAGTTCGTGCATAAATTTACATTTGATAAATAAGTGTTCTACTATTACTATTTACTCTAAACAAAGTGGGCAATGTGTGTCTATATTTAAATTGAATATTTGTTGTTTGTGGTTGACTGACAAAGCATTGGAAGTGATTTTCCAAAGAAAACCTTGTGAATGTTCATGCAATCTAGATTTCCAAAATAATCTCCATACATGCTAATAACATATATCCACACTTTCTTTCACCATCATTTTGTACGAGGATTTCATTGTGAATGAACCCGATTTATTAGGAATCCATAAGAATTTGTTTTACAAAAAATTATTTGGATTTGAGTCTACTGGTGAGATTGGTTGAGATGTTATCAAATATCTTGTAAATTTTATACCAATTTCACTCTAGTTTTGAACTACGGTCTTTTACCCGTTGTTGAAATTTTATGGCCCAAAACATTGAGGCCCAAAAATAAACCCTCAGCCCATTTTATTATATATATATATATATCATTGTTTTCTTGTCTGTGGAAATAGGAAGGGTTGCCCAACTCGAAAGCTGACAGAGAGAAAACACAGATGTGAAGAGCTGAAACCAAAAGAAAAAAAAGGTAGTAGATGCTTTTCCTTTCTCCTGAATAGAATAGGACACCAATTTTCTTTTAGATTCAAGCTGCTGAAAGGAAAAAATGGCTAACAGCTACTGAAGCTGATAATAGAGAGGTCGATTGAAGTTGAGAACAAAGTTGAGGGAAATCAGTGAGAAGACATTGCTGCCATTTGTGGAGTTTATGGTAATATCTGATTTAATAGCAAATTTGTCAAATTTATCTTGCTATATATTATCGATAAATTAGAGGGAGTTATTTTACTGGATATTATTTAGGTTTTCTTGGTTTATTTTGTGAAGATCGCTGAAAATTGGTGTTTGTATCTCCATTTGATTATTAGTGAATTTTCCTCGATGTGCCGTCGTGAGTGGAGTAGATTTTCACATTGAAAAGTTGAACCACTTAAATCATTGTGTGCCATTTATTTTCTCATTACTTATTATTTTGCTATTATCCATAATTATTTATTTGTGCAACCAAATTGGACCCAAACTTCGCTTCTGTAAGTGCTAATTTATAACAAATTGGTATTAGAGCATTGGATTATTCTGTTATTTATTGGGATTGATCAAGTTTGCTTTTTTGGATTTATGTTGAGCTTTTGATTATCTAATTGGTTTCATATTTGCTGGGTTATGCTTCTGTTTATTTAAAATGGGGTTTTCTATCATGGTGCAAAAATATGAAATTGAGAAATTCATGGTAGGAATGGTTTCAGTCTATGGTGAATGAAGATGTGGGCTGTATTAGTTAAAGAAAGGCTCTTTAAGACACTTGAAGGCATTGATAAATTGTTAGAAAAATTGATTGATGAAGAAAAAGATGCATTAATGGAAAATGCTCTCAGTTCAATTCAGTCATCTTTGTCTGATGAGGTATTACGCAAGGTTGATGATGAGGAATCTCCCGCTGGGTTATGAGTTAAATTGGAAAATTTATATATGACCAAGTCTTTGATAAGTCGGTTATATTTGAAGTAGCATTTGTATACATTCAGAATGTCAGAAAGTACACCTTTATATGACCACCTTGATGAATTTACTAAAATTATTCATGATCTAAAAAATGGTGGGGTTAAAATTAATGATGAGGATTAGGCCTTGGTTTTATTATGTTCTTTACCTCATTCATTTGAACATGTTGTTGATATTATGCTATATGGGCGAGACACCATTTCTTTAGAGGATGTCAAAGCATCTTTGAATTCCAAAGAGTTGAAGAAAAATGTCTACACGCAACAATGATAATAGCAGTAGTTTATTTGTGAGAGGTAGAAATCAAGAAAAAGGCACAAGCAATAATAGAGACAAGTCTAGATCCACATCTAAAAAAAGAAAGGTTAAATGCAATTATTGCCATTAGGAAGGGCACTGGAAAGTAAATTGTCCTAAACTCAATGGTAAAGAAAAATATACCACAATGTCTTCTATTACTAATGATGTTGCTGGAGTTGCAGATAGTTCTAGTTTCGATGGTGAAAATGTTCTAGTAGTATCTATTGGTTCTCCTAGAGATGTTTAGATTCTTGATTCGGGATTCATTTACCATATATGCTCCAGTAGGGACTGGTTTGCTTCTTACCATTCTATTGATAGGGGTGTTATCTTGATAGGAAACAATATGTCCTACAAGGTTGTTGGTATTGGTACTGTCCAAATTAATATGTACAATGGTATTGTTAGGACTTTGAAAGATGTTTGTCATGTTCCAGATTTGAAAAAGAACTTGATATCTTTGGGTACTCTTGATTCAAAAGGTTACAAGTATGTAACTGAATGTGGAGTTTTAAGAGTTAGTAAGGGTGCTCTCGTTGTTATTAAAGGAAAATTGTCGCATGACCTCTATATGCTTCAGGGTAGCACTATTAATGGTAGTGTTTCAATTTCATCCTCTTCAGATCAAGATTCATATACTACTCAATTATGGCATATGCGGCTAAGGCATATGAGTGAGGTAGGGATGTGTATTTTGAGCAAACGAAATTTTCTTGGTGGTCAAAAAACTGAGAAATTTGATTTCTATGAGCACTATACCTATGTAAAGCTTTTTTTGTACAACCATACATAAAATGAAAGGTACTATTGATAATATTCATTCAAATCATTGGGGTCCTTCTCGTGTTGTGTCTAAGGGTGGTGCTCGATGTATGTTGAATTTTATTGATGAATTCTCCCATCATGCTTGGGTGTATTTTCTGAAGAATAATGATGATGTGTTCTCAAATTTTGTAAAATTCAAGACTTGTATAGAAAATCAAACAGGCAAGAAAATCAAGCTTTGAAGCCTGACAATGGTTTGGAATTTTTTGAAAGTTAGTTTAATGAGTTATGTGAAAGAAATGGTATAGTGTGACACCGCATTGTGCATCATACGCCACAACAAAATAGAGTAGCAGAATGTATCAATATGAATCTCTTAGAAAGAGCTCATTGTATTTTTTTCAAGCTAACTTGGATAAATCCTTTTGGGCTGAAGCTTGTAACCATGCCAGCTATTTGGTGAATTAGTCTCCATCAATTGCAATTTGGTTGAAGACTCTGTTTGAGGGATTCTCTGGTGCTCCGACTAATTATTATGATTTGAAAGTTTTTGGTTGCCTTGCTTATGCTCATGTGAATGATGGTAAACTTGAGCCTAGGGCATTAAAATGCATATTTGTAGGGTATCTTTTTGGGGTGAAGGGTTATAGATTATGGTATGTTGAACCCAAGTCACTTAAATGTTTTATTAGTAGAGATGTTAAGTTTGATGAGTTTTCCATGTTGGAAAATAAAAAGGAGTCTATTATTATAGGTAAAGACCACGATGTTAGTGACTAGGTGGAGCTTGAGAGTATAGCTCCTAGTAAAGTGCAAGAGGGTACTTCAGATCAGCCATATGTAGATGATATAGATGATTTTGCTCATGATGTAGTAGAAGAGCAACATGAGCAACCATATAGTATCACTAAGGGTAAAGGAATAAGAGAGATTCGACGCCCTTAGAGGTACGTAGATGCAAACTTAGTTTCTTTTGCATTATCTGTGGCAGAGTCTATTGAGGTGCATGAACTTTCTAGTTATCATAAATCTATCACTTGTGATGAGTCCGTTCAGTGTCTGGTTTCTATGAATGAAGAGATTGAACCACTTTATAAGAATCATACTTGGGAATTGGTGAAACTGCCTAAGGGCCAGAAGATTGTTGGAAACAAATGGGTCTTTAAGAAAAAGGAAGGTATACATGTGATTGAATCAGCTAGATTCAAGGCATGTGTTGTTGCAAAGGGCTATTGTTAGAAGAAGGGTATTGACTTCAATGAATTTTTTTCACCTGTTGTAAAACATAGCTCTATTCATGTGTTGCTTGCTATGGTTGCATTGTTTGATATGGAATTAGAACACCTTGATGTCAAGAAAACTTTCTTACATGGTGAGGTTGAAGAACAAATATATATGCATCAACTAGAGGGGTTTGTTGTTCCAAGTAAGTAAGATCATGTTTATTTATTAAAAAAATATTATATGGGTTGAAGCAATCCCCTAGGTAGTGATATAAGTGGTTTGATTCTATTATGATTGATCATAGTTACTCTAGGAATGATTATAATAGTTGTGTTTATCATAAAAGATTACATGATAGTCCATCTGTTTATTTTTTGCTTTATGTTGACGACATGCTTATTGCTTCTAAGAATAAGTTTGAGAATTAGAAATTAAAGTCTCAACTCAGTGGTATTTTTGAGATGAAAAATTTTGGTGCAATAAATAAATTTTGGGCATGGAAATTTATAGGGATAGACAAGCAGACAAATTTATTTGACTCAAAAAAGTTATATTGAAAAGGTTCTTGAACGCTTTGGTATGAAAGAGTCTAAACCTTTGAGTATGCCATTAGTTGCGCATTTTAAGCTTTCTTTGGATTTGTCACCATAGTTAGAAAGAAGAAGAGCAGTACGTGTCTTAGGTTTTATATGCTAGTGCCGTTGGTAGTTTGATGTGTGCTATGGTTTGTACTCGTCTAGACATTTCACATGTAGTTAGTGTTGTCAATAGATAAATGGGTAATCCTGACAAGGGTTATTGGCAAGAAGTGAAATGGATACTTCGGTATTTGAGAGGAAAATCTAATTTTGGTTTGGTATATGATGGAAGTTCTAATACCAGTTGTAGTGTCATTGGTTATGTGAACTCTAATTATGTTGGTGATTTGGATAGAAGAAGATCTCTGACAGGTTATATCTTCACTCTTTCTTATTGTGTCATTAATTGGAAGGTTACTTTACAGTCTACAGTTGCTTTGTCTACCATAGAGGTATAATATATGGAAGCAACAGAAGCAGTGAAAGAAGCCATTTGGCTTAGAGTTTTGGTTTGTGATTTGGGTTTATAGTAGGATAATTTTATTGTATTTTGTGATAGTCAGAGTGCGATACACTTTACCAAGAATACTATGTATCATGAAAGAACCAAATATATTGATGTCAGATATCACTTCGTTCGTGACATTATCTCCAGGGTGCTATTGTTGTCAATAAGATAGTCACTACAAAGAACCTAATTGATATGTTAACCAAACCAGTTCCATTTAACAAGTTTAAGCATTGCTTAGACTTGATTGGTGTTTGTAGTAGATGATCACCCTTCAGGGCTTTGGACGACAATTATTTGGTAATCCGAGGAATTTTGTATGAAGAACACGTTACTATTTTGAGCCAAGGTAGATATTTATTGAAATTTTATGGCCCAAAACATTGAGGCCTAAACAAAACCCTCAGGCCCTTTTATTATATATATCGTTGTTTCCTTCTCTGCTAAAAAAGAAAGGGCTACCAAACTCTAAAGCTGACAAAGAGAAAACATAGATGTGAAGAGCTTAAACCAAAAGAAAAAAGGTAGCATCTGCTTCTCCTTTCTCCTGATTAGAATAGGACACCATTTTCTTTGAGATTCAAGTTGCGGAAAGAAAAAAATGGCCAGCAGCTACTGAAGCTAATAATAGAGAGGCCAACTGAAACTGAGAACAGAGTTGAGGGAAATCAGTGAGAAGACATTGCTGTCATTAGTGGAGTTTATGATAATATTTGATTTAAGAGAAAGTTTGTCAAATTTATCTTGTTATATACTATCAGTAAATTAGAAGGAGTTATTTTACTAGTTATTATTTTGGTTTTCTTCGTATATTTTGTGAAGCTCTCTGAAGATTGGTGTTTGTATCTCCATTTGATTATTAGTAAATTTTCCTCGGTGTGCCGTCATTAGTGGAATAGATTTTCACATTGAAAATTTGAACCACTTAAATCATTGTGTGCCATTTATTTTTCTCATTGCCTATTATTTTTTTGTTACCTATAATTATTTATTTATGCAACCAAATTAGTTCTGAACTTCACTAATGCAAGATGCTAATTTATAACACCTGTAAATCCTTATCATACTCAAGGAGTCCTTCTTTCACTATGGGAGTAAATTTTTCACTATGGGAGTAAAGTTTACAACACCTGATATCTAAGGATCAGACACTACATTGATTCCAATTTGAATGCAAAGATCTTTTTCTACAATGTTCCTTGTATTGTAAATTCCTTTTCATACAAATGATATTGAGTAAAATTTAAAATACACAACTCTAAATTTACTAATATTGGATCCAAACAAGTAAACAAACTACTTGTATTATACCCACAATAAAGGTACTATAACACCTTTTAAAGACAACTCACAAATTGAAGAGAAATACAAATACTCAAAGAGAAAGCTCTCGACTCACACTCAAGTTAAGTATGCAAAAACTTATTTGTTTTTTATGGGATGATTAAACCAAATGCAAGGTAGGATATTTATAGTCCTCACCATGCAATCTACACTACACAAATATAAAACTAAGAAATAATTCTAGCCATACAAATATTATCACATTCTATATACTTCTCTTTTCTACATCTTTCAACCATTCCATTTATTTTTCTACATCTTTCAACCATTCCATTTATTTTTCTACATCATTAAACCACTCCATTTATTGAATTGGTGTTTATTTTCAACACACCCCCCTCAACACCAACTCTCCATGAAGAAATTAGTTCTTCACATTCATCTGCCACTTTGCATCTGATTTCTTCCAATTGTTGGATGTGCCTTCTGATTTCACTGGTTATTTTAACCCACTCTCCACTACTTATTTCTTGAGGTGCAACCCCATGAAAGTTTAATGGTTTGCTTACCAATTACCTTTCCATTCAGACTCTCAATTGCATCCTTAGCATTTTTCCTATCGATAAATTGTACAAAACCACATGCTTTTCCAACTGGTATTTTATCATGAATTAACTCACCAAATTTTCCAAATACTTGTTTTGGCACATCATTACTAGAGTTTGGATCCAAACCACCAACAAAATTTGTTGTATTATTTGGATCAGTCTCAGCTTGGTTTCCTTGAGTATATGGACATGAACCACTCTATTGTGTGATGGAAGGCTTCTTGTTAGAACCAGGTCCAACCCACATGGGCCTAGTAGAACAGCACTGCCCATTCATTTATGTCATGGCTCGAAATTGTTCACTCTCATCACTAAACCTAAAAAACCCAACTATCTTTGTAGTAGGACAAATTAACTCATCAAGTAGTTCAAAGAAACGCCACTTGCTAGGTCCTTCACCTGTAGCAATTTTAGTCTTCTCACTCTTATACATCTTCTTTACTGTATCAATTCGATTCTTACATTGAATATTAGTCTTAGGATTCTTTGATTAGTCCTCTCGACTATTCACAATATCAATAACCTTTTTCCAATGCTTTTACTTGAGATTCCTTCTACTTAGTTCCACATATCTTTCACCCCAAGCATCGATCAACACCGTTGCAACACCTTCACTCCAATAATCCTCTCTTTCACCTTCTCTACTACCATTCCTCGTATGTTGTTACTACGGGATTAGTAAGGCTAAGGTTAGGTTGTTCTAACTAATTTGTTGTTTTAAAGGTACCGTCGATGCCATTGTTACCATTATCAGGCCATTCGACCTCAGAGATAACTTTAGAGATCTACTCTCCTACAAAGGATGCGGCTAGATCTCATCGTCTTCCTTCCATGGAATCTCATAATCAGTAACATCGACTATTGCAACATCAGATCTTGTGCTATCATAACATGATCTCCCTATTGATCTATTTGATTTTCTATCACCATCAGACTTTGCAGAAGAGGTCCACCGGTTAGATGGAACACGATTCCCTTCTCCAAAGTGATTCATGTTTGAATTTTCTATCCAATAGTCCATCCTATGATTATTACCAATCTCTTTATCTTTATCTCTCCAGCGATCTTTATGCAAAGAGGAATTAATGTCTCTTTCCTTATCACGTCATCGATCATGACTACATGTTTCCATATCTAGCAATGATGGCTTGAACATATATTTTTTTCTTTCGATATCATATACCTTCTCGTTATTTCTTGATAACTTTGTGATGTCTAAGCGATTACCAAAGGAATGATTTAAGTTGGGAAGGTTTCACACAGTTGTCTTTGTCGGCTTAATATCTCCTAGCTTTGGTAGAAGCCATTGTGGTGAAAGTAGAATAGGATTGTCAGATCCCGGAGCAACTTTGGCCTTTCTTCCCTAAGTAGAGGTATTTGTCTCTTCCTATTGATTATTGGTTGAACCTCTTGTTGTTGTCTTTTTATCCCATTCAACAAGAAAATCATGATCTGTACTTTTCTCAAGAGTAGAGTTGCCAACATTTTTCACAATTATAACCGTGAAAGCTAATTCTTCTTCCTCTGTAGTGAATAATGCTTGAACATCCCAACCATCTTTGCTATTCTCCTTAGAACTGGAAGTAGTTGTATTACTTTCAATAGATTTTTTCTTACTCCAACAGTTTTTTACCATATGACCCATCTTCCTACAGTTGTAACACTTACCATAAAATTTTCTTATGTTACTGTGATTCTTCCAAGCTCCCCCTGGATGAAAGCCTCCCTTTCCTTGAGAAATTATTCCTTTGTCTCCATCCTTGTTAAATCCACTACTATTGTACCATTTGAAAATGACTCTTCTTTTGTTGGTTTAGAGCGCTTCTTCCTCACCCTTCAGCGAGACTCCTCCCATTTGCTTAGCCATGGCTTCTTACCGGCCAGCAAATTCTCAAACCCAACAAGAGATGGTTGTGTTGTCCATTATTGTATAGCAATAACAAACCCTCCATATTCAAGTCTTAAACCATGGATAATTATTCTCTTTATCTTGGTTTCCCCAATATGAGCTTTCAGATCTAACTCTAAAATTTTGTAGCATAATGACTTCACCTGGTAAAAGTACATGGAAATCATCATGTCGCGTTACGCCATCGATAACAAATCGTTCTTGAGAAGTTGCAGTCTTGTATCATTCTTCTTTGAAAATAGTGTAACAAGAGTCTCCCATGCTTCCTTTGATGTTTTGGCATATCGAATGTACTCCAACATTTCTTCTTCAACTCTAGTCTTTAAAGCAAACATCGCTTCACCTACTTTAATTTTCCACTTCCGCAAGATGCTGTTTGCATCTTTCGTTGCTGGTTGTGTAACTTCGTCACCATCGTGAAATCCAATTCATCTTCCTCTATAGTAAATAATGATTTGACATCCCAACTATCTTCACTATGCTCCTTAAAACTAGAAGTAGTTGTATTACTTTCAATAGGATTTTTCCTACTCTAACAATCTTTTGCCATATGACCCATCTTTCCGTAGTTGTAACATTCACCATCAAATTTTCTACTGTAATTGCAATTCTTCCAAGCTCCCATTGGATGAAAGCCTCCATTTCCTTGAGGAATTTTTGTCGCCATCATTTTTAGACCCACTTCCATTGTACCACTTGAAACCTCTACTTTTGCTAGTGTAGAGCATTTTTTCCTCACCCTTCAGCGAGACTCCTCCCATTTGCTTAGCCATGGCTTCTTGATCAGCCAACAAATTCTCAAACTTAATAAGAGATGGTTGTGTCAGCCATTCTTGTATAGCGGTAACAAACCCTTGATATTCAAGTCTCAAACCATGGATAATTATTCTCTTTGTCCTAGTTTCCCCAATAGGAGATTTTGGATCTAACTTTGAAATTTTACGGCATAATGACTTCACCTTGTGAAAGTACTAGGAAATTGTCATATCGCGTTATGCCATTGATAGCAACTCATTCTTGAAAAGTTGTAATCTTGTATCATTTTTCTTTGAAAAAAGTGTATCAAGAGTGTCCCATGTTTTCTTTAGTGTTTTGGCATCCTAAATGTGCTCTAACATTTATTCTTCAATTGTGGTCTTTAAAGCAAACATCGTTTTGCTTGCTTTAGTTTTCCACTTCCGCAAGATGTTGTTTTCATCTTCCGCTATTGGTTGTGTAACTTCATCACCACTAACAACCTCCCACAAGTCTTGACCTTGTAGGTAAGACTCTATACATGTTGCCTATGTGTTATAGTTTTTGTTGTTGAGCTTCTTAATTCCTCCAACTACTTGAAGGTCACTCATCGTGTCAACAAGACTTCGATTATATCGAATAATTTTAACTAAGAAATTTGTAGAGTACCAAACTCCTCATAACTCAAGATAGCTCCACTAAAACCGATCCTTGACCATCCCGCTTTGATACCAATTATTGAGTAAAATTTAGAATACACAACTCTAAATTTATTAATATTGGATCCAAATAAGTAAACAAACTACTTGTATTATACCCACAATAAAAGACACTATAACACTTTTTAAAGGCAACTCACAAATTGAAGAGAAATACAAACACTTAAAGAAAAAGCTCTCAACTCACACTCAAACTAAGAATACAAAGATTTATTTGTTTTTTATGCGATGATTAAACCAAATGCAAGGTAAGTGATAGGGGCAGAACCGACGTCGCCGATCCTGCCCGTTACTTTGGTTTTATGTATTTATAAAACTCTCGCAAGTGCACGAATCATTTCGTAGAAAATGATAAGTATACTCCCAAGGTCGATCTAAGGAAGGAATGTATGTGGTTTTTAATTTATTATTCAAACTTTTAAAAACGAAATTAAATCCTAAACATCCTGTCACGATATTTTGGGTTTTGTGTTTTTAATCTATTAACATAAAAATAAACAAAGATTCAATAAATATTTATGCAAATTATATCATTTAAAATAGTGGAGTATTTATGGATATAATAACTAAGTTAATTATGCTTGCTCATATTATTTAGGTTATTAAAGATATGAATTGATATTTATTGATTCTTTTTTTATATGGATACCACCTTTGGTGGGGTTAGATATTTTTTATTAACTAAACAAATCAATTGACACCTATGGGTAGGGTTGATAACTAATTTGGTTAATTAAATTAATTCATTTTTCTAAGAGATTGAAAATGAACCATTTAAATGCCACCTTTGGTGGGGTTAGACAGTTTAAACTTTATTCAAGGTGTCCAAATTAAACCTAAGAATTTAGTTAACCGAGTACTAACTTTCAAGTTTTAAAACCACTACTCAAACATGTTGTCAATACATTTTCAAATAATAATTCTTATAAAAACTTTTGAAATAGAGTTTCACTCTAACTACCGGGCGATTGTACCAACAAATAAAAAAGCACTACTCCAAATCAGATCGGATAACTAAACCTTAAAAATTTAAGTTTGTAATGAAAAATAATATATTTCTCTCTAACATTCTAAATATAAAATCTTGAATAAAAATAAAATCAATTCATTTTAGAGATTTTTACCTATTTAATATTTCGCAAGCATAACAACGTTATTATTACATCATGTTTATAAACTGCCAACAGAGTTATATTTAATCACGACAAATTAAATATAACATGTAAGAATAAAGCATAAAAAATAACTCAGAAGAAAATAAAATCCTTACGTAACTTCGATGCTATTCCCGATTCTTTGGAAAACCTCCAAGCGTGAATTTGCACTCCCATTTATTGAATCAAAAGCTAATAAATTACAAAAACATAACTAGTTCTTCCCAAAAAGGAAAGAACTCTAAAAATAAAAGAAATTAACTAAAAACTAAGAAAAACTAAAAAACCTAAAAATCTAAAAAAAGAGAGAAAGAAAGAAGAGAGAAGTGTGTTTTGAAGGTGTGTTTTGAAGTGAAGGGAAGGGGGTATTTATAGGTGAGGATGGAGAGAAAAATGAGTAAAAAATGTTAAAAAATATTTAAAAATGTAAAAACGCTGTATTGGAATTGCTGATGTCATTAATGACGCGCATGACGTCAGTGGGCCACGTGAAAAATGGGGCGAAAAGGCGCGCCATGAGGAGGGGCCGCTGCCGGCATACAAGGCATGGCCAGCTGTTGCGCATGGCTGCGGAACGCGCGCTGATGGGCGCTACATGGACGTGTAGCTGTGGCATATGGACATGGGGCGGCTGGGCGCACTGGCAAGGGCGGGCGCGATTTCCGTTTTTTGACATTTTTGACCTTTTCGACCCATTTTGTCCAATTTTTCCATGTTTGTGGACCTTTTCCCACTTATTTATTAATATATTTGTGATGTATTGCTTCAAGTATTCCTCTTTGAGTCTTTAAATTGCGTTTTTAAGCCAAAATACCTGAAAAACAATAAAAATACCCGTGATTCCGAAAAAGACAAATTTATATAAATATATGATAAAACATATAAATATATGTATTTTTAATCAATTAATGTACATAAAATAATGGTTATTTTAGTGCTTTTTGGGCACTCATCAGTAAGCTATTTATAGTCTTCACCATGCAATCTACACCACACAAATATAAAACTAAGAAATAATTATAGTCACACAAATATTATCACATTCTACACACTTCTCTTTTCTACATCCTTCAATCACTCCATTTATTTTTCTACATCTTTCAACTATTTCATTTATTTAGTTGGTATTTATTTTCAACAAACGAATCATTATTTTTTTTATCTTAACCTTCAAAAAATTATTTACATGACAATATTTTTGGTTAAGGATTTTTACCCAAAACTTATTGAAATTAGTAGCCATATGCCAGCCTAATTTTGATAGTAGAGTGTGGTTCATATTGTAAAAACTTCTAAATCCCAATCCTTCCCTTTCTTTTGGCTTACAAATATATTTTCAACTTTTCAAAGCACAATAATGGTTCTAATTAATTAGCCTTTTAGTTCCAAGAAAAATTTAGCTACTATTGAGTTTGGCCTCTTACATATTGATTTTGGTATTCTGAAAAAAACTCATGGTGTTGGAATAGATTGCAAAATTAATCTCACCAAAGTAACTTTACCTGTACTAGATAAGAGTTTTGCTTTCCAACCCTTAATTTTACTAGTCAGGGATTCTAGGATTTTTTTAAACTTCCTAGTTTTATTGTGCTAGATGAAAAACGGGTTTTCAGTATAAGTTTATATATATATATATATATATATTTGTTTCCTAGACTCCTTTTTTCATATTTTCATTAGCATTGTTGGACAAGAATATGCCAGGCTTTGACAAATTTGGAGACTGACCTACCATCATGCCGTACTTGTTCAAAATATCGAATAAAGTTTGAGCTTCAAATACTTTAGCCCTGTTGAAGAGTAACATATCATCTAAATAGAATAAATGACTAATTAGGGTGTTATGTCTGGATACTGATGGGTGCGAAAACGCACCAGCCCTCACCCGTTTGCAGAGAAGAAGGAAGATGGTTAGGGCTGATCCTGGGGCAACGATCATGCTCAGAAGAGTTGGGGGAACACCCGATCGGTTAGTGAGGAACCACTAAAGCAGTTGGAGGCACTCTGACAGGTATAAAAGGCGCGTAGGTGAGTCCGTAGCTTCTCTACTGATTTTTTGTTACGATCCAACTAAATTAGTGAAATCAATGTAATTTCCTTTCAATAATCTGATTTGTAAGGCTATATAAATGCCAAGGAATCCAGAGAATTATATGGATATGAAGATTTAATCTCCCTCCTTTGTGTGTCGTCTTCTTCAATTAGAACCAAAATTAATCCCTAACAGTGGTATCAAAGCCATGGACACCAGGGGCAAATCCAATGCTGAGTTTCACGGCGAGGTAATGGAAACCCTGGCAAGGCATGAATCAGGCGTCAATCAGATAGGCGCAACCTTACAAGCAAGCTGTGCTAACCGAGTTACAGGGACTTCGCGTCACTCGAAATTTACCTAAAGAAAACCCGTTCGCACGAGAAGAAAACCCACGCCCAAGTGGTGGGTTCAGAAACCCTAATGAGCCACCACGTTCCCACTTTAGGCTATCATTCCCTAATTTTGTAGGGGAAGATCCCACTGGGTGGATATACAAAGCTGAGCAATACTTTGAATTCAAAAATACTACACCAGAACAACGAGTGCAGCTGGCATCATTTCATTTGGATGGTATTGCCTTACAATGGCATAGATGGATCACCAAGTTCCGTGGACCACTCACTTGGGAGGAATTTTTCCATGCTATGCAGCTGAGATTTGGCCCAACTGATTATGAAGATCCATCTGAAGCCCTGACCAGACTCAAACATACCTCAAGCGTAGCTACTTACCAAGAAACATTTGAGAAACTCTCTCACAAAGTGGATGGTCTTCCAGAAGAATTTCTGATAGGCTGTTTCATTGCTGGATTAAGAGATGAGATCAGAATTGAAGTAACAATTAAGAAGCCACGAATGTTGGCTGAACCTATAGGGGTGGCAAGGCTGATTGAAGAAAAGAATCTGCTCCAGAGGAAGGCCATTCAGTATCCACGATACCCAACATCCTCTGTGATAGTTAGGACTTCCACTAATCCTACTACTGGTGTATTACGACCCCATCCTCAACAAAGAAGCAACTCAGCACCAATTGCCTCAACTAATACCTTTCGTCGCATCACTAATCAGGAGGCACGTGAACGTCGAGATAAAGGACTATGCTACTACTGTGATGAGAAGTTCACAGCTGGTCACCGTTGTGCAAGACCACAACTATTTATGATAGAGGAGATGGAACAAATTCTCTCAGGGAACTCTAAAGAAGATATAGAGCAGGAATCACCACAAGTAATGCCTGAAATCTCATTTCATGCCATAGTAGGAGCTGAACATCCTCAAACCATACGAGTAATGGGGCAGTTAAGAAAAAAGAGAGTGTTAGTGTTGATTGACGGAGGTAGTACTCATAATTTCATTGATCAAGCTCTTACTCTCCAGTGTGGAATAACTATCACCAAAGGAAAGAAGCTAGAAGTAATGGTGGCCAATCGTGAGAAGGTAGAATGCGCAGGGCAATGTTGCAACCTTAGCCTTACCATACAGGGGTATCAGGTAACCGCAGATTTCTATGTCCTCCCTATTGCAGCATGCCAACTGGTGCTAGGGGTCCAATGGCTGGAGACTTTGAGTCCTATTGAGATGGATTATAAGAAGCTAACCATCAGTTTCCAGGAGAAGGGTACTACTCATAAGCTTCAAGGATTAGGGCACACAAACATTATAGCCCTAACATGCAAGGAAACCCAGAGCTTGCTAGATACAGGGTTGTTCCTTCATATACTTCCCACTAAACCTTCAGAGGAACAAACCAGAACTCATTCACCTAAGATAAAATATTGGCTACATTCCCCCAAGTATTTGAACCCTCTACCATCCTTCCTCATAAACGATTACATGATCACTGTATCCCCTTACAACCAGGAACTGGACCAATAAGTGTAAGACCCTACCGTTACCCCTACTATCAGAAAACTGAGATAGAAAGAATGGTATCAGAGCTTCTACACTCTAATCTGATTAGACCAAGCAACAACCCCTTCTCATCACTAGTATTGCTAGTAAGAAAAACTGATGGAACTTGGAGATTTTGCGTGGATTACAGGTCTCTGAACTCCATTACTATCAAAGAAAAATACCCTATACCGGTCATAGATGAACTATTGGACGAATTGCACAGAGCTAGAGTCTACTCCAAACTGGATCTTCGATCAGGGTATCATCATATCAGGGTTCGTGAAGAAGATACTCCAAAAATAGCCTTCCGGACACATGAAGGCCACTATGAGTTTCTTGTGATGCCTTTTGGTCTCACTAATGCCCCACCCACCTTTCAGAGCTTAATGAATGATCTTTTCAGACCCTACCTCAGGAAGTTTATATTGGTTTTCTTTGATGACATTTTAGTGTATTCTCAGTCATGGGAGGATCACACACTGCATCTACAAACGGTCTTGCAGGTATTAGCAACTAACAGTTTAATTGTTAAACCTTCCAAATGCCATTTTGGAGTATTGCAGGTGGAATACCTAGGGCACCTGATATCAGAACAAGGGGTAGCCGTGGATCCTGCAAAAATTCGAGCTGTTATAGAATGGCCAACCCCAACCACAACAAAGGGAGTCAGAGGATTCCTAGGATTGGCTGGCTATTATAGAAAATTTATTAGGCACTTTGGTGGAATAGAAGCACCTTTCACCTCCTTATTAGGGAAGGAAGGGTTCCAGTGGAATGAGGCTGTAGCTCAGGCCTTTCAAAAATTGAAGGAGGTACTAACTTCCCCTCCTGTCCTAAGGTTACCTAACTTTACTCAACCCTTCGTCGTGGAATGCGAGACTAGTGGCAAGGGGCTAGGAGCAGTCTTGACCCAGGAAAACCGTCCAGTAGCTTACTACAGTGCTGCCCTCAAGGGATCAGTGTTGGCACTGTCAACTTATGAAAGGGAAATGTTGGCTGTTGTGAAGGCTATCAAACTATGGTGCCCCTATCTATTGGGAAAACCTTTCATCGTGCGTATAGATCAGCGAAGCCTTAAATACCGCTTAGAGCAAAGAATTAACACCTCAGCTCAAGCAAGATGGTTACCTAAGCTGCTCGGGTATGACTATCAGATTGAATACAAGAAGGGCTTAGAGAATCAGGCAACAAACTCATTATCAAGAAGGGTGGAATTTCAATTGATCTCCATCTCGCAACCCCAAGCAGCCTGGTGGTCTAGCCTCCAAAAAGAAGTCCAACAAGATCCATTCTATGAAAAGCTACAAGACAGAATCTCCACAGAGGGAACACATTTTTTTTGCCAGCGTGATGGGGTTTGGTTAAAAAAAAATAAGGTTCATCTAAACCCCCAATCCTCCCTAATTCCTCAGCTTATGGTTGAATGCCATTCAACACCAACAGCAGGGCACTTCGGATTCCATAAGACACTTGCCCGCATCAAACAAAATTTTATATGGCCCAACATGCAGCAAGGTGTGAAAAGATTCCTACGTTCATGTGATATATGCCAAAGGTGCAAGAATGACTGCATGAAACCCGCTGGATTACTACAGCCCCTACCTATTCCTAATAAAAGCTGGATAGATATTTCAATGGATTTCATAGAAGGGCTACCCCCTTCCAAAGGACATACGGTAATTATGGTGGTAGGAGACCGTTTGACCAAATATGGCCACTTCATAGTCTTGAGACATCCTTTCACTGCCCTAATTGTTGCTAAAGCTTTTGTGGAAAACATAGTATGCTTACATGGCATTCCCACTTCAATAATCAGTGACAGAGACAAAATATTTGTAAGTTCCTTCTGGAAAGCCCTATTCAGCCTACAGGCTACTAAACTTTGTATGAGCTCAAGTTGCCACCCTCAAACCGATGGGCAGACTGAAGTAGTCAAATGCACCTTGGAACAATATCTATGTTGTTTTACTAGGGAACAACCAAGCCAATGGATAGAATGGTTACCTTGGGCAGAATATAGTTATAATACAACAACACATTCTTCCACTAAAATGACACCCTTTGAAGCAGTTTATGGTCACCCATCCCCTCATCTGTTGGCTTACATTCCAGGTACTTCCAAAGTTCAGTTGGTAGATGAATTCTTGCGTGATAGGGACACCATTTTGCATGATCTACGCCACCATCTCCTAATAGCTCAGAACCGTATGAAGTGCCACGCTGATCAACATCGTAGAGAAATGTCCTTTGTAGTAGGAGATTATGTATACCTCCGCCTCCAACCATATAGACAAACATCTGTGGCTTTCCGAGCTGCCATTAAGTTAGCTCCACGTTTCTATGGGCCATACAAAATCACAGCACGAATTGGGGCAGTAGCATATAGGCTGGAATTGCCTCCTGAATCCCAGATACACAATGTCTTTCATGTTAGTCGCCTCAAGAGACACTTGGGGTAGGACGTTCCACCTCTCGCAGTCCTACCTCCTATTTCAGACAATTCAACAATGCTTCCTCAACCTGAGTTTGTCTTGGACCGAAGAGTGATCCAAAAGGGCAAATATCAACCTAAATCATAAATTTTAGTAAAGTGGGCTAGAGCATCGATAGAGGATGCTACGTGGGAAAATGAATGGACTTTAGGTAGGGAGGAGTTGATGGGTGCGAAAACGCACCAGCCCTCACGCGTTCGCAGAGAAGAAGGAAGATGGTTAGGGCTGATCCTGGGGCAACGATCATGCTCAGAAGAGTTGGGGGAACACCCGATCGGTTAGTGAGGAACCACTAAAGTAGTTAGAGGCATTCTGATAGGTATGAAAGGCACGTAGGTGAGTCCATAGCTTCTCTACTGATTTTCTGTTACGATCCAACTAAATTAGTGAAATCAATGTAATTTCCTTTCAATAATCTGATCTGTAAGGCTATATAAATGCCAAGGAATCTAGAGAATTATATGGATATGAAGATTTAATCTCCCTCCTTTGTGTGTCGCCTTCTTCAATTAGAACCAAAATTAATCCCTAACAGATACCTTGATTCCATGAATTAGATTTCTCTTTCCACTTTGAAATCAGTCATGATAAGTCCTCCACAACTAGAATACACAAGTATGATGAAATGAAATGGGATCTCCTTGTCTTGGTCTCTGGATAGAGAGAATTTGTCAAATTTTGAACCATTCAAGAGGATGGAGTATGACATTGAGGATCTTATTTCATTTTGTCATATGCTTTATTTATGTCAAATTTTTTTCTCCATGACAGCTCCAATTCCTTGCTTCTTTTTCATACTATGGATCAATTCCTATGCAAGTCTAGTGTTTTCAAAAATCCAACTACTAGGATCAAAAGCTACTTGAAATGAAGAGATGATTTTTTTGGAGAAGAGGCCTCATTCTATTGATCAATATTTAGAAATGATTTTGTAGATGACATTGCATGGACTAATTTTTCCAAAATGGAAAATTAAGATAGATTGATTTATTTTTTGTGATAAAATGATCATTGTTTCATTAATTTCAAGTAGAAGAGTCCATGTTCATCATGCAAAGAATTCTTGAACATAGTTGACAATATCCAACCTTACCACTTCCTAATTTTTTTTTAAAGCCTACTAACATTCCATCTGAGCCAAGTGCTTTCATAAGATGAATACTCCATAAAAGTTTCTTAATTTTCCCAATATTTGAAATTTTTGCATAACAATTCATCTTCCCTACTTCCTACGTAAGGTGTGAACACAATGTCCAGATGAAAGAAATCCTAAGGATCAATTGAATGAAATTTATTCTAAAAATGATTGCAAATATAATGTCACATTTCTTTTTATCCTTGTAGCCAAATTCCTCTTTCATTTTGAATATACTACATAGTATGTTTTTCTACTCCTAAATAGAATTGATAGATGAAAAAATTTACTTTAAATAATAATAATTCTACTTCCATTAAATGTATTCAACTTTATAACTAAAAAAATATTCTAAAACTGAATAAGGAAAAGAGATTAGGATATAAACAATGAAAAATATTAAAATTATAATTTTGTCCCATTAAATATACTTTATTACTTGTTAGGAAATTTTTATTAATAAAATATTATTATACTATTTGATGACTCTATGAAAATAGAGTCATTTGCGTATTTTTTTACTTAATATTTACTTGTTTTATTTAATAAATATTATTTTTATAGTAAAAAAAATTAAAATATAATTCTTTTAGTGAAAAGGGGTGAAAATATATTTTTTTGGATTTTTCTAGAATTTTTAACATAGGACCAATAAAAAGTTGCCATGTGGCATGCCACATAAGCAGCGGAGTAGACTGAGCAAACCACGTAAGCACGGAGATTGAATCACGTTGCGCCACATGTGAGGAGGACAAACACATGCCATATGTCAGCACGACGTTCAATCTGAGTTTGAAAATCGGTCAACGCGCCATGCCACGTGTTACCACACCATTGCTCCGCGCTTTCCACCCGTGCGCCATGCCATACGTTCCTGTGAATCATGTCGCACTACATGTTGCTGACTCGGCGAGCGTTGACTCTAATCGGTCTCCCCTGCCATGTGTCACTCCCTGATTCGCCCAATGAATTTCTAATGCCACATGTCACGTTGTGATTGGCTAAAACTGTCAATTTTACTTGTTTTGATCGTAGCCCTTGATCTAAATCTGATCGGACAGTCCAGATCGTACCTGAGCTTTATTTAAGCCCTTAATCACTCTATAAACCCTAATTAGCCTCCATTAGCATAATTTTGATCAGTTTTTAGAGCTACAAAGAGAGAAAATTATAGAAAAATTCAAGATACGATACAATTTTGGTGAAGATTCAAGAGGGAATTAATACTACAATTCAAGAGATTGATAGTATTTCTTTTTCTACTATTTTCTTTATTAATTTTATGTCTTTCTTTATGAAAAATATGAGGTTTATGAACACAATTATGTGTAATTAATTTATTAATCTAGGGATCTTATGAACCCAATTTTTACGATGTGATGATCAAATATTTTACCCTAATTATAATTATAATTTAATTATATTATTTAATCTGATTTGCATGCTATTAATTGTTTGACCAACAATTTATCTATACAGGTAATTAAATAGATTTGAGAAAATTATTTAATTGTTTGTCTTGATTAAATAACACGTATAGTTTCTAGGTAGAGATATACGTTTCTTATGTATGTCATCCATAATTGATGAACTTAATGAATAGTATGTAATTTAATTGACATGAGAGTGTGATTAAATTAATTACTATATGGTGTGTTGTTTACTTGAGAGAGGAATACATGTTAGATTAGATTTAATTGATCATGTAATTAATTGATATTATATTAGAAGAATTTTAGCAATTCGTATGTTTAGAAAATTGGGGGATTAAATATTCCTAAATATTTTCTCATATATATTCTTAGTCACAAAATTTACTTTTAGTTATTTTAATTTTACTTCCTCAAAATATAAAAACACAAAAAAAAAATTACGTATTCATTGCACACACAATTTATGTGACGATCACTATTCAAAAAGTTACTAATATTTTTCAATTTTACTGAGAGAGTGACTTAAGTATCTATTGTGAAAGCAAAATGATTTAAGTGCTTATTGTAAAAACAAAGTGACTAAAATGTCCATTTGACATAAGCAAAATAACTATTAAGATACTTAATCCAAATAAAAATTTTATTTTCTATTTAAAAATTTTAAAAAATATTAGTTAATAAAATAAAGATTAAAAATGAAATAAATTATATACCTTTCTCACATATTTACAATTTCTCTCTCTTATCTATATATCTCTCAATTTCTCTCTTACTTTTATCTCTTATTGTTAAAAAAATATAATTTATCTTTTTTAGAAATCCATAGTTTATTGATTGAAATGTATATTCATTATTCTTATTATTATAGTTCTTAGTTACATTGGATGCTAAAAAAGTAATAGTTATTATGGATATTAACATTTTTATTCTTATATTATTATTTTTTGTCTTATTTTACATTTTAAAAAAAATCATGCTATTTTATGTATTATTTTATTATTTTAGCTAGTTATTTATTAAACATAGATAAACATTGATATTAAATCATATATCAAAATAGTTAATTGATACAAAGCAAACTTGTAAGGATAATTTTGTTATTTGAGAAGACATCGAAAACTTTATTAATATTTATCCTTTTAATTAATTATAAGAGTATAATAGAACAATATAGCTAATGATTCTATGAAAATAGAGTTATTAACGCACTTTTTACTTAATATTTACTTATTTTATTCAATAAATAGTATTTTTATGAAAAAAAATATTAAAATATAATTTTTTTAGTGAAATAGGAATGACAATATAATTTTTGAAATTTTTTAGATTTTTTTTTAAATTTTCTAAATTTTTAATGAAGGATTAATAAGGAGTTGCCACGCAAGCAAATGAGCTAACTCGATAAGCCACACGAACACCATGTAAGCAGGGACAATGAATCACGTTACATCGTGTGTGAGGAGGATGAAACATGCGCCATGTGTCAACACAACGTTCAATCTGAGTTCGAAAATTGGTTAACCTTGTTGCCATATGTCACCACGTCATTGCTTCGCACATTCTACCTGTGTGCCACACCATCCGTTTCTAAGAATCACGTCATACCGCGTGTCACTGACTCAGCCAATGCTGACTCTGACTGGTCTCCCTTACCATGTGTCGCTTCTCGATTCGTCCAATAAATTTCTGATGCCACATGTCAAGTTATGATTGGCTAGGGTTTTTTATTGTAGTCTTTGATCTAAAGTTGATCTAACGGTCTATATCATACTTAAAGTAATATTTAAGCCCCTAATCACTTCATAAACCCTAAGTGACCTCCATTAGCATAAGTTTGGTCAATTTTTGGAGCTAAAAAGAGAGAAAAATACAAAAAAATTTAAGAGATGATACAATTTGGTGGAGATTCAAGAGATTGATTGTATTTCTTTTTCTACTCTTTTCTTTATCAATTTTTATTTCTTTCTTAATGAAAAATATGAGTTTTATGAACACAATTATGTGTAATTAATTTATTAATCTAGGGATCTTATGAATCCAATTTTTACCATGTGATGATCTAATATTTTATCCTAATTATAATTTTAATTTAATTATATTATTTAATTTGATTTGCATGCTATTAATTGTTTGGTCAACAATTTATCTATAGATGCAATTAAATAGATTTAAGAGAATTATTTAATTGTTTATCTTGATTAAATAACATGTATAATTTCTAGGTAGAGATGTACGATTCTTATGTATGTGATCCATAATTGATGAACTTAATGAGTAGTATGCAATTTAATTGGCATGAGTGTGATTAAATTATTTACTATATGATGTATAGTTTACTTGAGAGAGTAGTACATGTTAGATTAGATTCAATTGATCATGTAATTAATTTATAATTATATTGGGAGGATTTTAGCGATTCGTATATTTAGAAAATTGGGGGATTAAGTATTCCTAGATATTTTCTCATATATCTTTTTAGTTATCAAATTTGATTTAATTAATTATTGCTATTTACATTTAGTTATTTTAATTTTGTTTTCATAAAATATAAAAACATAAAAAAAATTTGATTTTTTATTTTCTTAAGTTTTAAAAATTACTTTCTAATAAAATAATCTCTGTGGAAACGATATTTTCTTATCGTTATATTACTTATTATGATACGAATACTTCGATATTCATTGGACACACTTCGTATGTAACGATCAATAGCTACTCAAATACGATCTAAAATTAGAAAGTGAAAAAAAACTAAAATTTGTAACAACAAAAACACGGACCCTTCTCTCTCCGATGATCGTGAAGACAAGTGAGCCTTAAATTTATTTATTATCATTTATTAATAACTTAATTATGTTTTATTATTCATATAAAAAATAATAACATCATTAATATATATCTTATATATTTTTAATATTAAAAAAATATAATATATTATTTTATTTTAAATATTGTTTAATAAATTAAATTATAATTATTTAGATCGATTTAATATTGAATGATATATAATTAAATATTATTCATTATTATTTTGATGCAAATTTTATTGATATAAGCTTTATATATATTACTTTTTATAATTTTAATTATTTATTACACTAGATATAAAAAATTCTCAACATTCAGTAGTTATAAAAGTATCCCAAAAAATTTTTTTAACAACCGTTAATAAGATACTAAGGAGGTTGTTCTGTTAGGATTTAATTAGAAAGACTTTGATATATTTTAAATTATAAGACGTTTATAAGGGTGTACATATTCAAATAGGACTTTGAAATACTATAATAGATTTTAAAAATTTAAAGTTTAAATGTATTTATTTAAGATTTTTACGAATTTATAGAAATTTAGCGGTATTCAATTAAAAATTTTAATTTTAAGACTTTATAAAAATTTATAAAAATCTATATGAATTTAAGTGTATTTAATTACTACTTTTTAAAAGTTTACAAAAGTTTACGCTTGTTCAAAATATCAATAACTTTTACAAGTGTGTATTTAAATAGGACTTTGGTAGGCTTTAATAAATTCTAAAAATTTATAAAAATATAGGTGTATTTATTTAATACTTTTTAAGAATTCATAAAACTTTAGCTTTATTCAATTAAATGTTTTTTAGACTTTTTAAAAGTTTATAAAAATCTATACAAATTTAAGTATATTTAATTAATATTTTTTAAAAATTTACAAAAATATGATGTATTCAAAATATAAATGACTTTTAAAGATAAGAGACTTTTAAGAATTTTAAACATTTTAATATATAAATAAAATCTACTATAAATTGATTTATAGTAATTCAATATCTATAAAACATAAATTAATTTATAATTAATTAAAAGTTTTTATTTATATTTCTCATGTACCAACCTTAAAGAAATAATTTGCTTAATATATTTTTCTTTTAATAGGTATTAAGGATCAAATATCTCACAATAATAACTTTTAATATAAGTTAAGTTGGGCATATGTCTATGTTCAATTAACACAAACCTATATTTGTTATTATAAATTTTGGATATTTTTATAGCTTAAAGAAAAATATAGATTTTATTAAATTTTAAAATAAAATATATAATAATATATTGAGTATTTTTTATAATTGTAAAGGGTTTATTAAAAAATTATAAAATGATTAAAAATAAAGGGAGAAAGCATGAGTATGATAAAATTTTAAAATATATTAAATTTATATGTCATTAGAAGTGTATAAAAATTTATGAAAAAAGTTATATGAATCTTTTCAAACTTGTATAGGGATTTTAGAAATTTAATAAAATATATGCTCAAGTCTTTAAAAATTTATTAAAATTGTATATTTTTTAGAATTTTAAATATATGAAAATCTATTTAAATTCTAATTGAATACATGTTTTTTGAAAATTTCATTTAATTAGAAATTATTTTAAATTTTAGATACATTTTAGTTATAGATAAAGTCTATCATAAATAATATATAGATGTATAAAAGCAATGTTAACCCTCCCTAATATATTACTTTTAATACATCTATCATCTCACATAGGAGACTTTTTTTTTAAACTCTTTTCATTTTTTTATTTTTCTTTTGATTTCATTCTTTTTTTCCTCCATATTTTTCTACTTTCCCTTACCCTTGAATCTCTTGTTTTTATATATTTTTTTACATTTGATGAACTCAACCATTAATTTAAGATTGT
This sequence comes from Hippophae gyantsensis, assembly GCA_030763125.1. Taxonomy (NCBI): domain Eukaryota; kingdom Viridiplantae; phylum Streptophyta; class Magnoliopsida; order Rosales; family Elaeagnaceae; genus Hippophae; species Hippophae gyantsensis. The sequence goes on from CM061036.1 coordinate 29,473,993, forward strand.
TTTTTTTTAATAATATCACATAAAATTATTAAAAAATTCAATATTCATAAAACATAATTAATTTATAATTAACTATAACTTTTTTTTATATATAATTCACGCATACTAACCTTAAATTGATAATTTTATTAATATATTTTTTTCTTAATAATTATTAGGAACCAATAATCTCACAACTTTTATTATAAGCTAAAATGGGCACATACCTCTCTTCAATTAATACAAGTTGCATTTTCTTTTATAAAAACTCTATATATTTTTACAACTTAAAAATAATATAAGTTTTATTAAATTTTTAAATAAAATACATAATAACATATTTAATATTTTTGATTATTATAAAGGGTTCATTAAAAAATTATAATTAAGAGTATAGTAAATAAGTGTGATAACCATAAAAATTGGGTTAATTATAAATGTTTCCTCTAGGTATTTTGAAACAGTAAAAAGATCCTATATATTTGAAAAATAACAAATATATCCCTTATTATCACTATTTCTTAATTTTTCAAGAAAAATATATGCATTAAAGTCAATGAAGTCATAAAATTTAAGAGAGAATATTATAATAAAATTATAATATAATGGGTATAATTACTTATTTTTCAAACTTAAAAGGTGGTTTTGTAATTTTGAAAAAAGTCAAGGGTTTTGTGGTAATTTTTTCATAAAATTTTTAGAACATATTAAATTTTATAAAAGTAAGTAGAGGGCTATAAAATAATTTCAAAAAAATCATACAAATCTATTCAAACTTATATAAATTTTTTTAAAAATTTAATAAAATACATGTTAAATTATTTAAAAATCTATTAAAATTCGTAAATTTTTTAGAATTTAAGATCTATCAAAATCTCTTTAATCCTAATTAAATACACCATCTTTCAAGATTTCAACATATATTTTATTAAATTTTTAAAAACTATAAAAAAAGATACGTTAACAAGATTATCAATTAAACTCTTATTTTTTACTTGTATTATTTTTTAAGTGACATATATAAATTTTATTTTTTTGGACTCTTTTCATATTTTTAATGAAAATGAATATGTAAAAAGAAATAATATGTTATCTGAATAATAATGTAAATAAGAATAAAAGTATAGTTGAGAGTTCTTATTACTGTTTTAAAAATAAATGTTCACACAAAATGATAAAAATAATATAAAGATATTTTCGTTAGCGATAAGTGAAATAAAACATATTTGACCCTTTATCAACTTTCATCTCAAATCTTTTATCAGTTGCAGTTGATCATAGGTTAATATTTCTTGAAACAGAACTTCATTTCTTCTTAACTTTAATCTGCCCCGATAAAAAAAAAACCACCTTCGTCATTCGGCATTTTGGGTTAGGGTTCTTGACGTATGTATTGTATTTTCTATACACACTTAGTATTGTATCATAAACTTAATTTATTATTTTCTATAAATAATTTATTATTATTTTTTTAGACTTTATTTATTATATCAATAAATACTATTAGTTATAGAAAATAATTTAATAAACGTGAGATTAATAAATGCAAGTAGCTATAGATAATATTTTGTAGATACGAAACTAATTAATGTAAATAGTTGAATAAGTAATTTAATAAGTGGTTGTGAGGTGTAGAGAAGTGTTTTTAGAAACTTATAAATAAAACTTCTCTAGGACTATTTGTAATAAAAAAAAATTAACAGCTTCTAAGAGAGTGAAGAAGCAAAATAAGAATGAGTTGTATTTTATATTTTGAATGAAAGTGCTCTTGTAATATTTCTTTGAGTTCGAATAAAAGTTGTTTGTGTGAGTGTTTCATTTCCAACGAAATGGTATCAGAGCTATGTTGGAAAGTATACACTCTTCCATATCAAATCGAAGGCATCGACGAGAGGAATCCGACGCCACAAAAATTTCCCTTATCGGAGTTTAGATGCACCACCACGTGTCACTAGAAGATTTCTACCAGAAATTAAGTTGACTCATCGAGTTTAGCCGAGTTAGCTAAGTTGGAGCCATTGATCGGAAAAAAATTGAATTTTTGTTTTAGAGTTCCTTCCGAGGTTTTTCAGCATTCCAGATTCATCTGTGCAAATAGAATTTACAAATTCTCATCATATTGAAAGATATGGAATATGATATGGTACCATTCCAAGTCCCGACAATCAACAACAACAACTACAATAATTGGAGTATCAAAATAAAGGTATTTCTTGGATCACAAGAAGTGTGAGATATCATACAGAAAGGCTATAACGAGCCTACGGATGATGCTGCTTTTGTTACTCTTACACCTGATCAAAAGACAACTTTGAAGAATTCAAGAAAGAGATATAAGAAAGCTCTCTACCTCATCTACTAAATATTAGATGATGATGGATTTGAAAAGATTTCGAGTGCAAGCTCTACCAAGGAAGCGTGGGGGAAGTTGTAAACCTCATACAAATGAGTTGAAAAGGTGAAGAAAGTTTGTCTCCAAACATTAAGATGTGAATTTGAATCCTTACATATGAAAGTATCTGAGTTTATTTCAAATTATTTCTCAAGAGTAGTAACTGTTTCTAATCAATTAAAAAAAAATGGTGAAAATTTAGAAAATGTGAGGATAGTAGAGAAGATACTTCGTTCATTGGATCCCAAATTTGAGGACATCGTCGTGATGATTGAAGAAAATAAAGACTTGGAAGAAATGATGATCGAGTAACTCCAAGGATCATTGCAAGCATACGAAGAGAAACATAAAAAGAAGTAAGAGTTTATTGAGCAAATCCTCAAGAAAAAACTCAAGGATATACATGAAATCCAAGACAATGATAAAACCAACATGGTTAAGGTAGAGGTAGAGGTAGAGGCTGTGGATGAGGTGGAAATAATGGTAATGGAAGAGGTTGGAATTACAACAACAATAATTCCGACAACAAATATGTGAAAGGAGAAAGCTCAACACGAGGCCATGGAAGAATTAATCTGAACTCGAGGTATGACAAATCTCAAGTTCGATGTTATAATTATCATAAGTTTGGGCATTATGCTTCAGAATGTAGAGCTTCTAACAACAAAATTGAGGAAAGGATAGATGGAAAAGAAAGTTTTCTTCTAGCATGAAAGGAAACTGATGGTGGCCAAGCAAATTCCTGGTATCTTAACAGTGGTGCAAGCAATCATATGTGTAGAAGGAAATACATGTTCATTAAGCTAGACGAGTTAGTAAGTGGAAATGTTTCGTTTGGAGATGATTCCACAATAGTGGTGAAAGAGAGAGGTAACATCCTTATCTGTTTGAAAGATGAGAGACATCAATTTATTTATAATGTCTACTATATGCCCAATATGAAAAGTAACATCTTGAGTTTAGGTAAAGTGTTAGAGAAAGGTTATGATATTCATATGAAGGATTATAATCTTTCTATAAAAGATGATAATAATAACTTCATTGTTCTTGATCAACATACAAAATGATGTTGCAAAGTGCCTAAAAGCTTGCTATAAAGTTGCATCATAGCTTTGGCATCTTCAATTTAGGCATCTCAATTTTGGAGATCTAAAACTACTATCTAAGAAGGTGATGGTGAGGGGACTATCTCGCATTAACCATCCTAACCAGCTTTGTGAAGGGTGTCTAATTGGGAAGCAATTCAGGAAAAGCTTTCCAAAGGAGTCAGAATCAAAAGCCTAGAAGCCCCTTGAGCTCATCCATACCGATGTGTATGGTCTGATCAAGCCAAGTTATCTCAATAATAGTAATTATTTTCTTCTTTTCATTGATGATTTTTCAAGAAAAACTTAGTTATATTTCTTGAAATATAAGTTAGAAGTTTTCAAAGTCTTCAAGAAGTCCAAAGCTATAGTGGAGAGAGAAAGTGGTAGAAAAATCATAGCCATGAGATCTGACCGAAGTGGAGAATTTATATCTAGGGAGTTTTAAGAGTTTTGTGAAGCAAATGGAATTCATCGACCAATGACAGTTCCTATATCCCCCCACCATTTGGGCGGAAGCAGTGGCATGTGCATTCTACTTGTCAAATCAATCTCCAACAAGAAGTATATAGGGAAATACACCACAAGAGGTATGGAGTGAAATAAAGCCTACATTTTCCTACCTGAGAATCTTTGGAAGTATAGCACATATTCATGTTCTAGAAGAGAAAAGAACAAAGCTTGATGATAAAAACAAGAGTTTTATCTTCATCGGTTATTTTTCTAATTCGAAGGGCTATAAGCTGTACAATCCAGACAACAAGAAGATTGTGATTAGTCGAGATGTGGTATTCAACGAATAAGGAGAATGGGATTTTAACTCTTATGCAGATGACTTCAATTTCTTTCCTCGGTTTGAAAAAGATGAGCAGACAATGAGGGAGCAACTAGGTGAACCTTAACAAGAGCTTGTAACTCCACCCATTTCACCAACATCAACCACTCAAGAAGAATCATCACCTTCATCATCTTTAAGTGAAATTAAAGATGAAAGAGTTGTGTCACGCACACGAAGTCTAAGAGATCTCGATGAGGTAATAGAATGACAAGATAACCTTACATTATTTTATCTATTTTCCGATTGTGAACTAGTTAGCTTTCAATAAGCAGTACAAGAGAAGAAGTGGAGAGATGCGTTGGACAGAGAAATCAAATCCATCAAGAAGAATTACATATGGGAATACACTTCACTTCCCAAGGGATATAAGGCAATAGGTGTCAAATGGGTGTAAAAAACAAAGAAAAACTCTAAAGGAGAGATTGAAAAGCACAAGGCAAGGCTAGTCGTTAAAGGCTATAGTCAAAATGTTGGAATTGACTATGATGAGGTATTTGCTCTTATTGCTCGATTGGAAACTATTAGACTAATCATTTCTTTGGCAGCTCAAAACAAGTGGAACATACATCAAATGGATGTAAAATATGCCTTCTTAAATGGAGTTCTTGAAGAGGAAGTATAAATTAAGCAACCATCAGGCTACGAAGTCAAAGGCCATAAAGACAAGGTGTTGAAGTTGAAAAAGGATCTTTACGGGTTAAAACAAGCATCAAGGGCATGGAATAGCCAAATCGACAAGTACTTCTAAGAGAATGGCTTCAAAAAATGTCTTTACGAGCATACTCTTTATATCAAGATCAAATATGGAGATATTTTAATCGTATGCCTCTATATGGATGATTTGATCTTCACTAGAAGAAACCCAAGCATGTTCAATGATTTCAAGGAAGTGATGACGAAGGAATTTGAGATGATAGACATGGGGCTCATGGCATACTACCTTGGCATTGAAGTTAAGCAACAAAAGGATGGAATTTTCATTTCACAAGAAAGCTATGCAAATGAGATCTTGAAGAAGTTCAAGATGGAGAATTTTAAGTCGATAAACACATCGACGGAATATGGAATCAAGATGTCCAAACATGAATAAGGCAAAAGTGTAGATCCAATATTCTTCAAAATTTTGGTAAGAAGTCTACACTATCTATCTTGCACGAGGCCCGATAATCTTCATGCAATTGGATTGGTTAGTCGCTACATGGAATCTCCAATAACCACCCATTTTAAAGCAACAAAGAGAATTCTTCACTATTTGAAAGGTACAATTGACTTTGGCTTATTCTACTCAATTTCTATTGATTTACAAGCTTGTTGGATATAGCGATAGTGATTGGGGTGGAAACATAGATAATCGAAGAAGCACTATTAGATTCGTATTTTTCATAGGAGATACGACTTTCACATTGATGTAAAAGAAACAATCAATTATCACATTTTCCACTTATGAAGCGGAATATGTTACTGCTACCTCATGCACTTTTCATGCAATTTAGTTTAGAAATATATAGAAGAAGATAGGCTTGATACAAGAAGAGCCGACTAAGGTTTGTGTCAACAACAAGTCAGCCATTGCCTTAGCAAAGAATCCAGTATTCCATAATCAAAGCAAGCACATCAATATTTGATACCATTATATAAAGGAGTGTGTTGCAAGAAAGGATGTGCAAGTTGAATATGTGAAATCACAAGATCAACTTGCCAATATTTTTACCAAGCCACTAACAAGCGAAGACTTCATAAGATTGAGAAACTTGGGTCACAAGATCAAGTTTAAGGGGGTGTTGGATCATAAACTTGATTTATTATTTTCTAGAAGTCACTTATTATTATTTATCTTAAACTTTGTTTGTTGTATCAATAAATGCTAGTAGTTGTAGAAGATGATTTAGTAAGCGTGAGACTAATACATGCAAGTAGATATGGTTAGTATTTTGTAGATGTGAGACTAATTAATATAAGTAGTTGGAGAAGTAATTTAATGAGTGGTTGTGAGGTGTAGATAAGTGTTTTTGGAAGCCTACAAATAAAAGTTCTTTGGGACCATTTGTAATCAAGAAAAAATAAGAGTGAGTTGTATCTTGTATTTTGAGTGAGAGTGCTCTTGTAATATTTCTTTGAGTTTGAATAAAAATTGTTTGTGTGAGTATTTCATTTCCAACATTTACATGATGAATCTCATATAAACAAACAAAAGTGACATTCTAGGTTCAATTAATTTTACATGATCTTGCAACCATTAATTAACAATGAAGAATTTTTCCATGGTTTTATTTTAATCTGTTTATTCAAATTTAACACTGAGAGGTTTGGGATTCCTCTTTTTAAAGATATCACGTTTGTTTTTTGAAGCAGGCGGGTGAAGTAATTGCTTAAGAAGTTGGTTAAATTTATTTAATGCTGGAATTGTGACCACTAGAGGGTTAGGGACAAGCAAAATATGGGGACTGCACACCGAAGGTATGAGTGAATTATGTATTTCATTAATTAGGATGAAACTTTAAGAGGCTAAACTATTGTCTATGATTTTTATTACAATTTTATACGGCTCATGTTACATTGCCTTGCTATGTTTCAGTGGAACTTAAAAAATATCTAATGACATTACTAGACTTATAATCACTACACTTCTGGGAGATGTTTGGTTTTTTAATTGGCACATCATTTCCAAGCCTTTCTCTTATCATGGTATATAGTGCATTAGTGTATATATCTGCTTGTTTTTGTATCAAATTAGATCCTAATACATATTTGATTTGTCTTAATTTTGTAGATTAAATTACCTTCAAGCCTTGTGTCATCTTGATGTAGCCATCAATAATATCAAATCTACCCCTACCAAGAGCGGAATAGTTCATAAGTTTGAAGAAAGTCCTGAATCTATTGGATTAATCAATGTTCCTAAGGTACTTATTATGGAAAGTTGAGAATGAATGTGTCTGTAAATGATTATCTTACATAGTAGTATACATAATCATTTACATGATATAATGATATTTTGGAATAATGATATTGACATAATCATGAAATTTTTTAAGTATATTATTATAATACATTAATTGAAATTATATAAATTCCTTTGTATCATTATGCGATAACAATAACAAATACATCATAAATTTTTTTCTCTTTCTTACATTATTGTGGTATCAAGCAGGTTCATATATATATGATAGCGGGATATCGACCAGCTTTGCAATGGAGGATTCCTTGAAGATATTCAACCATGAAAATTGAGCCACACTAACAGTAATATCGGTTGTATGTCTTGCTGCGATTTGTAATTAGCAGTAATATCGGCCAGAAAAGCTTCGAGATCGGCCTTATCAATCTTTGAAGCAGCCTCACCTACTGTAATAGAGTTCATTAACATCACAAAGATTTGATCTTTGATAGTTTCTTCCTCGGATCTTTGAGAGAAAACATAGCTAGTGACCCAATTACTCCAGAACCATCTTTATCTGTTTCTTTTGTAAACTTTTGCTAATATCTGTCATCACCCAAACCATAATTTGTCTTCCTAATTGGAACTCCATATTATCTACATGAGGTAAAAATCCATCCATTTTTTTGTCAATCCAAAAAAAGATCCATGCGTCGATCTACTTGTTGTCACTGTTGACATCGAACTGGTTAAATACCTTCTGGATTTCTTACATGTCTTGAAGGTACACTACTAGTTTTAAAGGGTTTGATTTAGAGCTTGGGTTCATAGCCATGGCTCCCATTTTTGAAGCTCCGCTAAAGGTTTAAACAGAGTATTCGTTTTTTTTGCTCAAGTTTTGCATTCATTTACTCCACTTCCTCGGTCCAAAAAAAAAGTCTCCAACACTTGATATATATTAGCTTTCATTTGGAAATTGATAGTAAAAACTTAGAGTTGCTTATTGCTATTAAGAATGAGAGATACTAAAGTTCAAATTGAAAAAACAAACAGAGATGTTAAAAAGTAAAGAATTTTATAATCTTAATAGAGATTTCTATTTTCTGGAAAGTTTAGATAAATGGTGCTTGTAATGGCACCATTAATTGGAAGTAATTATGTCACTTGAAGTAGATTTATGAAGATTTCTCTTGGAGCCAAGCTAAGTTGGATTTTGTTGATGATAGGTTTCCTATACCTAATAAAGAAAATACAGAGTATGAACTTTGGACAATAGATAACTACATGGTAACTTCTTGGATACTTAATTCCATATCTAAGGACCTTGTTGATAGTTTTTGTTAAACAACTTCAACCAAAGAGTTGTGGGATGAGATAGTTGAAAGATATGGTGAGAGCAATAAGCCCTTGCTTTATCAGATTCAAAGAGATATTGCTTCAATATCTCAAGGTAATGATTCTATTACAAAATATTCTGACAAACTGAAGTGCTTGTGGGATGAATTTACTTGCCTTATGTCTTTACCTCCTTATACATGTGGAGCTGCAAAGGTAATTTTAGATTTTTACACTATGAATAGACTGATGCAATTCTTTATGGGATTAAATGAATGCTACAATCCTACTAGAAATCAAATTCCGATCATGGATCCATTGTCAACTGTGAATCGTGCTTATTCAATGTTTCTTAGTGTTGAAAAACAGAAAGAGTTTCATGTTAATTTTAATGAAAGCATTGAAGTTGTTGGATTACTAGCCAAAACTCAAGTAAGAATGAGTCAATTTAAGAAAGATACTTCTATGAAAGAAGTTGTTGCTAAGAAAAAAGAAAAGAAGAATAAGGCCTGTGAATATTGCAAAATGAAAGGGCATGGAAAATAATTTGTTTTAAAATTCATGGAGTTCTAGATTAGTACAAGGAATTGAAGGATCAATAGAAGAAAGGTACTAACAAAGCTATGGTAAATATGGTTGACAATCCCCTTGATTATGAAGATATGAATGAAGCTAGAGGAGAAAAACAAGGTATTTTAGCTAATTTGGTTTAGCAAGAGTTGATGAAGTTAATCAACGGCAAAATGACTGTGGATGGTAACTATGCAAAATTTGCTAGTTTCAACAATTCTACAGGTAACACTTTCTCTCTTTAATGTATTTTAAGTTATGTTACTAGTACTATTGAGTTGTTGAAAATTGGTACTTGAATAGTGGACTCAGGGGCCACCAATCACATGTCACATGCTAGAATTTTTTTTAGCGATCTAAGAAAGCCAAAAAGACCTTCACCAATTTATTTACCAAATGGATCTATGAAATATGTTCATAGCATAAGAGACATTAATATTCCTAATAAAATTTGCCTGAAAAATGTCCTATACATACCAAGTTTTAAATTTAATCTTATATTTGTTCAAAAAATTGCTCACATTTCCCAAATGGAATTTCATTTTACACCAACTACTTGTATTCTGCAAGACCTATAGACTAAAGAGATTCTAAAAGTAGGAAAAACTTTAGGAAGCCTCTATATTTTAAATACTACTAGCTTTCAAGATTTCAATTGTAATAGCTTTATTACAAAAGTTGAGTTTCTAAAATCAAATCCTAATGAAGCGAATTGTATTGATGAAGTTTCTATCAATGAAAAGAAAAGATTTCTTAAAACTCAATTATGGAATAACAGATTGGGACACTGTCCTATAGATGTTTTGAAACGCAATGATTTTTTTAAGAAATAAGATTTAAATTTTTTTGATCCATGTAAAGTTTGTCACAAGTCCAAATAGCAAAGATTACCTTTTCTCATTAGTCATACTAGAGTCTCACAACCTTTTGAATTGATTCACTTAGACTTATGAGGTCCTTATAGCCAAATCTCTATCGAAGGAGCCATATATGTTTTAACTATTGTTGATGACCACACAAGGGCCACTTGGGCTTACCTCATGATCCACAAAAGTCATACCAGTTTTGTTTTTACCAACTTCAACATGATTCATACATAGTATGAGAAACAGATCAAAGTCATAAGGAGTGACAATGGTACATAATTCATAAATTCAAAATTTCAATAATTTCTTTTCAGTAAAGGAATAATTCATCAAAAATCATGTCCTTATACTTCTCAACAAAATGAGGTAGTAGAAAGGAAAAACAAACATCTCTTGCAAATAGCTAGAGTTCTCATATTTTAGGCAGGTTTACCAAATAAATTTTGGGGTTTTTCAATCCTTATGGCCACTTACATCATAAATAGACTTCTATCATCAATTTTAATCTTAGAATCTTTGGATGCTTATGCTATGTGACAAATGTTTTACCAAATAAAGACAAATTTAATGAAAGAGCTTTCAAATGTATATTTCTTGGATACATTTCAACTCAAAAGGCTTTTAGAGTTTATGATTTGAAAAAACATAAATTATATGTTTCAAGAGATGTAAAATTTTATGAACAAATTCTCCCTTATAAAATTGAAAATGGCGGTATCAAAAATATAGAACAAAATGTCTTACCTTTTCCTATAAGTGAAAATGACACTGAACCAATCATCTTAAACACAGACCAATCTCCTTCTATATCCATAACTGATCAAAATATTTCAGATGATTCATCTACTCCTAATGATGATCATGATTTGCCTAATTCCATAGAAGAATATCCAGATAAAAACTAAATAACCAATGAAGCTAAAAAACACAATACCATAATTAGAAGTAAGCTAGCATGGATGGAAGATTATGTTCTTAATTTAGTTATCAAGTCTTCAGATATAATCTCTTGTCAATCTAAGAACATATACTCCACAAACCTTCCCTTTTACAAAGTCTCCTATTTTTCTAATGCTTACATGTTCTTTTTGGAAAATATGTACAATGTTTAAGAACCAAGTTCTTATAAACAAGCTAGTACTAGTGTAGAATGGATAAAAACCATGAATCAAAAGCTGAATGCTCTTGAAAAGAACAATACATGGGAGTTAGAAAACTTGCCAGAAGATAAGAAAGCAATATGATCAAAATGGGTTTATAAAATGAAGTCAAAACATGATGGAAGTGTGGATAGGCACAAGGCAAGTTTGGTTGCAAAGGGGTTTAATCAACTTGAAGGAATCGATTATTTTGAAAGTTTTTTTCCTATAGCCAAAATTGTTACGGTTCGAATTATACTTGATGTTGTAACTTCTAAAGGGTGGCCAATTCATCAATTAGATATAAACAATGCTTTCCTACATGGATTCTTGAATGAATATGTCTATATGTTACCACCTGAAGGATACAACAAGCCTAAAATTAATCAAGTTTGCAAATTAAAAAGATCAATGTATGGACTCAAACAAGCCTTAAGAGAGTGGAATGTTGAATTCTGTGAGAAAATAACTTGTTTTGGATTCAAACAATCAGCTCATGATAACTGTTTATTTATCAAAGAAACTGAATCTTCTTTTACAGTTTTGCTCATTTATGTAGATGATGTTCTACTAACAGGAACTTCAGAGAAGGAGATTGAATTGGTTAAAAAAACATTTAGATTATCAATTCGCTATTAAAGATCTTGGTTATGCAAAATATTTTCTTGGATTAGAAATTACAAGAGGGCCCTCTGGAACTGTTATAAACCAACAAACATATATGCTAGATATTCTTTCTAATTTAGTTCTTCTTGGAGCTAAACCAACAAAGACACATTTTCCCAAAAATCAGAAATTAGTTGTTAAAAAGGGCTCTCCTCTTCTTGAGCTAGAGAAATATAGGCATTTAATTGGAAGGCTGTTATATTTGAACATCAGTCAACCAGATATAAGCTATTTTGTACAACAATTGAGTCAGTTTTTCAATACCCCTTGCAAGACTCATTGGGATGCAACTATGCATTTACTGAGATACTTAAAAGGGTGCCCATCTAAAGGGTTATTTTATTCTAGTCATAATGGTCTTCATTTGCAAGCTTACAATGATGCTGATTGGGCATCCTGTCTTAACACTAGAAATTCCTTAACATGTTTTTGCATCTTCTTTGGTCCAGCTCTCATCTCTTGGAAAACTAAGAAGCAGACTATTGTTTCTCGATCTTCTATTGAAGTAGGATATCATAGCTTAGTTGCAATAGTCTATGACGTATAATGGATTTCATATATTTTGAAAGACTTCAAGATTGATTTCAATACTCCTATCCCACTATGGTGCGACAAGAAAGCTGTCATTCACATAACAAAAAATCCAGTGTTCCATGAAAGAACAAAGTACTTGGATATTGACTGTTACTTGGTTAGAAATCACTTCAAAGAAGATTTCATTAAACAGCAGCATATGTCCTCATAAGAACAAGTAGCATACATGTTCACCATATCCTTATCAACTCCTTAATTTAGCACAATAATAATTGGGTTTGTATGATATCCATCAAACTCCAACTTGAGGAGGGGATGAAGATTTATTATATAGGGACCACGAAAATTATTATGTTGCATAGTAATAGACATAATCATTTGCGTGGCATAATGATGACAAATTTTAAGTATGTTATCGTTGCTCATTAATTGGAATTATATAAATTCCTTTGTACCATTATGTCATAATAATAACAAATACATCATAAAAAAAATTCTCTTCTTAAATTATTTTGTTCAATTATCATTTATGTGTTACTTATTGTTTTTTAGCTCTGCAGATCAGTATTCTCTTACACGTAAATTATATTATAACTATAATTTAGGAACATAAAATTCTCTGCATTGTTTTTGTAAGTATGAAGGAACTTGAGAAGATTGAACAGTTTTTGGATTCGTTTCCGTAGGTTTGGAATTAATGTGATGATATTTTTGGCCTTAGATGGACAATTTTAGGTATTATATATTAACAATAGTGTTTTCTTTTCTTGTGATTTTGCTTTTGATATATGTCTTCTGTGTTTTATTTATTGGACTCATATATATGTTCCAACTAATCGTCGTGGTGCAGAATCACTTCCTCCGGGAATTATCGTGTCATAATCAAATTTTTATCTGTACAGATTATGGGGCCAACCAAGTGAGGTATAAGTCAATTGTAATGAAAGTTGAAACTAACTATGAGTCAGTTGTAACAACTTTTTGACCTTGTATTATTATCTTATATTGTTATTGTTATAAATTAGCACTAGCGGAATTAAAGTTTGGGTTCAATTTTGTTGTATAAATATATAGTTATAGGTAACAGTAAAATAATAAGTAGTGAGAAAAATAAGTGACACACAAAATTTAAGTGGTTCAACTTTTCAATATAAAAAGTTTACTCTACTGACGACAGCACACTAAGGAAAATTCACTGATAATCAAATAAAGATATAAACACAAATATTTAGAGAGCTTCACAAAATATACCAAAAATAACCCAAAATATCTCCCTTTAATTTACTGGTAATATACAACAAGATAAATTAAAAAACTTGCTATTAAATCAAATATTATCATAGAAATGAGATAAAATCCACCAATGGTAGCAGAAATGGACAGCTTGTCCTTGAGGGCTGATTTCTCCTTTTTTCTTCTATTCAGCAGCCTCTAAACTCTTTTTCTCTATTTGTGAAAAATCCACTCTCAGTTTCCTCCCTAGCAGTAGCACCTCACTCTCTCTCTGTTATTAAAAAATATTACCTTGGCTACCTAGCTAAGAAAGAAAAAGGTAATATATATATATGGAAAATAAAAGATAGAGTTTAATAGATATTGGTTTGGGTTGAAAGTTGTTTTGGGCCATAATTTAAAAAAATCTCCACCCTGGCTCAGAACAGAAACATGTTCTTCATATGAAATTCTTTGGATTACCAAATAACTGTCGTCTAAAGCCTTGAAGGGTGATCAGTTGGATTCTCTATAGTGACTATCTTATTGACAACAATAACACCCTGAGATACAATGTCACGAATGAAGTGATATCTGACATCAATATGTTTGGTTCTTTCATGATACGTAGTATTCTTGGTCAAGTGTATCACATTTTGACTATCACAAAATACAACAGAAATATCCTGCTGTAAACCCAAATCATAAACCAAAACTCTAAGCCAAATGGCTTCTATCACTGCTTCTACCACTGCCATATATTCTACCTCTGTGGTAGACAAAATAACTATAGATTGTAAAATATCCTTCCAACTAATGGCATAATGAGAAAGAGTGAAGACCTAACCTATTAGAGATCTTCTAATATCAAAATCACCAGTATACTCAAAGTCTACATAACCAATAACACTGTAACTAGTATTAGAAATTTCATCATATACCAAACCAAAATTAGATGTGCCTCTCAAATACCAAAGTATCCATTTCACTGCTTGCCAATGACCCTTACAAAAATTACTCATATATCTACTAATAACACTAACTATATATGAAATGTCTAGATGAGTACAAACCACAACGTACATAAAACTACCAATGGCACTAGAATATGAAACCTAAGACATGTATTGCACTTCTTCTTCTGATTATGGTGACAAATCTAAAGAAAGCCTGATATGTGCAACTAACGGCGTATTCATAGGTTCAGATTCTTTCATACCAAAACATTAAAAAAACTTTTTCAATATAACTTTTTTGAGTCAAATAAAGTTTTCCCACTTGTTTATCCCTATAAATTTTCATGCCCAAAATTTTCTTCACTACACCCAAATCTTTCATCTCAAACTCACCACTAAGTTGAGACTTTAATTTATAAATCTCAAAGTTATTGTTAGAAGTAATAAACATGCCATCAACATAAATAAACAAATAGACAGATGAACGATCATGGAATATTCTATGATAAACACAACTATCATAATCACTCCTAGAGTAACCATGATCAATCATAAAAGAATCAAACTATTTATACCATTGTCTAGGGGATTGCTTCAACCCATATAAATACTTTTTCAATAAAAAACATGATCTTTTTTACCTAGAACAACAAACCCATCTGGTTGATGCATATATATTTGTTCCTTAAGCTCACCATGTAAGAAGACTGTCTTGACATCAAGCTGTTCTAATTCCATATCAAACAATGCAACCATAGCAGACAACACACAAATAGAGCTATGTTTCACAACAAGTGAAAATACTTCATTGAAGTCAATACTTTTCTTCTGAGAATAACCCTTTGCAACAACACATGCCTTGAACCTAGCTGTTTCAACCTCAATTATACCTTCCTTTTTTCTTAAAACCCATTTATTTACAACAATCATCTGGCCCTTAGGCGGTTTCACTAATTCCCAAGTATGATTCGTATGAAGTGATTTAATCTCTTCATTTATAGCAACCAACCACTGAACAGACTCATCACAAGTGATAGCTTCATGATAACTAGAAGATTTATGCATCTCAATAGACTTTATCACAGATAATGCAAAAGAAACTAAGTTTGCATCTACGTACCTCTAAGGGCGTTGAATCTCTCTTATTCCTTTACCCTTAGCGATACTATATGGTTACTCATGTTGCTCTTCTATTACATCATGAGCAAAATCATCTATCTCATCCACAGATGGTTGATCTGAAGTGCCCTCTTGCACTTGACTAAAAGATCCACTCTTAAGCTCTACCTACTCTTTAACATTGTAGTCTTTACCTAAATGGAAAAATCATCAAACTTAACATCTCTACTAATCAAAAATTTAGGTTATTTGGGTTTAACACATCATAATCTACAACCCTTCACCCCAGAAAGATACCCCAAAAATATGCATTTCAATGCCCTAAGCTCAAGTTCACCATCATTAACATAAGTAATAAGTAGGACAACCAAAAACTTTCAAATGAGAATAATTAGCAAGAGTATCAAAGAATACCTCGAACGAAGTCTTCAACTCAATTGTAGTTGATGGAGATCGATTCACCAAATAGCAAGCATGGTTACAAGCTTCAACCTAAAAAGATTTATCCAAGTCAGCTTGAATGAGCATACAACGGGCTCTTTCTAAGAGAGTCCTATTCATATGTTCTGCTACTCTATTTTGTTGTGGTGTATGATGCACAATGTTGTGTCTTACTAAGTCATTTCTTTCACAAAACTCATTAAATTGGCTTTCACAAAATTCCAAACTATTGTTAATCATCAAATGCTTGATTTTCTTGCCTGTTTGATTTTCTATACAAGCTTTGAATTTTACTTTGAGAATGCATCATTATTGTTCTTCAGCAAATACACCTAACACATGACGAGAGAAGTCATTAATAAAAGTCAACATATACCAAGCACCACCCTTAAACATAACACGAGAAGGACCCCAAAGATCTTAATGAATATAATCAACATACCTTTCATTTTATGGATGGCAGTACTGAACTTGACCCTACGATGCTTTCCATAGACGTAATGCCCACAGAAATCAAGTTTCCCAATTTTTTGACCACTAAGCAAATTCTTCTTGCTCAAAATAGACATCCCTATCTCACTCATATGCCCTAGCCACATATGCCACAATCGAGTAGTATTTGAATCTTGATCTGATGAGGACGAAATTGAAACACTACAAATAACAGTGTTACCTTGAAGCACATAAAGGCCACGCGACAATTGCCCTTTAATAACAACGAGAGCACTCTTACTAACTCTTAAAACTCTACCTTCAGATACATACTTGTAGCCTTGTGAATCAAGAATACCCAAAGATATCAAGTTCTTTTTCAAATCTAGAACATGGTGAACATCTTTCAAAATCCTAACAATACCATCATGCATCTTAATTTGAGACAGTACCAATACCAATAACCTTGCAGCACACATTATTTCCCATCAAGACAACACCTCCATCAATAGACTAATAAGAAGCAAACCAGTCCCACTGGGGCACATATTGTAAGTGCAACCAGAATCAAGAATCCAAACATCTCCAAGAGAACCAATAGATACTAATAGAACATTTTCACCATCGGAACTAGAACTATCTGCAACACCAACATCATTAGTACCAGAAGACGTTGTGGTAGATTTTCCTTTACCTCTGAGTTTTGGAAAATTTACTTTCCAATGCTCTTCTTGATAGAAATAGTTGCATTTATCTTTTCTTTTTCTAGATTTAGATCTACACTTGTCTTTATTATTGCTTGTGCCTTTTTCTTGATTTCTACCTCTGACAAATAAACCACTGCTACTATCATTGTTGCTTGTAGACACCTTTTTCTTCAACTCTCTGGAATTCAAAGCTGCTTTCACATCCTCCAAAGAAATAGTGTCTCGTCCATATAGCATGGTATCAACAAAATGTTCAAATGAATGAGGTAAAGAACATAATAGAACTAAGGAATGATCCTCATCATTAATTTTAACACTACCATTTTTTAGATCACGAATAAATTTAGTAAATTCATCAAGGTGATCATGTAAAGGTGTACCTTTTGACATTCTAAATGTATACAAATGCTGCTTCAAATATAATCGACTTGCCAAAGACTTGGTCTTATACAACTTCTTCAATTTAAGCTATAACCCAACAGGAGATTCCTCATTACCAACCTCGCGTAGTACCTTATCAGATAAGGATGACTGAATTAAACTAAGAGCATTTTCCAACAATGCATCTTTTTGTATTTGAGTAATTTACACGGTATTAGAGCTTTGATTATGGAAGATAGTTTTTATCTTTTCAAGAACAAGGAAAAAATTTGAGAGTTCAAGATTCTCATTTGATTCAACTTTTTCACTTTTTTTGTGGCTTCAATCAAGTAAGGATTTATTATTCAAAGATCAAGCATATTTGCATAGAGATTGATCCTAATTTTAGCATATTAGGATTATTTCAAATTTGTGGTTGTATTTTGGATTGTTGTTGTTCTAGTGAGAAATTGGTTGTAAAAGAAAAATATTATGGTTTTGGGTACTCTATATTGAGGGGATTGAAAGATTTGTAGAGATCATTTTGTCAAAATTTTAACATTTTTGAACAGATCTATAATTTGTATAAAGATTGTGATATTTTCTATAATTACTTAAAAGTATGAGGTTTTTTTTGTAATTTTGGAAAATTTTGGGATATATTTGTAATTTTTGAAACAATAAGGGTTCATTTGAGATTTTAAGAATGTTTAGGGGTGTATTTCCAATTTCAAGAAAATTCAAGGATATATTTGCAATTTTAAAAAAGTTCAAGGTTTTTTTTTGCAATTTCTCAAAAACTCAAGAACATATTTGTAATTTTTGGAATTTTGGATACTGTTTGTTTTTGATAGAGATGACTCGCTATAATCTATTAGTGTGAAATTAGATGGGAAAAAATATTTGTATTGAAGTTATGTGATGAAGAACTTTTTAAAAGGGAAAAAGATGTGAAGTTATATTTCTAGAACTATTAATAAACCTAGAAATGATAAGGTAGAATATGAAAAACTATTAGATAATTGGGAAGTTGATAATTCAAAAATTATCACTTGGATAAACAAATTTGTTGAACAATCAATAGGTACTCAATTGGAAAAGTATGAAACAACAAAGGAGGTTTGGCAACATTTGGCAAGATTGTATACACAGTCTAACTTTGCAAAGCAATATTAGTTTAACATGATATTTGAGCTCTCGAACAGAAAGGCATGAGTATTCAAGAGTTCCATTCTGCAATAATAGATCTTTAAGATCAGTTAGCTCTTAGAGAATCGGAAGAACTACATGCTTATGTAGCTTATATTGCTCGTAGAGAAGAGCAACATCTGCTTCAGTTTTTTATGGCACTTCGTGATGATTTTGAGGGTCTTTGTGGCTCTATTCTACATCGTCGCTAGCTTCCATTTATCGATTCAGTAGTTAATGAACTCTTGGATGATGAGATACATCTTAAGCCTCACATAGGAAAAGGAATTCTCTCGGTGCCTAATTCATCAGTTTTGTAGTTCCTTCTAGACCTCCTGCTCACTATGAAAACAAGCCTTACTCGAGGGTTGAGATTGATTAATGCAGTTTTTACAAGTAAAAAGGACATTGGAAGGCTTAATGCCCTATGCTATTGAATTAAGTACCACAACTACACCAACAAAGGCATCACTTTAGGCCTCCATGGTTTGAAAGTCATTTTCAACCACGATCATATTGTCCTCCATAGGTTAACACTGCAGGAGTTGGACCACCATTTGATTCTTTTGGATCCAAAACTCCATCCTCAAATCCCGTATTTGTAGCCCTTTCTGAACAACTTCAAAAGTTCCTTGCTACACAATCACATGCTATGT
Organism: Hippophae gyantsensis; assembly: GCA_030763125.1. Lineage (NCBI taxonomy): Eukaryota > Viridiplantae > Streptophyta > Magnoliopsida > Rosales > Elaeagnaceae > Hippophae > Hippophae gyantsensis. The sequence continues at coordinate 29,493,349 of CM061036.1, forward strand.
CCACTTTTTCTTCGAAAAGTCAATTCCTCTTTAGCTCTTCAGGTATGTCATCGTTTACATGGGTTTTAGATTCTATAGCTTTACATCATACGTCTCCTGATTCGAAATCCTTTATTTCTTTATGTCCTACATCCTCTGTGTCTATCATGACTACTGATGGTACTCCTCTGCCATTAGAAGGAGTTCGTTTTGTTGACACACATCATTTGTCACTTTCTAATGTTTACCACATTCCTAGGCATACATTGAACCTTGTTTTTGTTAGTCAGTTGTGTGATTCTTGTTATTTAGTTTCATTTTCTTTTACCTCTTGTTATGTGTCGGATCCGCAATCTCAGAAGTTGATTGGGATAGGTCGTAGGTGGGGGGATTATATGTTTTGGACTAGTTGAGATTACCAGTATTTGTAGCTCCTAGTGTTGACTTGTCTTCATTTTGTTTGTCTCCTTCATCCTCTAGTTTTTATTTATGACATTCTCATCTTGGTCATGTATCATCTTCCCTTTTAAGATTCTTAGCTTCTATCGGTGCCTTAGGAAATTTGCAATCTCATGATATTTTTGATTGTAGTGGTTGTTAACTTGCAAAATTTTCTACTTTTCCTTTTCATCGAAGTACTTCTTGTTCTATTGCACCATTTGATTTAGTCCACTCTGATGAGTGGGGACTTTCTCCTATTGCTACAAAAGGGAGATCTCGATATTATGTTTCTTTTATTGATTATCACACTAGTTTTGTTGGATTTATCTTATGAAACGTCGTTCTGACTTCTTTGGAATTTATAGTAACTTTTGAGCTCTTGTAAAAATTCAACATTCTGCAGTTATTAAGTGTTTTAGATGTGATTTGGGTGGTGAATATACTTCCAATAAATTTTGTGATCTACTTGCTTTAGATGAAACTATTTTTCAAACTTCTTGTACAGATACTCTTGAGAAAAATGGTGTGCCTGAAAGAAATATAGGCACATTGTTGAAACTGCTCGTTCTATTTTGTTGTCATCTTCAATTCCTAGTGAGTTTTGGGAAGAAGTAGTTCTTATTGCAATCAACCTCATCAATAAGATCCCTTTGTCTCATACTTTAGGTTTGTCACCTTTTGAAAAATTATATGGGTATGCTCCTAATTATTCTTTCTCGAGAGTCTTTAGTTCTACTTGTTTTGTCCTTCCTCATGTAGAGCGTACTAAATTGTCATCCAACTCTACCATTTTTGTGTTTCTTAGTTATGGTGAAGAGTAAAAAAGATATCGTTGTTTTGACTCAATGTCACGAAAACTATATTGTTCTTGTTATGTTGTGTTTCTTGAGCACATATCTTTTTTTCTATTCCTACTACTACTAACAACTTGACCAAGTCTGGTCTCATTCATACTGATCTTTTCTCTAACCAAGCAAATAGTTTATCTCCACATGTCCCTTCCACTACATACTCTAACACATCTATTGCCCCTATAGTTCCTTTTCCTCTTCATTATTCTCGCAAGTTTCGCACTGTTAGTTCTGGAGATACAGATACCTTATAGTCTGGAGCTCTTGATAATCCCACTCCTCTTGCAGTTGCCCAAGCTCCTCCTCAGATTGTAGATTTTACTTCTCGTTATCCTCAGCGTACTCGTAAGTCTACTCACCTTCCAGATTTTGTTTAATCTTGTTATTTCAATTCATTTTCTTCCTTTATAGCATCTATTCATAGTCCTTTTGAGCCCTTATCCTATAAAGAGGTAATTCTTGACCCCCTTTGGCAGCATGCTATGACTGAGGAACTTTCTACTTTACAAAAAATTGGTACTTGGGATTTGGTACCTTTACCTTCTGGTAAAAGTATAATTGGTTCTCGTTGGATATATAAAATCAAGATCAAGTCTAATGGGTCTGTTGAGCGCTACAAAGCTAGATTGATAACAAATGGGTTCTCTTAGCAATATGGTATAAATTATGAAGAGACTTTTGCTCATGTTGCAAAAATGACTACTGTTTGTGCTCTTATTGCATTTGCATTTGTTCGTTAGTGGCATATATCTCAAATGGATGTTAAGAATTATTTCTTGAATGGTGATTTACACGAAGAAGTTTACATGATTCCCCCACTTGGTGTTTCTCATAAGCATGATAAAGTTTGCAAGCTTAAGAAAGCTCTATATGGTCTCAAATAAGCACCTCGAGCTTGGTTTGTGAAGTTTTCTACTGTTATCACTTCTCTTGTGTTTTTCTCCAGTAAGCATGACTCAGTTCTTTTTGTCAAGTGCACCACTACTGGTCGTATTTTGCTTTCTCTATATGTTGATAATATGATTATTACTGGTGATGATGTTGATGAAATTGTAATATTAAAGTTAGAATTAACTTGTTAGTTTGAAATGAATGATTTAGGCCCTTTACGGTACTTTCTGGGTATTGAAGTTACCTTCTCTCCAAAAGGTTATTTTTTCTCTCAATCTAAGTACACTGTTAATATTCTTGAGCGTACTTCTCCTACTGATACCAGAATTGTTGATACTCCTTGTGAGCTTAACGTTCTGTATTCTCCTTCAGATGGTAATTCTTTGTTAGATCTTATCTTATATCACATTATTTTTGACAGTTTGGTTTACCTCACTATCACTCATCCAGATATTGCACAAAATGCAAGTAATTGGTTATATTTTTCTTGGATGTTGTATGCTATTATTTATAATTTAGATTTTGAATGTTGAATGTTGAATGTTGAATCTGTGGAGATGAGTGTCTGCTAGACCATTATGTTAGATGAAATTGGATAATGATCGGATAACAGTGTCATTGAGTCAAATCCCTCAGTTTTCCTGATCTCTTTCACTGATTTGGACTATTTAGTATCCAGACCCTTACCATTGTCATATAATCCATTCATACGAGTAATATCCTTGTATAAATGGATATCACCAGACCTTGAAAAGATATAGAACTTACTTGAGAACACTTTCAAATCTCACTTGTAATCTTACATTATGATATATCAGTATCATAATGAGTACATATTTGACATGAGCTACTCATTTCAATAAGTTAACTTCTTGTCGCTGTCAGGGCCAAGCTGAGAATGGAAGAGCTCCCTGGGAAGTGGTAAGTAAATATTTGAGATGTAACAGTTTCATTTTTTATTTTTTTTTGTGCATTCAACCTTTGCTTTTGTGAAATTTCCATTAGGTGTTATTGTAGAAAAGTTATTAAAAGAGAACATATTTTTCCCCTCAGGATCTGATATTAATCTCTCCCCCTGCGTATTTCTTTTGCTTGGTTCATCTTGCAGGTTAGATAAAGGTGCCGAAGCGAGTGGGCTGAGTTCCAAAATCGCCGTGCTGCTACAAGGAATATCTTGCTCAAATTGGCAAGGATTAAATAATACACCAACCAGAAATTCTTTCGTCTCTCTCTCCCCATGGCCCATTCCTTTTTGGTACATGGACTTTGGTCTTTAGGGGCGTTTGTGGATCCAGTCTTCTTCTTTCATCATGCCTTTGCTCAAGGTGATAAAGCTTGTTTTCTGAGTTAAGTAGTCTCATAGGACATGGTAGCCATACAAGGAAGAGATTCTTGCCGCCCCTGACCTGCTGTAGTAGTATGGGCAGGTACGAACGGGAAGGTTACTTAATAAACATGACAATCTCATACCAATTTTGGATACATTCGAGTAATAATAGTCGATTATAAACGAATAACAGTTTAGTTTAACAATATTTTTTTATTTTCAACATTCATGTAAAAGTATATTTAATTTTGAAAATTAATTGTCAAGAAATATTTAATTTTGAAAATTAAATGTCAAGAAAATTTTTACTCTATAACATTATTTAAAATATTAACATTAATTTTTATATATTAACTATTTATCACAAAAAGTAAAGTAAAAAATATAAAAATAAGAAGAAATATAATCAAATATAATTATTTTAAATATTATGTGTTTTATTATTAAAAGTGTATTTTTATATGTAATTATATGTATATAAAAAATAATATTAATATATATATGGTTTCAATTAATCTTAAATTTAGTATTACAATAATCTTACTCACCTACACCTTCTACACCTTATTACTTACTATTATTTTCGGTTAGATTTTTAAGTGTAATCACAGTTTTAATTATCTCCACTTACAATGTTCATCCTTAGCTACATTTTTTCAGGTTCCAAGTATTACATTTCTCTATGTAATTACTCTCGAGTAATTGCAAAAATAAAACTCTGATGATTGCTGCCACACGTGTACTGAAAGGTTATGAACTCAACAGAGTCCATTGTATTGAAACGTTCAATTTGAATATCTTTCATGGGAAGAGGTAGTGTTACAATGCTTTATGAGTGAAGGAATTGCCACATAGTCAAACGGGACAGAGAGGCCATTGAAATTGTTATATGTTGTTTGAAGATTACTGTTACACATTAGGCATGTCAATACCAGACTTTTATGTGTAATTTTATTCAGTATAATTTGCTGTTAACAACTTTCTATTTTGATGATATAGCATTCCTTTGGGATACTAAAATCCATGTTATATGATACGTAGTTTTACAACAAAATCTTGATTAATGCAGCTTGCAAAGTTTACTTTTTGTCTTCTAACCTTGGTAAGCCTCATTGAAATGTTGTCAATGGGTACTGAGATACCTAAGAGGGACGACTAGTTATGATCTGGTTTATATGAAAATTTTAACCAATGCTTATGTAGAAGATTTTGTGACTAACTTTGCAGGAGACAGAGATAGAAGGCAATCACTCTCTGGATACATTTTTGCAGCGCTTGGAAATATTGTAAGATAGACATATAATCTTCAATCCGTTGTGGCATTTTCCACAGTTGAAAGCTGAGTTCATAGCTTGCACTGAAGTCATAAAATAAAAAAAAATAAAAAAAGGATATCATAATATTGGATTGCCAAATATTTAAAATGCAATGACTTTACACATATATCATAATCAATAATCACCGAATTACCTAAATAATTTTTTTATGTCCTAAAAGTAATTGTTATATCTTATTATTATAAATAGATAATGTTATATCGATTTTTTTCAACATTAAGTAGAATTATTCTTTGTAGAATTTGCAAGATGAACAACTCGTAAGACCTTTAAACACTTTTTGGAGGGTGGTTTTTGACCCTACAATTCTTTAGTCAATAGCTTTAAGATATATGGTAAAAGAGATCTCGGTCTCGTTCTAATAATTAGATAAAAAGAAAAAGTTTACGTTGATTTTCTCCGAATTTTTAAGAAATAATCATAAAATTGATTTTTGGCTTAATGTCCAATGTTATATTTATACAATAAAAAGAAGAAACTATTTGTTACTAAACTAGCTGTTAGAATTCTAATTATTCTCAACACTCCCCCTCAAGTTAGACGTGTAGATATCGATCAACCCTAACTTGCTTAAATTTTCTTTAAATAATTTCAGATATAAAACCTTTGGTGAAGATGTCCGCCAATTTTTTTTCACTTCTCACAAATGGAGTTTCAATTTCCCTTGCTTGAATTTTTTCTCGAATGAAGTGGCAATCCACTTCTATGTGTTTTGTTCTCTCGTGATACACCAGATTGGATGCTATATGTCGCATCACTTGGTTATCGCAAATCATCTTCCATGGTTCTTGAATTTTAATTCCGATATCCAAAAGAAGTTGTTTAATCCAAATTAGCTCGCTTGGTTTTGATGCCATAGCTCGATATTCTGCCTCGGTGCTAGATAGTTCCATAACATTTTGTTTCTTGCTTTTTCATATGACTAAATTTTTGCCTACAAACGTGCAAAAACCGGTGGTTGATTTTCTATCAAAACTACCGACCCAATCTGCATTGGAGTAGCCACACATTTTGTTAGAATTACTATACTTCATGAGAATTCCTTTTTGGGTGTCCTTTTTAAATATTTTAAAATTCTATATATAGCCTCTAAATGTGGTGTTCTAAGTGCATGCATAAATTTACTAAATTGGCTTACCGAAAAAATTTATAGCGGGTTACCGTTAAATAAATTAATTTTTCTACAAGTTTTTGAAATTGGCTTATGTCTTCTAAAGGTTCGTCATCCTAAATATTTAATTTGGATTTACTATCTATTAGTGTAAATGTTGGTTTACTCTCTAATTTACTAGTTTCTTTCAATAGGTCAAGTGAATATTTTCTTTATGAAATAAAGAGTCCATTGGGTGAATGTGTTATTTCTATTCTTAGAAAATATTTTAGTAAACCTAAGTCTTTGATATCAAAATTCTCCTTTAATTACATTTTCACTCTTTTAATTTCTTTCAAATTATTTCCGGTAATTATTATGTCATCTATATGTACTAGAATTATGGGTGTGAAGGTACCATAATTTTTGAAAAATAATGACTGATTGACATTACTAATTTTAAAATCACAAGAAATTAAATAAGAGCTTAGTTTTTCATACCATGCCCATGGAGATTGCTTTAGTCTGTAAATACATTTTTTTATCCTACACATTAGGTTAGAATTGTTTTCTTTTTTATGACCGGGTGAAAGCGTCATATATACTTCTTCTTCAAGCGTTCCTTGGAGAAAGACATTCTTAACATCCATTTGATGTAAGGTCCAATTTTGATTTACCGTTATAGAAAATAAAATCCTAACAGTATTCATTTTTGCCACGAGTGCAAATGTTTCTTGATAATCTATACTATAAGTTTAGGTGTAACCTTTTGCCACTAATCGTGCTTTATACCTTTCAATAGTACCATCACTATTAAACTTAATCTTATAGACTCATTTGCATCCTATAGGTTTATTTACTTCGGGTAGTTGTACGACTACCCATGTTTCATTTTTTTAGTGCTCTAAGTTCTTCTTCCATTGCTTTCCACCATACCAGTTGGCCTATTGCTTGCTTATAGTAATGTGGCTTATTTTCTTTGGAAATTGGGATCAAATAAGTCTTATATTGGGGTGTAACATTTTCATAAAAAAAAAATTTTGGATAGGGTATTTTACCTTATATGTTACAAAATCTCGTAATCTAGTTGTAGGTTATGGAGTTCGATTAGACCTTCTCAATGGTATTATTTCGATGGTACCATCTTCCCCCTCACTTTGAGAAGTTTCTTCCTCTTCATTCTCATTGATTATTTCATTTTCATTTTCCACTACTGTATTTCCTTCTTCGGAGTAAAAAAATAGAAATGTAAATTCATTTGGTTTCTCTTAGTTATTAGTCTCCTTTTTTAGTGTTTTGTAATATGACTCATTTTCTTGGAATGTCACATCTCTTGAAATTTAATATTTTTTTGTTAACCGGATCATTGCATTTATAACCCTTTTTTTGAGATGAATACCCCAAGAAAATAACTTTGATTGATATATAATCTTTTTTGTGCAAATAGAATGTACATCCAAATACCCTTAAATAACAGATGTTGAGTTTTTCTTGGTAGAGAATTTCTAGTGGGTTTTTGAAATTCAAATTGGCACTTGGAAATCCATTAATTAAATATGTTGTGGTGAGAACGTCATCCGACCAAAAAATTATTAGAACATTATTTTGAAACAAAATTAAGTACTCTTGTTACTTCAAGTAAATGTCGATTTTTTCTTTCCGACACACCATTTTGTTGGGGTGTGTAAATACAAGTTATTTGAGGTAAAATTTCATTTTGCTTGAAAAAATTTGTGAAATTTTGATTTACAAATTCCGTTCTATTATCACTTCTAAAATTTTTAATCTTTGTGTCATATTGATTTTCTACAAAATTATAAAATTCTTGAAATTGAGAAAATACTTCACTTTTATTTTTTAACTAGTGTAACCATGTAGTTCTTGAAAAATCATCCATAAATATAACAAAATATGTATAATCATTAAATGACTCAATTGGAATGGGGCCCAAACATCATAATGTATTAACTCAAAAGGTTTTTACTTTTACAATGGTAACCTTGTGTGCTTTCCTAATTTTCAAATTTTACAACTATTACAATCTAGTTGTTGAAATTAAAAATATATTTCAAAATCTTATCGGAAGAATGTCCAATTCTCTTATGCCAAAAAGTGTCTAATTCTTCTTCTTTTTTAATATCGAAGTTTCATTTTTCTTTACTCAGAATATAAAACCCATTTTCTAGAAAATCTTCACCAATGATATTCTTCGTTATCAACTCCTGAAAAATCACATTCTTGAAATTAAGAAAATACTTCACTTTTATTTTTTAACAAGTGTAACCATGTAGTTCTTGAAAAATCATCCATAAATATAACAAAGTATTTATAACCATTAAATGACTTAATTGGAGTGGGACCCCAAACATCAAAATTTATTAACTCAAAAGGTTTTTTGATTTTACAATTGGATAAACTAAATGGTAACCTTGTGTGCTTTCATAATTTGCAAATTTCACAACTACTATAATCTAGTTGTTGAAATCAAAAATATATTTCAAAATCTTATCAGAAGGATGTCCAATTCTCTTATCACTACTACAAAAATGGGTATTTAAGTCGATATGTAAAGTAGTGTATGTTAAAAAGTGCCTAATTCTTCTTCTTTTTTAATATTGAAGTTGCATTTTTCTTTACTCATAATATAAAACCCATTTTCTAGAAAACCTTCACCGATGATATTCTTCGTTATCAATTTCTAAAAAATCACATTTTTGGATGTAAATGTAATTTCACAATTTAAGTCTCGTGTGATTTTACTAATGAATAACAAGTTAGATGTACAATTTTCCACATGCAAAGCATTTGAATTTTTTCTTGAAAGGAGACTAATTGAACCATTTCCTAAAATTTCCATTTTCCACCATTTGCAATGATTACAAATTGTTTAGTCTCAATTTTTTTGTAATTATTGAATAAGCTTTTATTTCCAGTTATGTGATTAGTTGAACCTGAATTAAGAATCTATTTAGAATTTAAAGAATTTTGAGTAAGGTTTGTAATTATAGTAGTTGTTTTTTGAGTTTTTCTTTGAAATATCACGGATAATTGCGTATACAACTGCCTTATCTGATCCATATCCATCTCACCCTTTATTTCTTTCTCAGCCTCATTTACACTCATATCCATTTTTTCCTTTTGCGTAGAGTAACCTATTTTCTCTCTATTCTCTACGCAATTTTGTCGTAGTTCTCCCCCTCTGACGAAGATGCTACCTCACCTTCCCTTTCGCCAGAGATAAGGGTTGAGATACCAACACTCCTCATACTTGTGTCCTTCCTTCTTACAGTAATCGCAATGAGTGATTGCTTAGTCTCCCCGACTTTTTGTCCTAGGGTTTGGCTTGACGACAAACGCTTTGGCTTCGGGGTTGTCAGGTAGTTGAGTACCCATCATGATTCTTCTTATCTCTTCTCTTTCAACCATCCTTACAACTTCATTAACAAATGACAGCTCATCCATGAGAAGAATTTGTTATCACACCCCCTCATAGCTTGAATCGAGCTAGGCGAGGAAGGTGAAAATTCCATCCTGCTCCTCCCTTCTTTTGATTTCATCAAGATCGGTTGTGAGAGGTCGGTACATTCTAATCTCATCCTTCTTTTTTTGGATTTGGTTGAATAGTTTGATGAAAGATTGGTTTGTTGTTGTAACTGTTAAAGTTTTTGCTGAAGTTGATAAACGAGAGAGTAATTTTTCTTTTTTTCCGAACATCGTCTCGGCTTTGACCCACATATCTCGAATTATATCTAGATATGTCATAAGATTAGAGATGTGGGGTTCCATGGTTGCTAGTAACCAACTTATGACTAGATTGTCACTCTTTCTCCATTCTGAAATTTCTTTTTTTCTTCTATTGTTGGTTGTGTTGAATCTTTGGCTTTTGGTTTTAATTTTTCACCAATAACATGCTTGAATTTGTCTCTGCCGATTAGACCAAACTCACTTGGCGTGCAAAAAGATGATAATTATTACCGTTTGTCTCTCAATATATTGTGACATTTTTTGGATTTTTTTGAACTAATACATTTCTTGTTTGTGGGATTGATTTGGAGCAAGATCAAGTCTACTATGATATTATGTTGATTTTCTCAAATAATCATAATATTAATTTTAAGTTTAATATATAATGTTATATTTATACAATAAAAAGTAAAAATCAACCATTACTAAACTAACAGTTAAATTAATAGTTATTAAACTAACCGTTAAAATTTTAATTATTCTCAAATCTTTTATCCTCTAATCCCGTCAAAACAAAGAATTTCACATATTTAAATCTATACCCATGAGTCGTACTATGTCTTATTTGGTAAAGACAGGCTACAAGTGTACTCCACAATTTTACAAGTGGTAAAGAACATCTCAAGGCAATTAAGGAACTAGAGATTTTATGGGAAGCTACAGATTGAAGATTTGAATCCCACGCAAGCTTCACATGAAAAGAGTACGTTTACTAAATGGAATTAGGAATGTAATTTTAGGAAAACTAAAAAAAGAAAGTCGAAAATAGAGGGAACAAGCAAATGTTGACCAGTATTAATAAATAGAAGGGATAAGATCCAAACCTGACACTTCTAATTCTTGGAGTATACCCGGAAGAGAACTATGACACTTCAATGGAAGGAAAAGAGAGATTAATTCTTAACTTGCCCATATAAGCAACACAATAAGTCTATTTACTGCATAAAAACACTTGATGCTTTCACTATCTTGCATTATAATCCATATCTATAAGTGGGTACTGTGCTGTATTTAGATACAAACCTGCACATGTTGCTTTTGAGTAAGAGGGCTTTAGATAGAAATTTCAACAGTGACGAGTGAGAACTTAGAAGTTCACACTACACAGCTCTCCACACAGCAAATGGTACGTTGAGGCTTTGATCCAAACGAGGATTGTTATTAATTAGTCGTATAATCATTTTCAATTATATTGTTTTTTATTTTTATAAAAAAAAATTTCTTTCTTTTTCAAATATTGTTATTTAATTTTTTTAAAATAAAATTATATTAATATAATATTTTGTTGAGCAAAAATAATAGGTTATCACATGTTAAAAAATTAATGAATAATTTCTAATAATTTTGCTGAAGCTCGAATCTTTTTCACTATTCTTGTATCTCTTCTGATAATGGTGTGAAATCAATGGTTTGGTGCACCTACACGGAGACAGTGCAGTGGCCTACCATCACATCAACGCTAAAAAGGGGAGGAAATAATTTTTTATTACAAGCACGGACGGAATTAGCCTTTTGGGTGGGGCATTGGCCGACTCCTACGTTCAGAAAGATGATAGTTTTCTAATTATATTGATTTATTTGTAAATACAAATATAAATATAAATAAAAATAAAAATAAATTTGATATTTAGCGCAAAACCATAATTTGTATTTCCATCCCCAACGTTTATTTAAGTTATTTAAAATAAAAAGAATTATAAATGTTAATTTATATATGTTAACATATCAATATATATTTATTAATATATATTATATCTGTTAATATATATCATGTTATGTGTTTTAGGCATATCTACTTTACTTATAATTCTTATATAAAGACATCATGTATATTCCTTAACATATATAATACAATACAATTATTCAGTATTTATAACATAGTATCAGAGCTCTGCTTCTGATCTCTATGGGCTTGGACCCTAAGCTCTACCACAGTCTCATTGTGACGCTTATGTCCACATCTGTCCACCGTATAGAGGGAGACTGTTAAGTATTCTTGTCCCACATTGGCCAGGAGCAAGGCAACAATGTTGCTTATAAGTTTGGACAACCCTTAACTTAATGAGATCTTATTGGGTTGAGTTAGACATAGGTTTCTAACCAGGCTGTCAACCAATCGTCTATAAAAAGAGGGATTAGACAATGGTTCCTCCCCCCCTCCCCCCTCGAGGGTGTCAGATGCGTATTAAGTTCAACTAGAGTGTCAATAGTCTTACTATCAGTGAGTCTAGCTTGAGATAAAAGATCATATGCATACTTGGCTTGAGTAATATAAAGATCATCTGTGAAACGAGTGATCTCAAGACCCAAGAAATAACGGAGATGTCCAAGGTCTTTCATTTCAAATTGATGACTAAGAAAACCCTTGAGTTCTTGAATTCCACTGAGGTCATCACCAGTTATGATCATATCATCCACATATAGAAGAAGCGAAATGGTGCCTTTATTATTACAATGAAGAAATAAGGTAGAATCATAAGGACTGGAAATGTAACCCAAGCAAAGGATGGTAGAGCTGAACTTGGAAAACCACGCTCGTGGAGCTTGTTTAAGGCCATAAAGTGCACGTCGAAGGCAAAAAATCTTGTTTGTTTCAACAAAAAGACCAAGAAAAGGTTGCATATAGACTTCTTTATACATATCCTTATTAAGGAAGGCATTTTTAGCATCCATTTGAAAAAGGTCCCATTTACTATCGATGAAACCATCAGAGTGAGTCTTGATCTTATAGATCCATTTACAACCAACCAGATACTAAACATGAGGGAGAGTAACCAAATCCTAAGTATGGTTTTTGGTTAATGCATCAATTTCCTCTTTCATTTCAATCTGCCATAAAGGGTCAATAGATGACTCACTAAAGGTGTGAGGCTCATGGAGTGTAGCAAGGGTAGTGTAACAATGATAGTCAAGTAAATGTGCAGGAATGGATCTTACTCGGGTTGAGTGGCAAAGTGGAATGTCTTGTGGAGGATCTTTAGGAAGAGTAGGAGTAGGGGACCTATGCTCAATGTGGGGTAGCTCGTCATCAACCTGTTCATCTACAACCTATCTAAGAGTATCATCAAAAATATCTGAAGATTGAATAGAGAAGTCCAAAGGAAGATTAAGAGTATCTATAGAAGGAACATGAGACTCATCTAGATTTCTAAAATAGAAGAGTTAGTTAAGGAAGAACGAAAGTGAAAGAGTTCAATAAATAAGCAGTGTTCCTAAAAAAACATTACGGGAAACACGAAAACGATACGAGACAAGATCATAGCACCGATACCCTTTTTGAGTTTCATCATAACCAAGAAAAAAAAGTTTATACCGAGGCTCAAGTTTGTTGTGCTCATAAGGTTGAAGAAGAACGAAACAAGCATATTCGAATAAGCGAAGGTAATGATAGTCAAGGGATGACCCAAAAGGCACTCATACGAAGTCTGATTATGAATGACAGTGCTTGGAATGCAATTAATGGCATGAACAACATGAAGAATAGCTTCACCCTAACATGGGGTAGAAACTTTGGCAGAAAGAAGAAGAGCATAGACAGTGTCAAGAATATGATGAAATTTTCTTTCTACTCGATCATTTTGTTGAGGGGTGCCTGGACATGTTAGATGATGTATAGTGCCATAGGAATGTAACAGAGCTTGAAAAGCATATTGAGTATATTCAAAAGCATTATCAGATCGAAAAGTTTTATGCCACTAAAAAGTTGAGGTCTGTTCTTGCGTTTCATGAGATTTCTAAAAGAGTGTTTGTGTTTTTTAGATAATTCAACTGCATATACTATTTCGTCAAACTTTTTATCAACATTGTTAACGCCTCTAATCTTTTATAGTGTGGACCTTCCTTCTTCTTTTTTCCCTCTTTCTATAAGACTTGTTAGAGTCTCAACAATTGTTAAAGATCCAATTAAGAGAATCAAAGCAGGAATTGTTGCTCCTCCTAGTGATACTCTCCAACCATTTGGGTGCATATCTGTAGTAAAATAGTTTATTATGTTTGCTATTAGAATACCAATTGTGATTAGCAATTAAAAACATATATTGAGTGTTTCTTTGTATTTTGTTAGAGCTACCTCTGATATGAATAATGGAACTATTTGTATAAATTAATAGCTATTTTTCTTATGCATGCGTAACAAAAAGATAAAACTTGAAAATTATAATATGTAGAATCTGTATTTCTCTTAAAAAGATAGTGTAAGTATCAAAATAAATATTTTATTTTTCAAATAAATTTAATGGTTAAATTTTCTTAAATCTTTATCTATATAATAATATACTTATCTATATAGTAATATAGGTATACAATAACTAGAAAAATCAATTGAAACAAGTTAATAAAGATTGATATCAATATAGTAATATAAATATATAGAATATAGTAATATAAGTATATAGTAGTTAAAAAGTCAGATTAAAACAAGTTAATGAAAATTGATATCTTAAATCAAGGAAAAAAATAATTTTGAGTCACCAAAATAAATTGTAAAACTCTATTAAAAGAAGTAATTTATGAGATGATTTAATAATATAATATGAGAAGGACCCACACAAATTGAATCTATATATTTAACATGTTTAAACAATGAATCAAACACAACAAAATAACTCAAACTAATTATTTAAATTAATATTTTATATAATAACAAGTCTAATATGACTTATTTATACCATTTATCTAATTTGACATTTCATAATAAGGATTTACTTAAGTAAATTTAATGATAACAAAAAATAAATTCTTTGTATATGTTTTCTTTTTTTTAGTATTTGAATATGTATTAATAATTTTTATTTGATAAATGATATTTTTATTGTAATTTTTAAATTTGAATATTAATAAAATATCTTTAACTTTTTATTATTAAAAAAACCATAAAATTAATTAAAATAAATCTAATAATATAAACGAATGACAACGTACAAAGAATGTAGGATCACTAGATAAAACAAATAACAACATGATTTAAAGAGTTATAAAAGATGAGAATGACTAGATTACCAAAATCGACTCCAATTCCGATAAACATTCTTCCAATAATCAATATAATTAAGTTGACAATAGTAACTTTCATGATAGCGACAAGGACAAAGAAAATAGAAGCCCATTGAATTGTGGGTCTACCACAATGTAAATGAAGCTAAAATGGTTGCTAGGTAAAGTGAAGATGTGAAGAGTTGTAAATATGCATTATTATATTTACAATAATTGTTTCCTCTTGAGCGATGTTTTTCACATAAACATCTGGAAAAAACTTCACTAAGAAATCATCCATCGATGTAATTCCACCTATGCACAACAAATTTAAAAACATTTCAAAATTATGATAAAAAATTAAAATTAAATAAAAAATATTATTAAAGATTACATATGACCTGAAATTCCAATATCATAACCAAACATAACAATAATATTACATATGAATACTTACTTTGTAAGCTTGGATGGAAAATCAACACCTCCTGTTTCAAGTATGGCTATTCTATGAGCCATCTTTTTTCTTACCTTCTCGAAATATAGAGATAGAATAATGTTAGCTTGATTAGGATATGTACTTATATATAGTTATAATTTGAGAAGTTTGTAAGTGGAAAAATTGTAAATATATATATCTTAAAATCTTGAGATATATCTTTAAATATATATAGATATATGTAGATATATTTTGTTATAGTTATATCCTAAAATCTCTCTTATTACAGCCAACACTATTGATAAGTATAATAGTATATCTTATATCAAATGTATTAAAATATCAACGAATCTTTTGAGGTTTTATTTTTTTTTCAAATTTTTTAAATTTTTTAAAAATATTAAAAGATGACCATCATCTTAAACAAAAATTAAAGATAATAGTTATTAAATGTTATTTTTGTAGTATATTTTTTTTATTCCAAGTCATAAAAATTAGAGAGCTTACTTTTTTTCTACAAATGGTTGAGAGTTCACTTTTAATTAAATTTAATGACATATAAATTAAGAGGTAATGATAAAAATATCATAATATTTTCAATTTTAATATTTATAGTGAAATTAATAATAAAATTAACATATTAAATTAATTTATAAAATAAAAATACAAAATTTTGAGACTAAATTTTAATAAATTAATTTTTATGAGTTAATTGACTTAGATTAAATTAATTTACTCAGATTTTAATAAATTATTCAATTATTATTAACGCTTATTTTACTTCTTGAATGTTACAATTAATTTTATAATTATGTTATATGTTAAAAAATAAATTTTTAGTTTTTATAAGACATTAAAAAAAGAATTAAAAATATTTTCTGAATTTAATTAATTAGTTAATTAATTTTCTCACCAATAAATATCAACAATTAGAGAAAATTTTAAACAAAAAAAGTAGAAATATTTTTTTAAAGTCCTTTTTTAAGCGGGAAAATAAATTAATTAAATAACATTTCATATTTTTATATATTTCTTTAATGAGAGTACATTTTTCATTTTATTTCATTTTTAACCATAGATGTATATATATATTATTGTATAATATTTTAATAATTTTGTAAAATTGAAAACATATGTGAGAAACAATTGATGAAAAAATTAATGTCAATACTAATAGAGGTTATTTGTAATAATATGTATAACTTTAATATATTAGAAATATTTTTTCAAATGTTAATAGCTTTTGTGAATAAAATACAAATATGATTGATTTTTAAAGATGTGAAGCAAGAGAGAAATTATATTTTCTTTCCTCGTGAAGATGGACAAGAGATGTGATTAATGCTTACAGAATTTTTTTTTAATAACATTTACATACTCATATATCCATACACAAATAACTCATTAGTTCCTATTGTTGAATTGTTTCAATTAAAGCATAAACTCCTCTATAATAATAAACGATTTTATAATAATCCTTCAAGAAAATACTTAAAACACAAAGAATTTAACTAATGTTAAAAACTTTTAATCCTAAATTACTAGTAAGCTTAAACGGTTATGATCTCTCACTACCACACTCGTATCACCATAAACATAATTGAACAAATTGTAAAGATATATATCTTAAAATCTTGAGATATATCTTTAAATATATTTAGATACATGTAGATATATATAGTTATAATTATATCCTAAAATCTCTCCTATTAACACTATTGATAATTGATAAATATAACTATATATTTTATTTCATATATATTGAAGTATCAAAAATTCTTTTGAGGTTTGATTTTTTTTTCAAATATTCTAATTGTTTTTAAAATGTTAAAATATGACATTCACCTTAAACGAAAATTAAAGATAATAGTTATTAAATGTTATTTTTGTAATATATTTATTTATTTATTCCAAATCATAAAAATTAAAGAATTTACTTTTTTCTACAAATGGTTTAGAGTTCACTTTTAATTAAATTTAATGACATATAAATTAAGAAATAATGATAAAAATATCATAATATTTTTAATTGTAGTATTTACAGTGAAAGTAATAATAAAATTAACATATTAAATTAATTTATAAAAAAAATATAAAATGAGACTAAATTTTAATAAATTATTCAATTATTATTAACACATATCTTACTTCTTGAATGTTACAATTAATTTTATAATTATGTTATATGTTATATGTTAAAAATTAAATTTTTAATTTTTATAAGACATTATAAAAAGAATTAAAAATATTTTTCTGAATTCAATTAATTAGTTAATTAATTTTCTCATCAATAAATATCAACAATTATAGAAAAATTTTGAACAATGTAAAAAAATAAAAATATTTTCTAAAATTAAAAATGAGAAAAATGTATAGATAAATGGAGAAATAAATAAATTAAATAAGATTTCATATTTTTATATATTTCTTTAATCAGAGTATATTTTTCATTTTTATTTCATTTTTAACCATATGAGTATATATTATTGAATAGTATTTCAATAATTTCTTAAAATTGAAAAATATATGAGAAAAAAATTAAAATCAATACTAATAGAGGTTATTTGTAATAATATGTGTAATTTTAATATATTAGAGATATATTTTTAAACGTTAGGAGCTTTTGTAAATAAAATACAAATATGATTGATTTTTAAAGATAAGAAACAATAGAGAAATTATATTTTCTTTCCTTAGAAAGATGAACAGGAGATGGGATCAATGTTAACAGATTTTTTTTAATAGCATTTACATACTCACGTATCTAGACAGACATATCTCATTAATTACTATTGTTGAATTGTTTCGATTAAAGCATAAACTCTCCAATAAAAAATGATTTTATATTAATGTTTCAAGAAATTCCTTAAGATACACATAAAAATCTAACTAACGTTGAAAGTTTTTAATCCCAAACTACTAGCAAGCTAAAGTGTTATGATATCTCACTACCACGTTTCATGCCACCATATGCATAAAATTTATGTTACTTAATAAATAATATTATATAAAAAATAAAAATAATTATATTCTAAAAATTATCATATTTTAACTACAAATTATTTATTAATTAATTTGTATTATTTAATTGATAAAAAAAACTTAATATATTAACCTTTATTTAGATATATAATCTTGGATAAAAAAATTATAATACAAATAATTGTCAATATTTTAGTTATCAATAATTTATTACTTAATTGATAAAAAAATAATACTTAATATAATTAACCAAAAAAATAGTAACTAGTTAGTTATTTAAAATAAATTCATTATACAAAAATAAATAAATAATAACATCATAGATAACCGTCAATATTTTAGCTATTAATAATTTATTATTAAATTAATTAAAAAAATAAATCTTAATTAAATTATACAATAAATAAGAAAAATAGTAGTTATTATTTTAAAATATTAAGGAAATTTGTTTAAAAATTTATAAAGCAAAATTAAGATTTATATATAATATAAATAAATATAGATATGGATATAGATAAACTAGAGTTTAATTTTTATACGAAAATTACTATTATAATTGTAAAATTGAAACTAAATGTATTCTTATATATAATCTAATTCATCTATAATTTAATTTAATTTAATTTAATTTAATTTTTAATTTTATTTAGTGTGAAAATAACTAATTATATGTATTAATTATCTTTTAGTAAAAATTTAAAAAGAAAACCCAAATATTCTTAAAATAATTAGTTTTAAATTATTTATTTATTATATATTTTTTTGTTTACATTCTATAGGCTAGTATATAACTATAATAAATTTTTTTAAATCTAATTTCTTTAATATGTTAACAAACACGAGAGCATAAAACAATTAACAACAAAACATTACACAATAACACAACTTAAATACTATACAACATGATCGTAACCCTTACTTTACCCTTCACCTACTATAACAGACCTGCAGTTGAGATTATGCAATTAATCTCTTTTTTTTCTTTTATGCAGTGAAATTAAAGTCTCTTGGGAATGGCAAATCTTTTTTTGCTTGTATTGGCGGACACCTCACTCACAGTGCTAGAAAGTAGAAAACATTACCTCACCTTCCTGCCTTGTTTGCTAAGTTTTAGTCAATATTATCACTATGGAAGCTATTGCAACGCAAATTAATCACCCTGTTTTACTTGTACAAACCCTATTTTTTTTTTACTAAAAGACCCTTTGTCACATCTAGATAGGAAAATTGTTCATTATCAGCTACAACCATGGTTCTGTTTGATGGTAACTTGTTTTCAATTACCAAGTTGCAATTCAAATAATTGTTGACCAAAAAGACCAAGGAGATAATAAATCTTGGAATATCAATTAATCCTATACGAAACTCAGTTTTCCATTCAAACTTATTTCATATGTTCTTTTGTTTTAAATATTTTTTAAAGTACTTTATTTGATCTTTTTTACTAATTTATTAAAGATGAATAATTCTATTTATTTGGGGTTGAGATGACATTTTTTGTTTTAAAATGCACTAGAGAACAATGTACTAATTAACATGAATGTATAGATATACTGAAACATAAAATAAATAAAAAATGGGTGTGGATAAATTTAGAGATGAGTATCATGTATACATTTAGATAAATTATATACATAAAATAAAATAATATTATATTTGAATTTTAAATTTTAAATTTTAAATTATATTAAATATATAATTTTTTTAATAATTTAAACATATTTATTAATATATTTTTTAATTAAAAATAAATAATAAAAAAAATTATCAATATTATTTTTTAATTCATATATAATATCCCAATTAAATATAAATCTTAAATCAATTACCACATATAATATTCACCTTCTTCAAGTTGAGAGGCACTTTACTTGTACTTGATAAAAAACGATTTATTAGATAATTACATCATAGTAGAAGCTTAAATCTCAATGAGTCAACAAAGATTGCTACCCAACTAAGATCTCATATTCAGTCTTAACTAAAATGTCATGTTAACCTTCCTTGGGAGCCTAAAATGATCGAGAATTGAATTCCAGACGTAAAGCAAAGAAATGATTCAAAATGAGACGTCATGAAAGAAGAAGAAGAAGAAAAAAAGAGAGAGAGGGTGTTTCTGTCATTTGGATTCCTAGTCCTATTCTTACCACTAACATACTAACGGTCATTTAAATTTGACTGCAGGCTTGCTTATAAACCAATTTTGCCGTTTAAAACCATTTAACATCGTTAGCTCTAGGCACCAACCGCAAAAACACCTTCATACATAAAAAGGAAGGACCGGAACGCAAAATCTACTCTCTCTCTCTCTCTCTCTCTTTCTAGATTTGATCTTACTCAACTTCTTGGTAGCAAAGTGAGATTTCATGGAGTTTTAGGAGCCCTTTATTTGTGTCAAACTGTACTACCATTGATACATTTTGATCAAGGTTTCATCAACTCGTTCCAAAATTAATCATTGGATCACTCTCATTAACTCTGATAAATATAACTTTGATTTATTTCTTTGTTTTTCAGGGCTCCTAAATCTTCAAGATTTTCCATTTCCATTATAAGGTAGTAGAAATGGCACAATTACTACAAACCCAAATCATTATTTTATTTTCTATGTAAAAATTGATTATCTTTTTTTTTCAAATGAATATGAAGATAAAGAAGATGGGAGAAATGCCAAGGTTCCAATTGGGAGTGATAGGAGCACTTTTTCTCTCAGTAGCATCCTCTGTTTCTATTGTCATATGCAACAAAGCTTTGATGAGCCATTTTGGTTTCCCATTTGGTACTTTACTTATTCTTCATCTAGTATTCCCTTTTTAATTAGTCTTCATTATAAATTAAGAAGAAAATATTCTTAGCCTTTTCTCATTATATATATATTCTTCTAAAGGTTAGCTAGCTATTTCATAAGAGTACACCAATTTTGTTCCATATTTCCTAAACAAGTATTCAACACTCCTATTTATCAATAGTGTATTAATACATTTTATCTCTAATCTATTTCTAATATTATAATTTATTGCATAATCTTTCAAAAAAAAAAAAAAAACCTAATTAAGACCCTAACGTAAAGGTGTAAGATGGACAGCTTGTGTGATTTACTATGTTAGAGTGTGCAGGCCTGTTCAACCCGTTTTACTAGCTATTTTTTTTAATTTAGTTTTTTAATATAATTAATAATATAATATTTCTAATTAATTATATCTAAATTTATGAAATTTTTATATACAAATTTATTTTAGTTTTTAATTTAAGACTATAATTCCCATAAAAAATATTTTTTTTTCTCTATAAATGACTTTATATAATGAAATAAATAAATTTATTAATAATTTTTTTAACCGAAAATGTAATAAATAAATGTTAAAATAATTTTATAGATATAATTTTTTTTATTTATGATTTAATATTAAAATAAATTTATATTGATATTAAAAATTAAAAAAATGTTCAACAATTTAGCTTATTTCTTAATAATTTAAATTCTTTCTTTTTTATTAATATGATTGTTTATCTTATCTTACTAACATTTAGGGGATGTTTTCATTTTTTTTATAAATTAATTAAAAAAAATTGATCAAAATACCTTCTATCATTTTAATTTATATTTTCTTCTTTAAAGAAATGAAAATTTTAAATCATATACAATACACATTAAAATTAAATTTTTTTTTTTAAAATAAACTAATGGGTTAAACTTTTTAACCCATCCATTTAACTTATTGTTTTGAGATAGTTAAGTCTAACACACAATTCTAACGAACGTTTGAAGGAACTTGTGATGGATTAAACCAAATATATTAACATTTTTAAATTTTAAAAATTTATTTTAATAATTGAATTTCGTAAAAATAATTTAACATGTTTGACTTGGATTTTCAATTGATTTCTTCTCAATCCATCCATGATTTCGTCACTAGCCTGTGACAAAAAAATTAATTGGATTCTCCATCTTTCCATCGCATCATACTTAAGTGTAACATTATGAAACTAATTTGAAGAAAATTGAAATATTAGATTAAATTTATTAAGTTAAAAACGTCATGGACTAATATTAATTGCGTGAATTGAAACACAATTATATTCATATAGTAATAATTTATTCGTTTCTAAAATAATCTATTAATTTTTTATATTTTTATGTTAGCTACAACCCTCACCAGTTGGCATTTGATGGTGACATTTTGCACCCTTCATGCTGCCCAACGTCTTAATTTGTTTGAGAACAAGTCCATTGATATTAAGACTGCTATGCTCTTTGGTGTTCTTAATGGTATTTCCATTGGACTACTCAATTTGAGCCTCGGTTTCAACTCCATTGGCTTCTACCAGGTTTATTTTAATTTATTAATTTCAAGATAATTAATTAATGTAACAATTACCACTTGTCTATAACATAGTTTATTTGCTCAAACAAAAAATAATTAATATAAAGAATCCACTTTTTGGTTTCTTACTTTTGATTTGTTTGTTGTTTGTTTGTTTGTTTGTTTTTACAGATGACCAAGCTAGTAATCATACCATTTACTGTATTACTAGAAACCCTTTTTCTGAACAAGCAATTCAGGTAATAATTCTTGGTGAATTAAATAGAGGGAAACGGTGAAATATACTTTTAATATATTAATTTTGTCACTTTTAATATTACAATTTCTTAATAAAATTTTCTAGTAAAAAACTTATTTTTTTAAATTATTTAAATTTTAACATATTTAGTCCACAAAATTACTAAATATGAAAAATAAATAAAATAATAATTACAAAATTTTTATTAAGAAATAAAAATATTAAAAATGATAAAATTAATGTACGAAAATTATAATTTATCTAAAGAAAAATTAGTATTTCACGTGTGAGTAAAGAAATCAAAGCAACAACTTTTGCTCGAACAAAACGCCCTTACAGCTGGGTCTTAACTCTTGTGGTATATCTACTACACGCACAATTTCAGTGCTAACTTTTAAGAATATATTTATTACATTATTTTTAAATTTGGATTAAATTGTTAAATATAAAAAATTAATTTTTTTTATTAAATATTAAAATATTAAAAGTGATAAAATTAATGTACGAAAAATATAATTTTACTCAAAATAAAAATGAGTAATTAACGATAAAATCTGGTATAGAAATCCAAATAAAAAATTTTGCTCGATCAAAACGCCCTTATAGCAGGGTCTTAACTCTTGTGGTATATCTACACTACCATGTGGAAAATTTCGGTGCTAATTTTTAAGAACATTTTAAATATTTTGTCATGATTTCTATAACTCAACATAAAATGTGAAATACATTTCAAACTTTTACTAAATGAGGTGATTAATTAATAATCCCTAAATTTTTCAAAAGAGTGGCTTATATTGAATATCAGCTTAAACACTTTCTCTGCTTCTTATTGCAGCCAGAGGATAAAGTTTTCTCTCTTCATATTACTTTTTGGAGTTGGGATTGCCTCTTTAACAGATCTCCAACTCAATCTTGTTGGAACAATTCTATCTCTTTTAGCTATCATAACAACTTGTGTTGGCCAAATTGTATCCTTCTTTTTTTTTCTTTATCTAACTTCATACATTATATGCTATATGAACTCTTTAAATTTACGAAAATTTAAAAAGTTGAAAAAAATAGACGTTAAATATATATTTAAAAATTTAGAACACTATTTTTTAAAGAGTACATATAACATATCATACATTATTAAAAAATTCATTCAATTCAAATTGATTCTTAACCTGTGTTAAATTCAGCTAACAAACACAATACAAAAGAGACTAAATGTCTCATCTACACAGTTGTTATACCAATCAGCTCCATTTCAAGCAGCTATTCTATTTGTCTCCGGTCCTATTGTAGATAGGTGCCTCACTAAGCAAAATGTCTTTGCCTACAAATATTCTTCAATAGTCTTGGTATTGTTCCATTTATGTTATAGTACTTTTTTTCACTAGTTTAAATTTATAAAAAAAATTTATTATATCATTTTTATATCGATGGACTTTTCATCTCATTGTGAGATGAGATGTCAAGTGATATAATGACATATTATGATAAAAAAAAATAATCGAACCCAAGAAGATATTTAAAGATTAGGTACTGATTTCAAGACTAAGAATGAGCTAAAAAAATACATGAACAATTAATATTAAGGTTTCGTGTGGATATTTTGAGATGGGATATGTCGTTAAGATAAACATGACAAAACAATGATATATTATAATATAAAAAATGATTGAATTCATTTTTATTTTACAATCTTATCGTATCATGTCAATTGCGAATCAATTTCAAATTGAGATGAATAGAAATGCTCATTTATAATTTACGTGGTTGCAGGCATTTATTATTCTCTCATGCATGATATCTGTATCTGTGAACTTCAGCACATTTTTGGTAATTGGGAAAACATCACCAGTCACGTATCAAGTGTTAGGGCATCTCAAGACCTGCCTTGTTCTTGCCTTTGGTTACACATTATTGCATGACCCTTTTACAGAGAGGAACATTATTGGAATATTGGTGGCTATTTGTGGGATGGGACTGTACTCATATTTCTGCACACAAG
The DNA here is from genome assembly GCA_030763125.1 of Hippophae gyantsensis. Taxonomy (NCBI): domain Eukaryota; kingdom Viridiplantae; phylum Streptophyta; class Magnoliopsida; order Rosales; family Elaeagnaceae; genus Hippophae; species Hippophae gyantsensis. The sequence continues at coordinate 29,517,960 of CM061036.1, forward strand.
AAAGCAAAAAGAAACAATCGATTGATCTTTCAGTGGGTTCTCAGGTATTAGTATTTTTTATTGGCAATTTTTTTTAAAAATAATATCTGTATTTTTGTTTACCTTCCCTTTTCTTTCCTTTTTTTTTTTAAGACTAAAGATAAGGATGCTCCTCTTTTGGGTGGGAAGAACATGGCTCATCATCATCAAGATAAAGACACTCATGAGGTTAAGAAATCAACCAAGAACTCTCTTGTCTAAATATAGGTTTTTGTTGTTTTGTACTTTGTATTTTGTAATCTTCAAGACATTTTGATGTGTAAATGATTTTGATTCTTTGAATAAACTAATCTCTTGAGCAATTTTATTGTAACTTCTAGGATTATAAATTGATTAAAATTCATTCAAGTTCATCAGTGGTTTCGTCTGACAAAAGATTAACTTACTTTCTTTATTTTTAAGTGATATGGTTGAACCATGCATACTAATTATTATTTTATTTAAAAAAATCAATTGATTTATTTATATAGTAATTAGAGTCAAGTCAAGATTAATTGACCTAATTAAGTTGCTTCTATTAGAAACCTGTGAAATTAATTTGTGACTTGAACCAATTGCTACCTTAATTCTGATTATTGCAACTCAAATTTACCATTAAACAAACATTAAATACTGTTGGTATGTATGGAGATGGGAGACCATACTATATATATATATATATATACCAAAGGTGGGTAAGAATCTGATGCAGTGGTTAGTAAGAAGTATCCTAATCCTACATTTCAAGACAATCTATAAAGGTGCAATTGTGAAAGAAGAATGACAAAAGAGACTGTCAAAAACAGGGTGCTACAATAGAATCTGCCAAAACATTTGCAGCAAGCGGTTGTCAGGACTCAGTATATGGAATATTTGTAGAGTCCCATCCTACGATTTAGGATTTGAAAGATAAGAGCACCTATTAGAACAATATCTAACCTCACCTTTCATTCCTTGCATTTTTTAAGAGCTGTCTTTTGGTTATTGATTATACATGCATATATCCTAACAGAGCTCAGATTAATGGATTTTTTTATTTTAAGATAATTATTATTATTGAAGTAGTGAAATGATTTTATTACCCTGTTAAAAATACATTGTTTCTATCTTATGATATAAATTTGATAATTTTTAAAAATTTTATCATTTAATATATTTTTTCATAGTTAATAAATTTATAATATCTAAATTTTTATACATTTTTAATATAAATAGTATCATTATGATATTTTTCTCCCAAAAAGTGTAAAAAGAAAAACGAAAAAATTAAAAAGGAGCAGCCAGAAAATAGGTCCTACATGTTATAATCACGCTAATAATTTCAATTGGATCTCAAATCACCGTTGATATGAAAATATCAGCATATTTAAAGAATAAATTAAATTTATTTTTTTTTTACAAAAATAAGTTTCATCATTCAAAATAAAAATATATGGATAACATTTAAATTAAAAAAAATAAAAATTTTAAAATTATCATGAAAACTATAATAACAAATTTTAGTCTAATGAATAAACACTACTACAAAATATATATATGATCTCGAACATTTAACTTCGGTTTTTATAAAAACCGAAGTTATAGGATTTTGATCTCAGTTATTTAAAAATTAAAGTTATAGGATATGTTTATGATCTCGATTTTTTAAAAACTGATGTCGTAGACATACCGTGTCAATTTTCTCTCTTATATACACAATATCAAAATTTTCTATTATTTTTTTTTTTTTTTTTTTTTTTTTTTTACTTTTTCCCTCTCTTTATTTCCATTTTCCCTCTCTCTTTTTTCTTTTTTATTTTTCCCAACTTTGATCCTGGCCAGCACTTTAGTTTCTTTTTTACTCTGGAAACATTTCTTTGTTAATGACGTCACTGGTTGTGGTGTCAGAGTTAGTGGTTCGGTTTGGATGGGATGACAAACTTTGCGCACATTGGTGGACTTTGCTGGTGTTGGTTGCACGTTGGTGGACTTGGACGCCTAACGTTCATGGTGGCTGGCATCATTGGTATTTTTTTCCTTTTTCCAACCATATTTTCACTCTTTTTTTTCTTTTTCCTTTTCCCAACCATATTTTCACTCTTTTTTTTTCTTTTTCCTTTTCCCTTTTCCTCTTCCCCAATGCGAGCTATGGGAGCATTTTCCCAATGCTAGCTACATGATCTGCATCTTCTCCCTCTTCCCTTGCCCTGTTGTTCACCTCTCCTCGTCGACCGCTCACTTGGGTAGCTAATTTTTGAACTCAAACTGTATTTAGATTTGAGTTTGTCACTCTTCTCAATTTTTAATTTAGGGTTTGTCACTTTTACCTTCTCTTTCTTCTAAATACTCGTTGAAATTGCATGTCGATATTGGAAAATGACTTGATTGAGGATATTGTTGTTGAATATTGTGTCTCTTATGAATAATCTGTTGGGAAAACCGGGTATATTTTCCCTATTCTAAGTAGTAACTATTCACTTATGATTTAAATGAATAGAACTCAAACTAACCCGACAAAATAATGCTATTGGAAATATAATGCTAAAATAAACTAAAACAGATATTGAAACAAAAATATTAAAGCAGAAAAATAATAACACCAGAAATTTAACGAGGTTCGGTACAAATGTTACCTAGGTCCTCTGGCGTCGTTGACCACTTCCACTATCTCCAAATGGATGAACTCCAAAATTACAACTAATTGGGCAAAATTAAGCTAATCAATTACCCTTACAAAAGAGAGGAAGATTTACAAATGGTGAAGGAAGGCTTTATTTATAGCCTCAAATCTAACACTCATCTTCATTCCTAACCAATGTGGGACTTTTCTAATTTGCTCACTAAGGAGCTATATAACAAATCTCCACCTTAGCGACTTAGTGATTTTAAATGATTTCTTCAATTACTAGATCAGCGACGCCAGTGCCAATTCAGATTTGCAGGATGTTAATCAAGTCCAGACAATGTTTGAACTTGATTGTTGTTACCACCTTGGTCATCATATCTGCGGGATTCTCTGTCGTACTAATCTTCTGAACTAGTACTCCACCTTCTTCAATAATCTCTCGCACGAAATGATAACGAACGTCAATGTGCTTTGTACGTGCATGGTAGACTTGGTTCTTTTCTAAATGAATAGCACTTTGACTATCACAAAACACCTTAATATGTTTTTGACCAACTCCCAAGTCTTCAAGCAAACCTCGTAACCAAATAGCTTCCTTCACAGCCTCTGTAACTGCCATATACTCTGCCTCTGTAGTAGACAAAGCAACTGCAAGGTAGACTTCCAACTGACTGGTGCTCTAGCAAGAGTAAACACATAACCAATAGTTGATCGACGTTTATCTAAATCTCCTGCATAGTCGGAATCACAATATCCGACTGCACATTGACCAACGGTATTATCCTGCTGAAATACTAAACCAACATCTACAGTATTTATAATATACCGTAGAATCCATTTCACAGCCAACCAATGTCCTTTACCAGGATCATGCATGTACCTGCTTACAACACCAACCACATGTGAAATGTCAGGTCTTGTACACACCATTGCATACATCAAGCTACCAACCGCATTTGCATATGGTACCTTTGCCATATATTCTCGTTCTGCATCATTTTTAGGAGATAATTGAGCACTAAGCTTGAATTGAGAAACTAGCGGAGTACTTACAGGTTTTGTCTGTTCATTCATACCAAAACGTTGTAGTACCCTCTTCAAATATTGACTCTGGGTCAAACTAAGCTTCCCCTTCTTCCTGTCTCTGCTTATCTCCATACCGAGAATCTTCTTGGCTTCTCCCAAATCTTTCATTTTGAACTCCTGACTTAGTTGAGCCTTCAACTTTTCAATTTCTGCTTGGCTCTTCGATGCAATCAACATATCATCGACGTACAATAGAAGGTAAATGAAAGACTCATTTTGTAGCTTGCGAAAATACACACAATGATCATGTGTGCTTCTGGTGTACTTCTGTTGCAACATAAACTGATCAAATCGTTTGTACCACTGCCTTGGAGATTGCTTCAATCCATACAATGATTTGTTCAAATTTTACAAACCCAATTCTCTTTACCAAAGAACATTAAACCCTTCTCGGTTGAGACATATAGATTTCCTCTTCTAAGTCACCGTAGAAACGCGATTTTCACATCAAGTTGAACTAGTTCCAAATCAAATTGTGCTACCAAGGCCAACAAAATTCTAATGGAGGAATGTTTTACAACTGGAGAAAATACCTCATTATAATCGATTCCCTTCTTCTGAGCGTAGCCCTTAGCTACCAACCTTGCCTTGTAGCGAATACCATCTTTGTTAGGAAATCCATCTTTCTTTGCATACACCCATTTACATCCAATTGCCTTCTTGCCCTTAGGTAGTTGTGTCAACTTCCATGTTTTATTCTTCACGAAGAGACAAGTTCTTCATCCATGGCTTCCTTCCATCTTTCAATTTCAGGGCTTCTGATTGCTTCTTTATATATGGAAGGAACATCATCATGCACAACTGAAAGTGCACAGGCTACTGTATTCTTAAACTGAGCAGGTAGGTCTTCAAAATCCTTGTATCGAGCAGGTACCTTGACATTTTGTCGTCGTGGCCTATCATCTGCAGTTTCTTCTTGTTGCTGTGGAGGTTCTTGGGTTAAAACCTCTTCATCTGATTCATCTTCTGTCAATGGAGGATCAGCTTCTGTCTTATCTTCACTAACTGGATTAACAATTTTGCTTTCAAACTCCACTTGTTTTGGAGTTTGCTCCACCTGCTCTAAAGTGGCATCAATCTTCTTAGTTACCTTTTGCAACAAGGCAGATTCATCAAAGGTAACATCTCTACTAAAGATTATCTTTTTTGTTTCAAGACACCATAGTCGATATCCTTTAGAACCAGAAGGGATCCCCAAAAAAATGGCTTTCTTGGCTCTTGGGTCCAACTTTGATTCCATTACATGGTAGTATGCAATTGAACCAAACACATGTAAGAAATCGTAATCTCTAGCAGGTTTTCCAGACCATACCTCCATAGGCGTTTTGCCTTCAAGAGCAAACGATGGTAAACGGTTGACGAGATGACATGCATAAGTCACAACCTCAGCCCAATACTGCTTGCCTAAACCAGCATTTGACAACATACATCGAACCTTCCCTAGCAAAGTCCGGTTCATATGTTCTGTAACTCCATTTTGTTGTGGTGTTTTTCGAATAGTGAAGTGTCGCACTATCCCTTCTTCTTCACAAACTTTCATAAATGGATCGTTTGTGTACTCAGTACATTATCGGACCTCGGACGCTGATCTTTTACCACCGAGTCTCGATCATCTTCTTCCATTTGAGAAAAATTCCCAAAGACTTCATCCTTCTTCTTCATGAGATACACCCAAACTCTTCTGGAAAAATCATCAACGAAAGTGACATAATAATGTTTGCCACTCATGGATGGAGTTCTTGTTGGCCCCCATACATCAGTATGGATGTAATCCAAAATGCTCTTTGTATTATGGAGAGCAGTGCCAAAGCTTACTCTTTTCTGCTTTCCCAATACACAATGCTCACAATTCTAACTTGCTCGTTTCGCACCTTTTAACAAGCCTTGCTTTACTAGAATCTCGCAAAGCTTTTTCACCAAAGATGTCCCAAACGCATATGCCACATCTTGGTAGTTTCTAAATCTCTTTCTTCCTCTGAAACTGCTGCTGATGCTGTCCCAATAACCGTACTACCAAGGTAGTAGTACAAGTTATTCTTCCGAACACCTTTCATCGCCACAAGTGCTCCAAAAGTAACCTTCAATGCCCCATTTTGTATGGTTATAGTGAAGCCTTTTGATTCTAAGACTCCCACAGCAATGAGATTCTTCTTCATATCTGGAACATAATGAACATCTGTCAAGACCCTGGTTGAGCCATCTTGATTCTTCAAACGAATTGTACCGATTCCCAAAACTTTGCATGGATAATCATTACCCATGAAAACAACTTCATCGTCTAGTTCTTCAAAGTTAAAGAACCACTCCTTGTTAGGAGACATATGGAAAGTACATGCTGAATCAAAAATCCAATCACCAGGATGAGATGCTGTTGACGAACCAACCAATGCAAAATCTGAATTTGAATTGCTTTCAGCTACACATGCATCAGATTGCACAACTTTTCCTTTCTTTTGCAGCTTCGGACAATTTTTCTTCCAATGGCCTTTCTCATGACAAAAGGCACATTCATCTTTACCAAGTCTTCCTTTTGATAGAGATCTACCTCTCCTTCCTTTCTGTTGTGTTTACGGACGTCCTCTTACAGACAATGCCTCTGCTGCTTCATTCCTGCTTTCTCTTTTATCTTTCTTTCTAATTTCATAACTATACAAAGTAGTACAAACTTCCTCAAAAGATACTTTATCCTTCCCAATGAGTAAGCTCGTAATAAGATGATCAAACTCATCAGGAAGGGAGGCTAACAACATCAAGGCTAAATATTCATCTTTAAAAGTTTCATCCATATTTAACAAATCTGCTACTAATTGATTAAAAGCAGTAATGTGGTCGTTTATTGTAGTACCTAGAAGGTATTCAAACCGGAACAACTTCTTCTTCAAATAGAGCCGATTCTGTCCACTCTTCTTCATGAACTTGTTCTCTAACGCCTTCCACAACTTACTTGCGGATGTCTCCTTCATGAACGTGTACTTTTGTTCTCTTGAGAGACACGAACGGATTATACCACATGCCAATCGGTTGATATTTTTCCACTCTATTTCATCTGCTCCATCTAGTTTCTCTTCTTCAATAGCGATGTCTAGACCTTGTTGAAACAGAGCATCTAGAACTTCGCCTTGCCACATGCCGAAATGACCGGTTCCATCAAACTTCTCCACCTCGAACCTTGCATTCATCACCATAGTTTTGCTTGACGTGGATGACTGGCCTTTGTTTGAAAGAAATTTTTCTTCTGCCATTTCTTCAAATTACAACAACTAGCAACTATATTCCAATAGCAAACAAATGGAATACAAACAAATGCCTAGGTAGAAAACCTTTGGCTCTGATACCAATTGTTGGGAAAATCGGGTATATTTTCCCTATTCTAAGTAGTAACTATTCACTTATGATTTAAATGAATAGAACTCAAACTAACCCGACAAAATAATGCTATTGGAAATATAATGCTAAAATAAACTAAAATAGATATTGAAACAAAAATATTAAAGTAGAAAAATAATAACACCAGAAATTTAACGAGGTTCGGTACAAATGTTACCTAGGTCCTCGGGCGTCGTTGACCACTTCCACTATCTCCAAATGGATGAACTCCAAAATTACAACTAATTGGGCAAAATTGAGCTAATCAATTACCCTTACAAAAGAGAGGAAGATTTACAAATTTTGGGATGTTTACAAATGGTGAAAGAAGGCTTTATTTATAGCCTCAAATCTAACACCCATCTTCATTCCTAACCAATGTGGGACTTTTCTAATTTGCTCACTAAGGAGCTATATAACATAATCGAGCTGGGATTTTTTAGGAGGAACGAGAGAAGAAGAAGATAGGCATGTTCAGAAGGAAACCAATACGGTTTAACAGAATGGTTCTGTTACAGTGCATCAATGGACAATCGACGAGATTTTGTTGGTTGACCCTAAAATATTGTTCATTAGGTCCAAAATTGGTAAAGAAGCCCATGGTAAAGTCTATGAAGAAAGGTCAGTGTCTGTTTCAGCTCCTTTATTCAACTTCTTGTTTTCCTGATTCTAGTATATGCATAAATATTGAATTTTTAGACTATCATATATTGTTTAATTGTTTTAATTGTATATTGAACTGTTTTATTCAACTTTTTGTTTGCCTGATTCAAATTTGATTAAATTATTTTGTGCTCTTTTTGGTTCAAAGTGTATGTTTGTTTTTTGTAATTCAACTGGAGATTTGACTTTAACTTGTGTACAAAGTTGATTTAGATTTGAATAGTTGTAACTATACAAGTATGTAGTGTGCTTAATTGCTCATTTCAGCTCTCTTAATGAAGGCGATTATGAGCAACTTGGCATTGGTTGGTTGATATGTTGTTTTAGATTCATATTGTATGATATATAGTAAGTAAAAGAGAAAAGGAAAGATTAAGAAATAGAATGAGATAACTTAACATATCTTATGGTTATATGTTTAAAACTATTTAAAATTTAAAATTGTTGTGGGAAATTATTGAAGTAACACTAGTTTTGAGATATTCTTTACTAATATTCTAATATGACCTTTTATTTAATCCGTAGGTGTTGTCCATGTTCATGGTGGTTTTTCTCTAAAGTTGAGGTAAGCATGAATCTAGATTTGGTTTAGCTTCTCTTTCAATCAAATCGACTCCATAGTTAATTGAAATTGGTGTTTTCAATTTTGGTACTTGATTTCATTTCTCCGCAGGCTTTTGTTGTTAATTACTATTAAGTTTGGTTATCTTGTTTTTATTTGATTAGTACTACCCTTCAAGTGCGTATAATTCCCCTTTCTTTACTACTAATTCTGGTGCTCCTGTTTGGAACAACAACTCATTGACAGTTGGATCTAGAAGTACTTACTAGAATTTCATTGGCTTCTTTTTTTGTTACGAGTGATTTTTTTTCCTGTGACATATTTATAAGCTTCTGAGTTTTGAATTTGATTTTATGTTGCACAAATTTGATTATAATCTAGCTATAGTGATTTTTTGAAAAAAATTTGTTTAAATATTTTAAAAATTTCAACGCTTTCTAACATTGTCGTTATAATTAGTGTTATGAATAACTATTATTTTTAGGGGTGTGCAAAAAATCCGATCATCCGATCAATCCGATCCGATTCGTTGATTTTTCATTCGATCCGATCCAATCCGATGGTCGGATCGGATGGAGATTTTTTCCATCCGTTAAGTGCGGATCGGATGGTGAATTTCACTGCGATTCATCCGATCTGATCCGATCCGACCGAAATTAATTATATATATATTTAATTAATATATATTTATTAATTTAAATATATATATATATATAATTAATATATATTTATTTAAATTTTTAATATTTTTTTTAAGTCAAATAATTTTATGTTATGATTTATGTAAAAATTTAAAAAATTTATTTAAAAATACAAAAAAATAGAGTTAATTAAATTTATTGGTCGGATTGATCGGATTGATCGGATGTCATCCGAATAGTTTACGGATCGGATTGAGCGGATGTAAGAGGTGATCAGATCGGATGTGGATTAGGATGTTTCAATCCGAGCGGATGGTCGGATTGGATCGGATGACAGTAAAATCAACGGTTTCGATCCGATGAACAACCCTAATTATTTTGCTTTTTGTCTTATTGTCTTCTTAGTCATAATTCAAATCTCTTCGATTTATTATTTATTTGATACGTTCAACTTTTGTGAGTGAACCTACCATTATAATGCTGACATAGTTGAGTGTGGTAAGTTGAAGGTTGACAAAAAAATTATTACTTAACTTCTTTTTGATGTTTTGACATTTTTTAACCATTTTTACAAATTATTTTGAGGTCTTTTCTATTTACTGTATCTATAAGTTTTTAAATCACATACTTTTGGTCTTGATTATAGTTGTTTCTTTTAGTTTAATACTCTTTTTTGGTTCATTCTAAGGATCTCAAGATCCATCTTCTATTCATTTTGCTTGTCTGAGTCATTTATAGATAAATAGTACTTATGCAACCAGGAACCACTTTACAAATATAAGATATGCTTATTTTTTTATTTTAGGTTTATAGGTCTAATTCTGCTTAAGGATTATCATCTGGTTGAAAAACTTGCCAATTTTGATAGAGGAAGGATCCCAGAACATGTTGTCCATGCCAGGGGAGCCAGTGCAAAAGGGTTTTTTGAGGTCACCCATGATGTTTCTCACCTTACCTGTGCTAATTTCCTTCGAGCTCTTGGAGTTCAGACACTTGTCATTGTTCGATTCTCCACTATTATCCATGAGCGTGGCAGCCCTGAAACCCTGAGGGATCCTCGAGGCTTTGCAGTGAAGTTCTTGCTCTACTAATAAAATTTACGACGACATGTTGTATAGAGGGGACACTTGCAGTGAAGTTCTTGCAGTGAACTAAAGTGTTTAACTTACCTAATTTTTTGAAATGCAAATTTATTTTTCCCTCAAACTATTATCCTTTATACTTTATAACACATTGTTTTGATTGTATTTTATAAATTTTCACAACTAATTAACATCTAGTGCGCAAGTGTTAATGCTCACATGCATGTTATGTGAGCAGATACTATTTAATTGTTGATGTGAAAAACTTAAAAATATAATGTATGACTTATGTTTAACTTATAATAATTTAGGATAAAAGTGTTTAAGTTTTTAAATTTAGAAGTTTTTGTTTTAAATAATGTAAAGTTTGGGAACAAAAAAAATTATTTAGCTTTTGACAAATAAATAATATATAATATATTATCAATATTTGATGCATGATTCACTCTAATATGCAGCTATACCATGTAATTCAGGAAGAGTTGAGGCCTTATCGAGTAGTCATGTCAAGCTATATAAGATGTCAAAAGTTCTAATATTTGATATGGTTTACTAAAGGTACATCAAAATAAATAAGGAAAACAAGGTACAACAATATTACATTATTTAATATTATTTATGTGTCATAAATATAATATTTCTTTGAATTTTAATAAAGTTTATTTAATGACCTTTAATCTATTAGTTTAAATATTTTTTTGTATTTTAACAGTATAATATAGAATTATGAACAATGATGCTGAAAAATTCAATCTTGAAAGGTTTTCAAATGGAGTATTGAGGCTTGAAGTGTCAACATGGTTTTGCCGCACTTGTTCTTGGTACTCTTGGTGCTCGAGTGGGCTTGGGTAGAGTTTGGCTTCAGTAGACAATTTGATTAGTTATATTAGTAAATTTTTTATGTATATTTTTATGAGTATTGTAACACTTTAATTAGTTAGTTATATTAATGTTTTATTATGTTTAGTGTATTTATTAAACTCTTAATTAATGTAATATTCGACCCTCTTAAGTTTAATATAATGACTCTTAATTTTCTTAATTTATATTAAAAAAATGAGTTTAATTGAGATGTATATGGTCATGGTTTAAGTGTAACCGAGATAATAGATATCATATTGATTACAAATCTATGGCCTTGGTTATGAAAAAACCAAGGTCATAGGTAACAGTCTATGGTCTTTCTCACTTAAGTCTCGGTTCTTATAACCGTGGCCATAGATCAACAGTCACGGTTAAAAATCGAGATCATATGTATTTTTTATAGTAGTAAAATTTTAGAATATTTTTCTTTCTATTTCTTGTCTCCATCTAAACTTAACTTTTTTAATTAATAATATGATAAATCTTAAACAAAATTTGATTTTTGATTGCTTGGATTTTTAATTTTTAAATCACAATGATATTCCAAATAATAAGACTATATTTAGATCTAAATCTAGAAAAAGCTTGACAAAACATAACAAAATATGTGTGATGTAACCATAAATCAGATTTAGCTTAACAATTTAACACATTAAATCTAAATGTATGTAAAATAGGAAAAAAAATCATAAAGTAAATCTTATGATATTTATTTAGAACAAAAAATAAATAAAAAAAGAGTGAACTATACAAATTGTTACTATATTTTTATATATTCTACACTTTGATTTTCTTCTTATTCTTTCTTATGATATGGTATCTTTATTTTTAACTTTCACATTTTAGTTTCCTTTCTTTTTTTAACATACAACGTAATCCTTTTTTTTTACATCATGTAGGATATATAAGTATTGACGGTATTTGTGAACAAAACGTTTAAAATTGTAAACTAAATTTTAGGTATATTTTCATGTCCGATGTAAAGAAACTTTTAAACTTCATGTTAACATGTTTCAAGTATACATTGTTTACTTAAAACACATTAGAATTCATATTATACATTTAGGAACATCTGATATATATATATATATATATATATATCAATTGAGTAATAGGTCGATTGATGAAAGTGGTAGATCAATCGTATATGATCTATGTCCTCTTGGGTCTAATTTCAAATTAGTGTAGATCAATTGAAGTTGGGTTTGATCGATCGAGAGGATAAATCGATTGTGTTAGATCTACCTAATCTTGGGTTTTTATTAATAACTGTTGTATTGATAAAAAAAAGTTTCTATTAATTGACCATATTGGTTCGATCGATTGGGCTTAAACTGGATTGATCGAGCATGTAAATCATCAATATAGAACTTTTTGTTTATTTAAGCCAAATTGATGTTTTACCACATTGTCCCTATTTATTATTTCTCTATGAAATATTTAATGAACATAATGATAATTATCTATTAACTAAGCATTAGGGTTTCAACTCCCTTATGTAAATAACATGATGCTCTTTATGTAAAATAACCACACACATTCTATTCATCTTGCACTTTCTCTCTCAAAATGTTTTATAAAAACTAAATTATATTTTGTTAGGCTCGTTTTCTTGATTTAATATATTAAATATTATGTGATTATATTTGATTCATTAATAAGCCTATTTGTTTTTATGATACTACGATTTTAAACCTTTCTATTTTTAGATGATTTAAATTTAACTAATTTAATTCTTTAATCTTCTAGCTAGGGTTTTTCAATATTGAATCTGCTCTAGGACACACTTTACACTTAAGTCAACTTTTTTAGGTACATGTTGAATGGGTTCGATTGCTCGTGTGACTTGAGATATCAAAATGTTGTTTCGAATCCATATGCCTATCTTTAATGATGTATTTGCTGATGAGTTCTGTTGCATTTATGGTCTTGAGACTGCTAAACATGCTTGGAATACTTTAGAGATTACCCATGAGGGAAACATCCATGTTAAACGAACCAAACTTTGCATACTATGCACTAGGTTTGAAAATCTTAAGATGGAAGAAAATGAGACATGTTCTAAATTTTATGTTAAACTGTGTGATATTGCTAACAACTCTTCAAATTTTGGAGAAAAAAATGATGAATTTGGGTTAGTTCAGAAGATTCTTCACTCATTATCAGATCGTTTCCATGCAAAGATAACTGCCATTGATGAAAGCAAGGATTTAGATACCATCAAAATGAAGGATATATGTTTTAAAATTTATTCCTTTTGATAAAGATTTATGTATTGTTTATGATTTTAAATATTATGCATTCTTGTTCCTTAAGATTAACATGTTATAGTTTGGAAGTGTTCAAGAAGATGTACTTGGTCTTGAACCATAGAACTCTTAAAATAAGAAACATGTAACATGACTATATAAAATGAGTATTTTATATATTGAACATGACCTAACTAGATGGAACATTATATGGATTGTGTTTTGTGTCATTAATGTTTCCATTGTGTCGTTAGAATCTTAGATATGAGATGTGTAGGTTTTTTACATGAGAAGTATATAATGTAATCGCTATTTAAATAATATCTTATGATAAGAATAAAATAGTAGTTTGTTATGTAAAACCTATGCGGGAGAAACCTATATGTTAATATTATCATTGTCCCTCGATTTAGAGTTATGATATTATTGGGCCCCTTGGTAAAGTGGAATTATATCGCGTGTAATATAATTGATGTAGATATAATTATAATTCACTTGAGAGACCAAGAAAACGAATATAATGCAAAAGTGATACGATATTATTTTGCATATTATTCATAATATCATGTGACAAGGATAGACAAAAAATTAGTGGATTGAGTAAATAATTGCTATGTCATTTGAAAAACTATAATGTAATGATAAAACCTCTTATAGTCAATAATATAAAGTTTTATATTATTTCTAAGATGATATAGATCCTTTATACGATCACGTCAACTGAAGAGAAACAACTAGTATTTTACATTTCATAATGATGCATAAGATAAAATATATGAGATGAAATGCTAAAATAAAATATCATAATATGACATGCTTAAACCATAAATAAATTTGTGAAGTTATGAAAATATTATTTGATGTATTGTTTGAATGCATTATAAGAATAATATAGAAATTATATAATAGAATAATATAAATAATATCATTTGTTCATAAATTAATTTATTGAACCAATCACAAGTTGATATTAAAGAGAGCATAAGATGGCTAAACAAGGCTAGTGACATTTGTGTAATTGATTCAAACTTTACACAAAGAGTTTCCCTAACCCTTGCCTATTTAAGGAGCCATAATTAAAGAAAATGGGATCCAATTTTGTACCTCTAACCCTAGCCGAAATCTGCGCTATTGTGTAGCCATGTTTTTCCTTCTCCTAGGCCAAAACCTAAGTGGTTCAATGCTAGGCCTAAAGTATCTTCTCTCATCTCTTCTTGCTAGGTGGTTAGATATAACCCTTGAACTCTACATCCATCTATCTAAGAGGTGTGGTAGTTCGTTGTTTAGGTTCAAGGTGAACCAAGAGGTGCTCTCGAAAGAGAGGTGGTTTCCAAGATATCTAGAAGGGAAATTAACTTTCCTCTACTCAAGAGATTTGATAATATTTTGAGGTAAATATAATTTTCTTCATCTCTAACAATAAGGTAGATGATATTTGTTTATTTTATTTAGTGCACATTAGGTGTTTTTTGAAATGCTTAAGAGAAAATCTTGCTTGCAATTGTCATACAAATGAGGTGCTTTGTGTATTGAGCCAAGTGGTGATAGGAAAATTTTAAATTCTCACCATATAGGCATACACATCAAATCCCAACACAAAATTGAGGAACTCGTTGGTTTACTTCAAACATGTAAGATGGGCTTTCAAACACCTACAAATAATAAAAGTGTCACTTTCAAAACTATTGTGAATGACAAATGTGTTAATGAGAACGATGAAGATGATGAATAATTGAAACTCTTAGCAAAAATACTCAAGATAATCTTGAACCAAAACAACTCTCAGAATAACTGGAAACCAAGTTGTATAAATGATCATAAATCAAGAGAACTTAAACCTATGAGTTCTGAAGGTAAAAAAACTAAATCCATTGGAACAAAATGTTTTGAATGTAATGGGTTTGGTAATTTTGTAGATGAGTTTTCCAACAAAAAGAAGAGAACTGGAAGGACCCTTAGTAACTCAGAAGTGACAACGACAATTATAATGATTTAAAAAATTATGGCACCAACTACCTAGCTTTTACTTCAACTATTAGTAGACACTTTAATAAGTTTGACATTGGTTCAGATAGAGAGGAAAGTTATTCTAAATTTTAGCTTACTAAATTTAATGCTAATAGCCTTGATGAACTATTTATAGATTTATTGGATTGTAAAAGACAAAAGGAAATGTTACTAGTAGAAATAATCAAATTAAATAATAAACTCAAATCCTATAAAATTAATTCCTCCATTCTAGAAAAATAAAAAAATTGAGCTATTTAAACTTGTTGATGTTTTGAATTCAAGTCTTACAGATTTTAAACAGGTAAACAAGAATCTTGTGTATGAACTTAGACAATCAAAGAAAATCGTAAAAAAGGTTGACGATTAAAGCTAAAAGGCTAAATAAAGTTCTTAACTATGAAAAACATTTTGAAGACAAGAGATGGGTAGGCTATGTAGATGAGTACTCTATGCCATCATTTTCAAAAACAACTCAGTTTGCAAAACCCTCTAACCTTTCTTCTTCACGTGATACACATGGCATTGGTTATAAGGATGAGTGCTCCCCACCTTCAACATTAAAAACCAAATTTGTAAGGCCTTCTATCCCTACTCCTATAGTTACTAATTATTCATAAAGAACCGTTACACATGTAGGGGGAAAATATTAAGTTTATGCCTGTTTGTCATCATTATGGTAAGAAATGTCATATTAGGCTCAAGTTTATATTTTTGTTAACTGCTGCTCACGTTGATAATTCTTTACATGCTTCTAATTATAAGATTTATTATTATCATCCATCTATGCATAATATGTCCAATAATTCTACTAGAAAACATGAAATTGTTGGTTCAAAAAGGCAAGTGAAATTCAACACATTTAATTCGAGGACTAATTATCATCATCCTACTATGCATGTTACATATTTATTTAAGATAAATGTGAAATCCAAAGATAAGTCCAAGAACATACTAATGATAACTAAGGTAGTTATTTTCCAACCCAAAGATATAGAGAAAATAAAATTCAGAAAGTTTTGATTAGAAAAGATTGTCTTTTTTATCATCTAACCATCATTTATTGTTCGCCTAATTACTTTTGTTTGAGTGCTTCATCAACTCTAGGTTAGCATCTTTAGTAGGTTTGTTTGTTTCTTTATTTATACTTTTATTGATATTTCTTTAGTTTTAATAAAATAAAATAAAATAAAAAAATAAGAAAGGGATACTTTTATTTTAACAAAGAAATGGACTTTACATACAACTTTTACATATAAACCTCACTTCTTTTTATTGATTCTTCGTTGTATAATTAGGTCTTTCGATTTATGCATTTATATACTATTTCACATATGGTAACCAATGTTGACAAGAACCTATTTTCATACTCAGTGAACACATATGTAATTCATGCTTAAAGTTTATGATTGTTTTTGTAAGATTCTAAGGATTAAGCTAACTTTGATTGCAAAATTATGTTTGAACTCTATTTTTCACTTTCTAAAATTATATTGTAGAAAGATACTAATTTTGAAAGGGTTGCCTACTATGATATGTGAAGCTACTGTTGTGAGCGGAGAGGACTACCTCACAACTAATGTGAAAATCATCATATTAGGTTTATAGCTCGTGTATGTTTCCTTATTAATAAAAAAAAAGAAAAGAAAAAGTAAAAGCAATTGCATGCACAAAAAAAGAGAGTCAAAATTATTTATACAAAAAGAAAATAAATAAATAAATAAATAATCAATCATTATATAAAAAATGGAATACAAATTTTAAGTTCTCTATTGATAGATATATTTTTATTTTGTGAAATTAAGGATTGAATTGAAATTTTTCATTATATGCAATACCTTTTTTAGATCTTTCATGACTAATTATAAATGAATTAATTGACATACTTTTAAAGTTCAAACATGTATCTTATTTTGGGTGATTTTCAATATGTTATTATATGTCTTAGTATATCTGTGTATTTTGTTCATATATTTATGCTATCAATAGATAGTTAAAAGTTGCATAAGAATTATTTTTCAATTGAGTGTTCTGTTATAATCATGCTTAAATAAGTCTACTATCCTTAATTAAAAACAAAACAAAAAAAATTTATGTTTATTAGATTTTATCAATTTATGTTTTATTCTACTTTATTTGAAGGAATCATAGAACTTAGGAGGATGAGTTCATTGCATACTGATGACTCTATGAAAATAGAGTCATTAGTGCAATTTTTCACTTAATATTTACTTGTTTTATTTAATAAATAGTATTTTTGTGGCTAAAAAAATTAAAATATAAACTTTTTAGTGATAAGGGGTGAAAATATAATTTTTGGAATTTTTTGGGATTTTTATGAATTTTTAATGCAGGACCAATCAGAAGCTACCACATGGCATGCCACGCAAGCATAGGAGCTGACTAAGCAAGCCACATGGACGCCACGTATACGGAGAGCGAATCACGTTGCGCCACATGTGAGGAGGAGAAACATGCATCATGTGTCAGCACAGCATTCAATCCGAGTTCGGAAATCAATCAACGTGCTATGACACGTGTCACCACGCTATTGCTCGAAGCGTTCCACCCATGCGCCACGCCATCCGTTCTCGCGAATCATGTCGTGCCACATGGTGCTGACTCGGCGAAGGTTGACTCTGACTGGTCTCCCCTACCACGCGTCTCTCTCTGATTCGCCTAATAAACTTCTGATGCCATGTGTCACGCTGTGATTAGCTAAAATTGTCAATTTTGCTTGTTTTGATCGTAACCTTTGATTTGAAGCTGATCGGACGGTCCAAATCGCATCTAAGCTTTATTTAAGCCTCTAATCACTCCATAAACCCTAATTTGCCTCCATTAGCATAATTTTGGTCAGTTTTTAGAGATAAAAATACATAAAATTCAAGAAACGACATAATTTTGGTGGAGATTCAAGAGGAAATTAATTATACAATTCAAGAGATTGATTGTATTTCTTTTTCTACTCTTTTCTTTATTAAGTTTATGTCTTCCTTTATGAAAAATATGAGCTTTATGAACACAATTATGTGTAATTAATTTATTAATCTAGGGATCTTATGAACCCAATTTCATTTTTTCTCAATTATAATATTAATTTAATTATATTATTTAATCTGATTTTTATGCTATTAATTGTTTGGCCAACAATTTATCTATAGAGGTAATTAAATAGATTTGAGAAAATTATTTAATTGTTTGTCTTGATTAAATAACATGCATAGTTTCTAGGCAGAGATGTATGATTCTTATGTATGTGATCCATAATTGATGAACTTAATGAGTAGTATGCAATTTAATTGGCATGAGAGTGTGATTAAATTAATTATTATATGGTGTGTAGTTTACTTGAGAGAGGAATACATGTTAGGTTAGATTCAATTGATCATGTAATTAACTGATATTATATTTGGAGGATTTTAGTGATTCGCATGTTTAGAAAATTGGGGGATTAAGTATTTCTAGATATTTTCTCATATATCTTTTTAGTCACAAAATCTGATTTAATTAATTATTGTTATTTACTTTTAGTTATTTTAATTTTGCTTTCTTAAGATATAAAAGCACCAAAAAATTGATTTTTATTATTTTTAGTTTTAAAAATTAGTTTCTAAAAAAATAATCTCCGTGGGAATGATCTTTATTTATCATTATATTACTTGTTACGATACGTATACTTGCGTATTTATTGCATACACAATTTGTGTGGCGATCATATACATTTTATGTTTGCTCATAATGATTATCTATGCTTCAAAATCAAATTACTTTCTGGTATAACAAAAAGGGAGAAAGTAGTTAATAATGTAAGAGTTATTACACTTAGGTGGAAAACTCTTAATGTTTAAGTGTTATATTTGATAAGTCAAATTTAAATATTCTATATGTTACTCTATGATTATGTTATACTTTGGTTTACTATTATTATATGGACTGAACTAATAAAAAATGAGTCATTTGAGACATGTTATGTGTTGATTTTTCATTTTGTTTTTCAGTATACATATGAGCTATTAAGATTCAAGCGAAGATAATTTAATCGGATTATAAGATAGTACCACTATGTCAATTTATTTTTCCTATGTTCAGTATATATTGAGAGAGAGATTTTGTCATACAAATATGCAAAATGGAGAGATTGTAAGATATATCAGTGTTAATGGTATCCATGAACAAAACGTTTAAGTGTAAACTAATTTCTAGGCACTTTTTCATATCTACTATTCAAGTTGAAGAAACTTTCGAGCTTCATGTTAACGTGTTTTAGATATATATATTCTTTACTTAAACAATTTAGAATTCATATTATACATTTAGAAATATTTGGTATATATATTTATCGATTGATTGAATAGTAAATCAATTAATCGAAGTGGTAGATTGATCAAGGATCGATCATGTACGATTTATGTTCTCTCAAGTTGTATTTCAAATTTGTGTAGATCGATCGAAGTTGGGTTTGATTGATCCAAAGGCTAGCTCAATCAAGAATTAATTATGTTCGATCTACTTAGTCTGAGATTTTTATTAATCATTGTTGTATAGATCAAAAAAGGTTTATGGAGCACGTAACTTTTCAATATAAAATCTTTTCATTTACTTAAGCTAAGTTGATGATTTACCATACTGTCCCCATTTGTTATTGCTTTATGAAATATTTAACGAGTATAATGATAATTGTCTATTAACCTAGTATTAGGGTTTCAACTCCTCCATATAAATAACCTAATGCTCTTGATTTAAAATAACCACACACATTCTCTTCATCTTGTGTTTTCTCTCAATACGTTTTATAAAAACTAAATCATATTTTATTTGGTTCGTTCTTAATTTAATGTATCAAATATTGTGTGAATGTATGATTAATTAATAAGCCAATTTGTGTTTTATGATACTGTGTTTTTAAACCTTTGCTCTAGGATTTGTTTGATGATTTAATTTTAACTAATTTAATTCTTGAATATTCTAATTAAAGTTTTTCATTATTGAATCTGATCGAAGATATACTTTACAATTATGCTATTTGTGCTAACTTTTTAGGTCTTATTGAACAAGTTTGATTTATCGTGTGACTTGAGATATCTGAACGTAAATTTGGATCCGTACTTTTATCGTGTAGAGATTATAAAAAAGTGAAAGATCATAAGTAGATTGCTTTGGAGGCTTTATGTATGAAGGGTAATTTAAGACATGGTTTTTTAACATCGTATGTCAAGTTTATATTTATGTTAACAAGAAAATCGAATTGATTTTCACTATGGATAGTTTAAGTGGTCCGATGAACTGATGATTTTCTGTTAAGTTATTGTTGTAGAATATGTTATTTTCACCTTATATCAAGTTTATCTTTATTTTTACTTTATATTATTTACACATGATTATATGATTGAGTGCTTGGCGATTTTTAATTTGATTTAATTCAAGAATTACATATTCATTCATCTCAGTTAATTAAATTCAGAATTTTAAATTTCACATCTTGTTATCCATACATTTTATTCTTTTAAAGTTAGAACTGTACAAATAACTTATATTTTTTTTATATTTTATTGTTTAATCCCTTATTATTTTTTATTTGCATTTGAATAATTTATTATTTCTTGTATTTTTTTTTTATAATATGATCATTTTACTCTTTAACTTTTACACATTTAATCTAAAATTTAAGATTAATTTAAAATTAAACTTTAAAAATATTTTTTAAAAAATGCAATGAAACCAAATTGTAAAAACTAAAAATAAAGAAATTAAATTATAAGAAAAAAATTAAAAAGACCAAAGTGTAAAAATTAAAAAGTAATGAAAAAAATCATAAAAAAATAAAAGGACCAAAATGTAGGATATATAAAATAAGGTAAAATATATAAAAATATTATTGAAATATTACGTTTGTTTTTTTTATATTATTGAAATATTTTTGTTCTTGTTTATATTACTAAACATATCAAATGTTTTATTTATATCATTCTATATCATTTGGTTAGTCTTCTTTTAACTACGCACAAATAATAATACAAATTAGTGTTTTAAATATGTCACTTAATTATCTGAATTATTTTAAATCTATCATTTATATGTAACATTATTAGAAAGATTAATAAAATAGTATAAATAATTTTTTTTATAAATTTAGTAATATAAACTAGATGAAATTTTTTTGTTAAAATTTGATAGTCTTTTTATGGAAAAAAATCTTATATATAACTTGTTGTATATTCTAATTGTTCATATTTTTAACACATTTTTTTATAAAAATAAATAGTAAAAATAATTTCATTTTATGGTTTACTCAATGAAATATTGAAATGATTTGTGTATTCTTTCTTTTAAAAAAAATTCAATAATTCAAGCAATGCTGCCCTTTCCGTTTTAGTATAGCCACAGTCCACACTGAAAAATGATAATATACCGTTTTCATTACTTTTCTTTGACTTATTTAAGGGACAGATCCTTTCTAAAAGTATGCTTGATCTACGGTGATTTGTTCAAGATTTACTGTAACTTGATTGTGACTAGTTCACATTTTTACCCTGTCTTTCGTACAAAAGAAAACCTAAAATTTCAATCCAGACAGATTCACAGGTATCAATTATCTTTGTCATCAATAATCATCTTCTTCTTTACTTTCTTCTCTCTCCTCGCTATTCTTTTCTCTCTGTCTATAGCACAGGCTGGGATGTCGGAGTTTGGGTTTCAGTGTTATTTGCGAACGTGAGTGTGCCTCTTCGAGGTTTGTCAGAGGTTTGATTCATTTCTCTACCTAATATCTTAGCTATTGCATTTATGCTTTTAGACTTCCAAGATTGAAGATGTTTGTTTGCAAGAAAGTAAAGGAAAATGTAAGGAAATGTTTCCCGTTCATATATTGACCGAATATTGGGCTATGAAATGAAATTGGAAAGGGTGTCTGTAAGGAAGAAAAATATTAATATCACTTAATTTTATATTTTTTTTATATGTCATAGTTGTTTTTAAATTTTGATAAATAATGTAATTTTTTGACAAATTTAAGTAAAGTGGATGTAAAAATAGGATTAAATTTATATATTCTTCACATTCTAATGTTTAAGAATGCTATGTGACTACATTTACGTACATTTTTGCACAATAATTAATTCCTCACATTTTACTGTTTAAGAATGCTATGTAACCACAGATTTACGTACATTTTTGTACAATAATTATGATTTTATTATATGATAATTGAAATTATTTGAATATAATAAATTCATTCATTTTCGAAGAAAATTACCTCACTACACCATAATAGTATAAATTTATGTATATTTAACATTTTTTGTACTTGTCATTGTCCTTCCAATACATAATTTCCTATATTTTCTCTTATTTTTTCATTTTATGTGAAATAATTTCTGGGTTTCATGACTTTCATCCCTAATTTTGGGATACATATCATTTCGGCGTCATATCTCCAAATGCTTTTACTTCAAAAAAAAAAAAAGGTACAAAATAATTTATTTTTAACATAGTGTCCTTTTTAACCTTTAGTTCGAAAATGAATGGATAAAAGAATTTACTATTATTATTCCGATATTTTTTTAAATTGATAACTTTCGGATTGGGTAGGATATTTCCCATGATTATCACTGTCGTTGTGGTCCACGCCTATCAAAATATAGACAAAGTAGTGAAAGTATAAAGAATACTAATTTTCTCCCTTTTTATAGCTTTTAGTATTGTGTTTAATATTTTTGATTGGCGTGAACTACCCATATTAAATGTATTGCAGGACCAACTAATAACTTTTTGATTTTTCCACGCCAGGGTTTTACTATGAAATTCTAATATAAAGCGGGTTCCAACTTATGGTAAACAACTATTAATCCATATCTCCGATATACCTTCTCCTTTTGTTTTAAATATTAATCATATCTTAGAAGAGTATTTTCAAAATATAATAGCATGTCTTTGTGTATAACTGGGTTTTGTTCATTTTGATTGGCAATTTTGCTCCAAACATTTGTGAAACAGATATTAATGACATGGTTGGGTCTTGGTTCTTTGACGAGAATTTTAATGGGCTGTCAGAAGAGTTCTTTGACAAAGTTATCAAGACTTTAGATTTTCCATTGGAAGAAGATGAAAAGAATGCTGGAGAAGATTGGAATGCTAAACTCCAATGTCTTGAACCACCATCGATGGATATTTTGGCTGGCATTCCATCAGATAATTGTGATAGACATCGAAGTGACTCTTCAAAAGTCGGTAGAAGCTTTTACAATCTGGTGAGTTGCCATGTTATTTATCTCTTCTAATTATGATTGGTGGTTTAAGTAACTGAAATATAACAGGTCTAATGTACTTAACTGTATGTTTAGAAATGGTCGCTGACCGGAAGAATTAATAGGATGAAGGGTGTTCTAAGTAAAATGTAATTTAGACACATTTTAATCAGATATAACAGCACAAATTTATTATATTAATTAGATAGAATAGTATAAATTTATTATATTTATAAAAAGAGTCACAAAATCTATTTTATAAAAATAATGAATTTATGTTGTTCAAATTTTATAAAATTAATGTTATTATGTTACTCTTTTAGAACTTATGATATATTTTCTAATAATTACATCTAATAATTACAATATAAAATTACACTTTTTTTTTTTAAGATATCAAACTGAGCTAATGTTTTTCTAATAATAAATGTGTAGATATCTTTTTACAATATCCTCTCGAATATTATTTGAATTTCAATTAATATCCTTTTATTATCTTTATAACTAAATAGATGATTTAAGGGATATGCTTTTTGATATTTATTTCAACTGAAGCTTACTAATAATTGTATGCTGACCAGTTGTCCTGACCAGTACTCAATTGTTGACGATTCCTAATGGAATCCCGCCATGCCTACCTGATCTTATTTTATCCCCCAACAAATTATTTAAGTATGAAGTTGGCAATAGTTGTTATTACTTACCCCCATGGGCTTCTAAAGGTTTCAGTCTGGCCATTACAATGTTAGTTATTGTAAGTGCTTGTGGTCACTATATGCTGATTTTTGTTGGCAGAGAAAACTAGTATGCTGATTTATGTATTTGGCTACCTTTTAAAAAAAAAATAAAAAATTCCCTGCTTCTCATAGTGCAGTTTAGACGAGGAGTCCTGATTCTCATTTAATCTGGTGTTCAGTATGACAGGCCTCCACAACTAAAACAAGTTGAAACTCCATCTAGCAGTAGCGTTCCCCTCAGTGATGAGTCTTTAGATCTCAAACAGAATTACGCATTCAAGACTTCCAGTCCAGTTTTGATCCTTGACAGCAGCAACAGTTCCTACTCTGTAGAAAATGCAGGTGCCTTTGAACCTAAACCTCAAATTGCAGTGAAACGTGCCCGAAGCAAGCGTACTCGCACCCCATGCTTCAAATGGCAGTTCACTTTGCCTTTTTCCTCACCGGATTCTTCAGCTTCTAAAAAACTCTATTATTCTTGTACTGGCTCTGAGTCAGATTCAGGCCCCCATGTTAATGAAAAGAGATACAAACTTGTCAAGAGTAAACAGAAGAAGAATAATCTATTACATTTCTCTACACCAGGTGTAGACATCCGGAAATCATCCATTCAGGGACCTGGTGAAGTCAAAAAGTGCACGCACTGTCAGGTGACTAGGACTCCACAATGGCGGGAAGGACCAATGGGCCCAAAGACGCTCTGTAATGCATGCGGGGTTCGGTATAGGTCTGGTCGCCTATATCCAGAGTATCGTCCGGCAGCAAGTCCGACCTTTATCCCATCATTGCATTCTAATTCTCACAAGGAGGTTATAGAGATAAGGAACAAGGCTATAAAGGGGGGCAGTATAGACACTTTATCATTGCCCCTTCTAGGAAATTCAGTTAGATAGCTTGATTACACTGTTAGAGACCGATCTTCCAATTAGGTGGGCTTTGGGTAATAAATTATTCTTATGTACATTGATAAATATAAGCTTATTGCCATTATGAACACACTTGTCATCCTCATCTGATTTCCTTAACTTCAAGAAGTCTTAATTGGCTTGTACTGCAGAGTGATTTGCCTATTTCTATATTACAGCATATTGCGCAGCTTCACCTGGTGAGTGGTTAAATTGCAAGTGCAAATTGCCAAGTCATTCCAATTACATATTTCTTTAAACATAATCAAATATTCTTGTATAATATTTAATGGCGCATCATTTTCATTTTCGGATATATCTGGATAATAACTGTTGGTGTTATAAATAAGTAGTAATTTTTTAAGTTTTAATTATTTATTTAAAAGTATATTTAGTTTAGAAAAATTAAACTTTAATATAATTCTTACTTTATTATATTATTTAAAATATTGATATTAAATTTTTTTAACTATTTATTACATATTTTTAAGTATAATAAAAAAATAAAAAGATAAAAATAAATAAAATTAATATATATTTCATTTTAATTAATCATAATTTTAATGTTGTAATAATTATATCGCTTCACGTATTATTTTTAAGTAAAAAGTCTTTTAAACGTAATCATAAACCATAGTTTCACTTAAGAACATTTAAAATTACCGTCCCATTGTACAGTATTAATTAAAACTAATATTAGATTTTTAACAGCTAAGTTATTTGCAATCTTACTTAACTGCAGATTAAGAAATCCACCTGTTCTTTATGCCTTATATTGTTATAAGGTCAATTAAACTTTGGATCTATCAACACTACATTCTTAAAGCTTGGATTTTTTTTTTCAACTGATACAGTCTATTTTGGGATACACAACACATGCTCATTAGTTAATTTCTAAATTATGGGGAAAGAGATTTGAACCCGAATCCAAGAGGATGTAAGGATTCACATTTACTATCAGATAAAAAAATGTTTCTTTGTCTATATAAAACACATTTATTAAGAAATCCACCTGTTCTTTATTCCTTTTCTTTAATTTTGATAATTTGTCTTTGTCTTGATATTTTTTTCCCTTTGTCTTTTAGTTATATATTAATATTACGTAAGTTACACAGATATATTGTCATTTATTATAATTATTTTTATTAAAATAATAATATTAAAGTATAAATAATTATAAATATATGATAAATCATTTATACATATTTGTTTTGACTAACAAAAAGTGAATGTGTCAATTCAAAGTTTTATTTATTTATTTGTTTGTTTTTTTTTTGATGATTCACGTACTACAAACTCTAATCCCAAAATATAAAAATAATAAGTAGTAATTTGTAAAATGATTCTGCATATTCGATTATGAGTAATTACATAAAATATTGATATAATCTATATAAATTACATAATTCTTTAATAAACGAGATAATTGTTTATAGAATTGAATATTATTATAAATTTGTATTTAAAATTTACATTTATATTAAGTTTTTTTTATTTCAGTTATATTAATTATATAGGTAAAACATTTATACAATTTAAGTTTGGTTATTATAATGTTAAAAGTATGGTAATTAAAAAAATTAAATTTAATATTAAAATGTTGAAAACAAGTTTTTAAAACAATTTAACCAAACGAAAGCACAATTATTTTTCTTTGTTTCTATTTTTTTAAAAAATAATTTTTTAAGATACTGGTCAAACATTTTATTATTTTTAAAAATAGTATAAAATTATTTTTTAGTTATGATTTAAAAACACTTTTAAAAACACTTTTAACCGGCCAAAAAAAACCATTAACTTCTATTATTACTATTATTTACAAATACATGCAATATGATAATCTCATTTTGAAAAACATGTAAACTAGATGTTACCATCCCGTGTCTCATTTAATGATTCTAAGAAGTTAATAATTCAATGTTTTCTCATCCTAAAGTATGAACATGACATCAAATAGATGTGTTAGTTAGTCGTTACAATAGATTTACAAGGCATGTGCACGGATGAAATGTTGTATGTAAGGGTATCAATAACTTGTAGTTATATAAGGGGTGTTATGATCAAGTGTGTCAAGGGTGCATTGGAGCTAGCTTATAGTTTATAAATAACATATGATTAGTTGCCTTCTATTACATAATTGATTACTAAAGACTCTTGTATTCAGTTCTCCAAGAAAGTTATCTTTTGGTAGAATTGCAAGTGACTAGTTTTTTGTCACTCTTATTGCATCACTGAGAAAGAGGTTGTAAGACTCTTGTACTGTTATGCGCAAGAAAGAAACATCTATTATTATTGTGCGATTGTTGTTTTAATAAAGGTGGATTGGAAATTTTTTCCCGAAGTGGATGTAACCTTCACACACTATGGAAGAGAACCACTTTAAAAGCTTGGAGTTGACAGCTTTTCTTTTATGATTTTATGTGATCAAGAATTCTTGGAGTTTATTGAAGCCAAGATTCCAAGGAAAGATTAAGAAGGATTTTCTTTGACTATCAAACTCTAAGGGTTGAGAATCTTATAGTCATGGTAACACTAAAACATGAGATAGACAAATTTAATGGATCAAGTGAATTTTCATTTTGGAAAAGAAAAATGAAGAATATATCGATCCAACAATATTTAGATGTAGTCTTGGAAGAAGATTTTGCAACTGATATAAAAGCATAGGTGAAGAAAATGAAGTTAAATAATGCATGTAGTTGCATTGAGTTATACCTAGTTAACAATGTTCTATGGTAAGTTTAGGATCTTTTGACTCCAAAAGAAATTTGGGAAAGGGTAAGAAAGTTATATGATCACAAGACTCTCTTGAATAAAATATTCTTGAAGGAAAGATTATTTGGTTTCAAAATGGACCAAATGAAGACCCTTGATTTCAATATAGACTAGTTTAAGATGATCAATTCCCAACTCGCAAATGTTGATGAGAAATTAGATAAGAAAGATCATACTATTATCCTTTTGAGCTCATTACTTGAGCCTTACAGTGAGCTTAAAACTTCAATCCAATATGGTAGGGAATATTTGATTCTTAACTTTGTAATCTCACCATTAAAGTCATGGGAACTTGAGCATAAGAAATAGAAAAAAGGGAGAGAGTCAAGTGAAGGACTTTAAATGAGAGAAAGAATTGAGAAAATAAACAGTAACTCCAAGGGAAGAAAACAATCAAGATCTAAATTAAAGATTAAAAAGTCCCTTAGATGTTTCATATGTCACAAGAAGGGCATTTCAAATGTGATTGCCAAAACAAAAAAGGTAAGAATTATGATTCTGATACGGTTGGAAATTTAGGAGATGTAAGCTTCTCTACAAAAGAATATGATAGTTCAGATGTATTAGATGTTAGCACAACAAAGTCTACAAATGAGTGGGTGATGGATTATGGATGTACTTTTCATATGTGCCCAAGAAAAAGTTGGTTTTGTAAACTAATAGTGGTTAAAGGTGGTAGAGTTCTGTTAAGAAACAATTTTGAATGTAAGATAATGGGAATTGGAGATGTGAAGTTACACTATCAAATAGAAAAATGAAGACACTGACATAGGTTAGATATGTGCCACATCTCATAAAAAATATTATTTATTTAGAAACATTTAAGTCTATTTGATATTCAATTAAATTGGATAAAAAAACTCCTAAGGTTATCAAAGGTTATCTCATGGTATTGAATGGAGTTAGAGAAAATAGTCTCTATCTATTACAAGTGAAGGCAAGAGGTGCATCGGGTGATGCAATGTTAAATACATTAGATGGCATGACAGATCTTTGGCATAAGAGACTAGGAAACATCAATGACAAAGGGTTATCTAAGCTAGTTAAAAAAAAATGGTTGTAAAGGAAGATAATATTACTACTTTGGGGTCCTATTTTTGGGAAGAAAAAAAGAGTGAAGTTTGGTACAGGGGCATACACCATAAAAAGGTATATTGGATTATCTTTACGTAGATCTTTAGGAATCATCACATATTCCCAACTTTGGTAAAAGCAGATATTACCTTTGCATCATGGATTATTTTTATAAAAAGGTATGGACCTTCATACTCAAGAGTAAGGATGAAACCTTTGAAAGGTTTAAGTCATGGAAGCTGCTTGTTAAAAATTAAACAGGAAATAATATTAAGGTTTTTAGAACTAAAAATGGACTTGAGTTTTGTAACTCTAAGTTCGATTATTTATGCAAGAATAATGGCATTCAAAGACTTGAAACCATGCCTAGAACACCTCAACAAAATGGTTTGGCAGATCGTATGAATAGAACTATATTGGATAAAGTCAGATGTATGTTATCAAAATCAAATCTCCTTAAAAGTTTCTTGGTAAAAGCTATTCAAGAAACTACATACTTAATAAATAGATCACCATCATCAATTTTGAATTTCAAAATACTAGAGGAAGTATGAGGAGGCAAGCCTACAAATTATGGAAATATTATGGTTTTTGGATGCTTGGATTTTTCTCATGTCAACAAAGAGAAATTAAAGCCAAAAACCAAGAGGTGTGTCTTCTTAGGATATCCAAATGGAGTCAAAGGTTTCAGGCATTGTGATCCAATTGACAAAAAGTGCTTTTGTTAGCAAAATACAAACTTGATACTAACAAGCGTAAATCATTTAAAACATTTGAGGAAGGTGATCTTGTGATGGTTCACTTAGCAAAGAACAAATTCCAATTAGATAGTATAATAAATTCAAAAAAAGGAACATCGATTCATTTCACATCCTTCAAAAGATTAGTGATAATGCCTAGGTAATTGACCTTTTTAATATCTTACAATTTCCAAGACATTCAATGCCCAAGACCTACATAAGTATCATAGACCTGAGCCATTATTATAATCAACTCGAGGGTAAGTTTTTTTTTTCAAAGAAGGGGAGAACTAATGGTGCCATTTACATAAAAAAAATCTCTAAGAATATGTTTAGGATATTTAAGCAATTATACTTGCACTTGAAGAGCAAGTAAAGTTACTTGCATGTGCTTGGAGAACAAGTATACTATTTAAATAAATATACTTGTGTGCTTGAAGAAGAAATAAAACTATTTGTGTTTCAAGAACAAGTTACCTTTATTTCATTTTATTTTATTTTCCTAATTTTCATTATAAATAGTTGTAAGATAAAGGTGGAGATATCCACCATTTTAATTAGTTTTAACATCTTCTTAGAAGTTCTTTTTGAGAATTCTATCATTTCTCTTTTGAGATTTAAGTTAGAATAAAATTTAGCAACCCAATGCATTAATAGATTACTTAAGAGTCACTCACTTAGTTAAGTCTAACCTTTCATTCACACTAACATGATTGAATTCACCAATCTCATTCCTTTTTGGTGCTTATCAATTGAATAAAAAAAACATATAATTTTGTGTGTTATAAGGTTCTATATTACTCCATAGCCAACTGTGAATCATCAAATTACTTTTTTCAATTCTTAAATTTTGGTGTGTCATATGCTAGTCAATCATTTATTAAGTAAATATCTTTCTCCTTATCTTCTAAAAATACAAAAAATCACATGAGCCCAGTGTAAATAATTAAAATAATTAATTTTGAAAATCATAATTTGAAGGGATGAGCTATCATTTAAAGTTGTCACATTTGAGAAAATTGTGGGACTAGTAGTACACACAGGTACTAAAGGATTAGCCATGAGAAAAAATAAATACCTAACATCACAATAATAATTGTACTACATGACAAAAAAAACAATCTATTAGCTTAATAACTGAGAAAATGATAACAAAACCAAGCAAGAGATATCACTTAAAATTAGAGACACCCAAAACCACATATGAAAAATAATAATATGGTAGAACCTATACCACATTTATGTAAACACATACCAAATCATGATCGGGAGAAAATCTGAGGCTGGGGTGGTGACAGGGTTGGTAGGCACGGTGGTATGGTGACAAGAAGGGATTTCGAGATAGGTTTTTCATTTCAAGGGATTAAGTGTAGCAGTAGAGAGTTTGAGACTAAAATGGTGACGAGGGTGGCAACTTAGGCTGGGAGGCTCAGCAAGGGTGGTAACCAATGATGGATCTAGGTTTTCCAATAGGGGAACCCTATAAAATCAAAAGCATATAGTTATGTCTTTTCTTTAATTAAAACCTACTACAATAACTCTCGAAGAGTTTACATATTTTAAAATCGACGCATAATAACATCATTGTCAATATTTCAAATACGTCTTTCTCAATATATGCAACTAAATTATCATTGAGTCATTGATCTTCTATTCGATTTCGTAATCTCTTCTTCATAATATTCATAGCAAAAAAAAAAACTCTTTCTACAGTAGTGGTTACAACTGGTAAATTAAGATCCAATTTCATAAGAAAATAAACCAAAGGGTAGACTTGATCTTTCTTGGTCTCATCCCTTTTTTGTGCAAGATCACTGATTCCATTCAAACTTGAAAATTATATGTTAGATCTAACATCCATAATGTAAATTTCAAGTTTATCTTCAAGTTTCATGAGCTCAACTTCAGAAAAATCTTTATCATAATTTTTCCCAAGACGAGCCAATTTTTGCATATCAAAAGCTAAAAAATGATCTTCTAGGTTTAGAAAAACAATACAAAGAAGAAACTCAGTAATTGTCTCATTAAAATAGTTGTTCAACTCTTGAAGTTGCATGTTTATGACTATGTAAAATAATCCAACATGATAACTATGTAAATTTGTTACATACTTTATAGCATTAACATTGTCTTGATCTTTTCTTTGCAAAGTTTGGGATAATCCATTGAAATCTCTAATATAGTTTTCATCAAATGCAAATAGAAAACAAAATTAAATGAGTGAATGACATCCAATATAACCATTACGTCATTTTTTTTATTAGAGCTTGGCTCATCTCTATCTATCATAATCTCAAGCACTTGAATGATAGATGAGAACATAGCATTCAAGTTCAACAAAATATTACAGTGTGAATTAAAATGTTTATCATCAAGCCTTTTTAGAGATATTTTTTTTATTTAATCCTTGATTTCTTAAGAACTCACTATTGTCAAGGTCTTCAAATATTGAGGTAGCATGTTTTTTCTTGAAGAATATCATGACGTTTAGCTAATCCTCTAACAACATTTACCACGTTTGAAACATAAGTGAATAGACTTGTTATATCTACATGATTTCCAACAATGGCAACAATAGCTAATTGAGATTGGTGGGAAAACAATGAATGTAAAATACATGTTTATTCACACCTAATATGAGTTTTTTGAGACCATTAAACTCTCCATACATATTGGTTGTTCCATCATAACCTTTCCCTTCAATTGAAATAAGCTTAGATTATGTCTAGAGAAAAAAATATCAATAACATTCTTTAAAGAGTGAGTGTGGTCTCAACAACATGCTTAATGCCTATGAAACACTCCATCACATAACCTTTTTTGTAAACATAAGGAATAACAATTGATATTTGTTCCTTTGAAACTAATTCACAAGATTCGTCAATAAGAACAAAAATTAAATGGATAGTTTCCAATATCTGTAAAAATAGTATTTATGATTTTAACTAAAATTTCATTCACAATGTCTTTTTGAATTACAGGTGATATTAATTTATAATTTTCAGGAGCATTTTTCAAAGAAACAAATTTTATGTCTTCATTATGATCACATAACTACAACAATAGTCGAAGAAAATTTCCTTGATTACTTGAACTCTTAGATTCATCATGTCCACAAAAAGTTAGGCCTTATCACAAAAGAAAACAAATACAATTAATTGATGCACCCATATGAAGCTAATAATCAATGTGAGCTTGATCAGTTTGCTTGTGAATAATTACATTAATTCGTTGTTTTCGATTCATTAAAGCCTCACATTTTTGCCAAGCCTGACTGTAATGGCTATTAGGCCTCCAACATGAACTTGAAAGGTTTCACTCTTTTTCTAATTTGAGAAATTTTAACCACAAATGAGTCACCACATCCTTGTTCTCCAATGTTTGGTTTAAAGAGATAACAATACAAACAATATGCATCATTATTTTATATGTTATAATCAAACCATACACTATTAAGTCGTCTTTTTTTTTCTTTCTAAATTGGCTAGCAAAAAATTATTGTTTTAGAGTTGACAAGGACCATTTTGTAAGTAGGCTCTTCTAAATTTTTATTTGATATTAAGATCATAATCTGTCGTTCAAGTTATTAGACTTGGATTCTCTAGAAAATTTGTTAAATCAATTTTAGTCACACTTTTTTTAACAAGTTTTACTCTTTTTGAGAAAGATGTAGAGTTAGAAACTATTTTTCTTTTAAAATATCTCTTCATTTTTGCCTAAAAATAAAGTTATCAAATAAATATTTAATTTAAAAAATACTTAATTTCCAACTCTGTGACATCACCATAAGCATAAACATAAAACATTATTTTATAATAAATGTTAAGTTATAACACATTTATTCAATACATTCCAATAAAATTATTTAGTTTATAATTATTTAATTATGGAGTTGAAACCCTATCAAACCTAGTTTAGATTATGTGACTACTTACATTTACATTGAAACATTAAAAATTCTTAATTTTAAACTAAAAGTAAGAGAGTATCATAATTTACTTTAGTAAGAATATTACCAAAAAATTATAAATAAATAAATAAATATTATCAAAAAGAAAATGGAAAAGAATTGCCAATTATTAAGTCATGTTATCTGCTTAAAAAAATGTCATGTTGTGGTCTGCTTAAAAAATGTTATGTCATAGTGAATGACAATAAATGGTGATGAGGCACACAATATGAGTAATCGTGTGTTATCATATGTCTTACATATCCTAATCCATGTCCTGAAAAGAAAAACTAGGTATGAAAGACAAGTTAATCAAATATAATTATAATTTAATTAGATAGAACATAATTATTCAAAAAGAGATATACGTTTAGACACCTAATCTTAATAATGATGTACATCAAGTTAATATGAAGACAACACACAAACATCCAACAAATATATAAAAATTGTAAATTAAATGAAACAAGTAAAAAATTAAGGTAAAAAAAATTAACTTCTCTCTTAAAGGGAAGTGTTGCTAAGGTCCTAAAAAATCTTCAATCTCATGGTACTTCTTTTACTTCATAATCATTTTAGACTTATATGTTGGTTTTGAAGAATCAGAGAGGTAGAGCAGGCTAAAGCGTGTCTTGTTTAAAAAAAATAAGAAATCAAGTTGGAGCAAATGTCCCCCCTCCTAGCCAAGCAAGTATATCCTTGGTGGCAACTGGGATTGGGTAGTGTGACAGAGGTAGCAGCTAGGCAAGATGGGGCGATAGGTAGCAACTGGGCTAGATTTTGGCTAATTTGACGATTGTTAAGATGATTTTTAGGATATTTGTCAAGATGATTTTTGTAACATGATCGTCAATTTCTTTACCACGGGACATCTTATGGCTAAACTACCAAAAAAATATAAAATTTTTGTTATCACAATATAATTGATGACATTCCCCAACATGAAACCCCAATTCTTAACACTGTATAGCCAAAACTGAAAGCAAAATTGCCTGAAACTACTACAAAAACCCATTTGTCTAGGAAAAAACCATATGCTACTATGAAAATCTTGCTTGCTGATATTTTCTCATAAGATACTCTCATTTTTAGCCTAGATAATTTACTCATTGACCTTGAAGATGTTGGAATTGTCATGGAAAAGGGAGCATGAATAAAATTCATGCCTTACATGACTTGATGATTCAACAGCACCCTCCCTTGGTGTGTCTACTTGATAGTAGTTGATGATATTGGTTTATTCATGTTGGTGTCATATTACTACTTTATAGAATGATCTTGTTTATTCTTGTCTCAATTGTGCTCTCCTATGGGCTTGTGTTGGAGATTTTAATGATGTTCTTTATGATTACAAAAAAAATGGATTACGTTACGTCCACCCATAAACTCCCATGTTATGCCTTCCATGATTTCAAAAATGAATGCAACTTTATTGACATTTCTACAATGGGTGAATTTTTCACTTGGTCATGCAGACGAGATGATGGAGTTATCAAAGTTTGATCAGATAGACTTTTTAGAACTCCTTTACTGCTTCATTTTCTCCCAAAACTTAAAAGTATATGCATTAGAAGCAATTGGTACTGATCACTAACCTCTCGTAGTTGATTGGAACCTCATTATTTCTCCTAAAAACAGATGTTTCAAGTTGGAACTTAAATGGTTGATGGATGATAATTTATTTGGTGTTGTTCGTGATTCTTGGAAGACTCATTGTTCTGGTTCTACTGCTTGGATTCTTTGAAAACAAAGTATGTAAAATTCAATCTTTGTCTAAACAATTGGCTAAAAAAAATAATAATAACCAAAGAAATAGAATCTCAAATTTAAAAAAGAAGTATACAAAGCCTAACTCTATACCCATATATTTCAAGTAGCGAGCGGCGTTTAGAGTTGCTCGATGAACTTGATAAAATTTGGAAATCAAACCAACCAAGGAACTTAGTGGAAATGGAGTTGAATTTGCATAAGAACTTTTGTCACTTCCTAGTAGCCCAACTACAAGACTTAAAGTTTCAAAGAAGCACTAAATGTGCTAATCCAAGAGAATTGTGATGATTCTAAAAAAACCAAGATGACTCAAATAATAATCAAGGCCTAGTTCATGTCATCAAAGCAATTGAAGAGACTAATTAGCATGAAAATTTGTAGCCAATATGGTTTGACCATTAAAGTGTGAATTTGAAGAGTTTCAAAGATATTAAATAGGAGAATAATTTGATCCTAGCTGGCTATGTTAAAATGTATTGAATCTAGTCATTTAATTATTTATTGACTCTCTTTAGAAGTCCAAAATAACTATTTATTAGTTTTCTTTAGAAGTTCGAAACTAGCTATTTATTAGCTATCTTTAGAAGTCTAAGAGTCCAAAAAAAGTAAAGAACTTGTTTAGGTTATTTTTGTGTTGTAAATATGACTTTGTTTATTTTTGGAGGATTGTTTCAAGTATATAGAGAAATACTAAGAATTTTAAAAGAGATTGGATTATTTAGAAAATTATCTTCTTGTGAGGTCTTATGTTTATCTTAGTTCTTAAAAAGAACTCTTGAACTTATCAAGTTAATCGTGTACGTTCAAACAACCAAACTTTTCACCTTAAATTCTTGAGAGAATTCTTAGGTTTCTTGGTATGTCGTTTCAATTTTTCTTAGTCTTGATTTTCATCTTGCTAGATAATGGGTTAAGATTCAACAAATTTTGTCTTCACGATCTTGGGATTTTAATCCATCATTATTATCAAGTTTCATCATAATTATTGATGGAGTTCATATAACCTAAGCCCAATTGCATTACCAGGAAAGTTTTACCAGTGTTGTTTATAACATGATCATCAATTTCTTTAGCACGAGACATCTTTTGGCTAAATTTAACCAAAAAAATATAGTACTAATAGCAAAGAAGGAAAATGTTGAATTGGTCCAAGACTTTCGATAAATCATCTTGTTCAATTTCAGTTATTAAATTATTGCAAAGATCATTGTGATCGAGGCCTATTCCGAAGTTTAACATTTCAGAAAATCAAAGTTCTTTTGTAGAGAGGATAGTAATACATGATAATATTATTGTAGCTCAAGAGGTTTTTATTTTCTAAAGAGGAAGAAAAAAGATTGTATTGGATATTAGTCCTTAATTCAAGGAATAAAACAAGGACCTTAATTCAAGGAATAAAACAAGGACCTTAATTCAAGGAATAAAACAAGGAATCCTTAATTCAAGGAGTAAAACAAGGAATCCTTAATTCAAGGAGTAAATCAAGGAATGCTTAATTTAAAGAATAATTGAAGGAGTAAAATTTCCTTATAAATAGCTATACAATTGTAATGAAAACATGAAGAAAATAATACAAACTAGAGAACTCTTTTGTGTAGAGTTATTTCTTGTTTTTTCAACATGGTATCAAAGCAGGAAAATTAACTTGCTTCTACTTTATTATTATCTTAGCATCTTCACCTTTGAAATGGTCAAGACAAGCAAATAGGATCAAGTCAAAGTTCATCGGTGCTTTCCTTCATGAATATGCGTAGAGGTGGATGTCAACCCAAATCAAAGATTAAGCTCACTTTGTTGAATGAGTTTAATTACTTGCCTTGGTCAAGCAGGCGTCTCGGCTCTGCGTGGAAGGTCCCGAGTTGGGGTTCATAAATGGAAACATCAAGAAGTACTGATGTTTCCTCACCATTATGAATCTGGCTTAGTAAGGATCACCGGTTATGTCATGGCTCCTAAATTCCATGGAACGTAAATTAGCCGAAATATTCTGGCCATTACGAATCGCATACCAATCCATGGGAGACGGTTAAGGAAATGTATGGCGGTGAAAACAATCTTTGCCGCACGAAGTTTTTCAATTAAAGAAAGACATCTCGTGACCGCAACAAGATGGCAAGCCTTTGTACAACTCTTAGAAGCATGAAAAGCATATGGAATGAGTTGGAAATATATCGCCTCATACAACCGATGTAGCTCTACTACGAAAGAGATGGGAAGAAGATAAGATATTTCAACTTTTATCCAAATGGATTCAACATATGAAGATATACGATGTCATATACTCATGAATACCGAACTTCCTTCCTTCACCAATGTATGTGCGACAATTCAACGTGAAGAAATAAGGAGGAAAGTCATGAACAAGTACAATGGCTGGATTCACCCGAGGCAAAGAGCCTATCTAACCAACGAGAGGAAGTACAAAGGGAAGCATGCAAACTTGAAGTGTCAACATTGCAAGGATACGGGCGATGTTAAGGACACATGTTCGATTGTACATCGAGAAGTAAAACCTGATTTTATAAAGGATAAGGGTTTACAGAAAGTGAATCGTCTCAGACACCGTGCAAATCATGCTTTTGCCTCTACCTCTAATGGGTTTGATCCATTCAAGAACTTCAATGGACCAAATTGAACTCATGAATGAGTTTATGTCAGTATCTTCAAAGCAAGACGGGAGGAGCCGATTTAATTGACTTCGTGGATAACATAGAAGAAGGAAACTCGACAAAGATTGCTAGGCAAGCTCATGGGCTTCTCGCGTATACAAAACTCATACCACAAGAGGACATGCAAGGTATTATAAAAGCCTTTAAAACTGGCTCTTAAAATAAATATGTTGCATGATTTTTGGGTTGTAGATTCAAAGCCACAGATCATATGACAACCATGTGTCAAACTCTCATAAGTTTGAAAAATTAGCAAATCCTTCTCAAGTTTCAATTGCAAATGGTGAGAATGTAAAGGTTTTAGGAAAGGAAAAAAATAAAATTAATGTCGATGAAATCGAGTCGGCAGCTTTTATATGTACCTTCCTTTCCTTTCCAACTTCGTCGTAGGAAAAATCACAAATACCTTGAATTGCTTAGCCATTTTTTCTCCTCACAATGCCATTTTTCAGCATTGTGTCACCAAAAAGACGATTGGTGAAGGGTTTTACTTAGATGGTCTCTATTACATACACACGAACAATCCCAGCAGGTTTCAAGGCAAGTTTAATCCTATCCAAGACAATCAATTGTGGCATCAACCTCTAGCTCACCCTTCTACCAATTTTGTCAACTTTATTTCCAAACTTAGGAAATGATGAAATTGCATGTGAAACTTGCCACTTGTCTAAGGCCACTAGATTGCCTTTTAATTCTTCCTTGTCTAGGGCTAGTAAGTGTTTTGAACTAGTTCATTCAGATGTATGGGGACCAATTAATGAATCTTTTGATGGTTATAAGTATTTTGTGATTTTTGTTGATGATTTCTCTCGAGTCACATGGTTATATCTTTTAAAGTCTAAGAATGAAGTTATGGAAGTATTTAAGGACTTTCATAATCTTGTTAAAAATCACTTCTCTTCTAAAATTCAAACCTTAAGGTCTGACAATGGCACTGAATACATGTCCTATATCATGAAACAATATTTGAGCATTCATGGCATTATGCGTATCAAACAAGTCGTGTTGGCACACCTCAACAAAATGGTGTAGCTGAACGCAAAAACCGGACTTACTTGAAAAAACTAGAGCATTAATGCTACAAATGAATGTACCAAAGAGATTCTGGTCCTGGGGTTACGACAAACATCATCAATAGATTACCCAAATGAGTCTTGGATTTCAAGTCTCCCCTGTAGAGGTCAGCGAAAGGAAGGAAAATTAACCTTTCACACCTTAGAGTCTTTGTCGCATCTCTGTTTTGTACATATTCAATCTCATCATCGAGATAAATTGGATCCTAGAGCCGTTAAATGTATTTTTCTTGGTTATTCATCTACACAAAAGGGATATAAGAGCATGATCCCCAACTTAGGAGATTAATTGTGTCTAAAGATGTTCGATTTTATGAAACTAACCCTTTTTTCAAAGAAATCACATGAAATCACAAGTCAAGGGAATGGCATCTTGGATGTGTTTCCATTACCAAGAATTGAACTTGAGGCTCCACAACAACAAGATCCCGGCCATGTCAACATTGATGCATCTCTCACCGAAAGTAACAATGAAGCGGTCTCTGCCTTAATAATGGTACACTGCGTACGAAGATGGTGATAATCAAGATGATCCTCACAATATGGTACAAGATGTGAACGAGTGTAAGATAACTCCTTCTCGCTCCACGACGTAATCCAATGCGTGTTAGGCAACCTCCCACAAGACTTCAAGACTTTGTCACCTACAAAACCCACACATCCCATCTCAAATTACGTGTCATATAAGAGAGTTGACACCAACCCATGCCGCATTCCTTAGCACTATATCGAGTTACGGTGAGCCTCAAAACTTTCAAGCGAGGCTAATGTACCAAGAGGTGTGGAAGGAAGCCATGCAAGAAGAACTTAAAGCCCTAGATCAACACAACACACGGAGCATCACCAAACTTCCAAAAGGCAAGAAAGTTGTGGGTCATGCAAATGGATCTATGCCGAAATTCAAGTCGATGGATCAATTGAGAGGGTATAAAGCAAGATTGGTGGCTCCTGGGATTCACTCAAACATTCGAGGTGGATTACAAAGAAACATTTGCACTCGTTGCAAAAATGAACACAGTAAGAGTTACCGTCTCAGGGTCGTAAACAAAGGGTGGTCCATGTACCAAATGGATGTGAAGAATGCATTCTTGCAAGGTGATCTCAAAGAAGAAGTCTATATGAAATTGCCACCCGGGCATCCTCAAAGCAAATGAACTGGATTTAGTGTGCAAATTGCACAAATCCATTTATGGTTTGAAAGCCCCCACGAGCTTGGTATGCCAAGCTCGCTCACTAGTGTTGGTTTCAAAAGCAAGAATGCCGATTCCTCACTATTTGTTCGCACCAGAGCTATGGGCAAATTGTCAGGCCGATTTATGTA
Organism: Hippophae gyantsensis; assembly: GCA_030763125.1. Lineage (NCBI taxonomy): Eukaryota > Viridiplantae > Streptophyta > Magnoliopsida > Rosales > Elaeagnaceae > Hippophae > Hippophae gyantsensis. The sequence goes on from CM061036.1 coordinate 29,558,362, forward strand.
GATGATCCGATAATTCACAGGTGATAATGCCGACGAGATTTTCAACCTGAAACAAATTCCCTCGTACAAAGGTTTGCAATTAAAGACCTTGGGATATTGAAGTACTTTCTTGGTATAGAAATGGCAACCTCGCACAAAGGACTCTTTTCTTAACCAAAGGAAATATGTCCTAGATTTGCTTAAGGAAGCTAACATGAGCGATGCTAAACCACCCATTACCCTCTTGACAAAGAAGCTCAAACCTAGCTTGAAGCGGCACGCCACTACGGATATAAGTTATTACCGCCGACCGGTTGGTAAGTTGATCTACCTAACAATCGCACCGACATCACATATTCGTAAGTATTGTGAGCCAATTCATGCACTCCCCAACACTCGAGCATTTGACCGCTTGTTAAAAGGATCTTACGCTACTTAAAAGGATCAGCTGGTCGTGGTATTATCATGAAGAAGAATGACAACACACAAATCATAGGGTATTGTGATGTCGATTGGGCGGGAATGCAATTGATCGCAAGTCCACCAACTCACGTACATTTGTCGGTGGAAACTTGGTCACATGGAAGAGTGTTAAGCAAACCGTCATTGCCAGGATCAAGTGCCGAAGTGAGTATCGCGGCAATGGCTTCAACTCGCCCGATGTGAGTTGATATGGCTTAAAGGTCTTCTCACGGTGATTTAGGTGTTCCTACAACTCTTCCTATGTCCTTGTTTTGTGACAACCGGCAATGCATATAGCATCAAACCCAAGTGTTTCACGAGGACGAAACACATTGAAGTTGATTGTCATTACGTTCGTGAACAAGTTCAATCCACAGGTAATTCAGACACATTATACAAGAAGCTTCACCAACTGGCCGACATCTTTACCAAGCCCTCGCTTCTCATCGGGCTTCAACGATTTTTGTCCAAGCTTGATCCATAAACCTTCTCGGATCCAATTGAAGTGAGTATTGGATATTAGTCCTTAATTCAAGGAATAAAACAAGGACCTTAATTCAAGGAATAAAACAAGGACCTTAATTCAAGGAATAAAACAAGGACCTTAATTCAAGGAATAAAACAAGGAATCCTTAATTCAAGGAGTAAAATAAGGAATCCTTAATTCAAAGAGTAAATCAAGGAATGATTAATTTAAAGAATAATTGAAGGAGTAAAATTTCCTTATAAATAGCTATACAATTGTAATGAAAACATGAAGAAAATAATACAAACTAGAGAACTCTTTTGTGTAGAGTTATTTCTTGTTTTTTCAACAGATTGCTCCTATGCTCTGTAAAGACAAATATGAGCAAAGCATGATCGAATGGAATGGGATGACCTACAAGCCCTCCTTCACACAATGGGTTTTGATAATCAGTGGATTCATCTCGTTATGCAATGTGTCACGACAGATAGCTATACAATTCTTATTAATGGAGAGTCAAAAGTACAATTCCTGTCCTTTCATGGTCTAAGTCAAGGTGATAATTTTTCACCTTATTTATTCATCTTGGTAGCAGAGTCTTTGTCTATAACTCTTAATAAAGCATTACAGAAGCGCCACTGACATGAATTGAAATTATTTGCCCATTGTCCTCCGATTTCTCACCATTTATTTGTTAATGATTGTTTATTCTTTATTGATGTTGGCTCAGAAGAATACAATTTTTTTTACTGGAGATCATTAATGATTATTACAATGCATCAGACCAACTTTTAAATAAGACTAAATCTTCTTTAATATTCTCTACCGATACTCCAGTACAAGTTCAATAGCAAATATTGGTCAATTTGGGTATTCCCCTTGCCTCTCAGACGGATTTTCACCTTGGTTTGCCTATAATATGGGGTATGAAAAAATGCATCCTTTTTACTAACATTCTAAAAGGATTAAAACAACATTTAGAGGGAAGAAAATGCATATTTTTACCACAACTTTTTGTCAACAAATAACATCAATGATTGTCCAGCTTTTGGTAGGGGAAGGAAGATTGGTCTCAAGTAGTTAATTGGGTATCTCACTCAACAATGACAAAATGGAAAGACGAGAGAGGATTGAGCCTAAAGAATATGATGCTTTTGAATTTAGCATTTTTAGCTCAATTGGCATGACGACTCACTCATACTCCTGATGCTTTATGGGTAAAGATACTAAAGGGTGTTTATTTCCCAAATACATCTTTTTGGGATATCCAGTCACTTTCCTCTACATCATAGGTTTGGAAGAGCTTGCTTCATGGAAGAAATATTCTTAAAAGTTATGGCCGTTGGTTTGTTGACAATGGTTCCCTAATCATGGAAAGAATAATACCTTCTAAACTATCTTGTTATGGCATTATATGCAAATTATTCAATTGAATTTGTTTTTGACTTATTGAAGAACGAAGATAGCAGACAAAATCATAATCTCTTGTGATAACTATTTCCTTATAACGTTTATGAGGCTATCATCCAGATCCTTATGGGGCTGAGTAATACAAATGATACTTTTTTATTGCCGCATAATACAAGTGAAAATTTTAATGTCAAGAGTTACTATCGTAATCTGCATCAAGAATAGGAGCTTTAGAATAAGTTAATTGGCCTCTTCACCTACACAGAGAAGCAAAAATTATGGAAATATCCAAAGATTTACTTTTCAAAAGACACATGACTAGATTCGCCCTTTGCCCTTGTTTTGAGGAAGCAAGTGAATCTCTAAAGCACCTTTTTATTACATGTCAATGGACAATAGCAATCGATTTGCTTATCTTTTCTCAATCCATTTACACTTAATCGTCGAATACGTTGAAAATTGGTTTTTATATTGGATTGATAATAATTAAACAATATTCGAAATTAAATTATATGTAATATTTATTTTTAATAATTATCAATAAAAATATATGAAATAAAAAGAATAGAGTATTATTTTTATGGTTATAAATTTTAAAAGTGATATTATTGTAATTTTTTCAATAATAAAATCACCTTTCTCTTACAAAAATAATGTTAATTATCTAATTAACTGCTCTTGTTTTTAACTTCGAGAAGGGCCAGAACAATGAAATATTTTTAAATAATAAGGAATTATCGATAGAAAATATATTCATCACTTTTATAATGTAAACGGAAATATTTTATCAACAAAACTAAGCTTCTCGAACAGAAAACTTAATTTTTTTCTCGAATTTGACCCAAAAAAAAAAAAAAAACTAAGCTTCTCGAAAGGGTACCAAATTTCGCAGGAATTTGTCATATTCTTGACGTTCGAAATTGAATGACATGTTATAATTGGAATTTTAATTATTTTATCACGTTATATTCAACTTACAATCAACTTTATAATCAATTAATAATTAATCACTGACAGTACCCTACTTTCAGTGTGACACACATATTACAAATTAGATAAATTCTTAAATACATATTATATCTTTCTACGAATTATAGTGATAGATGCCGTCCACATATCTAATACCTTTTTCAGTTTTTATAAAAATAAAGAATCTTAACACGTATCAATACAACTATAGTATACAAAAATTCATCCACAAATCATGTGAAGACATGTCATTATTTTTTACCTTAAAAACTTGTCCACTTTCTACTTCTTTTAACACTTTTAATTCTCTATACATACTATACATAACACCAATCGGTCCATAGGGTGCAAGACTCAAATAAGACGAGACACCCTTGGTCCATGAACATCCCTATACAAATAAAATTCCTGCTAAATCAACGATTCTCAATAATTGATTTTATGTGAAGCCTGAATAAAATCCGTTCAATTAAATTATTTGCAAAACTAAATATAGGTAGCTTAAATAAAATAAAAACAAAATAAAATATAATGTACAGCTGAACATTTTACATTTATAGCATTTATTACATATTGAACAGCTGAACATTTTACATTTATAGCATTTATTTCATATTGAACAGCTGATAATAATGGCGCCACCAGACCACATTGAAGGAAACCAATTCAGTTTTTAGTTCCAAGCGGTACTTAACAGCCCTATCATTCAAATTCTGCACTATCAGGATCGAACAATGTCCTAACGACATAGTTAACCTGATTCAAAATGATAGTCCCAAATTAGGAACGTATTTAGAAAGAAACAAGGCAAATATAATGAGAAATCCAAAAATCAGAGTCAAAGAAGAAAGAAAACCTTAAATAATAAGTAACAATATATAAACATCACAACCTACCGCTAAATCCCAAAATGAAAACGAAAGTATACTACTGTACATGTGTCCGCTGCATAGGCCATCCCATCCCAAAGCAGAAATGAGGTCAATGGCAGTTGGACCAGAATTTTGGGTTCATGCCTAAAGCAGGATCAACCCAGTATTATTCCAGAACAGCTACCTCTTGATCTACCCTCCAGTAATTTGCATCATTAAATTCATTTGGTTCAGGTCCACCCTCTTCAGAGTTGTCTTTGTCTTGCACCTTAGGAGTAATTGATATTTCCACTGGCCCTACCTCCCCAACTATCTCCTCATTAAGAGCCTGCTCCACAGCCTTCTCAGCACCTTCCAATTCCACACCCACAAACTCAACATCATCTTCAAACAGTGAAGACATTGCAACAGATCTCTGGCTTGCATCATTGCCAGCTGACCCTTCAATAGTAGTGCCCATAGTGGTGGAGCCATTTGGAAGCATGGATTCTCCAATCGAACAAATACTTACATAAGGCGTTACTGCCTCACCAGGTTTTGGAAGATCAACATTATAGCCATCAACATCATCAAATGGGTTGACAGTTGAACCTCTAATTTGCACGTCTGATGAGTTGCTCCAACCAACCCAATCAGGTAGAGGCTTATCACTAAGTCTGTCCTCATTATCTGGTGTCTCAAATCTAAAGGATCCCATGTCACGGGAATGGGATGCGCCGTCCTTTTCACTCTCTGGGTTCAAACTGCTCCCACTATATCTGTTCAGTGAGTTTTTGTTGGAGCTGGATGTGCCTTCAGAATAACTTTTACTTCCAGCCAATTCATCATCCTCCCCAGCCACAACTTCATCATCACTGCTGCTATTGCCACCATTTGTAGTTCCGTTCAGGTTAATGTCTTCCATCAGCTCAGAGGGTAATGAACCCACAGTTGCACCAACAGTTCTATCTTGGAAAGCAAACCAGCTCGAATTTGTGAATAAGCTGCAGAATTAAAGATTACAAACTATTGAGATCCCCTTAATGCATTTATCGCCTAGGAACAAACATAATTAGAATGCATAATGCTGAGCATAGTTCACACTTTACACACTTTCCACGTGATAAGACATGGACATGACTCCCACCCAGGGAAAGTTCATGATAAATGTGACATTTAAACAAGCAGTTTGATCTTCAGATAAAAGATGGAAACTGAAATGACATATCCATGAGACAATCAAGCAACATTAATCAAGAGACTAAGAAAACACAAGTTATACCACTTGAAACTTAGTATCTTAAATTAGAAAAAAGGTTCAATAATTTTGTTTCCATTAGTAATCATTTAATAACCATTATAAATCAGATGACAGGACCAACAATTAATACTCTAGTACTACTGGTGTGCCCATTAATAATACCAAAATGGTAACTCACCTCCCTTGCTCATCACCAAGTCTAAGAGACGATATGACAACTTCAGCAGATTCGTCATCAAAATAGACATCCTGCATGATACAAATCAATGAATGCATCCCTTGATGAACTAAAAAAATAAAACAAGAAAACAGTTGCAGGGAATTTTTTGGCTCCTCATGTGTGCCATTGGCACATTGCAGCAAATTACTGATACCCATGCAAACACCATACATACAACCAAAGAACTAAATTTCAAGATGACCACAACTTACCTCATCATCTCGATCAATAGCTCCATGGTCCTGCAAATATCATAATACCAATAATAAGTGAGAAACTAAAACAAGCAAAACAATCCACAATTATCAACTCCAGAATCTGCCCCCCAAAACAAAAAACAAAAAAAAACCACCAAAAAACAACAAAAAAAGATTATAAAAAAAAAAAGAAAACAAAAGGAAACAAGATGTAATTATAAATAAAGATACAGACAGCAGCATACCTCTTCTGCATCCTCATTCCCATATATTTTGTATCTCAAGGCTTGGCTTAAATTATTTTCCAAGGAAGCTACATCATAATCTCTGTCATTCAGGTCTTCCTCATCACTGTTCCTAGTTCTGTCTCGCAATGCAGTAGGACGGCTGCACAACAAGGACATATGAAGGTGAAGCTTAACTAATGATGATGAATATGACAGCATGAAATGAGAAATAAGATTTAAACATGTGTTTAAATACAGGATCAGAACATACCCACAGACCCATCGATGAACGTTTTCAACAGCATTACGCTCATGTAAAGCTGTGGTTTGCCATTCATTCCATTCACAGTTTTCCTATAGAAGCATGCAAATGTCCATTAAGAAAACTACTAAAAATAAGTTGACTTCCAAATATGGCTATAAGAAAAGAATAAAATTAAAGTACTCCCCACTTTACCAAAATAAATGGTTCCCCAGATAATTGTATTATGGATGATTTTCCAACTTCCATGTCATACACAACAAAATAATCACTACAGAAAATAACTATTAAAAACATGCACGTAAAGTTCATGTATTTCATTCAGGATCACTGAAAAGCAGGCTAGCTGTGATATTTATGACACAGAAAGAAGTCCCTCAAAAAGCTAAGCTCACTACTTAAATTTTGAAAATAATTAAACAAAAAGGGATATGTCAACTTACAGAAAAGGACCATCTTACTTTGAATCTTTTTCTTGTTTTTAGGAGACCAAATCTGGACTGGCAAGGGGGTGGTAGATAGGGAGGGAGAGGAGAGGATGGCCGTGCAAAAATTAAAATTTGTGACTAAAAGAGAAAGCTAATAACAGCCTATCCATTTAAAAGGGTCTTTGCATTTAGTTACAGGCTTTATTAGATAAAATATTGCAGAGGGAGAGAGGAAAAAAATAACTCAGTTTACGACCAGTATTTAACTCATTTATATTACAAATAACATTTTGATTGTCTTATCAGTTCTCTTAAATTTATTTCGACTTTTTCAACAAAAAGTATTTTGACTGGCAAAAGTTATATTTGTACATAAAAGTAGTTATTTGAACAAAAACACTAATAAAATTTATAAGTATATGAAATAAGTAAGATAATTAACAAAAGAGAGGTAATGCAACATAATATGTGAAACTTTGATCCCACCTGAAGACATGCCTGGACTTGGCTGTGGTTGTTCCTCAACTGAACAAGCTTGTTGGAAATTCGGGTAATATGTCCAATATTTCCTGCCCGTGGAGCTCGTCCATCAGCTGCAGGGACCGTTGGCTACAAAACCAGGGAAATTTTTCAGTTTATTAGATGTTTTGGCTAATTTTATGTGCTATTAAGGAATTCAAGATGCATACAAGTAAACTTCTATTCCCTCATAGTAAAACAGTATGCAGAAGTTGGTGAGGCAAAAAGAAAGTCTTTCTGCAGCATTTTTAGTATAATAATTGAGCACAATATACAAGACATATGGATACGAAGAAAATATGAATTTATTCTGGTAAGTTACCTTATCAGTTTCATTTGAAAGAAAAGGTTGCTTATCTGTTTTGAGAATCTTTCCAATCAAATCACAATCTTGAAGGATATGATCAACAATTGCATCATCCTTGCTCTCTAAACAGGACTCTATGATACTCTCTACATGATGATGCAATGAGTTGTTGTATGGATACCTGCATTAGACAAAAACTAATAAATTCTTCAGAAGTTCAATTTTTTCAGCCACTCGAAACCACAGTGGAGTAACAGTTTTCTCAGGTATAATATTCCTGATGGGAACGAGAAATTTTTATGACATGATATCCAATAAGTATCACAAGCATTATATCAAAAATGGTCCAACTCTTACTCAAAGAAGAGGTAAATGACATGCCGAATAGTTCCCGAGTTGACCAATTCCTTCTCTGCAGATTCATTGCCAGATCTTATTAGAACAGCAATGAACTCAACAATCTGAAATGAATAACAAAACATTTTAAAATGCAACACTGAAGAGATTTAAAGTTTTGTTGCATAAACTATACTTTTTAAACATTGAAAACAGAGAAAAATCAAAGCTCATAACAAAGTCCTTAAGAAATTGATTGAAATAAAAGATAAAAGTAATGAACAAAAAATCACCTTAAACGTGGAATTATCCAACACATCCATTCTATTATATGATAAATAAACCAAACCAACCTTTAGTCGATGCTTTCCAAGAGGTGGCCGAAGTTCTCCATATGTTGTAGGCAGTACCTTGTCATCGGACGAGACATTTAAAAGTATTAGCAAGCCGCCTGCACAAGAAATTCCCAATCTTATGATGATCATAATGAAGTAGGTAAAAAATACCTAGACAATATATTAGTTACAATAGCAAACACCATAAGTGCGAATATTCAAAAATTAGCTCACAAATTGTAACGTAAATAAGCTGTGTAGCATAATTGACATAGTAAATCAATGAATAAAACAGTCATCCAAATTAGAAAATGCAATTTTAAAATCAGTGTATAGATGCTGCAATCATGAATCTAATCATTAGAAATTAGAAAGTGAGCAAGATGGAGCAGAAAGTTAGAGAGTGGCATTCCAATGGATGGATCCCTGCCTCACATCAATTTGACTTTAATACGATCTCTTTTCTAGCAGGGGGTGAATTATAAAGCTACAGCAAACTTTACAAAGTAGACACCCCAAATTCTTGTTGGGCCCTTTCCATCCATTGAGACAGAAAATAATAGTTAAATATGCACACGATGCATATACTACATACTTGAGCACTGAAGAATACTTGTGAAATCTTTAGACAACATTGCAGCTAGAACCATTCACATACTCACCAAGTTTAGGAAGCATTGCACCCACAGTATTGGGACTAACAGGGATTGCAGAATCATACATATGTTGACTACGAAAAGAATGAAATAGGGATGACAAAGCAGCAGATCTTTTTGGATCCAACAAAGAGATGCAAACAGAAAGTGAGTGGACAAGGGAAGACTTTGAATTTGAATCTTCCAAGGCATGAGAAAATATCCTTTCAACAAAACTGCAAACCAAATTGTTGATAAGCAGATCAAAATCATTCCCATAAGAAAAGCAAGTAATATCAAATAATATGGGAGGAAAATGTATTTATAGCACACCTTGGGCTACAAAGTTTGGTAGCTAAGGCTGATGGTGCACTTCGAGTTATAGTGCATAATGTTTCAGCAGCATTAGCATGAACTTCAGGGGGAAACTGATTCAATGAAGACAGAACTTATTAGAATAACAAATCCATATCAGCAAAATGCTGTAGAGAATCAATTTATTCAACCTTGTTTCACTAAATCCAAATAGCAAATATTTTAACCAAGTAAAAAAATCCAGCTATCGATATTGCACATGTTTCTATAAGGTGGGTAGGGGATCTTTACAAAAATAAGCTCCAGTACCCAATTAGATAGCTATTCCTTCATGCGAAATAAAGTAGCTATAGTGACGGCAACATATACATATTACATTAGTCCTTTGATAGCTAGAGTAACAACAATGTTCTATAAAGATTTAAGTAATTGAGGATATGCAGTTTCAATGTCAATATGGACGATTGTGGTTTCAAGGTCAATATAGACGATTATAGGTTAAAGAGTATCATATTACTTAACATACTACTAAAGAAATGTTAATGATTAGAATACAATATGCACTTACTGAAGGGCTCAATTTGTCCACAATCATCTCAAGCAGATTACTATCAGCTAACCATCTCATAACATCAATAAAATTGGAATAAACATGATCATCAGCACCCACTAGTCGAATCAAAACCTGTGCAAGGATGACACTTTATATCAAAACTCAATCCATCAATACGAAGCCAATTTACTGCTACCAATTGAGAAATTACTGTTGCACAATCTAAAATTACCTCCATGATGGACGTATTTCCTATCAAATCAACTAAACGGCAAATGATATCCTGATGAGCCTGCAAGAATTAACGGTGCATATCAGAAGAGTAATAAAATAACAGTCAAGCAGACCTACAAGGGAAATATAGTATCATCAACCAGATTCGCAAGACAAATTACACTTTCCAAGTATGTATGTGACATGAAGTAGGTAACTGACCAGGAAAACATCCAATAGCAACCATCAACATGTTTAAGAAGCTCAGAACTCTCTTTCTTTCTTTCTTTTCTTTTCTTCTTTTAATAAAAGCATGTAATTCTATAGATTATTAAGAATATAAACACATCCATTCCAAGAAGCAATAGTTCTACAATATTGCAAAGTTTCTGCACTCAAATTGTCGTACTAGTTTAAAATATGTAGAAAACATGAAATTAAGATATATATGTGAGCTAAGAATGTGACTTACTTGAACATAATTCATAAGAAGGACTGTCTTCCGAATCATGAGGCATACAACAACCTGAATTGTCATTCAACAGCACCAAACAGTTAGTTTTTACTAATGCTACAAAACCAAAAGCATGACAATCCTCAATCAGCATTCAGCACCATAAAGGCATACCTTGCTAAAATACCCTGCCAGCATCATATCATGGGGGCGACTTGGCTCCAAGAAAGAGAAAAGTAAGTCCATTAGCTGCAATCAAGTAAATTCCACTGAGATTTTTTCACAGAAACTAACAAGGACGATTTCTATAATTGATAGTGGTATGTCATAACAACGAATTATGACAACTGTACCTCCTCTTCCCCCACCAGAGTCTTCAAGATAACATCAATTTCACAAGTAAATATCTCACAGGCAATGAAAGGGAACCTAAATTATTTGAGTTTTGCCAAAAGGATGAGTACTTTAAACACTTAAAAACAAATTATTTTTCATAGCTCATGAAGTGAAAATAACTAAATAGCATACTTGAAGGTTCGATTACTCTCAGCATCTTCTGGAGGTTCATCAACTATATAATGCAATAATTGCTCCACCTGAGCTCTGTCGCGTAAGCTGCAGAAAGTAATACAAACCAACTGATGCTAAATTGTGTAGAATACTTATTTCTTTAGTAACTAATTGTAATATATAAAGAAATAAGTTGATGTTTTAAGTAAAACCAGGATAGTGAAGAGATTTTTACAAATTAATGAGGCGATTGTTTAAGGCTTTGCATTCTTGGATTATTTCTTCTTCATCCAGAAGCTCCTCTAAAGTGAAATTCTCCTTGTCCAGTATTGATTCCACCTGTAAGGATGAATAAAATGTGGGAAAATAAGCCATAACAAATGGGAAAAAGGGTGGGATTAGAAGCAAACACAAGACTATAAGATTTAACAAACTAAAACAATACTAATTGCAAAATGCATAATGCTATACTGACCAAATTAAGCGAGTGGTCGGAAAGAGTACCTAGCTGCTATCTTAAAGAGTACTATTACCAAATTCAAGTAAGCAAGATAAAATAATCAGTTTTTCCCGTCTATTTATCAAACTGTCCTCACTTAAGTAAATGGCAACTGTAATTAATTAAGGCTTAAACACCCATGCTCTATTGACCAGTATAACTACATTTAAACTTAAGTTATTTGAAGAATAGTCAACTATACCTTTATAACTTTATCATTCCCCTCAAGAAGTGTTGACTCTATATATCATTCTGATCCAATACTTGAATTTAAACAATTGAGATTGTGGGATTTGAACAAAGACCTCAGCTGTGGAGCTGGATACCATGTTAAAAGTTGTTGACAAATCAACTCTTCTAAAACCTTAAGCTATTGAAAATATCAACTATAATTTTATAGATTTATCAATCATCCATATAACTAGTGGGCATGATACACATCGCAATAAATCTAGGCAAATTTTAATTTTAACAAAAAACAAATGGCCGGAAAATCGCAAGGGACTAAAGATTACCAACAAAGATTGCTTATTTCAAGGACGATAAAACTTAAGTAATAAAACAAAGGCAAAGGCAGATCCAAGTGGCTACTATTTTATTAAACCACATAACAGAAATGCAAAGTACAAATTACGAAACTCAGTGAATTGAGAAACACAGGCACTGAAATGAAGTTTTGAAACTAAAGAAATTACTTACAGGAGAGGAGGCAGAGAGAGCGGGGAGCTTCCAAAACATGTTGAAGAATTGGGTAGAATTGAGCAGAGGTGGAAGCAAGAGCCGGTTAGATTGCAAAATTCTAGACACTCCAACAAATCTAGGTCGCTGATACAAACTGAAGAGATCGTGATTTGAAGGAGGAAAATAAAGGAGCTAAGAAAGGGTGTTCAATGAAGAGCTCAAAACCCTAATTTTGAGAGAGCTAATGAAAGAGATCGTGAAGTGGCACGGCCGTGAAGATCGAGAGGCGGAGAGAAAGAGGAAAAGGAGATCCCAAAAAAACCATAAGTCAATTGGTTAGTGAGACTAAAGAGAGAGAGAGAGAGAGAGAGGAAAAAGGACAAATGGAGATCCTCAGGAGTTTAGCACATATGATAAAAACATGCTCAAGTCGTCGTAGTAATATTTTTTTATGTGATGTCGTCATTGTATTGAACGGAGAATGATGAAGAACTTACAAAATGCTTTTTATTACTCAAACATTTTTAACTATATATTTAATTAGCAATCAAAATATTATTTAATGTGTATGATAACAGCAATACATATAGTAATACCCATTAGTTTTTATGTCATGCATTTATTTTATGCATGTAATGTACATGAATATGTTCATGTGGGTCTTTATTTTCTTAAAATATTTTAAATATATTATATATTTATAAAAAATTAATTAAATTAAATAAATATTAATAAAAAATAATATTTTTATTAAGTAAAATATGAAAGATAAATTATTATAATAATTATTATTAAATTAATAATATAAATAATTTAATTACATGATAAATAAATATGTTTAAAAATTTTAAGTATTTAAATAATTAAAAATTAATTTATTAATAAAAATTTCAAAACTTACAAAAAGTTGGAGTCTTATTCTATCATTCACGGTATTTAAATAAAGATAAAGATAGCGTCCACATTCCACCGTGTAGGCAATGTCGTTTTACATATACACGAAAGTGCGAAAGTTTCACATTTTTCATTTTTTCTCTCCCTTGGTTGCTTAACGTAAACGAAACAGACACACTTTGAAACGTATGTACATCACTACATGGAAACGTGGTATGATGTGTGTCACTAGTTATGATTGACAAGGAAGGGTGCATCTATAATTTTCTTCTTTTCAAATTTAGTGTAACAATCACGGATATTAATATTATTATAAATAATAAATATTTCATTTTGTTAAATTTTTTTGTACGAAGAAGTAAATTTATAAAGTAATTATTTAATTAAAGATAAATATAAATACAATAAAATAAGAAATATAGAAAGAAAAATAAAGATTCATATTTTATAATATAAAACATAATAATAACGTATATTGTATTCTCCGATCTGTTCTCAAAACTAATCAATCCACTTAAATTAAAAAAAAATGATTTGATTTGTCGGATTCAGATCGGATTAGATTGATAAATTTTGTAATCGAATCAGATTCGAATTGAAAGGTATACACTTCGTTCGGATTCGAGTCAAATTCAGATTGACATGAAGAGTCTACGATTCGATATAATACTATGATAAGGAGATACAAACTCTTTAACAATTCAACCCTAACTCACACAAATAGAAAAGAATACACTTAAACAAATAATGCATGAGAAGTATAGATAATATAATATAAGATAAGCAATTAACTTTTGCAACAAACATTATATAATCAATAAAAAGCACGAAAACAATTAAAGCTTTCTAATTAGAGTTTAAGTTACAGTATGTTGTAACATATACATCTTAAAATTTTATTGTACTGACATAACAAAAGATCATGCATTACAAGTGATGTAACGAGATAAACCCACATAGAGGTCGTATCTATATGATAATGTCATCGGGTTGCTTAGAACAACCACTCAACTGCAAACAATTCACTAATCAACAAACAATTATAACTCTAAAAGAAATAAAATCATTAGTACCTCTATCAACTCGGACCTCTTTTTAAACCGCCTATTACTACTCTTGCTTACTAGTTCCACAACAACCTAATCCGACATATAAACACGACTCTCCTTCACAGCCAACACCACCTAATGTGGTGTGATCAGTAGCCATAGATCAATAATGTGAAATATTTATAGAACAAGAAACCTTGAGGATACACTCAATCTTAAGGCACCAAAGAACACATTGTCTTTCACAAATCTCAAATCATGTACGGGAGACACACAGTCAACGCACACATACTAAGATTTAATAACTAAACTCACTAAATGATACACACACAAATGTAAGAGCTCTAAAACGATTTCAAAAACATATATAAATCTCAATATGAATTTTGACAGTGTTTTGGTACTAAAAACATGGGTAAAATGTTTAAAGAAGGGGTTTATTTATAGAGTCTCGGCCATCCACCTCACCAAAAGTGGTAGCATTGGTGAGGGTGTTGCGAGGTACCAAAAGAAGATATTTTTTTGTTTTTAAAAATGCCAAGTAAAATCCATGAATACTCACACCCAAAATGAACCAATATCTACCACTCTCAACCTGGCATGTATAATAAAAAAAACCAACCCTGTGATGTGTGAAAACATTCTTCCAAATACAATGTTCCTAAATATATGTATATCTCCATTACAGATACGTAGTAATCAACATTGTAAGTCTCGTTATACTTGTGTCTGTGTGTTGGCTTTTTGTGTACAAAATATGATATATATTATTTTACTTAGTGTTTTTATCTTTCTCTATGCAAGATTGGTTATTGTGGATCAACAATTCACATATGTACATAGTTAAGTACACTTTGTATGCAAGCATGTTTATACACATTATAGGGTTGGTTTTCATAGTATGCATGCTAGGTAGAGTGTTGGTGTTTTTGGTTGTAGTTTGTGGCGTGTTTTCGGTTGTGGATATTTATGGATAGTATACCTAACATTTTTAGAAATGAAAAAATGCAACTTTTTAGCACCTCGCCACCAAGCTCTCCACCACCATTAGTAAGGTGTTTGGAAAGGGGTGAGGTGGAAAAACTGAGTCCTATAAATACTTCACTCATTTCTCTCTTCTTCGTCCACGTTTTTAGTGTCAAAACTCTGCCAAAATTCCTATCGAAATCTATATCTATTTTAGAAATCATTTTGGTAAGATTATATTTGAGTGTATATCTTTTAGTGTGGTTTGTGATCAAATCATTTTTGTGTGAATACATTATTTGACCATGTGTCTCCCGTATGCAATTTGATAGTAGTAGTGGACTATGTGTCCAATAAGGTTGTGAGTTGATGCAATTCTAGTTATTGATCTTTGGTTACCAATCACACCATATTAGGTGATGTTGGTTATGGAGGATAGCTAGGTTTAAGTGTTGAATCGTATCGTTGCAAAAGCAACAAGTAATGAGCAAAGTACGCAGTTAAGACAGAGGTCCTCATTGATAGAGGTAATAATGGTTTTACTATCTATTAGAATTGCAACTTCTTTACTATTTAATGAATTATTTGCTACATAGTAGTTACCTTAAGCAACACAAGGATGTTATCATATAGATAAGGTCTCTAGGTGGGTTTATCTCGTTATATCGAGTGTTACGCTTGATTTGATATTGTACTAGTATAATCCAAGTTTAAGGTATATATGTAACAACATACTAAAAGCTTAAACATAGATTAAAAAGCTTTTTCATTCTTGCATTCTTTCTATTTGATTATAATATGTGATATTAAAGCTATCTACTTTTGATGTTATATTTTTTGTGCTTTTGCTGTGTGAAATATATAAGTGATATAATTTTTTTATTTTTTGCGAGTTAGGGTAGAGTCTTTTAGGAGTCTATATCTCCTTACCATGATCGTATACTAGGTCATGGACTCTTTCAAACCTATATAAAGGAAGACAGAACATTAGGTAAAAATAAACAGATATAGTGTTTTGTACATATAAAGCCAACACACAGAAACTAAGTACAATAAAACTTACATTCTCTCCCTTTGGCTTTCAGTGTCAAAACATTGCACAGTAAAAGACATACTCACATATGTCATGAGATGATCATGAAGATACCTAAAGATGTTTTGTTCATGGGAACAAAACATCAAGCACACTAAAACCCGAAAGACACACCTACACCAAGTGCATCCACCTTATGTGCTCCATCCATCTTCATATATCAATGCATCCACTCTAAAACTCGAAGGTCTCAACAACACTGCACACAACACATATGAAGCTCGAAAACTTCAATCTACACCTGTAGTTTACACACACAAAATAAACACACTTCATGTGAGCGTATCATGTAGAAATAACATTTAGTGTAACCATATACTACTGATAACTATATTTTATATAGTTATTTTCATCAATTTTATTAATTATAATTGTTATGTTCTTGATATATTTGTGTAAATTTAGTTAAATAAATTAATATTCACCTTTTATATGTTAAGAAATACATTTTTAAGAAAATTAAATAATTTGTATCGAAAATGTACTTAATTGCAAATTTATGTCCAAAAATCTAATTTTAAATAAATAAGTGTCTAATTGCAATTTATAAAAGTCAAAAATATAATTTAAATTAAAATTAGGCTTAATTTTAATTATTAAAAAGTTTAAAATTTAATTTAAATTAGAAATGGGCTTGATTGCAATTAAAGAAAGATTAAAATGTTATTTGAATTAAATTTGTGGGTCAAAATGCAATTAATAAAAATTAAATTTTCTGTGCAGGAGAAGAATACCACTCGCACCACTCACGACGCCCATCATCCACCGTTCGATCATTCAATCAACCGTCCAGATTTGGCGAGTGCATTCCAGACTAGACAAAAGGGTGTACCCGTATATCTGTTGCACGTAGCTCGGCACACAGTGGAGCCCACCTGCCGAGCAGGCCGGCGTGTAGTGTGGGACCCACATGTCGCCAACAGATATGGGCGTCGTGAGTGGTGCGAGTGGCATTCTTCTCCTGCGCAAAAAATTCAATTTTTATTAATTGCATTTTGACCCATAAATTTAATTCAAATAACATTTTAATCTTTCTTTAATTGCAATCAAGCCCATTTCTAATTTAAATTAAATTTTAAACTTTTTAATAATTAAAATTAAGCTCAATTTTAATTTAAATTATATTTTTGACTTTTATAAATTACAATTAAGCACTTATTTATTTGAAATTAGATTTTTGGACATAAATTTGCAATTAAGTACATTTTCGATACAAATTATTTAATTTTCTTAAAAATGTATTTCTTAACATATAAAAGGTGAATATTAATTTATTTAACTAAATTTACACAAATATATCAAGAACATAGCAATTATAATTAATAAAATTGATGAAAATAACTATATAAAATACAGTTATCAACTACCGTGTCTCCCTTACACAAGTAAACACTGATAAGTAACCAACACAAGAAAAATACATAACTCCCACCAACTTCATACAACACTCCCCCTAAGTGTATGCAAATCAGGCATAGAGATACAATATAATCCTACACTCACCACTCATGCAACATATAACATGGTAAAAACACTTAATTGCGCATAAAAACTTCTCCCCTATTTTTGACATAGAAAGTCAAAGCAGTCTTACATGAGGGAAAGAAGATATACAAGTATGCAATAATTTTAATAAAATGCAACACTATAGATAGAATTAAGACAAATGAAACTTAAAACATATATCAATAACATTAAACTCATATTCATTAAACAAACTTTATTTTACAAAGATAAGTTCATAAGGAAATGAAAGCATGAGAAATAAATGAAAGCAAAAGGTCATAAAGGCAATCAAGCCTCTTTGTCTTCCTCTCCAGCATCATCATCTCATTGAACACCACTACGAGAAGATCATCTAGCATTAGAAAGGGTAGTAAAAGGTGGTGTAGTAGTTTTTGGATTGTGAACTTTATTAGCAAAGTGTTCAAAGGAATGATCGATCTGAAAAGGAACATTGAACTCATCCCCACCATACATAGTAAACATATTAAACATTAATCCAATAGAAGAAACACCAGAGTGAAGAGATCTGGATGGGGCAGGACAAGGTCTGATTGAGGTAGAGGAAATGGGTTAACCATGAAAAAGTGGTATAACAAGACAATAAGAAGTAGCAACATCCTGAGCAAAATCTTGAAAATGGTGCATAACAATGACATTTCGGTTAAAAATTTGCAACTCTTGAAAAACATTTCACAAAAAAGTATAAGATTCTTTATTGAGAGGAATGAAGATGGACTGAGTAGAAGAAATAAAAATGGATTCATAATAAGTAGATTAACCAACATTCATAGAAGATTAGGAAGAAGTGGTAGTAGATGTACACCAAGACCCATAAATGTTAGAAATAACAGTCAAGAAAAAACATGCCTACTTATATTTGAAAGAAATGTTATGAAAAATATTGGAACCTCACCTAGAAACTAAAGATGGATAGTGATCGGACACACGAATTTTGTGCAATGAATACTCAAATATACGTATCATAACAAGTAATATAATGATAAGAAAATATCGTTCCCACAGAGATTATATTATTAGAAACTAATTTTTAAAAGAAACTATAAAAAACAAATTTTTATTTGTGTTTTTATATTTTAAGAAAGCAAAATTAAAAGAACTAAAAAGAACTAAAAATAATTAAATAATTCAAATTTGGTAACTAAGAATATATATGATAAAATATCTAAGAATACTTAATCTCCCAATTTTTTAAGCATGTGAATCACTAAAATCCTCCCAATATAATTATCAATCAGTTACATCAATTGAATATAATCTAGTATATATTCCTCTCTCAAGTAAACTATGCACCATATAGTAATTAACCTAATTACACTATCATGTTAATTAAATTACATACTACTCATTAAGTTCATCAATTATGGATCACATACATAAGAATCATACATATCTACCTAAAAACTATGCATATTATTTAATCACAACAAACAATTAAACAATTCTCTCAAATTTATTTAATTTCCTCTATAAATCAATTGTATCAAAATCATATTAAATAATATAATTAAATTAAAATCATAATTGGGATAAAATATTAGATCATCACATGATAAAAATTGGGTTTATAAGACTCTTATATTAATAAATTAACTATACATAATATTTTTCATAAAACTCATATTTTTCATAAAAAAATACATAAAAATTGATAAAGAAAGGAGTAGAAGAAAAAATGCATTCAATCTCTTGAATTGTAATACTAATCTCCTCTTGAATCTCTACCAAAATTATATCTCCTTTCAAAATTTTCTATATTTTTCCCTCTTCTTAGCTCCAAAAATTGATAAAAGAAATTATGTTAATTACGACTTATTAGGGTTTATGGGGTGACTAAGTGGTTAAATATAACTCAGGTGGAATATGAACCATCAGATCAACTTCACATCAAGGGTTGAGATCAAAACAAGCAAAATTAACAACACAGCCAATAAGAACATGACACGTGTTACACATAATTTAGTGGGCGAATAAGAGCATTATGCATGGAAGGGTCTCGATCAATGCTCATTGAATCAATGACATATAACGAGATATGATTCACGATAACAAATGATGTGGTGCACAAGTGGAATGGCTAGATGAATCAGGTCATAACGTATGGAAAACATATTGACCAAGCGCAGAACTCAAATTGAACGTCGTGTTGACACGTGGCATAGCGCTACATCACACTACACACACGACGATCTACAATTAGGCATCTCTATTGGCATGGTGTCTGTGTGGCTTGCTTTGTTAGCTCCCTTGCTTGTGTGTCATCCATATGGTAACTTTTGATTGGTCCTATTTTAAAAATTCATAAAAAAATCCAAAACATTCTAAAAATTATATTTTCACCTCTTATCACTAAAAAGTTTATATTTTAATATTTTTAACCCTAAAAAATTTAAGTAAAATTATGTTTTTCACCTCTTATTGAATAAAATAAGCAACTATTAAGTAAAAAATGCACTGATGACTCTACTTTCATAGAGTCATCACACCCCAAACTTAACTTTTTACTTGTCCTTAAGTAAAGCAAAGTTTAACTAAATAAAATGATATAAGTAGTATATTCATAAATATATATCTATTAATACGTGCATATTTAGTGAAAACTATCCCACTCAAAAGTTATACAATTCGATAACAATGAGGTTCACATATTCATCAATCAAAGTTCCATCAATACAAGGATATGTAAGATTTTTGATGAATTGATTCATATGTGTGTTGTACATGATATCATCCAATACACTCATGAAATCAACCTATATGAGTATACTAATCAATGCAATCTTAGAATAAGTCTCATAAGACTATTTTTCATATTCCTCTCTACTAATATAAATATGTACTTAGCTAACAATTCATAAGGACTTAACATGATTGTAATGTAAGGCTTAAGTGAGGATCGATAAAGATATTTAAGCTCTTTCCACACCCTAGCTTTCTTTTTATTCATCATGTAATTTTTAATTGCAATTGAGCTTTAATTTGATACTTTAGTACACCTTCGCTCATCATTCTTTTCATATTATTTTATTACACATCTTTTGTTTTTGTAACTTCACAATACCATTCAACTTATTTTCAATTTTCTTTTCTTTTTCTTTAGAGAGATAATTATGTTGTAAGTTTTTATTTTTTTCTATTTTTTTATAGAGTGCATTATATTTCATCTTACTCTCTATAGCATAAAAACATTATTGTAATTTTTTTTTTATTTTCCTACAAGCTAAAGATGTAAGGGTAATAGTAATGCAATACTTATTGGTTAGGCATAAAATGTGGCTTAACAATATGAATGGTTCTTTGTTGGGCTCAAATGGGTGACTACAAACATTAACAATGGTTAGCTTGAAAGACTTAATCAATCCAAATAAGGCCTAAATCATCTCTTTTGCTAAATACAATTTAGAATTCACCTCAAGAAATGATCAAATAAATTCTAAAACATGATAGATCTAATCAACTCGCATAACTAACTACAAGCATATGCATAAAAATTTGAATCTATTCAATCAAAACTAGCAAATATATCACATGATTAATGTAAGTATCTTAACAAGTATGTTACATTCTTTATTCTAGTCATGACAACCAATTTTTATCATTGAGTTCAAATGTTTCATATCAAGAATGCATGCATTTACTTTCTATATATTTATCAATTTCTACCTAAATCATTATTAAAAAATTCCCTAAAAATTTAAAATACATACTAAATACTAAAGTAGAGAATGAAGTTTCCTCCCCCAAACTTAAATTGTACATTGTCCTCAATATGCACATATAAATATGAAAAAGTAAAAAGAAAGAAAACTCTCTTAATCTTGGCACACCACATATGTCGTCAAAATATTCAATCTTGTTGCATCATTGCTCTCTACATTTATTCACCTACAAAAAAAAAATATAAGTAAAATAATGTTGGGTTGCCTCCCAACCAGCATCACGTTTAATATCCTTGACTATATGGTCATATCAAGTCCTAAGGTATATCCCTTTGGGTCCATTTACTTTTGAGTTTGCTCGAAAACAATTTAAGTCTTGATTTATTTAGTAATACTTTATGTTCTAGTTTAAAAACATGGTGCTCAATTCTCTTATCATGCCAAATTTTTGTTTTCTTTTTATACTTTTTGGTATTCTTATATGCATTCCACCGTAGCTCATCCAATTTATGTATTTTTAGCATCTTTTTTACCTCTATGTTAGACTCTTTGGCTTGCCCATTTGATTTGGGATGGTAGGATAAAGGTGTTTGATCTAAACTTGATGGCCTATTACGAGATGATTTGAGCTTAAATCATATCTCAAAACTCTCCACAAACGCATTTGATACACATATGAAAGGCATGTGCTCCAAAAATTTCACATATTTTATAATATCAACCTTTGATTCCATACTTTCAAAGTTAAAACAACTTGAGTTGCTTTCTAGTGAGTTTATGTCCTTGTTCATAGCATTATGTGTTAAAAGTCTTAAATGTGGGTGACTCAATAGATTCTTTTAAGTTATCACCATAATCAGTAACATTTATTCTAAAGCATTCATCAGCATTATCAATATCAGAGGGTTTATATGCTTTAAAAACATTAAATGTTGTTTGTTCATCTTGCACTCTCATTGTAAGTTCACGTTTTTGTACATCAATGAGTGCTCTTCTGATTGCTACGAATGGACGACCAAGTATGATAATGTTATGGTCCTCTTCCAAGTTTAGTACAATGAAATCCGCCGAAATGATGAACTTGTCTACTTTTATTAACACATCTTCTACCATATTCTGAGGTATCTTAATTGATCTATCTGCCATTTTCCATTTGTAATGTTGAGTCACCCACATTCTGATAATGACATAAGGTTAATGCTTGAACCTAAGTAACATAATGCTTTCTCAAAGTGGATGTTCCCAATTGTGCAAGGAATGTCAAAGCTACTCATATCTTTTAGTTTTTGGGGTAGTTTTCTAGAAAAGATGGCACTAAAACCTTCAGTACTTGACTGGGGGTGGAAGGCTAAAGGTGTAGGGTCTGAAATTGGTGGCTCTTCAATTGATGGTTTGATCTTAGATCCTATGTCAAAATTTTCCAAAATTTCCTTTCATACACACATAAGAGGCACATCTTCCAAAAAGTTCAAAAAGTCCACAATATTAACCTTCGATGCCATACTTTCAAAGTTATAATAGGTTGAATTTTTTTCTAGTGAGTTTATGTCCTTGTTTACATCAGTAGGTGTTAAAGTCTTAAGTGTGGGCAACTCAACATATTCTTTTAAGTTGTCCCCACATTCAGTAACAGTTATCTTTAAGCACATCAAGCCAAAAATTTTGAGATTAAGCCTACAATCATTCAGATAATTCAAACTTCAGTTTAATATGGAGGCTTACCCAATGATGACCCAAACTCTCATATAGCCAATTTTTTAGAAATTTGTGACACTTTCAGGCATAATGGAGTCACCGATGATGCTATCAAGCTAATAGTTTTCCCTTTTTCACTCCGAGATAACACAAAGAGTTGGTTGAGTTCAATGCCATCTGGCTCTACTATCACTACTTGGGATGATTTGGCTAAAATATTCTTAGTCAATTTTTTTCCACCAGCAAAAGACTACAAAGATGAGGAATGATATCACTACTTTTATGCATTTTGACTCAAAACCATTATATGAAGCTTGAGAGAGGTATACATATTTACTTAGAAAATGCCCTTACCATGGTTTACCAAACTGGCTTCAAGTTTAGACATTTTATAATAGTTTGATGGGTTTGACTTGAAACATGATTGACACTACTACAGGTGGTGCTCTTATGGGAAAATCTATTGATGAAGCCTATGACTTATTAGAGGAAATGGCTTCTAACAGCTACTAGTGCCCATCAAAGAGGATGATGCTTAAGAGAGAAGCTATAATTCATGAAATTAATGCTATATCCGTTTTAACTGCTCAAGCATTGGCTTTGATGAAGAAGATTGATATTCTAAGTATTCATTCTATTTATAGTCCTTTTGTTGTATGTGAAATTTGCAATGGAAGCCATACCAGTGAGAGATGTCCTCACAATTCTGTATCTATCAGTTTTGTTGACAACTACAATAGGCATTAAAACAACCCTTATGCCATCATTTACAATCCAAGTTGGAAGAATCATCCTAATTTTTCTTGGAATAAAAATCAAGGCCCATCATCCCGTCATCTTTTATGAAGCCTATATATCTTCTGATTTTTCATAATCAAGCTCACCATAATAGAGGAAGCCATCACTGGAAGATATGTTTGCTCAATACATGGCTAATAATGAGACTATTCTTTATAATCAAGCGGCATATATTAGAAATCTTGAAGTTTAATTAGGTCAACAACTGCCTCAAGGAGCTTTGCCTCATGACACTAGAACCAATCCAAAGAGCGAAGGAAAAGAGCATTGTAAGGCAGTCACACTTAGAAGTGGAAAAGGGTTGAAAGAAATTCAAAAGCCTATTTGTCCTTCAACTCCTATTGTTGAAGTTATTGGTTTAAAAAAACAAGATCATGGGGAAGAGAAACTCGAAGAGAATGAAGCAACAAAAAAGCCAGTGATGAAACCTGGTTTAGATAATCCCAAGCCTTACACTCTACCAATTCCATTTCCTCGGTACTTCTATAAGCAAAAGCTTGATAAGCAATTTTCCAAGTTTCTTGAAGTATTTAAAAGCTTCATATTAATATTCCTTTTGTTGATACTTTGGAGCAAATTCCTAGCTATGTCAAATTTATGAAGGATATCTTGTCTAAGAAGAGGAGGTTAGGTGATTTTGAGATAGTTTCTTTTACATAGGAGTGTAGCACCATCCTTCAGAAAAAGCTACCTCCTAAGCTTAGTGATCCATTCTTATCTTTGATCTCCAAATCAAATTCTTGCAATATGAGTACCCATCTAATCAATATCGCCTTTGCATCCTTCTTAGCAATAAGATATTTTATGGCAGAATGAGTAGTGTAAACAATTACCTTAGTACCAATTAGATAGGAACAGAACTTTTCAAAAGCATATAAAACAGTAAGTAACTCTTTTTTGTGGTAGCATAATTAAGCTTAACATCGGTTAAAGTCTTGCTAGCATAGTAGATGGCATGGAAAATTCTCTCTTTGCATTGACTCAAAATAGCTCCAACTATAAAGTCGCTAGCATCACACATGAGCTCAATAGGTAGACTCCAATCTGGTGCAATAATGATGGGAGCAGTGATAAGCTTCTCTTTCAACGCCCAAAAAGCTTCTAGACAATCTTTGTCAAAATTGAATTTCCTATCTTTCTCCAAAAGATTGCAAAGAGGCTTAGAGATCTTGGAGAAGTCCTTAATGAACCGCTTATAGAATCCCACATGACCAAGAAAACTTCAAATTCCTTTGACAGATGTTGGAGGCGGTAGCTTCTCAATAGTCTCAATATTTGTCCTATCCACTTCAATTTATTTTCCCAATTTAACACCAAGTTTTTCTTTTCACATCTTTGTAGGACCAAAGATAGGTTATACAAACACATATCAAATGAATCACCAAAAACTGAGAAGTCATCCATAAATACCTCAATGAAATTCTCCACCATGTCTAAAAAGATAGCCATCATACACCATTGAAAAGTAGCTGGGGCATTGCAAAGTCCAAAAGATATTCTTTGAAAAGAAAAAGTTCCATATGGACAAGTTAAAGTGGTCTTCTCTTGATCCTCGGGTGCTATAACAATTTGGTTGTATCCAGAATACCCATTCAAGAAACAATAGAATGAATGTCTAACCAATCTATCAAGCATCTGATCAATGAATGGAAGAGAGAAATGATACTTGTGAGTAGCCTTGCTGAGCTTTCGATAATCCATACACACTCGCCAACCTGTCACTTTTCTTATGAGAATAATCTCATTGTTTCTATTTACATCCACTGTAATTCCTCCTTTCTTCGGCACACAATGAATTGGGCTAACCCAAGAGCTATCTAAAATGGGATATATAATGCATGCATCTAATCACTTAATAATCTCATTTTTCACTACATCCTTCATTTTTTGATTCAAACGAAGTTGAGGCTCAATAGTAGGCTTGTAATCTTCCTCATACAAGATATTGTGAATGCATAATGAAAGGCTGATCCTTTTAATATCAGTTATAGACCACCTCAAAGCTATCTTGTAACTTCTCAACACTCTTAACAACTTGTTTTCTTGATCTTCATCTTGAGACGATGAAATAATCACTAGCAGAGTAGATATATCACCCAAATAAGCATACGATAAATGATTAGGCAATGGCTTAAGCTCTAATAATGATGGTTGTTCTTCCACAGATGGCTTTAGATGAGTAGATTTAAAAGGTGTCACAACTTGCGATGCATCAACTTTGGCATAAGAACTAGAGAGTTATGGAGATGCTTCAAGTAGTTTAAAATACTCAAGAGATTCTAGGTTGCCTATAACATTAGCCTTCACAAGAGAAACTTCCAAAGAATCATTAGTAAAGTTTTTCGTGAACCTTCTTGGAAATTTCATTGCTTTAAAAACATTGAAAGTTACCTCTTGGTCTTAAACTCTCATGGTGATCTCCACTTTCTAAACATCAATCAAAGTCCTACTTGTTGCTAAAAATGGCCTTCTAAGAATAAAAGGGATCTTTTTGTCTTCCTCTATACGAGAATTATGAAATTTGTAGGAAAGATAAACTTGTCTACCTTCACAAGCACATCCACTATAATGCCTCTTGGGTGCTTCAAAGACCTATCTGCATGCTGAAGAGTTACAATGGTCGGGTGTGCTTATCCTAATCCAAGTCTTTGATAGATGGAAAGTGGAATCAAATTAATGTTGGCACTTAGATCCCATAAAGCTCTGCCAAAGAATTTCTCACCAATAGTACAAGGAATGGTGAAACTTCCTAGATATTTAAGCTTAGGCAGTAGCTTTTTCTAAAAAATGGCGCTACATTCCTCTATAAGAACAATTATCTTGAAATCACCTAACCTCCTCTTTTTAGACAAGATATCCTTCCTAAATTTGATATAGCTAGGAATTTTCTCCAAAGCATCAGCAAAAGGAATGTTAATATGAAGCTTTTTAAATACCTTAAGAAACTTGGAGAATTTTTTATCAAGCTTTTGTTTATAGAAGCGTTGAGGAAATAGAATTAGTGGGGTGTAAGGCTTGGGACTATCTAAACCAGGCTTTATCACCGGCTTTTCTATTACTTCATTCTCTTCAGCTTTCTCTTTCCCACGATCTTGTTTCTTTGGACCAATAGCTTCAACAATAAGAGTTGAGGACAAACATGCTTTTTCATTTCTTTCAACTCTTTTCCATTTGTAAGTGTAACTGCCTTACGATGCTCTTTTCCTTCCCTCTTTGGATTGGTTTCTGTATCACTAGGAAAAGCTAATTAAGGGCGATTGTTGACAACAGTAGCAAGTTGACCCAATTGAACTTCAAGATTTTTGATAAATGTCGCTTGATTCTGAAGAATAGTCTTATTCTTAGCCATATATTGAGAAAACATATGTTCGAGTGATGGCTGCTTCTCTTATGGGGGAGCTTGATTATGAAAACATGAAAGATATGTAGGCTTCATAAAAGATGACAGACCTTGATTGTTATTCCAATAAAAATTTGGATGATTGTAAGTGTTGACATAAGAGTTGTTTTGATGCCTATTGAAGTTTGCAACAAAACTGACAGATTCAGAGTTGTGAGGACATCTTTCACTAGTATGGCTTCCATTGCAAATTTCACATGCAAAAAAAGGACTCTGAATAGAATAGATACCTAAAGTATCAATCTTCTTTTCCAAAGCTAACATTTGAGCAATTAAAGCGGACATAGCATCAATCTCATGAATTCTAGCCACTCTCTTAGGCACTATCCTTTCTGATGACCACTAGTAGCTCTCAGAAGATAGCCATTTCCTCCAATAAGTCATAGGCTTCATCAATAAATTTTCCTATAAGAGCGTGATTTACTACAGCGCCTATCATATTTCTAGTCAGACCTATCAAAATATTATAAAATATCTAAACTTGAAGCCACTTTGGTGGTGAGGGCATCTTCTAAGTAGATCATTATACCTCTCCTAAGCCTCATATAATGATTCTGAGTCAAACTGCACAAAAGTAGTGCTATCATTCCTCATCTTTGTAGTCTTTGCTGGTGGAAAACATTTGGCTAAGACTTTTTGAGCTAAATCATCCCAAGTAGTAATAGAACCAGATGGAAATGAACTCAACCAACTCTTTGCCTTATCCTTGAGTGAAAAAGAGAAAATTCTCAACTTGATAGCATCATCGGTGACTCCATTATGCCTGAAAGTGTCACAAATCTCTAAAAATTTGGCAATACAAGAGTTTATTGGGTCATTATGGGGTAAGCCTTATGTTGTCTCTTTAAGAGAACATGAAAATGTGTAAGTATACACGGTCACAAGTAATAAATGATAAGTAAAATATCGTTCTCACAGAGATTTGTTACTAGTATTCGTCAAGTACTAAAATTATTTCAATATGATTTTATCCAAACAATCGAAAGTTTGATGATGTTTAACTAAATTGATTTTTTGTAACAATAAATAAGAAAATTCTAGGATTATAGTTTCACCAAATTAATCCACTTGAATCATATTATTTTCTCTTGATTTATATTCTTAAATTTAATTTGTCAACCAAGAATTCCTAATTTATCCATATATCTCTTCCGAGCTCCATATAGACACATTTTGCTAAAATAATTCACTATATTCCTATGAGAATTAAATTCACCAAGATTCATTAAGTTCAAAATTCTCAAATAGTTATACGTAAAATAAAAGTATATTCCTATCCCTTATATATACATGTAATATTCTATCCACAAGCAACACACAAAAATACCTCTTTCAAGTTTATTTAAGTGTCACAAATCAATTGATTAATCTTCCAACAATCAAAAGAATTAAACACAAATAGAATAAATAAATTAAACATCTCATAAATCATTCAAAAATAATTAATCAAAGCTTCATAATATAAGTTACATTGCAACCCTAGAACAATTAAATTATTTCATAGTAAATATTAAAAATACAATACGAAAATATTAAAACATTTAAGGAATATTAGATGAAGAATAAAAAAAAGAAATTAAAAATATTTCAGCTCTGCTCTCTAATTTTTATCCTATGTAGAACCACAACAGAAACCAAAAATGGCTTCTGCGTGTTCCACCATCCAACTCCCCGTCCCCATTTTTTTGTATCATAATAAGCACATATTTATAGCTTCAGCTTTCTAAAAAAATACATCACAAATATTTTTTTTACAACACGCATGTAAAGTGGGAGACAAAGAAATACATGGAAAATATTCTTTAAACACGCGTGGGAGATAAGCGTAAAAAAATAGGCTGGACAACGTACGCCATTTCTTGCATTTTTATTTCACAACATTCATGCCATGTGTCGGCATCTGATTTGCTGAAAGAATAAAGAGACACGTGGTAGCTTCATTAGGTGTAATGAGAGGGCGCACACACATTATGTGAACAAGTGGACCCCACTTTGTGCGACAAGTGGACCCCACTCTATGCGCCGAGCAATGTGCCATTGGTGAAAAATGCATCCAATCGCCCATGTAGCGCTTGCATCTCACTCGCCTGATCTTCAACGTTGATTATCTAATATGACGGTGCATGAGGGGCATTGAACAGAGATGCACGTGGTCTTCCTTCCCTACGTAGAAAAGCAAAAGTTTGGTTTATTGCATTTCAGCCCTCTAGTTTATTTCAAATTAAATTTTCAACTTTTGTTATTTGCAATTAAGTCCTCTTTTAATTCAAATTAAATTTTCAATTTTTATTAATTCCAATTAAGTCTTTTTTCACTTAAAATTCTTTAATTTTCTCAAAAAATATATTTCTTAAAAAAATAATAGTAAATATTAATTTAAGAACTTAAAACTAGCTAAAAATATTAAGAATATAGCAATTATAATTAATAAATTGGACAAAATAATTGTAAAACGTACAGTTATCACACCCACAAACTTAAGATTTTGCTAGTCCTCGAGCAAAAGGAAAGAAATAAAACTAGGATACATGCACTTAAAATAGTGATTTTCAAAACATTTCTCATTGGTCATATAAATAACATAACTCAAAGAAATACAAGAATTTTATTTAAGCACGAAAGTAATTCAAAAGTGTGTTATATTTTCACATTGAATTTTCTTGTGTGTGTGAAGTCTTTTCATAATTCATCACATGAAATCTGGATAAGTTTATGCAAATATGGATGCTATTAATTTTTAATGAAATCATAAATCTCATAAGTTCATTTTCAGTTCTCTCTCCACTAATGTAGATAAACACAAAACCAAAAATCGATAGGACTTTATTAAGCTTGTAATGTATGGCTTAGGTAAAGGTAGGATAAAAGATAATTTTTGACTCAAATTTTTCCTAAACACATCATTTTAGGATTGAAACAAGATACCTTCTAACATCTCAATGACTACTTCCCAATTTGGGATTTAACTTCACATGCAACAATCGTTTTTTTTCAGAATCTTTTTTTTTGTGTCCTTTTTTTTCTTTTCACTATCCTCTTTTTTTCGATATATCTTTAGAAATTTACTAACAATAGTCACATGTTAGTGAGATTAGGAAAATCGATATATCTATATATATCATTTTTTTACGAGGCTTATTGGTAGGAGATAATAATATATAAATAAACATAAAAAGCTCAAAAGGGGTATACTATGGATAAAACATGTAAAGTTGGATAGAAAGGCTCAAACGATCCAAAGATGGCCTAAATCATTTTCTTAGTTAAGTGTTGTCTAGGATTTCTCCTTGAGAGAAAATCAAACAAATTCTAAAAACTGTGATACTAAAGAACATCAATCGAATTGCATATTAACATAAACCTTCTATAAACTAGCATAACAACTCAAAGATCAAGACTTGTGCTCATAAATAGACATTCTTGTAAAAATGAAACTTACTCAAAAATTACACACAAACTTAGACAATATTCAAATTTTTCAAAGAGCTATGCATTAGTTAAACCGAAGAAATAAAAATAAATTACCATGAAAAACAAAATATATTCAATCAACCAAACAAATAAAGCTACACAAGCAACAATACCAAGAAAATATTTCAAATAAGTTCAATCTCTCCACCACCCCCAAACTTAATATGCACATTGTCCTCAATGTATGAAAGTTAAAGAACAAATGAGATGGGTTCAAAGAAACTTCCTAGTTTGGTTTGTAAGATTGACATCCAAAAATAGCTTTACTTCCTCCGATTTGCATGTACCAAAATAAAATAACAAAATAAAGAAATATACAAATAAATACATATTCAACTAAGTAAAGTAAATAGAAAACTAAAACACATGGGTTGCCTCCTAAAAAGCGCTTGATTTAGAGTCATCAGCTTGACTTCCTTTTTTTTCTCCTTTTAGGGAGGTTCAGATATTTTACGTCAAATACAAAGTTTCAACTTACAAGAAAATTGAAAAATAAATCTAAAACAGTAATAATAAGCATAAAAAAATTGAACTAAAATTAGATTGGTTGGTATTAATATCAACAAAAATAGTAAACAAATGCCCAGCAATGGCGCCAAAAACTTGTTATCTTTTTAAGAGAACATGAAAACGTGCAAGTATACACAGTCACAAGTAATAAATGTTAAATAAAATATTGTTCCCATGGAGATTTGTTACTAGTATTCGGCAAGTACTAAAATTGTTTCAATCTTATTTTATCCAAACAATCAAAAGTTTGATGATGTTTAACTAAATTGATTTTTTGTAACAATAAATAAGAAAATTCTAGGATTATAGTTTCACCAAATTAATCCACTTGAATCATATTATTTTCTCTTGATTTATATTCTTAAATTTAATTTGTCAACCAAGAATTCTTAATTTATCCATATATCTCTTCCGAGCTCCATATAGACATATCTCACTAAAATAATTCACTATATTCCTATGAGAATTAAATTCACCAAGATTTATTAAGTTCAAAATTATCAAATAGTTACACATAAAATAAAGGTATATTCCTATCCCTTATATATACATGTTATTCTATCCACAAGCAACACACAAAAATGCCTCTTCTAAGTTTATTTAAGTGTCACAGATCAATTGATTAAATCTTCCAACAATCAAAAGCATTAAGCACAAATAGAATAAATAAATTAAACA
This sequence comes from Hippophae gyantsensis, assembly GCA_030763125.1. Lineage (NCBI taxonomy): Eukaryota > Viridiplantae > Streptophyta > Magnoliopsida > Rosales > Elaeagnaceae > Hippophae > Hippophae gyantsensis. The sequence goes on from CM061036.1 coordinate 29,590,188, forward strand.
TTTCATAAATCATTCAAAAATAATTAATCAAAGCTTCATAATATAAGTTACATTGCAACCCTAGAACAACGCCCCCACGCCCCCACGCCCCCACGTCGCCACACGGTAAATTATTTCATAGTAAATATTAAAAATACAATACAAAAATATTAAAACATTTAAGGTATATTAAAAGGTATATACGAATAATAAAAAGAAATTAAAAATGTTTCAACTCTGCTCTCTAATTTTTATCCTACGTAGAACCACAACAGAAGCCAAAAATGGCTTCTGTGTATTCCACCATCCAACTCCCCATCCCTTTTTTTTGTATCATAATAAGCACATATTTATAGCTTTAGCTTTCTCAAAAAAAAAAAAATACATCACAAATATATTTTTTTACAACACACGTGTAAAGTGGGAGACAAAGAAATACATCGAAAATATTCTTTAAACATGCATGGGAGATAGGCGTAAAAAAATAGGCTGGACAGCATGCGCCATTTCCTGCGTTTTTATTTCACAACATTCATGCCATGTGTCAACATCTGATTTGCTGAAAGAATAACGAGACACGTGGCAGCTTCATATTGGGTGTAATGAGAGGGTGCACACACATTATGTGAACCACATCACACGAGAAAATGTTTGCACAGACAGGTGGACCCCACTCTGTGCATCGAGTAATGTGTCGTTGGTGAAAAACGCATCGAATCGCCCATGTGGCGCTTACATCTCACTCGCCTGATCTTCACCATTGATTGTCTGATCTTAAAAAAATAACCGTAAATATTAATTTAAGAACTTAAAATTAACTAAAAATATTAAGAACATAGCAATTATAATTAATAAATTGGACAAAATAACTATAAACGTACATTTATCATCTCCAAAGTGAACTAAAGTTTGAATCATCTGAATGATCGCAAGCTTAAATCTCAAAATTGTTGGCTTGAATCTCAGGTTTTCTAATGCTCGAATGAATCCCACCAATAAGAGGCACTACATAATTAAAGATATTGATTCTTCCACTTGAGGAATTGTCTCATCCCTGATATGATGTTGTGAAGCTTCTTACTTGTCCTTTTTTAATTTTAAAAGAGTTCTCTCAATTTCTGGATTCAACAAAGCAATGTGAAGACTTCTTGTGCAATTTACCCAAAAATTAGAAAAATAAATCTAATAAAGTAAAAATAAAAAAATAAATATAGATTGATTGGTATTAATATCAACAAAAATAGTAAATCAAATCCTCGACAATTATAAAGAAGCATTTCTAATTTAAAAGGAACACAAACTATGTGCAAATTAAGCTGAGTAGTTGGAGAAATTTCTTGAATTGTTGATTCATTGGAAGGAAAAAGTGGACACGTGGCGTATGTGGGTTGGGTGAGACGTGTGGATGCACGGAGCTTCGGTGGATCACGTCAAAAGGAATTCACGCACTAGGCTATGCAGATGGCTAGGCCCCACTCTATAAGGTGACGTTGCAGACAAGTGAACCCTACACTTTGCACCAACTATGCATACAAGTTGGGCCCTACTCTACGTTGAGGTGAAGATATTGGTGGACCCCACTTTATGCTAACGTGAAGACAGGTTAGAAATCTTCGTCACTATCCTATGCAGCATGTGAAGCTCACACAACTCACTCTCTTGATCTACACCGTTGAATTTCGTATCCAACGGATAGAGCACACGTGACTTATTCCCCTACATTCTATGCCAAAAAAATTAAATTTGTTAAATTTTGTTATTTGTATTTAATCCCTCTTTTTAATTCAAATTAAATTTTCAACTTTTGTTTTTTGCATTTAAGTCCTTTTTTAATTGTTTCCTTTTCTCTAAAATTATAATTTCTTACAAAACTAACACCAAATAATAATTTAGAAACTTAAAATTAACTAAAAACCTTAAGATCATAACAATTATAATTAATAAATTGGACAAAATAACTCTAAAACACAGAGTTATCACACCCCCAAACTTAAGATTTTGGTAATCCTTGAGCAAAATAAATAAAATAACATAAGGATATATGCACTCAAAATAGTGAAATACAAGAATTTTATCTAAGCATTGAAAGCAATTCAAGAGTATGTCACCCTTTCACATTGAATTTTCTTGTGTGTGAAGTCTTTTCATAATTCATCACATGCAATCCAGATGAGTTTTCGTAAGTTTGTTTTTCAATTCTCTCTCCACTAATGTGGACAAAACACAAAACCAAATATCAATAGGACTTTATTAAGCATGTAATGTATGACCTATGTAATGTTAGGATAAATGACAATATTTGGCTCAAATTTTCCCTAAACACCTTTATAATTGTAGGATCACAAGGCACATTCTAACATCTCAATGAATACTTCCAAAGTTTGGATTTAACTTCTCATGCCGCAATCCTTTTTTTTTCGGTGCATCTTTAAAAGGTTTCTAACAATGGCCACATTCTAGCATGTTGTTTTTTTTTTGTTTTTAACTAGGCTATAGAAGTCAACATAAAGTCTCAAAAGGGGTATACTATGGATAAAAAATATGAGGTTGAATAGAAAGGCTCAAATGATCCAAAGATGTCCTAAATAATTTCCTTAGTTGTGTTGTCTAGGATTTCGCATTAGAGAAAATAAAAAAAATCTAAGACATGTGAAACCAAAGGAGATCAATAGAATTGGATAATCACATAAACCTTCTCTAAATTAGCATAACAACTCAAAGATCAAGACTGCTTATAAGTAGACATATTCTTGTCAAAATGCAAATTACTCAAAAACTACACACAAACTTAGACAATATTCACATTTTTCAAAGAGCTATGCATCAATTCAACCAAAGAAATAAAAATAGATCACCATAAAAAGCATAATATATCCTCAAGTTTTAATCAACTGATTAAATATCTTCAAGTTTTAATCCAAGAAAATAGTTTCACTTTCTCCAACTTGCACCTACCAAACAAAATAACAAAATAACAAAATAACAAAATAAAGAAATATTCAAATTAATACGTGTTCAACTTAAGTAAAATAAATAAAAACTAAAACATCTGGGTTGCCTCCCAAGAAGTGCTTAATTTAGGGTCATCGGTTTGACTTTCTATTTCTTTGCTTTAGGTAAGTTCAGATAACAAAACGGTGGACTTTTGACGATCAATGTCACCTCCCCAATAATGTTTGAGTCTTTTCCCATTCACTTGGAAATTCCTTTGTGATTCTTCGCCTTTAATCTCAACAACTCCATATGGATGCACTTTGGTAATAGTGAAAAGACCTGACCACTTAGATTTGAGTTTTCCTGGGAAGAACTTCCAACGAGAATTGAAGAGCAAAAGTTTATATCCTGGTTCAAAGTACCGAGGTAAGATCTTGTTGCCATGCCATCTCATTGAGTTATAGAAGACGCTTATTGCCTATGGCTCTCAAGTCAAAATTCAAATTCTTGATTGCCCAATACGTATTGTGCTCTATTTTAACTAGGAGATGACAAGCTTTCTCAAAAACTAACTAATATGGAGACATCCTAATGGGTGTCTTATATGGTATTCGATATGCCCAAAATGCATCATCTAACCTCTTAGACTAATCCTTCCTAGAAGGATTTACTATCTTTTCAAGGATCCTCTTCACCTCTCTATTTGAAATCTCAACTTGCCCACTTGTTTGAGGATGGTAAGCGGTTGCGATCTTTTGAGTGACCTCATATTTTGCAAGGAGTGCTTCAAAACAAGTAAAAATGTTTTTACTAGTTGCTTTGCAAAGAGTGGGTCGACGTAGTTGCCTTGGCTACCAATGATTCCAATGTGGTGTTGAATTTCTAAAAGAAAAACATTTTTACTCGTTTTGGCACCTTAAGGGCAATTATCAATATGAGAAACATAATCCATAGCAACAAGAATGTAGAGGTTGTTGTAGTAAGAGATAAAAGGTCCTATGAAATCAATACCCTAAACATCAAATATTTCCACCAAGAATGTTATTGAGAGGCATCTCGTGTCTCTTTGAAATGTTGCCAACTCTTTGGCACCTATCACAGCGTTAGACAAAGAAATGTGCATCTTTAAATAGAGTTGGCCAACAAAAACCTGATTAAAGAACCTTATCCGTTGTTATTTCTCCTCCAAAATGACCCCTATAAGCCGAAGAATGACAATGAATAATTATGTCTTCAATTTCTTCCTTAGGAACACACCTTTTAATAATTTGATCTGCACACTGCTTAAACAAGAAAGGCTCATCCCATACATAGTACTGACATCATGTAAGAACTTCTTCTTCTGTTGGATATATATATCATGTGGAAGCACATTGCTCATAATATAATTAACATAATCAGCATACCATGGCATACTTCTATGATCAAAGGAAAATAGTTTTTCATCTAGACAGGTCTCGCCAATGATGGCTTGTCCATGACACCATCACTGTTCTCTAGTCTAGATAGATGATCTGCCCTTTCATTCTCGGTTCCCTTCTTATCTTTGATTTCCAAATCGAATTCTTACAATAGGAGTACCAATCTAATCAATCTCAACTTTGCATCATTCTTAGCAATAAGATATTTTATGGGGAAATGATCAGTGTAACTATTATCGTAGTACCAATTAGATAGGAGCAAAACTTTTCAAAAGCATATACAATAGTAAGTAACTCCTTTTCTATGGTAGCATAATTAAGCTAAGTATCAGTCAAAGTCTTTCCAGCATAGTAGATGGCATGCAAAACTCTCTCTTTGCTTTGAACAAAAGCATCTCTAACTGTAAAGTCTTGCTAGCAAAGTCACTAGCATCACATATGAGCTTAAAAGGTAGACTCCAATCTAGTGCAATAATGGTGGGAGCAATGATTAGCTTCTCTTTCAACGCCCAAAAAGCTTCTAGACAATCTTCGTCAAAATTGAATTTCCTATCTTTCTCCAAAAGATTTCAAAGAGGCTTAAAGATCTTAGAGAAGTCCTTGATGAACCGCTTGTAGAATCCCGTATGACCAAAAAAACTTCAAATTCCTTCAATTGATGTTGGAGGCAGTAGCTTCTCAATAGTCTCAATCTTTGTCCTATCCACTTCAATTCATTTCGAAGAAATTAGATGGCCAAGAATAACACCTTCTTGTACCATGAAATGAAATTTTTTTGAATTTAACACCAAGTTTATCTCTTCACATCTTTGTAGATGAACTGTGTGTAAAATCCCGCATGGCCATGAAAACTTCAAATTCCTTTGACAAATTTTGGAAGTGGTAGCTTCTTAATAGTCTCAATCTTTGTCCTATCCACTTCAATTCCTTTCGAAGAAATTAGATGACTGGGAACAACACCTTCTTGTACCATGAAATGATACTTTTCCCAATTTAACACCAAGTTTATCTCTTCACATCTTTGTAGGACCAAATATAGGTTATGCAAACACATATCAAATGAATCACCAAAAACTGAGAAGTCATCCATAAATATCTCAATGAAATTCTCCACTATGTCTAAAAAGATAGCCATCATACATCTTTGAGAAGTAGTTGGGGCATTGCAAAGTCCAAAAGGCATTCTCCAAAAAGCAAAAGTTCTATATGGACAAGTGAAAGTGGTCTTCTATTGATCATTAGGAGCTATAGAAATTTGGTTGTATCCAGAATACCCATCCAAGAAATAATAGAATGAATGTCCAGCCAATTTGTTGAGGGAATTGATCCTTGCGAGTAGCCATGTTGAGCTTTCAACAGTTCATAAAAGACTCACTAACCTGTCACTTTTCTTGTAGGAATAAGCTCATTGTTTCTATTAGCCTTCACCGTAATTCCTCCTTTCTTCGACACACAATTAATTGACCCAAGAGCTATCTAAAATGGGATAGATAGTACCTACATCTAACCACTTAATGATCTCATATTTCACTACATCCTTCATGATTGGATTCAAACAATGTTGAAGCTCAATAGTAGGCTTGCAATCTTTCTCAAACAAGATCTTATGCATGCATAATGAAGGGCTGATCCCTTTAATATCAACTATAGACCACCCCAAAGTTGTCTTGTAATTTCTCAACACTCTTAACAACTTTTTTTCTTAATCTTCATCTAAAGGATGAAATAATCACAAGTAGAGTAAACATATCACCAAAATAAGCATATCGTAGATGATTAGGCAATGGTTTAAGCTCTAATGATGGTTGTTCTTCCATAGATGACTTTAGATGAGTAGATTTATAAGGTGTCATAACTTGTGATGCATCAACTTTAGCTTAAGAACTAGAGAGTTATGGAGATGCTTCAAGTAGCTTAAGATACTCAAGAGATTCTAGGTTATCAATAACATTAGCCTTCATAAGAGAAACTTCCAAAGAATTAGTAGTAAAGTTTTCCGTGAACTTGCTTTCAACTAACTTATTCACCATATCAACTCTAAAACAATCATTAGATTCACCTAGAAATTTCATAGCCTTAAAAACATTGAAAGTTACCTCTTGGTCTTGATATCTTATGGTGAGCTCCCCTTTCTAAACATCAATCAAAGTCCTACCTGTTTCTAAATATAGAGTCTACCTTTTGAGCTCATGTGTCAAAGTTACCACCTCCAACATCTGTCAAAGGAATTAGAAGTTTTCTTGGTCATACGGGATTCTACAGGTGGTTCATTGAAGTCCAAGATCTCTAAGCCTCTTTGCAATCTTTTGGAGAAAGGTAGGAAATTCAATTTTGACGAAGATTATCTAGAAGCTTTTTGGGCGTTGAAAGAGAATATGATCATTGCTCACATCATTATTGCACCAAATTAGAGTCTACCTTTTGAGCTCATGTGTGATGCTAGTGACTTTGCAATTAGAACTGTTTTGGGTCAATGCAAAGAGAGAGTTTTCCATGCCATCTACTATGCTAGCAAGACTTTGACTGATGCTCAACTTAATTATGCTACCACAGAAAAAGAGTTATTACTTACTATTGTATATGCTTTTGAAAAGTTCTACTTCTATCTAATTGGTACTAAGATGATAGTTTACACTAATAATTCTACTATAAAATATCTTATTGCTAAGAAGGATGCAAAGCCGAGATTGATTAGATGGGTACTCCTATTGCAAGAATTCAATTTGAAGATCAAGGATAAGAAGGGAACTGAGAATCAAGTGGCAGATCATCCATCTAGACTGGAGAATAGTAATGATGTCATAGATAAGACCATCATTGGCAAGACTTTTCCATGTGAGCAACTATTTCCTTTGATTATAGAAGTGTGCCATGGTATGTTGATTATGTTAATTATATTGTGAACAATGTGCTTCCACCTCCTTTATCTTTCCAACAGAATAAAAAATTCTGACATAATGTCAAGTACTATATATGGGAAGAACCTTTCTTATTTAAGCAATGTACAAATCAAATTATTAGAAGGTGTGTTACTAAGGCAAAAATTGAATACATACTTAGGCATTGTCAATCTTCAGCCTATGAGGTTCATTTTGGAGGAGAAAGAATAGTGGCTAAGGTTCTTCAATCAGATTTTTATTGGCCAACTCTATTTAAAGATGCACATTTCTTTTGTCTCATGTTGTGATAGGTGCCAAAGATTTGAAAACATTTTAAAGAGACATGAGATGCCTCTCAACAACATTCTTGAGGTAGAAATATTTGATGTTTGGGGTATTGATTTCATGGGACCATTTATCTCTTCCTATAATAACCTATACATTCTTGTTGTTGTGGATTATGTTTCTAAGTGGGTGGAAGAAGTTGCCTTACCTACCAATGACTCCAAGGTGGTGTTAGATTTCTTAAAGAAAAAACATTTTTACTCATTTTGGCACCTTAAGGGCAATCATCAGCGATAAGGGATCTCATTTTTGCAATAAATATTTTGAAGCACTCCTTGCCAAATATAAGGTCACTCATAAGATCGCAATTTCTTACCATCTTCAAACAAGTGGGCAATTGAGATTTGAAATAGAGAGGTGAAGAGGATCTTTAAAAAGACAGTAATTCCTTCTAGGAAGTATTGGTATAAGAGGTTAGATGATGCACTTTGGGCATATTAGATACCATATAAGACACCCATTGGGATGTCTCTATATTGGTTAGTTTTTAAGAAAGCTTGTCATTTACCAGTTGAAATATAGCACAATGCATATTGGGCAATCAAGAATCTAAATTTTGACTTGAGAGCCGCAGGCAAAAAACATCTTCTATAACTCAATGAGATGGATGATTTCCTTCTACACGCATATGAAAATGCTAAGCTTTATAAGAGAAGATGAAGGGATGGAATGGCAATAAGATCTTGCATCGACACTTTGAACCAGGATATAAAGTTTTTCTCTTCAATTCTCGTTTGAAGTTTTTCCCAAGAAATCTCATATCTAGGTGGCCTTTCACTATTGCCAAAGTGCACTCATTTAGAGTTGTTAAGATTAAAGGCAAAGAATCACAAATGATTTTCCAAGTGAACGGGCAAAGGCTTATACATTATTTGGTGAGGTGACATTGATCATCAAAAGTCCACCGTTTTGTTATCTGACCCTATCTAAAGCAGAGAAACAAGAAGTCAAGCCAATGACTCTAAATGAAGCGCTTTTTGGGAGGCAATTCAGGTATTTTTAGTTTTTATTTATTTTACTTAGTTGCACACATATTAGTTTGAATATTTTTTTATTTTGTTATTTTATTTGGAAAGTGCAAATTGGAGAAAGTGAAGCTATTTAACCCATCTCCTTTGTTCTTGAATTTTCACACATTGAGGACAATGTGCATATTAAGTTTAGGGGTGGAGAGATTGAACTTGTTTGAATTATTTGCTTGGTATTATTGCTTGTGCGACTTTGTTTGTTTGGTTGATTGAAGCTTGAGCATAGTTCTTTGAAAAATGTGAATATTGTCTAAGTTTATGTGTAATTTTTGAGTAAGTTTAATTTTGACAAGAATATGTCTATTATGAGCACTAGTCTTGATCTTTGAGTGTTATGCTAATTTAGAAAAGGTTTATGTGAATATATAATTCTATTGATCTCCTTTGGTTTCACATATCTTAGAATTTATTAGATTTTCTCTCAAGGCGAATCCTAGACAACCCTTAGCTAAGGAAATGATTTAGGCCATCTTTGGATTGTTCGAGCATTTCTATCCAACCTTATATGTTTCATCCATAGTATATCCCGTTTGAGCCTTTATGTTGACTTTTAATGGTCACCTATATATTAGCCTAATTAAAAAAAATTCAAAAAACAAAACAAAAAAAATCAAAAAGAGATTGTGGCATGAGAAGTTAAATACCAACTTTGGAAGTGTTCATTGAGATGTTAGAATGTGCCTGTATTTTTTTAATCCTATAATGATATATGTATAGGGAAAATTTGAGCCAAATATTGTCCTTTATCCTACCTTTACTCAAGCCATACATTAGAAGCTTAATAAAGTCCTATTGATCTTTGGTTATGTGTTTGTCTACATTAGTGGAGAGAGAAATGAAAAACAAACTTATGAGATTTGTAATTTCATTAAGATTAATTGCTTCCATATTTGCACAAACTCATCCGGATTGCATATGATGAATTATGAAAAGACTTCACACATACACAAGAGAATTCAATGTGAAAATGTGACATACTCTTGAATTGCTTTCAATGCTTAGATAAAATTCTTATATTTCTTTGAGTTATGTTATTGATATGACCAATGAGAAATGTTTGGAAAATCACTATTTTGAGTGCATATATCCTAGTTTTATTTCTTTTGTTTTTCTCGAGGATTACCAAAATCTTAAGTTTGAAGGTGTGATAACTATGTATTTTAGAATTATTTTGTGCAATTTATTAATTATAATTGCTATGTTCTTAGGTTTTTAGTTAATTTTAAGTTTTTAAATTATTATTTGGTGTTAGTTTTGTATGAAATTATATTTTTAGAGAAAAGGAAACAATTAAAAAAAGGACTTAAAGACAAATAAAAAAGTTGAAAATTTAATTTGAATTAAAAAAAGGACTTAAATGCAAATAATAAAATTTGACAATTTAAACCTTTTTGGCGCAAAATACAGTTCCACACGCGGAATGAGTCACGCGTGTCTCGAGCCGTTGGATCAAAAATTCAACTATGTAGATCTGGAGAGTGGGCTTCACACGTTACGTGGGTGAATGGACAAAGATTTCCAACTATTTTTCACAACCAACGCATAGAGTGGGGCCCAACTGTTTGCACAACTCAGTGCATGGAAAAATGAGTCTCACATTTAGATGGAACAATGGGCATCACCCACCATCAAATCAAATGACGAACGGTCTAGATCGGACGTGTTCTCCACTCTCCACACGAGAGAGTCACGGGGTGGAGTCCAGTTGTTTTACATAGCCCAACGCACAGAACTCCCTATGATGTAGTCCACCAAAGCTCTATGCGCCCTCGCGTCTTGTCCAACCCACATTGCCACATGTCCAATTATCTAGCCAATGAATCAAATCTCCCCACGTGTCATGCATAGTGTAAAAAAATTCAGAAAATTTCTCTAGCTTTTCAGCTTCATTTGCACATTCTTTTTTACCCCTTTTTGCATGCCTCTTTTGATACATTTTTGGTATATTTTTAGAGAACACGTAGAGGCCATTTTTTGGTGTTGTTGTTTTGTTATTGAGAAAATACAAAGAATAGACAGAGAGTAAAGAAGGAGGCAAAGGAGGAACTCCATTTTTCCATTGAGGAATCATCAAAGAGTTCTTCTAATCCCTTTGTCTTTTAATTTAATTTTTCTTAAATGTCTAAATATTCTTGAATTGTGATTTCAATATTTGTTATGAACTAAATTATTTGTTCTAGGGTTGCAATGTAGCTTACATTATGAAGCTTGAATTAATTATTTTTGAATGATTTGTGGGATGTTGTTTTTAATTTGTTTGTTCTATTTGTGCTTGACTCCTTTGATTGTTGGAAGATTAATCAATTGATTTGTGAACCCTAATGAATTTGGAAAATGAATTTTTGTGTTTTACTATTGTATATATAATATATATATATAGGATAGGAATATACCTTTATTATATGTGTAGCTATTGAGAACTTTGAGCTTAATAAATCTTTGGTAAATTTAATTCTCATAGGAATATAATGAATTAATTTAGTGAGATGTGTCTATTTGTTATCAATAGAGACATGTGGATAAATTAGGAGTTCTTGGTTGACAAATTAAATGTGAGAACATAAATCAAGATAAAATAATATGATTCAAGTGGATTAATTTGGTGAAATTGCAATCCTAGAGTTTTCTTCAAGTGTTAATCTAATATATTATTATTTAGAATTAGTTTAGTTTAACTCTATCCAAATATCGATTGTTTGGATAAAATTAGATTGAGACAATTTTAGTACTTAACAAAGATTAGTAACAAATCTTTGTGGGAATGATATCGTATTTATCACTTGCTACTTGTGACCGTGCATTGATGTTCTTTTAAGATATCAACAACAACCATCTTCACACCATTAATGTAATTTACTCCGACTTTGTCCCTTGCTTGAGTCGTAAATCTTGATCCATTAATTATGAAACTATAATATGATTTGACATCAAATTTTGGACCATGTGCAAGTCATTCTAAACTTTTTGTTATTTTATGATTGAGTTTATTAAGTTCAACTCGAAACTATGCATATAAAAATATAAAATGTGTTTAAAACAAAGTTATAAAACATTATATAAAAGTACTAATTAATTCTTGTATGTGGCACTTATATGGTTGCGAAACCAATTAATAAGCTCCCACTTATGTTAATCATACAACCATTTTTCTCCTACTTTTTTTTAACGAGGATTGATCTTCAGTAAGTTTAAATACATTTTGTAATGTTATTAAAAATATATCAATTAGATATCATTAATAGTTAAATAAAAAATAATTTTATTTGAAATGAAAAGGTTGAACTTGTCATCACTTACTCTATGTACGATTGTGCCTCATTGTTATTTACCAAAAAAGTTCGGTGTGCTTTTTCCCATCGAGTGCGATCAATAAACAATTTCTTACTTTCACCTAGCATAGGGTTACCAACTTGGATCATGTGACGTTCTAAGAACAACTTATGCGTAAGATTCCCAATTTTAGTGTAACCACTAAAGTATTCAGAACAAAACTCAATGGCCTCTTCAGAATGTAATGTTCCACCATGCATCCTTCGGGAAGATTTCTATTATTTACATATCTTTTAAGGACTTGTATGTATCTCTCAAAAGGATTTAAGTAAGTAGGACCACACAATTGAACCTCTTGAATTAAATGAACACACAAGTGAATCATTATATCGAAAAAAGAAAGAGGAAAATATTTTTAAATTAGACATAAATTCTTTACAACATCTTTCTATAAAGAGTTTAACTTGCTAATTGATATAGATTTCTTGCATATTGTATTGAATAATGAACAAAGACGAATTATTGATAATCGAACATATTTTGGAAGAATTGATCTAATAACAATTGGTAATAATTGTTGCATTAAGATATGCCAGTCATGTGATTTCAATCCATAAAGTTTATTATCGGTGATAGACACAAAATTTCTTAAGTTGGATGAGTAACCATTAGGAACTTTCACACCTGCCAAACATTTACAAAACACATCCTTCTCTTGTTGACATTGTATATGATGCTGGTGACAAGTATGTTCGATTCTTATCATTTTTCACCCTTGGTGCCAATTCAAGTTGTATGCCTAATTTCTTTAAATCCAATCTTGCTTTAATTTCATCCTTCATTTTTCTAGGTATATTAAGTACACATACATTTTTCCCAATGTGTATGACATCTAAGATGTGACGAATGTGTATGTCTTTCTAATAAGGTAATTCCCAAAATATTGTTTTTTTATCCCAACAACCATGATATACTAATTTAGTAACATTTTCTTTTTCACCCCTTTTATTAGTTGACCTCTTTCATTTTCCTCCATTAGTGAGTATTCTTTTTTTCATTTTTTCATATCGTTTGAATGACATACCATTCAATTGTTTTGATATCTCAACACCTTACAAAGGTCTTGGTGCAGGATCATGATCTTCTTCACTATCGAACATTTTCTTTTGATATATAAATTTGTGTCTAGATGGCAAAAATCTTCTGTCTTCTATAAGACATCTTTTGTCCATGAACAAGATACGTTGTAGAAGTGCCATCACTACAATTAGGGCATCCCATATAACCTTTTGTTGCATGTCATGATAAGTTTTCATAGGTAGTGAAATCATTAATTGTCCATAAAATGACCCCTATCAAGTTAAAGTGTTCTTCTTTATATGCATTGTAAACATTTACACCATCATTCTACAACATCTTTAAATCATCTATCAGAGGCTGTAAATATACATCAATATCAACTTCGAGTTGTTTCAGTCCTGAGATCAATAATGTTAACATCATGAATTTTCTTTTCATACACAACTAGGGAGGAAAGTTGTATGTTACCATAATTACTGGCCAACAATTATATCTACTACTAAGGTAACTGTGTGGATTAATTCCAGAAGCAGTAATGGAAAGACAAAGATTGCACATATTAGATGCAAATTGAGGGGATAAATTATCTACTACTTTTCAATTTGGAGAATCACAAGGATGACATAGCACCCCATCATCATATCGATTATCTGAATGTTAAGTCAACATCTTTGATGTCTCTTTACTTTTGAATAACCTTTGTACGCACACCTTTCTTAGGTGTTGTCTCATTTGTAGTATGCTTCCATTTCGATTCTTTACACATCAAACAATCATCTAATGTCTTATATAAAAAATGCAATCATTTAGACAAACATGGATCTTTTGATATTCCATGCCAAATCAACTAAGAGATTTCTTCACTTCATACATTGAAAATGATAATTCAATACCATTAGGAAACATATCTATTAGTATATTTAGTAATTCTATGAATCCTTTGTCAGAAAAACATTTTTTGCCTTCACATTGTACAAATGAACAAATTTTGACATTTTAGTGTATTTCTTGCATTTTGGATACAACAATTTTTCGGCATATTTTAGAAGTTTTTTAAAGGTTTTGGGATCATCCTCATGTAGCTCATCTTCAACACCATGAAACATATATTTTTTTTGTATATTATAATAAGATGTATATAATCTACTCACATTCTTACTTCTCTATTTCCCGTGAGTATTATTAATATTTTCTCTATGATAATACCAACATTTATAACTCAAAAGAATACTACTACAGATAAGATGATACTTAACCACGTCAACATCATAAAATCTCTCAATTTTACATTTAACACATAAGCATCGAATCATACTAATTTCATTATTACTATTTCTACAAGCAAATTTCAAGAAACTTTGAACTCCAAAAATAAGTCTTACTAAATTCTACACTTTGACATCCAAAATTTGTCTATTTCTATTAATGACATTAAGTATATTAAATATATATCCAACCAATATATTTCATATATTATTATTATATATAAATTCTCTATTTATTAGAATATCTATCAAAACATCATATAAAAATAAATACATAAAAACCAAACATAATAAATATATACACATAAATATAATTATATGAGATTGATTATAATTACTAATAATAATATGACACATCATTTGAGTTGATTTCAAATTTAAGATATATAAAACAAAATTTATATAATATTTTTGTGATGATTAGTATTTTTTTAAATAACTATACTATTTAAAACCTAAATTTGTAACGAGCATCATATCGTTGAATTATGTCTTTCCCATTTTATATTAACAAAAATAAATAAATTAAAAATCAACCTTAAATCACAATCATTCTTAACAGAATGATATAAAAAAATTAAATGTATAAATATATAAATTTATTACGAATATATCACAGAATTATTTAATTTATTACGAAAATTTATACAAAACCTACATAATAAAAATAATAACATACATAATACAAAAAATTATATACATAAGTAATAACACATAATATATAAAAAATAAAAAAAATATGAATAATAAGTGTAAAATAATTCATAGAAATACTTATAAGAATAAATAAAGTGAAAAAATGAAGAAAAAATAGTGTTCTATAAGTGAAAAAATAAATATAAAAAATTTAAATATTTTGTAAAAAAAAAAAGGAGAATAGAGAGGAGGAAAACACACTAAACAATACTGAATTGGTGTTCGAAGGTGGTCGAAAAATGTAGTGTCAATAAACGCTACATCCTACGTGTTTTAAGTCAATTTTCCAATAAAAAAATTGATTTTTAGAAAAAAAAATGACTTAAATATCACCTTTTATTATAATGCATCATTTTGGAAAACATTATAGAATCTACGATTCACACTTAAAAACTCCAAAACTAATTAATCAAATTAAATAAGTACAAAAAGTACTTACAAATGGGTATTTAAGCCTTGGATTCCTATAGCTATATGATAATTCTATTTTAATTCGGTAACTTTTTAGACGTCTTCTAATAGTTATATAATTAAAATTAATGATATAAAAAATTTACCATTTTTTACATAATGATACACATGTAAACCATATGACAAAAAGAAAAAAAAAGGGAAATCTCACTATTATATTTTTTAATTAACGAAGAGATGGAGCTGGGCTGGATATTAATGACAACACGAAAAAAAAAACCTTAGGGAGAGCAAAAGAGAAAAACGTTGAAAAGAGGCAGAGACAAATCGAGCTGGGTTGCGAGAATATAGTCTAATCTAGACAACGAATCGATTCCACTTATGATTTAAGTGTAGATTTCAGAGTTTTCAAGCTTTTTAGAGATGAAAAAGTTGAAGAGGTAAATGGAATCCTCTTCTTTGGATAGTGAAAGAGGTGGTAATGTCGAAGATAGAGTTGGACCACACGAATTTAGCATGAGAAAAAAATGAAGACAACGATCAAAGTATGGTGAGAATCTCTTCCCCTGTTAAGATTTCTCTCATTTTTTGGATTGTTTTGTTAGAATTGAGCTATTTTTTTGACGGTGGGTCATTAAATATGAATTTATCTGGGATTTCATGGTGGTAGGTCATAAAAAATGATTTTTTATCAATAAAAAATGTGTTGGTGTATTGATTTGTGGTCCTCTTGTTTGATTTTATCAGTAAGGATAGAGACGAAGCATTTACTTTGTCTCATTGTGTCAGAGGCATTGATAAAGCAATAAAATAATCTTCTATTCCAACTTTATTTGTTTGGTCGGTTTCAAAGTGAACAAACAGTTAAAAGTTGTAGACAAATTTAAATGCATGCTCAGGTTCAGAACTGCCAATCGTGTGTATCTTTAACTTTTGTTGCTTAGCAACTATATATACCTATTTACTTGGGTGTATGAGCCTAAGAGGTAGTGCTTGTTTAACAAACTTCTCTGTCTCTACCTCTTCATAGTTTATTGTTTTTCCCCATTTTCAGAATAAACTTGTATATTATTACCAGTGTGGTATTATCTTATCAATCTTCATACCTCTTCATGGATATGCATGGACATTGAGAAGAAATCTTATAGAGCTATTTTTCTTTGACATGCATATCCAATTATCCATTCAATATTATTTTGTTTTATTGTTAAATAAAATTTGACTTATAATTTAGCTTTTGTTATGCTTAATTGATTATTGTAGGAGTATCAACAAAGAATATTTTACCATGAAGCTATATGTTGGTGATTATTTCATGAAAGAATATGGTAAGCACATATATGAGGAAGATAATATTGAAACTGGAAACCTTGTGTATGTAGGGGGTAGGAATTTACATTATGGCTTCTGTAATAATGAAAAAAAGGAGCTATAAAAGGTTCATGGAGTTCTCAGTTGACCAGGTAGATTTTTTAGTAAAAAGTTTTATTATCGAGTCCATGGGGTGAGATAACTGATATGGGAAACATGAAATTATGGGTGATGAAACTGCTAAAATGTTAGTACATTATTTACCAATAGATGCCTATAGAACGATTAAGATTTATGTTGTCAAGGAAGAATGTTTAGTTGTTAATTGTGATATTGTATGTTTTGAAAGTGATGTCCCTAAAGAATACTTTGAAGGTTTTAAAAATTAGTTGTGATATTGGAGGTTTTGAAAGTGATGTCCCTAAAGAACACTTTGAAGGTTTTAAAAATGAGGTCCTTGTAGATGTTGGAGGTTTATATAGTGATTTCCTTGAAGTTGTTGGAGGTTTAAATAGTAGGGTTGGATTTGATTTAACTGAGGTTGAAGAGTTGATACAGTTTTGTAGAATTCAAAATGATGGGGAAGAAAGTGATGCTGAGTTTAACATCATGTCAAAGTCTACAAAAAAATGGTTTAAGGAGGGGATATCAATATGCAAACTGCGGAGTTCAAAGTCAGCATGTTATTTACTAGTATTGATGTGGTCAGATATGCTATGAAAATATATGAGATAAGGTATTCTAGGGTAATGAAATGCATAAAGAATGTTAAGGATATATTTCAAGCGGTTTGTATGAATTCTGGTTGTTTGCCATGGAAGAGACAGCTGTCAAAATTGAAAGGTGTCAGTATTTTCATTGTGAATGAGTGTCAAAAAGAGAATCAACATAAGTGTAGTAGGAATTACAAATTAGGATTAGCTAGTAGTTCCTTTGTGCAAAGGAAAATATAGCATTTTTTAAAGATAACCCTGGCATGCATTGGAGAAAGGTGGCAAGTTACGTGAATGAAAAATATCATGTTGAAATTTCCAAGCATCAAGTCAAGAGAGCTGCAAATTTAGCTAAGAAGATGTTGTATGGGAGCTATGAAGAATAATACAAGATGTTAAGACAATATCTTGGTAAATACGACAACAGAGTTGCTGACTACAATGGTAGATGGAGTTAAAATGTAATTTTTCTAATTTTAATTTTGAATTTCTGTTTATTGAAATTTTTTTATAATTTGTTTTTATTGATTTTTTATAATTTATTTATATTTATTTCAACATGTTTAAGGTAGTGTATATGTGTATTGGTGCCATGAAAGAAGGGTTCCTAAGAGGTTGTAGGAAATTCTTAGGATTTGATGGTTGTTTCTTATCTGGTTCTGTCAGTGGTCGGCTTTTATGTATTGTTAGTCAAGATGCCAACAATGTTATATAACCTATGACATACACAGTGACTGGGGAAAGTCTAAGGAAAGTTAGAAATGGTTTCTTCGGTTAGTGATTAATGATTTGGATATAATGAGAGCTGAAGGATGGACATATATGTCAGATGAACATACAGGGTTAATTGTGATAGTCAAACAATTAACCTCTTTGGTAGAATAGAGACATTGTGCATGGCATATTTTTCAAAACTTTCACTAAGAATGTGAAGGTGGGTGAAGAGGTGAAAATTGGATAATATTTTTGGAGTTGTGCACAACTATGGCACAATTTAATAAAATCATGGATGAACTGAAAGGAAATGATCTGGAAGTATATGAATGGCTTAAGGTAAAGGTTCAAATACATGGAGTAACATTACAGGTTATGAAAACTATAATATTCTTTTTTAAATTTTAACACATGTTAAAATTTTTTGAGCTATTATCTTTATGTCTTTACTAATGTCTTTTTATTTTTCATTGATAGGTGTGAAACTGTGTGTGACACTCAGTGCAACAATCAATGTGAGCTTTAATAAGGTATTAAAATCTGTAATATCACAACCTCTGCTATCAATGTTAGAAATTATTTGGCAATATTGAAGCGATAGATTTGCTAGGAAGAAAGAGGAGGTAAGTAGATGGCTACATATTATAGGAGATCAAATCATGAAGACATATAATGTTAATTTAAGTGATTGCATGAAGTGTCAACCTTTTCATATTGAGGGTAATATATTTGAAGTCAATATGAGAAGTAATGAAAGGGTATCAGTGGATCTAAATGATACAAATTGTACATATAGATCTTGGAAACTTAGTGGCATTCCATGATGTCATGCTTTGAGTAGCATTTTGAATTAAAATGAAGATCCAATGGATTATGTCCATCTATTGTTAAAGAGACCAGCTTTTGAACAGTCATACATGCCAGTAATAAGCCCAGTTTCTAGTTTCCATCATTGGAACAAAATTGAACCTGACAATGAGGATAATCAATTTGTTCAACCACCAACAAATAGAAGAAGCCAACATAAGCCTAGAAACACAAGATTCAAACCAGCAGTGTCTGATTTTGTTGGGAAAGGTAAAAGTGTTTTACCTGGGCATCATGATAAACCTGTTAGGATGAGAAAAATTAGAGTTGTTATTAGGTGTAGAACTTGTGGCAAGGCTGGATATAATACAAAAACATGCCTACGAAGGCAAGCAGCTGCAGCAAAGGTAACATGTTTTAACACATATACTAAATTTTATGAACTTTTAACACATACTAAATTTTATGAACTGTAGTTGTTTTATATGATGATATGATTCTAATTTAGTTTATTGTTTAAACTGATTGGCAACTGAAAGTAGACTGGACAATTCTCAATTTGAATTGCATTATGTATATCAGTCATCAGCACAACCTGATACGGGAGTAACAACCAGTAATTCACAACCAGCTTTGGATTCAAGACAAGATGAAGAATATAGCTAGAGGAAGAGCTTCAAAGAAACTGGCTATAGCGTAAAAGGGGTGGTTGATTGGTCCTTAAATGGGTGAATCAGGGCCCTCTTGACGGTTAGAGGTGAAGGAAGAGGAAAATTTTGAAACCCCTAAAAATGTCCCTTCAAAAATAAT
Source organism: Hippophae gyantsensis (assembly GCA_030763125.1). Classification (NCBI taxonomy): domain Eukaryota; kingdom Viridiplantae; phylum Streptophyta; class Magnoliopsida; order Rosales; family Elaeagnaceae; genus Hippophae; species Hippophae gyantsensis. The sequence goes on from CM061036.1 coordinate 29,609,851, forward strand.
CCACTGGCTACCATTCAGGATATGTCATAATTTTATTACTTAATTAAAAAATTAAAATATATAAATCACATAATTAAAATATTAAAATAAATACGAATCCCTCCGCCAACCACCCATTTAATCTATAACTCTTAGGTAGTGTTTGGTTTACAGAATGAAATCGGAATGAGAATAGAATAGAATGGAAAGGAAACAATGTTGTTTGGTTTGATCACTGGAATCAAAGAAGGAATCATGAAAAAAATTATAAATTACCTTAATATCCCAATATTCAGTAAGTTTAAATAATATCATTTAATTATTATTTTTTTGTCAAATAAAATATATTATTGAAATCATTATTTTTCTAAATAAGGTTTAGGGTTAAAATTATTATTTTTCTAAATAGGGTTTTAGGATTTAGGATTTGAGATTTAGGGTTTAGGGTTTTAGGATTTTGGATTTAGAGTTTAGGGATTTGGAGTTTAGGGTTTAGGATTTTGGGATTTTGGGATTTAGGGTTTAGAGATTTGGGGTTTAAGGTTTTGAGATTTAGGGTTTTGGGTTTTGGGATTTAGGTTTTAGGGTTTAAGGTTTAGAGTTTTAGGATTTAGGATTTAGGGTTTAAGGTTTAAGATTTAAGGTTTTGGGATTTAGGTTTTAGGGTTTTGGGATTTAGGGATTTGGGATATGTTTAGGGTTATATTTGGGGTAGGGATAAAATTGGAAAAAAATTGAGATGGGAATGGAATCATGATTCTTAAAGGGGAATAAAGAATTGTGATTCCTTCTCCTTTAGAAAACAATTCCATTCTTGACTTATTTTTCAGTCCAATCAAATACATAAATGAAAAAAATCAATTCAGATAACGATTTCCTATCACATGTGAATGAAATTAAAAATTTAAAATTTTTTATAATTATATTTATTTAAATAAATTATAAAAAAGTTGAAAAAAATTTAAGAAAATAAATTAAAAAAAAGAGATTTTTTATTGTATATAAAAAATTATTAGAAATATAACTGTCAATTTCTTTAGAAAGTAAATGCTTACATGAATTATTCATTTAAAGGTAAAAATAAGGACAATAAATAAAAAAAATATGAATACTTATTTTATAATATGATATGTTATAGTAACATTGCATTTTCACCCAATTTTATGAAATTATATAACTTATTTTAATAAATATATAAATTTATTTATATTTTTTTATAAAATTAATTATGTAATTTTTATTTTATAAAATTTATTAAAATATTTACTTAATTTTTAAAAATATAAAATCTTAGTATTATATTATAATTTATTCCTTTTATTCTAAATTAATTTGTAACAATTTTATGTAAAAATTGTTAGTATAAAAATATTTTATATTTATTGTTATATATATTTTATTTTTCTCCTTTTTAAATAAATATTATTGTTATGAATATATGTATGTCAACCTTTCAATATAATTTATAAAAAATGAAGAGTTGATTATGAGATATTTGTGTAAATTAGTGGTGTGATTTGTGCAATAATAGAGAAATTTTTATCATTCTACCATATTTGCACATATGAACAAAGGTATATAGAAAACTTCTCATGTCTCCCTATATATATATATATATATATATATATATATGAGATACACAATTAAAATAATTGACATCCCCTGTAGTTTTTTTTTCTACTATTCATCTCTTTATGTTATTATTATCCATATTCTTTAATTTCTTTATATTTCATAATACATTATCACCACGATCACAATAACTTTTGTTTTAGGCTTATGATTTTATAAAGTGTGAAATGAACAAGACAAAATCATTCCACAATCTCTGGTGGCATTGGCTGATCACATATAATCATAAATTCTTGAATCTATATGTGCTAATCTATTTTATTACCCGTTACATAAAAATTAATATATTTGTTTATATTTATTTTTATATTTCTGCACTATTTTAATTTCTTAGATTTATCGTATATATATGGACTCTTATGTTCATGATTTACTAACATGTGTGAAATGACCTTAACCAAATTATTTTACAAATTTTGTGGTATGGATATCACACAAAAGCGTGAGTTCTTGAACCATAATAAATTAAGTTTCTTGTTGATGATTTGAATCAATATTAAGACTTTGAGACTTTGATATTTGTTTCATTTGATATGATATATGTTAAAGTTTTGTTTGTAAGACATTTTATGAAAATCATATTGAGTTTGTAACTATATTATTTATTAGGAGTAATTTTATACATCCTACTTAGCATTGAAATAGTGGTCCTAATCACCAAGTAGCTTTATGAGTTAAACTTAATAAGTGTAAAGTCATCAAAGAAGTGTAATCGCATGATAAAAAGATAAATATCTAAAGATTATCTTTTAATTATTTTAAAGAGATAATCAAAGGTAGATATTTACAAAATTACAACTCAATCCTATTTCGATAAGAGATAGTCATTATGTTAATTTTTTCTCCTATATATATATATTTACATATATACACAATTATTGTAAATTGAAATATAATTTGAATCTCATAATAAAAAATCACAACTAAACACTTTTTTTTTCATAAAATATTAAATCGAGACCGTAGATATCTTATAACCTTCATCTTACAGTTACTGACTTAAACAGTAGAGGGTTGAAGACCACCCCGACAAGAAAGATGATCCAAGATCTTAACAGTTTATTAATCTTGTAGATCCATGGATCCTAGACCTATTTAGATCCTAATTGTTTCGCTTGTAGAAACCTTTTCCTCAAGCACTTAGTCATGTGTCATTGATCTTCGAAGTCAGTTACACATATTGCGTAAGGAAGGTCTCTTTATCATTGAGTATGTTTCTACACTTTGAACTATTTCACATCATCTAGCATATGTTGGTGAGCTTATCTCTAAACGAGATCTTATGACCTCTGCCTTTTTTGGTTTAAGGTGTAATTCTAACTCTAATCCTCTAGTTACTTTGATTAATATGATACATGACAAACCTAATTTTGATTCCTTTTATAGCCAATTTAAAACCTATAAGAGGATGATTCTACAACAATTTGATCTAGATAAATATTGAGTATTTCATGTTTATGTTGCTTCTACTAATCACTCTTTTTCTACTTAAAAGAATAAGAACAATTTAGGTTCTTTTCATGGAGAATCTTAGAGCTTACACAGTTTTCTCAAGGATTTTAATCCTTTTCATTCTCTCATGTTAACAATGAAGCACAAAACTGGTTAACAAGTATGGATGTGCTGATCTAACATTTTCCTTGATTGGTGGTAAAGATGTGCTCAAAACGGAACCTATCAACTATAAAGAAAGTATGGCTAGTAAGGATAGTGACAAATGAAAGCTCGCTATGTTCGATAAGATGAAGTTCTTGAAACCGAATCAGACTTGGGTACTTGTAAAGTGTAATTTGAGAATTCACTTGTCTTATTTTCTATTCAAAGATACTACATATTTATATACAAAGCTAGGGACACCATTTGGTGATTGATACCTAATACACAACTAAGACACCAAATATACAACTCAACTAGTGATAAACGACTAATACATAACTCAATTAGTGATAGACACCTAATACACAACTAATATATCTAACACTCTTTCTCAAGTTAGAGCATAGATATTAATCATGTCCAACTTGTTACAAAGATAATCAACCCGAACCTCACTTAAAGCTTTCGTGAAGATATCTCCTAGTTGTTTTCCAGTCTTCACATATCTTGTTGAAATCAAACCTTCTTGAATTTTCTCGCGAACAAAATGACAATCAATTTCAATGTGTTTAGTTCGCTCATGAAACACAGGATTAGAAGCAATATGAAGAAAAACCTAGTTATCACACCATAATTTTGTTGGTATTGAAATTTTAAGACCTACTTCATTCAAGAGCTGATATATCCACATTATCTCAGACGCAGATTGTGTCATAGCCCTATATTTTGACTCTGCACTTGATCGTGACACAACATTCTACTTCTTGCTTTTCCATGAGACCAAATTTCCTCCAATGAAAATACAATAACTTGATATGGATCTTCTATCCACTTTGGAACCTGCCCAATCTACATCTGAAAAACATTCAATATGAGTGTCTATGATTTGCATACAAGATACCACGTCCAGGTGCTCCTTTCAAGTAAAATAAAAGTTTCTCTAACGTTGCCCAATGATGAACTGTTGGGGATGACATAAATTGGCTAACAATACTGACCGAATATGCAATATCTGGACGAGTCATGGTAAGGTAATTCAACTTTCCAACCATCCTTCGATATCTCTTCGAATCTTTAAAGAGTTCCCCATCTCCTATAAGGTGGATGTTCGGAGTCATTGGAGCACTACAAGGCTTTGCTCCTAATTTTCTTGTCTCAGTTAATAAGTTCATGACATATTTTCTCTGAGATAGAAAGATACATTTTGTACTCCTTGTGACTTCAACACCCAAGAAATACTTTAGCATCCCCAAATCCTTCGTAGAAAGACTTAAGAGATGAAGTTCCCATAGTATCACTTCCAGTAATAGCAATGTCATCTACATACACAACTAAAAGAATGATACCAGTTTTTGATTGTTTGTAGAACACATAATGATTAGACTTGTTTTTCATCATACCAAACATTTCTATAGCTTGACTAAATTTTCCAAACCAAGCACGAGGACTCTGTTTCAAACCATACAAAGATTTACGGAGACGACAAACTTGTCTAGACTCCCCCTGAGCAACAAAACCAGGCGGTTGTTCCATAAACACCTCCTCTTGAAGATCATCATGAAGAAAAGTATTCTTGATATCTAGTTAATGCAAAGGCCAATGGTGAGTAGCTGCCATAGAAATAAACAACTGAACAGAGGTCAATTTAGCAATAGGAGAGAAAGTGTCAGAATAGTCCACTCCATAGGTTTGAGCATATCCCTTAGCAACAAGACGACCATTTAATCGAGCAACTAACCCATCTAGATTAACCTTAACTATGAACACCCATTTGCATCTGATAGCCCGTTTCCCCGAAGGTAAATCAACCAAGTCCCAAGTATCATTGTCATCCAAAGCATTCATTTCCTCTATCATTGCATGATGTCAACTAGGATGAGATATGGCTTCGTGAATAGTTTTAGGGAAAGAAATAGAATCAAGAGAGATAATAAAAGAGCAAGAGGAAGACGATAAGTAGTTATAAGAAACAAAAGAAGAAATAGGATAAGTACATTACATTTACCTTTGCGTAATGCAATATGATAATCATCGTTCAAGACTGGATCTGATGACGAAGGAGCAAGTGTAGGACATGAATAAGAAGGTTTATGTCTGGAGTAGACTTGAGTAATAGGAGGCTTGACAAGAATTGGATTAGAGATAGGTTTAAATGATGTGATAGAATATACTAATAAATCATCATCCTTCCTTTGACGTGCAGGAGGAAGAGAAGACGAAAAATAGGGTGTGTCTTCCATAAAGGTAACATCAATTGAGACAAGATATTTGTTAAGACTAGGACAATAACATCTATAACCTTTCTAAAGACGAGAATAAGCAAGGAAGATACACTTCAAAGACTTGGGATCTAATTTAGTAACATGCGGATGAACATCCCGAACAAAACAAGTGCTACCAAATATCCTTGGGTCAACCATAAATAGTGACTTATTAGGAAATAAGATTTTGTAAGGAATCTCACCATGAAGAACAGATGAGGGCATGTGATTAATAAGAAAACATGTTGTTGAAACTACATCGGCCCAAAAAGGTTTAGAAACATTCATTTGAAATAATAAGGCCATGCAGTTTCAAGAAGATGTCTGTTCTTACGTTCTACCACTCCATTTTGAGATGAAGTATCAACACACGAAGTTTCATGAAATTTGTCATTTTGAACTATATAAGATTGAAACAAAGCTGATGTGTATTCTTTGGCATTATCACTTTGCAAAGTACGAATTGAAACATTAAACTGAGTTTTAATCTCAACACAAAATGCGCAAAAAATATAAAACAATTTAGAATGACTCTTCATTAAATATAACCAAGTTACACGAGAATAATCATCTACAAAAGTAACAAAATACTTAAATCCAAGTTTAGACAAAATAGGACAAAGACCCCAAACATCAGAATGAACTAATTCAAAAGGAACACTAGTACGTTTATTAACTCTTGGATTTGAACTAAGACGATGATGTTTTGCAAATTGACAAGAATCACAATCTAAATAAGACACCTTATTAAATTGAGGACAAAGTTTCTTAAGTAAAGGAAGTGATGGATGACCTAGTCTACAATGTGCCTCGAAGGGAGAGGTTACATCAAAACATGCAACAGATTTCGGTATTGGTGTATCAAGAATATAGAGGCCTCTAGACTCATGTCCTTTACCAATAGTCTTCTTCGTCATAAGATCCTCAAATAAGCAACGATTAGGAAAAAATGAGATGCAATAGTTAAGATTGCGAGTAAGTTGACTTACAGAGATCAAATTAAAGGATAAGCTAGGTAAATGTAAGACAGACGACAAAGGAAGCAAATGAGTGTGGGTAATTGTGTCAGACCTAAGAACACAAGATGGTGACCCATCGGCTAAGGTAACAATAGAGGTGGAAGTGTGTGACTGAAGAGTAGAAAAGAGACTAGAATTACCTATCATATGATCCGTGGCACCAGAATCAATAACCCATTTGGAAGATGAGGAAAGAAGACACATTTGGTTTACATGAATCAGTAATAGCAGTGATAGAAGGTGATGAAGACTTTAGTGATTCTTGATATTATGAGAACTTGGTAAATTCATCTGCAGAGATAAGAATCGATTTTTTAGAAGTATCATAAGTGGATGCAATATGGGCCAAGTGACCTTTCTGATGCTTGTACTGAAGCTTTCTACAATCATATTTCGTATGTCTTGGTTTGTGACAATAGTGACACATAATACCTCCTGGGTCCTATGGTCGAGTTTCAAACCCTTGCGGCCGCCTCCATTGTTTCTACTTATATAAGTTGACCGTCCAGGCTCATAATTATTATTTTGGTTGACCAAAGCACCATTTAATTGAGCATGTGGAGGCGGAGTGTCTTCTGTACGAAATACTCGACTAAATACCTCTTGTAAAGAGGAGATCTCAGAACCAGAAAGAACTTGGGACTTAGTAGTCTCAAAAGTAGAGGGAAGACTGACAAGAAAACTCATGACTGCCATTTGTTCCCGTTGGCTTTGGTGAACCTTCACATCAGGGCTAAAAGGCATCAAACTATTGAGCTCCTCATAAGTCCTTTTAAATTCCATAAAATAATTCGTAAGGGATTGATCTTGTTTGTTTGCACGTTAAAATGCTTTGCATACCTCATACATGCGAGAAAGATTTCCTTTACCATAATATAAAAAATCCAAATAATCCATCAATTCCTTAACGAATTCACAATGATTGATTAAGTCAATTACATTGTTCTCAATATAATTCCAAATCTGTAGAAATAAGCAGGCATCTTCTTTAATCCATGTCTACTTTGAATCATCTTTAGGAGGATCATTAGTCAAATGAGTATCTTTGTCGATACTTCTCAAATAAATTCGAATGGTCTTGCTCTCAACCAAATAATTCGAGCCATTGAGCTTATGGTCCATGATTTTAGACATCACTAGCACCATATCCGTCACAACATTAGATTTCTTTTCAGCCATAATTTCTACAAACTACAAGGCAGGGAACAAACGAATAAACAAAATCCAACAAGAGTCGCGACCACACACGCAACGAACAGGAACACAAAATTAGAAGAATCCAAACCTAAACAATCATAAAGCGATGAGTACCAAACCATCACAGACGATGCAGGGGAACACCAGAGAACAACACGAGGATGATCGGAGAAGACTGCTGGAGAGACGCGTTGTCACGAGCCGACGCGTGGGAAGATGTTGAAACTCGTGGTGGCGTATGAGGCCCCTTCGCGGCTCGTTTAGTGACTGGATTTTGGGTTTTGGTCGGTTGGTGGTTGGGCTTCCTCCTTGTGCTAGCGGTGAGAATAAATTTTCACTCCAAAAGGATGTTCCAAGTTGGAACCCAAAAATGCACTAAACTCTAATTTGTGTTTACCCAAAATTAGACCCTAACTGAATTGATAAAAAAATCCCAATTTTGTAACCTAAATGGCTCTGATACCATGTAAACTAAGAATTCACTCTTCTTATTTTCCATTCAAAGATACTACATATTTATATACAAAGCTAGGGATACTATTTGGTGATTGACACCTAATATACAACTCAACTAGTGATAGATACCTAATACACAACTCAACTAGTGATAAACACCTAATACACAACTAATATATCTGACATAAAAAAACCTAAGGAAGCTAAAGTTGTAGGAAGCAAGTGGATTTAAAAGTTAAAAGAGGGGGTTGAAGGCAGAGGTTGTACAAAGCTAGAGTTATAGCATAAGGGTTCTCTCTGAGGAAAGGAGTGGATTACAACCAAGTTTTGTCACCAGTGGTAAAGTACAATTCCATTAGAATTATTTTGGCTCTAGTTTCTCAAAATGACATTTTTGGTGCAAATGAAGGTAAAACCTACTTTCCTATATGGAGAGCCAAAAGAAACCATCCATATGAGGCAATCTGAAGGTTTTGAAGAAAATGGGAAGGAGGATTATGTGTCTTCTTAAAAGGTCACTCTATAGGCTAAAACAATCACCAAGGTAATGGTATAAGAGGTTTGATCAGTTCATGTTGAATCTGGGTTATTAGAGGTGTGAATTTAATGCATGTGTCTATTACAAGGAACAATGAAATGAGATTATGGTATACTTACTACTCTATGTGGATGATATGTTGATAGCTTGTAAGAGCTCGCATGAGTTACAAAGTTGAAACAAATGCTAAAGTTTTAATTTGACATGAAAATATCTCGATATGGCTAAGAAAATCTTGGGAATAGATATTCACAAAATTGAGATAATGGTGTATTGACCATATCTTAGAAGGGATATATTGAAAAACTCTTGCAAAAATATGGTATGTAGAATGCTAAACCTGTTAATACAAGGTATGGCTAGGATGCTTAACTCCAATGTTATAGGCAGTCTAATGTTTGCAATGGTGGGAACTAGACTGGATTTAGCTTACTTAGTTAGTCTAGTCAACTGCTTTGTGGCAAATTTAGGGAAAGAATATTGAGTTGTAGTCAAATAGATCTTAAGGTACTCATAGGCTCATCAAGTATGTGATTGGTGTATTCGAGAGCAGTTTTAACTGATATTGTGCAAGGCTATTCATACTTAGATTTTGCTGGGGATTTAGATAAAATGATGTCTTTAATAGGGTATGTATTTACACTGTATGCTAACATTATGAGCTAGAAATTTAACCTTCAATCTATTGTGGTACTTTCAATTACAAAGATAGAATATATTGCACTTATAAAAGTTGTAAAAGAAGCTATATGGGTGCAGGGCCTTATACAAGAGTTGAGAATTAGAGTTGATGGAACAGTGGTGTATTGTGATAATCAAAGCTCAATCCACTTAGCAAAAATCTCATGTTTCATGAGAAAATAAAACACATAGATGTGAAATTTCATTTTTATCCGAGATATGATAAGTGAAGGAACTGTGAAGGTGGAGAAAGTGGCAACTGATGAAAATCCCTCAGATATGATCACAAAAGTGTTGGTGTATTGCCTGAAATTACTCAAAATTGGGATCACTTGAAAGAAACATGAGTTGGAACCATGAAGTAACAAGAAGTATAGTTCAATTATTGTTTAGAAAATTGATTGGTAATAATATTGGAGAGATTTTAGTGATTTACATGTTTAGAAAATTAGGGGATTAAGTATTCTTGGATATTTTCTCATATATCTTCTTAGTTGCTAATTTTGAATTAATTAACTACTGATATTTATTTTTAGTTTGAATTTTGCGTTCTCAAAACACATAAAATTGATATTTACTTTTTATTTTTAAAAATTAGTTTTCAATAACATAATTTCTATAGAAATTATCTTTTTTATCATTATATTACTTGTTTACGATACGTATACTTGCGTACCCATTGTACATAATTCGTGTCAATTAAGTTTTTGATTTCATTGATTAGCATACTCATATAGTTTGATTTCATGAGTACATTGGATGATATTATGTGCAATAAACATGAATATATTCATCAAAATCCTTGCATATCTTTGTATTGATGGAATGTTGATCGATGGATATGCGAAACTCCTTGTATTAGAAGTGTACAACCTTTGAGGGGATAGTTTTCACTAAATATGCATGTATATTAGACATATATTTGTATATATATATATATATATATTTATGAATATATTGCCCATGTTAGTTTATTTAGTTAGACCGGGTTATACTTAAAGGCAAGCAAAGAGTTAAGTTTGAGAGTGTGATAACTCTATAAAGGTAGAGTTATTAGTGCATTTTTGGCTTAATAATTGTTTGTTATACAATAAGTAGTACTTTTAGGGTTAAAAATATTAAAATATGAACTTTCTAGTGAAAAGGGATGAAAATATATATTTTTGGAATTTTTTTAAATTTTTATGGATTTTTTAATACATGACCAATCAAAACAGGACACATGGATGCCATATGAGCAAGGGGAGGCAATCAGAACTTGTTGCGTATATAGTTAACTAGTCGTAACCACGTGGATGCCACATAAGCAAAAGGAGGCAATTGGAGCGTATCCTGTGTACTAGGTGACCTAGGAATTGCTACTTGTTAACATGACATTCATTTCGAGTTTTGTCGAGCAATTAACGAGCGTGCCATACATTATCACAGAATTTGTCTATTCTTTCCATTATGACACCATGCAATCTGGATCAGTGAATTGCAATATGCCACGTATCGTTGATTCAACATGTATTGACCATGACCATTTCGTCCTGCCATACTAATTCGTCTAGTGTTTCTCCTGTGATGTGTCCCGATCCCATTAGCCAACACCGTTTAATTTTCCTTTTTTTTAGCTTAACCCTTAATCTGAAGTTGATCTAATGATCCATATTCTATCTAAGCCTAATTAACTCCCTAATTTCTCCAAAACCCTAATAGTTGAATTTATAATTTTTTATTAGTTTTTGGTACCAACAAGAGAGAAAAATACAAAAAAAGTTCAAAAGAAGATATAGTTTGGTAGAAATTCAAGAAGAAATTGGTGCTACAATTCAAGAAAATAATTGTATTTATTCTTCTCATTTTTTTATTAATTTTCATGTCTTTTTTAATGAAAAATCTGAGCTTTATAAATACAATTATGTCTCGTTAATTTATTAATCAAGTGATATTATGAACCCAATTTTCTACATATGATGATATAATATTTTTACCCTAATTATGATTTCAATTAAATTATATTATTTAATTTGATTTTTATGTTATTAATTTTTTGGCCAACAATTGATTTATAAAGTCAATTAAATAGATTTGAAAAAATTATTTAATTGTTTGTTTTGATTAAATAACATGCATAGTTTCTAGGTAGAGATATATGATTCTTATGTATGTAATCCATAATAGAAGAACTTAATGAGTAGTATGCAATTTAATTGACATGATAGTGTGATTAGGTTAATTAATATATGGTGTGTAGTTTACTTGATAAAGGAATACATACTATGTTAGATTTTATTGATCATGTAATTGATTGTAATTATATTGAGAGATTTTAGTGATTTACATGTATAGAAAATTGGGAGATTTTAGTTAATGCTGAATCATGTAAATCTATGTGTAGAAAATTGGGAGATTTTCTGCATTGCAACTGCTTTAGTATTCAATAAGTTTTCTATCTTTATGTTTTGTATGATTTATTGATTAGTATTGTGAAAGCATCATTGCATAGATAAGGGATTGGTTCAACACTTCTAAATTACATAAACTGCCTTTTTCAATTAGAATTGAGAACAATGCATCTATGTGTAGCTTCTTATTTCTTGACCTTTGTGTTCACCTACATTTTCTTGTAATGGTGGACATTATTTTTTGTCAATTGTTAATGATTTCAGGCATTTTACTTGGCTATTCACTCATAAAACTAAAGATCAAACTTTAGCTATCTTTAAATCATTTATGACTATGGTTCAAGTACAATTTAAATGTTTTATCAAGAGCGTTCAAATTGATTCAAGGGTGAGTTTATTGTGTTCAAATCTCTGGTTTATGAGTCTGGCATTGTTCATTGTTTTCTTTGTCCTGATACATTTGAATATAATGTTCTTGTAGAGAGTATACATCATCGTATTATTGAAAAAGGTCTGGTAATGTTGCATCAAACTTCTATGCCAACCATATTTTGGCCACGTGCAATGAGCATAACTGCTTATCTAATAAACATGCTTTCCTCTAAAGTGTTAAATGGTTTGTAAGGATTATAAGTATTGTCTATTTAAGTGGATAAAATATTTGCATGTAACTTATTTTTAAGCTTGCTATCAAGTCTATCAAGCAAAGTTGAAGAAACATTAGAATTTCATATATTCATACTTCAGGTATATCTGTTATAAGTATAACACATATGATTGCACTCACACAGTTAATAGCACATAAATCTGGAATTATTTTTGTTGCTAAAATATAGAATAAGATATGTGTTAAACTATTATATAAGATATATCCTAAATTATAGGTTAAACTTTAACCTAAAATATAACATAAGGTATATTTTAAAAGATATGTTCTTTAAATATGAGTCTTCTTAATTAGTAAGTATTACTAATTCTATTTGTAATAGAAAAGATATTTATCAATTACATAGAATTTTTTCTATAAATAAAACTCATTGCTTATTGTTTCAATCAACCACACAAGAGCATTATTCCCTTCTTAAATTCTTTCTTGTTTTGCAAATATAAGATTATAATTCTTTAGACTTTTTTATTTAGTTAATTTATCAAATATTGGTGGTGATGCTTGATAGATTAATAAGAATAATTAGTTTATGATATTTTGATCATATGTTTTTATAGTTGTTTCTTTATTTTTGTTCTTGAATTGTTAGATCAACTAATTGTGTTTGTAATATCATAATTATTTGATTTGATTATTAATCTTTAAAGAAGCTATTTTTAATGAACTTGTGCTTAATATTTTTGTTCTAGGATTTGTTAGTTTTAAGTGATATATGTTTTAAATCATCTAGTTAGGATTATTCATTATTAAATCCGTTCTAAAACACACACGATACTTGTGTTTTTGTGCTAACCCTTTTGTAGTTGATTCATGAACGTATTTGATTGGCAGGAGAGCTTATTAGAATGTTGGTTTGGAAACCGCTCACACTAATATTGAAAACTGTGAAAATAGAGCAGTGACTCATAAGTAAGATGCATTGAGGCAGTATTTTAAGGAGGGTAGCATAAAACTGAGTTTGTACTTGCACATTTTTTTTCATAGTGGAAAGTTAGGTAATCCAGTGATCCATTGATTTTTCTCTTAGATCATGGTTGTGACCTAGGTTGTTTCTACCTAAAAATATCGTGTGTTATTCTTTTATTTTTGCATTTTATTCTTACACTCGATTGTATGCTGATCGTTTTGTTTAGGTTAAATTGATAAATATTGAAAATAACTTATTCACCCCTCTAGGTTAATCAGGTCCATAATTTATAAACTTTTAATTGGTATCAGATCGAACACTTGATACACTTAGTGCTGGTCTTACAGATTTTTATTGAAGATCATTTTATTGAGGGTTATAGCTCGGATGATGAGGAATTTGAATATTTTTTTCTCTCTAAATATAATATTAAAAATTCTAAAGAATTGTTTTTTAAATGTCTTAGAGCTATATAAGAGAATAATAGTTTAAATACAAAAATAGAAAAATTAAATTTTGAGGTACATGAAATTTTTTCTAATAAATTAAAAGAAAATAATATTTTGCAAAACAAAATAATGCTTTGAATTTAAGTCTTGTAGGTTTAAAAGAAGAAAACAATAAACTTGCTGAAGATAATAAAAAACAAGTGCAAGAGCTCAAAGAATCATGTGAAGTAGTGGAGAGATTTATTGTTGGAGCTTAACACTTAGATAAAATCTTGAGCATTGGTAAGTCACATGGTGATACACGTGACTTTGGTTATAAGGATGAAAGTTTCACATCTTCAACATCAAATATCACATTTGTAAGGCCCTTAAACTCTACTAATATTATTACTACTTATGCACAAAGAATTATTACACCTATGGTAGAAAAAGTTGTTAAATTTGTGCCTGTCTATCATTATTGTGGTAGAAAATGTCATATATGACCAAAATGTAGATTTTTGATGAATGCTCTTAAACTTAATGATTCTTTCCATGTTTCACATAGTAGGATCCATAAGCATCATCCATCTATGTATGCTATATCATATTTAAGGATGAATGGAAATTAAAATAACGTGTTCAAAAATTCTACTAGGAAGCATAAAGTCTTAGGTTCAAAGAGTCAAGTAAAATTCAGTATTTTTAATGGTATGACTCATTATCATCATCCTATTATGCATATTGCATCTTCATTTGGGATGAATAAGAAAAGTACATTTAAGTCCAAAAGCACCCATGAAACCTAAGTTATAGTTAAGTCTCAATCCAATGATATAGAGAAACCATAATGCAAGAAAATTTGGATTAAGAAATATTGTTTTTTTCCAATCATATGACTATCTTTTATTCCTTCATCTAGGTATTTTTGTTAGAGTGTTTAAATGATCCTAAGTGAACAATCTCTATTGTCTTTATTTTATTTATTAGTTAAACTTAAAAAAAAGTAGAATTCTTATCTGGTCAACAATATATTGGACTTGTTCAACACTTAGATACATACAACCTTGTTTCTATTGACCTAACTCATTTTTATGTTTATTTTATAAATTATTTTACAATTTTAACTTATGCATACACATATTCATATACATGTGATTATCGATGTTGACAAGAACTTATTCATAATCACGAACACATATATATGCTATGTTTGAAGTTAATGAATTCTCTTGAAAGACTCTAGCACTTCAACTAATCTTGATTGTAAAATTGTGTTGAGTTCTATATATTGTTTACTAAAATTTTACTGTATGGGGACACCTAGTATTGAGAGGGCTACCTACTGTGATATGTGAAGCTAACATAGTGAATGGAGATGGCTACCTCACAACTAGTGTGAAAGTCATCATATCAGGTTTATGATTCCTGTAAAAAATAAAACAAGAATAAAGAAGAAAAATTGTACAAAAATTGACAGCTTATAAAACTTGTACTTTGAATGCACAAAAAGAAAGGGTCATAATAGAGTTTTTTAAAAAAAATCATTTACCTCATTTATAAAATAAATATAAAAAGAATTTAAGTCGTCATTTGGTAAGTTTTATTTTGTGAGATTGAAGACTCAGTTATAATTTTATATGATAAATGATATTTTTTTCTTTTAAGTGTTTTTTGATTGATCATAAATGACTTAATTGGTATATTTATTGAGTTTAAACATATATGTTACTTTTAAGTAAATATCAATATGTCATTATATGTGCTAAGTGTGCCTCTTTTACTTTACTTGTTTATTTATACAATAGATAATCAAAAATTGAGTTAAAAAAATAAAAAGAAGATGATTTCTCAATTAGTTGTGTACTCGTTTGTGATTAAATGAGTTTAATACCTTATGTGGCTAGTTATGAAAAAAATTAAATTTTAAGTTAAGAAATCGTAGAACTTAGGGAGAGTTTAGACCACATTGTATTTATGCATTAATATGTTTTTACATTACTTTATCTTTAGGGGAAATTTAGTTCCATTGCTTTGTCTAATGTTTTGTTCTTCTCGTATGTCAAAAAGAGGGAGAGTGTGTTTCACTTTCATGATTTATTTTGTTATGCATATAAGGGAAACATATTTGGGGTAAGAATGTTGTTGGTATAAATGCATGCATTATATGATTATTCTTTACGTTTCGCTTATTTCTATGTAAAATGAACTAATATACAATGAAACTTTCAAGTCAAGTTGTCATATTCTTTGTATATGTCATTTTAGTTACTTACAAGCTTGTCAAGTTGCAGTAAAAATGAATTCAATGGACCATAGGATAGTTCTACTATAGAGTCTAGGACATCATTGTATTTTATCTTATTTTAATAAGTATCATGTAGTGAGAGAGAGATTTTAGCACACTAAAATGCCAAATAAGGAGTTTGTAAGGATTATAAGTGTTGGTTATTTTTGTGGACAAAATATTTATATGTAAACTTGTTTTCAAGCTTGCTATCAAGTCTATCAAATAAATTCGAAAAAAATATTATATTTTTAGATAGTTGTAATTCAAGTATATCTATTATAATTATAACACATAAGATTGCACTTACGTATTTAATAGCACATAAATGTAGAATTATTTTTATTGATAAAATATTTATACTAAAATATAAAATAAGATATATGTTAAATTATTATATAAGATATACCTTCTACCAACCAAACCTTTGCTTCTATGTGATAATTTAAGTATTAAATATCTTACGCAAAATCCTATTCCCTATGCTCATTGCATACATATTGAATTGGATCACCATTTTTTTTGTGATCATGCGGT
Source organism: Hippophae gyantsensis (assembly GCA_030763125.1). Lineage (NCBI taxonomy): Eukaryota > Viridiplantae > Streptophyta > Magnoliopsida > Rosales > Elaeagnaceae > Hippophae > Hippophae gyantsensis. The sequence continues at coordinate 29,626,426 of CM061036.1, forward strand.
GAATGGGTTTCTACACATTGCTCTTGTCTCCTCTCAAGATCAACTAGTTGATCTCCTCACTAAGCCTCTTGGCACTGTTTCTTTTTCAGATTTTATGAGCCAAATTGATGGTGTTGCCACGCCCACCTATTTGAGGGGCGCTGTTGGAAAGTAGAATGAATTGTTGGTGGTTATATTAGTTAATATTTCTAGCTTCTCTGTAAGCCTTACAAGACACTTATGTCTTACTGTAAGTCTTGCATATAATGTAGCTTTGTGTTTTTCCTTATTAAGTAATCACCTGCTCAAGCTTCACAGCTTGAGTCCTATAAACAGTTTATTGTAATTGTTAATCATTAATAAAATCAATTTGTACAATTCAGTTACAATTACAATTGTTTTCTCTGTAGTTGTTTAACACTTTTTTGGGTCAGTTGAAGATTGTATTAGAAAAAAACTTTAAAAGATTACAAGCGACTATATTGCTGGACATCTGCATACAGATTAATACAATATTTTCCATTAGGATCAACAACCTCAGTAACCCAATATTCATTAACAGGTCATATTTGGTTTCTTGCAAGCTTTGTTATAGCATATGCAACCATATTAACATGGGTTCAACCCATTGCATCCTACTCAGGGGAATTACTTGCATAAGATCACAAACCTCCTTAATTGACTCTTGCAAAAATCGGTTGGGTATTTGCAAAAATCGGTTGGGTATAACGGAAGTGCAAAAGTAACCAAAAGCTACAAACAAATGCAGAAGCAAAAAATTAACAAGAGAACCAGACATAAGAAATTAACTTGATTCGATAAATATTAATGTCATTGCTTTAATACAAGTCTTAAAATTCTTAATTCAATACCCAATATAACATGTATATCAAGAGACAAGAATAATACTAAGATATCAAAATAGCACCAAGTCCAAAGCCTTGTTACACCCAAAAAAATCATTCACACAAACCTAAAACAAAGAACCCAAAATATCCATAATATTCTTTGTTTTTGACTTTAGTCATACAACAAACCTTTCACATAATTTGTGTATTTGCTACTCCTTATAGTCATCTAATATATATATAAAAGGGTTGCTTCATTAACTCAAGATAACTCAAAGATCACACACACACACACATATATATATATATATATATATCAACTTTGGAAAACTATTTTTCTTCATTTTAATGTGGTTTTTGAAATACCAATCTCAACAATCTCTATCTTAGCTTAAAAGCTACCAATAAGCACCACTTTGTGGCATGTCGATACACACCCTTCCTCATTGCATCCTATTTACGGGTCAGGTGCACCCACCACTTTATCTTCAATTAAAAACAACCATACTTAGACTTGTTTCACCTTGAGAGACTTTTTAATGCCATATTCTTACCCCAAAAACCGTTACCTCTTCATTAAGCTTGATACACTTTTCTTGCTTCACATTCCCATGATTCTTGCATGATTTTAAGTTCAAATTTTCATCAACATTTACCTTATATTTAAAGATGGCTGCAACTCCACATCCAACAGAATCCTTAACCAATTTGTACAAGTTATCTCTCTTATTCCTTTCATGATAACCAAGGAACATTTATCAACTTCCATACATTCGTTTCTTAAAGAAAAACTATAACCTAAAGTATTCAACCTACTCAACAAAACCAAATTCTTTCTTAAGCTAGGTACATGCCTCACATCACTTAATGTCTGGACAATTCCATCAAATATCATCTTCATAGTATCATGCGAATAACTTTGCTCCTTGAACCATTATCCATTACAATATCACCAGCATCACAAGATTTTTATCTATCAAACAACTCATTGTTTGTACATGTGAAACGAATCTAGAATCTAATCGTCTTGAAAATCACCATCTGTTGTCACACAAATTACATCGTTCTTGGTATTACAAGTTCTAGTTATATTTTCCTTTTTAGCACCTTGTATTTTCTTCTCATTAAGGTCTATTATGACCTTTAATCTTTTATTGCAATACCTTTTAATGTGTCCTTTCTTGTGCCAATAGAAATACTCAATATCATATCTAAGACGAGGTTTGAATCAATTTTCATCTATATTTAGATATCTCCTCCTAGATCTGCTTATTCTTGTATACGAGTTTGTTCTCGAATCATCCTTCGTAGTAAGACAATCTCTACGTGCATAACTAACTAGTTGCAACTCATTACCAATTTTCAAGAAAGCGTAAACATCTCATCCACCACTTTTGTAGTTTTTTCCTCAAGTAAAGAGGACATCAATAAACCATATGACTCAGGCAGTGAAGATAACAAAATTATTGCCTGATATTCATCTTGCATCTTTACATCAGCTCATAGAAATTCATAAACATATTGTTTGAACCTATTTATATGACATTTAATATCACCACTTTTATTCATTTTCAGGGTATACAATTGCTTCTCCAAATGCATCTTAAGAACCTTTTTTGCACCCATATATTTTTGACATTTCCATTCCGAGTCTCGAACTTTGTTGTTACCATATCTTCCTTAAATCAAGATCTCCCAATTATTAGTTCTGATATCACTTGTTGAGCACAACGAAAGCTTACAAGTAACCAAAAACTACAATCAAATGCAAAAACGAAAAGTCAATAAGAAAACAAGACACAAGAAATTAACGTGATTCTACAAATCTTAGTATCACTTCTTGAATACAATAGACTCTTAACTCAATACTTAATATACCATATATCCCAAGGGATAAGAGTAATAATAACATCTCAAAATAACACTCAAATCCAAAGTTCTATTACACCCAAAAACTCATTTGCACAAAACTAAAACAAAGAACCCAAAATATCCATAATATTCTTTGTTTTTAGCTTAGTCATGCAACAAACCTTTCAGGTAGCTTGTGTATTTGCTACTCCTTATAATCATCTAATATCACATATATACGAGGACGAGTCATTCAGTCAAGTTTACCAATTCTTACGTATCTCTATAAGTAATTAATATACTGTAACATCTTGTTACAACGACCTTTTATTTGCTCTCTTTTTAAAAAATATCAAAAGTCATCGTTAACCAATATGAATTTTTCTCCTCAACTTTCAAATACCTTTTTTTTTTCCTTTCTTTCTAACGTGGCTTTTGAGATACCAATCCCAACAAAACAAAACCCCCACCTCACTAACAGCATTGATCCAGTTCACAATATTTAGGCTGTCTGATCCAACAAGTATATTAGTCTAGATTGAGCCTTCTTAAACCCCCACAGGCCTGAGTACTTCTGGTAAGAATTTTATGCACCATGACACTACATGCTTACTTATCTTATGAATCTATGTTTATGAGTTGTGTATGGAGCAGTGATAGCGTATGGTTCAACAAACTGTTTATGATCACGAAGGTAGCAATGTAGTTATGACTTGTCCGAGACTTGTTCCGGTGCATCAAAGATTTCACCGTAATCTGTGTCCATGGAATTGGGCTTTATCTAGTTGAATAGAGTTTGAGGCTGTATGGTGCTTTTATCATGATTATTGTACACTGCTACTTGCTAATAATTATTTAGACGTTCTTGGTTATATTTAAGTAGTTCTGCTCTCCAGTACGTAATAACACCGTGAAATGGGAACTATCACAAACCTGGTTACCCCTGTGTCTGAGTGATCAAAGCATTGTTTATAGTATTCTTGCCATGGGAATTTTACATGTTTTTATCATCTGGAACTTCTATTCAAGCAAATTTAACGCACAGAGACCTGCACAGCTGCACGCTTGATACACAAGCCCCGTAATTGGTCTTGGAATTGACAATTGGGCAAAGATTTAGATTTGAGTAATTGAGTAATTGAGTTTGGTGGTAGTCTCTTTCCATGTTATGCACCTATGATGATAAATCTCTAGTCTTTTTTCCTGTCAAATACCATACTTCAAATACAGTTTTGTAACCCAATTCTTTGGCATTTGCTATATCAGCTATCTTGTTGCAGCTGTGGGTTTGCATTGTTTGTGGAGCCTTTCACTGGCCATTCTTGATGTTTATGCACTTTTGGTCAAGTGCTCTTTACAGAATCATCGAGTTGTGAGCTTGTTCGTTGTTGGTGGAGTAAGTATACAGAAGCACCTAATAATAATCTCAGCGCAGATCAAGTATCTCCTCAAATTGCCTATCTGATTAATTTTGGGAATCCCTGCTCGCCCTCTCGCCTGTTTTTACCCTTAACCATGTCTCCAAACGATCACCTGCATTGAAGACTAAAGTTCACACTCACATTTCCAAGATGTAGCATGAAAGTAGGTTCCCGACCCCGAATCTAAGAACAACTGGATACGTAAAATGGATTTTTTGGTTTTTTAAGCTATAGTTATTTTCATCTGATCTTATTCCTTCAAAATGCAGCTTCCAGATATGCTATTCCATTATTCATCCATTTTTGTAGTTCATTTTTAACATATGGTTCACTTGACCAAGAGCTTAGCATTTTATGTTCAAATGATGTTATAAATTAGTACTTGCGAAAACGAAATTCGGTTTTAATTTGGTTGTATAAAAATATAATTATAGATAATTGTAAAATTTTAAGTAATGAGAAAAATAAATAACACACGATGATTTAAGTGATTCAACATTTCAATGTGAAAAGTATACTTCACTTGCGACGACACATCGAGAAAAATTCATTAATAATCAAATGGAGATATAAACACAAATTTTAGAGAACTTTACAAAATATATCAAAATCAAATACTCTTAGAAAATATCTCTTTTTAATTTACTGATAATATATAGTAATATAAATTAACAAACTTGCTATTAAATCAAATATTATCATACAAAAGAGAGATATTTCACCAATGTCAATAGAAATAGACAACTTATCCTTGGGGTTGATTTCCCTTTTCTTTCTTCTATTATCTCGTTGTGCTCTCTGTTTTATTTTTGTTTCAACTCTAGTAGCTGTTAGTGGCTTTTTTATTTTCAGTAGCTTAGTCATTCGGTAAAAACAAAACATATATATATATATATATATCCCTCTAATTTACTGATAATATATAACAAAATAAATTAGCAAACTTGCTATTAAATCAAATATTATCATACAAATGAGAGACATTCCACCAATGACAACAGAAATGAACAGCTTGTCCTTAAGGGTTGATTTCCCTTTTCTTTATTCTATTATGCCACTATGCTCTATGTTTTCTTTTTGTTTCAACTCTAGTAACTACTGATGGCTTTTTTCTTTTCAACAGCTTAGTCCTTCGGTAGGAACAAAACATATATATATATATATGTTTTGTTCCTATCGAAGGACTAAGCTACTGAGAAGAAAAAAGCCATCAGGAGCTGGTAGAGCTGAAACAAAAAGAAAATAGAAAGCACAGTGGCATATTAGAAGAAAGAAAAGGGAAATCAACAAAAAGAAAACATAGGTATAGATAAAGATGCAAGGGTATTTACTTATTAGGATTTGGGATGATGAGGTTTTGAGCCACTTTATTTAACAAATCTCCACCTTGACTCAAAACAGAAGACAAGTTCTTCAAATATGAAATTTCTCGGATTACCAAATAACTGTCGTCCAAAGCCTCGAAGGGTGATTAACTTCTACAAACACCAATCAAGTCCAAGTAATGCTTGAACTTGTTAAATGAAACTAGTTTGGTTAATATATCAGTTGGATTCTCTATAGTGACTATCTTATTGACAACAATAGCGCCCTGAGATACAATGTCATAAACGAAGTGATATCTGACATCATTATGTTTGGTTCTTTCATATTACATAGTATTTTTGGTTAAATGTATCGCACTTTGACTATCATAAAATACAATAGAAATATCCTACTGTAAACCCAAATCACAAACCAAACCTCTAAGCCAAATAGCTTCTTTCACTGCTTCTATTGTTGCAATATATTCTGCCATTATTGTAGACAAATCAACTGTAGACTATAAAGTAGCCTTCCAACTAATGATCCAAATCACCAGTATAATCAGAGTCCACATAACCAAAAACACTACAACTAGTATTAGAACTTCCATCATATACCAAACCAAAATTAGATGTGTCTCTCAAATGCCAAAATATCCATTTCACTACTTGCTAATGACCCTTGCCAGGATTACCCATATATCTACTGACAATACTAACTGTATGTGAAATGTCTGGACGAGTACAAATCATAGCATACATCAAACTACCAACGACACTAGCATATAGAACTTGAGACATGTATTGCTCTTCTTCTTCTGACTGTGGTGACAAATTCAAAGAAAGTCTGAAATGTGCAGCTAATGGGGTACTTACAAGTTTAGACTCTTTCATACCAAAGTTTTTAAGAACTTTTTCAATATAACTTTCTGAGTCAAATAAAGCTTGTCTGCTTGTCTATCCCTGTAAATTTTCATGCCCAAAATTTTCTTCGTTGCACCCAAATCTTTCATCTCAAACTCACCACTAAGTTGAGATTTTAATTTCTAAATCACAGACTTATTCTTAAAAGCAATAAGCATGCCATCAACAAAAAGCAACAAATAGACAGTTGAACCATCATGGAATCTTTTATGATAAACACAACTATCATAATCACTCCTAGAGTAACCATGATCAATCATAAAAGAATCAAACTGCTTATACCACTACCTAGAGGATTGCTTCAACCCATGTAAAGACCTTTTTGATAAACAAACATGATCTTCCTTACCTAAAACAACAAATCCCTCTGATTAATGCATGTATATTTTTTCCTCAAGCTCATCATGTAAGAATGTTGTCTTGACATCAAGCTGTTCTAATTCCATATCAAATAATGCAACCATAGCAAGCAACACACAAATAGAGCTATGTTTCACAACAGGTGAAAATACTTCATTGAAGCCAATACCCTTCTTCTGACAATAACCCTTTACAACAACACGTGCCTTGAACCAAGCTACTTCAACCTTAGGTATACCTTCCTTTTTTCTTGAAGACCCATTTGTTTCCAACAATCTTCTGGCTCTTAGGTGGTTTCACTAATTCCCAAGTATGATTCTTATGAAATGATTCAATCTCTTCATCCATAACAACTAGCCACTAAACAAACACATTACAAGTGACAACTTCATGATAACTGAAGGTTCATACACCTCTTAGACTCTGCCACAGAAAATTCAAAAGAAACTAAGTCTACATCTGCGTACCTCTGAGGGCGTCGAATCTTTCTTATTCCTTTACCCTTAGTGATACTATATGGTTGCTCATGTTTCTCTTCTGCTACATCACAAGCAGAATCATCTATATGATCCATAGATGACTAATTTGAAGCATCCTCTTGCACTTGACTAGGAGCTCCACTTACTCACTAACACCATGGTCTTTACCTAGAACAATAGACTATTTTTTCTTTTCCAACATGGAAAAATCATCAAACTTAATATCTCTACTAATTAAAAATTTAGGTGATTTGGGTTCAACATACCATAATCTATAACCCTTCACTACAGAAGGATACCGAAAAATATGCATTTCAATGCCCTAGGCTCAAGTTTACCATCATTAACATGAGCATAAGCAGGACAACTAAAAACTTTCAAATCAAAATAATTAGCAAGAGTACCAAAGAATACCTCAAATGAAGTCTTCAACTCAATTACAGTTGATGGAGACCGATTCACCAAATAGCAGGCATGGTTACAAGCTTCAGCCAAAAAATATTTATCCAAGTCAGCTTAAAAGAGCATATAACGGGCTCTTTCTAAGAGAGTTCTATTCATACATTCTTCTATTCCATTTTTCTATGGTGTATGACTCACAATGCGGTGTCTCACTATACCATTTATTTCACATAACTCATTAAATTGACTTTCACAAAATTTCAAACTATTATCAGTTCTCAAATACTTAATTTTCTTGCCTGATTGATTTTTTATACAAGCCTTAAATTTTAAAATTTTTGAGAATGTATCATTCTCGTTCTTCAGAAAATACACCCAAACATGACGAGATAAGTCATCAATAAAAGTCAACATATACCGGACACCACCCTTAGACACAACATGAGAAGGACCCCAAAGATCTGAATGAATATAATCAACAATACTTTTCGTTTTATGGATGATTGTACTAACTTGACTCTGCGATGCTTTCCATAGACACAGTGCTCACAGAAATCAAGTTTCCCAGTTTTCTAACATCCAAGCAAATCCCGTTTGCTCAAAATAGACATCATTGCCTCACTCATATGCCCTAACCGCATATGCTATAATTGAGTAGTACCTGAATCTTGATATAATAAGGATAAAATGAAAACACTACCAATAATAGTGCTACCCTAAAACACATATAGGTCATGCAAAAATTTCCCTTTAATAACAACGAGAGAACCTTTACTAACTCTTAAAACTCCACCTTCAGCTACATACTTGTAGCCTTGTAAATCAAGAGTACCAAAAGATATCAAGTTCTTTTTCAAATTTGGAACATGACGAACATCTTTCAAAGTCCTAACAATACCATCATGCATCTTAATTCGAACAGTACTAATACTAATAACCTTGCAGGACACATTGTTTCTCATCAAGACAACACCTCTATCAATAGACCAATAAGAAGTAAACCAATCCATACTGGGGCACATATGGTAAGTGCAACCCAAATCAAGAATCCAAACATCTCCAAGAGAACCAATAGATACTGATAGAACATTTTTACCATCGAAACTAGAACTATCTGCTACACCAGTAACATCATTAGTAACATAAGACGTTGTGGAAGATTTTCCTTTACCTTTGAGTTTCGGAAAATTTACTTTCTAGTGCCATTCCTAACGATAATAGTTGCATTTATCGTTTTTTTTCTAAATTTGGATCTAGACTTGCCTATATTGTTGCTTAAGCCTTTTTCTTGATTTCTACCTCTAACAAATAAACTAGTGATATTATCATCGTTGCTAGTAGACACATTTTTCTTCAATTCTCTAGAATTCAAAGTTGCTTTGATATCCTCCAAAGAAATAGTGTCTCGCCCATATAGTATGGTATAAACAAAATGTTCAAATGAATAAGATAAAAGAACATAATAGAACTAAGGCCTGATTCTCATAATCAATTTTAACACCACCATTTTTAGATTAGGAATAATTTTAGTAGATTTATCAAGGCGATCATGTAAAGGTATACCTTCTAACATTCTGAATGTATACAAACGCTGCTTCAAATATAATTGACTTGTCAAGGGCTTGGTCATATACAAATTCTCCAATTTAAGCCATAACACAACTCGCGTAGAACCTCATCTGACAAGGATAACTGAATTAAACTGAGATCATTTTCCATCAATGCATTTTTTTTCTTCATTAGTCAATTTTTTTGACAATTTATCCTTGTCTTCAAGTGTCTTAACGAACCCTTCTTTAATTAATACGACTCGCATCTTCATTCTCCATAGACTGAAATCATTCCCATCATTGAATTTCTTATTTTCGTATTTTTTCTTCATGATAGAAAACCCAATATTAAATAAATAGAAGTACAACTTAGAAAATATGAAACTAATCAGATAATCAGAAGCTCAAAATAAACTCAAAAGAACAAACTTGATCAGTTCTAATAAATAAAAGAATATCTCAATACTCTGATACCAATTTGTCATAAATTAGTACTTACAGAAGTGAAATTCGGATCTAATTTGGTTTCACAAAAATATAATTATGGGTAACAGTAAAATTATAAGCAATGAGAAAAATAAATGACACACAATGATTTAAGTGGTTTAACCTTTCAATGTGAAAAGTCTATTCCATTGACGACGGCACATCGAGAAAAATTCATTAATAATCAAATGGATTTATAAACACCAATTTCAGAGAGTTTCACAAAATATACCAAAATCAAAAACACCTGAAAAATATCTCTCTCTAATTTACTGGTAATATATAACAAGATAAATTAACAAACTTGCTATTAAATCAAATATTACCGTACAAATGCGAGAAACTTCACCAATGACAATAGAAATGGACAGCTTGTCCTTGGGGTTGATTTCCCTTTTCTTTCTCCTATTCTGCAGCTGTGCACCATGTTTTCTTTTTGTTTCACCTCTAGCAACTGTTGGTGGTTTTTTTCTTTTCAACAGCTTAGTACTTCGACAGGAACAAAACATATATATATATACGAAGATACAAGAGTTTATTTACTTATTGGGCTTTGGCATGATGAAGTTTTGGGTTACTTTATTTAACAAATGAAGCTTTTACTAAATATGGTAGAACTTCATCTCATCATGCAAATGCGGTCTAGAATAGAGAATAGTTGAAATTGAAAGAATTGAAACTCAGGCTGAATTTTCTGATCCCTCAATTTCAAGAAGATATCTTCTTTTCCTAAAAAAAGATGTCCTTTTATGCTGAATAAGTTCTTTTCCTTTTGCTGCAGATTACATCCACTCTTACATTTTCGCATCACAGTTTTAATTTATAATGACTTGGATAGCTGTGCTCACAATAACTGTGCACAATTTGAAACTGCCCCAGGCATGGCTTTCCTTGCCTGGCTTACTTCGTTCCCGTGTTTCCTTTTGAACTTCTGGTCATTGGCATCTTGATGAATGTACAAAAAGATCAAAGGTAATGAGACTACAATTTGATGACTTTCCAAGTATATCTTCTTCCTTGCGACGAAAAAAAAGTATATCTTCTTCCTGCACTTTCTTGTTTATTGTGTTCTGCAATGCGCTTGAATTAGAAAATAGGTTTCATTTTTGTTTATACTCCGTTTTTCTTTTCTGTGATGTAAAGATTATTGTTGTGGTCATGGGTAGGTAGCTACCCTCTCCATTTCGGATTGCATTGATTGTATTATTTAAGCTTACCAGCTAACAATATATATGTACACATTGTACATTACAGTTGAAGATACACGTGCACGATTTGTCCAGAGTACTTCCTCTGCTTTTTTATTTTATTTATTTATTATTATGCATATTTATAATTGCTCACTTAGCACACAGTATTTTATTTACATGTTATTGCTCAATTGCCAAAAAGTGAGTACATATTAAAGAAAAAATGGTTATTTACTGCGATGGCTTGCTTTGCCAAAAATTAAGGAAACGTTAGATTTCAGACGATCCAACGTTCAAAGGTTGACATTTTTTTCAAATTTAATGAATAGAAGTACCAAGTTGGGAACCATAGAATCCTGGTGTCACATAAACCCAAAACCCAAGATTAGGGATTTGATCAGTGTGGATAGGTTGTGTTATGCTATCTGAAAAAAAAAATCATCCAACTACTTGAATATTATAGATTAGTTATAGTTGTTTGTAAATTGCTGCTTTTACTAACCGAAGGCTCAAATTTATAAAAGCTTCTTAATAATGTAGCTAAATTTGTAAGGACTTACAAATTATAGTAATCCTCTTTCACAAACCTTTACAAAATTGCTTTTATAATATGAAACGTTATACAAAAACTAGGACAATTTTGTAAAGCATTATTAAATTCATTCTTAACCCTAAGCATTCGTAATGCCTTGCTTAAATTTGCTTAAGTATGATAACCTTACTAAAATGATAACAAGATCTTACTAAAATTTGTAATATATACCTCAAATTCTTTCAGAAGATAATGTAAGACCTCACTGAAAACGGTAGAAAAAAATAAAGAATTACACATAAAACACCGTACAACAATTTACATAAAAGTCCTACGAAAAAAAATGCATAAAAGATTGAACATGCTTATATACGTACCACGTATATATAAGTATGTAACTACAAAAAAAAAAAAAAAAAAAGAAACCCAACAATTTCAAGCAAATAGTACATACAAGAATAGACATGATAGATATTCACAAAGATTGAACATTTTATTAGCCTTGGGAAGTTGGGCATCATAATTCAAATTCATCACGTCTTTTGGACGAGCATATAAGTAATACGAGGCAGCAAAATAAATTTTAATTATATTAAGGCAATGCAAGCATAAAAGCCAGGAGTCTGGACATTTACAAACTTCACTTTTTCCAATCTCTCTTTCATTTTCAAACATTTCTTATAGCCCTTTTTCATGTGAAACTCAAAAGTGAGAAGAAGATATTATAAACATAAATTTGTATGATTTCAAACAAAAGACCAGTTTATGAAAGAAAAGGCTAGACAATGAAAAGTGTTCTCTTCAGGTGTAAGCACTTTCCATGCAACAGCTTGTTCATAGGAGATGGAGCGTCCCATTGTTGACATGCAAATCCCAGCAGGCAAGTAAGCAAATCCCTTAATAACCACAAGAAGTAGAAAAATTTAATGGTTTTAACAAATTTAATTTAAACCAGTAAAAGAAACATCACTACTACCTTTAGATCCTTAGGATGTGATGAAATTACAGGTGGCTTATTCAGATGACACAAAAGGAGTTAACTGGAAGAAGAGACAGAATAGTGATTAACTTTTACCTGCTGCATCAATTTTGCAAAATCTGCACACAGAGCCTTCCACCCGCACTCATCAAATATCTTATCCAATGTAATATCTTGTAAGGACAACAATGTTGTTTCCAGCATATCAAGACCCGCCTGGTTTGCGAAGATGAAAATCGGCAGTGACTGACAAAACAAATGTGTGTTAACAAAATAATTCCTTAACATTGGTGTTTATGTAAAGCGGCAAATGTATTTTTAACATGATAGTGCGTCATTGACACCATATTATACCTTCAATGAACAACACAATATGGCATCTTGATGGTGCCATAGATTTTTCAACAATGAATCGGCACGCAAAGAATCAGAACTCAGCAATTCAGTACCAGTATAGCAACTGTTGGAAGACGAGAGAAGAAAGAAGGAAAGAAAAAAGCTGGATAAGCAGTGGTTCAGAAAAATAATTGATGTTATGTAACAAAGCTTGAACTTGTTTCAGTGTTAGCTCTGCATACAAATGTATGTCAACAAAATAATAGAAACTAACCTATAGCTATGGCAGATCCACTGCGCTAAGGTAAGAGCTTCTGGAGAGCCTTGAGAGAGCTTTGGTCCAGCAGTTGGGCTCAAACCAGACGGAGATATTGCCATTGCAACTCTCTGCACAGAGGAGATGACACTATGAATGTATTGTCGTGCCATGGATGCAATATTATCCTGTAGGCTGCTCTCGAAAGGAAACTGAAAGGCAATAGTCAACACCGACCGAGAGTTGTTAGAGGACAAAGCCCCTGCTGAATTCATTGCTGAGCTCGCTTCAAGATTTGATGCCAGATCTAAAGTTCGATGTGCAGCTAATGCATCCTTTGTATCAGACTATTAAAAGGTAAGAAAACAAATAAACATACAAACATAATAGCATCCCTGCTCTTAGCAAATAAATAATAATAAAATAATTCCTCCCAAAAAAAGAGTAAAATGAAAAGTTGAAGCACTAAAAAACTCAACTGTTTTCGAATCCAATGAGATGATCCGGAAACCAGAAGGTAGCAATGGAGCATCATTTGGAAACATCTCATCAATTGGAGCAAATACAAGTTCAGAACAGGCTCCTACAGCATTCTCATCTACTCCGCTACATATCTGCCAAAGCCCAAAGGAATAATTAATCAAAACCATATATCAATACTTTCAATCCCATTGGGAAATACATAAATTTTAAAACAGACCTAACTGGGTAAACAAATAAGCACCTGCAATAGATGAATATCCCTTGATAGAAAAGCATCATCTTGAGCCAGAGAATGCCCTTCGAGTCTAACAACCTCCAACAACTAGAACAAAAGTGAGGAGTTAAGAACTTCAATGGAATTATATTAGTAGAAAACATATTGGAAACTAAAGTTTGGAACAAATACTTTTCCTAAGATCGATTTCTATCATTTGTCAGACCGAAAAATAAACTGAAATAGAAGAAAATTGAATTACAAATAACAAAAACATACCTCTTCATGTTCAATCGTATGGCCCAGTGGCATGATGATTTGACCTCCAGTGAATCTCGTCGGCCTCACTCCCGGATAATCATATGAACCAGCTTTTAGTGCTGCAGCAGAATAGGCGTCTATATTAAAGTCAGCCCACTCTGATCGATGCTCCCTCAAAAAGCGAATCAGAACAGCAGGAGGCACATTCTAAAAGGAAACAAAAACCAAACAAAACCTAGTCAATTTATTTGTAACAATTTCTATGGTCATTCTGTACTGCTTTAAGTTAATTACCTCTTGAGTATATGAACTGTTAATTTTATGTTCTCCTATATATTTGCTATTAACTTCAGTAACTTGTATTTAACATTAAGTGTATGTTTGCTTCCTTATATTTTCAGCTTTTATAGTTTTCATTTTTCTTCTGTTTCTGCTTCTTTTCAGTTCCCGGTTTTTTTCCCTTAATGTATACTTTACTGTTTTATAATTTAAAGCAACATATTTATTCTTGTTACTTGTTTGATTACACCCAATATATTAATTGGTTTTTGGTTTTTGAAGCTGTTAAAGGTTGTCAAGTATTTATTATTTGGTGGTTTTTGTTTTAACCAATTGGTAACAGTAAGTGTATGTTTTAACCATCACTATTGAAATTAACCCATTAAAACAGTTTCTGAAACATACTTGAAGCAACATGGATGCCTTAGCGCAAAGAACCCCTCCAAGGAATGTGAGGGCATTTGCAGAATTGGACGCACTAATCAAGTTCTTGGTTGAATTGACTGCAATTGTAACATCATCAGCAGCATCACAGTTTAATAATGACCAACCATCATCATTGAATCCATTGACAGCATCGTTAAAGCCTCTAGAAGATGACAAAGTTAACAATCAACTACATAAAAAGAAAGATCACATTAAAAGAAACTAAGGGATTAAAATACTCAAGTACTCAACTAGTAACTACCTTATCAATCTTTGACTAAACGTTCGTAGAACAGCCGGCTGCCTGCCCAGACTGTAAACTACCTCCCCATTTGTCTCCTGTGCTATCTGTCTGACATAGCGTAATGCCTTCAACCAAAAATTAACTTTGTCATCACATGCTCCAGCAATAAGTCTTTGCAATGGAAGTATCACAACAGAAAAAGATTGCATGGAAAATAAGCCACAATTTACTTACTGCTATAGTCATTTTCTGGGCAACAACTTTAGATGACTTGTACAGTGGTTGGAGCACCTCTGGCACACTCCACGCCTGGAATACAATATAAGAGAGGGGGAGGGGGGAGGACGGGGTTATGGGTTTTCCAATTGAATAAAGCATTTAATATGAAGTGCAAAAAGCCTAACCTCAAGATTCAGATGGTCAACAATATGCATGATTGATCCCCCACCCTCACATGGTCTAATCAAATATCCACTTGGAAACATTTCTGCACGAACGAATTGAGAAGTGGCTGAAGTAGGGCCAGCACCAGATCCGGATAGAGACCTCTCACAGATCTACATAGGAGGAGAACAAAAACAATCTAGTTCTATCACATATATCTTCAACCTAACAGAACCTATCATTGGAAATTTACAATGGAGTCCTGAAAAGTAAGGTAACAGGTGATCAAATCAATTTTACCACAAGATTGCCATTGTCTAAAGTCAAAGTGTATCTTAAAGTCCAGAAATCCCGAGCAGGAGCCAGCGTTGTTGGAGCATAAGTCTAAGTCAATATCTAATTAGTATTGCCTTTGGATATTAAGGCTAATAAAATAAATTGAAAGTAAATTATTCACACTTACCTGTGCGTAAATAAGTTCAATTATCCCTCCATTTCCAGCAGGAAACATAGTAAATACTTCAAGGCTCCGACAATCCCTGAACCAAGATGGACGATCTTTAAGTATCTGTGCTATCTGTTTAAAATCATGCCAATGGTTAAGTCAAAACTCAAATCTCATGAACTGCATAGAAAAATAGTAAAGGATCAGCCCCTATAATGGAACAGAAACTATCTTGTAGGATATACAAGACGAGAAATTACCTTTGTGGACTCCAAACTTACTAGACCGCAGGCTCGAGCTGCCACTCCACTGCAGCTTTGTGAAATAGCAAAGATCCCAACTGAATCCGGACCAGGCTAAGAAAAATATATATGATTGAGTGAAAGGAAACAACAAATATAACACTGACAATGCTGTTCATAGAATGATTAGATCATATTTAAGACCAGGCTAACCTTCATCCCCGGCATCTGGACCCAATCAACAGCAGTTCCTATAGCCTTCGAAAGGAACTCTGCCAATGTCTCCTCTGCAATGGAGAGGAGTCTGCGAAATGTAGAATAAAGTATCAGATGCAGTTCCAAAGATACTGCTAAGAGAACAAGGGCAATCAACTTGACAGATTACCCAGCAGGGCTACTAGCATCTCTAATAGATTGACGAGGAGTAGTAACCACAGAGTCACAGCTTGCATCAGTAGCTGATCCCTACAGCAACATCAATCAAATATCCAACTATGAAAGAATGAAAGTTAAAAGAGTAAGGCAAAAGCAAACCATAAAACTGTGGAAACAATATGAAGATCCCAAAATTCACTTATTAAATCCTAAAAATAACTTGAATTAATCACATTCACCATATAAAAGTGTTGATTGAGACTAAAATAGCAAAAGAGTAACTACTCTACAACTGACATTTTGTTAAATCTTTAAGACACACTCTACTGCTAGACACCGATATTAATCATACATCATGCACTTTGAATCCCATAAGAATTAAACTCAAATGAATTATGGTTCAAGAGAAACAAGCTGACCACAACATTAATAACATAATGACATACACTCATGCTTTGTAGTTGTTGTCGCATGTACCCATTCTCACTGACCAACTGTGAGACTTGTTTCTGCAAGCGATCATTCTCCTCCATCAACAATTTGTTCATCGCTGACAACTTCCTGTTCACACTCTGGAGTCTTGAGGATTCTTTCCTCAGCTTCTCTCGACACCTGCTCGCAAAAAAAAATTTCAAATAAATTTGAAATCAAAGTTATCATTTTGAAGTCGTGAGTATTCAGAAAAACTTATATTTCATTTCTTAGAGCCAGAGTAGCAGTCTTTAAATAAAAAACTCCAAAGAAAAATCAGAACTAAGTAATAAACATTAGCTTACCTGCGGTTCTGAAACCAGACCTTGATCTGCTTGGGATCGATGTTGGAAAGAATGGGACACTCGCGGATTAATTGCTGTCTACGGAGAGAGCTGGGTTTGGGACACTCAACGTAGACTCTTTCAAGAGCTTCAACTTGCTCGGCTGTGTACCGTACATATTTTCCGGAGTCAAGCTGTTTGTTCATGCTACTTCCACTACTGCTCTCTCTTTGCTGGGCTACCGCCATAGGCATTATTCTCAAACCCCGAAGCCCAGAAAAGCTATCAGAGAGAGAGAGACGGGGAAAAAAATCTGCTCAAAGAGCTTAATTAATTGGTTTCGGTTTTCCTTGGGATTAGATGAAGTAGGAAGATTCTTTATCCTTGTAAAGTCCGTCCTAAAGCCTAACGGTCTAGAAGATTCTTGGTTTTGTTTTAAGTAGAAAATCCAAAATGGATTAAGTTACAGTACAGAATTTACTCAAAGTCTGTACCTTTCCCAAAAACCTCCATTATTAAAACCAACTGAGCATGAAGAATAACATATTTGACAAACAAAAAGAGTTTAAAACTAATTCTGAAATTGTTTACTGTTTACAACCAAAACCCAGTAACTATCCTCCTCAAGAGACTAAGACTGGGAAAATACTATACATTATTGCAACAAAACCCTTCTTCCCAGCTCGATCAAAGACAACACAGAAGAGTAAAAAAGACAGAGAGCTCGAAATCAGAGAGATGTAGCCAAACAAGCTACACCTATAAAAAGAAAAACGGAGAGGTGTTTAAGGCAAAATGCATAAACCATTAAAGAAATGAAAAACACAAGCAACCCCCACGAGACAGAAGGAAGCTCTGATGACAATTATGATGGAGAGTTGTTTAAGGCTTTTGTTCTTTTTTCTTTCTATTTTTGGGACGAGAGAGATGCAAATACAGACAGTGATCTGAACTGAAACAGTGGGAATAAAGAGTGGGAGTTTATTTTGCACGCAAATCAACAAACTTACCGGGCATCAAATAATGGAAAAGTGTATATATATTACGAATAATTCTATTTATGAGAAATATTACACAATTTTATGTATATGATTTTTATATCTTGTTAAAATGCATCTTTCAATAAAATATTAATAAGTAACAACTTTAAAAATATTTGCAAATTTATATAATACATAGGTCCCAGCATGTCATTTTTATTAATGGTTACAATTTATTTTCAAGATTTTTAATTATTTTTTTATTTTGTGATTAAATTATTTAATTGATTTTATTTTTAATATAATAAAAAATATTTAATTTGTAAATCTTATTTTTTATATAGTAAAACAATTATTTTCAATTTTGTACGTGTATTTTGAGAAAGATTGTATGTATATCGGCGCGTTGTCCCCATGAGTTCTGTTGAAGTGACGTGTTAGATCCAGAGGTCAGCCACTCTCATCCTTTTTTTTAACTAAAAAAAATTTATTTATCATACCACATTTCAAATTACAGTTAATTATTATAAATTGAGATAATATATTTTATTATCTTAATTAATAATAATAATAATAATTACTATATAACAATTTATAATATAAAAATGCTATATTAAGTAACTACATATACAATTACTCAAGTGTAAAATTATAATACAATAAAAAAATATAAAGTAATAAATAATTAAATAAGATATGTGTTACAAATAATAACATATTATTACTGTATTTAATTATGATTGAAACTTTATTAGCAAAACTAATTTTAAATATAATTATTACGTGTTACTATTAATTATAATTATTAATATCGTACAAATATTTAATATTTTTTGATAAAAGTAAAAAATCAAAATCTATAATTTCATCTTATGTTAATACAATCATTACATGTAAGAATCACCCTGTTTAATTTATTAATCACCTAATCTGTTGTCGATAAAAACAAAACAAATAATAATAATAATCAGAGAAAATAAATAAAATAAAACCTTTAATAAAAAAATACTATATAAAGCCTTAGCCTAGAATCTGGGTGCACTAATGGATTCATTTATATTTAAAAATAAAATATCAAGATATATTTTTAAAAAAAATATTAAGTTATTAATAATATTTTTTATTAATAGTTAAATACTAATCATTAAATACTTTAATTTTTTTAATATACATTTATTTTTTAAAATTCTGACTTTTAATCATCAAAAATATTATTTTTATTTTTTTAGTGTAAGATATGAATATTCATTATATTAAATTTTTTATTCATTAATCAACCAAATAAATTATTATTATTTAAATAATATGTACAATTTATTAAGTATTTTTGAGATAATATAGTAACAATTGTTGATAGCTAAGATTTGAATTCAATAGATCTGTCATTTTATATTACAAAGTATTTGATGATTTAAATGAGCAGATTTGGATAAAGAAAAAAATGATCTTAAAAGTACATATATTATATATATTATAAGTTACCTACAATAGGTCACGAAGATAAGGATGATAAGCAACTTTTGGTTTTAACTATCAAAAGAGAGAGGTAATAGATTCAAATTGTGCTTGTAGATTAAATATCCACCTAACAAAAAAAAAAAATCAAAAGAGAGAGTAAGAAACCAGAGTCATAAAACCTGTGGGTTATTAATTAATTAAAGCTAAAACATTAAGTAACATATTTGCTTCCTTCTTCTTCTTCTTTTCTTTCTAATTAACATATTTGCTTCCTAATGATTAATAAAATTGTCAAAAATATATCTGCAAGTACCGGATGAAAAAAATATGGGATTTGAATAACAATGAGATCAGTGACAAAGTATTAAAAGGAAAGGAAATGGCAGCTTTAAAGTGTAGTCCTTACAGAAACAGAACCAGAGCATGTTGTAGTAATAGTACATATAAGAGTGTGTATATACATTCAGCCTTCATAAAACAACTATTAATGGGCATAAGCACATGTCAAGGACATAGAACCATTTGCAAAGTCGTCTATTTTGAATTGAATACTTCTATTTACACTAGGTTTTAGTAGAACTATATATTTCCAGTACTGTATAGTTATCACAAACATACCATTACACTTTAAGAAGAATAACATCCAAGATACCTGATCTTATTTCTTAAATTAATGAGTCTTTCCCAACACAACATTGGTCGAACTCATGCAATTTTTCACTCAGCTGAATCAGTTCACTCCATTGCCCAAAAGACAGTACTATGTATCATAATTGTAATTTACATATAATCCTTTGTTATATATAATTATATGATTCGGATTATATTTATTATTATATTATTTAAAATTTATATTAATTTTTCCTTATCATGTCAGCTCACTCCAAATGTCCTTGCCATGTCAGCTCACTCCAACTTATGTAATGCTCAAACTTCCTCAAACTCCCACTGCATAAACCTAGCTATTTGTGTCTTTTTTAATTATTTCTTTTTGTGTCGGTTTTAAGAAAACACTACTCAAATATAACTAAAAATTAGTTTGAGAAAAAAAGTAGATATAAGAGTGATGGTTCTAAAAATAAACTAGGTTTAGAGACTTATATATCATTTTGTATCGATTAACAAAAAAGTGAAACAAAAGCATTTTTTTAAATTTCTTTTATTTCTGTATCGGCTATTAATAAAAGGGATTTTGTAAAAAAAAAATGCATATTTTTTTTTATAATAGTTTAAAAAAAATTTAGGTGTGTTTTACTTTAAAAATAGATACATTTTAACCTTATACTTGAAAACATGTTTTTTAGTCAATTTTATTTAAAATAAAAATAAAAATATATATCAACTCTATTTTATAAAACATAATTATTATAAACATAAAAGAATATTAACACTTTATAAATTTATAATTAATTTTAAATACACAAATCTCTTTTATCATATTATATATTAAAGTTTTATTTTAAAAAATAAAAATAATTTATTTTATAACAAAATAAATATAAATTTATACGAAAATAATATGCTAGTATTTTGATAATTCATAAATAATATAATACATTATTATTATTATTAATAAATATAAATATAATTATATTTAATAAATAATTATAATTATGATATAAAAATAATATTCATAAAAATAATTAAATTATTAAAAAAATTGAAAAGTCTCTATATCCAACTTTGTACAAGATACAAATACAAATATAGAATATTATATCATAAATTTTGCATCAAAATATTATCTAATATAATATTATTATAATTATTTTTATTAATAATATAATAAAATATATAAAATATATCTAATTAATTATATTTAAATATTTAAATATAATTATTATTAATAAATATTTGTTATCTTAGTAACAATTAAAATTATAATAATATTAGAGATATGTGTTATAATGTAATCTATTTTTAAATTTTTTTAATCTTAAATAATTTATTTTTAAAAAAATATGAATAATTTTTCATAAAAATGATTGTAACTATTTAGTAAAGTTTTTAATAATTTAAAATTTTATAATTATTTTATAACTTATTATTATTATTTTAAACTATTTTATAATAAAATTTTGAGAAATTATTTGTTATAAAAAATTATATATTTTTTATTATATAAATATAAATTATTTTTATTTATTAAAATTTGGTGAATGGAGATATTTTATTTTTGGTTTTTTTAAGAAGATAAAAAGAGAAAAAAATGTGACTGAAAAATAGGGAAAGAGAGAAAAAAAAAGTGATTATCGACAAATTGTTCAATAAGTTTCAATTTACCTTTTTTTAAACTAAAACCAATATTAATCCTTTTTCAAACTATTATAAAAAATATGTATTTTTTAGACAAATCCCCTTAATAAAACCAATGTAAATAGTTTCTATTTTTTTTTACTAATTTATGCATCTGTCTTTCTATTAATCAACACAAATAATTATTATTATTTTCGTTATTTTGCATAGGTTATTATTACAAACCAACTCATAAGTTTTTTTAATTTTTTTACCTACTTTTACTTTGGTTTTTCTATTAACAAACGTAAATATTTTTGATTTTTAATTTTTTTACAATTTATGTATTGATTTTTTTATATAAAAATTGATGTAAATTGAAAAATATTTGGATCGATTTGTACCAAAGTCCGCCCTCTACCGTCGTCATTGTCACCCAGCCCATCGTCGTGCGCTTGCCTTGTTACCATTTTTGTTCTCCGTCATTAGCATTCATATGTTCTTCACAACCAGCCCCCATTTTTGGTATGTATTTTCATTTCTTATTTTTTATCACTTCTTCCCTTTTCAAACACTATTTTTATATACAAATAATTCTATAAAACACTTGGTTATATAGAGTATTATTATTTTTGTAATATTTAAATTATTTTTGTTATATATTATATTTTTTAATAAAATCCAAATTTATTTTTATAATTTATTTTTTTATAGACCAAACATTAATATTAAATTCAAATAATGTTATAAATTACCACATTTTGTTAAAAAATATTTTTTTTGCAAGTATTATAGTATAAGGACAATAGGGTAAAGAAAAAATAAACCCTAAAAATATACAACGTTGTATATGTCCAAGATTATAGCCAAAACTTGACGACTTCAATGGTCCAGGTAAGTTGTTCTCGTAAATTTATTAACGTTTGAAATGTGTCATTTGATGAGTGCTCAAAAAGTATTAAAATTATCATGATTTTATGCACGTTAATTGATTAAAAATATATATATTTATATGATTTTATCATATATTTATATAAATCTGTCTTTTCGGAATCACGAGTATTTTTATTGTTTTTCAGGTATTTTCACTTAAAAACATAACTTAAAGACTCAAAGAGGAATACTGGAGGCAATACATCACAAATATATTCATAAAATAAATGAGAAAAAGTCAACAAATATAGAAAAATTGGATAAAATAGGTCAAAAATGTCAAAAAGTAGGAAATCGGTCACGCAGCCGCCCAACCGCGCGCAGCATGCCCATTCCGCACGCGCCCACGCCCAATTCCGCGCGCATCCCTGCTACTTTCCGTGCGCGCCCCTGCTCCAATCTGCGCGTGCCGCTGCACCTATTTGCCCCAAGTCACATATCTTGGGGGTTTGAATATCAATTTCTAAATATGACAATTGAAGACTTAATACATTTCTTATAAATGGATTATATTGACTAAAATATAATTTAAACGTGAATAAAGTAACATTCAAAACATATACATCTATGTATGATTTTAATAAATAATCACAAATCTTCTTCTTCTTCTTCTTATTATTATTATTATTATTATTATTATTATTATATTTAATGTAGGATATTGTATGATGATTTGATTTGAGTGGATGAAAATCAATTATGTAAGTTCCTTGACACATCCTTGGTTGATGAAATTGGAGATAATTCAATATCAAATAGATCCACTGAAGTATGCAATAGGCCTATAGAGCTACGAGTGAATCAAAAGTTACTTATTTCATATCTAGCAAAGTAATTAATTTATATTTTCACTTAATTATAATAGAGCTATAATTTAAATATGCATAACCTCACTTGTTTTCCAAATAGTTTTATTAATAATTTATATTAAATCTTAAACATTTAGCTAATATAAATTAATTTAGTAGTGTGCCAAATAAGTTAGTGTTAAATTGCGAGGGTTTATTCCTAAAGTTCATGAGTGAAATCATATACAATTTATCAACATCTATTATGAAATTATATGTAGGCTTTCTAACTTTTTTACTTATATTTATTTTAACAATATTTCACAAATTACATCAACTATGTATTGAATATTGATTCTTTTTTATTTGTAATAGAATAAAGTAGATGCTTTATACAAGTGTACATCTTTGGATAAACTATGAGAGATATTATCAAAATACAAATTATCGTTCATGGTTTATAATGAAGATGAAGACGATGATGAAGATTAAGTGCACATGTATTTTGTAACTTGTTTTTGAACTTATTAATAAAATATAATCAAAATTTTAAAATTCCTATGTATTATATAAATCTATGAAGAATATGGAAATTTGTATTTATGCAAGTATGATATATAATGCAAATTCTAGTTTAAGAAATAGGAACCACATAATTTGCTTCAATTCTTATACAAAATCAACTTAAATAACGTGTTAGTTTTTATACATTATCGATGCAAATTATGCGTCAATTTTGTACAAAAATCAATAAAAATTATGCATTGGTTTGTGCAAAATTTGACGCAAATTAGACACCATTTGTATAAATTGATGCATAATTTGCTACACTATAATTTGCATCGGTTTGATAGCATAATTTGCTACACAATGATTTGCATTGGTTTTATCAAATCGATGCAAAACATGATTGTTAGTGTAAAAGATCAATGCAAATATCCAATTTTGGGGTAGTATCATTCCACGAAAGCTAAACTACAACTTATGGAATATGTAAATTTTGTATGTCACCTAAGTCAAAGTGACTATTGAGCATGCAGGGACAATTAGCCATTGAGTGTGATGAGGAAAATATGGTAATTCATATTACTTCATCTATGCCTCGAGTGAGCCTAACAATATGTGATGCTTGAGGCCCAATTGTATTAACTAGTCACGTGCTAGATACTAGTCCATTTTCACACATAATTAATTGAATTCTTGAAGGGCTTTGTAGTAATTGTAATTAAAGGTTATATGTTCCTCTCCTTCTTTCTTTTAGGGTTTATGTCGTTTACTATTTATTATTCTGCTCTTCTCATATGTGTGTGTCCTCTCATGTTCTTAGGGCTTTCTTTGTGTAAACACCTCATCTTCTTAAGGAATACGCGTGTTTAAAGTTCAAAGATGTATTTTAATGGCTTTCTTGGGTGTTAGTGAGTCCCTATATACTAATTTGTAAGAAGTCATGTACTCATTATAACTTTGACTAATTTAGTGAATTGTTTTTCTCTCATTCCCATGGATTAGAGTGTTGGTACCTTAACTATGTAATTTTGCTTTGTTATTCCTATAGTTTACTTTCTGTTTATATGGTTTTAACTTTACCATAAAAATTATGTTTTTCAAACAGTTTGCATTATTGTGTTCTTGAGAGATTTAATTGACGATTCCCAACAAATTTGTTGTCAAAACGAATCCTTTTGTCTTCTAATGAGTTCTATGTGTTTCTAGGGTTCATTAAGTTTAAAAAATGACCATATGTTCTCTTCATTTTCCTTTGTTTTAAAAACCAAAGGTGGTCAAGAAAATCAATATCATGTCCTCACATAAGTTTTCTAGATGAGTTATATTCTTAAGTGCTACTTAAGGTTTCTTACTTAATGTCTAGTATAAGTCATGGATGGAACCACAAAGTAATGGTTTCAAGTCTTAATGAAAATTAATTTAATTGATCGAGAAATTATAATATAATGAATGCATCGAATATTTAATATTTGGTAGGCCGCTATTCTACCCCATCTTAGTAGAATAACAAGGATTAAAATAAAAGATAAGATGATTCAGGCTATAGAAATATGCAGTATTTATAGATAAAAGTATTTGATTCCCATAAAATATTGATAATTTTAGTTCACCATTCGATGGCTCTTGTGACTTCGTGCTCTGGATAAGAAAGATGAAATCCCTCTTAGTTCAAGAGGACATACATGACACCTTAAACGTCAATGACCTTCCTAATAAGGCTACTTAAGAAGCTAAGAAAAAATGGATCAAAAGGATTTCACTATGTTGCTTTTGAATTTTTTGGAAAACTATTGAGAGAAGTATCTGAACAAACTACAAATGCCTAGATAATCTCTAAAATTGATGACTTATATCTTAAGAAGAGTTTGTTTGGTAAAGTTCACAAGAAACATATTTTTTATACATTCAAGATGAACTAGTCTAAAAATATTGAACAAAATCTTGATGATTTTAAAAAAGTAATTAGTGATCTTATTTCTATTGACCACAAAGTTAAAGATGAAACTCAAGCCATAATTTTGATTAAATTTTTTACCTTAAAAGTGTAAAGAAGTTAAATCTACCATAATATACGGAAGAGATGAATTGTCTCTTGGTCATTTTAAATTTGAGTCAAAGGATTTAGAAATCAATACCATAGAAAGATCCATTATTAATGATAGTTTGTATATAAAAGGTAGGTCTAATAGAAAAAAGAAAGGGAGTAGAGGTAAGTCTAGGATTAGAAAATCAATTAAGTGCTATTATGTTAGAAATAGGGGCACTTTAGAAGAGATTACACTCCATTAAAAGGGAAGAGTCATGATGATGAGGGCTCAAGTAGTAATAGTGATATTAACTTAGTCTCTAAGGATTATGAATATTCAAAGGTGCTACAAATGAGCTCTGAAAGGTCAGAGAATGAGTAAGTCATAGATTTAGAGTACACTTTTCACATAAGTCCCCATAGACATTGGTTTACCAACTTAGAAGAATGTAGTCTAGTTAAAGTTCTTTTAGGGATTTCCAGGTTAAAGAGACAACTCTAAAAGATGTGAGATATGTACCCCAATTAAGAATGAATCTAATATCGATAGGAGTCTAGATTCCCTAGACTATATTGTTAGGATAGAAAATGGAATAATGAAAGTAAATGGGTAAAGAAGTAGTAGCTCTTAAGGTAAAAAAAGGTTAATGGGTTATACATTTTGTTAGGAAGTATAGGTAAAGATAATTGTACTATTTCTTCTATTCAAAATAAGGATTTAGCTTTATTATGGCATAACAGATTAGGGAATACTAGTGAAAATTGTTTAGAGTATTTGTTTAAACATGATGTTTTAGGAGATAAACCTTTAGGTAGTATTAGATTTTGTAAATATTATATCTTAGGAAAACAAACCAGAGTTAAGTATAGTAAAGGAATTCATACATCAAAGCATAACTTAGAATACATTCATTCTAATTTAAGTCAAAGTGGGTATTGAGTATGCAAGGTCAATTTAATGGATGAATGTGATAAGGACAATATTGTAACTTAAAATTACTTCACATATGCCTTTAGTAGGCCTAACTATTGTGATGTTTGAGGCCCAATTGTATTAACTAGCCTTGAGCTGGATACCTGACCCATTGTCATGTGTAATTAATTGACTTCTCGAAGGATATTATAGTAATTATACTGAAAGCTATATATTGCTCTCATTCTCTCTTTTACGGGTTGTGACGTTTAATGTTTACTCTTCTTATCTTCTCATGTGTGTTCTTTCGTATTCTTAGGTTTTCACATCTTCTTGAGGAACATATATGTTTAGAGTTCAGAGATGTGTTGTAATTGCTTCCTTGGGTTTTAATGAGTCCCTGTATACTGATTTGTAACGAGTCCTATAATTATTGTAACTTTGGCTAATTAAGTGTGATGTTATTTTCCCTCTTCCCTTGATTAGGATGTTAGTACTCGACCAACATAATTTCTCTATATTATTTCTATCATTTTCTTTCTATTTATATGGTTTTAACTTTATTATGAGAGTTGTGTTTCTTAAACAATTTGAATCATTGTATTCTTGAGAGATTTCAGTGATCACTCTAACAGAATACTTGTGCCAACTTTTCCAATGTTCCTTGCATTTGTTGCCACTCTTGCTCACCCACCCCACTGAAAAAAGTTTCCAGGTAACATGACATCGTAATTGACTTCCTTTTTAAGGTTGATTTAACCTGGATGACTTCAAAAACTTTGATCTTGCTTTGACTTATATTTATGAAAATGATACTTATTTTATATTTGTATGTTGACATTAGTACCATTGTCAATTCGAGAGAAAGAAACTTGCTCTTGTATCTCACTACCGATAGTCTTAAACAATGTCATTGTAAATTTAATTTAGACCTTAAACATATTGTGGCATTTTTTAATAGCATGAAAAGCTTGTTATTAGGGTTATTAGAGCATAATAAAATACTGAATAACCAATACTTGATATTATTCAAAAAGGTTTTTTGTCTAACAAGAATGAGGGTGGTGATCTAAACATCCTGTTTAGTGAAAACTCTATGAAAGTAGAATCATTAGTACACTTTTCTACACAATATATATTCGTTTTATTTAATAAGCAGTACTTTTAGGGTTTAAAATATTAAAATAAGAACTTTCTAGTGAAAAGGATGAAAATATATTTTTTGAAAGTTTTATAGATTTTTAATGAATTTTTTAATATAAGAGCAATCAGAACAGGACACGTGGATGCCACACAAGCAAGGGAGCTAATCAGAGTGTGCCAGATGTACAATTGAATAGTCATCATCACATAGATGTCACACAAGTAAAGGGAATGCAATCAGAATATGCTATATATACCAAGTGATGTAGTTGTTGTCAAGTGTTAACATGATGTTCATTCTGAATTTTGTCAAGCGGTTAACGACCATGCCATAAGTCATCACAAGATTCATCTGTTTGTTCCACCATGACACCATGCAATCTATATCAACAAATCAGCTCAAGTCATGTGGCATTTACTCAGTATGCGTTGACCAGAAGCAGTCCGCTCACCACTACTTGTCACGATCTCATTGGCCAGCATTGTTTAGTTTTCCTTTTTCATCTCATCTTTTGATCTATATCTAATTTGATGGTTCATTCTATCTAAGCCTAATTTAACCCCTTAAGTGTACCAAAAATCCTACATAGTCGAATTTATAATTTTTTTATCAATTTTTGGTGCCACAAAGAGAGAAAATACATAAAAAGTTTAAAAGGAGATACAACTTGGTAGAGACTCAAAAAGATATTTGTACTATAATTCAAGAGATTGATTGTATTTATTCTTCTACTATTTTCTTTATCAATTTTTTATATCTTTTTATGAAAAATCTAAGCTTTATGAATACAATTATGCTTAGTTAATTTATTAATCAAGTGATCTTATGAATCTAATTTTTTACATGTGATGATCTAATATTTTTACCCTAATTATTATTTCAATTCAAATATATTATTTAATCTAATTTTTAGGTTATTAATTGTTTGATCAACAATTGATTTATATAAATAATTAAATATATTTGAGAGAATTATTTAATTATTTTTCTTGATTAAATAACATATATAATTATAGACAAAGATGTATGATTCTTATGTATGTAATCCATAATTGATGACCTTAATGAATAGTATATAATTTAATTGATATGAGAGTATGAATAGATTAATTATTATATGATGTTTAGTTTATTTGAAAGAAGAATACATGCTAGGCTAGATTCAATTGATCATATAATCAATTGATAATTATATTTGAGAGATTTTGGTGATTCACATGCTTAGAAAATTAGGAGGATTAAGTATTCCTAGACATTTTCTCATATATATTCTTGGTTGTTAATTTTAAATTAATTAATTACTATTATTTATTTTTAGTTCTTTTAATTTTGCTTTCTCAAAACATAAAAAAAATTGATCTTTATTTCTTTTTAGTTTTAAAATTAGTTTCTCTAACATAATCTTCATAGGAATGATATTTTCTTATTATTATATTACTTATTTGCTATACGTATACTTGCTTGCCCATTGTACACAATTTGGGTTGATCATTTAAGCTTATAAAAATTGGGTTGGATCTTTCCGAGAAAAGGCCAATAGTTTCCAAAATATGAGAACAAATTGTTAAGTTAAAGATGCTATGTTCCATCTTGGATGTTCATCTCGACATAGGTTCAGAGACACTATGAATGGTTGCTAAGACAGAAAAAAAAATGAGCTAGAATAACAAGTGTAAACAAAATCGGGCAATTAAGATGGCTTAAGATAGCATTGAGGATATCAAGTAGGAGAAAATGGAAGAGCCACATTCTTAAAAAGTACTTCAGAAGTAGTAGAAGAGGAACAATCAGTGGGAGCATCAGGAAGCAAAATACCAATATCTGTGGAACTATCAGTGCTAACTCTGTAAGAACCATGATCTAAAATGGGAGTAAGAGAGCGAGAACCAATGAATGGTATAACATTTGTATCACTGCTAAAGGGATCAATATGAATGAGATTAGATTTAGTTACATTATAAGGACTAGTGAGAATAGAAAAGAAATGTATATGATCAAGGAACAACATGATGAGAAACATACAAGTTTTGGTTAACATTACAATATCCCTTTTGACATGCACCATAACTTAAAAACACATAAATTGTAAATCGCCAAGATAATTTATCGCAATCAATGTGAGGTTAAAGAACAAAACATATCGATCTAAAGATATGCACTATAGAGTAATTAGAAGCAGAGTCATATGACTTTTCAAAAATAGATAAACTTAAGTCATGTGAGATTGGAATTCTATCAATCAAATAGGTAGCAACAAGGGTTGCTTCTCCTAAAAATTCACTTGGAATATGGGCAGACAATAAAAAAAGAGCAAGCAATTTCAATAATGTGCTTAAGTTTCTTTCGACAAAATCATTTTTCTCATAAATGTCTATATAAGAAGTTTGGTGGTAGTACCATATAAGGAAAGTAGTTTAGTAAAAGCCTTATATGTATACTCCCCACTAAATCACAATTAAAAAATTTGATGACAACAGAATGTTGAGTTTTAACAAAAAATCATAAATTATTTTTTATAGCAAAAATATTTGGAATAACACTACATAAGATAAACCCAACAATAACTAGTATAATTATCAATAAAGGAAATAAACCCAACAATAACTAGTATAATTATCAATAAAGGAAATATAATTATAGGGCCTTCCTTTTGTAGTGGTAGGAAAAGGTCCCTAAACATAAAAATAAATCATATCAAAAGGTGCAATAGAAGAGAAAATACTATTATCAAAAGGTAAGGCAAAAAATATTATTAGTTTACAGTTTCTAAAGTCATAAATATATTTTAAGTTTCCTAATGCTTCTATATAAACTAGATATTTTAAACAAGATCTAGAAACATGACCAAGGTGAGAATGCTACAAATAAAAACTAAAGGATTAAGGACTCAAACGAAAATATGAAATTTAACACTAAAAGCTACAGTATCTTGTACTTTGAGTTTATGCAAAATATAAATTCCCCCTTGTTTATGATAGGTCCTAATAAGTTTCAAAAGTCGTAGGTCTCATACATAAGAATTAATAGAAGAAAAAAATATTAAGTATCTAAAATCACACAATTGACTAACAAAAATAAGATTTAAAGTAAGACTATAAATATGGTATATATTTGGGAGGGACAAATTAGGTGTAGCAATGGTACTAACACTTACTGAAGGCAAGGAAGTACAATCAGTAGTTATAACTAACACATATGATTGGGAAGATAAAGATACAAATGATGAAAAATTAGTTAACATATAGTGAGATGCACGAGAGTCTAATATTCACAAGGAAGAAGACATACCTAAAGAACTAGAAGATGATAAACGTTTATGAAAAGAGGTAGTTATAGAATTTGACTAAGATGTAAGGAACTTTTGAAACTAATTAAACATGACTAAGTTTAACGATGGAGCAAACGTTGCAGTATTAGACTGAGGTGACCTGTAAGGAAACTGTTATTGCTACGATAGATTTCCAACTCTTTGTTTTTGATTGGCTCTTTAACTTAAGACATTGAACGTTCCAGTGACCTTTTTGCTTATAAAAGACACATTCATTAAGTGCAGCTCTTCAAGAATTTACATTATGCTTACTAAAATGTGATTTTTGAGGTGTCACTAAGACATATGAGTTAGGTGTTAGAAGAATTCATTTACTAGCTTTTAATTTAAAACGCATCTTGATGCATAAATTTTATATTTTATAAATAGCTCATAAGTGCATGAATCACTTTGTAAAGAGCACTAAGTATACTTCCATGGTTGGTCTAAAGAGACACTATGTGATTTTAAATAATTGATAAAACTCTTAAAAATGAAAATGAATCTAAACATTCCGTCACAATTGTTTGAGTTTTGAAAAGTCTAATTTATTAACATAAAATCAAAAGATAAAATTGATTCAATAAATATTAGACAGATAAATATTTACCACTAAATTGAGAATTTATAGGATATATTAGTTAGTTAATCATGCTTACTTAACATTAATTAGATTATTAAAGATATAAATTAATATTACTGATTTTGTTTTTGTATTAAAATATCTTAAGGTAAGGATTAGATTATTTGTTAATAAAAACCAATTAATATCCATAAGCGAGGATTAAGAATTAATTAATATTAAATTATGACTTATTTATAAAGAAATAACAAATTATCTAAATAACTATTTTAGGCAGATTGCATAATTTAGATTCTTGTTCAAGATATTTAAATTAGATTTTAGATTGTTGTATCTGAACCTAACGAAAAATATATCGTTAATATATTTTTCAATACTAAATATTATAAAAAAATTGAAATAGAATATAATTCTAAATTAGATATAGATAACCAAATACTAAAATCTAACTTTCATATTTTAAATCTATTACAAAAAATATACTGTCATTATATTTTTCTACAATAAACTTTGTAAAAATCTTGAATGAAGAAATAAAGATTAATTTATTTTATAAAAATATTTACCTAAACTAATATTTCATAAGTATAACAATATAACTAATATCACATATTATTATTCAGCCAAACATGTTCAGTTTAATAAATTTTCAATATATTAAAAATTACATCCAGAATAGTACATAAAATTAATTCTGAAAATAAAATAATACATTCAAAATTTATATTTCAAAAGTATCATTCAATGTATAGAACTTTAATATCAATATGTATTTGAAAAACCTCCAAACATATCTGTCTATACTATTTATTGGATCGAAAAACCACTACATAACTAAGAAAATAAAAAACTACAAAAACTATCTTAAAATATAATTTATATAAAGAAAAGAATTGATGGATTCACATATGTTTAAAGAAGAAAATACTTAAAATAGTGCATAGTATTTGGTCTCATGAAAGGAATTAAATGATACGATTTATAAAGAACTAAAATACTTAAAATCACTAAGAATATCAAGTATGCACATTTGAGATGAATAAAAATGTAATGACTTCAAGCTCCTATCCTTCTTTTATAACAGTTATTCTCATAACTCAGATATAAAAATCCTAACATTCAATGCAAAATTTATAGAGATCATCTAGTAATTTAAAATGATAAGAAGATTGTTTAAAAGAGTATATAAATATTATCTCTCAGAATGGAACTATAATAACTCAAAATATTTTTATAAGATAGTCTCCACTATTTGATTCCTAAATATCAATTTCAGATTTATCTTAATTTCAACACAAATTAATACAAAAATAAACTAATTATCACAATACTCTATGACATGTTAAAATACATTAATTCAACACTACAAAGACTCAATCATTTGTTTAAAATTAATTAAAATCATGATAATTTTGCAAGAAATTTTTAAAATTGAACCTAACTATCCTTAAATCATTAAAAAAAATAAAAAATAAGTGTAAATGTAAACACATGCTTAATAAAAAATTTAAAAATTGTCCAAATTTATGTAACGTAATTTTTCTTCCACCTTCAACCTAGAATCTACATTATCTTTCATGTAATAAATGTAAATTAAAGATAAAGAATAAAGATGAAAAAAGTTACCTATTTACTTTATGTAATCAAGTAATGATATAAAATAATCATGTGCCTCTATCATCTCAATTGTTTAATCCATATAGATAAAATATTGTGTACTTCTCACATATTTCAACAAACAGTTATAAATTTTAACAATTTTAAATAAATAAATAAATAAAGTTAACATATATAGGAAACTAAAACAAACTAAAGTAAAGTAAATTACACTATATATAAAATAACATAGAATAAAATAAAATAAAATAATACTACCTACAATGATGAGTGTCTCCCGTCCGATGTTTGGTTTAACATCTTAGGAAAATACTTCTTGAAAGAATTTTCATTCTTAAAATTTAATATACTCAATGTTCTTTCATCATTAAATTTATTACACATTTGTAATTTGTAAAATCTACAGATATGATAAGATTATCTACTTATACTATTAAATCATTTACCATATCCTATGAATATATTTAAGATTTATCCTTTAATTGTAAGGACATGGTTGTGGATTTTAGAATATCTACTAATAGGTGCAAGTATAGTGAATAAGACATTAAATTAAAACTAGTACCTAGGTCTAACTTAACATTTATCTCTTTTTATCACAATTAGTGATACTATTACTAAAATTTTCATAATATTTATAGGTAACTTTAGAATTTTTTTAGTAACATAATACTAAGTACTAAATTAAAATAAATACAAAACAATTATAGTAAGGTAAAAATAAAATAAAAAGAAAAAAAATTAAATAACAAAAAAAAT
This sequence comes from Hippophae gyantsensis, assembly GCA_030763125.1. Classification (NCBI taxonomy): domain Eukaryota; kingdom Viridiplantae; phylum Streptophyta; class Magnoliopsida; order Rosales; family Elaeagnaceae; genus Hippophae; species Hippophae gyantsensis. Next base: position 29,660,681 of record CM061036.1, read on the forward strand.
AAAAAAGAAATAAACTAAATATATAATAGAAAACAACAAAAATAAATAAAAATAACTAAACTAAACAATAAAAAGAAATAAAAAAAATAAATGAACTAAAAAATAAAAGTAAATCAAAAGAAATAAAAATAACTAGTTATATCAAGAAATAAAAATAAAAAGTTAATACATAAAAATACTAAAAGAAAAAGAAATTAAATTAATTAGTAAATTGATAATTAATTAAAAATAAATTGATAAAGAAAATAAAAATAAAAATTAGTACTAGAAACATAATTAATTTAGTAAATAAATTAGTAACTAAAGTCAATTTAATAAAGAAATAAGTTAAAAATAAAAAGTAAAAATAAACATTTTTTTAGATATTTAATTTTTTAAACTTTTTTTAGTGATATCTTTAAATTTTTTTAATGTTTTGATTTTTTAATTTTTTAATTTTTAGATATTAAATTTTTCAATTTTTTTAAAATTTGTTTTAAGATCTCTCTCTTTTATGTTTTACTTTTTTTTATATCTTAGATTTTTCAAATTTTTCAAATTTGTTTTAAGATTTTATTATATTTTTTAATGTTAAACAACTCACAAATAATAAAAATAAATCCTAAAAAGAAAAATCATAATTATTTACAAAACATAGAAGTAAACAACAAATTACAAAACAACAAAAATAACGAAAAATAACTAATTATAAAACAAAAAAAAATTAAAATGTTAATTCTCCGACAATGGCATCAAGAATTTAAAAATGTTAAAATATAAAGTTTTTAATGCTAATATCTTTCGGGGAAGTAGCGTCAAAAACTAGATGTAAAAATTTTGTATTTGATATATAACTCATGATTGAAAACTACAAAACTATTCTATGTTTATTCTCTGATTTCGTGTGTTTGATACAGAGGGACGAGGGCCTATTCAATTGTGAGGAGAGGAGAAAATAGTGGATCGTGAGGGAGATATTAACGTGTGTTGTAGCATACTTTTTTCATCACTGCAACCTACGTCGATTTTAATACCTCTGAAATTTTGATCCGAGAGGATCGTGCAACTACACACATATTTCACTATTGTGACATGCATTAAACTGCATTTATTTAACTTCTATTTGTTTCACCTATTATAAACTTGGTTGGTACGTATGTAACGCTTATATATGTTATTCTTTTATTCTTTTGATTACAATTTGGTGCTTTCATATACGATTCTTCTAATATCTATCAATTAAATTATTTTGAAGTTAGAAATATCTTAAAAACAATAAAATATATCCATAATTTTAAAAATATTGATTTGTTAAAACAATGATAAAATTATGTAAATATAAATCTATTTTTAACATTAAAGTACAAATAATAATATTTTACATAATCTAAGCCAAACCAAACTTTACTCTTCTCTACAGGCAATAAAGTGTAAAAGCCTATAATTCTATTGAGTTGTGAGTGCTAACTGGCTCTAAATATCTTTTATAGCTAAATAAAATTTTTAAATACTCATATTCTTTTGTTATAGGGTTTAAATATTAGATTTGAACTGATATTGTTTTACAAAATTAGATTATGTAAAATTTAGCTGAATGATCCCAAACATCATTTGTATTCTCACCTAACTCATATCCTATCAAATGTATTATATAATTATTAATCTAAGTTATAATTTTTGAACTATGCATCCAAAGCTTCTAACAAATTTATATATATTTCTCAACTTTTATAACTGTAGGTTTTGTAGAGGTATCATTAATAAAAGCTTACATCTTTTTATCTTTCAAGTATTTTTTATTACATAATTTTGATAAGAGTAATTATTCCTTGTATACTAATTTATTAAAACAAATCATTCTTACCTCCAATCATTGCCAAAATATAAACAGATTATCAAAATCTAACAAATTTAAAATAAACTAACAAATTACGATTAACTTATAAATTTTTGGAAAATTGTGAAGAAAGAAAAACAACAAACAGTAACTACACAAAAAAACCCTAATTTTTCAATTGAAGAAGACAATGAAAAACTCAACAATCAACAAATGACAAACTCAAAAGCCATCATATGAAAAACTACTGTGTATGAGTTTTATAACTCTGATATCATGTCGAATTCAAGAGAGCAAATTTAGAGAGAATAAAAGAGACTAGGTTTGTATTATTCAAAAGTTAAATAAAAGTAAAAGGGTTTATATAAATTTACAACTAAAAGACAATAATAACCTTAATAAAATTAATAAATATAATAAAATAAAGTAATTACTTTAACAGGAAACTATCTACTAAAATCAAACATATCTTAGAAGTTCAATAATTTTGAGAAATAAGACAATTAAGTTCATTAATTTTTAAATAGTAAATTAAAAGCTCATTAAGTTTGAAAAATATGACATAAAAAGTCAAAGTCTAGTGTCCTATTTTTAAAACTTAGTTGACTTATGATATCATATTTTAAAACATAATATATAGACTTATACTATATCACTTTGGTATATTAAAGATCTAATATTATATTTAAAAAAATATAATATTATAGGAGACTTTTAGTGTTCTACCTTACAAATTTAATGAAATTATGAAATTATATTATACTATCTAACATTTAGTTAATTCAATATCACATCCATAAAAAGGTAATAATTTTTTTTTTTGAAAGATCAACGTATATGAAAAAGTTTAAATAAATTGGTCGTGTTTGAATTATAGCAAATGATAAGTTTAATAAAATCTAAAATTTTAAATTTAATATAATTTAATTAAATTTAATGCAAATTACTCATTTAAACTGATCATATACATTCGATGATCTGATTTATTTATTTTAGGTACGCCTGCCTATTTCATATACTGATAATAGACATGTTTGTGAATTGGCTATGAAGCTTAATGACTAGTCCTAATGGAACTTGATATTGGTTATCCCCAAGGCTTGGTAGCTTTATAAATTTTCACTAGACACGTCTTCAAGTAAAATGCAACATGTGGCAACTACTTGGAGAAAGAAAAAAAAAAGACAAAGAAAGAAAGAAAACAAAATAGAAAACAGAAGAGGTTGAATATGCATGAAAAGATTAAAAAGGAGATGCAAGAAAATATATATATATATATATATATATATATATATCACAATCAGTGCAGTATGATGAGGTATAATAAAGTCAAATGAATTTGTTATATTTTCTTAACATTAGGTGAAGGTGAAGGAATTAACATTCATCCACTTTGTCCCCCTCATTCTCAACCCCCTTTGAATATCTCTGTCTTTTGTTTTCTTTACTATTTTTAATATTTGATTTGATTTGATTTATTTTCAATGTCTTACTTCACTCTAATGGGTGGAGTGGAGGTTCCCACAATCCCACACAACGCCTTTTGCCTTCTGCCATTGCTTTTGTCATAGGGAAGGAATATTGCCGGTTCTTCCTAAACTCTTTTGGGCCCATTTTGTTCCAATCACTGTGGGCCCATCTTTTATGGGCCTGGTTACTTAGACACCTCATTCACCTCAAAAATAAAAGTATATATATCTGATAAATAAAAATAAGTGTACAAGTTTTTGTAAAAAGAAAGTGATCGTAGATGTGAAAATTATTATTTTTTTAATATATTTTAATTTTACAAATTAGATAAACTTGTAATTTCTTAAGTTCTTATTATTATTTTTTACCTATTTTAATTTTTCATGTGAACTTAGTTCAAGAATTACAATTAATTCTTAAAAATGTATATTATTGAAGCATACAATAATATATCTACATCTTAGAATTTGATAACTTTATTTATTAATAATTATTTTTACAATTATTTTTTATCAAATATCTTTTGACTTTACCTTTAATTATTAAATAACACTAATTTTATTAAAAAATTATTCATCGATGGTCCATAGATATTAATAAATAATTTATCGTATAAATTTTAATCAAAAAAAGAAAAAAAAATAAAAATCAATTCTTTTTCTCTCTATTTTATTCGTAATAATATCATGTTATTAGTTGATACTATTATTTTTAAAATAAATAATTCTTCTCATTATGTATAACATCAATTTTACTCTATAAAAATGTGTTTATTAATTTGAGAAAGATGAAGGAAATGGTTCTCAAATCCCTATCTCATTTCTAAATCTCTTTAAATTTCATTCCCAACTTGTATCTTTAGTTTAAATTTAAAATTTATTTAACTAAATTTTTATTATTTAATTTATCACGGAGAATGATAATGATTTAATTAAAATTTAATTTTTAATTAAAATTAAAAATATTATTATATTAATTATTTTTTAAAAACAGAATTAATATATTAATTATAATTAAACATAAATAATAATTTATTTATAAAGGCTATTTTTTCAAAGTGTAAATTTCATTACCCTGAATATTTACTTAATATATTATTTAATTATTTTATTTTTATAAATTATTAATAAATTCTATAAAAAAAATAGCATATTTATTTTAATTTCCTTCTCATTTCAATTAGGGGTTCTATTAGAAAACACATCTTGTTGCGTAAAACAATAGAATGCCAACGTGGCGTTACTCTAAGGGTTGGTGTCGTTGAAGTGGAGACTTGGACCCACCTCAAGTCAGCAACTTTGTCCCACTCTGTTAGTGTTACTCTCACTTAATTTCTCTCTCTACCTTTGCTTCTTTGTCACACTTGAAACAGTAGTCTTTTCCTGTACATCATTCAAACTCACCCATGCTTCTGTTATTTTCGCCACAAATAGGAAAAGTCTCTGTCTCTGTGTTGTGTGTATTGTGTTGGTTTAGGGATGTAAGGTGTAGTTGAAGCAAAAATGGTTACTTTGGGATGGAAAGTGACGTGAGGATAGGCCATGTTGAACAAAGATCACTACATGATGAGTCCTCAATTTTTTGTAGGCAAGCAGTATATATTAATCTTTGGTGGTCAAACTTTAATGGATTTACTAACTGCCCTGATATGAATTATCTTCCTAATAATCTACTATGTATAAAGATTTGCATTATTAGGATTAGATGATCACATGATCAATGGACGTTTTACCAAACTAATTGACACGTAAATCAGGAGTGTTTTTCAATTTAGCAATAATCTTATCTTTTTCTTTCCTCTATTGGTCATTTGATCTGTCTAAATGTCTAAGAGTTGGTAATAATTAATTCACTTTAATGAAATTGTAAAAATATATACTTTTCGTGAAAGAGAAAACTAAAGTTTGAGATGATAATTGAGTTAACAACGTAGAACAAAAATATTCAAAGGATAAAATTAATATTTGAAGAAATATTAAAAAAAATAACTTTAAAATTTATAATTATAAAAATAACACTTATTATATCTATTTCATCTTTTTGTATAAACATCATTTAAATTATAATACGATTATTTAAACTATTTAATATTAAAAACTATTTTGTTGGAACTTAATTAATGTTACTGAACGGTTGTTTTTACTCTTTTATTGTTTAGGGTGTTATTTTTTATAAATTTTTTAAATATTTTTAATTAAAATATATTATAATTCCTTTTGTGTTTCTAAAGGTATTGAGTGATTTTTATATCATGTATTATATATAAATAAAATAGACTATTTTCTTTCTTTTTCTCTTTCTCCAACTTTCTTCTTCATTTTATTTCTATTTTCCTTGCATTCTCTTTTATTTGAGTTTCCTTTCCCGGATGTGAAGTCTCCTCTCCTTGGAGCTATCTTCGATATCTTTTACTGTTTCATTATTTATAAATAATTTATTAATTATAATATTAGTATTTTATTTCGATAAATTTGACTTTACAAAGGTCAAATATATCATGATACAATTTATTATTTCTTTCATCGTATATATATATATATATATATATATTATTTGATATGAAAATTCTTCAATATATATATCTATTTTTAATATATCTATTTAAGAAGTCATTGGTTACAAAAAGCACTTTTAAAAATGATTTCAAGTTTCTTATATAGATGACATCAACTCGGTATCATGTTTTCATATTTTTTAAAATTATGTTTTTATATCAATTGTTATAGTTATTTTTAATTTTCAATTTATTGTTTTGATTTATCTAGACAATTGAGAGTTGATTTTTAATGTATGTTGTTTCTATGTTCAATGGAGCTTATGAAAAAAGAAAACCAAGATGAATTTAATTACTATTTCATAGTTTAATTGTATATATAGCTAACAATAAAGAAATTTTTTGACTAAACAATAAAAAAAATAAAAGAATAAAGGCAAGCTAGATAGTGCGTGGAAAAAAAAAAAGTTACATGTACATATGTGAAACACGTACGAAAAAAATAAATTCATTGTTACTAAACTAAATTAACAAGTTAATTTAGGTTATTTAAAAAAAATATCAATGAAAGATATAAAGAGAATAGAAACATATATTTGTTTGCCTCTCATTATTTTCTATTCCCTGTATGTTAATTTGTTAATTTGATCCAATATACAAATATGGTAGCTAGGACCAACTAATAAATCCCCAATATCTCTAATTTAACTACATTGACTCCTTTGGGAGCAATTTTCCAATTTAGAGAGAAAAAGTAATATTTCATTTCTTCAATGCATTCGGATGTAATGTTACATAAACTTTCTTCAGAAAGAAGAATTCATCTAAGATTAAAGGAGAGATACGAGTTCATCTCTTAGTGAGCAAGGTGAAAAGTGATGTTACTTCCTTTTTATTTTATTTTTACTTTTGATATATGTATGGTACTTGATAGAAGTGAAAACTAAGATGTACACATATATTTCATTGACTTGTACGTCCACGATTCTTATAAGTGAGGGGTTTTATGCATGTGTTGCATGTTGACTGGCTGTTATTAATATAGTCTATGCCATGCCTTTAATCATGTTACGTTACATACTAAACATAACTTCTTTTTCCTAAGTATTATGAGCAAAATGTTAAAACTGAACAATGCTACACAAGAACTCAAACGTTATTAGGATTTTCTCAAAACATCTACATTAAAAAGGTTTTCGAGAGATTCTCCGTAAGAAGTTGTGCTCCTACCATATGGGAGACACATTTAATATGAGTCAATACCCACAAATTGAATTGAAAAATGAAATTTTTTTTCACCATATGCTAGCTTTAGTTGTTAGTAACATGATATATGCTCAAGTTTGTACAAGGTCAATACTGCATATGAGGGGGGAATTTTTAGAAGATATCAAAGCAGTTCAGGTCGTGAACACTAGAAGATCACTATGAAAGTTTTGAGGTATCTATAAAGAATCAAAGATTACAAGTTAACTTACAGACATACTAATCATTTGGAGGTGACACTACTACAAAACATATATATGATCTTAAACATTTAGCCTCGGTTTTTATAAAAATCAAGGTTATAGGGTTTTGACCTTGGTTATTTAAAAACCGAGGCTATAAACATACTCTATCAATTTTTTTCTTTTTTATACACATCATCAAAAATTTCTATTAATTTTTTCCTTTTCCTTTTCCTTTTCCTTTTTTACTTTTTCCCTCTCTCTAATTTTTCATTTTTCCTTTCTCCCTTTTTTATTTTTTATTTTTCCCGATCTGAATACATCGCTTTAGTTTTTATTTTTTACTCTGGAAAGAAAGCTTTGGAAACATTTCTTTGTTAGTGGCGTCACTGGTTATAGCGTTGTTGGTTGTGGTATCGCTAGTTGTGGCATTGCTAGTTATGGCGTCAAAGTTATTAGTTTGTCTCGGATGGGATGATAGACTTTGCGCACGTTGGTGGACTCTACTGGTATTGGTTGCACATTTGTGGACTTAGATTCCTGACGTTCGCAGTGGCTGGCATCATTGGTATATTTTTTTTCCTTTTTCTGGCTAGATTTTCACTTTTTTTTTCTTTTTCCTTTTCCTTTTCCTTTTTCCTCTTCCCCAATGCGAGCTATGCAATCATTTGCCTAGCGCTAGCTACGTGATCTACATCTTCTTTCTCTTCCTCTACCCTATTGCTCACCTCCCCTCGTTGTCCGCTCACTTGGGTAGTTGGTTTCTCAGTTCAGATTGTATTCAGATTTAGGTTTGTCACTATTCTCATTTTTCAATTTAGGGTTTGTCAATTTTCCCTTTTCTTTCTTCCAAAAACTCGTTAAAATTGCATGTCGATATTGGAAAATGACTTGATTGAGGATATTATTGTTGAATATTATGTCTCTTATGAATAATCGAGCTGGGATTTTTTAGGAGGAACAAGAGAAGAAGAAGATAAACATGTTCAAGAGGAAACCAATACAATCTCACAGAATGGTTCTGTTACAGAGTATCAATTGACGATCGACAAGAGTTTATTGGTTGACCTTAAAATATTGTTCATCAGGTCCAAAATTGGTAAGAGAGCCCATGATAAAGTCTATGAAGGAAGGTCAATGTCTGTTTCAGCTCCTTTATTCAACTTCTTGTTTGCCTGATTCTAGTATATGCATAAATATTGAACTGTTAGACTATCTTATATTGTTCACTATGTGTATGTGGAACAACTTTGTTGAGGTAAAACTGATTTATTTTGTTGTTTTTCACTATGTGTCCTTCTTGTCAATATATATTTCTCATTTGTACATTGTAATTCATGTAACTTACGCATATCCTGTTTGTTTTGCAAGATGGGTAGGTTTGATACTTTGCTCATGCCTTTATGTTACAAATATTGCACACTGTTTGATTTTGATAAGTTCTACTATGTTTACCAGATCTTTTAGGTTTTAAATTCAATGTAGTGCTATTTCCATCTCCACATGTAGAATGATATGAACCCCTAGAACTCTTGGCTGAATTTTACTTGCTCTCATTTTTTAAAACTTTATAAATTGTTATTGGAAAGGGTCAAAGATGGTACTACTCAGAGAGATAGACCCCTTTGTTATTAGTATAGTTATGCATGCACATCCTTACCTTTAATATGTTCATCTATTTTGTTGTAGATTACTAGAAGGTACCATCCACTTGCTTTGAGACACTTCTTGCTAACTGAAAGTTTCCTGGTTCATTTTTAAGTGGGCTTTAGTCAATTTGGTGCTGGCTTGTGTTTGTTAGGTACTCTTAAAACTTTATTATCAGGTAATTTTATTTATGGATGCATATGCACTTTAACAGGTCGAAGTTGCCTATTTTGGGCCCCAAGGGAAGGGTGATAATATAAAATATGAAGTTGAAACTACAAGTCTTAAAGTTCTGCCTCCTTGCATGATCATTATTTGTTGCTTGAATGAAGTGTTTACTGAACTTTTAATAGGGTTCCTTTTTTGTTTCTTATTCAATAATTGTCCTAGACTATTTTAAACTACTTTTTTGAGAGAGCCCCAAAGAAAAGAGATAACACCAAGTACTATAAGAATTAGGACTAAAGAATCAATTAATTTGATATGAATCTGATTGATTTTGAATTAATAAGCTTCACTTTTGGCATGCAATAGATGTTCCCATTCTTCAGATGTTACTAAACATTTTTTCCTTTTTAAATAATCTCTTTTTAATTTTGATATTGAATATCTTTTTTTGGTGTGGTTAAAGTTTCTTATTTTTCTACTCCTTGTTTTAGGTTTCAAAGAGTCAAATTGGACGAAAGAGAAAGCAGCAAGTTTCATCCTCAAGTCCTATTTTAAGATTATTTTTTATTCATTTATGGTAATTTTTGCTTGAAGTCCCTTGTTAGATTATTTCAATAGTTACATTGCAAATAAGACATGCTATATTTATTTTTTCTTTTCATCTAATCTTTTATATGTAGTATATGTTTTAATTTGGAGATAAAAATCCCAGTTTTAGGAAAGGTGAATGATAAATAGGGAAGACATGCTTTTCTGGTAAGTACTTATGTGCACTGTGTTTTGAGTCTCAAAATAGATAAAAATAAATTCTATGTTCAAGTTATTTTTATTGTACACTGTGTTTATGGTTCATTCTTATTACTTGTTTTCACCAGTGCACCATGCTTACCAATGCAGTTGGCGTACTAGCACAGTAGGTGCACCAGCGCACTAGGCGCACCAATGCACCATTTGGATTCAAGAATTTATAGGAACCAACTTTGATTTCTCAACCTACACTTCATCTTTGAAATATGTGTTGGGTATTTCTTAGGTTTAGTTGAATTATTTGGTTGTGGCTTCTGATATGGGCAAAGTTTTTGGATGGCCTTCTAGTTTGGCTTTAATGTATTATGCTTTGTGGATTGTTCTATTTATTTATGCTTTTATGGGTTTCATTGCCTATGGTTTTCAATGGCTTGTGGTTTGCAAATTCAATGGCTTGTATTTTTTAGTGTATAATAAACTCTCAATGTAATTATAATTTTAATTTTAATATAATATAATTTTTAATATTGTAATTAATAAATTTATTGTAATTTTTTTTAATTTATGCATACCTCCTATGACCTCATTTATTAGAAAATTGAGGCCATAGGGGGTATCTATGACGTCTGTTTTCATCAAAAAATGAGGCTATAGGTAATGACCTATGGTCTTTCTCACTTAGGCCTCGCTTCTTATAACTGTGGCCATAGATATAAATTGTAGTAGTGTGATGGGCTATACAGATTCAATTTTTTAAGATATGTAGACATTAAAAAGTCTACTTTATGTTACATCTTTTCGCATTTTGTAGAGATCATTCCCTCTAGTTTCTAGAGAGAGAGAGAACATGTGTCGTTCCATCAAGAGAAGTTTCTCATATGAATAACATATGAGTGTGGTTGAATGGAACTTACTTACATATAAGATATGCTTGCTTTTTTGATTTAAGGATAAGTTGGCATGTGTGTTCATTCGAGTATAAGTATGTTGAGAAAAAAAGAGTATACATGCACCATGGGTGAAAGAAGAAGTTGGCCTTTGGGAAAGAGTTGGTCCTTAGTGTTAAGTTGCCTATTTGAGGGTGTGTATGAAGAGATCTGACAAGAGGAATGGGAAGTTGACTAAGTCTTGGTACATTGTTGTACCATTTGCTATCAACATGTGTGACATGCATGGTTGGGTGAGCAGTTATGCGGTGCAATGCCAAGATGAAAAGGAACCTTACAATAGGTCGAGCATTTTGGTTGAGTAAACTTGATGTTAAGAAGCAATCGTGATGTCATATGTGTGTGAGACTCATTGAAAATAGTTCTTGTTGGTATTTTCCCAAGGAATAACTAAGTATTTAAACAAGGATCATGTCTTAGACTCGAAAGGAGATAGGTTGGCCTTGACTTGGGAAGCCTTGGTGCCAAATGGTCCAATGTTTGCTACACAAACCTACGGGTCGTTACAATTAGTATCAGAGCCAACTCATGCTCATGGAAGAGGTGTATTGGTACAAAATGGTGCTTAGTATTAAATGGTGAGTTTCTGTGACGTCGATACTACTAGTTAAGGACACTTTATTAGTTTAAATCATTGGTTCGAAGTGTTCAACAATTTTCTTAAAAACTAGCTATCTAGCGAGCAAGTATTGGTAGCAAATGTTGTATCCTTCAGAATACTTGAGGTGGAAAAATCCTGCATATTTGAGTCAGTATAAACTTAATTGAGTGGATGAAGAAATATGTAAGTGATGTGCGTTAAATGTTATTTGTAGGAAGTGCATACAAGTAAAGCTTTTTGATTGGGGCCCATTAGTAGGTGAAGTTGGTGGCCATATGATTTGGTTGCGTTTTGTTCATGGAAGGTTACAAGAAACTATAAGCCATTGTAACAGTTGCATCCATAGAAGTTATAAGCTGCAAGTAACGCATCCTTCGTCAGGTGGTTAGTTATGAAAGCACATTTCTCTTAAGATTTAAGCACTTATAAGCTATGGGTTTGGTACATGGTTTCCAACATGTGTGTGCTTCAATTACGTTATCAACAGTTGTTGTATAAAGTCTTAACAACTCTTGTACTTTGAAGTAGCACTAGGAATAATAAGCCAGATGCGTTTAGGTGACTGTGAATATCATGTGTTGCTTTGAAAAGGAAACCTTGCTAGGGGTTGATGTGTGTTCAAGAAAGCTATAGAGTGCTAACTCATCATAGTGTCAATGAGGGTATAAGCAACATAATATGGTATATGAGGTCACGAGAACCAACCAAAGAAGCTATGGTATCTAGCTCTAAATTTGAGATATGATGGCCAAAAAGGCCATAACAAGTGTGCCAAGATGACCAAGGTGGATCAATCAGTGTATCCAAGGTGAGATGTAGATCAATTCGAGTGGGTTTAACAGTAGGAAGGGTCGTGGAGTGCCCATGTCTTCGATGGGAAGCAAATTTCTACAAATTGAGGGTATTACTAGTGCGATAACCAAATGGTTAGTATCACGTTTAGATAGACCATTAGGGTGCCAAAGTGATTTAAGGTGAGGCCACAATGACTAGGGTTAGAGCATGTTAATGTCAATATACGGTAATCAAAAACATAGGGGTGTATAGGCCCCTTGTTTTTCAGTGGAATTAAAATAGTTTGTGGAGTGCTCAAGCCAAAGAAAAGCTATATGTTGAGAAATTGAGATGCTCATGAAGTGGAGATACTGTTCCATTGTAGAAAGGGACTTTGGAGTGCTTACATGGGTTGAAACTTCATTATTGATCATTAAGCTTGAGAATGCTTTGAATGGGTCATTGAGGAATAAAGTAGGGGAGGACCTCACATCACTAAAAAATATGATATAATTAAGCAAGAGATGAAGAGATCAACTAAATTTTCTTGCTCAAGGTGAAGGTCACAGAAAGACCGAGGCACAAAAGTAGCACATCAAAGTTTGAAACTGGAGGTGCTATTTTGGAAGAACAGTGAGTTTACAAACTCTACCTTGCCTGATACATCTCATATGTGAGAAGTAGATTTGTCTTGCGTTTTAGGAAGGCCCATGGTGTCATATAAGAGATACGGTTAGCAAGATAGCCATGTCAAAGTGATGGGCACACCATTGTGTAGAGATTGCATGTCAAAATGACCTAGGAGCACTGAATAAATAAGTAACATATTTGAATGTTAACATCATGGAAAGGCCAAGGAGTTCCATGTGCTTATGTTGAACTACTACATATCGAAGGGTCAAGGAGCATCAAGTGCAAATAAATATTGTTAATGTTATACACTTATGAAGAGCCAAGGAGCACTAAGTGCACGAAATGGTTTTGGTTTTGCATGTCGAAAGAGCCTGGAGCATCGATTATAAACATCGTCCAGGTTAATTATGGCAAGTTATGATCACGACTTTATAGAAATGAACCCTAGGATTTTGTGGAAGATTCTGTAATGGAAGAATGGTTGGCTTGTGAGTGACATATTACGAGGTGTGTTATAGAGAGTATGTCCAAGCAGTGGACTTGACTAGGTTCTTTGGAAGAGCTAATCAATTTGGGTTGCCAACATTGGAGTAGATATCACATTGGGAATAACACTTTTTCAAGTAGAGCTTTTATTTGGATGAATAATTACAATGACATCATGTCTAAAAAGGACGCACAAAGATCATTACTAAGGGTGATTCTACAAGAAGTAATAGGACAGTTGTATGCCATAAGCCATTCAGAAGATGTGGAGCCTAAAGACTCTTAAGAGCACTTCAACAAGGACGTCAAAGTAATGATGTGGGGGAGGATGTCATGATTCACTTGAGTGGAACTTTGATAATTGTAAAAATAATTATTATTGAATCGTTATGTGCTTATGTCTTTTTGGAAAAGTGATGTTTCCTCCTAAAAGATGGGAAATGTCTTTAAGAGCTCTTTAGAGGAAGGTATGGTGTTAATCTCTCCATTACCCCAACACCCATGAACTTGGTATGTTAAGTGAGCTACCTATGAGCTCAATAATGCTCATGAGGAAGGAATGGGTTGTTCCATGAGGGCATGCTAATATTACTCAAGAATAGGGAGTCTTAGGTATAGTATTGATGAGGTGGAAGGGTTGATACTATGCATGGTTTTCATGCGGGAGGCTACACTATAGGGAATATCTATGCTAATGGTTTACTCGATGTGGCCATTTGAAGGTAGCTTCCTAGAAATGCAGCATGCTATGTAGGCAATGTTGCAAAAGTGATAGTGCATCAATGAGTAGTGGTATGCTAGTTAGGTAGCGTTGCTTTAAATAAGGCACATCGGAATGTGACAAGCCTTATAATAGTGATGTCGAGTGGGGATGTGCATTGGTCAAAGGTTCAACTAAGCACTAAGGATCCTTAGGCTTGATGGCACAAAAGTGGGAAAAAACTTGCTAAGATAAAGACATCATGTTTGGGCTTCGCATCAAGGGAAGTTGATAACTCGGGCAACATATAACTTTGGTTGAATGGAACTTACTTTCATGTAAGACATGCTTGCTTGGTTGATTTGAGGATAAATTGACATGTGTGTTAGCTTGAGTATAAGGATGTCGAGGAAAAACAAGCATACATGCACGAGGGGTGCAAGAAAAAGTTGGCGTTTGGGCAAGAAGTTGGCCCTTAGTGTCAACTTGCCTATTCAAGAGTGTGTACGAAGAGATCTGATAAGAGCAGTGAGAAGCTGACTAAGTCTTGGTACATTGTTGTATTATTTGCTATCAACATATGTGATGTGCATTGTTGGGTGAGCATTTGTGTGGCGTAATGTTGAGATGACGAAGAACCTTATGATGGGGCGAGCATCTTGGTTGAGTAACCTTGATGTCGAGAAAAAGCTGTAGTGTTCGTTGGTATTTTCTCTAGAAGAACCTAAATATTTGGACAAGGTCATCTTAGACTCGAAAGGGAATAGATTGTCCTTGACTTAGGGAGTCTCGGCACCAAACAGTTGAATATTTACCACATGAACTCGCAGACTGTTACACATTGTAATAACAAAAATGAAATTTCTTTTTTAGTTAAAAAAATGTGCAATTTGATTAATTCGATTAAGCATAAAAATTGGAAACAAAATTTCAATTTTAAATTATAAAAGAAAAACATATATTATATAATTTATCCAAAATTTAATGCATAACATTATCAGGCTTATGACAAAAAATTAGTTTTGACTAACATAAATATTGCTGCTATAGAATAAGAAGATATGTTGAGCATTGAACCAGGGAATCATTCTTTTTTTTCTTTCCTTGTAAAGGAATAGTTGTATCTTAAATACTGTAGTATTAGGGTTAAACATTTTTGGGCTTAATTATTCAAAGCTCATTAAAAAAACTTAATAATATAAAAAAGATATTTTTAAGACACATCCTAAAAATATTGAAACACATTTAATAAATGACTAATTAGTAATTTCATAAATTTATTCAAATTTAAATAAGTATTTTAGTAGTAAAAATAATTCCATATTTTTTAACGTGTGCTATTAAATAAATTAATGTAATTCTATATGTCATAGATATAAAATATATACCTAAAGTATGACTATCAGAAATTTTAATGTTTTTTCAACTTTACTTGATAGATTTGATAACGAGCTTAAAAATAAGTTTACATGCAAATTAGTTCCAGTTGGACTCTGAGTGATTCATAGGGCTTTTCAATGTAGCCCATGCATTGTTAGTTTAGAAAACCCCCTAACCCAATAGAAAAATGTCTATGAATATGTCTCAAAGGTATTTGAGACCAAAATTTGAATACATTATGATAGTAGTGAAATTCGCAATAGTCTATAAGAGATACAAAAAGCTCATTTGAAAAATTTAGACGTGGTTGCGGAACATTTATGGATATGAAATGTCCACTCACAACAATTTGATGGAAACTTATCTCAATATTTCACATATTTCTCAGTGATAGCTCTTTTTTCCTTTACAAACTAAACCTTAATTTCCTCCTAAACCTCTTAACGGGTGTTTGGGTGATGCCAAACCCAAATTCATTTTTTTCCAAATACCTAGATACCAAACAATTCATGGAGCGTTACCATCATAGGAACTTCATAAATGTTTAAATTTCCACAACAAAAAAACCCAAACTTAAAACCACAAATTTTGTTTTACTAATAAAAATTAAAAAGCAACATATCTAACATCCAAATTTACCAACAAACATAAACAATTAAATGTTGAAGAAGCTACAGTTATGAAATACCTCATCGAAATGCCATTTCCTTGGAATCCATAGAGCTTCTGACTCCAAAAGTCCAGCACCAGAAGCATGGTTTAACAAATCCTACATTCATCCTCAACAATTTCATCAACTACTTATAGGTTCCACCCATATGGAAGGGTAAGAAAATGAAAATTTTAGGTGTAATCACATTTGACAAATTCATCAAATAAAAAAAAATATTTTTATAATTAAAATATGTCCAATTATATTGGCCACATAAGGGATAGATAATTTTTTTTTGCCTTAGAGAGACACACCAAAGAAAAGAAGCAAAGAGAATCCAAATGAAAATATTTGGGATATTTTTATAAAAGGGCAGTTTCAAAATAATGAGTTTGGAAAACACTTGTATGTCACTATTTTGGGTTTATCCCAATTTATTGTATTGCCTCTCACTTTGTACCAATTAATTTTATTAGTGGAAGAAATATTTTTTGGAGTTTGTCTTTATGGACGTAGCCCAAATTAAAAGGTGAACCACATTAAATTTCTGGTGTCATTATTTTACTCTATTGAATTTATTTTATTTTTACCTGTTGTGCTTCAACAACTGGTAACAAAGCTGATCTAGTAAAATTCTTAGTATGCTTTGTAGTTGTAACATAGAATGATATGTCATATCAGAAAAGATTTTATTAGGTCTAGACATATTTATTTGCAGAAAAAGAAACATAGAGAAAAAAAAAACAAATGTCAAGCTAGAAGGTAGATATTGAGATATTTAATGGCAATAATAATTTCTCTTAATGGGGATGAAGGATATTATCATACAATAGAAGATCCATAAGGCATTTCTGGGGAAAGAAAAGAAGACAGCAACCATCATCGAGAAACAGTGGGAGTAGATAGATGAGATTGTCGATAGTACAATCTATCTAAATCTCTCAAACAGTGTCTTGCAAAATATTGAATAAAAAAATTGCAAGACTGCAAAAAAACATGGGAGACACTAGAAAAATTTTACATGTCAAAGACCCTTGCCAATAAATTTTATTTGTGGAAAGAACTACATCTAATGAGGAAGGAAGATAATATGAGTATTATGTAACATGTTAGCGATTTCAACAGCAAGCTTTCTCACTTAGCAAGATTCAATGTGAGTTTCGGCGATAAAGAGAAAGCTGTGATGTTTTTGGCATCACTACCTTCATCATATAATCATCTCATACAAACTCTGACTTACATGAAAGACAAGATGGAGTTTCAAGTTATTGTAGAAGTCATGATATCATATAAGAAACAGAACATGGAGAGAGATTCAAAAGCACAAGCCCTTATCACATAGTCTACTGGAAGGAGACAGTACAAAGAACAAAAATCCAGAGGAAAGAGTAGAGGAAAATAAAAAAAAAAATTTCCAATGTTGAATGCCATCACTATAAGAGGAAGGGTCATATCAAGAAATTATGTTGGGTGTTCAAGAAGGAATAGGAAATAAACAAAGGCAAAACAGTGAATAAAGACGACAGTAGTAATTATGAGCAAATAAATTTCATAAATGAGTTCAATATCATTTATGATGAAGATTTTTTCAATCTTGCATAACACAAGACCAGCTAGGTGATTGATAGTGGTGCTAAAATTCACGCTACATAGCGTAGAGAATTTTTGTCATCGTACACACCTGGAAGTTTTGGTGTTGTTAGAATGGGAATTGAAGGCCTATCAAAGGTTGTTGGTAGAAGATATGTTTTCTTGGAAATAGAGAATGGAACCAAACTATTTTGAAGGAAGTCAGGCATATTCCAGATATGCCCTTGAATTTGATCTCTGTATGTAAACTTACAAATGAAGGATATTGTAGCTCCTTCATTTATGACAAATAGAAACTTACAAAAGGATCCTTAGTAGTGGCTAGAGGTGAGAAGCATACAACTCTTTATATAATGC
The DNA here is from genome assembly GCA_030763125.1 of Hippophae gyantsensis. Classification (NCBI taxonomy): domain Eukaryota; kingdom Viridiplantae; phylum Streptophyta; class Magnoliopsida; order Rosales; family Elaeagnaceae; genus Hippophae; species Hippophae gyantsensis. The sequence continues at coordinate 29,678,591 of CM061036.1, forward strand.
AAGCGAAACTCTCCACCAACATAGTAAATTATGTGGAGAAAGACAGTGCAATTGAATTATTGCATAGGAGACTCAATCACATGGGAGAAAAAGGTATGACAAGTCTAGCCAAGAAGAAGATACTGCACATAATGGATGAAGTACATTTAAAGAAATGTGTTGATTATTTAGCAAGATAGAAAAATATATTTGCTTTCAAGAGTTACCCTCCTTCTAGAATGAATAATATTTTAGATCTGATTCATTCATATTTATGTGGACCAATACCAAAGTCACTTGGTGGTGCTTAATACTTTATGGCTTTCATTGATGATCATTCAAGGAAGGCGTAGGTATATCTTCTAAAGACAAACGATCAGATGCTAGATGTCTTCAAAGAATTTCATGCCTCAATTGAGAGATAAACTGGGAAAAAGCTTAAGTGCATTTGGATAGACAATGGTGGAGAATACAAAAAACCTTTTCATACTTACTGCAAAAATCATGGTATTCAGCATCATATGATACCTCCAAAGACACAACAGTTGAATGGTTTAGATAAGAGGATGAACATAACTTTGATGGAGAGAGTCAGATCTCTACTATCACATGCAAAGTTGCCTAAAACTTTATAGGGTGAATCCATACTCACAGTTGCACATGTGTTGAATCTTTTACCATGTACTTCTATCAAGATGGATGTTCCAAATAAAGTATGGTTAGAAAAGGATGTTTCTTATAATCATCTGTGAGTTTTTGGATACAAAGCATTTGTTTATATCCCTAAGGATGAAAGATTCAAACTTGATGCCAAGATAAGAGAACATATTTTTATTGGCTATAGTCAAGATCAATTTGGCTATAGATTTTATGATCTGATTGCAAAGACACTTGTCAGGAGCTGTGATGTTGTATTTGTTAAAGAATAGACCATTAAAGATATTGTCAAAATGAAGAAGTATGCTCCTAATTCCAATGATGACTCATCATATTTGGAATTAATTCATCCAACATCAGTGCCAAGACAAGTTAGAGATGAAGACCAGTTTTATTCACCAGATGAAGATAATGCTCCCATAGAAAATGATGTTGTTCATTATCTAGTACCAACACCTACGGCTTCTCCTATTCCACTGAAAAGAAATGGTAGACTGAGACAACCCTCTACCACATATCCACCATATGAGTATGTAACTTTCACTTATGGGGGAAAACTAGAGAGTTATGAAGAAGGCATGGATGATGAATCCAAACAAAAGTGGATTGAAGCCATGCAAGATGAGATGTAGTCCTTACATGAGAATATAATTTTTAAGCTGATGAAGCTGCCCAAAGGGAAGAGGGCTTTGAAAAATAAATAGGTGTTCAAGATAAAGCATGAAGAACATAGTTCCAGTCCGCAATACAAAGCCAGACTGGTTATCAAGGGATTCAGCCAAAGAAAAGTAGTTGACTTTGATGATATTTTCTCACCAGTTATGAAAATGACATCCATCTAAATTGTGTTAAGGTTAGCATCAAGTCTTGACCTAGAGGTTGAGAAAATGGATGTCAAAACTGCTTTCCTACATGGTAACTTGGAAGAAGAAATATACATGGAGTAGCCAGAGGGTTTCAAGCAAAAGGAAAAAAAAAGGATTATGTTTACAAATTAAAGAAAATCCTCTACCACTTAAAACAGGCACCAAGACAATGGTACAAGAAGTTTGAGTCTCTTATAGAGGAGTAAGACTATAAAAAGACTACTTCAGGCCATTATGTTTTTGTGCAAAAATTTTCTGATAATGATTTCAATATTCTATTGATCTATATGGATGATATGTTGATTGTTGGTTGGAATATTTTCAGAATCAAAAACTTGAAAAAGCAGTTAAGAAAGTCTTTTTCCATGAAAGACTTGGGGCTAGCAGAGCAAATTCTTAGCATGAGTATTATTAGAGACAGAATCGCCAAGAAATTATGGTTGTCACGAAAGAAGTACATTGAGAAAGTACTTCAAAGATTTCATATGGATAAGGCTAAATTGATTAGTTGTCCTCTAGTTAATCATTTTAAGCTAAGTTCTAAGTAGAGCCCTTCTATAGACAAAAATAAGGAAGAGATGGAAAAGGTTTCATATGTTTTAGTAGTTGAAAGTCTTATGTATGTCATGGTTTGTATATAGCCAAATATCGCTCATATAGTTAGGGTTGTGAGTATATTCCTTTTAAATCCCAGAAAGGAACATTGGGCTGTAGTGAAATGGATTTTTAGATATCTTTCAAGTTCTTCCAAAATATGCCTATGTTTTAGAAATGACAAACCTGTGTTAGTTGGATACACAGATGCAGATATGGCTAGCGATGTGGATTTTAGAAAATCCACTTCAACTTACCTGATTACATTTGTAGGGGAACTATGTCATGATAGTCAAAGTTACAAAAATATGTTGCACTATGCACTACAGAAGTAGAGTTAATAGCAACAATTGAAGCATGTAAAGAGTTGTTACGGTTGAAAAAGTTGTTGAATGGACTTACGTTACAGCAAGACAGTTATCAGTTATTTTGTGATAGTTAGAGTGCTATCCACCTTAAAGATAATGCTTTTTTTTCATTCGAGATCAGAACATATTGATGTGAGATATCACTAGATTAGAGATGTAATGGAAAAACAACTACTGCAACTTGAGAAGATCCATATAGAGGAAAATGGATCAGAAATGTTAATAAAAATTCTTCCAAGACAGAATTTTGAATATTGTCGTTTAGTTGTTGGATTAGTGGAGCCTTTCATGTAGTTAAAAGGGGGATATTTGTAGGTTCCATCTATATGGAAAGGGAAGAAAATAAAAATTTTAGGTGCAACCACATTTGACAAATTCATCAAATAAAAAATATATTTTTGTGGCTAAAATTTGGTGAGCTACGTAGCCAATTTATAGCCATATAAGGGAAAGGTAGATTTTCCTATAAGTAGGAAATATTTTTGCCTTAGAGATACACACCAAAAGAAGAGAAGGAAAGCAAATCCAAAGGAACAATTTCCTTTGATGAAAAATAGTATTGTGTGTGTGAGAAAGTGGAGGAGAATATTTTAGAAAAATATTTGGGATATTTTTTCTGAAAGATGAGTGAAAAAATAGTGAGTTTGAGAAATACTTGTGTGTCACTATTTTGGGTTTATCGCAGTTTGTTATATTGCATCTCAATTTGTACCAATTGATTTTATTAGTGGAAGAAATATTTTTGGGAATTTATCCTGTGGACACAGCCCAAATTAATGGGTAATCCATATTAAATTGTCGATGTTATTATTTTACTCTATTGAATTTATCTTATTTTTACCTGATGTGCCCCAACACCAACGACCCACTACTGCTACTACTAGTAGTGCGTCTCTTGCCAGCATACCCACTATCGGAGCCGAGCTAGAAAAAAAATCTTATAGGGCTAAAGATTAGTTATTGTGAAAGTATGAGCCCAATTAGGTTAAAAGAAACATTTAAACTTGTATAGTTTTTAGGTAAGGCTATCAATAGATCAATATAGCTATCTAAGTGTTTACATAAAACTATCTAAATGTTTACTTGAAGTCTCTATTTTCTGAAAAATAAACTTCAAGAAACCCCTATATATAAAGTTTAGGTCATCACTTTAGTGTGTGTGTGTGATTATTGATGAATTCTTGTATGTGAGATAACTTTATAAAGTTTTTTAAGAGAGCCAAGTCTACTTCTTGATCATGTAAGGGTACTTGAGGTATTGATCAAGACTCGAGTGTATTACAATTGGTAAATTATTTAAGAACCTTTCTTGTAATCAGATTATTTGTAATAAAAGTGGATTTAAACTTGTTGGTTCTATGTAGAAGTAAATTTCACACATTATGAAGGAAAGCCACGTTAAAAATCTGTGCATGTTCTTTGTTATGGTTGTTTATTAGTTTCTTCTAGTGTATTGATCATTGTTGTGTTCTATAATTGTGTGTTCAGTAATTGGTGATTAGTGATCAATATCTAACAAAGTTTTATCATAGTAATAACCTTGAACAACATAAGAAGGTTACTTCAGTTTTTTTGGTGTCAAGATTCTCGAATTATAAGAATCATTCATCAGGGGAAACAAAAAAAATGGAAACAATCAAGTACGAGATAGATATAGATTTGAGGATTATTCATTGACAAGGCTTTTGAGGAAAACTTCCTTGCTAATACAAAGTAAGATGTCAAGAAAACCAAGATGAATAAGGATAGTAGTTGTATTTGGCTAATAATGTACTATGGAAAATACAAGACTTGCATACTACAAAGGAGATTTGAGCAAGATTGAGTAAATTGTATGATTACAAGATACTCTCTAATAAGATTTTCTTGAAGGAATGTTGCTTGGATTCAAGATGGATCAAATAAAGGCACTAGACTACAATATTGATCAATTTAAGATAATCAATACACAACTTGCATATCTTGACAATAAGGTGGATGTAGATGATCAAGAAATTGTCTTGCTAAATGCTTTACATGAGTCCTATAGTGACATCAAGTAAGGCATGGAAGAAATGAAATTGGATTTTGTAATATCCTCTCTAAAATCTATTGAACTCGAACACAAGAAATAAAAGAAATATTAAGAGGTATATGAGGGCTTATATGTTAGAAGAAGGCCTGAAAAAAGAAATGGAAATAATAAGGGAAAAAATAGTCCATATCTAAGCCAAAGAACAAGAAGAATTTGAGATGTTTTATATGTCACAAGGAATGCCACTTTAGACAAGATTACCCCATAAGAAAAGGAAAGAACTCTAATTGTGATGGAAACACTATAGATGTTCAGATGTGATGGTTGTAAGTGATAGATAATGAATGGGTGATGGATTCATGGTGCTCATTTCACATGTGCCCAAACAAAGGCTGGTTTCAAAAATTGACATAAGCAAAAGGAGATGAAGTTCTATAAGCAACAACCATAAGTGCAAGGTGAGAGGTATAGGTGAAGTGAAACTAACTATTTTTGATGGCACAACAAAGACCTTGATAGATGTAATGTATGTTTTAGATCTTAAAAGGAATCTCATTTCCTTGGGAGCACTAGATTATATAGGATGTTCAATTAATTTATACCAAGGTGTTATGAAGGTAATCAAGGGCTCAATGTTTTGTCTAAAAGGAATGAGGTTAGGACACATTAGTGGGAGAGGTAAAAGGAATCTCATTTCCTTGGGAGCACTAGATTATATAGGATGTTCAATTAATTTATACCAAGGTGTTATGAAGGTAATCAAGGGCTCAATGTTTTGTCTAAAAGGAATGAGGTTAGGACACATTAGTGGGAGAGGACTATTAGAGTTGAGTAAGAAAGAACTCATAAATAGGGACACGATAATGTCAATTGGAGTATGTGAACATTACATCTATGGAAAGAAAACAAGGGTAAAATTTGGGATTGGAAAACACATAACTAAGGGAATATTGGATAACATACATGCAAACCTATGGCGAACTTACTAGTTTCCTCCATAGGTGGTAGCAAGCACTATCAAGGCATAATCGATGATTTTTCAAGGAATGTATGGACTTGTATACTTAGAAGTAAGGATGAAACCTTTAAAAAGTTAAACACTTTGAAAGCATTGGTAGAAAATCAAACTGGAAGAAGGATCAAAATTTGTAAGACTAATGATAGGTTAGAGTTTTGTAGCTCTGAGTTTGAGAAGCTTTACGAGACCTATGCCATTCAAAGACATAAGATAGTTCTAAGGACTCCTCAACAAAATGAACTGGTGAAAAGAATGAACATAATTATTCTAGATAAGGTGAGATGCATACTATTTGATTCCAAGTCACCAAAACGTTTATGGGTTGAGTCTGTTCAAACAATAACTTATCTCATCAATAGATCACCTTTCTTTGCAATTAATTTCAAAACACTAGAGGAAGTTTGGGAAGGAAGACCTCTGGATTATAGTAACCTTAAGATATTTGGATGTATTGCATATTCCCACATAAGTGAAGCGAGGTTAAGACCTCGAGTAATGAAGTATGTATTTATAGGATATCTAGATAGAGTCAAAGGATATAGGCTTAGGGATCCAGTCAGTAAAAAGTTTTTCAACAGTAAGGATTTGAAAATTTTAGAAGATGTTACTCTTGACATTTTTAGGGTATTGAAATTGAGATGCTAACTAATGTTATCTCAAGGCCAAAATGATGTTGATCTAACTAAACCTACACTAGAAATTGAAGATCAAGAGAAAGATCTGTCACAAAAGGTAACCAACATTGAGCTAGATTTATAGAATTATTCATTAGTGATGGATAGATTAAGAAGAATTCCTAAACCAATTCTCAGGTATGACAATGTTGATTTAGTAGCTTTAACCTTTATGTTAGTAAATTTATTATTAACACTAGACCAAAGACTTATAAAGAAGCTATGGCAACTTTAGATGCTATAAAATGACAATAGGCAATGACTAAAGGAATGTGTTCACTGATGAAGAACAAAAATTGGGTGCTGGTTGTGAAGCCACAAAAGGCTAGACTAGTAGGTAGTAAATAGGTGTTTAAAAAGAAAGATGAAAGAAGGAATAGAACTTGCAAGAAACAAGACTAGAGTGGTTTCTTTGATGTACTCACAAAAGGAAGGAATAGATGATGAGCGCTTAAAAAATACTAATATTTTTTGATTTTATTACACTTAAATGTAATAAATATATTTAAATATGCATGATTTTATCATTATTTAAGTAAATCTATATGTCCAAAATCATTAATATTTTTATTATATTTTAGATATTTTTAGCTTCACAAATATATATTTATCAATACATGAAGCATAACACTTGAAGCACTCATTTACACCTCAGAAGCTTAAAAGAACAATACATGTAAGCCTTACATGTAAAACTAGTTAGTATGTAGAGGGTGCAAATCAAGAATGAAGTGAAATATTGTGTGCCGTGGTGAGGATTATTATGGGCCACAATGCACCCCTCAATACATGTATTTACTGGACACAAAGTTCATTCTATGCCGCGACATGAAAATATTAGGACATGGCGTGATCTATTTAGGGTAACAATTGACAAACCACTATAAGTCTCGGGCCACGATATTGTATTAATGTGAGTCACGATGCGCGAACAATAATTTGGCCAAAATCCTCCGTACCCAACATCTCCTTACAAATACAACAATTTCTCTTAGGTATAATTTGAGCTTTCATATTAGAATTTTTTAGCAACTATCTTTAATTTTTAGGTTTAGTGTAGAATTTAGGTTAACCATTCCATCACCATGTACAGATACTAAAAGAAAATCCTCTAATTGTAAAGATGATCTAAGGATTTAAAAAAGGTAGTTATAGCCTATTATCTGTAATCATTTTTATCAAGAAGGAATAATTTTATTGTTATATCTTTTATTTCTCTATGTAATTTGATATCTTTTGCATTTGAATCAAATTTTGTTAATTTAACTATGATTAACTAATTATGTTATGAGATTTTAGTAGTTTTTTCCTCTGATGATTGAAAGAATAGTTTTATGATTTGAATAAATACAAGTTTTATTTATTTATTGTTTATATTCTTAAAATCTTTAATTATAAATCAATGGTAGACCAAATCTTGATTTGTAATTAAAGAAAATATTTTAGAATTAGGCATTACAAAAACCATCTGTGTTTAATTATGCATAAACACTATTATAATTTACCTAAACACACAAATAAAGAAAATAACATACATATGTAAAAGAAAACAAATGAATTAAAGGAAACAATTAATATGAAAATACACAACTTAATAAACAAAATAAGGGCACATTATTTATAAAAAAATTAATGTTTTCTTAATTTGTGTAACTTTTATTACCTACCATCCCTAACCTAAAATCTACATTGTCCTCAATATAATAAACACAAATTGTAAAAAGAGAAGGGATACAAAAGTTACCAAATTGCTTTATGTGTTAATGATTTTGATGTATAACGCTAGTTGCATCCAACATCATATTTGAATCATACAAATAGGTACTCTAACACATCTTAACATGTAATTATTTTATGCAATAAAATAAAGTAAGTGCTCATAAAAGAAAATAAACGAAATTAATAAAACAAACTAAATTGCTTAAAATAAAATAACTTTGAATGTTATTTGTGTCTTGAAATCCAATAGTTCTACTACTCCATGTGCAAATACTTGGACTATTTTGAATGGTCCATTCCATCTTGATCTCAGTTTTCCTAGACACAATCTTAGACGATAGTTAAACAAAATAACTTTCATTCCAGGGTGAAGAGTTTTAGGAACTAGCATCTTGTCATGATAGCACTTAGTACGTTCTTTTTATAATTTGGCATTCTCATAGGTTTCGTTCCTAATTTCTTCCAACTTATTAAGATGGAGTAACTGTTTTCTCCTACTTTATCTAAATCTATGTTTAACTCTTTAATTTCCTAGTAAGCCTTGTGTTCGAGTTCAAAGGAAAGGTGGCACAATTTTCCAAAGATTAATCGGTAAGTGCTCATCCCAATAGGTGTTTTTTAAGTTGTGCGGTATGCCCATAAGGCATCATTCAACTTAAATGCCTAGTCCTTTCTTGAATGATGTAAAATGTATTATAATATTCCCTTGATTTTCCTATTACTTACTCTTCCACTAAACCAGATGTTTGAGGATGATATGAAGTAGCTACTATATGTGTGATTTTGTACTTTTTTAAGTACTCCATCAAAGATCTTGTTACAAAAATGGCTACCTCAATCACTTATTATAGCTCTAGGAATTCCAAACCTACTGAATATTGAATCCTTCAAGAATTTTACAACAACATTAGCATAATTGGTTTTAGTGGGGATAGCTTCTACCCACTTGGATACATAATCCACAACAACCAAAATATATTGAAAACCATTAGATAGGGGGAAAAGACCCATAAAGTCAATCCCTCATACATCGAAGAGTTCAACAACTAAATTAGATGTCAAAGGAATTTAATCTATTTTGCTTATATTGCATGTTCTTTGACATCTATCACATTATGCACAAAACATATTAGCATCTTTAAAAAGAGTTGGCCAAAAGAATCTAGACTGTAATACCTTACGGGCTGTCTTTTCACCACCAAAATGGCCCCTATCATGAAGTTAATGACAAAAAGTCAGAATGCTCTTATGTTCTTCTTCAAATACACATCTCTAGATGACTTGATCTTGACCAATCTTGTATAAATAAGGGTCATCCCATAAATAGTCCTTAATAGTTTTAAAAAACATTTTCTTGTCTTGATATGAAGTGTTAGGATGCAAAACACCAGTGACAAGATAGTTTAAAATATCAGCAGACCATGAGTTTGGACCTATTGAAAATAATTGTTCATCAGGAAAGGTTTCAACTATATCTTCATTGCTCTCACCTTTAAGAGAATTGAAGTCAGAAATCAACCTAAACAAATGGCCAACTACTAAGTTTTCACTACCTTTCTTATCCTTGATTTCTAGGTCAAATTATTGTAAGAGTAAGACTTACCTGATTAATCTTGGCTTGGCATTCGGTTTACTTAATAGGTATCTTAAAGCAGCATGATCAAAATTCACAATCACTTTAGATTCTACTAAATAAGACCTAAATTTGTCTAAAGAAAACACTATAGCCAAGAATTCCTTTTTAGTGGTGCTATAATTCATTTGGGCATCATTGAGTGTTTTGCTAGCATAGTAGATGACATGCAAACACTTATCCACTCTTTGTCCCAAGATTACTCTAATAGCATAATCGGCAGCGTCACACATTATTTCAAAGGGTAAAGACCAGTTTTGTACCATGATAACAAGGGCAGATGTTAGTTTCTCTTTCAAGGTATTAAAGACAATAAGGCAGCCATCGTTGAAATCAAAATAACATATTTTGATAACAAGTTACATAAGAGATGACTTATTTTAGAGAAATCTTTAATAAATTGTCTATAAAATCCTACATGTCCTAAGAAGCTTCTTATCCCCTTCACAGATGTAGGAGGAGGTAGTTTGGAAATCAATTCAACTTTTTCCATATCAACTTCAATACCCTTGTTTGAAATTATATGTGCTAACACCATCCCTTATTTAACCATAAAATGAATTTTTCTCCTAACTAAGGGTTAGATTATATTCAATGCATCTTTCAAAAACCAAAGTTAATTTATGTAAGCAATCATCAAATGAGTTCCCAAAGACAGAGAAATTGTCCATGAAAATCTCAATGAATTTTTCCACCATGTCCGAGAAAATAGACATCATGCATCTTTGGAAAGTGGTGGGGGAATTGCATAACCCAAATGGAATTCTTTGAAATGAAAAAGTCCCAAAAGAACATGTAAATGTGGTCTTTTCCCAATCTTCTAGTGTTATGGGTACTTGATATTATCCGAACAATCCTTCTATAAAATAGTAAAATTCATGCCCAACTAATCTTTCCAATATTTGATTAATGAATAGGAGAGGAAAGTGATCCTTTTTAGTATATAAATTCAGTTTCTTGAAATCTATACACATTCTCCATCCAGTGATTATTTTAGTGGGAACTAATTCACTTTTGTCATTTTTAACAACTATTATCCCAAATTTCTTAGGTACCACATGCACTGGACTAACCCACTTACTATCGAAAATAGGGTAGATAATTCCTTCTTCTAAAAATTTAAGAATTTCATTCTTAACTACCTCTTGTATGTTTGGATTTAGTCTTCTTTAAGCCTCTCGTAAGGGTTTAGCACCATTATCTGAGTTGATCTTATGAATACACATCGTAGGACTAATGCCTCTTATATTTCTCATACTCCAACCTATAGTTTTCTTAAACTACTTAAGCACTTTTATAAGTTCCATTTCTTGGGTTTTGGTCCAGGTTGAAGAAATTATCACTTGATAAGTTTCTCCTTCTCCCAAAAACACATATTTTAAGTGCTCAGGTAAGTCTTTGAGTTCAAGTTCAAGTGGATTGGCCTCTTTACTAGATGGAGAATTGGGTATATTTAAAAGTGTACTAGATTTTTCATTAGTTCATCACTGTCTAGTCGTTCAAGGTACCCCTTAATTTCCTCATCTAAATCTTCTTCGACCTCTTCAAGTGTAAGAATAGTTTTAAGCTTTCCTTCTATTCTAGTTCAGGAAAAGGTACTTTGGAAAATATTATCCAAAGGGTCAATATCGAATATTTCATCAATGGTAGAAATAGAAGGAAATGGTGAAGAATCAAAAGCTTTAAAATGAACAATCTCTCCTAAGATTTTCATTGTCAAATTTCCATCTTGGACATTAATAATAGTCTTAGTAGTTGTCATAAATGGTCTACCAAGTAGTATTATGTGCTATCTATCCAAGCCTAGATTTTCTTGCATATCCAGAACCACAAAGTCAATAAGTATTATTAGTTTGTCTACCTGTACCAACATATCCTCTACTATTCCCTTTGGATACTTAAGAGATCTATCTACAAGTTAAAGGGACATAGTTATGGGTTTTAAATCTCCTAAATCAGGCTGTAAGAATATAGAGTAGGGCATCAAGTTTATACTAGCACCTAAATCAAGAATTGCTTTAACAACCTTCCTATCCCTCATAGTTATGTTTATTATAAAACTTTTAGGGTCTTTCAACTTAGGGGAAGTTTGTGGTCAAGTATAGCGCTAGAAATTTCTGATACTACTACTCGCTCATTCAAATCAAACCTCTTTTTCTTAGTGTTCAACTCTTTGAAAAACTTAGCATAGAAGGGCACATTCATGACCACTTCTAATAATGGTAAATTGATATTTATTTTAGAAAGCATGTTAAAAAGATCATAGAATTGCTTATCTTGTTTGGATTCTTTTAGCCGATATGGAAAAGGTACTTGTAGTTGGTATGGTTCTATTGTCTTTTGAATGTTGGGAATGTCAAATGATTCCCCAATGATTTTTTCAGAAGGCTTGTTAAGTTTAACACTTGTCTCTCCTTTTTGCAAGACTAGAATATCACCTTCTTTGTTACCTAAACTACAAGGTAGATCTTTAGAGATTTTAGGTAAACTATTATTGATTACCTTACAACTTTGAAGGGTTCTTACATCCTTCGATTGTTCTGGTTGACTGGGAAACTTTCCTGGTTCTTTCTTTTGCATTTGTTCAGCTAGTTTCCCAACTTTAGATTCAATCCTTTTAGCCGAAGCCTCCATGATGATCAACCTTTGATTATTCATCAATTTTTTGTTGCGACTAACTTGAATAAAAGCATTCAAGTTATCCTCTAGGGTTGGTTTAAAAGAATGACTTGATGGGTAAGGGTAGTTTTTATTTGGCCTTAGTATTTGACATTAGGTGTAGGCTTGGTAATTTCTTTGTGTCCAATGATGGTTAGGGTGATTAAAGGTGTTTGGATGGTACCTTTGAAAGGATTTGACTTCCTCTATGGAATCCACACTAGAATCACAAGTATATAATCAATTACGAGTATCATGCCCAATTGAAAAACACACTTCACACAACTCTTGATTTGGCATTTGGTGGGTAGTGAGCAGTTGCACTTGCTTAGTCAATTCAGCAAGTTGCAAGGTCATCTCATTATCGGAACCAACTTCATTGACTCCTGCTCTCCTTCTAGTACTTCTTTGTTGGGAATCATCACCCAACAGATCATAAAGATTATAGGTTTCCTCTGTGGTCTTTTCTCCCACAGCACCTCTAGTAGCATTATCAACTATGTATTGACTCTACAATGTCAATCCATCCTAAAATAATTGGTTCTGTAGTTGTAATGCAAAGCTATGATGAGAACATTGAATGAAAAGGAGTTTGAATAGTTCCCAAGCTTCATGAAAGGGCTCTTCATCCGTTTGAGAAAATCTTTCTATCTTCATCCTTAGATCAGTAGTCTTTTGATGGGAATAGAACCTATCCATAAACTTTTCATAAATTGCCTCACAAGTTGTTAGAGAACCAAACTGTAGAGTAATGAACCATGGCCAAGCTTTATCCTTGGGGGTGTAAGGAAAACACCTCATCCTAAGCTGATCTTCATTAATTGCCTACAATAGAAAGGTTTGGACAATAGCATAGAATTCTCGAATGAAATGCAAAATGTCTTCATTAGGGACACCATAAAAGGAAGGTAATAACAAAGAATAATGAATCTTTTTCAATTCATAGTTCCTTACAACCTTTTGTAATTGTATGCCGGAAGTTACATTGCCAATGATTGACATTATATAGCCTTTCATCATTTTCTGCCTATCTTCAACATCTCTCATGACAATTTGTAGTTGAAATTGATCCTTCTCTTGTGTATCAACATTTAGCTTCTAAACAATAGTAAAAGTCTCTAAAAAAGATTTCTCACTTGACAAAATGTATAGGCTTAAAGCATAAAGATGCAAGGAACCTAATTTTTTTTAATTTTTCATTTTTTAGAGTGAAAATCTAAATTAATTAAGTTAAAAGAAAATCTAAGTTAAATTTTTTTAATTTTTTTTATGCTATATTTAAAGAATTGGCACAATTTTTGAAACAAACAAATTTCTATTATTTCATTTGAATTATATTACACACATTCATAAAACAAAATAAACTAAAACAAAGGAAGATACAATAATGGATGACCTTACACTAAGGACTAAAATTTATCATCTTCTAGTAAGACGTTGCTTGGAGATTGCAGAATTATAAACTCAATGTCTCCTCTTCATTGAATTTATTTAATCTCATTTGACCATTCAATTAGTCTTTGCTTTTTTTTTGCAAATGCTCAACTAACTATTCCACTTAAACTTCCACTTTTTTTATAGAAGCTTCCACCGAGTCCAACCGTTGATTGGTTTTAGACTGGTTATCTCTACAAACTCGAATAAAAGAATTCAAGTTGTCTTCTAGGGTTGATTTATTGGGAATTATTTTTGGAATGGGCTAGTGGAATTGCTGCCCTCACTAATTTGAGCTCTGGGTGAAAGGAGGGTTATTTTGCCTCCAGGAGAAGTTGGGATGATTTATCCACCCAAGATTGTAGGTATTTGAATTGGGGTCAAATACATTAACTTGTTCAGCTCCAGTTGATGCTTCTCCTTGATATGGACAGGCTTCAGTACCATGTCCCATGTTGCTACACAAACCATAATGTTCATTGTTGGTGTTGGTTTGCGTAGTGAGAAGGGAAACTTGCTTGGTCAATTGAACAAGTTGTTGTTGAACTTTATTGCTGGAATCGATTTCATTAGCTTTTCTCACTCGTGATATTTTCTACTCAGAATTAGCACCCAACATCTCAAAAAGGTTGTACATCTTTGAGGTAATCTTTTCTCCCATTGCTCCTCCAGCATCACTGTTGATAATGAAATGGAATTCCTGCGTAAGTCCATCGTAAAAGAATTGGTTATGCAACTATAAGGGAAAGCTGTGATGAGGGCATTGAGTGAGAAACATTTTGAACCTATCCCAAGCTTCATAGAATGGTTTTCCTTCCATCTGAGAAAAAGTAGCAATCTTTCCTCTTAGTTATGATGTTTTTTGGTGGGAATAGAATTTTCTCATGAATTTATTGTAAATGTCCTCCTATGTCATCAGAGAACCTAGGGGGGTGACATTAACCAAGCTTTGGCCTTGTCCTTCAAGGTATAGGGAAAACATCTCACTCTAAGATGATCCTCGTTTAGAATACCGAGGGGGAAGGTTTGGATTGTGGCATAGAAGTCCCCAATGAGGAAAGAGAATCTTCATTAGGTAGTCCATAAAATGAAGCATAAAAAAGTGAATATTTTTCAATTCAAAATTTTGAGCAGCCTCACCCAGTTGGATAGCGGCATTTTTCGTGCCAATTATTGGTCTTGCAAATTCCTTCATGGTGGTTTCCCTAACATATTGGTTTTCTCTCACTTCTTTTGGTTCCGGTAAAGAATTAAGGTTTGGTTCTATGTTTAGCTCAAAAATAGGCTGATGGTTAGAATCTAATCTTGTGGGTAGTTGTTTAAATTTATGAATATTATATATATATGGTGTAAGAGGGTTTCCTAAGGATCTCATACCACGCATAGACTATTAAAAACGCAAATTTAAAACACCTGTCAAGAAAAATAATAAAATAACCATACAAAAATTTAGAGAAAATTGACATAGTATTTAATACAAAAATACTAGACAAATAAGTTAAACCCTAAGTTAAATAACATAATCAATATTAACTGAGAGTGTTCTCAAGAAAAAAATGGTGGGATAAAGCCTCTTTAAAAACAATCATTTTAGACAGAACAACGTTCCCAGGAAAGACTAGTGACACAAAGGCTTCTAAAAACTAGTCTCTTAGACAAAACTCTCGTAGATTTTTATTTTTTTTATGCTATTACACAATTATTTTTTTAATTTTATGAGCTTAATTTTCAATTTTTTTTAATAAATGAAAGTAAATTTTTATTTGATTAAATATTTTTTTCGTTTTTTTATTTTCAAGACTTTTTTATTTTTTTAAATTTAATTTTAAAAAAAATATTTTAATTTTTTTAAAGTTAAATTAATTTTTAAATTTTTAAATTTTTTTAGATTTTTTTATTTTATTTTTTTTTAAATAAATTTAATTTTTTCAAATAAATTAAACTTAAATTATTATTAATTTTTTTAATGTTATTTTAAATTTTTTAAATTTTATTTATTTTTGAATACAAAATAAAAAAATCACAATTATTTACAACACAAAATGTTTTTGAAATTTTGATAAATAATTTAAAAATGTTATTTCTTCCTCACCAACTATGCCAAAAACTTGATGAGCAAAACCAACATCGACGATCTTGCAAATACTTTGGTTTTATATATGTAAAACTCTTGCAAGTGTACGAATCATTTTATAAAAAATGACAAGTATACACCCAAGGACGATCTAAAGAAGAAATATATGTGATTTTTAATTTATTATTCAAACTTTTAAAAACGAAATTAAATTCTAAATATCCTGTCACGATATTTTAGATTTTTGTATTTCTAATCTAATAACATAAAAACAAACATAGATATGGATTCAATAAAAATTTATGCAAAATTTTATCATTTATAATAATGGAGTATTTATGAATATAATAAATAAGTTAATTATGCTTGCTCATATTATTTAGATTATTAAAAATATAAATTGATATTTATTGATTCTCTCTTTTTTTATATGAATATCATATTTGGTGAGGTTAGATATTTTTTGTTAATTAAACAAATCAATTAACACCTATATGTGGGGTCGATAACTAATTTGGTTAAGTAAATTAATTCTTTTTTTCCTAATTAGAGATTGAAAATGAACCATTTAAATGACACCTTTGGTGGAGTTAGACAATTTAAAGTTTATTCAAGGTGTCCAAATTAAACCTAAGAATCTAATTATCCGAGTACTAACTTTCAAGTTTTAAAACCATTACTGAAAATATGTTGTTAATACATTTTCGAATTATAGTTCTTATAAAACTTTTGAAATAGAGCTTCATTCTAACTACCAGGTGATTGTACCAACAAATAAAAGAGCATTACTCTAATTCTGGCCGGATAATTAAACTTTAAAATCTAATTTTCAGATTTAAGTTTGTAATAAAAAATAATATATTTCTCTCTAATATCTTTAATATAAAATCTTGAATAAAAACAAAATTAATTCATTTTATAGAGATTTTTACCTATTTAATATTTCGCAAGCATAAAAGCATAGTTCTTATATCATGTTTACAAACAGCCAGCCATGTTATATTTAATTTGTTAAATTTAATCACAGATAGATTAAATATAACATATAAGAATAAAACATAAAAATATTGTAAAGAATAAGATTCCTTATAGAACCTTGATGCTAATTCCATTTCTAGAAAACCTCCAAACAGATTTGCATTTCTATTTATTGAATCAAAAAGCTAGAAATTTATAAAAACATAGCTAGTTCTAAAAAAAAGAACTTAGAAACTAAAAAATAAAAAAACTAAGAAATAGAGAGAAATAAAGAGACAAGATGTTTTTTAGGTGTGTTTTGTGTAATGGGGGAGATGGAGTATTTATAGGTGAAGAAAAGGAAAAAAAAGTGGAAAAATGATAAAAAAAAAAATGGGTAAAAACGTGTAATAGACGGACGTTGATGTTAGAACTGATGCATAATGGACAAATGCTGATGTAAGTGTTGGTGCAAGCAATGGTGTGCACGAATTTTCCATGTTGGGGATCGGATGGGCGTAGTAGTGTGCGCAGGTTCGGCGTTGTTCGAGCGGATGTGCACAATTGGGCACATATGCTCACGTGAGTTCGGCGTTGTTCAGGTGGTGAGCACAAACTTCGGCAATGCTTGGCGTGCTGCGTGCAATTTTGTCTTTTATGATATTTTTTATCTTTTTGACCCATTTTGTCCAATTTTTCATCTTTTTTGACTTTTTTTCAATTACTTTCTCAATATATATGTGATGTATTGTCTCTAGTATTTTTTTTTAGTCTTTAAGTTATTTTTTTGAAGCAAAAATACCCAAAAAATAATAAAAAATACTCGTGATTTTGAAAAGATAAATTTGTATAAAAATATGATAAAATCATAAAAATATAAATCTTTTTAATCAATTAACATATATAAAATCATGATAATTTTAGTGATTTTTAAACACTTATCAGTGTTTCACCTACCTAAGCCCAAGACCATGATGAAGCCAAATTAAGTAAACAACCCATAGAATAATCGTAACTGGTCTCATGGTGGAGATTTACGAAAGAGTGATCTCAATTACGATGTTTATAAGAAGCAATTAATTAAGCTTTCACAGTTTTTATGTAAGGCTTCAAAGGAATAGTATAACTAAGTAAGGCGTCATATAAAGTCTTAGTTTTATGAAGGATGGGCTTCAAAAAAACTAGGGAAATAATCAGATGCACTAAGATGCATAGGAACCCAATTTAAGGCCTCTATATATAAAGTTTGGGTCATCACTTTAGCGTGTGTGATTACTGATGAATTCTTGTGTGTGAAATAGATTTATACAATTTTTTAAGAGAGGTAAGTGTACCTCTTCACATTGCAAAGGTACGTACTTGAGATATTGATAAAGACTTAAGTGTATTGTAGTGGGTAAATTATTGTACAAACCTTTTTTGTAATGAAGTTGTTTCTAATAAAAGTGTATTGGAACTTGTTGGTTCCATATGGACGTAGACTTCACACATTGTGAAGGAGAACTACGTTAAAAATCTATGCATGTTCTTTCATATTGTTATTTATCAATTTTCTTCTAATGATGTGATCATTGTTGTATTCTCTGTTTGTGTGTTAAGTAACTAGTGAATATTGATCAATATCTAACAGTTATGTCATATTATCTTACAAAACTTTTTTTATAATCAAATGGAGAGATTTTATTTAATTTTTTAAGTTGCTGCATCTTTTTTAAGAACTGTGTGAATCTAGACCGATTCAATTTCAATCCATGTAACATAATTCGGGACTATAAGACCAAGTTTAGTTAAATTATGAATAGCAAAGTTCTTTCTTCGTCGACAAAAGTTACATAAAAAGGAGGTAGTTGAAGAAATTAAAAGTTTATTATCCTTCACAACATGTCACTCCACTAATAATAGAATTGAAGCATTATTTACTAATTGCACAACTTGCAAGGAATCTGACTCCATGATCACTCTTTAAAAGCCGATATCCAAACTAAATCTTGAACCATACCAGATAGCTCAAAATGCAGCTGCTTGGTGTGTCATCCGTGCCAATATCCTATCTACAATAGCTCTCATTACCTCCCCTAGATGGTTCTATATAACACATCCCAATCCCACCATCCCTTGCTACCCGACTATAGTAGCATCCACATTTAGTTCATAACAGCTTTATGAGTGCTATTTTATATATATTGTTTTAGATATAAATTCTTTTACATTTAAACATGTTTTATTATCATAATGTGTTAAAATTATTTATTTTATATTTATTAAAAAAATATTAATTTTTTAGATTTTTGAAATTTTTATTATTATTTTTGAAATTTTTTAGATCAAAAAGATTAACTTAAAAAGATCCGTTGATGAACGAAAATCCCAATCAACATTCACATATGATTGCGTGTTACATATCGTCCAACCAGTGTGCCACATGGTATCACATCATTCGCTAACTCTAACAAAGCGTATTATGTAGCTCAAACTCACCTAAAATGTGCATGTAACATCCCATATGGTATTCTTCAACCATATTAGGCTAGTGCATGCTACTTACCCTTATGCGCTAGGATTTTACCTCCAAAGGCATTTTTGATGTTTTTTTTATAATTTGACCCATTTTTTCTCCATGACACATGTTATAACAATCTTGCAAAAATCTTTGAAAGAAGATTTAAGAACAAGTTAAAGATTAATATTTTTAGGTTCTTTAACTCCAATAATTCAACAAAATCAAATTCTTTTATCTATTGTTTCTTTATTTATGATGAAATATTTAATTATTTTATAGATTTAAAATTTTTTATGTCTAGTTAAATATTTATTATGATTATGGGAAAGTTTTCAAACCCTAGACTATGTTTTAATTAATTTAATGTTATGATAAGTTTTTGTTTCTATACTTAATTCTTGATATGTTTAATTCTGTATATAAATGTCAAAATTATATGTGTTATGAATTAGAGGTACAATTAGTTTATTGCATGAATATATTTATATATAGTCTAAGATGTTAGTATATAATCACTAATATTTTTATTCAAAATGGATTCTTATAGTTGTTATCATAAGTCGGATTGTGTGTCTACCATAAAGGTTATCAATAATGGCTCTAATCTTGCATAGATATTTTAATTATCAAAATTTTAAAATCTTAATTCAGAATTAAATTTAATAAGTTGACTCAGAATTTAGGTTAGTTTATAATATTATGAATCAATACATAGTAAAAAAATGTGAATTTTTTTTAAGTAAAATTAGACTTTTAAAATCAAAGTTAAGAATTTAAAAATAATTTTAAATTATAAAAATGATTTAAAATCGAAGAAACTAATTTTCATCCTTGATAAGTTTAATTAAATTGCATGTCAATGATAAGAATAATCACATGATTACATATTTTTCATTACTTTCTCACAAAAATAGTGTTTTAAAAATTTACTTTATTTTTATTTTTTTTATCGTTAAAATAATAAAAAAAATTACTAATTTCAATTAATTTACTAACAAATTAATAATTAAAAGTATATATTGTTATCATTAATGTGATTACAATAACCTTACTCTTAAAGTATGTATTATTTGTGTATGATTATGTATACTTAGGTGTGCTCAAGCATGTCAAGTTTTTGAACAGCACACAGGTGGTGGCATAAATTTTGCTGCGGCCTGTATTGGTGCAGCAAAGGCGGACCAGTAGCCGCTAGGTGGAACTCCTCAACCTGCAACATTGCCATACCCCTCACTGCATCAGCCGACCACCCTTTTCTCTCAAATATTGCATTGCACCTGGAACGCCAAACCCAATAAGAAATACCGAACAACACCTCCAATTTCCCATCATCGGCAGCACCCAAGCAATACCAAATAACTTCAAAAACACTCCACCTGTCCACAAGGCGTGATTTATTGATTCGAACCCGACACCACACATGTGGCAACTCGTACCAGGCACTACCTTAAAACGAGCTAATGCAGCGCTACAAGAGATGACATTTTTTAAAACTCTCCACATAAAATGTTTTACCTTGCCCATTACCGTACAAAGGTTAGACTTTTTAAATTAACACTTTATTATAAGCTATTATAAATCTAAAATAAATAAAAGAACAAACAAATTCATGTTATTAAAGTTATACATAATCATATTTAATTAACTAAGTAATTAATTAAAAGTTGATCTAAACAAATAATTAGCGCAATTGAACACGTCTATTTATTCGCGTCAAAATGAGAACTAAATTATAATATATAATTGAGATATTCAATGTAAGATAGTAATT
Source organism: Hippophae gyantsensis (assembly GCA_030763125.1). NCBI lineage: Eukaryota > Viridiplantae > Streptophyta > Magnoliopsida > Rosales > Elaeagnaceae > Hippophae > Hippophae gyantsensis. The sequence goes on from CM061036.1 coordinate 29,699,507, forward strand.
AAAAACATATCTTAATTAATAATTTAAAATTAACAAATAAAAAGAAAAATGATCAAGAAAAAAAATTAATAATAGAAAAGTAAATATTAAAATTTTTATATATAAAAGACTTTAAATAAATTAAAAAATTATTGAAAGAAAATGTATAATATTACATAATGTTAAAATTAAAAAAAATATATCATCAAAAATTTTGATGGGAGGAATGAAAAATAAATGGAGTTCTATTACTATATATATATTAATTATTACATGTATAAAGATGATAAAATATTATAAAAATGAATGGCTCTATAATTTTTTTTTTAAATAAAAAATTTCATTCATAGAAATTAAATATACAAAAAATCCAAACAATGGACAAATATATTATAATACGAGCACCCTTCTCTATCATTCTTGTATTAACACTAATAATATTAACCTTATTTAATATCTTTTTGTTTGCATAAATTGTTATAATAAATACATCAATATCTTCAACTAATTTTATTGATTTCATGAACTTAGTTATCAAAGTATCATCATCTCTAATAAATAAAATATCAAATCTATTTCTAAGAATAAATCCAAATAAGAAAATGTGAAAAAACAATAACAAAAACATGCCAACAAATCACGCTAAACAAAGTATATCTATGCAAAGAAATATCATCATAGATATAGATTTAGTTAGAAAATATCTCCAATCGGGGTTTGTTTTATTTAATTAAAATAAGAAATAAATAAAACTTACCTGGAGAGAGAGAGAGCTAACTTTAGTAGGAGAAAAACTATCCACTTGATGCATAAAATGTAAAGAAGAAGATGATGAACATAAACATGAACATGAACATGAAAAAAGATCCATTAAGGTATTGATAGAAATTTAAATCTTTAGGTAATTAAAGATTCTAAAAGTCGACAACTTAATATGACTTGCAAGATTACCCTTTAAAAGATATATATGTAATTTATATTTATTCTATTTTTTTTATTTTGATTTTTCGTTACATATATAACTAATAATTAACATAAATATTCCCTAAGAAAGTGAATAAAACGTTAGAATAGTGACTTAAATTATTTGTGTTTAAAATTTACTAGTAACATGTAGAATAATAACACACAAAATAAAAATTTGGAAACTATTTTACTAATTTTTTGCAAAAATTTCAACCGGGGCTATAGTCTCTTGTAGCCCCTACTATGATTTGCTTGTGGGGACGTATCACCTAAAAATGAATGGACTAAAGTGTAAATTTTTTTTTAAATAACAAAAGGACATAGACATCACACACCACCTAAACTACCAATGGCACTAGATTTTCTTGAAACTTCTTCCTCAACTGGATGCGCTATTCCTTCATCACTTCTATTTTCGATCTCCATGCCATCGTCATTCATTTTTGTCAATGCACACTCAACGTAGTTTTGGCTTTCTTGAATCACCACTTGGAACTAGTCTTCGATGCATGAGCAAATATATATTGGAACAAGGAGGGATAAGTGTCCTTTCTCATTTTTGATAAATAAATTTTAATTGTAAATAAGTTCATACATAAAATCATGGATTTCAAAATTTTAACTTTTTATCGCTCAAAATTTATAATAAATTCAACAATTTGAACAAATTTATGTTCAAATGATATATATAATTTGAATGTAACATCTTTATTCAATAAATAATTTGAATGATATATATATAATATCCTGAAACAAGTAATAATTAAAAAAAACAAATAATAATATATTTTTATTATTTTTACAATACTCTGAATTTAGACCCTAGATCTATTACTGTGTCCATAAGTATTGGCACAGGAATACCATCAGAGGGGTCATGCCAGCTGTTGAAGAGCTTGAATAGGAGGACATCATATAACAAAGTAGTGGAATTTGGTGGGGTCTTCTAACGAGAAAATTAGGGTTCTTCTGAAATAATTTGGTAGATGACCATTTCAGAAAGCGACACCGAGAGAGATGGAAAGGAGATATCAAACCTTCGTCTGCTAGTTCTTTGCACGTCGTTGGAACTCAGAGGAGCTAACCAGTAGTGGGTCATGTGTGGATCTCAATTGTTCCGGTCGGTTTAGCTCGATATAAATTGTGGGTCTTCTATTGAAATATCAATATTATTAGGACTTAGTGTGGGGTGTTCAAAATTCACCTAATACTAACGTACAAGTTCAAACCAATTCAATTCATATTATTCGATTTTTTCTTTTTTTGGTTTCAAATATTAAAAATCGGCCTAGTATACAAAATTTCATGAGAATAGATAAAACCTATTGTATTATTATTTTATTTATTTTAATTTTTATATTATAGTTTTATTAAATAAAAAATTAAAATTATTGAAATTTATTTGAAATAATTATTTTATTCTAAAGAAGTGTGACGGTATAAGTTATATATTTATTTTAAAAATAATATTTAAATTTTATATTTATTTTTTGTAATAATTTAATTATATTTTATGAAAAAGTGACTGTAGGAACAAATTATCATTTCTTATGTTTTTTAATTTATTTAATATTTTTTTATTATTTCATTTACAGTTTATTTAAGTTAAAACAATATCTATCTAATGTAGTTAAAAAAAATCAAAATAAAAAATTTTACTTTGTCCATATATGTCACTTTTTATAACGATAAGATTAAAATATTATAAAAAATAAATATATGATTTAAATGTTATTTTTGTAATAATTATAAGATCTTGATAGTATTTATCTCTTATTTTATATAATAGATGATTAATTAAATTAGACTTAAATGTAACTTATAAATACAAGTCATAATAGTATTTATTTAGTCACATGAATATTATTAAAATTAAACACTTCTTTATAAATGTAATTTATACTTAATTGATATCAAATTAAATAGTAAAACTTTATTTTAATTTCTACGATGGTTATTTATAATAATTTTCTAACAACTTTTAACATAATATCATAATTGAAGGTCATGATCAAAACTTAATAACCTCAATTCTTGAATTACAAATGTTTGGACTGTATAATGCATAGAGATAACATTTTATGGGGAAGTGATAAATGTATAAAAGTAATATTGGCATTTCTCCTTATAACTTAAGTTTTTAAAAGAATTAATTTTTCAACAATTTTTAACATAAAAGTTATTTTATTATTAAAAATAAAACTTTTAATTAAAAAATACGTATACAATAACTAAGATACTCGGTCCAAATCAATCCAAATTGTTCAATTTGGATTGATTTTATAATTTTCTTGTATCGGATCGGCTCCTAAGTTTTTAAAAACTAACTTTATTATTTTGGTTCTAGCTTTAATGCAAAATCGAACCAACTCATAATATGTATACCTCTAATAAATTGTAACAATTACTTTCCTTAACTATAAGCTTATTTACTTTAAAATATAATTATTTGTAATGATATAATTAAGGGTGTTTTAAAATTATTTGAACTAAACTAATCTAATTAATCTAAACCAACACAACTCAATTTTGTCAATTTTAAAAGATTTTTGGATTGATTTGATTTTAAATTTTGAATAACCAATCAAATATAGGTTAGTTTGATTTTAAAACTTCAAAAACATTTAAAACAAATTGAAGAAAATATGAACATTTTAAAAATAAATAAAATAAAATAAATTTAAAAATGAATTATATATATAACCCCTCATGTGAATCCATCAATGTTTGGGAGGGGGGAGATGCCTATAAATGGACTGAATTCGAGTAATTGCAAAAGTGAAAATATAGCAAGATTTCTATTTGATTATACATGAAAGTGGCGCTTCCTTCGAACCCATTAAGGTGTATCCTAATCTCTTAAGTAAAACTGCATCTGATAGCATATAAATTTTTATTATTCCATTCAGATTCCTTAGATTCTTTCTTCGAGTGGAGTGGTGACATTTCTCTCTCACTCGGTTGAAATTCTTTTACTGCAATTTTTTAAATACCTTTAGTTTTAAATTTTAAAGGTATAAAAGATCGATAGGTCACGTTTTTGTAATTTATATTTGTACTAAAAATCAAAATCAAATGAACTTTTACCCTAATTCAATTATAACATATAATCTATTTTCTTAGTTCATGTTATAATAAGACTAGCACGAACTACTAGTACTCTTTAAAAAAAAATTAACATTACAAGGCTTTCTTTAGTTTTTTCACCTTTTTCTTTAATAAGAAAAAATAATGTTACAATTCATCTTAATCATTTATACGTATAAATTTTTTTATAGTTATATTTATATGTATCATATGGATAAAAATATTCAAATTATTATATGTATATAGATCATATTGAAATTTGAAAACTATCAAACTTATATATTAATAATTATGATATTATATATATATAACTTAAAATTCATAGAATCAAATTTATTTTGATGGAAAAAAATTTATAATTATAATCTATGAAAAAAATAAAAAATTTAAAAACTAATGCAATCAATCTAAATTAATCTAATTTTTTTGATTGATTGGATTGGTTTTATATATTTAATTAATTTAGTTTGATTTTTATTTTTTAAGAATCTATTAAATTAAATTGGTTCAAGTTTTACTTTAAAATCAAAGTAACTTAACTTTACACACCTTAAATATAATAGATAATTTATATATTTAATTTATATTGAATAAAAAAATTTATTAGTATTATTATCTTTAATTATATATTATTTTCAAGTCACGTGGTAACAGACATATCTTAAATTTAGGTATCATTTATTATTGGAGTAGCTAATAGTGCATTCTTTCGTATCCATCAATAATATTGCATTTTTTTAATAAATTATTTTTAAAATAAATATTTTAAAACTATATTTCATTACAATAATTTCTACTAAGGTTGTCATTTTACAATAAGTCAAAATGTCGAGATAAGGGTGATACAACTAGGGATGATAATGTGAAGATAATGCTTTTATTTTGTAAATCTTAATACCAAAATATTTATTTTTTTAATTAAATTATTACAAATTATTAAAAATATTAATAAATTATCGCTTGAATATTATTATCGTTAAATTATTATTTTTATATTTTTTTCACTAAAATATCTTAAATATTTTTAAATATTATCATTAAAATACCGTCAATATATCGACAGAAATTAATATAATATAAAAAATATTGATAAAATATTAAAAATATCAATGAAATTTATTTTTATATTTTTGAAATTTATCTATTTATAAGTGTTAGTAAAATTAGATAATTTATTTAATTATTTAAATCCTTTTAACTAATTATTGTATAATATTTTGAAAAATATTTTAATTAATTGATTAATTTATTAATATAAATATTATAAGTATTTAAAAATAAATATTTTTAATAAAAAATTAGTTTAAAATATAAATAATTGATTATTTTGATGTTTTATAAAATTTTATAAAAAATCTAAATTTTTGATAGAATTTACATAATTTTTGTAATTTTTTATTTTTTATTGATAATAATAATATATTTAATATTTTTATAAAAAATATATCTCGATATTTTAAACAATACCAATAATTTAAACCTTAATAGTAATATATTATATTAGAAGAAATTTATATATTTATAAAATTTCAATATTTAAATAATGAAATAATATAATTAATGTGAGGTATTTTTGAATGCCCCTCTCACTAGCAGTTTCGTAATCAGAAAAGTAAGAAAAGGACAGGACAACGTAAACGACGGGCGATTTTGAATAAAACGCCAAACCTAACCAATCGGCAATCGCATTTTATGAAAACGCGTCAAGTCACTAATCCTTCAACTACCGGATCTGAAAGGGAGAGTATTTATTATTATTATTATTATTATTTTTTGGGTCAAAGAGAAAGAGAGAAATTATGAAGTAATAGATTATGTAACAATCTAAAAAAAATTGATATTTTTATGACAATAAAAACTGAAACAATCTTAAGTTTTTTTATAATTTAATGTTTAAATATTTTTAAAAATAAAAAACTTTATTTTAATATCAGTAAAAGTAACACTAACAATATGACTAATTAATGAATAGTATTATTAACGTTTTAAATTTTATTTATTTTTAATAATTTACTCACTTTAATAAAAAAATTACTCTGGTTCATGGGTGATGTTTACATAATTTAAACTATAATTTTTATTTTAAAAATAAATATTTATAAATAAGGATATTTTGATAAAATCGTGATTTTTTTCTTAATATAAATGATCAAGTTATTTAACTAATTTTATTTTTGACTTTCATAGTAATAAAAAAAATATTTTTATTTTCTTATAATATTAAAAAATAATATATGTTTATTTACATTATAAGAAAATAAAAACTTTTCTTATGTAAATAAACATATATTATTTTTTAATATTATAAGAAAATAAATATATATTTTTATTACTATGAAGGTTAAAAATAAAACTAGTTAAATAATTTGATCATTTATGTTGCGAAAAAAATCACGACTTTATCAAAATAACTTTATTTATAAATATTTATTTTTAAAATGAAAATTATAGTTTAAATTATGTAAACATCACCCATGAACCAGAGTAATTTTTTATTAAAGTGAGTAAATTATTAAAAATAAATAAAATTTAAAATGTTAATAATATTATTCATTAATATTAATATTATTTATAGTAAATTTATTTGTAGGATAAAAATGTATGAATATCATGTGTATAAAAAAATCAAATACACCACTATAAACAATATACTCAAATGGTAGTCGTCACTTCATAAATAATTGATTAGGTAGAAGAACACATGAAAGCAAAAAATAAATAAAATAAGGTAACATCTTAGGAAAAGCACTAAAGAAAAATATGAATGCTTGGCTAAAGTTTTATTACGGGCATTTTGATATTTTTTAATGTTAAGATTGGGAATTTGTATACACCTCTCGGGATAAGCTTTATAAATAATAATAAAATAATATATTTAAAACTTATAATAAAAAATAACACTCCTTATATTAATCTTATATATTTCACTATTAAAAAATAATATGATACTCTTTTCATTTTAAATACTGTTTAATTGGATGCCGTTCAAATTAAACTACAACTATTTATATCCGTTCAATGTTAAACATCTCATATCTCATTTAGTATCTATAATGAACTCATCATACAATATTAAATAATTTCTTTTAAATAGCATCACATCTCATTTAGATTATAACCTTAATGGATTTAATTTTAAATATATATATTATATTTTTTTTATTAAAATCAAATTATAAATAATCAAATATCATATTTTATATTTTTTTATATATATTTATCTTATTTAGGTTCATTAGAGACAAATAAGATATCTCAATTAATACCGTCTTATTACTATTTCATTTCATTATAAATTAAGTGAGATAAAATAAAATAAAATTTAAAAATTAATGGATTTTATCACGAATCTAATTAATATTTCATCACAATTTACAACTCTAAATATCGTTCAATATTATTAGAATATTAAATTTATTGTTATAAATTTTAAATATGTTATTATTTATTTATTTTTAATTTCACAATAATATTTGCTCGACTCCCCTTCAAAAGAAATTGGTTTGAACATTTACTCATATATTTCATTTTTCCTAATCATCATATGTTAAACCAAACTTAACTTTTATCGATGGAAAAAAAAAGTTAAAAAAAAGTCTCTATATAGCATTCCTCAATGGGGAATATATCCTAGTATCCAACGAAGGATACTTCTAGATCACCTAGTTAAGGTGAGAGAACTTTGCACTATAATATTAGAAAGATTTCAAGTCCTGAACACTTACCACTGATTTACGAGGTATAGGTCAATTAACTGAAACTTTAATTCATTCAAGAACTGAAAAGAGTATATAATAAAGTCAATGAATGAGTGTCTTTAGCATTTCAAATGTGTAGTTTATTAGAAGGAAACTTTTCAATCAGGTAATTAACAATCACCTACTACCATAATTTGAACTCATATTCTATAGTATTAGACACTATAAACTTAATACTAAACTACGAGATATTAGATTAGTTATTATTAGGGATGATTTGATTTAAGAGAGATGTAATAAATGATATCAATTGTATGTGGTTCAAGATCATCATTACATATACAAAAAGAACATTACATGGATACGTATCAATTATATAAAAGATACACATCAACATACATCAAAGGGTAAACAAGTAAACATGAAAAACATAAGATGCAACCTAGTGAATAGATCTAGGCTTCAACTTAGACCTGATCCTAATCGACCCTAGATGGTGGAGATCAGATTTAGGTGTAGTCAAGGGTCAACCATCAAACTATCTATGGTACAGTGCATAAGGTCGTACTTAATGCTTAGACATCAAGTCCTCCTATTCTTTTAGCTCGGATTTTCAACCGAGGTGAGCGAGTAATATGTTTGGAAAATGAAACATTTATTTCCCTTGTAACCTTTCCAATGTTTGGAAAATGAAACATTTCTTTCCCTTGTAACCTTTCCAATGTTTGGGAAGTGAAACACCTCTTTCCTCTGTAATCGCTTTCGCTTTCATTTCAAATGTCGAAAATGTTGTCAATAATGATTACATTTGTCACCTGATTGGAATAAGGTATTGTGATGTCATATTTATGGGAGTGAGTTTTTATACACTAATCTATTCTTTAGAAAAAATATTCTCCCAATTCTCCTTATTTATCTATCATTTTTCCTCAGTCTTTAACTTAAAATATATTACGACCCTAAGTTGAATAATAATGGCTCGACTTTTGAATTAATTCTAAGCACAAATCTTATTATAGTGCTTGATTAACTTAGTTGTTGTATGGCTCGAGGTGACAAGATATTATAAATTGTGTATATTGTAGGAGATCTAATGAACATTCATCTGAGTAGTATGGTCCTAATGTGTGAACATGACCTGTAAAAGGGAAAGCACGCATCGTTAATTATTAAGCTATTGTTTTGCCCATTAAACTTTTTCTCAAGTTGAGTTGTTCATTGGGCGTGAAAAGTTGGGCATCATTAATTATGAGGCTAGTGCTTTACTTATCAGGCCCTTATCCTAAAAGAAAATTACTTCATTCTATAGGTAAATCATGGGCTAAGGGTTTAACTTGGTTTTATTTTACGTATATTGGCTATTTTATAGCTTTACTACTTGTATTTGACAACTAGTCGTACCATCTTTTCATGGCAAAAGTAATTAAAAATTTTGTAGTTCATAAATTGTGTGCAAATCCTTTTTTTTATTATTATGATACCAATGCATTTAAAGTTTACACATATTAAAATAGATCAGATCGTATTTAAGATTTTCTAAACCACTGCGATGATTAACTCGTCTTTTACTTCTTTTGAGACTAACCTTTAAGTATGAAGCTGGACATTCTAGCTTCTTAAGGAAAAAATGAGCAATTCGACCATTTTACCTAGTTCATGATCGAGGCAATCAACTCATATTCTATATCTTTTTAAACTACCATTTTAGGCTAATGGTAAGTTACAAAGCTCTTAGCATGTGCTTTCATGTATAAGTCAATTTAACTAGTCAATTCTTATTATGGTTTGTACCTAATGTTCAAGTCTTCTTAATCCTTTAGTTTGGGAACAAGATTGAGGTGAAAGAGTAATCATTACTTGCAATAAATGTCAGTATCTTTTGCAACAAGATTGTCACTTGTGTTTTTGGTTCGTTTTGGTTATAGGTATTTGTTAAAAGTAGTTTGCAATTTTTGGAATGAAAAGATATGAATTTTTACCACCTCACCCTACCACTCTTGACGAGATGTTTGACAAGATGGTTGGGGAAGTATTTGGAAGGTAGAAATTTCGAGTTCTTAAATACCTTCTCATTTATTTTTATTTAGTATCTAGAAAATGTAGTGAATCTTTGTCAAATTGATATCTTTTTTTTGTATTCTGGATCAATAATATCTCGAGTGTTATTTGGTATTAGTGATTCATGATTGTATAAACAAAATTGTACTTGTGAGTGTTGATTAATCGAGTCGATGTTTGCAAGTGGATTGTATGTGAGTCATGTGTCAACTAGGAGTTGTTTGTATACAATTGTTTATTTATGAGAATATCATTGTGAGAAGGAGCTAAATTAAATGCTTTGAGTTCTCATACCTCTTATTGTGTGCAATAAGAGATAAGTTGTTTGAATTTGAGGATAGTCCTCAAGATTGGAAGTAGTTCCCCTTTTAGTTACTGAAATGCAATCATTGATCATACCACATTGGATGGTGTAGGCTTTGGAGAAGAGATGAGTTCGTGTGTTGAACTAGGTCGTTGCGAAAGCAACAAGCAAGAGCAATAATAGGCAGTTAGGATGAAGGTCCTAACTAATAGAGATAATAGTAGTTTTATTTTTCTCAAAACATAATTATTTTATTGTTTAGTGGATTGTTTGATGTTGAATGACTACCTTAAGCAACCCAAGGATGTTACCATATAGATAGGGTTTCTATGTGGGTTTATCTCGTTATATCTGTTGTTATATATGATATGCTTTTGTGTTAGTATAATTTGAGTTTATATTATATATGTCCCATCATACTAGATTTAGACTCTGATTAGAAAACTTATTTATTTTGCGTAATTGCTTGCTTTCTTTTATTTCTTTGTATCATGCCTATAGTTTTCTAATTATTACTTTTGCTTTTTGATCATGCATTTTTAGTGTGAGTCTCTAAGAAGTCTATATCTCCTTATCTTGGTAATGTACTAAGTGTTGGACTCTTTATTGTGGTTTGTTATCCAATATATGATTGTATGTTACGAAAGTACAATCATCATTTACCTCATATGTTTTCACATATGAGGATTTGAAGAGATTGAAAATCCCTTATAGCTTTTCAATATGTATGACTGTCTTGCATGTTGTGTGATGTTTACTATGTTTATGCATGTTGGTAGTCTAGATAGGACTCTGTGAGCACATCGTCACTAGTATGCTTACCATAGTTTCTTATTTTTTTACTGCAAGTTGTTTTATTGGGGATTGAATTGAGAATGTTGTTTTATTCGGGATTGAATTGAGAATGTTGTTTTGTACTAAATTGTGTTAATTACTCAATTTATGTTGTAAGACATGCTTGGTCGAATTCATATAAAGTTCACAAAAGGATTCAATGGATTGACGTTTTTATGCCTCATTTAGGTCTCGATTATCTATTTGAGTCAAAAGAATAATTGATTTTCGTATAATTATTCTTACGTATTGAAACCTTCACAATTCACACATTTTTATTATTAAAAATAAAGTCCGTTACATTTCACATTTAACTCATTTAAATTAAACGACGAATTTAATACGTCAATTAAATTATGTTCAATATTAATAAGATTTTATTTATATTATTATAAGTTTTATACATATTATTTTTATAATTATTCAAAAAATTTAAAAAATATATGTAATAAGCATAATATTACACGTGTATGGATAATATGATACATATCTGTGTGACAATAATTCTATAACACATAACTACGACGTGTATGGATAATATGATACATATTTGTGTGACAAGAATTCTCTAACACATAACTACTACTTATAATATTTACATATATGTCTAAATTTTTTCAATATATTTAGAACATTCGTGTCAGGCTTGTCACTTTACTAAAAAAAATACATAAGTTAAGTTTTCAAACGTTATCCATCAATACAAACATTTCTGATGATTGAACACCAAGACTCGCCAAACTCATCTGCAACCATTAATGAAAAGAGTTAACTTAAGTTACGGCAAAGCACCATCAATTAAATTTATCTTATTCCTATTTAAATTTTAGGTTGTTATTTTAACAGTATCACAGTTTTATATTTATTAATATTTTTATTTAAATTTTCGTGGTGATATCTTAGTGATATTTTCATTTGATAAGTGTATAAATTTAATGTAATTTATCATTAAAATTAGAGATTTTTCATATATGTAGTAATACATGTATGCTATTTAGATGATATTTTTGAATAATAAATTAATTAAACAATATTTATATAATATTTTAAGATAATTAATTAATTGATTATAAAAAATACTTTTTAAATATTACATATATATTTGTATATAAATATATAAAAAATTATTAATTAAATAACAAATTACATAAAATTGATATATTTTGTAAATAATATTATCACTTATCTGGTGAAAAATCTAGATAAAAAATAATACTAAAAATAAAACACGATAATATTAAAATAACAAATACCTAAATTTTACTCTTTCCGATTTCAATTTCTTCCCCTCAATTAATTACACATTTTTTTTCTCTTTCAAAACCTTAAATATCTTTTTCTTCTTCTTCGATTAAGAGCTCCACTTTAGTTTTCAGAAAATATACTCTCTCTTCACTTTCTTATCATCTCATTTTGTCTTTTTCTCAACCTACAGCCACCCTGTTACCTTTTACTTTAATTTTCTTTCGATTCTCAATGTGAAATAACATCATCTCAACCTTCTTTGTAAATAAACTCACATCTCAACCCAAATTGAGATGATTAGCCAAGAAAAAATCTAATTACCAATTAAATTAATTGAAAGAGGAAAGTAGTCTTTTGGTATTCAAACTCAAAATTTCGTATATATCTTTAAAATTTATAAAATAAGAACCTAATTAACTTAAAAATAAATAAATAAATTATTTTTAATATTCATCAATTTATAATTTAATAGTCTAAACAAAGTAACCAGACATGCTATCGAGTATAAGAGTAAAATGTAAAAATAGATGAAAACAACTTAAGTCATAACCATGACTTAAGAGAAAAACCGTCGGTTCACCAGATCACTTAAATTTCTACTATGAAAATCAAATATTCAAGTACAAACTCGTCTTATGTTATCTTCATTAAGATACTATCTCAATGTATTTTACTTACGAGTCTTTGCTCTGTTTTACAGTTTCTAAAATTAACGTGAATGGTTTTCAGACCAATGTTTCAATAAACTCTCTGTTAATTAGATCATTCACAAATTAACTGTAAAATGGGTTAGCACAAAAAACACAAGTGTCCATGTGTATTCTAAAACGGATTTAATAATGAATAATCCTAACTAAATGATTCAAAACATATGTCACTTAAATAAAATCAACTAATATATTCTAGAGCAAAAAGATTAAACATAATTTCAATAAAAATAACTTCTTTGAAATTTAATAATTAAATCAAATAATCATGATCGTTTATACAATTATTAGATTTAAATATCCAAAATATTAATCACAAAATAAATTATATAAATATGAAAAATATGAAATAAATAGATTAATAAATATAAAAATTTCAATGCAAAAAATAACTATCAATTCACGATTATATTAATCAATATTTCTTCTTATAGTTCAACACAGAATAATTAATCTCCCTGATCAAATGGCTAAGTTTCAGTTGCTTCAAAGAAAAGAACCAATAACAAGTTGATCACCTGCTATTTTTATCATATTAAATATTTTAAGAAAGTGACAGAAAGGCAATTCTACTAACCAGTTTCTAACTTCCTGAAACTCTCATCCGAAGTATTCCCGTGGGAAGATTCCAAGTCACTTAGTAGAGAACCTATATGATTCCTTGCCTTGCATTCTTCCACCGGCGATGGTGATAAAAAATTTCTTTTCTTATCGGCTGCAGCCATTTTTTTTCTCTCACCGCCTTATTCAATAATAATAATAATAATAATAATAATAATAATAATAATAATAACTTAGTAATATTAGAGTTAAATATATTTTGGAATTAATTTTTTTAAAGTCAATTAAACCTTAATATTATAAAAAAATTATTTTTTAAAACACATCTTAAAAATATTAAAACACGTCTAAAAAATATTTAAACACGTCTATCTAAGAGATATCTTAATAATAATTTCATAAATTAATTCAAGTTTAAATAAATATTTTAGTACCAAAAAAAATTTTAGATTTATGAACTTGTGTTATTAAATGCATTGATGCAATCTTATGTGTCGTAGTTATAAAAGATATACCTGGAGTATAATTATCTGAAACACGAGCATTTGTTTAGCTTTTCTTGATAGACTTTATAGGAGGCCTAAAAAAAATATTACAGGTAAATATTTTGTCCATGAAAATAGCCAACACTCATAGTCCTTAAAAACTCTTCCTTTGGCATTTTTGTGTGGCAAAACCTCTCACTCACTACATGACACATATAAAAATAAGATAAAAATACAATGGTGTCCTAGACTCCGTAGTGAAACTATCTTATGGTCTGCTGAATCCATCATCACTACAACTTGACAAACTTGTAAGTAATTGAAATGACATAAACAAAACATACGACAATTTGGCTTGAAAGCCTCATTATACATTAGTTCAATTTGCATAGAAATAAACAAAGTGTAAAAAATAGTCATGTAGTATGCATTCATTCCAATCAAGCTTAATTAAATATGTTCTCCCCTTATATGCCTAACAAAATAAAAACATGGAAGTAAAACACATTATTCTCTCTCCCTTTTTGACATACGAGAAGGACAAAACATTAGACAAAGCAATAAAGTTAAACACCTCCTAAAGATATAGCAATGTAAAATCAAAGTAATGCAAAAACGCAATGTGTTGTAAACTCCTCCTAAGTTCTATGATTCTTTAATTTAGAAACCAATTAAAAAGGTAATAAACGAAAAGAAGATGTAAATAAAAAAAATCTAATTTTTTATATTAAATTTGCATAAATAGCCACATAAGATATTAAATTTATTTAATTACAAACGAGTACACAACCAATTGAAACTCATCATTTTTTAATGCAAATTTTGAATATTTAACATATAAATAAGCAAGGAGAGTAGAAGTGGCACACAAGCACACGTGACACATAAGCATACTTGGCACATATAGTGACATATTGACATTTACTTAAAAGCAGTATATATGTTGAAATTCCACAAATATACCAGTTAATTCATTTATGACCAATCAAGAAAGACTCAAAAAAATATCACCTATTATGTAAAATTATAATTGAGTCTTCAATCTCACAAAATAAAATATATCTACTAAAAGATGACTTAAATTTTTTTTTATTTTATATATAAGATAAATCATATTTTTTTAACCTCTATTGTCTCTTTCTTTTTGTGCATTCCAGGTACAAGATTTATAAGCAATCACTTTTTGCATAATCTTTCCTTCTTCTTTTTTTGCACGAGCCATAAACCTAACATGATGACTTTCACACTAGTTGTGGGGTAGCCCTCTTCTCTCACTGCGGTAGCTTCACATATCATAGTAGCTAGCCCTCTCAATACTAGGTGCCTCCATATGGTAAAATTTTATTAAGCAAAAATAAAACTCAACACAATTTTACAATCAAGATTAGTTGAAGTCCTAGAGTCTTTCAAGAAAATTTATAAACTTCAAGCATAACATATATGTGTGTTCATGAGTGTGTGAATAAGGTTATGTCAATATCGATCATCAGATGTACAAGAATATGCATATGCCAAAATAGTAGAATAATTTATACAATAAATATCAAAATTAGTTAAGTCGTTAAAAAATAAGGTTATATGTCTATAAGTGTTGAATAAGTCCAATGTCCTGTTGGCCAAATAAAGATTCTACTTTTTTTTAGTTTAACTAATAAATAAAATAAAGACAATAAAGATTGCTCACCTAGGGTCATTTAAGCACTCTAACAAAAATACCTAGATGAAGGAAAGAAGGTCAAGTGACCAAGGAAAAACAATCTTTCCTAACCCACATTTTCTTGCATTTTGGTTTCTCTTTATCATTGGGTTGTGACTTAACTACCTTAGGTTTCATAGGCATGTTCTTGAACTTAGCTGTACTTTTCTCATTCATATCAAATGAAGATGTATTATGCATAATAGGATTATGATAATGAGTCATAACATTAAAAGTACTTAACTTTGCTTGCACATTTGAACCTAAGACTTCATGTTTCCAAGTAGAATTTATGAACAAATTATTGTAATTTCCATTCATCATTGAATACGATGTAGCATGCGTAGATGAATAATGCTTATGGGTCCTACTATGTGAGGTATGGAAAGAATTATTAAGTTTTGGAGCATTCATCAAATATCTACATTTTGGTCTTATATGACCTTTTCTACCACAATGATAATAGACAGACACAAATTTAACAACTTTTTCTACCAAGGTGTAATAGTTTTTTGGGCATAAGTAGTAACAATAGGAGTAGAGTTTAAGGACCTTACAAATGTGGTTTTTGATGTTGAAGGTGTTGACTATTCATCTATGTATCCAAGACCTTTATTATCTTCATATAGCTTTTCATAGTCTAGGACTTTAGTCAATTTTTCAGCACCTATGGTCAAATTCATCATTGTCTCTTTAGAAACACTAAGTTATTGCCTAAGCTTTTTGTTTTCCTCAGTGGTTTCTACAAGTCTCAAATTCAAGGCATTAATATTTTCAGACAATTATTTTTTATCTTTCTCTAGGCTAGAGGAATTTTTTTTGTGAACATTGATATCTTGTTTTGTGAACATTGATGATATCATTAAGTTTAGTTACTTCCACAAGTAGTTTATCCCTATCTTTCCTAGCACCTAGACAATCTATGAATAGTTCCTTATAACTCGTTACATTAAACTTAGACAATAAGAAAAAAGAGTTTACTTCCTCATTTTATTCATCCTAACTAGAGTTAGAGTCATTGTGGTGTTCTTTGGTAGTTGCGGTGAAGGCATGATAGTTAGTGTCATCATCTTTTGAGTTACTAGCATTATCTTGGTCACTTTTCGTGTCACTCAGTATAACATTAAATGCTTTTCCAAATTTCTTTTTATTGTTTGCACAATCTATAGAAATATGACCAAATCCCCCACAAATATAGCATTGAGGATTAGTGAGCTTAGTTTTCTTACCATCAGAGCTAGAAGGCTTGATTTCCCTTGGCTTTCGATCCGTCGAACAACTAGATTGTCCCTTGTTAGATTGATTATTCTAATTACTCTTATATTTTAGGAACTTCTTCAATATTCGTGCTAGTGAGACTAATGACTTATCATTCATATCCTTATCACTATCAAAGATGTCCATTTTAGAGCTTTTGAATGTCACACCCTTCATTTTCTTAGGACGATCAAGAGTAAGCTCATAGGTTTGGATTGACCCGACAAGTTCACCAATATTTAGTGTGTCCACATTCTTGCTTTCCTCTAACGCTGTAACTTTCATCTTATAGTCTACTATTAAGGAGCTTAGGAGTTTGTGTACTTGTATTGGTTGTAGAATTTTCTCACCAAGGTTAGAACAAGCATTCGTGATATCATAATAGCAAACATAGAATTAACCAAAAGTTTCAGCATTTCTCATTTTAATGGAGTCAAACTCATATGATAGCAATCTCAATTTTTTTTGTTTTACTTAAGAAGTTCCCTCATGAGCAAGAGCAAGTGCATTCCATGCATCTTTAGCAGTTTCACAGTCGGAGATGCGACGGAATTCACCTTTTTGGTTTGCCCCACTAAGAGTGCGTTATTCAGTAGTCTAGTCTCTTCTTGGCTTTATGATTGTTACACCATCTTTCACTACCGAAGATGGTTCCCAACCATTAAGAATAGCATCGTAGAATTTTTCATCTTGTTTGAGAAATGCTTACATGTGAGCCTTCTAGTAAGGGTAATTAAACCCATCAAAGAGTGGGGGTCTAAAAGATGATCCACCCTCTTTCATTTGGTCCATAAGTAGAAGTGTGTGTCCCTAAGGATCAATCTCACTAAGTGTGTCTAGTGTTGGCTTTGATACCAATTGAAAGTTTATAAGACATGTACCTAATTAACTTAAAAAAATAAATAGATTATTTTTAATATTTATCAATTTATAACTTAATAATCTAAACAAGGCGACCAGGCATGCTATCGAGTGTAAGAATAAAGTGCGAAAATAAAATAATAACACACAGTATTTTTAGGTGAAAGCAACCTAGGCCACAACCATGACCTAAGAGAAAAACCGCCGGTTCACCAGACCACCTAAATTTCTACTATGAAAATCAAATGTTCAAGTACAAACTCGATCTTATGCTACCTTCCTTAAGATATTGTCCCAATGTACTTTACTTACGAGCTCTTGCTCTGTTTTCACAATTTCTAAAATTAACGTGAACGGTTTTCAGACCAACGTTCCAATAAACTCCCCGTTAATCAAATCATTCACAATTTTTAGAACAAATTTAATAATGAATAATACTAACTAAATGATTCAAAACATATGTCACTTAAATAAAATCAACTAGTATATTCTAGAACAAAAAGATTAAGTATAATTTGAATAAAAATAACTTCTTTAAAATTTAATAATTAAATCAAATAATCATGATCGTTTATACAATTATTATATTTAAATATCCAAAATAGTAATAACAAAATAAATTATATAACTATGAAAAATATGAAATAAATAGATTAATAAATATAAAAATTTTAATGCAAAAAATAATTATCAATTCACGATTATATTAATCAATATTTCTTCTTATAGTTCAACTCAGAATAATTAATCTCCCTGATCAAATGGCTAAGTTCAACTCAGAATAATTAATCTCCCTGATCAAATGGCTAAGTTTCAGTTACTTCAAAGAAAAGAACCAATAACAAGTTGATCACCTGCTATTTTTATCATATTAAATCTTTTAAGTGACAGAAAAGCAATTATACTAACCAGTTTCTAACTTCCTGAAACTCCCTTCCAAGCTTTGCTCTGGAGATATTTCGAAATCATTTTGCAGCATGTCAATTGCATGCTTCCTGAAACTCTCATCCAAACTATGCCCGTGGGAAGAGTCCAAGTCACTTAGTAGAGAACCTATATGATTCCTTGCCTTGCATTCTTCCGCTGGCGATGACGATGAATTCTTTTTTTCTTTTCGGCTGCAGCCATTTTTTTTTCTCGCTATCTTATTCAATCCTATAATAATAATAATAATAATAATAACGACGACGACGACGACATACTAATTAAATATATTTTTACTTTACTTTTTTTTTAAAACCCATTAAATCTTAATATTATAAAAAAATTAACTTTTAAAATACATCTTAAAAATATTAAGACATATTTAAAAAATATTTAGATACATCTATATAAGAGATAATTAATTGATAATTTCATAAATTAATTCAAGTTTAAATAAATATTTTAGTACCAAAAAAATTTTCAAATTTATGAAATTGTACTATTAAATATATAACTAAATTACGATTATTTGAAATTCGAAAATTTGTTCAATTTTTCTTGATAGACTTACTACCGTGTCTAAAAACAATTTTAAAAGTAAATATTTTATCTACGAAAATAATCAAAACTCTTAATCCTTATATACATAAATTTATATATAAATCTTCTTAAATAACATCTTTTATGTAATTATAAATCTCTTGGATAAGATAATAAATTGTAGCAATTCATCTTGTTTACACACCTCTTGTATACGTCACATATAATTATTATTTAAAAAATCAAATTACTTTTTCAATATTAAAAGTAATTCTAACTCATAACACACTATAAAAAATAGGAGCATAAAATTATACTGTTAACATATATCTTCGCGTACATTAATTAAATCTCTGGCTTCATTTGGTACTCCCACTTACATCAAAAACAAAGAAGTCCAAACCCCAGTAATTTTCCTGCAAGCCCTGCTTCCGAAGGAATGAAATTATTTTTTCCTCTCCAGTGGCATTAAATAAAGCTAGGGTTGCAAATCATGTTTGCTATCAAAATTTGCATTATCATTTAATAAATGTACAATATGGTGTCAGCCCATTTATAATTATATTATATTTAAGTTTAATCCATTCTATTCATATTATTTATATTTATGTATTAATTAATTAAAATATATTATTTTAAATAAAATAAAATTATTAAATTTATTTTCATCGTGATATATCCCTTTCGTATATGATTATAGTGTAAAATAATAACAAAACATAATAGTATCTATGTTCTCAAAACTTTTATCAATTCTCCATTCCTTTCAAATAACTTTTTTCCCTGAGTTTTTGCCTCTTAATTTTTCAATTAAAAAATTTATTCTAAAATTAAATTAAGTTGAAATCTAATACTGTAAATTATATTTAGCTTATTTTTTTTAATTATGATTTATCCTAGAGCTTTTTAATTAAATTTGAGAAATTTATTACTTATACTCTTATGCGGTGTTTGATTGGGTTGAAAAAAGAGTCAAAAATGTAATCGATTCTTAAAGGAGAAGGAATCACAATTTCTTCTCCTCATTTACGAATCATGATTCCATTCTCATTCCAATTTTTTTTTCCAATTTTACGTCCACCTTAAATTCAACCCTAAACTCAAATCCAAACCCTAAACCCTAAATCCAAAATCCAAAATCCAAAAACCCTAAACCCTAAATCTCAAATCTCAAAACCTAAAACCCAAAACCCTAAATCCTAAATCCCAAAACCCAAAAAACTAAATCCCAAATCCTAAAACATTAAACCCTAAATCCTAAATCCCAAAATCCTAAACCCTAAAACCTAAATCCCAAAACCCTAAATCCTAAATCCCAAAACCCCAAATCCCAAATTCATAAACCCTAAATCCCAAATCCCAAACCTCAAAACCCTAAACCCTATTTAGAAAAATAATAATTTTAATAATATATTTTCTTTTTAAGTAATAATTATTTAGAAAAATAATGATTTCAATAATGTATTTTGTTTGACGAAAAAATAATAATTAAATAATATTATTTAAACTTTACTGAATATAGGGGTATTAAGGTAATTTATAATTTTTTCTATTTCATTCCAATGGCAAACCAAATATTATAATACTGATTCCTTCTTTGATTCCAATGGTCAAACCAAACAACATTGTTTTCTTTCCATTCCATTCCATTCTCATTCCCATTTCCATTCCGATTCCTATTCCATTTTGTGAACCAAACGTCACCTTAAAGTTTAACATATCTTTACTTATGTTCTTGAGATTTGTAAAATATCTTTAATGTCCCCAAGATTTATAGTTAATATCATTGATACCCTTGAATGGTGAAAGGCGTTGACTTTTCTTTTGATGATGTATTTTTCTTTTCTATGGTACTGATACAAAATTATGGTTAGTTGTTTTATAATGCTAGTTGTTACTTTCTGTAGATTATTATTTAATTAAAGGTAAATTTTTCAATTTTTTATCAAAATATTGTTTTATTTTTCTAGTTTCTTTATGTTTATGTTCATATAGACCTATGGTTAGTTTCTTTGTAGTTATTTTCTTATTTATCAATTTTATAAATGTTATAAGTAAATATTTAATCATTCAAGATCATTTATTGATTTATAATTATAATTATCACACTTGAATTTAATGAGTTCACTACGATCTTTCTTTTGTTATTCTTCGTACACAAGATATGTCTTAGCTTGCTCAAACCTTAATACCCTCCTGATAACGATAAAACTTTTACATCCGTACATAATATGATATTCAAATTAGATTTACTAGAAAATAGAAAATAGTGATTGCACTTTATTATATTCATAATATTAATAATTATTACAATTTTAAAAGCTAACTAAGAACCTTGAAGAGATTCTTAAGAGCTTATAGTTTTCAGATACATAGTTATTAGATGAATAATTTTTCAAATAGAGAGATTGTTATTGTTGAAACTGTGTTCAATTAATGGAAATAATGGTTCATTTTATAAGATAAGAAATCACTGTTTACAAAAATAAAAAATCACTATTTTATTGCTTCTTTAATGATTTAACTAACTTTCTACTCTTCGCTTTTGAATCTAAGATTTTCTTTTCTTTGGCACGAAATGCCCATTAAAGATGTGGGTTCTACATCTTTATTCATCTTTGTCGTTTTCTAAAAATAGTCCTTTTGATGACGTAGATAGTAACGCATCTTTATCTTCTCGATATATAATGTAATAAATGCATTTGTAATCTTTTTTTATTTTCTTGGCATAAAAACAAAACCTCTTTCTTATTTCTTAACAATTTTTTAGGTTATTATTGTTAAAATTTGGTTTAAACTTATTGATTTTCTCATCATCTTTTTTAGTGAGAGCTATATTGTTATGGTAAGTGATTATAACCTTACTAGTCAAGTAATTTACTTTGATTTAAGAAGAATTATCAATTTTTTTGAGTTCATGGTAAATTTGACTTATCATCTCTCCTCTTAGAATACAAATTTCATCTGTATTGAATTCCTATTTTAAAAGTGCCAATGGTTTTGTAACTTTCAAGAAAATAATTTAATTCATTTAAATTAATTCATGGATACAAGCTTTTAGTTAAACATGCATGAAAAGCTTTATAACAAAAATTGGATTAGTTCCTTCAAGAATATTAAATTTACTACCTATAGGAAATTCATTTTCTATGGTGTAAAATTTCATATCTTTAATATGTTTCTAAGTATATTTTATAACTAAATTATAAAGATTTAGTCATTGTGATTTACTTAAATTCCTATATTAGTCTTTTTCATTTTCAATGACCAATTTATTTTTTGGGATGTTTCCCTCAATAGTACTGATAGTCGTACTATATTTTCTAAGGTCTTCAACCTACTTGGTGGTATTAGTTGTTATTGTAATGATGTAGAGTAATTTTTAACTATATCCTCTAGAGTTATTAGCTTTGGTACTTTATAGTTGGCATAACTACATTAAGCTTTTATTCTATTTGTGAAAGTCTATTAGTTATTATAGTAATTCGATAATAACTTTACTTACTTCAAGCCAGTTGTGGTAAATTTCTTATTTTGGACTATTATAGACTACATAAGTCTTTTTTTGTATTCTTTCCCTGTTTTTAAACCAAACTAAGCTTTCTTTTTTCCTTTTAGAGATGTTACTCTCTTTTGAACTATTAGGTTCTTCCTTCTCATTTTGAATTCATTCTATATAAGTTTTACCTTCCTTTAAATGAATATCTAATGAGAATTCCTCTAGAGCTTTTGGAGTCTAATAGTCTTTTTGAACTGCTCAATTCTTTCTATTTAATTCATGTCGATAAAAGAGACACCTCTAGGTATAAAACCTCGAGTTGTTCCTAAATAATTGTGACCTTCTTTTCCTTTATCTTGATCATAATATCAAGATATTTAGTTCTTGCAAGAACAAAAATAGTTAAAGGTGTTAATCTTATTGTAAGGACATATACTAAACTATTTGTGTTCCCTAAAAGATGTTCGACATTAGAATTGTAGTGGTTAAACTACTATTCTCATCTAACTAACTCCTTTGTTTATAATCACCTATAATATTAGTTCTTAAAAAATAACTAAAATTCTTGTTATCGATTCTGATAATGAATCTGAAACTTATTATATATATATATTGCAAATTTCTTAATAGCTTTTTTAATAGCTAAGTGCTTCGTTTCAATACCATTATAATTTAATTTTGAACCATGGAAATATCTTGATGTAGGAAGATTTGTTTGAAAAGTAAGAGCCCCTTTGACATCTCTTCATCTACAAAGAATTCTCGTTGCGAAAAACATAGAGACAAAGGTCTGATCTTTGAACATGAAAAATAGGGGATGTGTGAGGTCCCAAATGAATTAAATTATTTAAAAAAGAATTATTATTTGGAAGATCTATCTCTTGTCTTGTACTGCATGGTTCCACTCTTCAAGAATTCTAAACCATTATATTGAAGCCCACCCTCTTCATTATAATGATCTGCCTGCCACGAAATGACCTGGCCCAACAGGGAAATCCCATCATTAGACCTTTTGATCCAATCAAATAGAAAGCCCAAAGAGAACCATATTTTAGGAGCCAAAACTATATGATTGAATAAATCCTCCCCTTCTTCAAACTCTAATTCATATAGTTCATAGAGAAATTTATTATCAATGATAGAATAAGACCCATTTTGCATGATATCCAAGGGATTCCTTGGTTCAAGCCAAAGAAGCAATGTCGCTCGATCATTATCAAACTGGCTACAATCTTTTTTCTATTCATGAGGATCTCACAAGAATGCCTTCTACTTCTAATAGGACATGAACTAGATTAGAATCATTTTCAATGAGTCCATAAGAAGTGATCCCATTTTTATCATCAAGTTTGAGTAAAGACCAAAGGTCTTGAGCGACCAATCCGATAGAATAACTTAAAAGATAAAGAAGTATCGTTAATTTCTTCATGCTCATTCAAAGTTTGAAGTACCATTTATACAAATAAGAATCCATTTCATTACCGTTACATGATTTCTTCTTCATATAGATAGATATAGGATCTATAGAGTGATGACTCTATGAAAGTAGAGTCATTAACGCACTTTTTTTACTTAATATTTACTTGTTTTATTCAATAAATAGTATTTTTATGGCCTAAAATATTAAAATATAAATTTTTTAATGAAAAGAATTGAAAATATAATTTTTGAAATTTTTATGGAATTTTTATGAATTATTAACGTAAAACCAATCAGGAGCTACCACGTAAGCAGAGAAGTTGACTAGGTAAGCCATACGGATGCCACCTAAGCACGGAGAGTGAATCACATTACGCCACATGTGAGAAGGATGAAACACGTGCCATGTGTTAGCATGACTTCAATCCGAGTTCAGAAATTGGTCAACACATCATGTCACATCTCGTTACGCCATTGCTCCACGCATTCCACTCGTACGCCACGCCATCCGTCTTTATAAATAACATTGCACTGCGTGTCATTGACTCAGCGAATGTTGACTCTGATCAGTCTCCCTTACCATGCGTCGCTCCCTGATTCGTCTAATGAATTTTTGATGCCATGTGTCGTGCTGTGATTGGTTAGAACTATTAGTTTTGCTTGTTTTGATCATAGCCCTTGATCTAAAGCTAATATGATGGTCCAAATCGCACCTGAGTTTTATTTAAGTCCCTAATCACTCCATAAACCCTAAGTGGCCTCCATTAGCATAATTTTGGTCAATTTTTGGAGCTAAAAAGAGAGAGAAATAAAGAAAAGTCAATAAGGGACACAATTTTGGTGGAGATTCAAGAGGAGATTAACACTACAATTTAAGAGATTAATTGTATTTCTTCTTGTACTCTTTTCTTTATCAATTTTTATGTCTTTCTTTATGAAAAATATGAGCTTTATGAACACAATTATGTGTAATTAATTTATTAATCTAGGGATCTTATGAACCCAATTTTCACCATGTGATGATTTAATATTTTACCCCAATTATAATTATAATTTAATTATATTATTTAATTTGATTTGTATGCTATTAATTTTTTGGCCAATAATTTATCTAGAGGCAATTAAATATATTTGAGAGAATTATTTAATTTTTTGTCTTGATTAAATAACATGCATAATTTCTAGGTAGAGATGTATGATTCTTATGTATGTGATCCATAATTGATGAACTTAATGAGTAGTATGTAATTTAATTGGCATGAGAGTGTGATTAAATTAATTATTATATGGTGTGTAATTTACTTGAGAGAGGAATACATGCTAGGTTAGATTCAATTGATCATGTAATTAATTGATAATAATACTGGGGAGATTTTAGTGATTCGTATGTTTAGAAAATTGAGAGATTAACTATTTTTAGATATTTTCTCATATATCTTTTTAGTTACCAAATTTGATTTAATTAATTGTTGTTATTTAATTTTAATTATTTTAATTTTGCTTTCTTAAAATATAAAAATACAAAAAAAATTGATTTTTATTTTTTTGGTTTAAAAAATTAGTTTCTAATCAAATAATCTCTGTGACAACGATATTTTCTTATCATTATATTAGTTGTTGTGATACGTATACTTGCATATTTATTGTATATACTTCGTGTGTGGCGATCATGGAGCAATTACTTTGATGTACATTTTGTGCAACAACCCTTCTTATTTGATAGAAAAGGATCCCATGGTTCTGAATCGATCTTACTTGGGATTGCGAATCCCAAGTTTGTCTATGAAGAGTAGATCTAATAATATTAGTTTCTATAATTTATTTATTCTGTGTAATACTAATCGATAGGGCCTCATTGGTAAGTGCTATAAGATCTTGTACATTGGAACCTATGGTTATGGAGGTTATGGACCCTAATCCATTAGGATGGAACATTTTCTTTTCCAAGTGAAATCTCCTAGTATATGAAAGAGTGAAAAAGTGCTTTCATTGTTGTGGAATAAAAAGCCTTTGTATCTTAATGGATGTATTTAATTTATTCAGAGCTATTAGAGCGGGATCCATTTTTGGGGAATATGAGTTGAAGCAATAACAAGAATATTTCTAGTGGAACATCTTTCACAATCCCTAGAGAGATAGTTCACTAATAGAGGGATAAGTAATTCGACTCATTCACATCTAGATCATGAATGTTTGAAATCCATATTATGCAACGAGATATTGCTTTTGCTAATTCGAATTGAAGGGTGATATAAAATTGATCCATTTCATTGGTTCATTCATCATAGTTAGAAGAAAAGGCTCTATATCAAGGTTGCGGTCAATATCATCACTATCATCGATATCATTACTATCATCAATATCGTCACTATCATCAATAAGAAAACCCATGTTATCCATAAAAAAATTCAGAAATACTATAATGAAAGGAACAAATACTATAATGAAAGGAACAAATACTATAATGAAAGGAACAAATACTATAATGAAAGGAACATAGGAGTTTTTCACTAGGTATTTGACTAAATAGGATCGTTCAGTTCCTATAGAACCTATTACTAAAATACCCCTAAAGATGGATAGGGCTAAGCAAAGCGATAAAGTTTTTCCATGAGATTAGAAATGAAAACTATTAACTCTATAGGGGGTTTGTGAATAGTGATTATTTGATAATGAGTAAGGAATATCCGCTTTTCTGCTAAACATGATGTATTAAACTCATAATTTATCAGATACTTTTTATGAATGTCAACTAAGTATCATGGGGAAATTTCTCCTGGTTGTTCAATCATTTGATAACTAAAGTAATTTTTTGATAAATGATCATTGTAAGTCAGACTTAATAGAATTTGGTCAATCCTTTTTTCTATCATTAAGGTGGAGAACTGAATCAAGGATTCTCTTTCTTTATCATCAATCAAATTAATGTTCGAGACCCTGGGTTCTATTTTATCATCAATACAATCACTGTTCACATTTTTTTTCTTTTTCTTATCAATAAATAGATCTCTTTACTTGTTTGACTTAAATGTCTCCTATTTTTTTTGAAAAAAATGATTCCATTGATGAGATTGGGTATAATACTTATGAAATTGATGATATCAAATCTTTCTACTTAGAATATATTAATTTGACCCCATAAGCGGGCCACCACTCCATAGCATGTTATTGCTAGAAGAAAAACCTCGTACTTCTTCTAGAGAATCTTTTAATTATTCCAAAGCAACTAGAAAGATATTTTTTAACCACAAAGAATTTAGTTCAAATGAGGATACCAATCTAGAAGTTTTCGTAACTTAATCATGTATGATGAAATCATCAAAGATTTGACCCTTTCGAACTATGTATGTAACTCACTATAGGCTTGAGAAACAAAGATAAGATGTGTACGAATGAGATATTTAGCAAGAAGAAGAAGGAAAAGGATTGAATAGAGGAACTCTCGAACATTTGGTGATCTCGGATGCATCAATATCCATGGTGACTCATTATTTCGATGAGTCATTTCTTTGGATAGAAGAAGATTATGTAAACACTTACTAGAAATCTCACTTATCAGATTCCATTGTGTATTCCACAATTTTTTTTTGAAGAATTTACCATGATATATGTGATCCATGCATAATATCATGAAAAATGGATACCCATTTATGACTGCTATAGACATCAGGATCTTTATAGTTGGCATAACTACCTTTAGCTTGTATTCTATTAGTGAAAGTTTTGCAAGTTATTCCATTAATTTGATAATAACTTGCTTCAAGCCAGTTGTGGTAAATTCCTTATTTTGGACTCTTATAGACTACATAAGTCTTTTTTTTTGTATTCTTTTTATGTTTTTTTAACCTAACTAAGCTTTTTCTCTTTCTTTTTATAGATGTTAATCTCATTTGAACTGTTAGGTTTTTCCTTCTCGTTTTGAATTCATTCTACATAAGTTTTACCTTTCTTAGAATGAATCTCTAATGAGAATTCCTCTAGAGTTTTTGGAGTCTAATAGTCATTTTGAACTATTCAATTCTTCCTATTTAGTTCTTATCTTCGAAAGAGACACCTCTAGGTATAAAACCTCAAGTTGTTCATAAATGATTGTTATTTTTATTTCCTTTATCTTGATCATGATATCAAAATATTATATTCTTACAAGAACAAAAATAGTTAAAGGTGTTTATTCTATTGTAAGGGCATATGCTAAACTATTATTGTTCCCTAAAAGATGTTCGACATTAGAATCATAGTGGAAAAACTATTATTATCATCAGACTAATTCCCTTGTTTATAATCACTTACAATATTAGTTCTTAAAAAATACCAAAGTTCTTGTTATCGATTCTGACAATTAATCTGAAACTTATTATATATATTGCAAATTTTTTAAAAGCTTTTTTGACCACTAAGTACTCATTTTCATTACTATTATAATTTAATTCTAGACCATGGAAAGATCTTGATATATATCTGTTGCGTGTTTTTCAACACACAGACTCGTGCAAGTATACACGGTCACAAGTAATATGATTAGTAAGTAAAGATCGATCCCACGAGGATTTGTTACTATAGTTTGTCGAGTACTAAAATTGTATCTCTCTGATTTTATCCAAAATAATCGTTGATTAATAAAAAAGTAACATAAGAAAATAAAAGAAATCTAGGATTGCAATTTTTCACCAAACTAATCCACTCAAATCATGTTATTTTCTTTTGATTTATATTTTTTAGTACATTTAATTTGTCAACCAAAAACTTCTTTTTTTATTATTCATACATCTCTTTCGAGCTCCGTATAAACACACCTCGTTAAATTAATTCACTATATCTCTATAAGAATTAAATTTAATAAGATTCATTAAGTTCTAAGTTTTCAAATGGCCACACATACAATTAGGGTATATTTCTATCCTTCATCATACATGTCATTCTATTTACGAGCAATACACACACAAATGCCTTTCTCAAGTTTATTTATGTGTCACGGATCGTTTTGATAAGATTCGTAAATAATCAAAAAGCATTAAGAACAAAATAGAACGAACAAATCGAACGTCTTATAAATCTATCAAAAATAATTAAAATCAAGCTTCATAAATTTAGATTAAATGCAACCCTAGAAAAATTAAATTACTTCATAAAATTAAAATAAAAATTATAACAACTACAGAAAAATTAGAAGAAGCAGAAATAAAATTAAAACATCTCATATGAAAATATTTGGCACACGCAGAACACAACAAAAGCCAAAAATGGCTTCTGCGTGTTCCGCAACCAACACACAAACACAATAAAAATTACAAACTGAAAAAAACTAAAACACTCTAAAAACTTTCGAAAATTAAAACTAAAACTCTACTCCAAAAAACTCTCTACAACTAAAAACTATCTCCTATTTATAGCAAAAAAATACATAAATAAAATATTAAATTTAAATCCACGCGGGGGACAAAAAAGTGTGGCGAAAATAATAAATTACACTCGTGGGGGACAAAAATTGTATCGAAAATGGGATCGAAAAAGTGAGTGGGACGCTGTGCGTTTCTGTTTTAATTCTCTTCCACGCTGCCACGTGTTGCGTTCTGATTCGCGGACACAATTAGTGGGACACGTGGCAGCATCTCATTCGTTGAAGGGAATGGGCGCACGATGAATTGCCGCACGGGAGCCAACGGTTACAACACGGTCTTGATCCAGTGCGGTCGCGCTCATTGTAACATGCCACGTGTCTGAATATTATTTGCTGAAATATTAAGTGCAACACGTGGCAGATTCTAGTTCGCGTAATAACCGGACTCACGTGGATCAATCGCACTGGAAAAGGCGCGCGAAAGTGGGGGACAGGTCTGCGCGGCGTCAGACGGTGGGTCCCACGCTGCACGCCGGCCTGCGCGGCAGGTGGGCCCCACTCGGGCACCGAGCCGCGCGATAGAGAATTTCCCTGCATCCACTCTCCTTGGTCGGGTTGAAGTGCACGCGCGCATCTGAACCGTTCATGCGTTGATCTGACGGTCCACGATGGAGCGTGGATAACGCCGCGTGGAATGTTTCTCCTGCGAAGAAAAACTAACTTTTATTAATTATATTTTCACCCACAAATATATTTCAATTTACATTTTAAACTTTATTTAATTGCAATACAGCCCTTTTGTAATTTAAATTAAATTTTAAACTTTTAATAATTGAAATTAAGCCCAATTTTAATTTAAATTATATTTTCAACTTTTATAAATTGCAATTAATAATACTTTTATTTGAAATTATATTTTTGGACAAAAATTTACCATTAAGAGCATTTTCGATACATTTTATTTAATTTTCTTAAAATTTAGAAAAAACAGTAAATCCTAATTTATTAAACTAAAATTAACTAAAAATAGAGAGAATCTAGCAATTATAATTAATAAAATAGGTGAAAATAACTATATAAAATACAGTTATCAACATCTACAAAGATATTCATATTTGTCCTAACTTTGCTTTTTAAACTACTCCCCAATGTTCATATGAAGTATCTATTTCTATTATGATTTTATCATCTAGATCTAGCTAGTATAATATTGGTAAATTTTTTATCTATACTTTTACCTTATTAATGTACAAAATATTTTGTTTTGTCTATTTTCAAATATACTCCTTTTTTAATTTTATTTGTAAAGATTTTCATATTTATGCAAGTTTCTTGATGTATGTTTCAGAATACGTTAAACATCCTAAGAATCTTTGTAGTTTATTTTTGTCTTTTAATTGACTAAGAAATCCTTAAATATTATTTAGTATGTGAGATTGTAGATTACTTTTTCATATTCAATTTTTAACCCTAAATACTTAATTTTTTACTAAACAATTATCATTTTATTCTCAAAAAGTACAATTCCTTATTTCTTGCATTCTTGTAGAATATTAATAATTTCTGTAAGATGTTATCCATATACCTTTAAAAAAATACGTGAAACTTATTTTAATCTGAATGGTACAACAATCTATTGAAATTTTCCTTGGGGACAACTAAATATTGTTAGTTTTTGAGATTCCTCATCTAATTTTATTTACCAAAATCCACTTTGCAATCATAACTTAAGAAATTTTTATTTTCTTTCATAAATTATATTAATTCTTCTTTCTTTAGAATGAAATATGCATCATAAATAGTTTCTTTATTTAATGATTTGAAGTTTATTACCATTCTATTTTTTCTTATTTTTTAGCTTCTTTTTCGACTAAGAATGTTAGACTAAAGTATCGTGAATTACTTGATATTATGATTTTTATTTCTAAAAGTTCTTGAATTTGTTTTTCAAACTCAATCTTGTCATCAATAGTATAAATTATAGGTTTTACTCTAATTATTATATAAGAGTCCCTTAGTTTTATATTAATAATCATTTTAGATTTATTTATTTTTAGATCTAAAAGACTTTATGAGCTTACTATTTTAAACAATTTTTTGATACATGTAAAGGCTTTATCTTTCTAGATTTTATTAAGAAAATAGTTTTTTTTATATATCTAATGAAATGTTTTCTAAATAAGATTTTTGTTATTACTTTGTGTCTATCTCACTAGGTTTTTGCTTTGCATGTTATTGAATAAAAGTTGATTCGATACCGTCAAAGCTTTTCTTATTTTGACACATAATGGTTTCACCATTTATAGTTATTAGACTTATTTTTATCTAAATATAGTGTAAAAGGTTGATATAAGTTTAGAAAATTATTTCATATTAATAAATCAACTCATGTTTCTTCTTAATATATGATAGGAATATGAAATTTCTCTCTTCCTATCATTATATTTGTATCTTTTATGATGTTTTAAAAATTTATTGTAATATCGTTAACAATTTTTACAATTAAATCTTATAATGTTTGTTTTCAAAATTCTTTTAAAATACATATTTACTAGCTATACACATTCTAGCTCTAGTATCTACAAATGCATGTAGATGTAACTTGTGTAACCTTTAAATTTTAATCATGTCTTAATATAATTACTATTTGGATTTATAATACCATACAAATCATTTATCTTTTAATGAAGAGTATTCATATTTTGAGTTAGTTATTTCTTCATTAGTTTCTTCTAATAAATAAATACTACAAATATCATATATATCTGATTCTTCTATTGGTTCTAATTCCATCTTAAAAATTTATTCTAAGAATTTACTTTATGTGAAAATTTATTTTTAAATTCTTTATTATGTTAAAGATCGTTAGAGTATTCATTAGCATAGTATTCTTTCTCATTACAAATCCAACATCTGCATTTATTTTTTCTTAATGATCAGTCATTTTTCTTTTCTAGTAACTTATACTTTTTTCTCTAAAATATATTCTTCTATAAGGTTCTTTATTATACGTTCTCAATATTTTTGAAAATCATGTTTTCTAAATTTATATCTTTTGAATGTTTTATATTTTTTATACATCTGCTAATAAAATTTTATTACATCTATATTTTTCTAGAATTCTAAAATATCTTATATCATAATATATTTTATTATTTTCTCTTATTTATTTATATTCCTATCTGTCTTGATATTTAATAATTATTCAATTTTTAAGACTTTTTATTCTTCCTTTTAAGGCGTCTGGTATATTTTCTCTATTTCTTTAATTTTATCCTTCAATGTTCTAAGTAATTTCTAAAAAAATATTTCTTTATAAATTTCTAGCATGGAGAGTGGTAACTTATGATAATATATTTCATATTCACAAATAAAGAAATATATATAACACATGTTACATATTTTCATATTTGTTAAATGCAATTTGATTTCTTCAATTTCATTTTCATTGGATTCAATTATATGTCTACTTTTGTCTTCTTTAATAAATTTCTTGTATATTTCATTTACTATAGTGTTTAAGTATTTCCCACATGTGGAAACATTCTCCACCATTTACAAATGTTGTTATTCTATTAAATTTGTAAAACAAATATTTTACATTTTCTGTCATTTTATGAGTTACTAACACTCTACAAGTTGAAGGATTTGGGTGTGTGGTTGGAGAAGTTTGTATAATTACACTCATACTACTAGACCAATCAAGGATTTTTTCTCTCTCTGTTATACAATCTAAATCTAAAATATTATACGTATAATTTCTCTCTATTTACAAAATCCATCATAAATTGTTCTTATAATTATTTTCTATATTCTATTAAATTAGATAGTTTATTTTTTATCTTTAAATTTTTTTTCATTCGTAGGTATCAATGCATCTAATCTCATAAGTGATTCTTCTTTTAATTATACAAATGAATCAAACTTGGAACCTATGATTTCATTGTCCATAGGTATGTTATTTACATTCATTTTTAATTTTGTAAGTTCCTTATATATGTCTCGTTATAGTTTCTTATTATAACCATATTCTTTTGTTTCATTTAAGAGCTCTTTTTGTATTTTATTTATGTTTTGTCAGGACTTGATGTTTGATACTTATACTATATCCATCAAAATCTAATTATATATTTTGTAATTTATTTTTGAATATTATTGGGATAACAATGATATCATTTTCTAAATAATATTACGTCATGGACTAAAACTTTCATTATATTAACTTTTTTTTTAAATTTGTAACATCTTTTTCTTTGTTAGAAGTTTCACCTTTATGATCTATAAATATAAACTTTGATATATTAGTATTTCTTACTACATTACTTTTTTTTTCTTAATATCAAAGATTTTTCTTTTATAACTAAGTTTCATTTTTCTGATATTTCGAAATCTATTAATATTTTGGTTTTATTATTTGTCCAATTTCTTAAAAAGTCTCGTCTATTTCTATGATTTCATTTTATCAATACATTAAACTGTTATATCTGTTAATAAATATCTTACTATATAATGTGTTGAAAATGGATGATTTTCTTCTTTTATTAAATCTCTTTTTTTGAATTCATAAGTTAAACTTAACACTTGATTTAACGTCTTACCATTAATATAATGATAAACCTAAGATATGATATGAATTTTAATTTATGATATCTTAAGTTTCAATAAATCATTAATAATAAACATCTTTCCTATTTATTATTCTATTATTCAAAAGTACTAATTTTATTCATATAATTATTCCTTCTCTAAAATATATTTTTATTAATATTTAAATTCTTCTTAAATAAATTTATACATAATAATTTCTTTATTAATTAATAATATTTTATACTTTTCTTTTACCCATATAATATTAATATTAATATTCATTTCTTTATTATTTATTCTATAATAAATTATATCTTTTCTTGAAAATATTTTTCTTATTCTTGAAAATAATGAATCTTTAAATCTATCTCATTTCATAAAATTGTATCTTATTTTTTATATTTCTTTAAATTTTTTTTATTAATTACCATTATTGTATTTTTTTTATTTCTATCATTTTCTAAAAAAAAAAGTATTATTTAATTCCATTAGGTTTAGAAGATATTTATAATATTTTAAAATTTTTAAAAATATTTGAGATACTTTTGATAATTATCGACAAAATTTAAAAGTATAAGACCAAATTTAAAAAAAAATCAAGAAAACAAAGAACAGTATTAGTAATAGTTAGGAAATCATTGTTGTTTTCAATCTAATATTAAATTTATGCCAAAAGAATTAACTTATGTTGTAGTGTTATATCTGCCACGTTTACGAAACAAATTATACACATAGTGTCAAAATCATCTCCTGCAACTCTTATTCATGTTGTGTTTCTATGACGTGTCATATATTAAAACTTCTAAATAAAGTTTTACCATAAATAAATATAATATTGCAAACAAAAGAAGCACATAAAAAAACTAAATTGATACTACAAAAAAAAAAAAATTACAAAACAATATCAACTCTCCCTAGGACGTGGAACCCAGATAATTCGCCATCTGATCCAAGTACAAGGGAACATGCATAGAACTAACTTCGATCCTTACCCACAAGTAATGCTGCAATGCTAGCAGTCCATCATCCATCTGATCCACAACAGCTTGATTACCGTCAGGTGCACGAGTACCCCATCAGTACGTCTACGTGGTGTCACATTCCCCGTGATTAAAAATGATTAGAAATGTAATTTTTTAATACATGAAGGTAGATAATTTTAGGAATAATTGATGGCATAAAATAATACGTGTGATTTGAAATACTTTCTTCATACAATTGGCCAACGGCCAGGTGATAAAACAGTTCAATCAATTGCAACCACATAGCTCAAAAGCATCCCAATGACTGCATTTTTTCCCAAGCGAGCGGCGTTAATTGGCTGGGCTGCTCGACTACCTGGCAATAGCATTATGAAAGATAAGACTTTCACCGGCTCCTGAAGAACCAAAGGAGTCTTCCCCACGCCAATGGATGTGTTCGTCTGTTTCCAGTTTCTAAGTCTACCACACTGCATGTTAAACAACTTAAACATCATTGCTCTTGCCTGCTAGGTCACTGATTATAGACTTGTACCTCAAATACATCTCAGCCCTGATTCTGCACCCACTATGGATGCTAATACGCCTGCAGCAGCACCCCATGCCATGCCGCTGGGTCAGTATCATATCGCTGTGCATTAAATCAAATTGCCCAAGATACATGATCATGTATAACAACATGCAGCTTCAAAATTACATGGTTGTAGTTGTACATAATGCTCTATGGATGAGAACATAT
Organism: Hippophae gyantsensis; assembly: GCA_030763125.1. Classification (NCBI taxonomy): domain Eukaryota; kingdom Viridiplantae; phylum Streptophyta; class Magnoliopsida; order Rosales; family Elaeagnaceae; genus Hippophae; species Hippophae gyantsensis. Next base: position 29,735,271 of record CM061036.1, read on the forward strand.
AAAACAAGATGCAACAGACAGCTCGGAATTTTAATTTACATTTACTATCATAGGCTCAACAAAATTTATACTTCTGTTCCATCTATTTTAAGCTCAGAAAATCACCTTTATCAACGTTTCACTTAATTTTAATCCATTGACAAATTATATTCACTAAGATCTGTCAAAGTTGAAATCATTAGCTTTCTGATTCTAAAAATTAACCTAATTGATGAAGAAACACATACAATAGGTTTTATCTCTTACAAAATCTATCATTTTTTATTTTAAGCTTATCTCATTATATTTTTGAATCACTTGTATTTTTATTTTTTACAAGGCCATATACTTTTTTTTTATCATAGGTTCAATACTTTTGACCCAATCAACCGAAGCTTTCATGTAAAAATTCATAATAATCATGAACTTTTTTCAATCCCTACGTATTAATTCGATGGGTGAAAACACTCAATAATTCTTATAAGTTCTTGTATTCAATATGTATTCAATATGGGACGTTTTTACCTCTAACAACATCTTCTAGATTTCCTGTTAACACTGATTAAGAATTAACTTTAAGCTCTTGAGGGGAAAAAAATTTAAAATAAAGGAGTACCAATAATAGCTCACTGTGATTCTCAATAATAGCTCACTACTAGTTAAAGAGATAGAGATGAAGAGTAACACAATGCATCAAGGCAGAGGTTGCGCAAGTCAAGCTTCAAACAAGAGGGTTTAGAATTTTTATATGTCAGGACAGGAACTGTGCATAATTAAAGATCATAAAATTTCTTTTAAAATCACCTAAATAAGCTGTAGAGTGATCTAATGTTTTGTTCTTCCTTTGAATTCATCAATTTTCGCTTGCCTTTTAGCCCCACCAACCCTTTCCAGAGTTATTTTTGTTCCTTGCGATCACCTAAACAATCGTGTTAACACAAAATAATTCTATCAAAAACACCACTTCTTCGCAGTGTCAGTCAATGCAGCAAAAAACACATACAAACAGTAGAGCTACATAATATCAAATTATTAACAGGAAAGAGCATTATGATTGGCACACTGCCACACTCAACTGAACATAGGATGGCATGAGAGCTATCTGCAAACTGACTGGTTTTCAACTATGTTCTGATAGAAACAGTGATGTTGAATATCAAAGTTCATATGGTGTAGTATTGAATGCAATACAAGTCTTCTATAACAGACCATAGAAACATGAATGAAAAGCCCATTCAGCACAAACAAAACATTTGGCTATTTGATTAAACAATGAAAGACAGAAAGGAAGAGGGGTGTAAAATATCACGAGTCACGACCAACAGTTTAGGAGATGCGAACTCAAAAAATATACACAATCTCCTGAACAAGAACAACTCATCTGTAGCAATACCAAAAACACAATACCCTTACAATCCAAAACATTGTACAACACATAATTTAAAAGTTAGATAGCTAAACTGCTGATTGGCATTCACACATCTAATGATACTAATTTAGTATAGGACTTTCATTACCAGTGGAAAAATTCTCTATAAAATTTCAATTGAATACATATTCGTTCCTCAAAAGATAGAAATTACAATCTTCAAAATGTTTCCTCTTCATTGCATCACTCATCAAAATACGTAACGCAAAATATAAAACAGTAAACTTTAAACAGAGGAGATAAAAAAATATGTAGACGAAAAACAGCCTAATTTAGAAAGAAAATAAATAAATCAGTAAGGTCTCACTGTTATTCTGGTGAAACTTCTTCTTTTTTCTATATAATATATATCTTTATTTAAATTTCTGCTAGTCTTCAAACCCAGTTTTCTTCCAAATGGAATTTCGAACGCGACTTAGATCTCGGCCTTTGAGGGTGCGTCCAATGCCTTCGTGTACGGAAAAGGAAGCGATCCTACTCCTCGCCAATAACTCATGTGGCGGAACCCTCACTTCCTCACAATCATTCTCGATATCGTCTCCGTCATCGTTGTCTAGACTATCTCTCCGATGCTCCTTGTACTCGTCTCTCAAAATCTTAGACCAGTCAGGAATGTTCACCGGAAACGACGACTGTCTACATCCGTTTGCCTGGTTTCCGTTATCCCCTGCTCGCTTGGCCGACGCCTTCTTCGATAACCGAGTACTTGTAAGTAACGATTTCTGAAACTCAGACGAGTTAGAAAGGACAGAGTTGTAAATATCTGACTCATCGAGTTCGAATGCCGAGTCGGATGTCGCGATTTGAAGACGCTCTCTTTCACTGGGTAGAAACCGATAGTTTGGCCGAGAAAATAGGCTCTTACTCGTTGCCATCTTTGTGGCTGAAAGAAACTGCTTGTTAAAAGACGATGAGTTATGGATTTTTGTTGTACTGTTTGTTTTCTTGCTTGAAATCTTTGATAATGGTAATTGCCTGATTGGAAAGGTCTTGCTTCTTCGAAATGAGAATTTTGATATGCTTTTATAGCGGTTGGGATGTAGAATGGATAAGAATGGTTTTGGATTTTTTTTCTCTCAAGGAACTCTGAAATGACATAACACACCCTTGCCACCTTCATGGAATAACGCGTACGATTTTTTATTTTCCACAATATTGTCTAATTTGGTATAATAATTATTATTAATAAATAATAATAATAATATTAAAATATAATTAATATAATAATCAAGTTATAATGACAAGTGCAGTCCTATTGTGAGATTTATTTTTAGTTAATGTTAAAAAAAATTCTATTTTATAAACATTTAAGCATTAAATTATAAAAAGTATTTTTAAATTATTTTAATATTAGTTTTCATTTCTCTCAAAATATAAGTTTTTTTATTTATCAAATTATAAAATGAATACGGCTTACAATTATAAAATTAATATTTATTTTATTTATATATTTTTTATATTTTATATTTTTAAAAATAAAAAAATTAATTTGAGATGAAAAAATAAGAAATAATTTTAAAATTAAAATTTTAAACATATTAATAAAATATTCAGTATAACGATAATATACTAAATTTTTCTATAAACATATAATTTTAATTCTATATAATATGATATTATTTATTGTTAAACATATAATTGTATAAAACATAATCAAAATATTTGATATTATATAACAAAGGTATCCTACGTCAGTACAAAAAAGACTCTACGTTTTTTTTTAACTAACTATTATTTTGGTTTTTAGTTCTAATTTCACAAACTAGTTAGTTCATCTTTTTTACGGTCAACTAAAAAAGGGAAAGCATAAAAGCGACCAAAACAAAATATAGAAAAGAGAAAGGAAAAGCAAAACTAATTTCCCAATTTTTTTAAGAGTAAATATATTTTCATTAAATCAAATAAACTAAAGCATTTTAAACTATGACGGAATATTTGTAAACCATAGCATTAAAAGGTAATGAACATTAATAAAATCATTCCAACAATAAATCATAATATGCAAAACACACTTTAAACAAAAACAATGAAACATTTCTAACTCGAAGGTATAAATAAGGATTGCAATTTGATCCAATGTGCTAATGCCCCGTATGTACTCGACATGTTGGTTTGAGATAGACTAGTCCGAATCTCAAACAATTCATTACAACCGGTAAGCTGTTGATACAACTAGAGTTTTAACTCTCTTTTTTTAATGAATTTTCAATAAAGTATTTAGATTATTAAGTCTCACATTGACCAAGAGTTAGCCAACAATATTGTTTATATGTATAGATAATCTTTTAACTCACAATTTGATTTTTAGGTTTAGAGTTAAGTCTGAGTTTTTAAGATGTTATCAAAGTTAGGTTTTTGGCTTCTTCACCTCATCGGCACTCAAGTGCCTGATGACGCACTCAGGGCTAAAGTCCACTCACCCCGTGCCAACCATGACTCACCCTAGCCGATGTGGAGGGAGGATGTTAAGTCCCACGTCGATCAAGAGTTAGGCAATAATACTGCTTATAAGTCTGGGCAAACCTCTAACTCACAAGCTGATTTTTGGGTTTAAAGTTAAGACTGTGTTTCCAAGATAGATGAATACCTATTAAGTACATCTCACACTAGTTTTTTTTTCGCGGCTCTGAAAAAGAAATATATTAATATTAATAGTTTGAATTATTAGATAAAATATCATAAAAGTGTTCAGGGAAAGAGTAAACATGAATGAAACTCTCAAAAAGATTATGAACTGAATAATTAACTAAAAGGCGAGCATCAATATTTAAATGTTTTGGTAAACAAGAGATCATAATCATGTTGAAATAACTTAAAAGAGACTTCCAAAAAAGGATGACATCATCATGTAGAAGAGCATTAATAATATTATTGAAAAACCAAGAAATAACTCTACACAAAGAATAACTCTACATAAAAAAGCTCTCTAATTTATATTATTTTCTTCATGTTTTCATTACAATTGTATAACTATATATAAGGAAATTTTACTCCTTCAATTACTCTTTAAATTAAGCATTCCTTGATTTACTCCTTGACTTAAAGATTCCTTGTTTTACTCCTTGAATTAAGGATTTCTTTTTTTATTCCTTGAATTAAGTTCCTTGTTTTATTCCTTGAATTAAGCTTCTTGTTTTATTCCTTGAATTAAGCTTCTTGTTTTATTCCTTGAATTAAGCTTCATGTTTTATTTCTTGAATTGAAGTCCTTGTTTTATTCCTTGATTAAGGACTAATATCTAATACTCCCCATCAAGCTGGATTCAGAAGGTTTATGGATCCAAGCTTGGACAAAAGTCGTTAAAACTGATGAGAAGTCAAAGGCTTGGTGAAGATGTTAGCCAGTTGGTCGAAGCTTCTTGTATAATGTATCTGAATCACCTGTGATTAAACTTGTTCACGAACATAATGACAATCAACTTTAATGTGTTTCGTTCTTTCATGAAACATTGGGTTTGATGTTATATGCATGGTTGCCTGATTGTCACAAAATAAGGACATAGGAAGAGTTGTAGGAACACTTAAATCACACAAAATACCTTTAAGCCATATCAACTCACAAGCATTTGAAGCCATTGCACGATACTCAGCTTCGGCACTTGATCTGGCGATGATAGTTTGCTTCTTACTCTTCCATGTGACCAAGTTTCCACCGAAAAATGTATAGTAGCCAGTGGTGGACTTGCGATCGATTGCATTCCCTGCCCAATCAGCATCACAATACCCCATGATTTGTGTGTTGTCATTCTTCTTCATGATGATACCACGACCCACTAATCCTTTTAAGTAGCGTAAGATCCTTTTAACAAGGGTCAAATGCTCAAGTGTCGAAGAGTGCATGAATTGGCTCACAATACTTACAGAATATGTGATGTCATGTCTGGTGATTGTTAGGTAGATCAACTTACCAACCAGACGTTGGTAATAACTTATACTCATGAGTGGCGTGCCCTTCAAGCTTGGTTTAAGCTTGCTGTCAAGAAGGGTAATGGCTGGTTTAGCATCGCTCATGTTAGCTTCCTTGAGCAAATATAGGACATATTTCCTTTGGTTAAGAAAAAATCCCTTGTACGAGGTGGTCATTTCTATACCAAGAAAGTACTTCAATATCCCAAGGTCTTTAATTGCAAACCTTTATCTGAGGGACTGTTTGAGGTTGAAAATCTCCTCAACATTATCACCTATAATTATCATATCATTTACATAAATCAGCACAACCAATTTGCCCATAGCTCTTGTGCGAAATAGTGAAGAATCGGCATTGCTGCTTTTGAAACCAATACTAGTGAGAACTGAGCTTAGCTTGGCATACCAAGCTTGTGGGGACTGTTTCAGACCATAAATGGATTTGTGCAATTTGCACACTAAATCCAGTTCATTGCTTTGAGGATGCCCGGGTAGAAATTTCATATAGACTTCTTCTTTGAGATCACCATGCAAGAATGCATTCTTCACATCCATTTGATACATGCACCACCCCTTGTTTACAGCCACGGATAGTAGCACTCTTACTGTGTTCATTTTTGCAACAGGTGCAAATGTTTCTTTGTAATCCACCTCGAATGTTTGAGTGAATCCCCCAACCACCATCTTGCTTTATACCTCTCAATTGATCCATCTGACTTGAATTTGAGCTTATAGATCCATTTGCAACCCATGACTTTCTTGCCTTTTGGAAGTTTGGTGATGCTCCATGTGTTGTGTTGATCTAGGGCTTTAAGTTCTTTTTGCATGGCTTCCTTTCACACATCTTAGTTGTTGGCCTCATGAAAATTTTAAGGCTCACTGTAACTCAATATAGTGCTGAGGAATGCGGCATGGGCTGGTGTCACTCTCTTATATGACACATAATTTGAGATGGGATGTGTAGGTTTGTAGGTGACAAAGTATTGAAGTCTTGTGGTAGGTTGCCTAACACGCATTGGATTACGTCATGGAGCAGGAGGAGTTATCTCACACTCGTTCACATCTTGTACCATATTGTGAGGATCATCTTGATTATCACCATCTTCATACAGTGTACCATCAAGAGGAGACCCTTCATTGTTACTTTCAGTGAGAGATGCATCAATGTTGACATGGTTGGGATCTTGTTGTTGTGAAGCCTCAAGTTCGATTCTTGGTAATGGAAACACATCCAAGATGCCATCCCCTTGACTTGTGATTTCATGTGACTTGCTGAAAAAAAGGTTAGTTTCATAAAATCGAACATCTTTAGACACAATTAATCTCCTAAGTTGGGGATCATAACACTTATATCCCTTTTGTGTAGATGAATAACCAAGAAAAATACATTTAACAGCTCTAGGATCTAATTTATCTCGATGATGAGATTGAATATGTACAAAACATATGCAGCCAAAGACTCTAAGGTGTGAGGGTTAATTTTTCTTCCTTTCATGACCTCTAGGGGAGATTTGAAATCCAAGACTCGATTGGGTAATCTATTGATGATGTAAGCAACTGCCATAACCCCTTGGGACCAGAATCTCTTTGGTACATTCATTTACAGCATTAATGCTCTAGTTTTTTCAAGTAAGTCCCAGTTTTTGCGTTCAACTATACCATTTTGTTGAGGTGTGCCAACACAACTTGTTTGATTCATAATTCCATGAATGCTCAAATATTATTTCATGATATGGGACATGTATTCGATTCCATTGTCAGACCTTAAGGTTTGAATTTTAGAGGAGAAGTGCTTTTTAACAAGGTTATGAAAGTCCTTAAATACTTTCATAACTTCATTCTTATACTTTAAAAGATATAACCATGTGACTTGAGAGAAATCATCAACAAAAATCACAAAATACTTATAACCATCAAAAGATTCATTAGTTGGTCCCCATATATCTAAATGAACTAGTTCAAAACACTTACTAGCCCTAGACAATGAAGAATTAAAAGGCAATCTAGTGGCCTTAGACAAGTGGCAAGTTTAACATACAATTGCATCATTTCCTAAGTTTGGAAATAAAGTTGACAAAATTGGTGAAGAAGGGTGAGCTAAACATTGATGCCACAATTGATTATCTTGGATAGGGTCAAACTTGGCTTGAAACCCTCTCGGATTACTCTTGGATATGTAATAGAGACCATCTAAGTAAAACCCTTCACCAATCGTCTTTTTGGTGGCACAATCCTAAAAAATGACATTATGAGGAGAAAAAATGGCTAAGCAATTCAAGGTATTTGTGACTTTTCCTACAGACAGAAGTTGGAAGGGAAAGGAAGATACATATAAAACCTCTGACTCGATTTCATCTGACATTAATTTTATTTTTTCCTTTCCTAAAACCTTTACATTCTTACCATTTGCAATTGAAACTTGAGAAGGATTTGCTAATTTTTCAAACTTATGAGACTTTGACACATGGTTTGTCATATGATCTGTGGCACCTGAATGCATGCAACAAATTTATTTTAAGAGCAGTTTTGAAGGCTTTATGATACCTTGCATGTCCTCTTGTGGTATGAGTTTTGTATCTACCAAGAAACTCGTAAACTTACCTAGCAATGCTGTCGGTTTCCTTCTTCTATGCTACCCACACAATCAATTCTAGCTCCTCCTGTCTTACTTTGAGGATACAACATAAACTCATTCATGAGTTCAGTTGGATTCGCTGTGAAGTTCTTGAATGGATTAGACCCATTAGAGGTAGAGGCAAAAACATGTTTTGCACGGTGTGTAGTACGATTCACTTTCTGTAAACCCTTATCCTTTATAAAATCAGGTTTTAATTCTGGATGTAGAATCCAACATGTGTCCTTAACATGGCTCGTATAGTTTCAGTGTTGACACTTCAAGTTTGGATGCCTCCTTTTGTACTTCCTCTCGTTGGTTAGATAGGCTCTTGTCTTAGGTGAACTAGCCATTGTACCCTTGTTCATGACTTTTCTCCTTACTTCTTCACGTTGAATTTTTGCACATACACTTATGAAGGAAGGAATTTCAATATTCATGAGTATGTGGCATCGTATATCTTCATATGTTGAATCGAGACTGGATAGAATTTGAAATATCTTATCTTCTTACTCTCTCTTTCGTAGCAGAGCTACATTGGTTGTATGAGGACGATGTATTTCCAACTCATTCTACATGTTTTTCATGCTCCTAAGAGTTGTACAAAAGGCTTGCCATCTTGTTGTAGATTTGAGATGTCCTTTAATTGAAAAACTCATGTAACATTGTTTTGACTGTCATACATTTCCTTAACCATCTCCTATAGTTGGTATGCGGATTCAGAGTAACTGAATATTTCTGCTAATTTACATTCCATGGAGTTTAGGAGCCATGACATAACCAACTGATCCTTACTAAGTCAGGATTCATAGGTTGGTGAGGAAACATCAGGTACTTCGATGCTTCCATTTATAAACCCCAACTTGGACCTTCCACCTAGAGCCAGAGACAATGCTCATGACCAAGGTAAGTAATTAAACTCATTCAACAAGACTGAGCTTAATCTTTGATTTGGGTTTACATCCACCTCATGCATATAAATGAAGGAAAGCATCGATGAACTTTCAGCTTATGATCCTAGTGCCTTGTCTTCAACCGTTTCAAAGATTGAAGATGCTAAGATAATAATAAAGTAGAAGCAAATTAATTTTCCTACTTTGATACCATGTTGAAAAACACAAGAAATAACTTTACACAAAAGAGCTCTCTAGTTTGTATTATTTTCTTCATGTTTTCATTACAATTGTATAGTTATATATAAGGAAATTTTACTCCTTCAATTATTCTTTAAATTAAGCATTCCTTGATTTACTCCTTGAATTAAAGATTCATTGTTTTACTCCTTGAATTAAGGATTCTTTGTTTTATTCCTTGAATTAAGCTTCTTGTTTTATTCTTTGAATTAAGGTTCTTGTTTTATTCCTTAATTAAGGACTAATATCCAATAAACATTCTTATTATCACTTCTAAATAAAAATATTTGTAATTGCTATTCATTGTTTCTTGAATTAAGAATAGTCAGGTAAAGGTTTCACCAACTTCAATAGAACTACCAATTTGTGATTTACTCCAACAGCCTTTAAGATGTTCCTTTCAATCTCTAATAATAATTCTAGCAATAAGCTTGGAATGGTAACAAGCAGTATCACAATTTATCTTAATTGATCCTTTAGGAGGTTTAAACTAGGAAGAAGAAGGTGAAGGATCAGGTACCATAATTAGTTTATGGACAGAATCAAAATTGAGGTTGAGAGAATAAATATATTTAGATTCTAAGAATATTTCTTGTAATTTTTGAATCAAATGATGGATATTAAGAGTGAAGGAATTAAAAATTAAATTGTTTCTTACCTTTCAAGTTTGATCAAAAGATAAAAGAATGGAAAAGAGAAAATCAGAATGAAAAAACTCACTAGGAATAAAAAGGTTATTAGATTTGAAAATGGTGGGAAAAAAGGAATGGAGATCAGAAGTCAAAAAGTTGAGTAATATAGAAGTGTAAGACCAATTAGCCTAGATAAAATGAATGAAGATATAAGAGATAAAAAAACTTATTAGTATTTTCAATGGAGTTGAGACAAAAGGGACATAAATTATCAGAGAGATTGACTCTAGTAGAAAGAGAATTAGAGAAAAGTCTCCAAGTAAAATTTTTATTCTTTCATGGATGTTAAGTTTCCACAAAGCTTTCCAAATGGGAGAATAATAAGTAGGGAACCTAGGAGAGATGCAAGAATTGTAAGCAAATTTAGTTTTAAAATAACCATTAGTATTTTTTAGTCCAAAACCACTGCTCTTGAGTGTTAAGAATAGGAGGAAAAAGTCAAGAATAGGAGAACACATGATATTACCTCAAATAAGATTAATAAGATTGTAGTTTCAATTATTACCATTGTTATTGAGAAGATCATGAATTTTGGAGGGACATTAATGGAAATTACCAAGAGTAAAGATGGGAGGAAGGCATTAAAAATCATTAGATCAGGGGATTTAAGGATCTTTTCAAATATCAATAGATTTGTCGTCCCCATTCTTAATACAACGAAATTTTTGAGAATATTTCTTAAGGAACAGATACCTTTCCAAGTCCAAGAATCAAAAGATTTGGCTTCATAATCAAAGAAATTTCTAGAATGATCATATTTATATTAGAACAATTGTACCCAAAATTTGTTATCATTTTTCAAGAATTTCCAATCAAGTTTGAAAAAAAGACTCATATTGATATCATCAAATTTGCAAAAAAACAAGACCATCAACATCCTTAGGAAGGCAAAGTTGATCCCAACTTTTTAAGGCTAAGTATCTATTTTTTTCCTAAGGATTTTTAAATTCCCACCAAATTTTTTTAATTAAAACATCACTTTTTTCTCAAATCATTTTAGGGAGTCTAAAAGTACTCATAAAGTAGGAAGGTAAGAAAAGGAGAATATATTTGATAAAATAACTTTACCAGCTTTAGAAAGGCGATTAGATCTCTAACTTTCAATTTTTGAAGTGAAAGAATCAATGATTTTTTTAAACTCTCTACTTCTTTGTTTGTAAATGAATAAGTTATGCCCAATATACTTGACCCCATCAATGATGACATAAATTCATTGGATTTGTATTCTTAGATTATGAGAAACATTAATAGAGTATAAGATACAAGATTTTGAGAGGTTTGAATTTCGGCCAGACCAAGAAAATTATTTTTGAGGTTTGTTAGATAAGGGTCACTTTGGTTAAATTTACATAGAAAAAATAATAAAATCATCAACATAAAAGAGATGACTAATAGTGGGAACATAACATGTAATTTTAATGCCATTGATAATTGAGTTATTTTCTACAAGGAGAAAGAGTCTAGGAAAAGCCTTAGCCTTAGTGATAAATAAATAAGGAGAGATAGAATCGTCTTGCCTCAAATATGAACATTATCCATGTTAGGAACTTCATAAATAGAAAACAAAACCACCTATTTACTTGTCAAACCACCACCGTTACTAGATTCATCATCACTACCACATTAAATCCAAAAGTTTTCAAAAGAAATTAAAAAAAACAAAAGGAAAAAGATAAAATCCTATCAAAGAGAAAATTTTCTAAAGAGGACTTCCTACTTGATGGAATAGGAGTGAGGTTTAAAGATTGATCTTTATGATTGACTTAATAATTTTTAAATTTTTATTAATTAAATTACAAAATAACTAAGTAAATATAGATAATTAGTTATTATATAGATAAATAGTTTGTCATATGTGATATAAATTAAATTTTCCTTTTAGTAGTAGTTTATGAGCACAAAATGGTTAAGTTTTGGTTGTTTGAGAAAAACCATTTATGTTAGATTACAATTGTAGTTCCCATTATTCTTGTGTATGTGTGCTGGCTTTTAATATACAAAACACGATGTATGTTATTTTACTTAGTATTTTTAGCTTCTTCTGTAAAAGGTTGGTTACTATGAATTAGTAATTCACACACGTATATAGTTAGGTACATTTTGTAAGCAAGCATGTATACACACACTACGGGGTTGGTTTCGTAGTGTACATACTAGGTAGAGTGTTGGCATGCTCGTTCACTGACATTGTTACTCATGGTTTTTGGCTTATTTTGGGTGGGGATATTTGAGGTTTTTACTCGACATTTTTGGAAACAAAAAATATCACATTTTACACACCTCACCAAAAAGATCAACAGAAACCTCGCTACAGGTGGTGGCGAGGTGGAAAATCTAAGTGTTATAAATATCCCATCATTTATCTTCTCTTGACCTATTGGTTTTAGAATGAAACTCTGCCAAAATTCACTTTGAGATTTATATCTGTTGTCAAAATTATTTGGGTAAACACACATTTGAGAGTGGGTCATTTTGTGATTTTAATAATCAAATTGTAGACTGTATGCATACGTAATTTTACTATGTGTCCCTTAGACGATTTGATATTAGTATTGGACTATGTGTCCCTTGAGTGTGTGAGTTGTTGCACTTCCAATTATTCGTGGTTTTCCAATCTTACTATATTGGGTGGTGTTGGTTATGGATGATAATCGAGTTTGAGAGTTGAACCAATAAGTTACAAAAGCAACAAATGAAGAGCAATTATAGGCATCTTGGATAGAAGTCCTTACTGATATAGGTAATAGTGGTTTTACTATCTATTAGTGTTTTAATCTGTTTGTTGTTTAGTGAATTATTTGTCACTGAGTGGTTGCCTTAAGCAACCCAAAGATGTTACCATATACATACAATCTCTATATGGACTTACGCTATTATATCGAGTATTATGTATGATATGATATTGTGTTAGTATAAATCAAATTTAAGGTTTGTATGTTTCAACATACTAATAGCTTAAACTTTGATTAGAAAGCTTTTATACTCTTACATGCTTTGTATTATTTTATTATTATATCTGTACTTCTATTATGTGTTTTGCCAAATGCTTTTTTCTTTGTTTGAGTGAGTTAGTGTTGACTCCTTAAGGAGTTTGTATCTCTTTACCCTGGTATTATATTGGGTCTCAGAATCTTTCAATTGGTATCAAAACTAGTGCACCTTTTTGGGCTTAACTACTCAAGTGTTGATCTTGTTAAATCGATTTTTCACACATACACTTTATTTCTAATAAAGTTAGTAAAAATAGATAATGTAAGTAGACCTCTACTTTCAATAGGCTTAACTATGCCTATGAAAATTTTTAAATGAGAGCCTTTTTATGATCCCAAGGACGGTATGTAGTTCTTTGTTGAAAATAGCTGGACCTACCCTACCAAAACTATGCCTAATAATATTGTTATCCCAAAACTATGCCTAATAATATTGTTATCCCAAAACTATGATCGAATGGACCAAAGAAAGATCTAAGTAATCTGAATGGAATATTAAAGGGTTATATGTTATCATCAGAGCTGTGTTACCTGATTAGTACAGAAGGATTCAAAGTTGTACTCCTTCTAAACTAGCTTGCGATATTCTGGAGACAACATATGAAGGTACTTATTTAGTGGAGAGATCCAAAATATAGAAACTGAATATAGATTTTGAATTGTGCATCATGCAAGAAGATGAGACATTCGATCATATTTATGCATGATTCTCCAACATTCTCTTGCAACCTAAGTAAACCAATTATTGGAAAAAAATTGAAAAGATAATTTCCAATCTACCTATTAGGTTTCATGATAAGATCATTGTTTATGAGTCAATGTATAAATCAAGTGAACTCACTGTATATGAGTTGGTTGATTATTTACAAGTCTTCGAACTACATCACCTTTTACTAAGACAAGAGGAGATTGCTTCTAAAAAGGGAAAAAGATTAACCAACAAGACCATCAAAAGAAGTGAACCAATCAAATATGTGTTTATCTTGAGTGGTGATAATGATGATTCTGACCATGATAAGGAGAAAATAACATTTCTTGCTCAAAGATGTACCAGATTCTTTAGAAAGAAGAAATGTTCATGTGGGACTACTGGGAGAGATACTAAGTTCCAAAACTTCAAGATCTATTAGAAGTGATGAAGACTTAGAAAATGGTTTTGAGAAACCATGTAAAGGTCACTTGAATAAAAGAATGTGCTTTAAATGTGGTAAGCTAGGGCACATTGCTACTCAATGTTTTCAAAAACTAAAACACACAAACAAACATTCCATGAAAGTTGAGGTTACTATTTCAAACAATACAAGTAGTGACAATGAGGATGACTCTACTTTAATGGCATTCATTTCCTATAGTAGTGCCATTGATCCTCTTACTACTACCTCAGATACTCAAAAGATGATTACTAAAGCTAAAAATGAAAATGATGACCAAGATGTTCTACTTGATTCTTACAATACTCTCTTGTTGGACTACGTTGAGTCTGAAAAGGCAAAGAAAAAAGCTTTGGAAAGCCTTGATAAAAAAGGAGCACAATATATGCATTTTAATGAAAAATATAGATAAATAGAAGTCTTCTAATGATTGTCAGCAACCACTCTAAGAAATGCGAGGTTATTCAAAAGAGATATTCAAATTTACTTGAGGAATTTAAAGAAAATCAAGGAATAAGTAAAGAAGCTTGAGGAACAATTAAAGGTTCCCATCTCCGATAAAGTCCCTAGATTATTTATCTCTCCTAATCAAAATGTTGAGGTTGAGGAATTGAAAAATAGACTTATTGTACTATAGAGTACAAAGGAATACATAGAATATGCTTTCTCTAAAGAAGAACTTGAAATGAATCAATAAAATGAGAAAGTTAGTATTCTAAAGAATTCTACAACTTATATTGTGTCTTTTCTCAAAGAGAAGAAAGATTTGATTATTACCTTGAAGGACAAACTTAAAGTCAATGAGAAGAACCTAGCCTATTCTACTTCTAGTTTGACCAAAATGATGGCTAGTTCTAAGAACCTTAATGACATCTTGAACACCACCAAGATGGCAGGGGATAAACAAGGTATTGGTTATCATGAAAAAATTTCTACCTCTAATGGTTTTTCTACCATGTTTGTCAAAGCCACTAGTCAAAATTTTGAGTTGAATTCTATTCCTACCAACCCAAAAGGTAAAACTGTTATGTCTTCTCAGCCCTACTCTTCTAGCATGATTAAATCCTCACCTAAGGTTGGCAACTCTCATTGCCTTAGTATTGTTTATTACCCTTACCTACTATCATTCCTTAGTGTCACAATTGTGGTGAATTTAGGCATTTAAGATCACGTTATGAGAAATTGAATACTAATCCTCATATGAGAGTTGATATAAGCACTTCATCTTCCTCTCTTCCACGTACTACTTCTCAAAGTCAGGAACCCAGAATCTCTAAATCTACTTCTTCTGTTTGTTATTCTTATGGAACTTATGACCATCTTGCTAAGCAATGCCCTAGATACATAAGAGGTATTTTTCAGAGCTCTCCTTCTTATTCACCCCTTTCTCTTAAGATTGGATGTAGTTATTGTGGCTTATCTAAGCATATTTAAGTAGGGTGTATTACACTTCTAAGACATAGTGTGAAAAGAAATAAATGTGTCCCTAATAGTCTGTTTAGGCTTGTTTATATGAGTAACTCGTTAGCATGTATTCTTTGAAGGCAAGCATATATACACACACTATAAGGTTGGTTTCATAATGTACATACTAGGTAGAGTATTGGCACACTCGTTCATGTTACTCATGGTTTTTGGCTTATTTTGGTTAGGGGTATTTGAGGTTTTTACTTGACATTTTTGGAAACAAAAAATATCACATTTTACACACCTCACCAACAAGATCAATAGAAACCTCGCCACAGATGGTGGTAAGGTGGTAAATTCGAGTGTTATAAATACCCCACTCACTTTTCTTTTCTTGACCCATTGGTTTTAGAACTGAAACTCTGACAAAATTCACTTTGAGATTTATATCTATCATAAAAATTATTTTGGTAAGCATATATTTAAGAGTGGGTCATTTTATGAGTTTAGTAATCAAATCGTAAGCTATGTACATACGTAGTTTGAATATGTGTCTCTTGTACATGATTTGATATTAGTGTTGGATTGTGTGTCCCTTGAGAGTCTGAGTTGTTACACTTCTAGTTACTTGATTTGTGGTTTCCAATATTTACCATATTGGGTGGTGTTGGCTATGGTGGGTAGCTGGGTTCGAGAGTTGAACCATTCAGTTGCGGAAGTAGTAAATAAAGAGCAACAATAGGTAGTTTGGACAAAGCATCTTAGTGATAGAGGTAATAGTGGTTTTATTGTCTATGAGTATTGTAATATATTTGTTGTTTAGTAAATTATTTACTACTTAGTGGTTATTTTAAGAAACCCGAGGATGTTATCATATAGATACAGTATCTAGATGAGGTTACTTTATTATATCGAATATTATGCATGATTTAATGTTGTACCAATATAATTCAAGTTTAAGTTTGTATGTTTTAACATACTAATAGCTTAAACTTCAATTAGAAAGGTTTTATACTCTTGCATGCTTTGTATTATTTTTATTATTATATTTGTGCTTTTGTTGTGTGTTTTGCTAAGTGATTTCTTCTCTGTTTCATCGAGTTAGTGCTGAGTCCTTAAAGAATTTGTATCTTCTTACCTTTATATTTACCGAGTTTCGTACTCTTTAAATAATTTTAAAAAATTATATAAAATAACACCCATATAATTTATAATAACAAAAATAATTTACTAATAATACTGAACCGGTCGGATTGAACAAAGTTTAATATTGAATTGGTCTAAATGATCATAATTCAACTTGAATTATGAGTAACTGACCAAAGTTTAATGTGAAATAATGACTAAATATTTTTTATGTAGTAAAAATATAGGAACTGAATTTAAATTTTGCTATTTTTATACTTACAAGTTTAAGAATATTATTTTTTTGTTTTTGCAAAAATCTTTAAATTGTAAGAATAATAAAACAAAATAACATCATCTGTCCAAGAATTGGACTTCAACATTATTGCTCTCTGAATATGAGCTTATGGCATTCACTTTGTTGGTATAAGGAATACAAATGATATCACACTAGCTAACATCGCTGGTAAGTTATTACTGATTGAAGAATCTGATAAAGAAGTCATTATCTCTCGCAATTTTCTTTGTTTTTGAGTTGAAATTCCAGTTAATCACCCTCTGGATGCTGATTGTTTAATAACAAGAAAATGTGTAGATAGATCTTCTAGTTCAACTAACAAAGATTGATTTCAAATTTAAAAGATAGCCCAGTTCTTTGTGGCTTTTTGAGTCACATTACTAAAGAATGTAGTATAAAAGATGGCAAACAACATTTATCTTATGGTTAATGGAAACCAAGTCGAATGCTTTAGCTTCTAACAATCTTATTTATGTGATTAATTACCTAGTAGATATAGTATACTTGTAATTGCTTTAAGTGGTAGGTTGATATTTTGTTGGAAAACAAATGATGAGCTAAAAATTCAATATGTAGGCTCTTATTTCATGGTTATTAGTATTTGTAGCCTTATGATAATTTAAATAGATATTTTGTATCTTTTGTTTATATTTTGCCTTATTATAGATCCAAACATCAAATTTGTGATGAAGTTCACAATTTTTTTGCTACAATACATGATCGTTGGTTAATTTTAGGGGACTTTAATGATATCATTCTTTCATATGAAAAATTGAATGGACAACCTATTTATTTTAATGATAATAATTGTTTGATCGATTGCATGCATTCAACTTTGACCGTTGATTTAGGTAGCACTGGATATCAAAATACTTGGTGTAACAAAAGAAATTCGATTAATTGTATTCATAAAAGACTGGATCGTGTCGTTATAACTCCAAATTGGATTCATGATTTCCCTATAGCCTTGGTTTCAAATATTCCTTTTTATACTTCTGATCACACTCATTTTTTGATTCAGTTGTAGTTTATGGGAACTATTTTCTCAACGGCCTTTCAAATTCATGGTTGCTTGGTTAAGAGACAAGGACTGTAAACATCTCATTCAAGATACCTGGTTTCTTCATCATACACAATCAGAGATGTTTACGCAAAAATTAAAATGATTTTCTTTGGAGTTGTTTGAATGAAACAAGGTGCACTTTGGTAATATTCAATTTAAATTAAAGACTCTTGAAGCAAAATTGAAAGATGTCCATTCAAATCACTCATAATTTTGATTTGAATCTTGACAAATTTAACTTTAAAGAGTTTGATGAACAATTACTAAGATAAGATTCTTTATGGCATCAAAAATCAAGAGAGTTATGGATTAAAGAAGAAGATCAAAATATAAATTTTTTTCATGCTTCTCCTCTTGTTAGAAGAAGAATAAATTTTGTCCTTATTTTAAAATTATCTTTTGGAACAACATCCTGGGATCATAATTTAATTTGAAATGAATTTGTGGAACACTTTGTCAATTTTTTTTAAGACTTCTTACACACTCTCTTGTGATTATTTATCCACTTTGTTTAGTTTAGTGGTCTCAGAGGATCAAAATAATCTACTGATAAGTATTTCTTCTCCTTTTGAAATTAAAGTTGCATTCTAGGATATGCATTTTTTGAAAGCACTTGGTCCATATGGTTTTCGACCTTTATACTATAAACAATGTTGACATATAGTCAGTGATGAGGTGATTAAATAAGTCTAGAATTTTTTTCTTAATGAGATGGTAAATTTAAGATGAAACTCCACTTTTATTTCGTTGTTATAAAAAATCTTGAACTGATTGAAGTTAATCATTATAGACTCATTAATCTTTGCAATATTATTTATAATATTATTTCTCATATTTTGGTAAAACATTTACGAGGGATTTTTAAGTTCTTATATATCTCTCATTTTCAAGTTGTTTTTATTTTAAGAAGATGGATTGCTGAAAAATACTTTGATCACACAAGAGGTGCCTTCAACATTTTCAAAAAAAAATCAAAAAAGGGTGGTCTTATAGTAATCAAATTGGACCTACAAAAGGTGTATGATAAAGTGGAATGGAGTATTTTCATTTAAATAATGAGAGTAATGGGGTTTTTTTGAAGAAATTTCTCTCTTATTTAACAATGCATTTTCAAGTTATTTTTTCTATTCTACTCAATGGTGCACCTTTTGGTCATTTTCTACCACAACATAGTCTTAGACAAGGTGATCTTTTATCCCCTTATTTATTTTTAACTATGGATGAATGTCTTTCTAGAATGATCTCAAAGGCAAAAAACTTGAATTTATTCCACGGTGTAAAAATTGTTCTGACTACACCACCTATTTCTTATCTTTTTTATGCAGATTATATTATTATTTTTCTAAGGGAAAATCTATTTAAGGCTACCAATTTGGAACAAAATTTGCACAAATATTCTTCTTGGTTTGGATAGTCTATTAATTTTTAAAAACTTATGATTTTCTTTTTCCAAAAATGTGTCTGATTCTTTGAAATAACAACTTTAACATATTATACATTTCAAAAATTTATACTCCTATCCTTTATTTGGGACAAAATTTACCGATTGGTAGGAAAAAGAGACGAGAATTTCAAGGTCTTTGAAATAAATTAAGGTTTCGTCTGGACAGTTGGAAAGAACAGCTATTGTCACAAGCAATTGGGACTACTCTAATCAAGTATATCCTACAAAATATTCCTATTTATTCCATGAGTATTATCATAAAATTTTGGTGGACAAACAATATTAGTAAGCAACATTATTTATCTCTTGTACATTGAAATAAAATTTATATGCCTAAAGATTTTGATGGTCTTGGTATAAAATAGTTTAAAGATTTCAACATAGCTATGTTAGGAAAAGCATTTTGGGATATCTTAAAACAAACGCACAAATTATGGGTTCAAGTTTTCCATGGGAAATATTTGTAGAGCCAATCATTTCTTAATATATCTACTAAATCTTTGGATTCTTTTGTATGGAAAGGTTTAATTTGGGCAAGAGATGCTTCAAGAGATTGTATTCTTTTGAAATAGGAAATAGGTCTAGTATCAACATTTGAAAAGACCCTTGGATTCCTGCTCTCTTATGTCAAACTTTACCTACTTCCTTCCAAAATAATCTAGGCCATTTGTTTCAAAATGTGATAGATTTATGCATAGGTTCTTCATAGTTAAATTGGAATGTTTTTCTTTTGATTCAGACCTTTTGATTAAATATTTTTTATTTAATTCATCAACTTCAACCACCTTCTACACATGGAAGAGATTCTATATAATGGTTTGGTACTAGTTCTAGACTGTTTTCTATTAAAGATGTTTATGAGGTTATAATGGCAAGGAGAACTCTTCCTAATCAAATAGGATTATGGAGGTTAATTTGGAAAGTTAAACTATATGAGAGACATAAACTATTTCTTTGGAAAATACTATCTGGTGCGTTAGGTACAAAGAAATGCTTGAGTTGTTTCATTAAATTTGAAAATTCTTTTTGTCCTATATGTCACAATGAAATTGAGGATGACAAACATTTATTTATTGGATATGACATCTTTAAATCATGGTGAAACATGTAAGTTAAAATATTAATTGACATTTTACATAGAAATTGACATTTTCACGTACATTCATCTCATTTTGAAACCTCCTAAGATAATTATCCTACCAAATATGTCTATACAACTATTCATATTTACTGTTATTATCATGCTTGACAAAATGTAGTGGTTATGTAATAAAATTTTGTTTGACGATTGTAATGTTTTTGCTCAATCTATCATATGGTATCACTCAAAGTATCAATCAATTTAAGTGCATTATTTCTTACTTTTCAAATTCTCCTGAAATAATGGATGTGGAAAATTTTATTGTTGTACCCACTCAATGGCAAAATCCATGTTAGGAGCTATCAAATTGAATTTTGATACTTGATACCACTTGGCATCATGACAGCTCAATAATTGGTTTTAACATGTTTGATCATTATGAAAGATTGAGTTATGTCTGGACAAACTTTACCACAGCTCATTCCGTTGAGTTTATCGAAGCTTCAGTTTTTTTGAACGCTATTCAATATGCTATTAAGCATCTTGCTTTATATGTAAAAGGAGAAAATAAGCAAATTATTGATGTTTTCATATTATCACATGGAGAGTGTTTTACAAAAGTTATGTATATCATTAGTTTTGTATAAACTCTCGTCCAACACTTCTTAATAATCTATGTCAGGTGAATTCTTTGTAAAAACAATACACTAACTCAAAATTTGGTATATTAAATTCGTCTTTATCAAATTATAAGAGACATTAATTTAGATGAGTTACCTCTCAACATTTCAAAAGGTTACCATATAAAAGATTAAGAAAATTGTCTTTTTTAATAACCAAAAAAAACTTTGTTATTTATAGTTTTGAATAATATAAATTAAAAGTAAAAAAATATTTTAAGAAATTGATTTCTTGGAATGGTCACCGGATGGTTTTTGGTATAGTTGTTTCTGAACATGAAAATTTAACCAACTTTTCCAAACTACTCGAAAATTGATTGCTGAACTCGTGGAAATTATTTTGCTTGCATCAAGTGGGTAATTTATTTACTTTATTTTTATAAGGGACAATTAGGTTATCTTTTATAAAAATAAATAATTTAGTCACTTTTTACACAATAAAATATTATTTTATTAATAAAAATTATGATATAATAATAAAATGTATTTAATGAATTAAAAATATTATTTTATTTTAATATTTTAAAATTGAATTTGAATAGTACATTTTTTTTTTGTCCAACTATTTTTATAAATTTTATATTTTAAAGATTTTTTTGTATTTTTTTATTTTTAGATACTTTTTTATATCATTTTGTTTAGGTATCATATTTAGATTAAAACTACAAACATTATAATATAAGCAATAGGGATTATAGAAGTTAGAAAATTATAATATTAATACTATTGAAACCACACAAATGAGTTCTCTCTAGTCCATTATTGTCGAAGACCACACAGATATCACATCTAGTATCCTAACTTTGAGAAATAAAATGAAGGTGTGTCTTTCAACTTTTGGTACTAGTCTTCGAAGATTGTGAATATGAGAGAGCTCACATGTGTGGTTCCAACGGTACTGATATTATAATTTTTTGGCATGTATAAATTCTATTTTTGATATTGTAATGTTTATAGTTTCGATCCAAATACGATACTTATAGAAAATACAATCCAAAATAGTGCCTAAAAATACAAAAAATTCCATAAAATATAAAATTTACAAAATCAATCTACCAACAAAAATAAAAAAAATATTATACTATTTAAATAAGTTTTAAATTATTAAAATAAAATGATAATTTTACCTACATTAAATTCACTTTATATTATATCATAAATTTTTAATAATAGTTTTGATTTTATCTTTCCTAAATTTTATAGTATTTTGAAGGTCATCATAATTGTTAACCTTATCTTTATTTAAATGTATAAATTAAGATAAGATATTAATAAAATTTGTAAAATTATTTATTAATTTTCAAAATTGGTCTAATTTTATCTCAATTAATTTTGAATGAGATAAGATGATAATAAAACGATATTAATTTAGATATCTTATGTGTTCTAATGTACGTAAATGAAACAAATAAGAATATAAAAATAATATAAAATATTTTAAAATGATAATTTTATAATATAAATTTAATAAAAAAAATATGATATATATTTAAAATTATGTCATTAAGACTATAATCTAAATAAGACAAAATAGGATAAGATGTTATTTAAATAAAATAAAATAATATTACATCATGAATTTATTAAAAATATTAAATTAAACATGAGATTAAATGAAATAATTTATTTTATATCTCTATTTTTATTATAAAAAAAAGTTAGAGATGAACTCCAAAACTAACGAAAATGGGAGGGGGAAAACACGAGAAGAAAATTTTAAGGTTTATTACATAATTGAACTACGTAATTAAATAAATGCAACGAATAAAAAGAACATATCATATATATCTAAGGTTATTTAGCAATATATATATATATATATATTGATGGTCGACGGTGACTGACTATGCCATCCAGCAAGATGGCAATAAAGGATAAAGAATGACTTAGTCTGCTTGGACTTTTGCTTTAGTTGTGAGATATTAAGGTGTGGACTGGAAATGGGGTTGGGGGACCGCATTCAGAAAGAAAAAAGCTTGAAATGAAAAATGAGAAGGGCTTGCATTTTGTCATTTAAAATTCATTTAAGAAATTACGAAGGTTACAAAATGTTGAAGTTGATTTATGTGCTCACCATGTTATCCATGTATCTACAAACTCTATCTTAAAAATGATGAAAAAACATTAAAAGAGAATGATACTAGGGTGTTAAATCTACTCGAATAGTTAAGTAAATTCTCTAAAAGAGATTTAACTATCATATAAATATATTATGAAGTTCTTTATAAGAGTAGAAATAATATACTTACGCTTCTAGATAATATTTTTAAAATTTCATAATATCTGTTATTATCTAATTAATAATTAGGATAATTATCTTATAGATATAATATTTTATAGATATATTATATGTTTAAATTAAAACCTATATGCTAATTGTATAGTTGTCTGTGTACTAACTATATCATTTTGACCAATTAATGATGGCATGGACCAATCAGAGGGTGTCACATGTACTCGATGAAGTTTCTCTCCAACATTATCCCCTACGTATGGCAGTGCAGTTGTGCCTTGGTTGGAAACATCTTAACTAAATAAGGAGTTGGTATTCTTGATTTCTCTATACATCAGTAATCTTGATGTTTTAATCTCATTGGTGCACTCTGTTTGGGCTCAAAGTAGGATTATTAAAGTAACTGATGTTAACTTTCTTTGAAGCGAAATTTCTAGGTGGACTCTATGTAGTCCAAATAATTTTCCTCTCCGTTAAACTTTAACTCTATCTTTTGGAGTTAATGTTCTAGGTTCTCAATATAAGGGGAGTTTCTTAGACGGTAGCTTGCTGCTAGCACCTTTCGATTGTTGAAACCATAATCTACAACATCCTTCGCGAAGTTATCTTGGCCATAATAGGCAATTATGCCTGATCTCTAAGTGTTCCCTCAAGTATAGGTAGCCAATATTCAAGCACTCTTATTTCAGTTGCCTCTTGGCAGTGCATATGGCGATTACTGAATGTATTGAGAGTTAGGTGCCATTATTCTCACCATTGATGGCATCCTAATGTACAATTGAATGGAGCTTTTGAAATCAGGGTCCTAACCTCTTGATCATATCAGAATTGTTTCCAAGGCCTAGATGATGCGGACCCTCTAGGCGAATAACCCTAGAAACCTACGAACTCAAAGAAATAAGAACGATTGAATTGATAAGAACATGTTGAAGATGATTAGACTAGAACCCTAAGGAAATAAAGTTCTTAAAACCCCAATCTTGAGATTCCACAAAAGATGGTCACTCATTTTGATAAATTGAATTCAAGCATTCAATCAAGAACACAAGAAGGAAAAGCAAAAGCTTTCTGAAATATATTTTTCATTAATAATATTCGTTCTTCTAAATGACAAGGTTGTTGTGTTTTATATACAAACCTTATGAAAAATGCCACTTCAAAACTTAAAGAAAAAAATCCTAGACGAAATGGACCAAATGAGCCTATTTAATTGTGGATTGAGCCTAATCCATCCTCAAAAATAAAAGACTAAAATACTTATGATAAATAAGGCATAAAAAAGCCCACAATTCACTAAAACAAAAACTGTAAAACATAAAAGTCCCATAATTAACTAAAACAAAATTGCTTTCTAAATTAATCCTTACATCCAATTTAATATTCCAAATCTATTCCTTATGTAGGATCTTGAGAATATTTATAAGATCTTGAGAATCTTTAGAATATTTGTATACATAAACTTGGTTATCACCTTAATCTCCATTATTGGATGTACTTGATATTGAATGTGTTAGACCCAACAACTCTTTACTAACTAACTTTGCCTAAACCTCTTTTTTTTTAAATGTTCTAGTGTTGGCAAAAACCATGCTCTGTAAGGCTCACAAAAACTTGATAAAAAATCAAAGTTGACACTTCTTCAAATGTCATGCACCCTAAGGACTGAAGACTTGTTTATGAATATGACTAACACTTTTTGGTCTATATGACTTGAATGCTCTTCCTAATAGACATTTTGAGCGATATTGTTTTTTGAATGTTCATAACATATTGTGAATGTAAGTTATGAAAATTTTCTTTTTTGAAAAAAAAAATTGCCAACTTCTTTTTGGATGAAACACACCTGGAACAAACAATTGACTTCCTGGGTATAGATGCATAATTGATCAACTAATGTTACCTTTTACTTCCAACATCCTTTCTAGTTGTCTTTTGGATAATCTAGCTAAACTTTGATGGTTGAATCATGGCCAGGTTGGCTCATCTTATGTATGCTCTAAGTAGTTGATGCTAACTTTTTGGGAGCATTTGAGTCAGAGTGAAAGCTTTTTTGTAAATTTTGCTAATCTAGAGCAGAAGTGGCTCCCAACCCTCGAAGGTTGGAGACATTAGCTTGGAAGGTGATAATATGAAACTAATATGGCTCTTAATCTTCTTGATTTTGTTCTTGCAAGATATTTTGTAAATGGTGAGATTTTGAATCTTCTCATAACAAGAACATCCATAATCAATTGTCTAGTGAACACTTATTTTTGAATTCCATTTTAAATTTTGGACTTTTTGGCCAAGTTTTACCCTGTTTGAAGGTGGCTAGATCGGAATGAATACGATATTACTCTAGCTTCCGAGGACACCAAATTGATGCATTTTGAAGGCAATGTGTACTTATGAACATTTCTAGATCTAGGATACACTTTGGTGAAGCATTCTTCTCATTTTCTTGGTCGTAGGCACTTCATTTTTATTGGGCCTATCATAGTGTGCAATAAACAACTATAACTTTAGAGGAGTGAAATTAAATGGTTTATTGTCCACCATCTAATCACTTGTTGATTTCTAGGAGAATTGGGTAAGTTTTTCTTTAGAACTCTATAGTTAAATGTGCTTAACTTGGAGAATTTCAAGGATGTGTGACTCATGAAAAGTGTCTTATTCTATAATTTTTGTAGCACTTGTATTTTAGATGCAATATTGGTCACATTCCTTGGTATTGCAACAAGAATTGTTTTTAGTTCGATATGGCCTAGATGCTAGAGACACAGCCTACTCATCCTAGATTGGTTATTTTGGACATTATACCTCAAATAACAATGTATTTGTCCCATCAAGTGTGACCTGGATCCATAATTTAGTAGCTGTGTGGTGTGATCAGGAAAGAATCTTTTTTGGAAAATGCAAATTAAGAGGTGCAATCCATCAAGTTTGGCATGGCCTAAGTGGCAACATTTTAGACTATGTGACATAAAATGTGGCATTCTATAAAGTATAACCTTGGGGATAGAGATCTGGTCAGTGTAGCTTTCTATGATGCAACATATCCTACTAAGGTCTAATCTTCTTCCTGATCGAATATCTTCTCTCTTAGAGTGATGTTTGTCTAACAACTGTGGTGTTGTGCATCTACCTCAAAATTAGTGACATCGTCAGCATGGTTGTTCTTATCTAACTGCACCACTCATATAGCCTTGAGTTGGTCCCATGCGAATAAAGAAAATTTGATTTGGAGTATAGATATTTGCATAAAAGGCAATCACTGAGGGATGGTTGGTATTTTTTTCCTTCCAATGTTGTAAAAGCTTAATACTAGTTAATGTCTGGTAGATTAGGTTGGCATACTCGTCTATTCTCCTTGATTTGTTTACCTGATTGATTACTCTACCAGTCATGGTTGTGTACCTGGCTGGTTTACCCATCCATACTATATGCTAGTGTACATCTTCTAGATGGATGACCATGTGCTCATTATAGGTTACTGAAGATGTTATGCATTTTGCACCAGTCATTTATTATAGTGGTGGAAGTTAAATGCTTACTTGATTTTCAACTAGATGTTTGGTGGACCAGGCTAGTGGGTGGCTTCTGTCGAGTAAACTAATGAAGCTTCTCCTAGGTGGTCATGTCATCTTGATGCGTAGCAGGTTTAATGTTTTTTGGAATTTCACCAAATGGTGAACACGATGAAGAATGCAAATAACTAGATGAATGTTCTTGGGTTGTTCACCAACCTAGATCGGTTAGAATACCAATTTGTTTTCATAAATGGCGTCAAATGTGAAGTCAATTTTTGCATTCACTAGTTCTTCGTGTATTTGTTAACTCTATCTTGAAAATAATGAAAAAATAGTCAAAAGAAGCAAATTTTTCGAAAAAGATTTAACTGAAGTAGTAGAAAGAATTAGAAAATGTCTATCTTATAACTAAATTATGATGTTATTTATAGGGGGTCAAAATGATACAAATAAGTTCTAGAAGATATTTTCAAATCTCATAATATCTGATATTATCTAATTAATAATTCATATAATTATCTTATGAAAGAAATATTGTACATATTTGTTTAAATTCAAACATATCTACTGAGCATACAAGTCATCGTGTGTTGATTATATTTTTTTAATCAATAAATAATCATGTGAATCAATTAAAAGGTGGCACATAATATTCTATCCAATACAAAATAAATAAATTAACATACACAAGTTAACAAGGAAGATAAGCATTTTATTCTTGTAAAATGAAGGCAATGTTCAAATTGCAACATATACAAAGTTTTAATATTTTTTATATTTAAATTAATGTATAATTTTTTTTAAATAGTGTAATATATTTGGGGTATTAATGGAGACAATTTATGTATAATTATATCAATCCCATTCAAAATAATATCTCAAATGCTCCTATGGTTTGGCATATATTCACTTATACCCTCGAGGTTTATAAAATATCTAAAATGTCTCTAAACCTTAATAGTATTAATTTTCCATCCATTACTATTTAGAATATTATTTTTTGGCTCTCATACCAATTTTTACGAATCAATATAATTTTTAATCAAGGGTTACGGAAGGTAATAATTTTACTAAAAAGCTTATTATTTTTTTGTACAAATATAATTTTCTTCTATATTCATTACAATTGCATAATATATTATGTTCTTCGTTATGTTGGTTACTTAATTCTAATCATGAATCTATTAATTGTTTTTTAAAATTAAAAATTATTTGTTCATTTGTTAAATTTAATAGTTCTAATTTATGTACTAATGATTCGATGTTCATGGAGTATTATCTTGATAAGTCATATGTGTTGAATGCATATTATTTTGTCCTATTTGTAGTATACAAACATATTTTTCTTGTGTACATACAATGTATTTATAATCTTAAAAGTAGTATCCAAACATTAAGTTGTTGAATTCTTCTTCCTCTATTCTTATATATTTTTTACTAAAATAGTCTTTTAATGTCCTTAAAACAAGATGGTCTATGATGCTTGTGGTAGTTTTTATATAATTCAATAAGGTGTTAAATAATTTAAAATTTTCAAGACAAGTTTCATAATCCTCCTCTTTAAAGTATTCATTTAAATGATAGAGATAACTTTTATCACATATTTCTAATAGAATTAGATTTTTATCTTTGATTTTATTTGAAATTATTAGTTGTTTATTTCTAAAAATAGTTTTCATTTTCCTATTTTAGCAATATTATGTCTTATTGTAAGCAAATATTAAACATTTAAGAGTCTTAACTGGCTTAAATTTATAATTATTATACTTGAATTTGATGGGTCCACCACGGTCTTTCCTTCTATTCGTCTTCTTTTGTTATACCTGTTGTGCCTTAGCTTTGCTCAAACCTCAAGGCCCTCCTAGCAACGGTGAGCCTTCTACATCCATACATAAATGGTGCCCAATAATTGACTTACTAGAGAAGAGTAACTAAACTCCATTTTATTCATAGGATAATAATTATTACAACTTAAGGCCAACTAAGAACCTTGAAGATGTGCTTAGCTGCTCATAATTACTGGGTATAACATTATTGGTTTTGAGATTTATAGATAGAGGGATTTTCTATGCTAGATATTTTTGTGTGTTTCAGAGTAGAGAGCTTTGGATTTTTGTGTATTCGTGTGTTTCTTGAAATGAGAATAAGGGTTTCCTTTTATAGCACAAGAAATCCCTATTTACCAGACTAAAATTATTATTTTACCCTTGATTTAATAATTCGTCTTCTTTTTTTACTTTAAAGGATAGCCACTATTTTTTTTCTTAATACATGTTGTCGATTGAGATGTGAGGTCTACATCTTTATTTTCTTTATCGTCTTTTACCGACAGTTCCTCTCTTTATTTTTCTTTGTCATTTTCAATTGATGATTCTTTTGATGATGTTGATGATGACACATCTTCATCTTCTTGGTTTTTGATGCAGAGAATACATATTTGGTCTTTGGTGCCTTTTTTGGCATAGAAGCAACATACCTTCCTTGTTTCTGGACCAATTTCCAAGTTGTTGTAGTTAAAATTGGTTTCATATTTGGTAATTTTTTCACCATATTCTTATGAAAAATCCATGCTACTGTGGGAAATGATGATGACTTTACTAGTTGAATAATTTACTTTGATCTCAGTAGAATTGTCAATCTTTTTGAGTTCATAGTAAATTTGTCCTAGCATTTGACTTCTTAGTACACAAAATTCTTCTGTGTTGAATTCCTTTTTTGGAAGTACCCTTTGTTTGGGAACTTCTCTGTTTTATTGAAAATCCCTATCTTGATGAAGTAGTAGGGACTAATATATCTTTTCTCATTCCAGTCCATTAGTAAATTGAAAAATCTAAGATAAACAGGTTTATCACTTGCTTTAATCTTCCTTCTGAAATTCTTGATTACTCTTTTAAAATTCTCTGGGAAATAATTTAACTCACTTAGATTAATTACTGAATAAATATATATTTTCTATTAGTCCTGCATGGAAATCTTTATACCTAAATATTGGATCAACACATTTTAAGATGTTGAATTTACTTCTTGCATGAAATTCCTTGTCTGTAGTATTGAACTTCATATCTTCAATATGTTCCTGGGTAGACTTTTTGGCCAAGTTATAGAGATTCAACCATTGTGATTTGCTGGGGTTTCTATATTAGTCCTTCTCATCATCAATGATTGGAGTATTTCTAAAGGATGTCTCCATGAATAACACTGAATGTTTTACTATTTTTGATGTCTCTATAGGAGATGCTTCTCTAAATAGCACTAGAGGTCTTGCTATTTTCCAAGATTTTTCAATCTGCTTGGAGCTGTTAGTTGTTGTTGTAATGTTGTATAATAATTTCTTACTATCTCTTATGGAGTTATTAGTGTTGGTGTTTTGTAGTTAGCATAACTACCTTCAACTTCTATTCTGTTGGTGAAGACTCTATGAGTTACTCTACTAATTCTTAGAATAGATTTACTGGCTTCTGCCCAGTTGTTATAAATTCTTAGTTTTGGGCCATTATGAACCATATGAACTTTTTTTTGTTCTTCCTTTTCTGCCACATCTGCCCAATTGAGCTTTGTGGTTTCATAAGTTTTTTGTGCACTATTAGGTTCCTCCTTTTTATCTTTAGAAGTATCACCTTGAATTTTTAATGAAGAATCCTCTTTTGAGCTTCTAATCTATAAAGGGTTTTTTAAACAATTAAGTTCTTCCAATTTCTTTCCTATCTCCATAAGAGATTTCTCGAGATATAACAGCTCGAGTTGTTCCTGTAAGATTTTTATCTCCTTTTCCTTTATCTTGATTTTGAGGTCAAGATGTTCTATTCTTGAAAGCATAAAAATAGTTAGATGTGCCAATTCTCTGGTAAGAGTATCTACTAAGCTATTTTTATATCCTGGAAGATGTTCAACATCAAAATTGTAATGGCTGAACCATTGTTTCCATCTAACTAATCTTCCTTGTTTGTAATCACCTGCAATATTAGTTCTTAAGAAATAACGAAAATTCTTGTTATCTGTTTTAACAATAAATCTAGAGCTTATAACATATATTGCAAATTTCTTAATGGCTTTTTTAGCAGCTAAATATTCTTTTCGTTACTATGGTAATTTAATTCATAACCTTGGAAAGATCCCGATGTATATCTTTGTCATCTACTCTTGCTTTAAGAGCTGCTCATCAATATTCTTGTGAAGCATTTGTTTCAATTATCATATGGTCCTAGATGGTATAAAGTTTGCAAATTTTTTACCTTTTTTTTACTCTATCATATATATAGAGTATCTTTTTTGGTCCATTTCTAGATATGATCTTTTTTTAATTTTTCTTGCATTTCTGCAAGTTTCTTGATGTATGCTTCTTCATATGTTAAACATCCTAAAAATCTTTGTAATTGGTTTTTGTCTTTTAATTCATAAGGAAAACCTTGAATATTATTTAGTATATGAGGTTGTAGATTATGTTTTCCATACTCAATTTTTAACCCAAAATATTTAATTTTTTGTTGAGCAAGTATTGCTTTCTTTTCAAAGAGTACAATGCCTTCTTTTCTATGTTTTTATAGAATATTGATAATATCCAAATAATGTTCATTTAATTTATTACTAAAAACCAAAATATCATATATGTAAACACAACAAATATCTTGTAATTTCTTGAAAATGTTATCCATATATCTTTGAAAATCACTTGGAGCTTGTTTTAATCCAAATGGTATAATTGTCCATTAAAATTGTCCTTGAGGGCAACTAAATGCCGTTTGTTTTTGGGATTCTTCATTGAGTCTTATTTTCCAAAATCCATTTTTGTAATCAAAACTTGAGAAGTATTTCTTTCCTTCTATTAATGATAATAATTCTTTCTTTTTTTGGAATGAACTATCCATCATCAGTGGTTTATTTATTCAATGCTTTAAAGTTTATTATCATTCTCTTTTTTCCTCTTCTTTTCTCAGTTTCTTTTTCAATTAAGAATGCTGGACTAGAGTGGGGTGAATTACTTGGTATTTTGACTTTTAATTCCAAAAGTTCTTGAATTTGTTTTCCAAATTCAATACTATCTTTTGGAGTATAAATCATTGGTTTTACTCTTATGATCTTGT
This sequence comes from Hippophae gyantsensis, assembly GCA_030763125.1. Lineage (NCBI taxonomy): Eukaryota > Viridiplantae > Streptophyta > Magnoliopsida > Rosales > Elaeagnaceae > Hippophae > Hippophae gyantsensis. The sequence goes on from CM061036.1 coordinate 29,767,085, forward strand.
TAGGATCTCTTAATTTTATGTTGACTATTGTTTTAGAATTATTTATTTTTAGATCCAAAGGATTTTCTAAACTGACTATTTTTAAGAGTTTTCCGATGTGTGTTAGGGTTTTGTCTTCTTGTATTTCATTGAGAAAAGAGTTTTGTTTCTCTTCTATATCTAATAAAATATTTTATAAATAAGGTTTTAGCTGGTCCTCTATCTCACCACGTTTTCACTTTTAATGTTGTTGCATAAAAGTGGAGTTTGAGGTAGTTAAAGCTTTTCTTATTTTGCAGACATAGATGATATCTCCTTCTATGATTGTGAGACAAATTTTGTCGAAATATTATGTGAAAGGTTGATATAAGTTTACGAAATTATTTTCTATTAAAAAATCAATTCTTGTTTCTTGTTAATATATGGTAGAAATGTGAAACTTTTCTCCTCCTATCATTAGCCCAATATCTTTTAATACCTTATTAAGATTTATTGTAGTATTATTATCAATTCATAAAATTAAATCTTTTGGCGCTTGTTTCCAGTTGACTTCTGGAAATACATATTTACTGGCTATACACATACTAGCATCTGTATATATATGCATGTAAATAATAAGTGTTATATGCCTTTAAATTTTATTCATACTTTAATGTAAGTACTATTTGGATTTGTAATACTATACAAATAATTCATCTTTTGATGAATAATATCCATAATTTGAGTGTCCATATTTTGAATTAGTTATTTCTTCCAATAGATATATACTATAAGTATCATCTATATCAGATTTCTCAATTGGTTCTAATTCTATTTTGAAAGCTTCTTCTAAAAATTTTGCTTTTTGTGGGAATTCATTTTTACATTGAAGTATGCTTGGACATTCGTTGGCATAATGTCTTTCTTCATTACAGATCCAACATTTGCATTTTTTCTTTCTTGAAGGACAATATTTTTTTTTGTTTTCAGAAGGTTTATATTTCTTTCTTCTAAAATATTTTTTCATATAGTTTTCTCTATTAAATCTCTTTTTATATTTTTGGAAATTTTATTTTCTGAATTTATATTTTTTTAATCTTTTATATTTTTTATATTTATATTTGTTTATAAAATTTTATATTACATCCATATTTTTCGGGTATTCTAAAATTTTTTGTATCATAACAGATTTTATCATTTTCTCTTATTTGTTTATATTCTTTTCTTTCTTGTCTTTTAATAATGATCCAATTTTTAAGGCTTCTTATTCTTCCTTCTAGAGTATCTGGTATAGTTTCTCTATTCCTTTGTTCCCAACATCCTGTTAAGGTCTTATATAATATTCCAGGTAATTTTGGAAAAACATTTCTTTGCATAGAGGGTGATAATTTATGGTAATACATTTCATATTCACAAAAGAATCTATGTAACACATGTTACAAATTTTCATATTTGTTAGATGTCATTTAACTTCATTGATTTCATTTTCACTAGATTCAATGATAGTTCTTCCTTTATCTTCTCCAATTAATTATTTGTATATTTCATTTATTATTGTATCCAAGTATTCCTTTTCTATCTATGGTAGCATTCCTTTGCATTAAAAAATGTTGTTGGTATGTTAAGTTTGAAAACCAAACTTTAACATTTCCTGTCATTTTATGTGCTATAAGTACCCTACAAATTGAAGGATTTGTTTGGGTAGTTTGAGAAGTTTGTATGAGCACACTCATACCACTAGCCCATTCATCTAAGACTTTCTTTATATCTCTTATACAATCTAAATCTAGAATATCAGACTTATAATTATCATGGAGTTTAAATTTTGGTGAAATATTACCTCTAGTTCCCCAATGCAACTCTTCCTCCATTTTAGGTGGTTGTCTTATTCTATCTGTGGTATCAGGTTGTTCTTTTCTTTACTTATTTCTTTCTCCCCTATATGAGTCAGATGTTCTTTCTTTATAAGGGGCTGGTAATGAAATTGGTTTCATATGACCTTTTGAGGTCATGTTTTCTGGTTCAGAATCAGTCTCACTGATTATTGTCATATCATCCTCTTCTTTGTTAGTACAAAGTTTTTCATTGTAATGTTCTTGTATCTCTTCATTGGTTAAGTTTTTCATTGTAATGTTCTTGTATCTCTTCATTGGTTAATGTCAATAAATTGACTAATGTTTCTATATCATTATTTTCAGGATCCATGAATTTTCTTTCTAATTCTTTTCAATATTCCATTAAATTGGAATCATCTCTTTGTTCTTAGATTGTTCTTCATTTTTTTTTCTTTTTTCTTTTTTAGGAATTAGGGAATCTGATCTCTTTGGTGGTTATTCTTTTAGTTCATCTAAGGAATCATATTTATGACCTATTATTTCATTATTTCTATGTATGTTGTATACATCTTTTCTTAATTCTAAAAATTTCTTGTGTATATCTTGTTGTAGTTTATTATAACCATATCTTTTTATTTCCTTTAGTAATTTTTTGTGCATATATTATTTCCTGTAAATATTTTGTGTTTGATTCTTGAACTAAATCTATTTCTTCTGTTAATAATTGTACACTTTCAAATAATGTTGCTTGATATTTTTTGCTACGCCTATTAGGCTTCCATTTACTTCCAAATGCATATTTTTTATTTTATTTCTAAATATTATTATTTCTTTCCTAATATACAGTCATGAACTAATACCTCCATTACTTTAACTTCATTTTCTAGTTTTTTAACTTTTTACTGATAAGAAAGTTCTTCTTCATGTTCTATAAAATTAAACTTTGATATGCTATTATTTCTAATAACATTATTTTTTCTTCTTGTTATCAAGAGTTTTTCTTTGATCTCTAATTGTCATTCTTTTGGTATTTTAAAGTCCGTTAGTATTTTTAGTTTTATTATTTTTCTAAGTTCCTTAAAAGTTTTGTCTATTTTTATAAATTTATTTTGATTTTTTAGATTTATGAAAGACTTGTGCTCGAGTCAAACTATTATGATTATTTGTTAAAGAATATGCTAATAGATAATGTATTGAAAATGGATGATTTCTTTCTTTCATTAATTCTACTCTTTCAAATTTATAAAATAGACTTAATACTTGATTTAGATTTTATCATGTATATTAATAGCAAATCTAAGATTTGCTATAAATTTTAACTTTTGGTATCCTAAGTTACCATGGATCATTCCTAATAAGGCATCTTCTTATTTATTATTTTGTTATTTAATAATGTTATTTTTATTGGTGTATCTATTCCTTCTCTATAATGAGCTTTTATTAATATTTGATTTTTTCTTAAATCAATGAATTCAATTTTTTCTTTATCTTTATGAATAATTTTGGATAACTTATTTAATATAGTTTTTTTTATCAATTAATGTTATATTATACATTTTTTTATATCTGTAATTTTAATATTTATTTCTTTATTACTTATGTCATAATAAATTATGTTTTTCCTTTGAAATAATTTTCTTAATAAAAATGATAGGTTTTTAAATTCATCTTCTTTTTTAAGATTTAATTTTTCTTTTTGAATTTATTTAAATTTCTTTTTATTTACAAGCATTTCTTGTGAAAAATATTCTGAGATGTATTGTGTTTCTATGTCTATTTTTTCTTTTTTCATTTTAGAAATATTATTATTTAATTTCTGTTATGTTTCACTGGTATTTTTAAAAATTCTTTAAAGCTTAGGGTATCTCGAATATTACATTTCATGTGAAAATATCTTCGGATATTAAGTCATTGACATAAATAATTTTGTTTAAAATTAAATAAAATTTTATGTAAATCAAATATATAATTTTTTTATTATTTTATGTTGCAAGATAGTTATTTTCAAAATGTATTAACCTTGCATTCTTGTCATAAAAACGATACTATTTTTCATAAAAATAGTCGTCTTTTAAGTTGATATGTCAAAATCTTGAGTTAAAAACAATTACTTTTTGTAAATTATAAAAAATAAATATTATCGTTAAAATTTATAATAATAAAAATAATATTTTAATAATATTAAATATATTTAATTGAATAATGTTTAATATTAAACGAGTTTAAATAATCGTAAAATTTAAAAACATTTAAATAAAATGATATATTTAATTTTTATAATTATATAAATATATAATAAATATAAATAATATTATTTTTATAATCTTCAAATTTAAAACAATAAAAATTATTATATTTTTTTATATTTTTTGTCAAAAAAATTTAATATAATAATTTTATATTAAATATGATTATTTAAACATATTTAATAATTAATATATTATTTTTATTTTTATAAATTTTATTAATATTAACTTATGAAACAATATTGTTACTTCTTCATTTAAAAAAGGTACATATTAACTATTATCTTTAAATTTAAAACAATAAAAATTATTATATTTTTTTTATATATTTCTTTGTCAAAAAAATTTTAATCTAATAATTTTATATTAAATTTTGTTTAATTATGTATCATTTTAAATATGATTATTTAAATATATTTAATATTTAATATATTATTTTTATTTTTATAAATTTTAATAACCCGAACTTATGAAATTTTAAAAAAAATTCTTTTTAAATGAGTTTCAATTTTTTCGTTTTGAAATGAAGCTGACAGGGTATTTTGTGAACTCCGAGTTTATTCGAAGGGACAAGTATTGTATTGGTGCCAGGGACCGACAAAACCTGTCGCGGACAAGGTGGTCCTGTTTAGACTTTCGAAGATGATGACAAGTGTTAAGTGTCATTAGCTCCAGCCACGTTGTGTACTCTTTTTTGAAACTAATGGACGATGGAGTATGATGCACGTGTAGTAGATCCCTCGAACTTGGATCTATTGCAAAGCCTTCGCCAATTGGCTTTCCCTTGTCCTCAGAGCGAGATATTTTTTAAATTTTCTTTTCTTCGATAGACTGCGAGAAATTAAAGTCTCTAAATTTAGCTTTGAATGCCGATGGTTTTTAATTATAATAACAACGTTATTATAATTATAAAAATATATTATATATATTTATTATTTTACTCATAATATTTTATTTTTATGATTATATTAATTTATATTGGATTATATTTTTATTTAAGGATATTTTTGTTAATATATATTTAATGAAAAATTTTATTTATTATAAATTTATAATAAATTATAATTAATGTATTATTATATTATTAATAAATATAATTTAAATTATATAATTGTATTTATAAAAAATTAATACTTAATTTATAATTATGATATAGTTGTAACAGAGTAATTTTTATATTTAACTCGTAATAACTTTTTTGCTGTTTAAACTAATTATAATTATTCAAATTATTTTAAAAAGTAAAACGTGGTATAAGCGTGAAGTTCACAAATTAGACTGAAAGTTGAAAGGAACTTCCACGCTTTTTACACCTGTCACTATGACAATCAATGAATATTAATACGAAAGATGGACATATTCATCCTTCAACTAAACTTTTTGAATATTACAAAATTGGCCTTAAAGTTAAAAAAATATTATTACATAAATATTATTTTATTAAAATTTCTTAAAATTAATGGAAAAATGTCACTTAATATCATTACTATTAAAATATTTCCGTTAATTTTATAATAATAAATTTATAATAGTTTAAAATTTAATAATAATACAATTGTGTGGTAAAAACATACCATATATTTATACAAAATAAAAAAATAGTAATTTAAATTTATTTTTAAATAAAATTATAATTTAATTTTATATATATAACATTTAAAGGTAAAAGAAATTTGTTATCATTAAACAAAATAAGATATTATAAATTTATTATTCTTATAAAATAACTTTTACACGTTTGTTTCGTTATCTAATAAATATAAATATAAATTATACTTTATAAAAAAAAGTAACTTATTTGTAGACCAATCCTCAATTAAAACAAATGTGGTCCTGTTAGTACGCATCGGATATTAAACGGCATCAAAATTGGATCTTGAAAATGTGCCCGCCTCGTATTAAAGTACCGAACAACAGTACAAGCTGTCCTCTTCCCAATAATTGAGCTTGCATTTTTACCTCAAGCACCTAAAGATTAACGTCGTTCTTACAATTTGGTTGATACTAATAAAAGTATATTAAGAATTATTAATTAGTATAAAACTAAATACATAAATTATTAAATTAATAGAAAAAATTAAAGTAATAAATTTAAAAAAAATCAAAATTTTAAGTACGAAATAAAAGGATTACCATAATTTATTTCTCAATATTAAAGTCCATGTGTGAAATTGAGCTCCCTCTTATAGTTTCATTTTGGCTAAACAACTTTGAAAGTATATATTTAAAATCCAAATATATGATTAATTTCTTATCACATAATTTCCAAATCCTTCTATAAACAATGGAATACGAGTGTGAAATTAGGTGATAATTTCACCAACTAATACTTCTTATAAAAAATAATTAAAATAATAAATTTTAACCTTATTATCATTAAAATATTATTGTTTTATATCTATTTCATACATTATATTTATTAAAAAAATATCATATCATTTTATTTTAAATATTATCTAATTAAACCTTATTTAAATTAAATTATAATAATTTAAAATATTTAATATTATTATGATATTATTTTTATAATTATAAATATTAATAATGTTATTTTTTTATAATATTTTAATTTTATTTATCCTATTCTTTTCTTGTTATGAAAATTGATGCATGGTTATACTCAACCTCATAAATTATGCGTAGAAAATTAATTTTCTTTTTGTCAAAATTAGTTAATTAAGCTTAATTTGACTTTATACGGATGGATAAAGAAAAGATTTAAAGGTAATGATATCTGATAATAATTTTTATTATTATTATAAAAATATATAAAATAATTTTATTATTATTAAATAAAATTATTATTAATAAATTATTTTTTTAATAATAACAAAATACATTATGATAATATCTATATACATTTCAAATTATACGTTAATATCACCCCATATAAACATAAACAGGGGCATGACAAATAATAATTTTGACATATGCTGGAGCTTGAATAAGTTTTTTTTTTTTTTAAATAGGGATCAAATTGGTCTTGCGGTTATTTGTTCCTACTATTATTATAATTGATCGAGGGGTTGATTTGATACAAATAAAATAAACACCTCATCGGCTCATTTTAATATTTTACAATACGTGGTAAAAAAATTATAATTATAATAATAAAAATAATATTTTTAATAATATTAAATTTATTTTAATTAAATAATATTTAATAAAAGATAATAATATTGTTATAATAAAAATGTACAAAATTTTATTTTATTTACAATATTAATTACACATTATTGTTATTACTATTAAATAAAGTTGTATTTAATAAATTATTTTTATGATAATAATAATATATTGTGATAATATTGATAAGATATTAATATCGTCACATATTTCCCCTAAAATTGGGTGCAGTTAGTTAAGAAAGTTTTTAAGTTATTTTATAAAATGATATTATTTTGACGATTTTAAAAAACATAAAATTTTAACCAACTTATGACTCCTAAAAAAACTAATTTTAAAATCGATTTTGTAGGTTTAAGGGTAGTTGATACTTTGGTGTTGAATCTATAATTATAATATGATATAAAAATTTTATATAATTGAAATAGAGAAAAGATATTATATAATTTAACTTAAAAATTATTATTATTATATATTTTATTTATTTAATTTTTTATAATTAAGAAGAGATTAAATAATTTTAATATGTATTATATAATATAAAATTATAATTATTTTTAATATTAGAAACTTTCTCCAGAATAGCTTTGATTGACAAATCTACTCCCTCTCGTTACAAATGTCAAGTGTGATAAAATTAACATATGGAGATTTAACACTTGTTACAAGGACCAAGTAGAAATAAAATATTTACATGTACATGTTTTTCTTCGCTATAATTATTTGCCTAGCTAGATTCTCCACTAATTACTAATTAAACACCATTTTACGTTGAAAACAATGATATGGATTCTGATTCAAAGTTCACGTTCTTCACGCACAGTTGTGCCGACTATTTTTAAGTTTAAAGTAAAAAAATTTTAAGAATACTTAATTTAACGAGATTTTATTGAGTTGAATTAATTTTAAATTTTTAACATGGTATCAGAATTGGGTCTGACTTGATCAATGACTTGGGTTTTATTCTTAACAATCTCATTGTGGCTTTGTGACCTCCTTGTAAATTAGGTTGTTAAGTTTTTTTCGATCTCACATCAGTTAGAAATTCGATAGTAGTGTTACTTATAAATCTGAACAACCCTTAATTCAATGAGATTTTATTAGATTAAAATAAACTTATATTTCTAATAAATAATAAGTAAGAGATATCAAAAGAATCATCATTATACTACTACCAAAATACGTATCCTAATCATTGTTTTTTTCTTACTTTTTCTTTTCAAATCAAATATAAAATTAAAACAAATATTTAAAAAAAAATTATTTTGGCATTGCTTCCATCATAGAAAGACACAATTATTAACTTCATATAATAGGAAATTTGGAACATAACTTCAAGGATTAATATCTGAATATTATCGCAAATATTCTTAAAGTTTTGCTTTTTTTAAAATTACTCTTAACGTCTAATTAATATCAAAATTTCCCTCCAACGTTATCAACATTATATCACCGTTTAACATTAGGGGCAAAATGATAATCTCCTCCTTATACATATATCATTCCCACATCTCTCTTCCTCCCTATACACGCAACCCAACCTCACAATTCTTCTTCACGTAACCTCGTCTCCCAGTCTCACCATCGCCACTCTTCCAGCCTCACTATTTGCCTCATTCCAATCACCCACTCCCTCATCGGACGACTCGTTCCAGTCACATATTCCCTAAACCTCACGGATATCCTTCTAGTCACCAACTCCCTCATCGTTATCGTAAATACCCCTATGAACTACCTTCATGGCTATCTTGCGAACCACCCTTACCCTTACCCTCACCGGACACGAACCCATCATTTCACCATATCCATTATGCTATCCATCCTCACGCGAAAATACAATGTGTCACTTACTACCCTAACGCGACCCATCATTCCATCTGAACCTATCGTTCTAGAATAACATGTATAAGTTGACTAATTTGTTATTATTTCATATATATTCTGTATTTGGTTCATTTGGATAAAAATATGGTTTTTAAGCACACTTGCATGTATTGGAGCAGAATATCGTTTCACCATATTTGATTTTGTATTTCAATCTTATTTTAATTTTTATTTTAGAACCCCCATTGTTTGATAATATTATGCTTGTATTGATGAAGTATAATCTATTTTTTCATATTTTCGGATTATCTTTTCAATAATTATGATTTAACATAATAATGCTTATAAACAAAACTATGATAGTAGGGAAACAACCAAAATGAGAAAAATGAAAGCTTGTGGACATAATATTGTGTGCTTTGTTTTGTATCAAGTTCATGATCATATGTTTAATATCGTGTGTTAATGTTCATGAGTAATGCATTTTTTGAAAATACTTTTGATTGTTATATAGGGTGATAAAAATGAGTGAATGGGTCAGTGTGTATGTCCATCTATTTAGTGAAGTTAGATGGGCTGGTCATATACCTGTTGATCAATATAGTCTCATTTGTTGCTTTCATGATGCTAACAGGGCTATTATGAATGAGGGGTTGACGCTTAAAAAAGAAGACTTTTAGGATTGAAGCACATAAAGTTGATAGTGATGAGCGAAATGAATTTAAAAACGGATAATGAATTACAAGAATTGATAAAAGATTATAGGGATAATAAAAAGAAAAGGCTAGACTTGCTTGTAGAATTCAATCCTTTGGAAGTAGTTTTCTCACCCGCCATGTTAGATTATCAGAGTTTCAAGGGAACACCAGCTATATTACTAAACCAATCACAAAGTGAACCACCTCACTTTGACATTGATGAACTTAACCTTGATTCATTTAAGCCAATTCATATCCAAAACATGGGTGGAAGGAATTCTGAAAGGTTGAAAAAATATAAAGTAGGAACAGTTGTTGAAGTTGAAGATAAACATTATGATGAAGATGAGAAATGTTTTTGAAATAGTGATGATTAGGATCCTGATTGGCATGATGATATTAGAAATGATGAAGATGATAATGAAATTTATGATACTGATAATAGTCTTCAGGACTTAGGGGATGGAAATGTCCATCATATCAGTGATATTGATTCAGAAGATTGTGAAGGAAAAAGTGTTAGAAAAGTCAACAGACGGTATGAAGGTAGGGAATTTAAGAGAAAAAGTGATGGTAGCATTGACTTCAAAGTCGGAGATACATTTAAGAAGGCTAAAGAATTTAAAGCTATCTTACAAGAGTACATTGTTCAAGTTGGGTTTTGATCGGGCAGAACCGACATCGCCGATCCTACCGTTACTTTGGTTTTATCTATTTTATATAACTCTCGCAAGTGCACGAATTATTTCATAGAAAATGATAAGTATACTCCCAAGGTCGATCTAAGAAAGGAATGTATGTGGTTTTTAATTTATTATTCAAACTTTTAAAAACGAAATTAAATCCTAAATATCCTGTCACGATATTTTGGGGTTTTGTGTTTTTAATCTATTGACATAAAAATAAACATAGATTCAATAAACATTTAAGCAAATTTTATCATTTAAAACAGTGGAGTATTTATGGATATAATAACTAAGTCAATTATGCTTGCTCATATTATTTAGGTTATTAAAGATATGAATTGATATTTATTGATTCTCTCTTTTTTATATGAATACCACCTTTGGTGGGGTTAGATATTCTTTGTTAACTAAACAAATCAATTAACACCTAATCAATTAACACCTATGGGTGGGGTTGATAACTAATTTGATTAATTAAATTAATTCATTTTTCTAAGAGATTGAAAATGAACCATTTAAATGCCACCTTTGGTGGGATTAGACAGTTTAAACTTTATTCAAGGTGTCCAAATTAAACCTAAGAATTTAGTTATCCGAGTACTAACTTTCAAGTTTTAAAACCACTACTGAAAACATGTTGTCAATACATTTTCGAGATAATAATTCTTATAAAAACTTTTGAAATAGAGCTTAGCTTTAACTAGAGGCGATTGTACTTGACAAATAAAAGAACACTACTCTAAATCGAATGGGATAACTAAACCTTAAAAATCTAATTTTCGGATTTAAGTTTGTAATGAAAAATAATATATTTCTCTCTAACATTCTTAATATAAAATCTTGAATAAAAATAAAATCAATTCATTTTAGAGATTTTTACCTATTTAATATTTGCATGCATAACAACGTTATTATTATATCATGTTTACAAACGGCTTGACAAAGTTAAATTTAATCACGAGACAAATTAAATATAACATGTAAGAATAAAGCATAAAAAATAAGCGTAAAGAAAATAAAATCCTTACTGATTACTTGATGCTATTCCGTTCTGGAAAACCTCCAAGCGGAATTTGCACTCCCATTTATTGAATCAAAAAGCTAATAAATTACAAAAACATAACTAGTTCTTCCCAAAAAGGGAAGAACTCTAAAACTAAGAAAAACTAACTAAAAATTAAGAAATTGAGAGAAAGAAAGAAGAGAGAAGTGTGTTTTGAGGTGTGGTATGAAGTGAAGAGAAGGGGTATTTATAGGTGAGGATGGAGAGAAAAAGTGGGTGAAAAAATGATGGAAATGCGGAGTGTAATTGTTGATGTCATTGATGATGTCAACATGACGTCATAGGGGCATTGCAGCGAAAAATGGGGCAAAATGGCGGCACGGCACTGGTAGCGGAAAGGCAGCGCTGCCGCACGGGCTTGAGGAGAGACCAGCGTGGAGGCCCAGGACTTAACCTGTGGCCCGATGCGTGCGGACGTGGGGCATGGCGCGCATGATTTTCTCCTTTTTGATATTTTTGACCCATTTTGTCCAATTTTTCCATATTTGTTGACATTTCCCCATTTATTTATTAATATATTTGTGATGTATTACTTCCAGTACTCCTCTTTGAGTCTTTAAGTTACGTTTTTAAGTGAAAATACCTGAAAAACAATAAAAACACCTGTGATTTCGAAAAAGACAAATTTATATAAATATATGATAAAAAATATAAATATATATATTTTTATTCAATATATATCATTTTTTAGAGAGTCAACCCATGTACAGATTGTACATTTTTTTTTTAGGATCTTGGGTAACACGGGTCATAGTATGTAGATTATACTATATATTCTTTATCTCTCTATATTTTTCTGAATATACTTTTCAATAAATATCATTTTTTTAGAGAGTCAACCCATGTACAGATTGTACATTTTTTTTTTTGGATTTTGGTGAGTGGTTAATTTTGTGGCTTTTCTGTTTGATTTGGTTTAGGTAATCCCAGATATATCTTTTTTTTGTAGTAGTAGTCATGCATGAATAAGATAAAAGCATATACTATCAATTTCTACTCAAATTATTTAATCTAAGTAAAAATAATAATAAAAAATATACGACACTCTATTAAGATGAGAAAAAATTCATACATTCAATGCTAATGCCTATAGAGATCATCTAAAAATTTGAAGAAATAAGAAATGTGTTTGAAGTAGAAAAAATATATATTTCATTCTGAATAAGGGAAATTAGGCTCAAATTATATCTCACAAATGTCATGGGGGCGGTTGTGCACGAAAATGGGGCGAAAATGGCGGCCCGTAGCATGACACGGGGAAGTAGGAGAAACGCGCCGCGGTCGCGCCGCGGAACTAGGACTTAGCGCATACGGGGCTTCGGCAAATTGTTGATCTGTGACCGCGATGTTCTCCTTTTTGATATTTTTTACCCTTTTGACCCATTTTGTCTAATTTTTCCATATTTGTTGACCTTTCCCCATTTATTTATTAATATATTTGTGATGTATTGTTTCCAGTATTCCTCTTTGAGTCTTTAAGTTACGTTTTTAAGTGAAAATACCTGAAAAACAATAAAAACACTTGTGATTCTGAAAAAGACAAATTTATATAAATATATGATAAAACATATAAATATATGATAAAACATATAAATATATATATTTTTAATCAATTAATGTGCATAAAATCATGGTAATTTTAGTGCTTTTTGAGCACTCATCAGGTTTCAGTGTGGGAAAGTTAAAGTTGACAAAACTTGAGTAACTACAAAGTGTAAAGCACCTGATTACGGTTGGAGGATACACGCTTCTATTGAAACTGATAAGAAAACCGCTATGGTTAAGACACTTGAGCCAGCATACAATAAAAGGAGACATTGTTGTCAAAAAGTTGAAACATAAAGATTTGCAACATCTTTTTGGTTAACTTCTCAAAAGGACTTAGTCATAGGAAACCCTAATGTAAGTATCCTTATATTGGTTACTGAGTGTTAAAAAAGATGGGGTATATCCGTACCTGACTTGACATTGTATAGGGTAAGAAAAATTGCTTGTGATGGAGAATTGGGTGACCATATTGGTAGTTTTGAAAAAATAAGGAAATATTATCATACAATTTTAAGAACCAACCCAAGATCAATGACAGTTGTTAATACTCACATTCCAATACCAAATGCCAACCTTTGTTTTAAGAGATGTTTCATTAGCTTATCCGCATCAAAACAAGGGTATTTAACACCAATTTAAAGTCAGTAAAAAACCGACTTTAAACCAATTTAAAGTTGGTTCGTTAAATCGACTTAAAATGGAATGACTTAAAATTTAAAGTCAGTTCAACGCATAAATTGACTTTACATTTAAAGTCGGTTCATGTGTTGAACCAACTTTAAATTTTTAATTTTTTTTTACAAAAATTACTCATTTTTTATTATACTCAAATTAAAACCTATATTCGATAACTACATAATAGTAAAAAAAAACCAAAATTTATTTAACAAATAGTTTAAATAATACACATAATTAAAAAATTAAATATTAATTAATAGCAAAAAAATTACCATGGTGTTGTCCTATGTTATTCAAGATCATCATATTCTTCTACTGATGTTATAATACAAAACCTACATATATAATATAAAAATTTATACACATATAGAATAACACATAATATCAAAAAAAAGAATAATAAGTGTGTAGGATTAATAGAAATACTTACAAGAGTAAATGAAGTGACAAAATGAAGGAAATGAAGAAAAATGGTATTTTGTAAGTGAGAAATGGGTATAAATTTTTTGAGTATTTTACTAAAAAAATAGGGAATCTAAAAGATAAGTTAGAGAGGAAGAAAACCCACTAACCGGCATTGGAATTGGTGGTCGTAGGTGGCCAGAAAATGAAAAAAAGTGGAGGAGAAGTGGATAAGGTTTTGGATTTTTGAGAGTTATGCAACGCTTGAAATAATTTCTGTCTGGGGAAGAAAGAAGAGAAAAGGAAATATCCACGTGTGTAGCGTCAGTTCTGCGTGTTAGTCGATGCTATCTACGTAGTTCATAGCGTCAGTTCTACACTGAATCGACTTTAAATTCATTATAAGTCATTTTTTTCCAAAAATTGACTTTACATATCGACTTAAATGACACATTTTGTATTAGTGGGATGGATGTTTTTTAAAGGGTCCATATAAAGGTGTTTTGATGGTTACTGCTGAATGGGATTCTAATAGAGGTTTGTTTCCAATTGCCCTTAATTGGGTTGAATCCAAAAATAGTGAAACTTGGATATGGTTCATGGATTTATTTGACCAACATATCGGGGAGTTTGAAAATAGAAGGATGTGTTTCATATCTGATAGACAAAAAGGTCTCGTTGTAACAATCAATAAGTTTTTCCCAACTTCACATGTCAGATTTTGTGCTAGGCATATTTATGCCAACTTGAAATGTAAGCATACAAGCATGAAAATGAGATCATTATTTTGGGCAACATCTAAAGCAACTAGAACAACTGAATTTAATGATTTGATGAATGAAATTAAGAAAGAAAAGCCTGAAGCACATGAATATTTAAGTAAGATTCAAGCTTCATATTAGAGTAGACATGCTTTTGATGATGATATAAAGGTTGAGCATGTGACCAATAACATGACTGAAAGTTTTAACAATTGGTCGAAAAGAGTGAGGTTTAGACCTATTGTGGAGTTATTTGAAGAGGTCAGAAGAAAATTGATGTGGCTAATAGTGAAGAGAAATGAAGAGGCTTTGAAGTGGACTACTCCTTTTCCACCAAATGTAATGAAATACATTCTTCAAAGACAAGAGGAAGGAAGAGTTTTAAAGGTCTTGTATGTTGAAGATGGAATATTTGAAGTATTGGATGGTTGCGACATGTTGGTTAATTTAAATAAGTGGACATGTAGTTGTTATGGGTGGAAATTAAGTGGTTTACCTTGTAAGCATGGTGTTGCTTGTATTATAGATAGAAGGTATAAGATTGCGGACTATGTACATCCATATTTTACAAAGGCTTCGTATTTGAAGACATATTTCTCTTTGATTCACCCCGTTCCATTTGAAAAAAGAGTGGGTTATGATGCATGGTGAGCAACAAATACTTCCACCAATTTATAAACCAAAGAAAAAAAGACCACCAACTGAGAGACATAGGGAAGCCACTGAACTAGAGAAACATAAGAGGTCGCAAGGATTGAAATGTGGGTATTGCAATCAATTTGATCATAATCAGAGGACATGTAAGGAGAAGTTAAAGAATCCAACTAATGAAATTAAGGTAAAATTATAACTATTCATTTATTATATTTATTTGGTTGATTATATTTAACTTTAAATTGTATTTAAGAAACAACTTCAAAGAAAGTGGTCTAGAAAAATCAAAACAAAAGAACTAATCAAACTTAGGTAATGTATTGTATAACATATTCATTATGCATTATTTCTTATACCATAAATTAATTTACTATTCATAAATCAAGTAATAGATAACGGTGATGCAATCAACAAGAAGCAGAAGATGGGAGAATCAACAAGTCAAAGTGAGCCTTCTGAAATGTAACTTTGATTTGTTCTATATTTTTTAGTTTAAAATATATAAGTAAATAGGACAATGAATATGATTTGGAAGAAAATATTTTATAACATAAAGTTCATGTATACACCAGGTTTTGGGGGACATGACATGAACTTTGTAGCTTTTTGTGTATTTAAACTCATTTATGGTGTCCCTTCCCCTTAGATATTGTAAGAATTTAAATTGTAATATAGGTTGTGAATGTGGATGTGAATTGTTATTGAGCAGGTTAATATGAAATGTGGATGTGGATGTATAATATGTAAATATGGATGTGAAATGTGAATATCAACTGTTATTGAGCAGGTTAATATGGAATGTGAATGTGGATATGGATGTGGTTGTATGATATGTATTGAATAATGTACTTTAGATTTAAAATTAGGGGTATTTTTGATGAATATTTATAGCTTATTATTGATTATGGTTGTTTTTGATGATATTTATAGCAGGGTATTGAGTATGGGTATTTTTGAAAAATATTTATATCATGTTCTTGAGAAGCAGAGGTATTTTTGATGAAGATAAATTACATATTGTCACAGGGGTATTTTTGACGAAGGTAAATTAATTATTATAGGAGATGTATTTTTAATAAAGATAAATTAATTACTGTAGCAGAAGTATTTTTGATAAATATTTGCTATGGTAACAATAAAAAAGCTAGAATAGACTTTTTTCGCTACAGTTGCTAATTTTTCACGATTTATTTAACTTATGTTAAATAATAAGAGAATTTTTGAAGATATCTTAAACCTCAAGAATATTATAAATTTTTTTGTAAACGTTAAGAATATTTTTGAAGATATTGAAAACCTCGAGAGTATTTGTGATTTTTACCCATTAATATCATTATAGTAGTAACTCTCAGGTTGGAAATTAGGAACATAACTTCATATGATAGGAATATAACTTCGTACCAATGATTTTACGTAAAGGACAACATTAGAGAAAGATGGTGTTGCTGGGCTAAAGTCGATGGCTCGATTGTTGGTTGGAGGCGAAGTCGACAATGAAATTGTTGGCTAGATGTGTAGTCAACAATGAAACTATTAGTAGGTTGGACAAATAAATTGGTAAACCTACCAAATTGGAAAACTACATTGCACCGAACAAATTTTTTCAATTTTTTACTAATTTCGGTTTAGTCCGATTTATAAAATTTAAAAATATTTAAACTGGACTAGATCGTTATAATTAATATATGTATAAATTGATTATTATTTGATATAACATGTAGTATAGCTCATTGAAAAAACACACACATTATCTTGATCTCTAACTCAAATCCTAAATATTGCATTTATTTTTATTATTATTCCATTGAAGCAAAAACATAAAAACATATAAAATTGTGTTTTGTAAGTGTCGAACCCATGGTGCATTTGTCGTAAGAAAACAAAATCAACTAACAAGTTAAAAATGATGATATATTTATTGAACAAATAATTATTTAATTATAACTACATATTTAAGAATTTAATTATAATTGAATTGAACTATTTTAATTTTATTGATTTAGTCCAGTCCAATTTAGTAAGCATAAACAATTCGATATGATTTTAGATATTTTAGATTCAGGTTGGTTGGTTGATTTTATAACCACCATTTTTTGTAAGTGTAGCTTTGAAGTTCCTAATGCATCATTTTTAGTTTTTAATTAATTGATGATAATGAGAGTTGAAATTATGTGTGAGTAAATAATTTGATCAATTTATTTAAATTAAAAAATATGATCCAATATGTCGAATTTAAATTGATAGATTTTATAATTGGATTAAATTCGGTTTGAAAATGATACAATTAGTTCAGATTCAGATAGACACATTTTATAATTTGTTATATTTGATTTAGATTGAATTATTATTAAATTACAAAAAATATTTTATTTTATATTATGCATACCATAATTATATTAGATTATTATTTTAATTAAAAAATAAACATAAATATTTTTAATAATTTAATAATTTTACAAAAATATTTTTTTTTTGTTTTTTTAATTGTGACTATAAATAATAATATTTATTATAAAAATATAAATTTGTATATATCGTGTTTTATATATTACAATAATTTATAAATAAATTATAATATTAATATGTTCTTATCTAATTTGAAAAAATTCGATTTAGTTAAATTTAAATATGATTTAAATTAATTCAAATTAATTATATCATCAGATTAAATATAGATTAAAAATCTCTAAATCCATTTAATTAAATTTAAATCGATAAAAATAAATAATTTTAATTCGATACTTATCCATAGTTGAAATCATAGGATGCTTATCCCCCAATTATATACAGTCTTTATCATCTTTCCCCCTTTACTTTGTCCTCTTTATCATAATCTCAAACGTGTTATTAACGTACTACTTATTAATTTTTTTAAATATATTATTTATTAATTAAATCAATTTCTCTTAATCTTTTATTAAATATTTATTTTTTAA
Source organism: Hippophae gyantsensis (assembly GCA_030763125.1). Lineage (NCBI taxonomy): Eukaryota > Viridiplantae > Streptophyta > Magnoliopsida > Rosales > Elaeagnaceae > Hippophae > Hippophae gyantsensis. Next base: position 29,785,500 of record CM061036.1, read on the forward strand.
GAAATTATATTAATTTAAAATTTTACTCATCTAAAAAAATAACACGTTTTTACTTAATTTTTCTCGACACACAAACACCATATTTTTTATTCTTTTTGGTTCTAGTCAAACACAATAATCTAAGCTTCTAAACTTATAATTAAATAGGCTCACATTCAGAAAGTTAGCGGTTTCGATCCTTCGCATATAAGCACGAGAAAGAAGGGACTTCCATCATAAAAAGTAATGATAGTTAATATATCAATATTTTTTATATTTCATATTATTAAATATTTTATTTTAAGAAAATATCATAAAAATTCATTAGATTAATTTATCTATATTATTTAATTTTTTAAATTAAAAATGATATATTTTGATATTTTGACTTTATAAAAAAATCTATTAAAGATAAATCATATTTAATAATTTTTTTATTAAAATATTATTATTTTTAAATTAGATTATTAAACGTAATTAAAATATAAATATTTAATAATAATAAAGTTTCAATTAATATAAATTTTTTTAAATATTTATTTTTTAATATTTATTAATTTTTACTATTTTATCTTAATATTCTATTAATTTTTATTTTTATTAAAAATTAAAATATATATAAGTAATTTTTTAAATTTTATTATTATTTATTTTTTATTAAAATATTTCATATTAAATTTTACTTTTATCACTTTTAAAGATTCGTATTTTAATCACATTTTAATTATTTAATAGAAATAATAATATTTTAAATAAAAAATCATTAAAATAATATAATTTATTCTTAATTAATCTTTTTTACAAAGATAAACAACTAAATGATCTCGTTTCTAATTTAAGGGATTAAACGATATAAATGATTTAACGTAAGAAACTTCTGTGGTACTCATCCTTCATTTTAAAATTCTAATTAAGTTTTGATACTCTTTTAAGCATTTTGAATAGTATTTTTTTAATTTTTGATCAAAGTTGATTACATGTATCTCACATGAAAAATTAAACAATGATATTTATGGAAATAAAAAAAGACAATAGAAACAAATTATACCATTATATTTCCTTTAATAGTATGACTTTTTTTCTTTCTAAATTTTTATGCCATCTTGTTAAATTTTTAAAACTGTGATTATTAACAATGTATTAATACAAAAAAGAGTTGTAACTTTGAACCATTCTAGTTATTAATAGATAAGACTTCATACTCTAGTTAATATATTGATTTTTTCATAACCTATTTTATTAAAATGATCAATTTTAATACTTTGATTTAATTATCAATACATCTTTTATCCATTAAATTATTATATTTTGTTAATAAATTTTTCATTTTTTTAAATTTTCATAATTGGCATTGTCCAATTTGACATGTAAGATACATATGGTCAACTTTGACAAAAAAAGAGCAAACATTAATCAAAATTTTTAAAAAAAGATATCAATAATTAAATCAAGACATTAAAATGAAACATTTTAATAATATGAGACATAATGGGTATCAATGCATTAACTTGGATACTTGAAAGGTATTGAACAAAAAAAAAAAAAGGCCAAAAGGTGTTAGACATTCTACATGTTTTTTTCCAAGTGAGCACATTAATTCCTTAATTATTGGGTTAAACATATTAAATACTTTTTTTTAAATGAACAATTTAATTTCGTATTTTATAGATGAACTAATATTAGTAATTGTATTATGAAAAGTAAACACTTTTAAGCTTATATTTATTAAAATGAATATTTTTAATCTATCAAAAGTATTAAAATTGAGCACTTATAATCTTATAATTTTTACATTATGATACCCAATTTTTATAACTAGTAGGAATATAAGTGCCAAACTTAAAAATTAAGAGAGTAAAGTATTCATTCTCATATAATAACATGACTATTGTGACATTTTTTCTAAAAATTATAGAACTTTTAATACTCAATATAATAATTATGGGATCAAATTGTTTAAATTAAATAATTATAAGATTTTTGATAAATTGTTTCCTTAGAAATAACAGGCACGTAGAGTTTTATAATAAATGATAATTTCTTTTAAATATAGTATACATAACTCTTTTTATTTTTGAGAGTATTATTATTTTAAAATATATGTTTAGAAATATTTTATTAAAATGTGTTTAAAAGAACAAAAAATATCGCACTTATAAACTATATTATGTGCATCCAAGAAAAGTATTGAATTGTGAATATTATATTTTTGAATATATGTTGAAATGATATTTATTTTTGAACTTGAGTTTAATTTTAAATACAAATTAACAAAGAGATTGAAAAATGAAATCTTGTGTACATGTGTAAAAAAGAAAACCTTTTTTTCTTCTTTATTTTGCCAATGGTGACTAATGATGTTAAATGAACTCTTTAACCGAACTTAATTCGTTTAAACTTTATTTAATGAGCGGTGAAAAAAATAACTCACCTAAATCATAAACTTAAATGAGCTAACTTACTTAACCTATGAACATTTCGTGAGTTTATTTAACAAAATATATTTATTAATGATACTATTTTTATAATTATAATAATGATATCATTATTAAATATTTTAATTAAAAATAATAATATTTTTATTTTTTTCTTATTTTATTAAAATATAATAAAAATTAATATTTATACTAATATTTTTTATTTATTAATAATGTTATAATTATATTTTAATTTTAAATTTTATTTTTAAATAAATAAATGATTCAATTCATTAGATACTCAACCTAATAAATTTAAAAATGAGTTGAATTGAATTTGAATATAGCTTACATGAGTTGAGTGATTTGAACCGAGTGAACTTATTTTACAGCTTGATTGGTTAATGTTAATTAATACATTCTAACTCCACGACAAATCCTCAATTAATGGATAATTTTGATTAAATATTTTCAAATAAGCTCAATATCTCATATATTAGTTGGTTAATGAGTTACAAAACAAAATATATAGACTTCATTTTATTTCTTTTTTTTATTCTACTTCCTTTCTTTTCTTCATAAAATTTGCCATGACGTTAGAGTTTTAATGGCTCCAACTAATGCTTCCACATGCTCTAGTGGAGAGTTATTATCTTCATCGAGCAAATATTGGTCAATTCTTTCATGCCTTCTCTCAAAAATTCCTATTAACCAAAACTTCTTGTTGAATTGGATTATACAAATTATTATGCGATCCAGAAAGAGCAGATTAGACAAGTTGTCATGGTATCTGGTATCACGAATAAAAGTGCTAATACATAGCAAGTTGAGGCTCCTGATAGCAATGTTACAACCTTGGTGCAAAAGTCTGGTGTGCACTTCAACATGATAAGTTTTGGGGCAAGTCTTCACGTGTGTAGCCACTACCTATGGCTACAGCTAGCTTGTGTTTGTGTGTGTCTATTACAACATACTGGAGCAAATAGTTGACAACTAGATTAAAGACTTACAATTTTTGGAGACTGCACCACATAGTGTGGTCCAGATTGCATTTTATATTTTCCATTGTAACAGAAATAGTTAGAAGGTTTAGTTACTTTCAGTTTTCATTTTTACCATAAATAGTACAACAACTCACACCGAATTGTAGCTTGTTTTCACTCTTGAAGTATTTAGTAAGATCAAATGTTCATCTTCTCTTTATGCTTTGATTTCCGTTATCAGCTTATCACAAACATTGTTATGGTATCAGAGCTGGGAGTTTATGAACTTCATCTTCAATCATGGACGAACTGCCTGAGGTAGTTACTTATCATCCTCCAGTAATTCCTACTACTTCTCCTTCCTATTTTCGAGTCATTTGTGATGGAGACATCTATACATTTTATAATACTCTTGTTGCAATTAAATTTGATAATACAAATTGTACAATACAGAAGCATTAGATCTTAGAGATTCTGAGAAGCTTGAGCTTGATAGCTATGCTCTTTCACTCAAACAATGGAAATGACATAATGAGATGTTAGGGTGTTGGTTCATAGCCTGTATGATTATGATAGATGATCAATTAAAGCTCATATCAGGTTTTGATACATCATGAGAGTCATAGATCAAGCTTGAAAAGTCATTTGCGTCTATAAATGAATATGTTCTGAGAATGAAAGTTCTTACTGATGAGCTTGAAGGTGCTAGTTGTGCAATGTCAGATGAAAAAAAAGATGATGGCTATAATTGGAGGACTTGATGACAAGGTGTTTGATCCAAGTGCAATGTGTACAAGGTCAGCAAGTAGCTAGTCAACAATCTCATAATTTGATTATGAATGATGGTGCAGTTTATCATGATTTTTCACAATCACCTATAAATCTTAATGGTTTTTCTGAAGACATTAAAGGAAGATGTAGAGGTTTTGGTCGCGGGAGAGGTAGAGTTCTGTGCTAACTCTGTGTAAACTTGGTCATATTGTAGCTTCTTGCTGGTATCATTTTGATAGAAACTATGCTCTACCAATTCCAAACTCTATTCATCCTAGACAACCTACCATACCTCCTAATATTTAAGCTCCAGGAAATTCCTTACCTAGACTTCCATCTTATCGTATGCAAGCAATGCTGGCCTCGTAACAGCCTTCATTTCCTTGCTATCAATTTTCTCAACCTAATTTTTCACCATTGCCTCCTAATACACAGCCTCTGATGCTACCTACAACTAATATTTCACCATTTCCTAATCATTCTCAATCTCATCCTACACAATCTCTTCCTATCCTTTCTCATCTAGTCCTTCACGTTTCTCAATAGGTACTACTCATGTTTCTATTTCTTCAGCTCTTTCTTTACCTAAGTCAATTACAACGACTAGTAGCTCTTCTCATTTTTTAGTGTCTTATCCTTCTCATAACATGTCATCGTCAAATCAGCCTACTTTAATCTCTCTGTCTCAACCTATCTCTTCAACATCCAGTCTTCCTACATTATCAATATCTTGTTGTCTACCACCAATAACTACTTTACCTATTGATTCTACTTCTCTTTGTCCTATAGCAGCCTCATTATCCTATCCTTTTTTATTCTTTCTTCATCTCTCAATACTCATCACATGCTCACTAGAGCTAAGCATGGTATTCATAAACCCAAAATTCTTCTTACTACTACTATTATTGACCTTGATATCGTGGAACCAGTTTCTACAAGCCTTAGGAAGTGATTTATGGAAACAATCAATGCAAGCTGAAACTGATGCTTGAATGAGAAATTAAACATGGACTCTTGTTCCAGCACCCAAAAATAGAAACAATATAGGCTGTAAATTGGTGTTTAGAGTTAAAAAGTTACCTTTAGGTGCCTTAGATAAAAGAAAAATCTCATGTAATGGCTAAGGGCTTTGATCAATCTCCTAGCTTTGATTTTTTTTAGAAGTTCAATCCTATTATTAAGCATGCTACATTTCATTTTTTTTCTTATTGTTGCACTACCTAATCATTGGCAACTTCATCAAATTGATATAAATAATACATTTCATTTCTCAATAGTCACCTTATAGAGAAAGTATACATGATTCAACCTTTGAAGATCATTCTTTTTCTCACCATGTTAATAGGCTTAACAATGCAATTTGTGGCTTCAAATAGGCTCTTAGATCCTGGTTTAATACTATTACTTCAGCTCTTCTTGTCATAGGTTTTACCAAGTCTAAGATTGATAGTTCTTTATTATTCAAAATTAATGATTCCTCTACTATATATTTGCTTGTTTATGTAGATATTATTATCTTGAGTGGTAGTCATGATGATGAAGCTCATTTATGTTCTTAATACTAAGTTTTCTATTAAATATCTTAGTCTACTTAACTTCTTTCTAGGCATTAAGGTTACTTATTTTTCTAATGGTGATTTGATCTTTACTAAAACCAAGTATATCCGTGATTTTCTATACAAGACTAGTAAGCCTCAAACTAAACCAAGTTTTACATCTATGTCTATTTCTACTGTTCTATTTGCATAGTGACCTATTTCATGATCCATCCTATTAAAGTAGTGTTTTACAAACATTACACTTACTATACCTGATATTTCTTTTATGGTTAATAAAGTGTGCCATTATATGTCTGTTCTTAGAGTTTTCTCATTGATTGGTTGTTAAAAATATTCTAAGGTATCTACAAGGTATATTGTCTTATGGTATGGTTTTTAAACCATCCTTTATGTTATCCTTGCAAGGATTTTCTTATGCAAATTGGGCATCATCTAAGGACAATAAATGGTCTAGATTAAGTATTGTTATTTATTTGGGTGTCAATCTTGTTATGTGGTCTTTTATGAAGCAATTAACTTTTTCTTGTTCAAGTACATGAGTTGAGTATCATGCTCTAGCTAATGGAATTGCAAAACTTACGTGGATTGAGTTTTTGTTAGGTGAAATACGTGTCACCTTGCCAGGATGTCCAACTATGTGGTGGGATAACTTGAGTATTGTTGCTCTTGCTTTCAATCCAGTATGCCATGCTAAAAGCAAGCATATTGAGTTGAATCTTCATTTTTTTGTGAAAGTGTTACTTCTAAGCATTTATAGGTTCATCATGTTTCTTCTGAGGTCTCATCTGCAAATATCTTTACTAAGCCTTTGGCTTACTCTTAATTTCTCTTTCATCGCTCCAAACTCAATGCCATGATCATGCCATTGAGTTTAGGGATATCACGAATAAAAGTGCTAATGCAAAGCATATTGAGGCTCTTGATATCAATGTTACAACCTTGGTGCAAAAGACTGTTATGACTTTCAAGTCTTTTTGCAATAAAAAGGCATTGTATCTCAATGATCTTGCCCTTATACATCTCATCAGAATCGGGTGGCTAAACGTAAAAACTATCACTTGTTGGATATGATTCGAATGTTACTCTTAGAGTCTTCAATTCCGCCTAAATTTTGGCTGGAATCTTTGTCCACTACATTCTATCTAATTAATTGTCTACTTTTTCAACAATTGAATTTTGATACTCTTTACTATCGTCTTTTGGGTATGCATCCAGATTATCATATGCTACACACATTTGGATGTGTTTGCTTTTTTCACTTGCCTCCTCATGAGCGCCACAAGCTTACACTTTAGTCAGTACGATGTGCTTTTATGGGTTATAACATAGCTCACAAGGGATTTTATGTTATGATGTTGTTAGTAATCGTCTACGTATTTCTAGAAATGTGATTTTCTTTGAACATGAGTACTATTTTCAACAATATATTTCTCCTTTTGATGTTATCCTTCTTCTTAGCTTTAATGATATCTCTCCATCAATTGAGTTTTTTAAACCCGATATTGTCTATTAGCGACGACGACCCCAATCATCACAAATCCTTCCTGACCCTGATCTGGTGTCTACTTCAGTGGCTCATCAGAGATTTTCTTATACTATTCATCCTCCCGATAGGTATGGTTTCTTTGCTACTTTAGTTGATACTACAGTTCCTACCTCTTACTCTCAGGCAACTAAACATGTATATTGAGTGAAAGTTATGCAAGAAGAACTTCAAGCTCTTCAGGAGAATCATACTTGGGATATTGTTCCCTATCCTACTGGTGTTAAGCCTATTGGTTGTAAATGGCCATATTCCATTAAGATGCGGTTTGATGGCTCACTTGATAGATATAAGGTGCGATTGGTGGCACTCGGTAATCGACAAGAGTATGGGTCGATTATGAGGAGACATTTTCCCCTGTAGCAAAGATGGTGATGGTGAGACTTGTTCTTGCTATTGCTGCATCCAAGGGTTGGCCATTGCAACAAATGGATGTTAAGAACGCCTTTTTGCATAGGGACCTTAAGGAAGAAATTTTTATGATTCCACCATTAGGGTTGTTTTCTACACCCTCTACGGATGTTTGTAAGCCAAAATGATCGCTTTATGGTTTAAAACAAGCTTTATGTGCTTGGTTTGATTAGTTTTTCTCTACTCTTCTTAGCTTCTCTTTTGTTCAGAGTTAGTATGATTCCCTTTTGTTTCTTTGCAATATTGCTAAAGGGAATCATCTTGCTTCTAGTATATGCTGATGATATTATTATTACAAGGATTGACTCTACATTGATCTCTCAGCTTTTAGGAATGCCTTCAAGGTTCCTTTCATATAAAGGACTTGGGTTCTTTACAATATCTTTTAGGCCTTAAAATGCACTCTATCTTAGTTGGTCTTTTCTTACACCAGCATAAGTACACCTAGGAATTAATTACTTTGGTTGGCCTTCAAGATGGTCATTTTGTTGATACTCTCTTGAAAGTCAATGTTAAATATCGTCGTGATGAGGGAGATTTTGTCTATGATCCTTCTTTATATAGACAACTGGTGGGGAACCTGAACTATCTGACTATCATTTGGCCTGATATTTTCTTTGTTGTTCAACAAGTTAGTCCGTTTATGTAGGCACCTAAGCACTCCCACCTAGTTGTTGTCCGTCGCATTGTTCGCTATTTGCAAGGAACTTCCACCCCGCGGTCTTTTCTTCCCTATGGACTCTTCTATTCGTCTGGTTGCATATAGTGATGCTGATTGGGCTAGTTTTTTTTTATACTTGACGATCAATTACTGGTTGATGCATATTTCTTGGTGCCTCTCTTGTTTTTTGGAAAAGTAAGAAGCAAGATCGTGTGTCGAAATCCTCCATCGAGTTTGAGTATCATGCTATGTCTTCTGCATGTTATGAGATTGTTTGGTTTCAAGGACTGTTGGTTGAGCTTGGGTTTTCATATCCTAAGTCTACTCCATTCAATGCGAATAATACTAGTGCTATTCAAATTGCTGCTGACCCAGTATTTCATGAGTGCACCAAGCACATTGAAGTGGATTTTCACTCTATTTGTGAAGCATATGATGCTCACGTCATCTCTCTGCCTCATATTACCACTGATCTCCAAACTGTTGATGTATTTACTAAGGCTCTCTCTTGCCATCGACATCAATTTCTTGTTGACAAATTGATGTTTTTGATCGTCTAGCATCAATTTGAGGGGGGATATCAATGGTAGAGATTATGGTCAAGATTACAAGATTCAACCATTTACTAAAAATTGTCATTTGGCTTTGATACCAATTTGTTGTGCACGGAAGCAATAAATAGCGATATATGAATATATCAAATTGGTAAAAGGAAACACACAAAATTTATGTGATTCGACTATTTACCTAAGTCTATGGGAGGTAGCAAATATTATTGAATTGAGTAGAAAATATATATAATACAAATACAGATTTCTTCCCTTATAATATCTCTCAAATGTTTCCCCAAACTCACAGAAATCTCTCACACTCACTGAGTATTTTCTCTCTTTGAGTTTTCCTATGCTCTATTTGATTTGATTTTTATTTTTGCCTTGTTTTGTAATGCATAAACTTCTCCATATTTATAGATAAAACAAGACTCTCTCTCCCTAGATTATACCATAATTTAAGCCACAAATTAGGCCACTAATTGAAGGAAATTAAGTACCTAATATAATTTACTTTAGAGCCAATATTCAACAACAATGTCACCAACATACCACTTCAACTACTAAATAATGAATAATACCTCTCTTTTCACATAATATTGGATTTTCTCTAACCTACACATCAACATGCCTTTGTAGCCTGTACACCTTAACAAGCTTTACTCCGTATATATTGGACCTCACCGTACCACTACTCCAACGGTTCATAGCGATAAAAAGTTCAACACTTTTTATTTGGCTAATAAGAGCTAGTCATCATTTGACAACAAACAACAATAATCTCACTTGTCCATACCCTTCACTTAACAATAATATATCATGCTAGGTAATGGTTGATGAGATTAAATCAGTAGCAGATGCAAGCAGAAAGAAGATTGCTTCAAGTGGTGATGGTGGCAAAACTCGTGTGTGCAATGTGTTGCATGATAGTGTCCAAGATGCACATGATAGCAAAGTATCAACGTGTTGTACTAAGTTGAGCCATACTACCAATCTACAAGAAAGTGGTCCAGAGGCTAGTCATAGGCTAGATCAATAGGTCTTTACTTTTGTTGTATTGCTTTTTTTTTTTATAAATGTAATAGTTTGTCACAACATTTGTTAGTTTACAAATGTACACTTGTTGTATTTGTTTTCTTCATTAAAGTGTTGTCTATATAAGGCACATAACATTGTAGCAGAATTAATCAATCAATTACAGAAGTATTTAATCTCTGTGTGTGTGCGTGTGTGTGTCTGATACATTATCATTCTCTCAAGCTTTAACTCTTGTTCCTAGTTTTCTTGATGATCTTGAGTTCCAAGCATTGTGTGTTGATATGTTGATGTTCTTGCTGCACATTCTACTCTCAGTTTCATCTTTTTGATTCCCTACATGAATTGTATTAATGGTACCTCAGTCTTTATTTTTCACTGCAATTTGACTTTGAGACTAGACCTAATGCAATACATCAGTATGTAGTTCTTTTCAATTGGGGAAGTCATATAGGTTACATTTCCATGCATTTGACATAATCAATGTTGATGTTCGGGGACTAGTTCCACTTATAGGTGAACGGGGAGTTAATTAAGTACTTTTTGTTGTCTTGTGTGTATGATCACACCAGGTAATATGTACTACAAAATAAGAGAAAAGCTACTGAAGTTTTATTTGAGAGACAATTTAACACTAAAATTAAAGAGAGTGGATGACATTACAAGTATTTATCTTATTAAACGATTGCAGAGTGATGGTATATCACCATTTAGAACTTTAAAGACATAATTGTTTTAAAGAGGTTAAAGAAATCACTAGTCTCTATCAAATAATTGAATATTGATTTGAAAAGTAATTGATTTATGTTATTTTATGTAAATTTTTGATATCATTTCTTTTATATTTATATCTATTTTATTGTTCTCATGTTCTAAAATTATTAAAAAATATAAAAAAAATCTAAATTTTTTTTATAGTTTTTTTTTTAAATTTTTTGATAAGGAATATTAACTTAGAAAGCTGCATGAATAAACTTAAAAAATCCCAACCCATTTAGCATCCACTTAGCCTCTACATGCCACATGTTAACTAGATCGGGTTGCCATATGGTACTTGCTTTCCTTCCAGCGCCAAGACTTGCGTCAATTGCGTGTGTATTGCACCGTCTGCTCAAAGTGCACCACTTCAGGTGCGTGATACACACTGCCCACCTCCATGCTTGGATTTTGAATTCTCACCACGTTCTAACTGTGTTGACCCATATTTTTCTCTTTTTAACATGTGGCATAGTAGATATACTTCCATTTTCAATCATCCAACCATCCAGATTAATTTGGGAGAAAAAACCTAATTTTTCTCATAAAAATATCCAAACAACACACTATTAAATTTGAATAGCACTAAAAATATAAGAAAATTAAGAGAAAAATTCATCTTTGTACTATTTTTGAAGATTCTTAAAGAAAGATGAAGAAGTTGATTATTGGTGTTTTTGGTTCCTTTGGATCTAATTTCTCAATTATTTTTTTATTTATGATGAAATATTTAATTTGTTTATTAGATTTTTGTGATTTTTATGACAATTTAAATATTTAATTTGATTGTGAATAATTTTATAGCCTTAGAATATAATTTAATTAATTTAATGTCATTATTTATTTTAATTTTGATTCTTAAATTCTTGATATATTTATTTCTATATTTAAATATCAAAACTTTATATATTACAAATTAGAATGATAAACTAGTTTATTACATGTAGATGTTTATTGCTAAATTATGAGTTTGGTATGAAATTTCTATTTATTGTGATTGAAGTGGCAAGCAATGGTTTTTAATTACAATAAGGATTGAATATTTAGGTTAAAAATTATCAATAGATTTAATCTTATCTTGTTTAGTCATTATCTTTTTAGATCATAATATAATGAATGAATTAAATCTAAAAATCATAATTCTAGGTTGTTCAAGATTTAGATTTTTTAATAAATTACGTTGAAAGAAAAGGTAAGAAGTCTTAAGTAGTAAAAGATATGTAAAGCTAACGTCATGAATTCAAGAAAGGTTTTAAATTATGAATTTAATTTAGACCTTGAGAAACTAATTTTGATTCATGACATGATTAATTAAATTATAGATTAGTGGTAAGGATAATCTCATGATCACATATCTCTCATTATATATTCTCAAAAATTATATTTTTATTATTTTTATCTTTTCATAATCAATCCAAAACGCCATTGCTAACTTTAATTAACATACTAGTCACAGAAAGTATAATTGTTACCAATCTTCTATGAATTTAACCCTTATTTCAACTATATCATAAGTGACATACTTTAAAGTGTCCTTTTAAAGGTGTGTCAAAATTTGGCGTTATGTCACCGGTGACTGAATTCATAATTTTTCTAATAATTGTTATTTTTCTTTTACTTGTATTTCTTAAATTTTCTTCTTTCATTTATTAACTTTTTTTAATTCTTGATTCTTAAGAGACCGTTGAATGCAACAAAGACACTCTTATAACTTGATATCAAGAGAACCAATAGAACGACTACAACAAAAGACAACAGAGTCTACTTTTTTTGATGATTCAAAACTTGAGAAAGAAGATATGACTAGTATTGTTGCAACTCTCTAAGAACTTTGCACTTGAATTGGATCACCATACGGGTTGAAATGAAAAAAAAAGTTTTTTTTGAAAAAGTACTTTCCAACTTCTAGGGCCACACTTATCATAAAAGAAATTTGTGGTGTCCAAAAACTCAATGAAAATACCTTATGTGAGTATTGGGAAATATTAAAGAGGTTGGGTGCCAATTATCCCTACCACCAAATCAGTGGGCAACTTCTTCTCTAATATATGGGTTAATTACATTTTATGTCGACAACGTATGAAATAATTTGCAAAAATATCAAAAAAGTTTACATTGTTGCAATTATGCCTACAACGTATGGGTGACGATAAAAATAGGCCCAATTTTAAGCATAATTACATTTTTATTCATATGTTATAGGCATAATTGTAAATTTAAAAATGCATGTAGTTAGGCAAGTAAAACCATGTGGCATATGCTTTAGAGTGAGATACTCTATTGATATGTGTCCTACACTTGAATAAGAACATGCGAATGTTATATGTGAGTACCAAAACCACAAGCTTAGGTATGATTCTTACTCTAAAACCTATTATAAGGGATATAGGGATCATCCAAATTTGACCTATTCAAAGAATAATCAAGCAACCTCTAATAACCAACTCGGTATTGGCCACAACCATCTTAAGAACCTAATGTATGTCTATAGAGGACTTGGTAGTTGCTAGGGGCACTAACAATCTTAAATTCCAATAGGATCCTAATATGGCTACCAAAAGTATGGAGACATAAATGAGCCAAGTGGCGCAAATGTTAAAAAAAAGTTTATTTATTAAAATATCCATACATGGTTTGAATACAAGACTTTATAAAGTACAAGGATAATTGAAAAAAAAAATTACAAGGAGAAAGGTTTTAACGAGTATTTCTTATTAGTTGATAATTATGCTAGAAAATAGACTTTTTTATGTATTTATTTTGGTTGTAAAAGAGAGATTTTATTGTTTGGGAAGAAAAATGCTACAAATATCTTAAACATGACTTATGGGTGTACTAGGCCAATCCACTCAAAATTATATTCTCACCAAAAAAATTCCAATTTGGAAACCAAAATTGCAATATTCTTTGAAATGGAATGAGAACGATACAAACATGGCTTATAAATTTAAACCGTTGATTATGAATTTTAATTTAAGCACGTTTGACTAATTTTTACGATGAAAATTTAGCTTTGTTGTCATATAGGTGAACATTTTTATAATTAAATAAATAAAAATTATTTTTTGATTCAAGATTTGTTACAAAATTTGTTTATGAATAATTTATTAGCTATTTTTTCTTCATAATAGATTTAAAATTTGAGAATTAAGTATTAGACACATCATCTAGATTTAATTTGGATAGCTTGAATAAGAGTTTGAATTGGTGACCTGACTGAGAGCATTGAGTTAAACGGTTTATTATTTCCTTAAACATATGGCATAATTTAATCAATGAGTTACACATCCTTATGACATGTCATTAATTGATTAGATTAACAAAGAAAAATGATCCCGACCGAAGGTATTTTTTATATTTAAAAGGAAAAATCAATAATATGAATTCATATTTTAATTAACCTAAATATTTCTAAATAAGCATGCTTAATTAGATAAACTTCCTATAAATTATTCATTGATTATTAATTATATATATGTCTTGATTTTGTTTAAGTTGAGTATATATTTAGTAATTTTGATTATTTATTATTAGTTTAGGATTTTAAAAGCCCAAATCATTGTGATAGAGTGTTTAGGTTTTATTTTTCGTATTCATTTAAATTTTCAAGAAAATTAAAGAATTATCTAAAACAACTATAATTTCTCGAGAAGTCGACCTTAGGAGTATACTTATCATTTTTTATAAGTGATTCATGTATTTGTGAGTTTTCTATAAATAGAAAATTTGTGCATCATTAAGCTATGAGTTGAACCTCGGTCAGGAACTTGGTAGAACACTTGGGCCTAATGATCTGATTAAAACACCAGTTGATCACCTTGATCAAGAATCAGATAGAATGATCAAGCACATGCTTTGGTCCTAGAAACCTAGTACTACTAGCTCTAATTACAAAGCAAAACTAATGGTTAAGCTGGGATTTGATCATTTGGGTTAGGAACCATGTAGAACACTCATGCTTAATAATCAAATTAAAGCACAAGCTAATTACCTTGGTCAGGAACCAAGTACAATGCTTAGGCATATGCTTTGCTCTTAGAAAGCTGGTACCATTAGCTTCAGTCACCAAGCTAAGCTAATGGTTAAGTTACGAGCTGATCACCTAGGTGAGGAACCATAAAGAATACTTAGGCTCAATGATCTGATTAAAACAAGAGCTGATCACCTTGGTTAGGAACCAAATTGAATGGTTGGGCACATGCTTTGGTCCTAGAAATCTGGTACCACCGGTCACCAAGATAAGCCAAAGGTTAAGCCACGAGTTGATCACCTTAGTCAATAACTAGGTAGAAAACTTGAGCACTATGATTTAATAAAGTCATAAGCAATCCATTTAAACAGTAATATTTATTTCATAGATTGAGTTTATGAATTCCATGTGTATTATTAAAATAAAGAGGGTAAATGGGCTCATGGATAGGTTTTTGTGTTTTACAAAAGCCCTTCAAATGCTAAACTACATGCTTAGGGTCAAGATCCTCTATCTCTCCCTTTACTAGAGAGAAAAAATCAGCCTGAGTATTGCCTATGTAGTTGGATATCTCCTTGCTTACTTGTGATGAGGTCAATCTTAGACTCGTACCCAAACATTCCAAATCCTTAACATTGTTCATAACTTTGAGGAATACATCCTCACATCACTTTAGGTAAAAACTGGCCTAGTATACCTCGCCATTTACTATTGTGGCCATCTTTAACATCATTTCCCTTTCACGAGCTCATAATTGAGACACTTCATCTTTGTAAAACTCAACCTCACACTTGAAGTGGCCATAAAGTGAGGCCTTGCACTTATTAAACTCAAAGGGTATGCTAAATGTCTTCACCTGATCAACAATCATGGTACTCGAGAACAAAAGCAACTGCACTTATAATTTTAGTGCTTCATATCTTTAAATCAACTAAAGTTCTCTCTTCGTGTGAGTTGAACAAGTAACATATTGCCTTATATGGAGGAAGCATTGGGATGCTCAAATGGACAAATGTCCAAAATACGTTAAGTAGGTCAACATCAATAAATTTTTCCATAAATAGCACAAACTTATAGGTATATATATATATATATATATATTCAAAAGTTGAATGAACAACACAATAAATTAAATTCAAAATGTATTTATATATTAAAAATCCAAAATTATTACAAAAGAGGGAGGTTGAGTTTTACAAATATTTAGCATAGACCTATTACAAAATTCAAACATTCCTATGAGTGTTAGTCAAATCTCTCACCTTAGGCTCATCTTTACTATTCTCGGATTCTTTATCATCCATCTGAGTTTGAGTTGGTGAACCTAGTGGTATTACTAGAATATTTAGTATTTCATAATAGTATTTTCCCATATTTTTCTTCTTGGACTATTCCTTAAAAGAGTCCATGGCCATATTATAGTCGATATAAGGAATTTCCTTCAATTGATCATTTGTAGTGTTTAGATCATTCCTTATTTGTTAGAGTTTGTAACTAGTCTTTTCCAGCTCGGCTCTTGCTTTTCTTTCCTCCTCTTTGGCTTCCCCAAGCTTTATTGTATAATCATTAAGCTCCTTGGTAGATCAGATCAACTTCTTCTCCTTATCAATGGACTTACCCTTCTATTGATTGGTTTGGGAAATTTTTATTGCCAGCTTAACTTGAGTTGAGGTGTGGCCCTTCTTTTTTTCTCGTGCTCCTTCTTCAACTTCTCTACCTGCTCATCTTATGCAACTAGTGCATCATAATTCCTAAAAAAAGAAAAGAGGTAGTGGTAAGAATCAAGGAATTAAAGGAACAAGGAGAAGCTTAGAAACCATACTTGCATCATGAGCCTACTTATAAAAATAGAAGACTTAATGTCCTTGCATAACACCTCGAGCTTTTTTTCCATGGTCATCAAGGGAAGATGTTGGTAGTCCACCTGGCTCGAGACCACACCCTCATGCTCAATTTGAGTAGAGTCCTTAATAGATCTTTTCCTTGAGTCTCTAGTATGGGGAGGTCATGTTGGTTAGCCTGAGAAGGATGGAAAAGGTGAGATTATAACATCCAAGCATTGAGGAGTAAGCTCCTCAATAATGATGCCCGAGCCTTCTTTCCTCTTAAGTAGGGCAAGTTCATTATGTGTGTCCCTACTCGAGTATTTAATCCTCTTTTTGGAATTTTAAGAGCTTGTGGTCTTCTCCTTTGTGAACCTAGCAGGCATTGCTTTGGGATTGGGCTCTATTGCTAAAAACAAATAGGGACATGTTAGTACAAAATCAAATAACCTAATATAAGCATGAGCTAATAAAAAATTGAGCTCATAGATCACCATCATTTGGCACCATTTCAAAACCACCCTTTAAAGTCATTGTATAGAATTTTGTGTTGAGATAGTGATTCTTGATGGAGTAGGAACATAGCATGGGCTTATCAATCCACAAGATACAAAACACAGTGTTATCAAAAGCTTCTTCCAATAAGTAGGCTTGAGTAAACATTTTTGGATGTGAGTGAACCAATGCTTGGCCTTGAGGCTCAAAATCATATTATATGTGCTCATGTTTATGATCATAAACTTCATGTCAGCCTAAGAACTTCTTACAAGCCTTTTATCATAATTGTTGGTCTCCTACCAACCTAAGACATAGAAAAATATTACCTCCAATTTCTCTCATTTTTCAGAAGCACAAATTCTAACCCACATCTTGCTTTATGGACATGTAGACTCACCTTGTGTCATTGGGGTTCACATTTAACAAATATGTTTCATTGAACTCGTGCATCTCTAATTCCACCTTGAGCTTTATGCATATTAATGTGAGGCAAAAAAGATACCTCTACCCATTTGGTAATAGTTGACTAAGCACGAGCTATGCCTTTATTAAGAAATTCCTTATGAATACAAAGGAAACTTAAGCTCGGGTCATAGACTTTTTTCATGGAAAGTTGTCCAAGGGGAGATCATTCTATTTAGCGTTCGGTCTGGGAATTATAACGTTGAGGGTTGGTGGTATCTTATTATTATAATAAGAATTTAGTTTTGTTGTCATGTTTACCTAGACAACATTTTTAATAATTAATAAAAATATATTATTTTTTATTTCAAGATTCATTAAAAAATTTATTATTAACTAATATATTGACAACATATTTTTCATAATGGATTTAAAATATGAAAATTAGATTTTAGACACATCATTTAGATATCTAAATCTAATTTAGATGGTTGATTAGGAGTTTAAATTGGTGACCTGACCAAAGACATCAAATTAAATAATTTTTTAATTCCTTAAACATTAGGCATAATTTAATAAAATTAATTAATGACTAGACTCAAGACATTAAATGGTTCGATTAATAAAGAATAACAGCACGATCGAAGGCATTATTTATACTAAAAATAAAGAATCAATAAGTTGGAATTATACTTAATTAACATAAATAATTCTAACAATCATGGTAACTACTTAAATATTTACATTAATTTTCCATTGATTTTAAAATATATATATAGTTATCTTTCTTATTTCGTCATTAGATTAGTATTTTCAAAAACCCAAATATTATGATAGAATATTTAAGATTTATTTTCGTGTTTGTTTTTAAGAGATTTGATGTGTTTGTTTTTAAGAAATTTGATGAGTTGTTTAAAACCACGTAGTTCTTTTTCAGATCAAATTTGAGAGTATATTTATCGCTTATCGTGAGTGATTCGTGCACTTGTAAGCTTTTTATTAAATACAAAGTTTAATCATTAAGTTTTTGTGCATAAGTTTTTTGCGTTGTTGTTGGGGATGAATAACATTTTTAATTTGTTTTTGTTAATATTCGTGATTTTTTTATGATTTTTGAATATTTATAGGTTTTTTAATTTAAAAAATTTTAAAAATTTAAAAATAGTTTATTTTTATTTAGTAAATTTTTTACTAATTTTAATTTCTTGTATATTTTATTTTAGTTTCTTTTATTAACTTATTGTTAGTCATTTATTTATGTACTAACTTTATTTCTTTTTTTATTTGCTTTCATTATTTTTATTTCTTTTATTTTAATTGTTTATTTATTAGCTTGAATCTTTTTATTGTATTTTTATTTGTTATTTTACCGATGCTTTTATTTGTTGTTTTTATTTATTTAATTGAGGTAGGAGATTCCTTAGGAATCTACTTGAACCTTTCATAAACAACATAAACAGATCTAAAGAAATGTTTATGAAGATTGGGTACTAAAACCCAAGAATCCTTTATTGAGCCTACTTTAGAACCAGCCTTATTTTAGAGTAAGTAGATATGATAGATAATGTTGTACCTAGAAAATTTGCTATGAAGGAGTATACAAGGCTAATTTTTAGCATTGTTATTTCTTTTATACAGATGGGTGAGGTAACAAGGAATTATAATTGAAATAAATTCATTATCCAATGCTACCTTATTTACATATACTCCCTAATAAAGACTCTTTGTTTTTTATTAGAAATTTTTACTAAACTAACCAAAATTTCTCAAATTTAATGAGGATTAACTCAGAATAAAGTGTTTCCTTTACGCTCTCAATGATAGGGCCAAAGCTTAGTTAATGACTCTCTCACCAGATTCGGTGATAACTTGGGATGGAATCTATAATAAATTTATGAAATTTTTTTATTCCCATCAAAAGACTTCTAATTTGAGAGAAAATATTGCTACTTTCTCTTAAATGAAAAGTGAACCATTTCATAAGGCTTGAGATAGGTTCAAATTTTTTCTCATTGAATGCCCACACAATAACTACCAACTACGGCTATAGAACCAATTTTTCTATAATGGCTTGACATGTACAATAATGTCACTTCCTCATTTATTACACTACATGCTATGCTATAAGGGAGAATACCACCTTAGATACTTTTGTTCTCTTTGAAATGTCGAGTCTAATTCCCAACAAAAGAATGTAAGAGTGAGAAAAGTTAGTTTATGAAATAGAATTCAGTACTAAATTATCTACACTTCTCGCTACACAAAACCCTCCAAATAGAGAATTATGTGAAATGTGTAGTAATTTGGGATATGGTGCTAATAATATCCTTACCAAAGAAAAGCTATTGTAGAACCTGAACAAATGAATGTAATAGAGAGGTACCAACCTGGACTAAGGTATGACCCTCATGCAAACACTTACAACCAAAGATGGAGAAAACAACCTAATTTCTCTTAGAGGACAAACAATCTTACTTTTCTCAAAACTCAAACCAGTATGGCCAATAATACCACCTTCAACAAACTAACATTATAGAAAAACTTGAATGCTATCATTCAAGTGAGCAAAGACAACCAAACCAAAAATAATTAAAGGTTGGATTCATTGGAAGGATCCATGAAAAGAGTAGAAATACAAGTGGAGCAATTAGTTGAACACTTATAGAAGCAAAAAAGAGAGCTATTGTATGGTCAAAATGAAAATTGAACTCAATAAAAAGGGATATTGAGTTTATTAAATTCTTAAAATGGACTTCTTCCAAGCAAGTTCTTACTAAGACGATATACTAAACCCTAAATGAAAGGTAACTCATTTAATTTTTTTTTCTTTCATTTTTGTTTATTTATTTATTATGTTATAATTGTTTTTATGGTTTTTATTGTTTATTATAATTGTTTCGTACTTAGTATTATATTATTATAAAAAATATTGAAACTACGCTGCAACATGGCCTTTTTGTGGTTTGTAGCATGGGACTCTTGGAATAAAATTTAAGAGTGAAGAAAAAGATATCGTGTTACGGTATGACTTTTAAGTGCGTTGCTGTGCATTGGTCTTTAAAATTTTATTCTGATAAAATTTATGTGTGCATTGCGGCATGAAATAATGTACGCCGAGGTATGCATTCGATTTTAACATTGGAAAGACCTAGACATGCGTGAAGACCAAATCAAATCTCTAATTTTCCCTTCTTCATCATAAATCCTATTTTTCTCTCCTCCCAAACATACCAAAATCCCCCACAATCATACTTTTTCTCAAAATTCTTTCATTTTCTTCACACATTTCTCATTCCTAAGTGATTTCAATCCACTTTTTTCTATATATTTTTAAATCTTCCTCAAGTTCTCCAAATGTTCATCTTTTTAAAGGGGTACTGAGGAGTGCTTAAAAAGCACTAAAATGACCAAGATTTTATGCACATTAATTGATTAAAAATATATATATTTATATGATTTTATCATATATTTATATAAATTTATCTTTTTCGGAATCACGCGTGTTTTTATTGTTTTTCAGGTATTTTCACTTAAAAACGTAACTTAAAGACACAAAGATGAATACTGGAAGCAATACATCACAATTATATTAATAAATAAATAAGGAAAGGTCAACAAATATGGAAAAATTGGACAAAATGGGTCAAAAAGGAGTAAATCGTGCCTCCCAGTTGCCCAGCCGCGCCGAGAAGCCGCACGTAGCATGCCCAGTTCACGCACGCCAGCTCTCCAATCCGCGTGCACCCTTGCCCCTTTCCGCGCACGCCTCTACGCGCCCCAGCTCCACTTCGCACGCGCCGCTGCCATCTGCGCCCCAATCCACGCGCAGCCGCCCCACGTCATGCTGACGTCATCAGTATGATGTCATCATTCACTACTCCGCGTTTCCACAATTTTTTATCATTTTTTCACCCACTTTTTTTCCCCATCCTCACCTATAAATACCCTCATTCTCTTCACTTCTAAACACACCTCAAAACACATCTTCTCTTCTCTTTCTTTCTCTCATTTCTTAGTTTTTAAGCTTTTCTTAGTTTTTAGATTTTATTAGTTAGTTTATCTTAGTTTTAGAGTTCTTCTCTTTTTGAGAAGAACTAGTTATATTTTTGTAATTTATTTGCTTTTTGATTCAATAAATGGGAGTGTAAATTCCGTTTGGAGGTTTTCCAGCAACGGGAATAACATCGAAATACTGTAAGGATTTTATTTTCTTTACAGTTATTTTTTATGCTTTATTCTTACATGTTATATTTAATTTGTCTGTGATTAAATTTAATTTTGCTGGCTGTGATTAAATTTAATTTTGCTGGCTGTTTGTAAACATGATATAATAATAACGTTGTTATGCTTGCGAAATATTAAATAGGTAAAAATCTCTAAAATTAATTGATTTTATTTTTATTCAAGATTTTATATTAAGAATGTTAGAGAGAAATATATTATTTTTCATTACAAACTTAAATCTGAAAATTAGATTTTAAGGTTTAGTTATCCAGTTTGATTTAGAGTAATGCTCTTTTATTTGTTGATACAATCGC
Source organism: Hippophae gyantsensis (assembly GCA_030763125.1). Taxonomy (NCBI): domain Eukaryota; kingdom Viridiplantae; phylum Streptophyta; class Magnoliopsida; order Rosales; family Elaeagnaceae; genus Hippophae; species Hippophae gyantsensis. Next base: position 29,807,397 of record CM061036.1, read on the forward strand.
CCGATAGTTAGAGTGAAGCTCTATTTCAAAAGTTTTTATAAGAATTATTATCTGAAAATGTATTGACAACATGTTTTCAGTAGTGGTTTTAAAACTTGAAAGTTAGTATTCAGATAATTAAATTCTTAGGTTTAATTTGGACACCTTGAATAAAGTTTAAACTGTCTAACCCCACCAAATGTGACATTTAAATGGTTCATTTTCAATCTCTTAGAAAAAGGAATTAATTTAATTAACCAAATTAGTTATCAACCCCACCCATAGGTGTTAATTGATTTGTTTAGTTAACAAAGAATATCTAACCCCACCAAAGGTGATATTCATATAAAAAAGAGAGAATCAATAAATATCAATTTATATCTTTAATAACCTAGATAATATGAACAAGCATAATTAACTTAGTTATTATATCCATAAATACTCCACTATTATAAATGATAAAATTTGCATAAATATTTATTGAATCTGTATTTGTTTATTTTTATGTTATTAGATTAGAAACACAAAACCCCAAAATATCGTGACAAGATGTTTAGGATTTAATTTCGTTTCTAAAAGTTTGAATAATAAATTAAAAACTACATATATTCCTTCCTTAGATCGACCTTGGGAGTATATTTATCATTTTCTACGAAATGATTCGTGCACTTGCGAGAGTTTTATAAATAAATAAAATCAAATTATAGGTAGGATCGGCGATGTCGGTTCTGCCCTATTAGGTACCCCATAAATCTTCATCTTTTCAATGAATGGTATTTTAAATTACAAATAAGTGAACAAAATTTTTAGAATAATTACTTAGATTATTTTTCTGAATTATTTTTGAAATTTTGGATTAAAGAGAATTAGGATCCTAAATTGATTTAAGAGAGGGTGAAGAAAATTTTTCGGAGTAATTTATAGGAATTTTTGTACTTTAATTTCTAGAATTTTTATGGATATCCAAGTTTTAGTAACTTGGTTAAATGGCCCAAAAAATAAAGAATGGTGATATAGGAAAGGAAAAGGAAATCTCCATAAAATACAATAGAGCCAAATTTACTAGTTCAACGACTAAAATGTGATTTGACAAAGCCACTAAAGTTAATACGAATTTTAGTGCATAATGGAGAATGGAGTTAAAGGTTAAAGAAGATCATCATTTTTATGGGATCACTAACAAACTAGCGGCACTTGAATAGAGACGGTTCGTTAAGAACCCATATGTCGTAATTGAGTCAATTATTTGAGAATTCTATGCAAATGTTCCTGACGTTGTTAATAATAGGGAAATGGTTAGGGGTGTACAAGTCCCATTTATCCCATCTGATATAAATATGTATTATGGTTTAATGGATGTAGGCCAAGGCGTGTATGAAAGTTATCTTAATTGAAATGTTCTATTTAGTTACGAATATAATTAGCTAGGGGTGAATAGATAATCAATGAAATTATGATATATTAATATTTTCGCAAACAATTAGGCATACAATCACATGTAAATAAAGTAATGTATAAATATAAATCAACATATGAAATTTTTTAGGTGGAAACAACCTAGGCCATACCAATGACTTAAGAGAGAAACTGCCGGTACATTAGACCACCTAACTATTTATTATGAAAAATAAGATCCAATTATAAGGCTATGTCTTATACTACCCACCAAAATAAAGCCCTCAAATAATATACTTATAAGCCACTACTTTCCTTCATAATTTGATGTGTGCTTAAAAAACACGTACATTATCATAATTTAATATACTTTAATTGATTAAATATATTTATATTTATATGATTTTATCATATTTTTATATAAATTTATCTTTTTGGAATCACATGTATTTTTATTATTTTTCAGGTATTTTCGTTCAAAATTAACTTAAAGACTCGAAAAAAATATTGGAGGTAATAGATCACAAATATGTTGAGAAAAAAATGAAGTCAAAAAAATGGAAAAATTGGAAAAAATGGGTCAAAACAATAAACATGTCAAAAATACTGAGTCCCGTATGCTCCAGCACACGCTCGCAGCATTCCCACGTGTGCCATCGACTGTCTATTGCAAATCGTGCCCCTTACACGCGTGCCAACCTCTCCAAACGCATCTAAATCAATTTTAAAGATATTTTTCCACCTTTTTTTGGCATTTTCTTCATCTATAGACGGACCATTTCCCCATTATAAATCATCCCAAAAATCACAAACTTCTCTCTCTAGATTTCTCTCTAGTTTTTATTTATTTTTATAGTTTTATAGTTCTTCTCTTTTTGAGAAGAACTAGTTATGTTTTTTTATATATTTTTAGTTTTTAATTCAATAAATGAAAATTCAAATCTGTTTGGAGGTTTTCCGGTAACAGAATTAACATAAAAGTTATGTAAGAATTTTTTTGAGATATAATTTTAAAGTGATATCTTTATAGTTAATTTTTATGTTTTATTTTTATATGTTATGTTTAATTTGTCTATGATTAAATTTAACATGAATAACTGTTTGTAAATATGTTAAAATAATAACGTTGTTATGCTTGCGAAATGTTAAATATGTAAAACATTTTTATAAAATAAATTAATTTTATTTTTGTTCAAGATTTTATATTAAAGATGTTAGATAGAAATATATTATTTTTCATTAAAAACTTAAATCTGAAAATTAGATTCTAAGGTTTAATTATCTAGTTTGATTTAGAGTAGTGCTCTTTTATTTGTTGGTATAATCGCCCGATAGTTAGAGTGAAGCTCTATTTCAATTTTTTTTATAAGAACTATTATTCAAAAATGTATTGACAATATATTTTCAACAATAATGGCTTTAAAACTTGAAAATTAGTACTCGAATAATTAAATTCTTAGGTTTAATTTAGATACCTTGAATAAAGTCTAATTAATTGACTCTGCCTAAATATGTGATTAGATGTTTGATATCTTCTTAGAAATAAGGCTAAAAATATAATACTTAATTAATTAATAGACCCCGCCTAAGGATATTATTTAATTAATATTAAATAAAAGAATTTGGGCCCTCCTAAGGATACTTTCATACCAAAAAGAGAAAATAAATAAATATCAATTTATATATTTAATAACCTAAATAATATGAGTAAACATAATTAACTTAATTAATATATACATAAATACTTCACTATTATGAATGATAAAAATTTGCATAGTTGTTTATTGAATCCATATCAATGTTTATGTCATTCGAGTAGAAAACAAAAAATCAAAATATCGTGAGAGGATGTTTAGGATTTAATTTTTTAAAAAAAGTTGAATAATAAATTAAAAACCATATATATTCATTCTTTAGATCGGCCTTGAGAGTATACTTTTTATTTTCTATAAAATATTTGTGCACTTGTGAGAGTTTTACAAATGTAAAATCAAAGTATCTACAAGATCGATATTGCTAACTCAATGATGGTCTTGTTATTCTTCATAATCTTTATAAGTAAGGTATTTGGATTTGAACTAACATTTCAATTACTTAAGTGATGAAAGTAATCGAACCTGTTCAACCAGTAACTGAAATATTAGCATAATAACATAAGTACAAACATATGTCCTAGGGAAAATTTATTAATGCATAACCATAACTAGATGATTTAATAATATATCAAATAAATCAAAATCAACTAGAAACCCTATAACAATCAATTTATACACAATATCACAAATATTGTAGGCTTATTAGACAATCAAATACAAAAAAAAATATTTGATAAATTAACTAAATGAAAAGCCTACTTGAATAGCTTTTGTAAAATAAGAGAGAGAGACATTAAGATGAAGAGAATAATGCTCTTATATGGTTAGTAAATTTGTGTGCTTTGATTTGTTTAAATATAATATTTTGAAGCACTAGGTTAAAATAATATTATAATTCTATCCATAAAATCAATAAAAAGAGTTTTAAAGAATAAGGGCAATATAGTAATAAATTAACATATGCTCAATCGATTGATCTAACATATGCTTCATCGATTGATCTAACATATGCTCAATCAATCGATCTAATGTATGCTTAATCGATCGAGCACATAGTTCAATCGATCAAAATGTTTATCGATTGATCCAATACTATGATCAATGTATGATCGATTGATCTAGTCAATTCTCGATTGATCTAATGTAATAAATAATGAATTCTGACCAAGTTAGATAGATCTAGGTAATTAATCAATCAATTTAGTACTCAATCAATCGACTATTAATTACTTGATCGATCTAGTCAATTAAAAAAATTAATTCAGAACTTTTTAAATTGAGTAGATTAACTCTCAATAAATCTACATACCTCAATCGATATAGACATGGATCGATCAATCTAGTAGGCTACATTCAAAATGATCCTATGTGTCTAATATGAAATCTAACATGCATAAGAATAAAGATATACTTGATATGTGTTCCTTGGAGCTCAATAGTTTCATTAGTATGAAATATTGTTGAAAGACATACCTAGAAACTAAAATTATATTTATGTTTTTTTCACAAATATCACCAACACTCATAAAAATTTTACATGGATAATGTGGATTACACATAGATCATAGAAACCATAGCTGTGGAAGGGGTTAATGGAAATTTACAAGTGGGAGATACAAAGGTTTCGAAGCCAATTATTTATCTAAGGTCTCCCATATTTGGCAATACTTGATATTCTAAACTTATGCCTACCACAAACTATATCATTGTGGATAGAGTGTGTGTTATATTACTCTTTGTAATAACATTCACCATAAGTATGGATGTTAAGGCAATAATAGACCAACAGATAAGACTACATACAAACAATCATCTTTTGAGTTATTTCTTTCCCCAACTTGTTATAGCTTTGGGTACTAAAGAGGGGGTGAAATTTTCAAAAGGTAAGGTTTTGCTACAACCTAATGAATTATTGACTCTAACATATAGTAGGGAATTCACCTAAGGTACAAAAAGCACCCAGAAGGATAAAAAGGTTGTCTCTTCATCAAAAACTTCAGTATAAGAAGAAGTTCAAGAATTAAGAGAATAGGTGAATTATATAAAGAATTTTGTCCAATAATACACTACCCAACATGCAAAATATACAAGTGTACATAACCAGTTTCCGGGTGAATCCATACAATTTATCCTAGAGATGCAATGTTTATCTCTATCTTATATCAGAATCAATTATAATCAAGTGAAAGTACTCGAGAATCCAGGATATGATTTTGTTTTTTAAACCACTTGAGCCTCCACATGGTTATGAAGGAGGACTGAACGACATGGACGATCGAGCTTCAACTTTGTTTTGGATTTATTTTTATGTATTTTTGTTTTAATTTAATCTATTTTAATTTATTTTCTATTAATGTGAACTATGTTTATTTTATTTAGAAACAATAAATTCAAATTATTTGTTAAAATGTGTTTTATGAGAAATACACAATATTCTATCTGTGTGATATAACTAAGTTAGATAACAGATGTACTATGACTAACCTCATTACCTACTTAATCACATTGAGTTAAGAAAAATTGGTAACTTTTTTTTTCTTTTTCTTCTATATCTTTAATTTACATTTGTTACATTAAGAACAATGTAGATTCTAAGTGGAGGTGGAAGAAAAGTTACATATGAAATTAAGCATTTAATTTTTTTTATTAAACATGTGTTTGCTATTGTTTTGTTTATTTAGTTGTTTAGGGACATTTAGATATACTAGTTTGTTTTGGTAAAATTATCATGTTTTTAGTTAATTTAAAGTGAATGATTGAGTCTTTTTACTATTTGTTTGATGTCTTAAACATGTTTATAGATTATCGTAAGAATTAGTTTTTTTATTCATAGTTTGTGTTTCATTCTTGGATATTGAGATCGAGATAAACCAAATATTGGTGTTTAGGAATCAAATAGTAAAAACTACCTTTTGAGATAATTTTGAGCCATAAGTGTTTTATTTTAAGTGATGAATTTTCTTCTATTCCCTTAAATTTTTTCTTGTTATTTCAAATTGTTAGATGATCTCTATACGTTTTGCATTGAATGATTTGAGTAGAATTCAAAGTATGTGTCTATTATCATAAAATAATAAAAATAGTCACTTATAAAACACATATATGAATATGGGTCCATTCTCTAAGAGAGAGAGAGTAAAAAAGAGAAAAATAAATAGTATAACTAAATACTATGATCCTAAATTTCTTAAAAGCAGTGAGATGGTTATTACAAATAAATAGAAATAATCCCTTGAAATTAATGCATTTTTATTCATCTCGAGGCACACATTTTATATTTTTGTTTGATGATTTTGTTTAAAGTATGAGATTAGTAATGTCATATCTTCATATATCCTAACATTTGATTCATTTCATAAGATCAATGTTATGCACTTTTGAGTCTTTCTTGTTTATAAACATATGTGGACCTTTTAGTTTTATTCTTTACTTAAATTTTGTTTGCATATACATTGTTGCATATTTGAATCCTTAGGATTAATGTGAAATTAAGAGTATATCTTGTGAGGATTATAGTAAAAGAAAATTCAAATTCCTAACACTAGGATTGAGTGAGCCAAAGTTGATATATTCTTGTAATGAGACATGATTTTGTGATGAGTACTGATTTGAATAATAAACTATGATCCTTTAGGATGTTGAATTAACTTATGCTTGATATTTTGATTATAAACTAAAAAGAAACTAAAGCATAAGAAGTTTTGTTTATTTTAGTTTTTATTTTGTTGATTTTATTATTTTTATTTTTAGTTTTATCATATGATTTATTTTTAGTTTTAATTTTGCATAGTAAGATGTTTATGAGTATCATCATTGAAAGCCTTTATGAGACTTCAATTCATCCATTAAGAAAACCTAAGGGTTTAAAGGCTTGTAGCTAAATGCAACTGTATCAATCTACAAAACAAATTTAGGTTAGTTTAATTTAACTTAGTTTATTTATTTTTATTTTTAGTTTTTATATCGCTTTTCTTGCTAGAAACTAGTTAGGAGTTGTGATAAGTGCTTGAAAAACACTTATATTCTGTGATTTTATAGTGCTTAAATGAAATAAATAGATTTGATTATAGTATATTTACGTGATAATTTATGCAAATCTATATGTTTAAAATCACAAGTACGTTTTGTTATATTTCAAGTATTTTTAGCTTAAAAATGTATAAACTTGTTAACACATGAACAACAACACTTGAAACATTAAACTTTCACCCTAGGTGCCTAAAAGAAAAGGCCATACAAGCCTTACATGAAGAACCAACCAATTTGTAAGATATACAAGAAAAAATTGAAGAAAAGTGAAGCATACCATGGAGAAGAAGTGTGTGTGTAACGACACACACTGTTTAGTAGGACTTTATTGGAAACATTGATTGTCGTGTGCTACAGTGTGGAATAAATGGTGCCGTGGAGTGACTTATTCGGGATGAATTTGACGAAGCTTAATGTACCCTATGCTGCGACATAGAAGTTGTGTCGTAGTATGCATACACTAATTTGGCCCAAAGCCCTTTGTACCCACACATTCTATAAATAAATCAGTATTAGCCTTTAGGTTATACGTAGAAAATTATAATAGTTTTAAAGTTCCAATAGTCATTTTCTTCTTCTTTTAGTTTTAGGTTTTAATTTATACAATTTAGATTAGGTAAAAACAAATAAAAGGCAACAATATGGTGTCAAGAAAGAATAAAATATTGTTAAAAATTAGGGACTAATTTGAATATCAAGATCACAATTTTAGAGCATGACACAACATCCATCTACTCTTGGTATTGAGATCTAATTTATCTTCTTATTTCTTTTCAAATTACTCTTTTATATTTTCTAAATTTTTTGATTTTAATCTATTAATCATTTATTATTTTAAGCATGTCTAGGTGATTATTATAATGAGAATTTAGTTTTGTTATTAGTTTGCGTAGATTATTTAGGCGAATTTTTTAATATTTAATAAAAACATATTATTTTTTATTTCAAGATTAGTTATAAAATTTATTATTGATTAATATATTAACAACATATTTTTCATAATAGATTTAAAATATAAGAATTAGGTTTTATATATATTATTTGGATGTAATTTGGACAGTTGGTTATGATTTTAAATTGGTGATCCAATCAACGACATCGAATTAAATGATTTGTTAATTCATTAAACATTAGACATAATTTAATCAAATTATTTAACTATCCGACCTAAGGCATTAAGTGGTTTGATTAACAAAGAATAATGATACCATCGAATGCATTATTTATACTAAAAAGAAATAATCAATAATCTAGATTTATACTTAATTAACCTAAATATTTCTAACAAGCATGATTAATTAGTTAGATTCCTATTAATTTTTCATTGATTTTAAAATATATATTTGTCTTAAATTTATTTGAGTCAAATCTATCTTTAGTTATTTTTATTATTTTACCATTAGAATAGTATTTTCAAAAATTTAAATATTGTCATAGAATGTTCTAAAACCCAAATAATGTCATAGAATATTTAAATTTTATTTTCGTGTTTTTTTTCTTCAAAAAATTGATAAATTATTTAAAATCACATAATTCTTTTTCAGACCAACATTGAGAGTATACTTATCACTTATTATAAGTGATTAGTGTAATTATAAGTTTTTTATTAAGTACAAAATTTGACCATCAATTGACAAGTCAAAAAAATCCTTAGAGCATATATTAGAGCATGCAAAATCGATTTGGATTTCATTTGTAAAGATTTGTTTGTATTGATTCTTACCCTTCGATCTCGTTTAAAGAACCGAGCTGATAAAACAAAAGGACTTGATTTTTGAGTATAAAATACAACCTATTGCTAGGTTTTTCATAATGCCTGAGCCATGAGACACAATGCTTGAGCCTTGGATTATACCCGCGTATTATACTTGGACATTTAAAGCACAAGCTTAGATTTAACGCACTATAATAATCAACTCAGATTTTAACTGTGATTATACTTAGTTTAATTAATACTTTTATTATTAAAAATTGCTAATATATATATATATATATAAATTTTATAGAAATTTACTCACATCTATAATATCTTTTTAATTTTTCTTTAAATAAGATAATGTTTGATTGATATTAAATGAAATATGACCAATTTTAAAACTTTTGTAAGAATATGGTTAGTAGTACCGAGAGCCTTTTAAATCAAAACACATTTTCTTCAAGTTTTCCATAAACATTCACGGTTAAAAGAAACATGAATTGTAAATTACTCTAAAGAACTCAAAAAATCTTCTAAGTTAGCCCACACTTTTTTGTCCACTCCCTTATGCATTCTTAACTAAGTAGTAGTTACACGAGTATAAATTAGTTTGGGATGAATATAACTTTGGGCTCGCGCCAAGCTCTCCAAACCCAAATATATACACGAGTAAAGTAAAAGACAACAATTTACGAACATAATTTAAGGGTAAATGTTTCAGTTAAATATAAGTCTACAAAAGCCTCGTAATTTGTCCTTCATTTTCCATCGTTCAGAGAAACCCTAGCTCGCCCTCACAAAACTTTAACAATGCCGCCGAAATTCGACCCCTCACAGGTTGTGGACGTCTACGTTCGAGTCACTGGCGGCGAAGTCGGAGCTGCGAGTTCACTCGCTCCGAAGATTGGTCCACTTGGTCTTTCACCAAAGAAGATCGGAGAAGATATTGCCAAAGAGACCGCCAAGGACTGGAAGGGTCTCCGTGTCACTGTTAAACTCACGGTCCAAAACCGTCAAGCCAAAGTCACTGTCGTTCCATCTGCCGCTGCTCTTGTCATCAAAGCTCTCAAAGAGCCAGAGCGTGATAGGAAGAAGACCAAGAACATCAAGCACAACGGAAACATTTCGCTTGATGATGTGATTGAGATTGCCAAGGTTATGAGGAACAGATCGATGGCTAAGGAACTTGCTGGGACTGTGAAGGAGATTTTAGGAACTTGTGTCTCCGTTGGGTGTACTGTTGATGGCAAGGACCCTAAGGACTTGCAGCAAGAGATTGCTGATGGAGATGTTGAAATTCCGCAGGATTGAGCTACGTATTTTTCTGGTGTTTTGTTTTGTTAAATTTATGCAGCTTTTGGTAATCATGGGATTTTGGAACATTTTAAGCATGTTCAATTACTATTTAATTCTTCAATTATTATAATGATGCTTATGCATTATCATTTTTAGTGGTTCGATGGATGTTTTATTGTTTTGTGATTTTTGTTTATTCAATTTTAGAGTCTGCTTGTTTTTAGTCTTTTTGCCTTTGGTTTAAATTGGTTGAAATTGATTATTATAGGCTATTTGTGGTTGTTTGCAATACATCATTCATGATTATGCTAATGATTTATTAGATAAAAGAATATATAAATGTGATGCTTTTTTACATGTATTATCAATATTTTTGGGATTTTATTGAGGTTGCTTTAGATGTTGTATGATATATAAATGAATCATGAATACATTTGGGAATCCCTTCTGTGTTAATTGGTTCTGATTCTTGACTGAACATTATATTTTGAAGCACTTGTAAGCTTAAATTGGACTCTATGTTGTCATGGGTTGCTAGGGTGTTTTGTGCCATTCTTTGGAGTCGCTCGTTTTGTTGGAGTAACAAGTACTTCGTATGAAGTTCCTCGTTTACTGAATATTTAGGATTAGCAAGCAAATTACAAGTAATAGAATTCGCTGGTAGGATATGGCAGGGTTTTTTTTTAATAAATAATTGTGCTATTCAGATACCCAGGACTCGAATCCTAGATATTGTACATCTTCAAGTGAGTTACATTAATAAAATTTTTATTACTTTTCGTACACTAACTTTTATATATTTAACGATGTTAGTTCAAATTAAAAATAATTGATTGAATATGTTAAATTTTATAAGTTACTAGACTAAAAATGTAAAAAAAGATCTTTGAATACTTTAATTATGATTGTTATAGTGTAATTTAGTGTATTTTTTAAATTTAGAGTTAAGTATTAAATATGAAAATTTTGTTGATGAAAAGTTAAGAAAATTTTGTTGATGAAAAGTTAAGAAAATTTTGTTGATGAAAAGTTAAGAAAATTTTGTTCAAGGGATTAAAATATTAAAAGTGATAAAATTAGTGTAAGAAAGTTATATTTTGAGTATTGTTTTGTAAGCCTCATTTCTTCAGTGCATAGTTTCAGATGGTTTATTTGAGGATTTTGCATTTCTGTTGGGTTTTATGCAATAATATGATGTGCAACGACGCTGGACGTAATTTGGAAAAATTACATGCTTAACTTCAAATAATTTATTGGAGACTTGTGCGTTTTTTTGTGTAAGCTTATGTAATTGTGCGGGTGCACAATGAGGATGCATGTCTCAAAAGAGCACCATTTTTAAGCTAGAGACTAGTCTTTCGAGGAAAGAACAACCATTCTGAAATTTATATGTTTGACCATAAGTCACCATCTCAATTATATTTGCGGATGAGCATGGAACGGATAAGAATGATTATGTTAATAACTTTGAACGTTTTACATTATTCTTAGGTATATTCAATAATAACCATTAAGTAACACTTTTATAATGGGTACTCATTTTTTTTATTTTTTAATATTTATTTAAAAATATAGTGAAACTTGTTAGGACCTTAAACCACGAGAATGTGATGACTCTTGCCTATTCAATACTTAAATTAGTAATAAGATTTGTAAAACGTAAAGGAGATCAAGATAAGATATTGCTCTATGAGAAATTGGAAAGAGAATGTTAATGATTGTTCTTAGATCTTAGAAAGATATGAGTTAAGAATTATTAGTTGTCGTGTGAATGTGCATAATATTGAACATATAAGGAGTAGAAATAACTTGATATATATTCCTTACCCATGTAGATACATTTGTTGTAGCACCGTGATTATATTTTTGTAATTATATATTTTTGATAATTAGGGGATAAATACTACCTATTTATCTCTTCATAGAGATTATCTAATAGTTGTGCTTATCTAATGACTCGGTGTTATTGGGTTGGCTCATAAGAATTTCGATCGAATGAGACCACTCATTATTTGCCATATGATGTGTATTAAATTATACCTAACATTAGCTCTTCAAACCTTCTAGGTTTGATCAAATGGGCAAGGAAATATGTTCGTAGTTTCATCAGTACATGGGTTCGTGACTCTTCGAACTACGTAGGTGATGTTGGGCTCATTATCAACATTAATTCTTCAAACCTTCTAGGCTTGATCAAATGGGCAAGGAAATATGTTCGTAGTTTCATCAGTAGATGGGTTCGTGACTCTTCCAACCACGTAGATGATGTTGGGCTCATTATCATTGGCTATTTTACCTACCTAGGCAAAGGATTTTGCACATGTCCAACCATTCGGAATGTGCACAATGGCTTCTTATCATTGGTGGTATATTCAAAATTCCAATAGGACTCTCGATTAAGGAGTTATGTTAAAGTAAAAGTTGGCATTCTTGAAGTCAATCTTGGAGTTACATGGTGTCTTTCGCCTTCTCTATTGTTGGTCATGCTTTCTAAACTCTTCAAGTTTGTGTAGAAAATGTTTGAGTGAGAGGACTTCTTTAAGTCTCTAAAGTCTTTTTTTAACTATATTCCACCCTTTTGGAAGTTGGAAATTATCCTAAGGTATTTTTCTGACCACCAAGGATAGATCTGTTTGCCACGGGTGTATGCTAGGATGAAGATGGGCTAAGGAAGTCTACATGGAGTGGTGATTGAGTGAAGGAAGCACGAGGACGTAGACGAAAAGGTTCTATGTGTCAAAGGTGTGCACGATAGAACACCGTTTGGCAGGAGCATGATCGATGGTGGTCCAATTGGTAGGTCTGTATCCAACAATGATTTGGCAGTTACCCTCTATCTAGTAGCCTTCCTTTTGGCCAAACTTTGTCATGTCACATGTTTTCATCCCAACAGATAACTTAGTACGTTTGTTGGGACAAACATTATTGCACCATTAGAGGGTCCGTGGAAAATAACGATGGCTTAGATTATAAGGTTGGAATGTCACATTTTGGGCAGTCAACGTTTTGTCTATGTGATCTATCATATGATCTATCATATGGGATGGTACGATTATGGCACATTGTTCAGTCCAGTACATTCTAATAGGTGGCTTACTAGAGTACATGCCTTTAGGGGATGTGACTTGTATTATATGATCTGTATGGTGACACTTCTAACTTTGTAATATGAAACGTGATATTATGTCGTAAGGGGATGACATGGCCTAGAAGGCAATGTAATATCTCATTTGCCAAGACCTAGAGGCACGTCGTGGACTATTTTGACTAAAATATGGAAGTGTAGATTACAAGGCCTCTTAAGCGATAAGAATGTAGACATGACAACCTATAAGATAACAACATGGACTGGAAGGCATTAATGTGGACTACACAATCTGTTAGGCAATAGTCTAGATTATGCAACCTGTGAGGTAACACATTCAGTTACCAGTGGGTGCTAATGCATTTTGGACTTTGAAAGATGCCATAGGGAGTCCCTTATTGACAAGAAGTGGTTCCAAATTCAGTGGCTTGAGTAGATGCTCGAGGACGATTTGTAATGTGTTCTCCATTATGTGAAGGTGGGCGATTGTCTAAACTTTTCTTCTACGAGATAGTCAGGTATAATGGGTGTACTAGTGTAGGTGTAGGTGTTGTTTCTTGAACAAATCATCGAAGCACAAGATGAATGAGTGGTTCCACCCTATGAAGTTTTGAAGGTGCTCTAAGAGGTTGTTAGTATCATCATAAGTGTCGATGTTAGGCATCTTGACCTTGTAGAAGAGTGAAATAATCATGACTTTTGATGTGAATGGAGACTCGGTTGAGACAAATGGGTCTTGGAAGGAGAACCATGTGTATATTCTCTTCAGGATTGTCCATGGAGCAGTTATTGGCCATTGAGGTAGTATTTTTAACATAATTTGTTTTAACAGAGTAGCCTCGTTTGAGGACCTCGAGATGCTTGCATAAATATGTTGGATAGAAACAATTTGAGCATGTCCTAGTAAGTCCAAGATGGGTGGACAAAGGAATGGTGACCTAACTTCCATAGTGGATAGGCGTGGAAATTTAGGATATAACCCACAAGTGTATGAATCATTCAAGTAATAAAGTGTACAAAATGACATAAAGTAGGATGACCCGCTCTCTAGTGACATCACTAAGGTGTGCAGTAGGTAATAAATTAGCACAAACGAAAGCATACCAGGGTCGTACCACATCCAATAAAGCACTTCGGGGGAAATTTTTATACACATCCCCCGACATCTTCCATACTGTGTCTGGCTTGCAAACCGAAGCACTAACTGTCGCCATGTCAATATCTGAAAGTAATCGGAGAAAATCCTCATCATCCCCCATTGTTGGCAAACCGTAATAGCAATTAATCACTTCTTTGGTGAAAAGTACCCACTATCCATGCACAAAAACCTTATAATCCACCCGCTCTTGAGCATTAGCAAAGAATTCCCTTACCAAAGAGAGGCAAACCCCCTCAATAGGATGACAGAAAATCTCTCACTTCCTAGCCTGAAGATGTGGGACAAAATTACCCCAACAAGAAGTCTGATCAATCAAAAACGACCTTTGAGATATGATTGCCCTCTTAACAACCTTTTCCTCAAAACGCTTTGCAGCATCCTTGGATATAAACAAACTCCTATCAAATAAAGAAGCACGAGCCTTCTGGGCTTTGGTTTTCTTAGGCATTTTCACAATCAATTCAAACAATTCTCAATATCACAATGCCTCAATATATCAGAAATCAAAGCAAGAAATGTAGCAATTTAACCAAAATATCCTCAATTTCAAAAAGCCCCAAATTGTCAAATCAAATTCAAATTCAAAACCCTAGCTTGCAATTCCTCATCCACAATCCAATTTATCCTCCAACAATCTCTTGCAATCTAAGAGAAATGCAAATAAACAAAACTTTGTACCTAAATTACTCACTTGTTAGAGGAAAAATCAAGCTCCAAAATGCCCAAAAATCTGCTCCAAAATCGCGCATAAAACTGATGAACTTGCAGCAAATCCCAATGGAAACAAGTGTATGGTGATGGATTTGGTGTTTGATGAAGATTTGGAGTTAGGATGAGAGAAAATGGAGAAACTTGAGAGAAAAGTGAAAAATATTCGCGTGAAAACTAACCTGGTCGCGACAAAAATCCCATTTAAATAGATTCTCGCCAGCGGTGAAAATAATCTTGCCGCGGCGAGATCTCCTTTCTGTCGGCCACGAACGTAAGATTTTTTTTTTGTTTTTTTACCTGCAAGACAAATAAAATAAACAAATTTAATTAAAAATAAAATTATCATAAAATGAAGTGCAGAATTTAAAATCTAACTAATAATTCACCAAAACTTAAAATTTAAGCTAAAATTTAAAATTTTAAATTGCTAAAATAAAAGATGAGAAAACAAATCTGATGGGTTACCTCCCATTAAGCGCTTTAAGTTATAGTCATTAGCTAGACTTTCTGTCATTCTTTACTACAGTTGTTGTAACTCTAGAGAATCTTTCAGCTTGTTGAATTTTCCGTCAAAATATGGCTTCAACCGTTGTCCATTCACCTTGAAAATTCCCTTTATTTCATGACTGATCTCAACTGCTCCATAAGGAATCACCTTGGTTACTAGAAAAGGTCCTAACCAACGAGATTTTAGCTTTCCCGAAAAAAGTCTAAGACGGGAATTATAAAGCAGCACTTTCTGTCCCACCTCAAAGTTTTGCCTCAAAATGTGCTTATCATGCCAAACCTTCATCTTGTCCTTGTATATTCGGGCATTCTCATAAGCATCATTCCTCATTTCATCCATCTCATTCAATTGCAACACCCTTTTTTCACCTGCTGCCTTAAGATCAAAATTCAGCATTTTAATTGCCCAATATGCCCGATGTTCCATTTCAATTGGAAGGTGACAAGCTTTTCCATACACCAATCGGTATGGAGACATGTCGATAGGTGTCTTGAAAGCTATCCTATAGGCCCAAAGTGCATCATCTAATTTCCTTGACCAATCCTTGCGTGAGTTATTTACGGTCTTTTCAAGGATCCTCTTCAACTCTCGGTTTGACACTTCAACTTGTCCACTAGTTTGAGGATGGTAAGGTGTTGCTATCCGGTGTGTTACTCCATATTTCTGCAACAAAGCCTCAAATTGGTTATTGCAAAAATGCTTACCTCCATCACTTATAATTGCTCTAGGTGTACCAAATTTGGAAAATATGTTCTTGAGAAAATTGATCACAACCCTAGCATCATTGGTAGGTAAGGCAATTGCTTCCACCCATTTAGAGACATAATCTACACCAACAAGAATGTATTTAATTTTTCTGTAATATAAAAAATATGTGAATTGAGGCCGAAAAACACAAACAGAAACACACACGACATGAAGAAACCCGACATGAATACGGAAAACCACATAAATTGCCACTCTTAACAATAGGTCACGTCGTCGATCAAACCCCATTTAGGTGTAACTCGAATTTTATGCACTCTAAGCATTAGAAGATGCCTTAGGGACACCTCTTTGACGTGAAGTAGCTTAGGAGGATATGGCTATGAGAGGTGTTCTAGGATGGCATGTAATGCATTCTTCATCATATTAATATGGGTATTAGTATCGATTTAGGGTCTTCGTTTGTTAGCCAGTTGGGCCACTTTATGGGCGAGCTGGTGTAGGTAAGGGATGTATCGCTCGGGAAAGTTGTGGGAGTGTCAGAGGGACAAATGTATGAGTGGCCAGTTAGGCCTCAAGGTTCTCAGTTGAGAGTCATAACTTATTGAATGTTTCATTCTTTCTAGAAGAACAAGTGATCTCTTTTTAAAGATTTTGTAAACGAAGATGAGAGAGAGAACAAATAATCATTTTCTAAAGATTTTGTAGATGCATTGGATGAAAGAAAGTGTGGATGGTCATTTCTCTAAAAAATTAATTTAATTGGATGGATAGACATTCTTTCCATACACCCATTTTTTGTACGTACATTGAAAATTTTCAAAAATATTATCGTTGGATTTGGCTTGTTGCGTGGATCAATGTATTGGTTTTTTTTAGAATTGGTCTAAAAGTTGGTAAACTAGTATGAATCAGTTTTGTGTATGTTTGGAAAATCAAGTTAATTTTCTCCCTTTCCCTTATGCAGTACATGTCTAGCCAGTTGCCACACATATTGGCAATAGGTGGAGGCACGTGTGACTTTATATGACAACAGTTGGATACCAAATTTTGGTAGGTAACTTAATAGTGCATGCTCTTTCTGTTAGTGGTCTCAAATTTTTTAGATGATGCATGAATTTTTAGATTTAGACAAAGGGTTTTCAACTGTTTGAGGATTGACACCATGCTTGATTGGCTGGGCTTTTCTATTCGATAGTTGAGAAAGCCTCACATGCTAGAGATGTTGATCTTTGAGCCACCATTTAGCAGCGATGACTATGGTGCACGTACGTTTGGTTCATTAAGCAAGAGATTACATGGGGTGATATTTTTTAACCTCTATTGGGACTGGAGTTTGGAACTTGTAGATTGATTCGTTGCTTTCTTATTGGAAGCGTAGAGTGCGTTCTTGCAAAGACCTTAAAGATAAATATTGGAAGAACACTTATGATTGAACTTTAAAAGATTATATTGTTTAGACAGGAAAAATATAATCATTTTTCACGGATGATGCCAAATATTGATGATGATTTTCGTCAAAATTAGGTAGGATTGTTCTTCATGGATAAAACTCGTTAGGATGTTGGACCATTAGGGGGTGATGGCTTTTGACCCTCCGATGCTTAAGTCAGTAATGAGATTTGTAGAACATAGAAGAGATCAAGGTCTCGTTCTATGATAGATAAGAAAATGTGTTTGTGATGGCTCTTAGATCTAAAAGATATATGCGATAAGTGTTATTATTTAGTTTGTAAATGTGTACAATAATGTGTATATATATATATATCATTCTCCCACGTAGATAGACTTATTTTAACATCATGAATATATATCTCCATAATTAAGACTTTTGGATAATTAGGGGATAAATACTAGCTATATATCTATTTATAGAGATTTTTTAATAATCATACTTATTTGGCTACTCAATGTTTATTGAATATAATATAAATTTGATTATCCACTCATTATATTTTAATAGTTTAAATCGAGTATCATGCATTATTCATATTGATTAAATTTTCCTTGATCATTTCAATGTTAGATCATATCCATGTTTTTATAATTTTTTATTATTTATTTGAGTAAAGAGATTTATCTATCATCAAATTTTGGGATTGTTAGAATTATTACTTCTAATTATTAAATTTTACAAATTTTACGAAAATATCATCTAACTTTTTATGTTAATTCATTATTGTTTTGTACTCTACATGTAACATATATACTATCCTAACAACTTGGATCACCTTTTTATATATAAGACCTTAAGCAGGTCGTGTATGGCGACTTAACATAGTTATTCGAATGTACCCTACAAACTAACAACCTTTATAACTTGACCACATGATTCAAATTGAGCAGCACCTAAATAGTTATAGATGTTGGGATTGAGCGATCTGTGGGTAGCCCTCCCAAGAACTCTACATCTTAATAAATGGGTGTATGTTATATATAGGCACTTTGATATTTCAAATAGAGAGCCTACCAATGTAAACTCGACACTTGTTTCTGAGGTGCAATATATACCTCTCTTGTGAGATGAATAAAGAGGATTGATAATTATCCACATTCTACACTTCTTTCTAGAAACCCTACAACACTAGAACCTCTCCAAACAATTGGTGCCCACCATAGGGTCTAAAATAATTTAAGTTCATAGTTAGCATTTGAGACCTTACATAACTCATGTCGTAGAGACATGTAACCTACTTGATATGACCAGCTAGGGGTGTCCATGGTCCGATCCGGTCCGGTTTTTTCTAAAAAAAATTTAACCGGATCGGACCGTTCATATTACTCGGAGCGGACCGGATCAGACCGTTTGAAACGGTTTTAAGAAATAAAAACCGGACCAGATCGTTTGATTTATAAAACCGTTCGGTTCGATTTTATTCCCAGTTTGGTTCGATTTTTTTATAATTTAATGAAGAATAATGTAAAATTTTTAATATATTATTAAACCGGTCTGGTCCGGTTTGAACGGTTTAAAATTAATACAAACTGGACCGGACCGTTTGATTAGTAAAATCGCTCGGTTTGGTCCGGTCTGGTCCGGTTTATGGACACCCCTATGACCAGCCTGCAATCTCATCCCGAACAGACCAATAGCCTTAGCCTTACTCGCCCAAATCCAAAATTCAATCAAAATGATCAAATACATCATTCTTTACCAATCAAAACTTCACATGACGATCTGACACATGATCCAACACGGCTTCTGATTAACGAAGATGGGCGGCCTTTAGTTCGCAATGACATAGCCAAAATAGTTTCATGTATTACTAATTCAGTTAGTTATAGCTCTAAAAGTAATTTTCTTGAAAAGGATGCCATGTTAGAGAGTCTTTAAAGACAAGTAGTAGAGCTGCAACAAGCATTCATAAAGTCTCAAAGCGATAACAAGAAACTTAGGTCTAGGTTGGTACATATTATTCAGAAGCTGAAAGTTCATTCCATACCACTAGCCCATGTAATGACCACCCATCCACCTTGGTTAGAGCACTTATCACAAGATACCCACCAGTGCGAATATGATATATTCAGAGAATAATACATACCTATAGCTCCAATGCCAAATCTCATCGTAGGATCCACATATATGAACTTCCAACCCATGAACACATATATGAACTTGCCAACCCATGAACATCTGGCACACAATGTGCCCCCTCAATTCCCAGGATGCTTGGGCTTGGGGAATGTGCCTATTGTGGGATGTACAATACCACCTGATTGTGTAAGCGATACCGTTGAGGAAAAACTTAGAGATATAGAGGAGAAAATGAAGGCAAAAATGAATGAACGATTCAAAGGCCAGGAAAAGCTAAGAGCTTGGGGTGATATCAAAATAATGTGTGATCAATTATCAACTTTATCATTTTCAGATGCCCTTAAGTCACCTATACAATTCACTACCCCTAAGTGTCCTACTTATAGAGGAACAATAGACCTAGTGGCTTATGTTATTCACTTTAAGATGGCCATGGCTGTTGTGAGCCTCCCAGATAAGAAAAAAGAAGCCATGTATTGCAAGTTGTTCATAACTATCTTCCAAGAGATGGCGCAACAATGGTTTATCAAGTTACCTTCTAAGAGTATTAAAAGTTTTGATGCATTGGTGAAAGCATTTGTTACTAATTACGCAAACAATAATCCAATACGGAAGGAGTCACACCATTTGTTTTCAATCATCCAAGAAGAGGAGTAGACCATTGAAACTTATATAAGGAGGTTTAAGACAGAGAAAATGGCAATTTCATAATGTTTTGACTCTATTGCCATTGAAGCTTTCCGCAAGAGCATCAATCGCGACATTGGTTTGTTCATCAAATTGATTAAGACCACCTCATGATCTCTGGAAGTGGTATATAAAAAAACCTAAAAGTTTGTTAACGTAGAGAGATAGAGATGAAGTCTACCAAGGGAGTGTTAAATATGGACATAGCCAAGCCCATCTCAATCAAAAAGGAAGAAGATTGGAAGCCTTATGGAGACAAGCGCTCTAGTCTTTTTCGTTTCAAACCTATGATCACACCTAGGGGAAAGCCAGAGACTTGGGGAAGGGCATTGTCCTCTTTCAGAAGTTCTCCATTACGTGTCTCGTTGATTAAGGCTATACAATGCATGGAGTATATTAATCATATAAACTAGCCCCAGCCTATGAAATCTCCATTGAGAGAACCCAATAAGTATTGCACATTCCATAAGGGTACATGTCATTGGACCAGGGATTACTGACACCTTAAATGGGAAATCAAAATTTTTTTATCGGAAGGATATCTGAGGGATATGGTTGAGAAAAAAAAGGGTTCCCAGGACAGAAGTAGAGGAGTCAACAACTCCATTAGTCAAGGTGAGTTTACTCTCCCAAATCCTGCTTTCAAGTATGTGAACAGACTTGGTCAACCTTCTCAAGGGGACGTTCACATAATTCACACCATACATGAAGGATTGACTATGTCAGGTTATTCTAGTAACTCAAGAAAGAGATATGCTTGAGAAGCAAGGGACACAGATCTACTAGTACATAATATGTAGTGTGAAGGATTTTTCCATCCTATCTTCTTTGACAAACGAAAGGACCTTCCATCCCATAACGACCCGTTGGTTATCACTGCTAAGATCACACCATTTTTGGATATGGGGATAGACCCCAAGGAGATAACGCAACAAAAAATGCCATTGGTAGGCTTCAAAAGTGGTGTGACCATGTTAGTAGGGACCATACGTTTATTGGTCTTTATCGAAGGCATAATTTTCCTTACAAATTTTGTGGTGTTAGACACCCCTACGTCTTACAATGCAATTTTAGGTATACTTTGGATCCATTAGATGAAAGTAATCCCTTCTACGTATCATCAACTTATCAAGTATCTTACGATGAGGGAATAAGAGATATATGGGGAAAGCAAGACAAGACAAGGAGTTGTTACAATTCCTTCATGAAAAATGCATTACCCCTTGTGCTAAAGTAACAATCAAAGAACGAAAATCATTTGAAATGAGGGATAAAGCAATGAGGGTGGAGACAAACTATGGCAGTTACCCTAGATGATTACAAAATAATTTACATAGAGGAATTAGGAGCAGATAAATATATAAGAATTAGCTCTAAGCTAGCCCACTAATTGAGGGCTTCACTCATTGAATTCTTGAAGGATAATGTCAGAATTTTCGCATGGAAGCCAGAAGATATGCCTGACATCGATCCCGAAATAATTTTGCATGAATTATATGTCGATCACACTAAGAAACCAGTTCAACAACGAAAGTAGAGATTCACTAGAGATAAAAGTGATATTATTAAGAAAATGGTCAACTCCTAAAAAGTGTAGGCTAGGTCCACGAGGTCGATTATCCAACTTGGCTATCAAATATAGTGTTAGCAAATAAAGAAGGGAGATAGTATAGAATGTGCATCGATTTTATAGACCTTAATACCGTAAAACCAAAGGATTGTTTGCCAGTGCCAAACATTAATACAACTAGATTTGAAATGATGAACTTCATTGATGCATATTCATGTTACCATTAGATCCAAATGCATCCCAAAGATGAATAAAAATGGCTTTTATCATAGAAGAATGGACCTATTGCTATATAAGGATGCATTTTGGTCTAAAGAATGTGGAGGCTACTTACCAAAGGCTGGTCAACAGAATGTTCGAGGATCAAATAGGCTAAAATATGAAAGTGTATATGGACGACATGATGGTCAAAACGAAACAGGCCAAGGACCATCTCTCTGATTTGGCTGAGGTTTTTGCCATAATAAAAGATTACAAGATGTGACTCAATTCAAAGAAGTGTGTTTTTGGTGTGACGTTGGGAAATTTCTTAGTTTATCTAGTGTCATCAAGGGGAATAGAAACTAATCGTGACAAAACTTTGGCCCTGGTAAACATAAGATCTCCAAGTTGTATCAAGGAGGTACACCAACTAAATGGTTGCATAATCGCACTAAGTCGTTTCATTTCCAAGTGTACGGAGAAGTGCCTACCATTTTTCAATTATTAAAGAAAACACAAGGAATACATATGGGATATAGACTTTGAGCGAGCTTTCCAGTCCATCAAATACTACTTGGGAAAGGCACCTCTTCTAGCTAACCTTATTGTAGGCGAGGTGCTACATATGTACATGGCTTTCACAAACAAAGTCACTAGTGTTGTAATGGTGGTTGACAGAGAAGGGAGATAACACCCCGTATACATGTGAGCCACTCCCTGACAGGAGCACAACAACTGCACCCTCCATTGGATAAAGCAGCACTTGTTGTAAGAATGGTGGCACACAAGCTTAGACACTACTTTGAAACACATAGGATAGTCATCCTTACATCACATCCCTTAAATAATATCTTAGGAAAACCAGACCAATCAAGTTTCCTTTCTCAAATAGCTATTGAATTAAGTGGGTTCGAGATACATTATAAGCCCTTGTTAGCAATAAAAGGATAGACTCTTGCCAATTTTATTGCTAAATGGACTTAAGAGCCCACATTTAAGCTAGAAGATATGGTGTCTATGTCGATGACTGTAGTACCAACTCCCGATATATGGAAGGCATACGTTGATGGGGGCAAGCAATTCAAGAGGATCAGGATTGGAATATTTATATTAGGCTTAATAAAGCAATGTTTCCATATTACTTTCCAAGCAACCAACATTGTGATGAATATGAGGCATTACTCTTGGCTTTACGCCAATCAATGACTTTGGGAGCTAAAAGGGTATTGGTCCATAGTGACTCACAATTTTTGGTAAACTAAGTCAATAATGAGTTTGAGGCCAAGGAAGAAATGATGAAGCTTTATGTACATGAGGTGAAAAAAGCAAGGGAAACTTTTGAAACATTCGAGATCAAACAAATGCCACGAGGGGGAAATGCACACATAGATTTCTTAGCTACTTTGGCATCCATGGTGAGGTTAGAGTTGAAAAGGATCATCCCTGTGTCATATTTGTTGGGACTAAGCATAACAGGGATGAAGGTGAAAATAAAAACCAATCGAGCACCAACTCTTCAACGCACACCTCTTGACTGGCTTCGTACTTGGAATACCTCATTCAAAATATTTTGCCTGAGAACAAGGATGAGGCGTGCAAGATCATGACGAAAGCAAGAAATTATGTCATTATTCAAGGGGCATTATATCGAAAGAATTATGAAGGACCATGGTTGAAGTGCTTACCTACTCTAGAAACATAAATAGTTTTGAGCGAATTATATGAGGGACCATGTAGGTCTTACTAAGGAGGAAGAACCCTTTCTCGGTGAATCATCAGGCAAGGCTACTATTGGCATACTCTTCTCAAAGATTGTAGCATATATGTCGAAAAATGTGATAGGTGCCAAAGATATGCTACTATTCCAAACTAGTCGGCTAGTGACATGAAGTCCATTGTTAGCCCTTGGCCATTCCAAAAGTAGAGGTTGGATATTGTTGGCCTTTTATCTCTTGCCTTAAGCCAATGAAAATTTTTAATAGTAGCAACTGATTATTTTTCCATGTGGATAGAAGCTGAACCATTGGCAAGAATCCAAGAGGTAGATTTGTAAACATTTATTTGATGGAATATAATATGTAGGTATGGTTTGCCTCGGGAGTTGGTTACAGATAATGGCTACTAAATCACCAGTTAGTAGTTGATGTCTTTTTGCGATAAAATAGGCATCGAGTTGTCACATTGCACCCCTTATTGACCATAGGCAAATGATCAGGCAAAGTCATCAAACAAAACCCTTATCAACATATTACAAAAACTCTTGGAATGAGTGAATGGAAAACAGGTAGATGAGCTACCTGGTGTTCTTTGGGCTATAAGAATGACCCCTAGGGCAGCAATAGAGTAAAATGTTCCTTTTCTATCATATATGGCATGGAAGCGATCATCCCATCAAAAGTACGAGAACCTATTCTTCGATTGGAAATAACTCAAGAAAATAACATCTCAGAAGAGATGACCTCTTGTTAGCGGAAGAAAAAAGAGAGAATGCCTTTATATGAATTGAATCATAAAAAAGAACAATTCAAAGGTTATACAACAAATCTGTTAAACACAAGAACTTCCATATAGGAGATTAGGTCTTACGGAAAACATTGGGGAATAAAATTGAAGTTACTTACGGGAAGTTTGCCGCAACATTAGAAGGCCCATACCAAATATATGATATCACTCCAAGAGGGTCTTATCAGATAGAAATCAATGGTATAAGGGAGGAGTTAAGTTAGAAAAGGGAATATTTAAAGAAATATTATGTATGAAAAGAGGTGACAAAGTTTGTTTATGGGTCATTTAGGTGTATTATATTATCTCATAAAAAATTAATGTGATAACTCCCAAGTACGGAGTGACATGGCCACATGTATCCCTCCACATGGGATGCGAGATAAGAGACGTGTCACCCATCCTAAGAAAGGGTCTTAAGTTCACCACAGTTAACCCCCTCTTTGAGAAGCGCATATGGGGGTAGGATTCAATTTCACCTTTACATGTCTCTTATTTTGTAAAACATTAACGCGATAACCCCCAAGTACAAAATGATGTGGCCAAATGGATAAGAGATGTGTCAGCCATCCTAAAAAAGGGTCTTGAGTTCATCACATTGAACCCCCTCTTTGGGAAGTGCATATAGAGATAGGATTCAATTTCACTCTTATATGTCTCTTATCTCACAAAAAATTAATGCAATAACCTCTAAGTATGAAGTGAGGTGGGAAAATAGACCCCTTCACTTGGGATGCAAAATTAGAGGTGTGTTGCCCATCCTAGGAAAGGGTATTCAGTCCACCAAAAAGGTTCCTTCCCTTTCTTAAAAAAAATTCATTAACATCTTGCTTTATTGTTTAATTCAAGGTATACTTAGACAAGGAAAATTACAAAGTTAAATCTGCAAACAAATAAGGTGGTCTTCATTTCTTAACCGAGAGGAGGGGTGATCCCTTGCGGGTATTCTTCTTCATTGCCTTTTAATTCCAATATTTAGCCAGTTTGCATAGTTCATCCCTTTCCTCCTTGTACTTATCTCATTGATTGAGTGTCTAAATCAACTCAGTATACATTTCTCCTAATTCTTGTTTTATAGATTTAGAGCAAGTCTTCAAGGTACATAACTCTTGATCCACAAACTCAGAGGTTTTATGACATGTCTCAACTTCTTGCTTTGAATCCATGTCGATAGATATTTCCTACCACAAGTAAAATGGGAAGATTAGTTAGTTGCATATTACCAAAATTGCACACTATCAAATGTTCCAAGAGATCACTCACATCAAGCACATGTTTGACCATTGGATGCTAGATCATCCCTTTCTTATGCTTACGAGATGCATAAATGGTGGATTGATCTACAGGTGCCCCGAAGTGATGATATAACTTTCTTGAGCATTGGGGTTAGAAAACATCCTGCTTTTGAATAGGCTACTCAATCCACCACTCTCATCATGTTCGTATTTATCAAGGAAAACACTTTGCAATGAACTAATGTATTTCCCTAACGGGCATAATTCTTTATGAGGAATAGACCTCATTAATGGTTTACTACCTACCATAAGGGTAGAATTAGGGAACTCTCCGCTCAGAGGTGGACCAAGAAGATCGATTTTAGCGCCCTTTCTTAAAGACAAAACAACTTGGCCTAGCCTAGGGTTAATCTCCTCGTCTACATCCAAGGGTGATGCACAAAACACCCTAGATTCATTGGTTTTCTTCCCTTTAGAGATATCATCAAGAGGTTCTTGATTTACCTCGTCACTTATGGTCAAGAAAGTGAGGTGTTTCTTAGTAATTGATGGAAGGGTGTTCAGGGTATAAGAAAAATATGATCCCATTTCAATTAAATCGTTGAAGTCAATTTGTGTGTAATCCATTTGACTCGTGACCCAAATATGATGACCTCAAGATTTTAACAAATTAGTGTGTTTTGGTTTGGAACCACCTGAAATTCAAGAGCGGGATTGATAATTCTAGTAGGCAAACTTAAATTCTCAAGAAAATATCAAAAATATTTCAAAAGGACAAAAAGGATCCATAATCACTTTGAAGATCAACAAGATCAAAGAAACAAAATCCAAAAATATGTGAATGTAGTGCAAGTGAAGACCATTTGAGAAAGAATTGGTGTTAAGCGGAGTGTTAAAATATTATCCCCATTGTCTCTCTCCTTTCTTCATTTCTCTCCATTTTTTTTAGAATTTTTTTTATATATTTGAGTACTTGGGAAGCAAGAAAAATAATAACCACAAAAAAATAAAAATGCTAAAAATATAATATATGTTGTAGACTATAAAAAAAAATCTAGAACAATGGAGGCCGACAATAATCGACCTTTAGTGCCTATAAAATAGTGATATTGGATTGTTTGCTAGTAATCAATTTTGAGAGAAAGTCATATCTATCATAGACTTGGAAGTAACAAGTGTGAGACAATCATATAGATGTGAGTGAGAGTTAGTGGAGTGTGACGTGGGGGTTAATGTCTATGCATGTGTGAGTATTTTGAGTGTTGTAATAATATTAAACCTTTCTAATCAATATTAATTTGAGATATTACTTTGGCACAAATATTTAATCTGCCCACTTCTCTTAAATTCAACAAAACTGGGGTATTAAGATTGTGGGAAAACCTCTCTTTTCCATATTCTTTAAGTTAGCGTGTTTGATTCGGAACAATGTTTCGATCAATCCAAGTTTATGAGTCATCAAACACTTCAATTTTAACATTTAAAAAATTCAACACAAGTATAGTATAAAATATCTTATAATTGATTAAATAATAAATAATATTAACTAAGAGATTTAGAACATATATAGAATAAATTAAATCAATTAAAATTTAATAATTAAATTTAATAATATGAAATAAAGAAAGTTTGAAGAATCAAAATATATATACTAGGTTTTATGATTTGCAAGGCACTGAAAATGAGGACAGTTTAGTTTGAAGTCCCACCCGACCTTGTCGAATAGCCCATATATAAGACAAGTTGATTTCTCTGTCATCTGCACTATACGTTGATCCCTTGTGCTTCTATATCTTATGTGCTAAGTAACCTTGCTATGCACTTTAAATTAATTGCATCACATTTATTTTTGGGGGGAAAAAACATTTTCATGGGTGGGATGCCATTATCAAGCTATGCGCTTATCGTTTATAAGAAATATATCATTACGATATTACCTACAAACTCGATATTAAGACGTCTAGTCTCAAGTTTCGAATCATATACCTCACTCTCTAAAGAAATAACGGTATTTTGTAACAACGGTATTGTCCCTCCGGATGTAAAAGTTAATTGCATCACATCGATCACTTATTATGAATACAAATTTTGTAACTATTTTTAAACATTGAGTTTGCATTAAAGGTAATCCAATTTTACTATTTACACTATGTCATGTCTTAATCCGGGAGCCCGACCGTGGAAATCATACATTAATATGATATAAGGTACAAATGAGTTAGTCACTTTAGTCATATAAATCATATAAAACATATTAGTATTAAGTACACAGTAAAATTTAGAAAACATAAGTTTATTAATATTGAACTCAAATAAACAAATAAATTATTTATATTATATCAATAATATAGATATTATAATATTTTTCAAAGACCACTAATGATTTGAAGAAAAATACAAATATTTGAAAAAAAAACTTACAATTCACACTCAAATTAAGAATACAATTTTTTTAAGAGATGTCTAACCCAAATGCAAGAGGGACTATTTTTAGTATCCATCATGCAATCTACACTACATAAATATAAAATTAAAAAATAATTCTAACAACACATTATTACTACATTCTACACACGTTTCCTAAAATATCTCCTTTCTATATCCTTTTAGAACTTTCTCTTAAAAAAAACTTCCTTTAAAATGGATTAGGTTTTTATTTTCCTTGGGCTTTGTAATAAGTTGGGGTTGATCTTCAACACTTGATGAATACACACAAGATCGGTATCAGGTTAACAATACCGATCTTGTGGATAGTTTTGTTTTATATTTGTAAAACTTTCGCAAGTACATAAATCATTTTATATAAAATGACAAGTATACTCACAAGGTCGATCTAAGGAAACAATATATGTGGTTTTTAATTTATTATTCAAACTTTTAAAAATAAAATTAAATCATAAATATCCTGTCACGATATCTTAATTTTTGTTTCTTAATCTATTGGCATAAAAAAAATAAACATAGATATGGATTCAATAAACAATAATGCAAATTTCTATCATTCATAACAGTAGAGTATTTATGGATATAATAATTAAGTTAATTATGATTGCTTATATTATTTAGGTTATTAAATATATAAATTGATATTTTTTTTATTTTCTCCTTTTGGTATG
Organism: Hippophae gyantsensis; assembly: GCA_030763125.1. Lineage (NCBI taxonomy): Eukaryota > Viridiplantae > Streptophyta > Magnoliopsida > Rosales > Elaeagnaceae > Hippophae > Hippophae gyantsensis. The sequence goes on from CM061036.1 coordinate 29,836,401, forward strand.
AAAATGTCCTTAATCGGGACATAAATTCTTTTGTTTAATATCCTTAGGCGAGGAGTATTAATTAATTAAGTATTAAATTTTATCTTTATTTCTAAGAAAATTGCAAATCATATAATCACAGCTTTAGGCGAAGTTAGTTAATTGAACTTTATTTAAGGTGTCTAAATTAAATTTAAGAATTTAATTATCCGAGTACTAACTTTTAAGTTTTAAAATCATCACTGATAATATGTTGTAAATACATTTTCAAATAATAGTTCTTATAAAAAATTTGAAATAGAGTTTTACTCTAACTACCGGGTGATTGTACCAACAAATAAAAGAGCAATACTCTAAATCAGACTGGATAATTAAACATTAAAATCTAATTTTCATATTTGTGTTTGTAATGAAAAATAATATATTTCTCTCTAACATCATTAATATAAAATCTTGAATAAAAATAAAATCAATTTATTTTATAGAAATGTTTTGCCTATTTAATATTTCGTAAGCATAACAATATTATTATTATATCATATTTATAAATAGTCATCCATGATAAATTTAATCAGAGAAAAATTAAATATAATATATAAGAATAAAATATCAAAATAACTGTAAAAAATTCATTTAAAATTATACCTCAAAATAATTCTTACAGAACTTTAATATTAATTCTATTTCTGAAAAACCTCTAAACAGATTTGCATTTCCTTTTACTAAATCAAAAACTAGAAATCTACAAAAGCATAATTAGTTCTTCTCAAAAAAGAGAACTTTAAAACGAAAAAAAACTAGGAACTAGAGAGAGAAAATTGTGATTTTTGGGATATGAGAGATGATTTTTATAATGTGAGAGAGGGTCCTTTTATAGATGAGAAAAAGGTCAAAAAAAGTGTAAAAATATCTTAAAAATTCATTTTGGATGCGTTTAGATAGGTTGGCACGCGTGTAGGGGGAAAAATTTGTCGTCGACGAGTGTTGGCATCGCAGGATAGACACTGGTTTGTGCGAGACTCGACTTGGGTGTGTGCTGGCGTACGCGAAACTTGGTGCGGGCATTTTGACCATTTTTACCCATTTTGTCCAATTTTTACATTTTTTTACTTTCCCTCATTTGTTTCTCAATATATTTATGATGCATTGCCTTTAGTATTTTTCTTCTAGTCTTTAAGTTATTTTTGAACTAAAATACCTGAAAATAATAAAAATACTCATGATTATGAAAAAACAAATTTATATAAAAATATGATAAAATCATACATATATAAATCTATTTAATCAATTAAAATACATTAAATCATGGTAATTTTAGTGCTTTTTAAGCACTTATCAACACTCCCCATCAACACTAGCTCTCACTATTTTTACTGTGCCGAGTTGATAGCGAAGCATTTCAAACTTGTCAATTCTCAAGCCTTTTGTGAAAAAGTCTGTAACTTGATCATCTGTCTTGATTTTCCTTATCTTGATTTCTTCTTGCAGAGCCTTTTCTTTGATAAAATGATAGTGCACTTCAAAATGCTTAGTTCTTGCATGAAAAAATGAATTCTTTGTTAAAGATTTTCCGACTATTTGTCACAGTATAATGAAACTGTATAATTTATTAGTTGATGTAGATTATTCATTAACTGTATCAACCATGTACTCTCTTGAGCTTCTATTATCGCTACTTGATACTAAGCTCCAGTGGTTGATAATGATATTGTCAGTTGTCTCTTGCTACACCAATAAAATTATTCTAGAACCAACCTTAAACATATACCTAGTTGTTTATCACTTAGTGTCATGATCTCCTACATAGTTGACATCATAGTAACCAACTAACTTGCCATCTCTACCTTTCTTGTACAAAAAGACCATTCTCAATTGTACTCTTTACATATATCAATATTCGTCAAACTACTTCCAAATGAGGCTTATTTGCATTTTGCATGTACCGACTTATCACACTAACTACATAAAAAATGTTAGGTCGAGTTAAGGTTAAGTAGATTAGATTGTTTACCAATTTTCGATACATAGTTGCATCTTCCAAATCTTTTTCTTCATGTGCACACATTTTTGGCATTTGGTTCCATTAGTGTCAAAATCGACTTGCATTCAAGCATTCAGAACCTCTACAACAAATCTTTGGAATATTTTTGCTGACAAAGAAATATTTCTTCTTGTGTGCAATCAACCTCTACACCAAGAAAATGCTTAAGCTATCCAAGTTCCTTCATCTGGAAATGGACTGATAAATTCTCCTTCGTTTGAAGAATTTCTACCTCATCATCACCAATTATGATTAAATCATCTATGTATACTAGCACGATAGCTAGGTTTCCTTCATTGGCTTTGACAAACAAGCTAGAATCTACAGGTGTTGCTGAATAACCACTTTGTGTTAAAAATTCAGCAATTTTACCATATCATACCATGTGTGCTTGTTTCAATCCAAAAGGTTCTATTCTTAGCTTACACACATACTCAGGATTATCTTGGCTTTGAAAACCCATTGATTGGATCATATAGATCTCTCGATACAACTCTCCATAAATAAAAGAATTATTCATATCCATCTACCACAAATTCTAGTCTTTTATTGGCTCTAAGTGCAAGTAGGACTCGTACAGTTGTAAGTTTTGCAACCAGACTAAATGTTTCATCATAGTCTAGTCCATACTATTGAGAGAAACCATAAGCTACCAATCATGCCTTGTGCCTCTCAATTGACCCATCTAGATGATGCTTTATCTTGTAAACCCACTTACAAGATATGAGTTTCACATCTCTTGGCTTTCACACCATATCCAAAATTTGATTTTGCTAAAGTGCATCGATCTCTTCTTTCATAGCTATTATCCACTCAAAAATATGCAATGCTTCTTCAAACTTCTCAGGTTCTATTATAGTTGCTTCTTCAACTATAGATACATTGGTGTATTTGGGATTTGGCCTTCATGTTCTTGTTGACCTTCGAAGTTAAGATTATGGAGTTGATTCTTCCATTTCACTAGGCCTACCTTTTTCGTTTGGTTTTTGATATAAGCAAGTTTTCCAAGGATTCTGAGCTACTGTTTGTTCGACATCATCAAATTTTTGATCTCCCAGTTCATCTAAACTTGGTTGGAGTTGAACAGTATACTCCTTCATCTTTTGTTGTAGCTTTTCTCCAACTTCTCTCAAGTTTGGCAACGTCTCCTTCTATGAGGACTACCAAGAAGATGCTTCATCGAACACCACATCTCGTGAAGTGTAGCATCTTTCACTCATTAGATTGCAACATTTCACTACTACAAAATGTGGCATTTAAGTCGAGATTTGAAGTTAGTTTTTAGAGAAAATCGACTTATAATGAATTTAAAGTCGATTCGCTGAAAAACCAACGTGTGTGTAGTGTCGGTTCAAGCGTTGGTTGACGTGTTGAATCGACTCTACATGTAGGAGGTAGTGTCGGTTCTATGTGTCAACCGATGCTACGTCCTACATGTAGAGTTGGTTCAACATGTCAACCGATGCTACGTAAAATTACTAGTTAATTTTTTTATAGTTTAAAATTGAAATTAAGTAATACAATTTTATTTATTTTTTTGGTCAATTATTATTTTATTTTAACTGTTTAAACTTGAATTTGGATAATATAATTTTCTTCTTCTTTTTTTTAGTCAATTGCTTTTTAAAATTTTATAATTTATAGAATTTTTGTGTATTTTTTGGATACTTTTATGTACATGTTTTTCGTTCGCATTCCACCCATTTATCTGGCTATCGTATCCCATAAAGATGTATTTAATAACTTTCTTGTCAAACTTACTCTCTAAAAGATTAGGAATAAATACAAAACACACACTTAAATACTCGAAAGTAGCTAGTGATGAGTGCTTAAAAAACACTAAAATTACTATGATTTAATATACTCGAGAAAATACATCACAAATATGTTGAGAAAAAATAAAAAAATGGAAAAATGGAGAAAACTACCCACCTATGTGCGCATCATACCGAAAGTCCTCGCGTAACCACGCCCATTCATGCCACAATTTTGTGTGCACCCGTACGTATCATGCCAAATTTCTACACGCGTCAGCGCTTGCATTAATAACCATCCATTCAATGAATCCCACGCACGTCAACGCATTTTCAACCGTGAATCCCGCCTAGTCACGCGCGTCATTACTCCACACGCATGCGAGTCTATCCAATATGCATCTATCATCATTATTTAATATATTTTTTTTTTCACTTTTTTAGCCTTTTCCTCACCTCGAAAAATCCCTTCTCTCCTATTTTAAAAAATACACCTTAAGACACAATTTTCTCATCTCTTTATCTTTCTAGCTTTCTCTCTTTAAAAAGTTTTATTTTTTTTAGTTTGTAGTTTTAAAGTTCTTCTCTTTTTGAGAAGAACTAGCTATGTTTTTATTAATTTTTAGTTTTTGATTCAATAAACGCAAATGCAAATCCGTTTGGAGGTTTTCTAGCAACAGAATTAACATCAAAGTATTGTAAGGATTCTTTTGAGGTATAATTTAAAATGAATTATTTACAATTATATTTTATGTTTTATTCTTATATGTTATGTTTAATTTAACTGTGATTAACTTTAACATGACTAACTGTTTGTAAATATAATATAATAATAACGTTGTTATACTTGTAAAATATTAAATAGGTAAAACACCTCTATAAAATAAATTGATTTTTTTTATTCAAGATTTTATATTAAGTATGTCAGAGATAAATATATTATTTTTCATTACAACTTAAATATGAAAATTAGATTCTAAGGTTTAATTATCTGGTCTGGTTTAGAGTATTGCTCTTTTATTTTTTGGTACAATCACTTAATAGTTAGAGTAAAGAACCATTTCAAAAGTTTTTTATAAGAACTATTATTCAAAAATACATTGACAACATATTTTCATTAATGATTTTAAAACTTGAAAGTTAATACTCGGATAATTAAATTCTTAGGTTTAATTTGGATACCTTGAATAAAGTTTAAAATGTCAAACCCCACAAAATGTATTATTTAAATAGTTCATTTTTAATCTCCTAGAAAAAAAGGAATTAATTTAATTAATGAAATTAATTATCGACCCTACCTATAAGTGTAAATTGATTTTTTTGTTAACAAAAAATATCTAACCTCACCAAAAGTGATATTCATATAAAAAAGAGAGAATAAATAAATATCATTTTATATATTTAATAACCAAAATAATATGAGTAAACATAATTAACTTAATTATTATATCTATAAATATTTTACTTTTATGAATGATAAAAATTTGCATAATTGTTTATTGAATTATATCTATGTAATTTTGTTTTTAAAAGTGAATAATAAATTAAAAATTACATATATTCCTTCCTTAGATTGACCTTTCGAGTATACTTGTTATTTTCTATAAAATAGTTCGTGCACTTGCAACAGTTTTACAAATATAAAACCAAAGTATTTGTGTCGATCTTGCTCATCAAGTTTTTGGCGCTATTATCGAGTAAGGAATAACATTTTTATATTATTTATCAAAATTTTGAAAACATTTTGTGTTGTAAATAATTGTGGATTTTTTTATTTATTTTGTGTTAAAAAAATTTAAAATTTAAAAAAATTAAACTTTATTTTATTTAATTATTTTCTTTTAAAAAACATTTAAAAAATTTTAAAGATAAAAAACAAAAAAATATTAACTTTTAATTTGTATTTAATTTTTAATTTTATTCCTTTTATTTCTTTTTATTGCTTCTAATTTTTAATTTATTTTTTTAAGTCTTAATTTTCATTTAATTTTTCATTTTTAATTCTCTTTTAATTTTTAATTTTAATTTATTTTAAAAAATTAATTAATTTTTAAAAAACTGAATTTATTAAGTTAATTAACTTAGATTTTAACTTATCTTAATTTATTAACTTAGATTTTCATTAACTTGATTAACTTAAATTATAACTTAATTAACTTAGATTTTAATAGCATGAAAAGTAAAGATCTAAAGGAATTTTGTCTAAAAGATTAGTTCTTGGAAGCCTTTGTGCTACTAATCTCTCCTGGGAACCTTACTCTGTCTAGGATTATGGTTTTTAAGGAGGCTTTTCCCCACCATTCTTTCTTGGGAGCATTTTTGATTAATACGGATTATGTTATTTAACTTAGATTTTATAATAAAATAAAATAAAAAATAAATTTTTTTAAAGTTATCTCCAAAATTTCAAAGTTTTAAAATCACAATATGTGATAAAAGGAGATAGTTGATTTGTTAGATCTAGATACAAATGTGTTTTAATGCCTTAGTATTTGACTTGCACCTAGATGTGAGTTATCTAAAACCCACAATTATGTCCCTAGTTTTAAGTAAATAAAATTTTAAAAATCACTAAGACATGTCTTCAAAAGTATAGATAGGAAAACGTGTCATGCCTATACGTTTGATTGACTCAATGATGTGGGGACATTGAGTTTACTTAAAATAAAATCCCCCAAGTCAAGTTACGGTTTGCTAAGACGTTAAACTAAGCTCTGGATGGGAAACAACCTATCATTTTAGATAATTTTATTTTATTTATTTTGTTTATATTAGTTTAATTGAATGTGAATAATTTAAGAATTGTTAAAACTAAAAATATTTGTTGAGATGTTAGAAGTTCATAGTGATCTGTTTGTGTAGACTTTAATGATGAACATGATGGATGTACGTGCATTTCTCCATCACTACTTACACATTCTCAGAAAATAGGTAACTTTTTTTTATCTTTTCTCTTTATTTTTAATTTACAATTTTTATATTGAAAATAATGTAAGTTCTAGGTTAGGGGTGGTAAAAAGTCATCATGTTTAATTTCAAAAAATTTAACAATTTAAAAAAAATTCACATTTTCATTTTTATTGTGTTTGATTTTTTTTGTGTGATTTAGTAATTTTTAGAATTTTAGAATTAGTTTTAAAAAATTTCTCACAAAAATTTATCATTTCCTTAAATCAAGTTTAAGTAAATAGTTAAATCTATTGCACTATTAGATTAATTTTTTAAAACATATCATGAAGTATATGATAATTAGTTAGTTTTTGTCATGATTAGTATTTCTTGATAATATGTGTAAATTATATTAAACCTTAGGAATCAAATAATGGAGACTATCCATGTGAGATATAATTTGAGCCTAATTTTTCTTATTCTGAGGTAAATATATTTTTTCTACTCCAAACACATTTCTTCTTTCTTCAAATTTTTAGATGATCTCTATAGGTATTAACATTGAATGTATGAATCTTTTTTCTCATCTTAATAGAGTGTCGTATATTTTATTTTTTTTTATTTTTTATTTTCTTAGATTAAATGATTTAAGTAGAAATTGATAGTATATGTCTTTATCTCATTCATGCATGACTTCTACCAGAGAAAGAGACATATATAGGATTATCCAAACCAAAATCAAACAAAAAAGTCACAAAATTAACTGCTCACCAAAATCCTACAAAAATGTACAATCTATACATGAGTTCACTCTCTAAAAAAATATATATTGAAAATCTTTTAAAAAATAAAGAGATAAATAATATATAGTATAATCTACATACTATGACCCACATAGCCTACAAAGTTGTGAGTAAAGACTAATTACAAAAGAAAGTTATAGGAAGTAAATCCCTAGAAGTTATTGCATTTATTTTTCCTACACTTCTAAAAGGCATATATCTTGAAATTTTTGCTTAATGAGTTTGATTGATGCATGAAAATAATTTTTATATATGATATCTTTATAATTTATTCATTCGATTAATATTATGAGATCAACGTTAAAATAACACTTTGAACCTTTCTTCTTTATACATATGCGAACATATTAGTTCATTTCTATACATGAACTCTTTCGCATATAAATTAATATGACTGTTTGAACTCATATGATTCAGTGTTTTTGAGAGTATTGATCTGTGAGGAATAGAATTGAAGCGAATTCGGATTCTTGACACTGAATTTGGGTGAAATTAAATTGATACATTTTTTATATGAAATGTAAAAATGATTTTCAATTAATTATTATAATCAATCATGAATGTTTAGGAAATTGAAATAATCTGTGATTAAGATTTTAATTATGAAATTTAAAAGAGATTATAAGAATGAGATATTTTTGTATTTCATTTCTTTATTTTATCTTAGTACTTTTACTTTATTTTAAATTTTAGTTAGATTTTTTTTAATTGTTTTCATTTTTTTTGTTAATTTTTGTGGGTATCATTATTAAAAACTCTCACGAGACTTAAACTCGTCCACTAGAACAACCTATGGGTTTAAAGGCTTGTTGCATACGCTAAATGCAACTGTGTCAATCTACAAAAGTTATTTATAATAGTTTAATTTTTATTTTTATTTTTATTTTTATAGCTTCTCTTGTTAAGGGATTAGCAAGAAGCTGGTTGAGGGTTGTGATGAGTGCGAAAAAAGAATAAAAATTATCATGATTTAATGTACTTTAATTGATTAAAATATTTATATTTATATGATTTTATCATATTTTTATATAAATTTGACTTTTTAGAATCACATATATTTTTATTGATTTTTTTAGGTATTTTCGTTTAAAAAATAATTTAAGACTCAAGGAATAATACTGGAGACAATACATCATAAATATGGAGAAAAAATGAGAAAAACTCAAAACAATGGAAAAATGGACAAAATTACCCAACCGCGTGCACATCACGCCTATAGTCCTCGCGTAGCCGCACCCATTCACATCGCAATTCCCCACGCACCTATGTGCATCATGCCAAATTTCTATGCTCGTTAGTGCCTGCGTCAGTAACCATTTATTCTGCAAATCCCACATACGTTAGAGCATTTTCAACCACGAATCCCGCCCAGTCGCGTGTGCCATGGCCCTACACACATGCCAACTTGTCCAATACGCACCTATCAACATTATTTAATATATTTTTCCACTTTTTTAGCCTTTTCCTCACCTAGAAAAATCCTCTCTCCCCTATTGTAAAAAATACACCTTAAGACACAATTTTCTCAACTCTTTCTCTTTCTAACTTTCTCTATCTAGAAAGTTTTCTTTTTTTAGTTTTTAGTTTTAAAGTTCTTCTCTTTTTGAGAAGAACTAGCTATGTTTTTATCATTTTTTAGTTTTTGATTCAATAAACGCAAATGTAAATCTGTTTGGCTATTTTCTAGCAACAAAATTAGCATCAAAGTGTTGTAAGGATTCTTTTGAGTTATAATTTAAAATGAATTATTTATAGTTATTTTTTATTTTTTATTCTTATATGTTATGTTTAATTTTTATATGATTAAATTTAACATGACTAGTTGTTTGTAAATATGATATAATAATAACGTTGTTATGCTTGCAAAATATTAAATAGATGGAATATTTCTATAAAATAAATTGATTTTTTATTTTATTAAAGATTATATTAAGAATGTTAGAGATAAATATATTATTTTTCATTACAAACTTAAATATGAAAATTATATTTTAAGGTTTAATTATCCGGTCTGATTTAGAGTAGTGTTATTTTATTTGTTGGTACAATCGCCTAGTTGTTAGAGTGAAGCTCGATTTCAAAAGTTTTTATAAGAACTATTATTCAAAAATATATTGATAACATATTTTCAATAATGATTTTAAAACTTGAAAGTTACTATTTAGATAATTAAATTCTTAGGTTTAATTTGAATACCTTGAATAAAGTTTAAAATGTCTAATCCTACCAAAGTTGGCATTTAAATGATTCATTTTCAATCTCTTAGAAAAAGAAGGAATTAATTTATTTATCCAAATTAATTATCGACCTCATCCATAGGTGTTAATTGATTTATTTAATTAACAAAGAATATCTAGCCTCACCAAATATGGTATTCATATGAAAAATAGAGAATAAATAAATATAAATTTATATCTTTAATAACTTAAATAATATAAGCAAGCATAATTAACTTAATTATTATAATCTTAAATACTCCACTGTTATGAATGATAAAAATTTGTATAATTGTTTATTAAATCATATCTATGTTTGTTTTTATGTTATTATATTAGGAAACAAAAATTAAAATATTGTGACAGAATGTTTAAGATTTTTATTTCATTTTTAAAAGTTTGAATATTAAATTAAAAACCACATATATTTCTTCCTTAGATCGACCTTGAAATATACTTGTCATTTTTTATAAAATTATTTGTGCACTTGCGAGAGTTTTACAAATATAAAATCAAAGTATTTGCAAGATCGGCATTGCCAGCCTTGCTCATCAACTAGCTGTAGGTTTCATGTTCTTCAAAGGGTGAAACAAATCCTAACCTCGATTGAGGATGTCTGTTGATCACAAAGGCTACATTCCTTATTGCTTCAACCTAAAACCTTCTAGGTACATTCTTTTCATGTAACATACTCCGATAAATTTCTATAAGATGCCGGTTCTTTCTCTTTGTACACCATTTTGTTGTGGCGTGTTGGCACAAGTGTACTGATGACATATTTTGCATTCCCTTAGGTATTGAGAGAAATCACTTGAGCTATATTCTCCATCATTGTCTTTACAAGGAACGAATCTTCTTTCCTACTTATTCAGATGACTCTCTAAACTCTTTAAACTTTGAGAATATGTCAAAAAAAAAATCATAAAGAAAACCCACACATACCTTGATAAATCATCAATGAATGTCACCATGTATAGCATACCTACAATTGATGGCTGCTTAATGGGCCCAAATACATTAAAGTGAACTAAATCCAATGGTTCTTTTGCTTTAAGCTTTGATTCCTCGTATATCAATTGGTGAGCTTTACTATACTGGCATCCTACACAGATTGTGTCTATTTGCACTAGTTAGGGAAACCCTTTAAGCATCGACTTTTCACCATCACACTTAGCTTGAAATAGCTAATGTGACCTAACCATATATGCCATATATATGTTATATCATTTTTTCATGTCCTGTCTACATATGAAGATTCTGCTTACATCACCTAGACTAATTCCAATCGTCTTCCTTCCATTGTTGGTGTTTTTAAGATTTTGAGATCACGATACTCCTTCACATCTAGGGAACCGAACAAGATATAGTGCCCTAATGATGTCAATTTAGCCACAGATAGCAATTTTTTCTTCATTCTTGGGACATAATAAACATCTTGAAGCACCTAGTTAGAATTATATCGAGGCATTACTATCATCTTATTGATGTAAGCTATCGGTAACCTTGAGTTGTCAACTGTCACCATTACACAACCTCCCTTATATTCATACATGCTTTGCAAATTTTGTTTATCACCCATCATATGATTTGAGCTGCTTGAATCTATGATCCAGTCATTCTTGTAGTCAATATGTCATGGTGTTGTTACCATGAGAGCTAATTCTTCTTCCTCTGTAGTGAATAATGCTTCAAAATCCCAAACATCTTCGCTATTCTCCTTAGAACTAGAAGTAATAGTATTACTTTCAATAGGATTTTTCTTGATCTAACAATATTTTTCCACGTGACCTATCTTTCCGCAGTTGTAACACTCCTCATCAAATTTTCTACTATTACCACGATTCTTCAAAGCTCCCCCTAGACGAGAACCTCCATTTCCTTGAGGAATTTTTCCTTTGTTACCATAATTTTTGGATCCATTACCATCATCTTTATCCAACAATCTTTTTTCCATATGACCTATCTTCCTGTAGTTGTAACACTCACCATCAAATTTTATGTTGTTATTGTAATTATTTGAAGCTCTCCCTGGATGAGAACCTCCCTTTCCTTGAGGAATTTTTCTCTTTGTCACCATAATTTTTGGATCCACTATCATCATATCGCTTGAAAGTGCCTATACTTTTGCTAGTGTAGAACACTTCTTCCTCACCCTTCAACGAGACTCCTCTCATTTGCTTAGCCATTGCTTCTTGATTGGGCAACAAATTCTTAAACTCAATAAGAGATGATTATGTCAACCATCCTAGTACAGTAGTAATGAACCCTTGATTTTCAGGTCTCAAACCATGGATAATTATTATTTTTATCCTAGTTTCCCTAATAGGAACTTTTAAATCTAACTATGATATTTTGTGACATATCGACTTCACCTTGTGGAATTACTGGAAAATCTTCATGTTGCATTGTACCATCTATAGCAGCTCGTTCTCGAGAAGTTGTAATCTTGTATCATTCTTCTTTGAAAAGAGTGTAACAAAAGTGTCTTATGCTTGCTTTGGTATTTTGACATCCTGAATGCGCTGTAACATTTTTTCTTTAATTGTGATCTTTAAAGCAAATATCACTTTGTTTGTTTTAATTTTCCACTTCCATAAGATGTCATTTGCATCTTCCATTGTCGATTATGTAACTTCGCCACCACTGATAACCTTCTATCGGTCTTGACCTTGTAGGTAAGACTTCATATATGTTCCCCACATTTTGTAATTTTTGTTGTTGAACCTCTTGAGTCCTCCAACTACTTGAAGGTCACCCATCACGTCGGTAAGATTTTGACTATATCGAACAAGCTTGACTATTAACAAAGTACCAAACTTTTCACGACTCAAGATATGTGTTAAATTTTAACTTATTTTTGAAAGTATGTTTACTATAAAAAATAATAGATTTTATGAATAAATTATTTTTTAATAGGAAAATTAAAAAGGACAACTAAAAGATTTCTAGAATAATTGATTCTATATGAATAGATTTAAAATTCATAAATTCTATCTTTGTGTAAATTTAAAAAAAGAAAATAAAAAAACTCATAACCATTATAATAATTTTATATTAGTAATGAATTAAAAAAGAAAATTGAAAGCCTCTTAAATACTTGTTAAATTTTAATTTTTTAAATTATATTTACTGTAAAAATAATTGATAATTTAATTATATGTGATAAAATTTAATCAAATTGATAATTATTATTTATCATATGAATATAGTTAAATTTTATAAATTCTCTTGAATGAAAATTTAAAAATAATTAAAAAATCGTTAATATTATAATTAATAATATTATATTATAGCATAAGTAATAAAGAAAATAAAAAATCTCCCAAATATATATTAATTTACTATCCACGTTGAATTATTATTATATATTTTGTATAGAAGTAAATGATATCAATGTAATTATTTCTTTTATATTTTAGATTGAAATGTATTGTAATTATCCATCCAAGTATATGATGTTTTAATAATTTTAAATGAGAAATGAAACTTCTTTTAATTAAAAATTTTAAAATTTTAAAATTATAAATATTATTAAATGTTATTACTATTGTTTATGGTTATATATATTTTAATATGAGATTAATTGTTATATATATTTTTCCTTTATCTTATTTTCAACTTCATCATCTTTGATTTTGATTTTTGATTTTTTGACTTTTTGTATTTTTGATCTTTTGAGTTGATATTGTCACAAAGTCGAGATAAGTAAAATCTCATAAATCTAAGACAATTTTTTTTATTAAATTTTACATTTTAAATTTAAATATTTATATTATTTAAATTAATTATATAATATCATCTTAATTACATAATTATCAATTGAATTTTAAATTGTAGTAAACTTTTGGACATTAATATTTCTTTTTTCGATACATAAATAATTCAGTTATTTAATATAATCTTACTTATAATTCTTTCAATAAGAAATATATATATTTAGTTTTTTATAGTATAATATTTTCATACAACGTTAAAAATCATATGCTTATTTAAGTTGTAAGAAAATAAGTATATATTTTTTCTTATTAAAAGTTGTAAATGAAACTCTACATGTAAAAGAAGTTATGTCATGTAATTAAATTTATTTTATTTTCATTTTTTAAGTTGTGTACATTTAATCGATAAAAAAAAGAGTAAAATATTATTATTAAAGAAGTATATTACTATTTATACCCTAATCAGCCTCCTCTAAAAATTGAAAACGACATCATCTATGGGATAATTGAGTTGTGAAACCAGACTTATTAAATACAAGTAGTGTTGTTGCCTTTAAGGACTTGAAAGTACACGGCTCGAAGCTTGTCAGTCACGTGCCTTCAAGTCGAACTCGACTGCAGCCTATTGATAGTATATAATTGATATCGTGATCTAAATCAAATCACTCATCATCGATGATTTAAGTAAAATATATTTTTTTAAAACAAAAAAAATAAAATAAAAAAGGGATGTCAAAGTTTCTTCCCTTTCGCAAAAAGGTCCAAGAGGATTGGGCGCCACAATAGGTATATTAGTAAACCTCTGCTTTGGGAAAGTTGAAAAGTCAATCTAGATGTGCTAAAATTCTATCATATACAAATTATTCATGATTAAAAGTAAAATAAGATTAATATAATTTAAAAAAATACAAATATTTTATAAAAAATTAACAATAAAACAATTTAATTAATAAAAAATAGATAATACCTTCATCTCTTCGTCTATACGTGAGCATAGTACGAGGGAAAGGAAATACTATAACAAAGTTATAAGAATTATGAATGAATTTATATTAAAATTATGAATGAGATGATAAAATTAAAATATAATAAATACGTGGTATTAGAGATTAAAACAAAGAAGTTATCATTATTTAAGAATATATCAACATATTGTTTGTACTTATCTTGTTATAAGTTATTTTTTTTAAGTTATTTTTTTTTATTTTGCTAAAATAACCTCTGGTATATGTTTGTGCTAATAAGAGTCTGGTTGGTGTGGTTCGAATTTTGGTCATCATTGTGCACATTTGCACCGTTGTTAAACTCGTGCTTTATAAATTTATTTGCCCAAGCTCTAGCTCTCCTTTAAGTTAATTTAGATTATTTTTGGATGGTAGGATTCTTCATTTCTATTACCATATAATCAAATTTAAATTACATTCTTATAATGTTTTTATTATTTAACAAAAAAATAAAACTTTAATATCCTATTTAAAAAAATAATGAAATTTTTCTTTAAAGTAATTATTTAAATATATATATATATATAAGCTCATTATTAACTCTAGACTAAAATTGTCTTAAAATTTAATTTGACTTAGAATTCTAAATTTATAATCGATAAGCTTTCATTGAAACGACCAAATTATAATGGATTAAAATGCCTTTGTAACGAGCTAGGCACCACTAGTAACCAGTCACTCTTGCAGTAAAAAGTATGAGGAGTTAAATTCACCACATTATATGATAGTGATTCTTAGTCCTATTATTTATTAAAAAAGGCATAATTAACCAATAAAACAACCCTCCTCACTTAAATAAAGTGAAAATGAATATAGTTTTATGTTTTATTGATTTAAATAGGTTGGTTTTTGTTTTTAAAATACAAAAATTAATATATGTTGGATCATTTAAGATTCTAAAACCAATTTACATATTATTAATAAAATATATATTTTTTAATTTATATATTTATAATACATATATTATATGTATTTATAATCATATAATTTTATTTAAATTTTATGTAATTTGAATAAGTAAATCAACTTATATTATTTTTTTCTTATGTTTATTTTTAAAAAGTTTGTTATAATTAATAAAAAATCTAAATTATTCATTGTTTTCAATAATTTATCATTTTTAAAAGTACTCTGTTTACAAATTAATGCATAATTAAAATTTTAAATTTTAAATATTAATATATAATTTTTAATTAAATTATTAATTAAATAATAAATATTATTTATTAATTTAATATTAAAAATAAAATTATTTAAATTCATTTAAAAATCAGTAGCTATATTTGACCTATAAAACTGATTTAAATAGGTTGTTAAATGTTCTTTAAGCCATATTTTATATATTGATTTTTAATTTTAATTTAACAAACCTATATATATTCTATCAAAACTGGACAAGATTAATATCTAATGATGAGAAATAATATTTAATATTTTTAATATTATTTAATTATTAAAATTAATAATAAAATATTTACTCTAAATATTAAAATTTTTTAATTAATTTATTTTCATGAAAAATAATTAGATCATACATTTTAAATAACTTAAAAAATTAAAAAAACACCTTCACGAAAACAAAACAATCATGCTACATTTTTCCTACTATAAATAAAAATTTTATATGCCTGCGTATATATATATATATATATGACTCATCGCACTCTAAGAGCCACAACAAAATTTAATCAAATAAAGTTCGTTAATGTTGAAATATTATGAATCAAAACTTTCAAAATTCTCAAAACTCAAGAATAATTTTTCAGAAACACTCAGAAATTTTCAAATTTTTGTTTTTGATTTCTTTATATTAACTTGATTATTACATTGCTACTGAGAGGTATTTATAGAAACAACTAATAAATCTAAGCCATACAATCTAAACCTACCAAAATAATTTAAACCATACACTTATCTTCTTACCTAATCCATTGATTTTCTTCTTCTCACCAACCATGAGCTGTATCCTTATCAATCCAGATCATCACCATAGAAGCTTCCATGAGCTAGACTTCAAATGGGATAGAATATTTCAAAGAGTTTTATTTTATTTCTTTGGACTTGTAAACAAGTTTACAAACCAACAGTTAATAGGATCATTCTCTTGTTTAACATTTGTTGGCTTGAGATGGGAAAAAAGGAGATGAGCATGCTATTGTAGTGTAGCAACAACATGCTTTTAGTGGGCATAACAGCATAGAGAAGCAAGGTATGAGGTAGCAGAAGTGGAGAAAATAGTACCAATTGTATATGATGGGTCTTAAAAGGAATAAAATTATATAGTATGAAATATAGAGAGTAATATAAATAATTGAGCTGAGATTGATGAAATTAATTTTTTACCAATGTATGTCTAATTTTTCCAGAATGAAAAGAAGAAAAAATACCATCTTTTGTCATGGTATCAGAGCAAGAAACAACATATAAACCTTTGATGGCTTCTTCGTCAAATTATTGGCTTGGCATGTTCTTTGAGTTAAATTTTCTTCATTTGTGTAGTCTAATTGCTACAAATCTTCAAAAGGAAAGTGCCCCTAGCTATTGAATTATTACCATTTGAATAGGGTAAGTCAACATTATTGATCAATTTTGGCCTCTGAAAGTCATTAACATCAAAGAGTTCACCTTCCTTTTCCAAATGCATACCGTTGAATGATTCTGACTTGAATAAAGAACTTGTTGGATCAAATTTTCGTGCGCTTCCAATAGTACATTCAGATGATCTATCACAAGAAGTAGCACGTTGCAGCTTTCGAATTTCTTAATTAGACTCGCATAACTTACTATTACTAACAAAAGAGGATTATTATTACTGGTTTTTCCTGTTCTGTTTCAAAAGCCAGACCAAAAATCCAACTCTTTCTTCTAATTCAACAGGATTAGAATGACCAATAGCCCACTGTAACATTCCCTTGAGGTTGTCAAAAATGCCATTGTTAAGGTTACTAAGGCCATTGCTCAATCACCGACCACCGTGTGATAACTAGGAAAAAAACAACTAGAATTGATAGACTCTATGGTGGAATCTAGAGACCTTATCATCAATTCCATCCTTAACAATCTGACTATGAAAATGATAGAAATCTTGATTAGAGCTCAGATCACCCTATAATCGTCGCTCGTTGAATCTTCGACTATACATATTGGTATCAAGTTGGGAGGATCCAATTATGTTTTATGGTCTGAAGTGGTCGAGATGTATATCTCTGGCAAAGACAAGTTGAAATATATCAATGGAGATTTTCCTCAGTCTCTAGAAACCGACCCCTCATTTAGAAGATGATGCATTGAAAAAATGTCATTATCAAGAAATGGTTGATCAATTCGATTGACCCTTCTTTGATTGCCAATTTTATCTGATTCTCAATTGCAAAATAGGTTTGAGATTCTATTACTATAACCTATTTTGATGGGATAGACACGTCTCAAGTTTATGATATCCACTGTCAGGTTACTCGTATGAAGCAGGCGGGTGGATCCATTGAAAAATACTATAATCACCTTCAAGAGTTATGGCAAGAGATTGATTTTCGTCATCCTAAACCGATGGAATATGCGATTGACATACAGAAATACAACTCCGTCTTACAGGAAGATTGAGTTTATACTTTCCTTAATGGACTAAATGATAGACTGGATAAAACTCGAAGTGATGTACTTCAAATTAAACAATTCCATACAGTGGAACATGCATATGGATTCGTCCGTAGGGAAGAGGTCGGGCAAGCCATGATGATCTCGGGTGCATATATGACTCCAGGAGCAGTTATGGTTTCCAAAGATATCAAGGGAAACCATAATCAAATGCCACCAAAACCAGGAGCTCTTTCCCTGGGTAGTGGGAAATCAAACTCTTCATCCAAACCTAAACCATCTTCTGATGGCATGAAATGTACCTATTGTGACAACTCCAAACATACCCATGAAAATTTCTCCAAACTACATGGATATCCAGATTGGTGGAATGATCTTCAAGCATAAAAAAAAAATGTAAAACCACTGCTAATGCTTACCACGTTGGGTGAGCTGTTGTGGCTACCTATGATGTGTTACTATCCCTCATCCCTCAAGTAGAATCTTCCCAGGATCCAGGTATTTCAAGTAAAGAATTTTACATCTTTACTCATAATGAAAATAAAGATTGGATTTTCGACTTTGGAGCTACAGACCATATGACATTTGACCAAAAATATTTTTCTAATACTACCCAATCGAGACGAAACTGTGTTGCAAATTCCAATGGGGTTACTTATCCAACTATAGAGGCTAGAATAGTGAATTTATCTACTTCCTTGTCATTATCTAATATATTACTTGTATCATCTCTTTCAAACAGACTGATGTATGTAAGTCAAGTTACTTCAGATCTTAACTGTGTAGTATTGATGTAGTCTACTTTTTGCCTTCTTTAGGATATTCTCACCAAAGAGATCATTGAGTGTGGTACTAAGAGGGGGGTTTATATTACATAGATGACTTCAATTCAGGAAGAGCCAATCAAATGCACCACACGACTAACAAGGAGAGATAAATTTGGTTATGTCATCGTCGATTTGGGCATTCATCATTTGGGTATTTAAAGCACTTACTATTTGGGTTATTTTCAAAAGTAACACACTTAGTGTTTAAATGTGATACTTGTATCTTAGCCAAGAGTCATAGGGCTTCTTATCCCATAAGCATGAATAAAAGTATGATTCCTTTCGCTTCAGTCACTATGTCATCAAGTCATCGTTGGTTTATAATTTTTGTTAATGATTGCACACGGATGACATGACTTTACCTTCTAAAACACAAAAATGAAGTATTTTCTAAGTTTTACTCATTTCACACCATGGTTCAGACACAATTTTCTACAAAAATTAAGATCTTTCGTTCTGATAATGAAGGGGAATATGTTAACCAACAATTCCATACATACTTTGACAGCCATGGTATTCTCTATGAAACCTTATGTTCACAAACCCCACAATAGAATGGTATTATAGAAAGGAAGAATAGGCATATCTTAGAAACTATCTTTGCCCTACTAATCAATGCCCATATGCCCAGTAGATATTAGAGTGATGATGTTGTTACAACTGTGTATCTAATGAACCGTATGCCCATAAAAGCCTTACATTTTTAGACTATATTAAAATTTCTATTTGATCATGTCCCCTTGCCTACTATTTTGATGATTCCTCCCTAAATTTTTGGTTGTGTTATTTTTGTCCACTTCCATAAAAATCAATGAACTAAGTTGGATCCATGTGTTATACGATGTGTATTTTTTAGGTATGAAGTACAAAAAAGGGATACAGATGCTACAATTCTATTACTAAAAGAACCTACATTACCATGGATGTTACATTCCTAGAATCTAAATTTTTTTCCCATCACCAATATCCAATTTCCCTCCTTAGGGAGAGATTTATGGTGAAGAACGAAATTGGTCTAATGTTGAAGTGTTTGGAAACAATCTAGCATACCTGGATGATGCCAACAATATAGCTAAGCTAGTACCTAGAACTAAACTTGAACTTCTAATAACTGAAGTTGAACCAGTGCTTGAATCATTAGAAGATGTCGTGATTGATGCACCCCTCCACTTTTTAGTACCTAACGATCCTTCTACTGAGAATATTCTTGAGGTAAGCTATCCTACCACACCTTTACAAACTAATGCTATAAATACATATGCGAGTTATGTTCTACCTTTCAGACATAATCGAGGCAAACCTCCAAATCGATACTCTCCAGATATAGAAGAATGCCAATCCAAGTATCCAATAACCAATTATATATCTACTCAAGGGTTATCAGAACCTATCGAGGATTTTGCACATACACTCTCCTTATGTTAGATTCCAGATAGTATTGAAGAAGCCTTATCTAATCCAAACTAGGCTTAAGCTATAAAAGAAGAATTAGACATATTGCAAAAGAATAACACATAGGTGTTGAGCGTGTTGCCTCAAGGGATGTAGACAATGGGGTGCAAGTGGATCTTCTCCATTAAGTATAAAGTAGATGGGTCAATTGATTGATATAAGGCAAGGCTAGTAGCAAATGAGTATACACAGAAACATGGCATAGATTATTAGGAAACTTTCTCACCTGTGGCCAAACTAAAAACTGTTAGAGTTATGTTATCTCTTGCAACAAATTTAGATTGGTCATTGCACCAAATTGACGTAAAAAATGCCTTCCTCTATGGTGATCTTGAAGATGAGATTTACATGGATATCCCACCAGGATATGTTGTTACATCAGGAAAAGAAATTGAATGTAGGTTATAACCAACATTGTATAGACTAAAACAATCACTTTGAGCATGGTTTGATAGGTTGAGTTTAGCAATGAGGAAATATGGGTTCCAACAAAGCAACTTTGATCACACTTTCTTCCTAAAATATCGATTGGTTAAAATAATGGCCATTATAGTCTATGTAGACGACATGATCATTACAAGAGATAATGAAGAAGAAATCTTTAGGATTCAAGAACAACTGTCAAATGAGTTTGAAATAAAGAACTTAGAAGGGCTTAAATACTTCTTAGGCATTGAGGTAACAAGATCAAGAAAAGACATATTTATTTTCCAAAGGAAATATATTCTAGACCTACTGGTCGAGGTATGATTACTAGACTATAAACCTGATGATATTCTAAATGTCCAAAATCACAAGCTTGGAGAATATGTGAAGCAGGTACCAGCAAACAAACAAAGATAACAACAACTAGTGGGGAAACTAATCTATTTATCTCATATTCTGCCAGATATTGCTTATGTTGTGATTATAGTGAGTCAATTCATGTACTACCCAAGTGAAGACCATATGAATGTTGTAATGCGAATACTTTGTTATTTAAAATCCTCCCCTGGGAAAGGACCTATGTTTTCAAAGAATGGTTAGTTGAAAGTTGTTGGATATACAAATGCGGACTAGGTAGGGAATATCAAGGACATGAAATCTACTACTGGGTACTTTACTTTTGTGGGAGGCAATATTGTTACATGGAGGAGTAAGAAATAGAAAATAGTTGTCTTGTCTAGCATTGAAACTGAATTTCGAGGAATGATCAAGAGAATATGTAAGCTCTTTTGGTTGAAAAAACTTATAATTGAGAATGGTGTTACTCTTATAACTCTGAAATGAACTTGTTCTATGATAACAAGACAGTCATTGTCATCTCCCACAATTTAGTTCAACATGATCGCATTAAGTACGTTGAAGTGGATCAGAACTTCATCAAATAGAACCTTGAAGAAAATATTATTAATTGACTGATGTACTTACAAAATTCGTGTATGCAAGGAAGACAAGTTAGACATATATATATATTATATATATGCACCAATTTAAAGAATAATGTTTGCATGAGTTGGAAAAGAAGGAGATGAGCCTGCTCCAATAGTTGAGCAGCAACATGCTTTTAATAGGCACGACAGTAGAGAGAAACCGGATATGAGGTAGCAAAAAGGGAGAAAATGGTACCCACTGCAATATAAATAGAAAGTAATATAAATAATTGAGTTGAGATCGATGAAATTAATTTTTTACCAATTTATGTCTAATATTTCCAGAATGAAAAGATGAGAAAATACCATCTTTTGTCAACATTATTAGGCTTTAATTAATTGATTTAATTGGCGTGGGGCGGCTATCAAACTAGATTCTCATGTCATCTGCATATTTCACAAAATACAAATTATTATTATTATTATTATTATTATTATTATTATTATTATATAGATAATATATTCAAATTTTCAAGAGTTGTGTTACCTATATATTTTTGGTTATTTTATGGCGAATTTTTTGAAAGGAAAATCCACGGATACGTCAACTAATTTAGTGGCTTATCCTTATGTCTATTATATGTATAATATTAGTTTTAATTGTTTAGTATAATCTTTTTATAAATAATTTTTTTTATTTATATTTATGATATATATTGAGATTAGTCCGATTTTCAAAAAGAGAACTTAGAGAAAGGTCAGAGTAATTAATTAAATGTGTGGGTTCCTTAAGAAGTTAATCTATTTATAGAATATTATTCATACATATATCAATTACATAGGATGTATATAGACATGAGATGTTAAAGGGGTAAAAACGATAAAAAGTGATATATTTTATGGTTCGAGGTTGACCATAACTCGAGCTGTTAGTTGACCTTATAGATAACATGGTTCTCTTGGGTGGGTCTCTATTTTGTTAGTGCGTTGCAAGCACCGAGTAAGGTAGGTCATTTGGTATGACTCATCTTATGGCTCGGGCTATTGACTAGACATGGGCTATTAGATGGACAGGGCTCCTAGTCAGTTCATATGTCTAAACATGCAGTTTTCCTACTCTTTTAACTCGAGCTCTTAACTGAGATGGGAGAGTAATTCTCAAGCAACAAATACAAATCAATCAACCCCCTTAATAAATGCACGTCAGTTGATTGGAGAGAGAAAACATAGGTTTTTATATAAGGAGGCGTTTGGGCTGAGCCATTTTACTATTTTTTGTGCATCAGACAAAAAGTTAGAGAGAAAACTCTCTATCAACTTAGTTTAAGCCATAGAAAATTTTTCAGTTCAGTGGTAAGAAATCAGCTTAGCACACAACTTATTTGCTCGAGTTTTAAGAGGGCAACACTTCGAGTCTAACACTTTCTACTTTCTTTTCAAGTAGGTTTTAAAGAATTATTTTTCTTTCTTTTCAAACTCAACCCTAGGTAATCTCTTGTTCTTTTGTCTTACCCCATATTTTATGTTTTGTGATATTTTGTAGCAACTATAAGGTTAAACGTGCCCTAGACACAAATCTCAGTGGCTAGGTCATGGAGAAAAAAGTAGAGGAACATAGAGGTTGGGGAGCCCACAGGTCGTACTAAGGGCCAATTGGCCAAAGGTAAGACCTGTTATTTGTCACCACTAGATGAGGAGAGGTTGAGGAAAACATATAACATCTCATCCTCAATGGAAATAATGATTCCAATAGTAGGGGCATATGATAGTGACCCTCCTCCAACTGGGTGGATGGTCTTTCACGAGAAGGATCTATGGTTGGGGGTCAGGTTTTCCCTATACCCTTTTATAAGGAAATTTTTGGCAAGGACTCAACTTTCACTGGGTCAGATGATGCCTAATAGCTTTAGGTATCTACTTTGCCTCACAATAATAAGCCAAGAGCTCGGTGTGGATTTGGAAATGCCCAAGTTTAACAAAGCCTATATCCTAAAATAGAACCCAACAAACTTGAGGAGGGTGGTCATGTCTATGAAGCAGGTCAGAGGTATAAATGTGGCCTTTCAAGATTCACTAAATTGTTTCATTTTTATATTACCAACTTTTATTTCTATTTAATATTCAATTGCATGTTTAATATTCTAAATAAACAATTGAAAATTTTAGAATGGAAGATCTAAGATGAAATTTAAAGTCAATTGATTTGAGAAAAATGTTCTAATGGAAGAACAACAATAATATATTTTTACAAGCAATCTAACATCGATAATATATCAAAATAATAATATCATTCGAGATTCACTAAATTATTTCATTAATATTACCAATTTTTATTTCTATTAACTATTCAATTGCATATTTAACCTCTTAAATAAACAATTGAAAATTTTAGAATTCAAGATCTAAGATGAAATTTAAAGTCAATTGATTTGAGAGAAATGTTTTAATGGAAGAACAATAATAATATATTCTCACAAGCTATCTAACATTGACAATATATCAAAATGATAATATCATAGTAGAAAATCAACTTATAAAATAAATATAATAATTATAAACTAAAAGTAGTACATAAAAAACATTTTTGAATTTATAAAAAATTGGAGAATATAATATAATAAATATTACTAAATATCATGAACAAAGTAATTTTTCAAAATAAAATTATAAATTAGAAAGAACTTATAAGAATAAAAGAGAGAAATAAAAAACCACAAAATTAAGCTCCTACTTAATTTTGTTCTAATCTTAGCATAACTTACAAATCATTTCCCCAAATTCTAGAGAGAAATATTGAGGGAAGAAACTAAGAGCCCTTTACAATTTTCTAATGATCCTCAAATGTTGAATGTCCATCTATTTATAATGTTAGTGTATAAAGATTTGTTGACTCATAATAATATCAATCTATTTTCTCCTTGAATATAATTGATTTACAAAATATTTTAAAAAATAAATCATATATATCTCTTATATTTCCATAGAATTAAAAATCACTTAATTTAGAACTGTACATAGAAAGTTAATCAAATATACTAACAACTGTTTAACTACAATATGCTTTTGATTTCAGCTCATATATTGACCTTGAAATAATCATATTTTGAAATTTTATGTGAAATATAAAATTATGTATCATTGAGTTATGTTCCATATCAACTTAAATCATTCCATTTAGAAATCATAGTCAAAAGTTATGATAAAAATTTAGCATTGTATTCATGAAATCTCAGAAAGAAATGTTGCTAAAATCAATTTTTGATTTCTTTAATATGTTTTTACTAATTTTATTGATCATACAAATATAAAATCATCATAATTAATATAAATCAGTATTTATTGAACTAATATCGATAATTCTTAATTTTAAACTCTGTAAATCATAAATGTCAATTAATTTATATATTGTAGAAGTATTTTTATGCTACTATTAACTAGCCGGTGGTAGTTTCAAAAATGTTATCTAGCTAGATAGTTAGGAACATACTTTTGGATGCTAAGGAAATATAGATTGTCATGAAGAAGGCTCTATTGTGTTTTGATAATTCTTTGATTGCTATCCCAAAGAAGGCTCTATGATGTTTTTTATAAGATTTGTTTTATCCATGCTAACTTTTTTGACAATTTTTATAAGACTATCAAGATAGTGATCATATATCTGGGTGGTTTTTAAAAATCCTATAATATATAATAATGTCAATATTTAGAAAAACTGAAAACAAATTTCTATCAAGAAAAGTCACTTTTGTAATAGTCATTGCTTTCATATGGATCGAAGTGTTTTGGTTCAGTAGATGAATTAGATTAAGATAACAACGTTTTTTCTTCCTCCTTTCTATCTAGTTTGGTTTAATTTTGTATGTTGATATAATAGGTTCTCTTATAATTCCCTACTTCCTTTTCATTTTTGTTTGGTTGTGATGAGTGGTTAAAAAGTACTAAAATTACAATGATTTAATGTAGTTTAGTTGATTAAATATATTTATGTTTGTATTATTTTATCATATTTTTATATAAATTTTTCTTTTCAAAATCATGAGTATTTTTATTTTAAGGTATTTTTGTTCAAAAATAATTTAAAAACTCTAAGAAAAATAACGAAGGCAATAATACATCACAAATATGTTAAGAAAAAATGAAAAAAATGAAAAAAAATGAAAAAAATTGGACAAAATGAGTCAAAATAATAAAAAATGTCGAGTCCCACGTGCGCAAGTACATGCCCCCAAGCAGCGAGCACATGCCCAGCACACTCGTCAAGTCCCACGTAAGGCAGCACACCCACATTCTGATCCTTGCATATGCCTAGCACATGCCTGCTCCTATCCCACGCATGCCAACACCCATCTGTCGCAAATCTCGTACCCCCACACACGTGCCAAATTTTACAAATGCGTCCAAAATAAATTTTTGAGATATTTTCTCACATTTTTTTCCTTTTCCTCATCTATAAAAGGACCCTTAACCCATGGTAAAAATAATTTCTCACTAGCTTTCTCTCTCTAATTCTAAGTGTTTTTAGTTTTAAATTTTTTCTCTTTTTGAGAATAACTAGTTATGCTTTTATAGATTTATAGTTTTTGATTCAATAAACGAAAATGCAAATCTGTTTAGAGGTTTTTCAGCAAAAGACTCAGCATCAAAGTTCTATAAGAATTTTTTTGAGCTATAATTTTAAAATGAATTCTTTACAATTATTTTTTATGTTTTATTCTTAAATGTGTTATGTTTAATTTGTCTATAATTAAGTTTAATATAACTGGCTATTTGTAAATGTGATATAATAATAACGCTTTTATGCTTACAAAATATTAAATAGGTAAAACATTTCTATAAAATAAATTTATTTTGTTTTTATTCAAGATTTTATATTAAGGATGTTAGAGATAAATATATTATTTTCATCACAAACTTAAATCTGAAAATTAGATTCTAAGGCTTATTTATCCTGTCTGATTTAGAGTAGTACTCTTTTATTTGTTTGTACAATCACCCGATAGTTAGAGTGAAATGCTATTTCAAAATGTTTTTAGTATAAAAACTATTATTCAAAAATGTATTAACAACATATTTTTAATAATGGTTTTAAAATTTGAAAGTTAGTACTCAGATAATTGAATTCTTAGGTTTAATTTGGACACTTTGAATAAAGTCTAATTAAGTGACTCCATCTAAAGTTGTGATTAGATGGTGTGTTATTTTCTTAGAAATAAAGCTTAAATGTAATTCTTAATTAATTAATAAGCTCTCACAAAGGATATTAGTTAATTAATATTAAATAAAAGAATTTGGGCCCCAGCTAAGAACACTTTCATACCAAAAAGAGAAAATCAACAAATATTAATTTATATCTTTAATAACATAAACAATATGAGCAAGTATAATTAACTTAATTATTATATTCATAAATACTCTATTGTTATGAATGATAAAAATTTGCATTATTGTTTATTGAATCTATATCAACGTTTATTTTTTTATGTCGTTAGATTAGGAAACAAAAATCAAAATATCGTAAAAGGAAGTTTAGTCTTACTCTAGAGTTGTTAAAGTGCTCGTCTAAAGATAGATAACATAACTAGGCTTGTCCTATTCTATATTTTCTAGAGTGCTTGCCTAAATAATAATTTCATTCTGTTTTTTTTATAACACAAATATGAGGGGTAATCCTACTTTAGGCTAATCCTACTCTAGAGTTGCTAGAGTTCTCGTCTAAAAATAAATAACATAGTTAGGCTTGTTCTATTCTAAATTTTCAAGAGTACTTGTCTAGTTAATATTTTTCTTGTATTTATTTCATAACACAAATATGAAGGTATCTTGATAGAGAGTGAGTCTGGTTAGTCTAAACTTTGTTCATATATTTTTATTCCTAAGTGTGTCCATATTATTAGTGCATGTGTCCATATTATTAGTGCATTCTTGCTTCCATCCTGCATCAATTACACTCTCTTATAGACCAGGTAGCTTCAAATGATTCAAAATGTGGAATGAGAGGAAAAACTTCATCTAGAGACTTGTTTGCTTTCCATGATAAGTGGTTTGGATTGTGTGATATGTAATCAATAGCCTGTTTGCAGTCTTCTTTAAAGATGACTATTTCACATCCATTGCTTTATCAGTTCCACTAGCCAAAGAAAGTGCTCGAGCTCTAATGACTTTAGCTGTGGAAGCTTGAAGAATTTTACCCCAATAACCAATAAGATTACCATATTAATCTCTTCCCATTGCTACTATATAATCATTTTATTCTTTGAAACTAGCATAAAAATTAAATTTAAGAATTCCACGAAGAGGTTTTCTTCATTGATTAGCTTGCAAATTCCTTCCCACAAAGTCTTCATCAACCTTATATTGTTCATGTTGGAAAAATCAGTTATATTTTCCCTATTTTAAAAAGTTACTATTCACTTATGATTTAAATGAATATATTACAAACTAACCTGACAAAATAATTCTATTGAAAATATAATGCTAAAAGAAATTAAAGTAGAAAAATAAAAGCAACAAAATAGAAGAAATTTTACAAATTTTGCAATGTTTTAGAAGTAGAGGAGAGGGCTTTATTTATAGCCCAAAATACAACACCCATCTTTATTTATAATTAATGTAGGAATTTTTAAATTTTCTCACTACGGAGCTATGCAAAAAATCTCCACCTTAGTGACTTAGTGATTCTTAAATGATTTTTTCAATCTCTATATCAGCGATGTCATTGCCAATTCAAATTTGCAAGATATTAATCAAGTTCATACAATGTTTGAACTTGATTGTTGTTACCACCTTGGTCATCATATCTATGGGATTCTATGTAGTATTGATCTTCTGAACTAATACTCCACCTTCTTCATTAATCTCTTGCACAAAAATGATAAGAAATGTCACTGTGCTTTATGCATGCATGGTAGACTTGGTTCTTTGCTAAATAAATAGCACTCTGACTATCACAAAATACCTTAATATATTTTTGACCAACTCCCAAGTCTTCAAGAAAACCTCGTAACCAAATAGCTTCCTCCACAGCCTCTATAACTGCTATGTACTCTACCTCTATAGTAGACAAAGAAAATGTGGACTACAAGGTAGACTTCCAACTGACTTGTGTTCTAGCAAAAGTAAACACATAACCAATAGTTGACTGACGATTGTCTAAATCTCTTACAGAGTCAGAATCACAATATTTGATTATACATTAACCAACAATATTATCCCACTGAAATACTAAACCAACATCTACAATATTTAAAATATATCATATAATCCATTTCATATCCAACCAATGTCCTTTACCAGGATCATGTATGTACCTACTTACAGCACTAACCGCATGTGCAATGTCAGGTCTCATACACATCATTGCATACATTAAGCTACCAACTGCATTTGCATACGGTACCTCTGCCATGTATTCTCATCCTACATCATTCTTAGAAGATAATTGAGCACTAAGCTTGAAATGAGGAACAAGCGAAGTACTTATAGGTTTTTTCTACTCATTCATACCAAACATTGTAGTACCTTTTTCAAATATTGACTCTAGGTCAAACTAAGCTTCCCCTTCTTCATGTCTCTATTTATCTCCATATTGAGAATATTCTTGGCTTTTCACTGATATTTCATCTCGATTGAGCCTTCAACTTCTCAATTTATGCTTGGCAATTGGATGCAATCAACATATCATTTATGTAAAATAGGAGATAGATGAAAGACTCATCTTATAGCTTGCAAAAATACACACAATGATCATGTGTACTTCTAGTATACTTCTGTTACAAGATAAACTGATCAAATCATTTGTACCACTACTTCGGAAATTGCTTCAATCCATACAAAAATTTGTTTAGCTTGAAAACCCAACTCTCTTTACCATTAACATTAAACCCTTATGGTTGATACATATAGATTTTCTCTTCCAAGTCACCGTGTAGAAACGAATTTTCACATCAAGTTGAAGTAGTTCAAAATCCAAATGTGCTACCAAGGCCAACAAAATTCTAAAGGAGGAATGTTTTACAACTAGAGAAAATACCTCATTATAATTGATTCCCTTCTTCTGAGCATAGTCCTTAGACACCAACCTTTCTTTGTAGCGAACACCATCTTTGTTAGGAAATCCTTCTTTCTTTATATACACCCATTTGTAGCCAATTGCCTCCTTGCCCTTAGGTAGTTGTGTCAACTTCCATGTCTTATTTCTTCTGAAGGGACAAAATTTCTTCGTCCATGGTTTCCTACCAACTTTCAACTTTAGGGCTTCTGATTGCTTCTGTATATATGGAAGGAACATCATCATGCATAACTGAAAGTGTATAGGCCATCGTATTCTTAAACTGAGCAGGTAGATCTTCCATATCTTTGTATCGAGTAGGCACCTTGACATTTTATCATCGTGGCCTATAAAATGTAGTTTATTCTTGTTGTTATAGAGGTTATTGGGTTAAAATTTCTTTTTCATCTTATTCATCTTCTGCTAATGAAGGATCAGCTTCTATCTTATCTCCACCAATTGGATTAATAATTCTGCTTTCAAAGTCCACCTACTTTGGAATTTGCTCCACCTCTTGCAAAGTGCCATCATTCTTATCAGTTATCTTTCTCAGCAAGGCAGATTCATCAAAGGTAACATCTCTATTGAAGTTATCTTTTTCGTTTCAAGGCACCATGGTCGATATTCCTTAGAACCAGAGGGGATTCCTAAAAAATAGCTTTCTTGGCTCTTGGAGAAATCATAATCATAAACCCTAAACCCAAATCCCAAAACCTTAAACCTTAAAACCTAAATCCCTAAACCCCAAATCCCAAATCCCTAAACCCCAAATACTAAATCCTAACACCCTAACCCCAAATCCCAAAACCCTAAACCTTAAACCCCAAATCCCAAATCCTAAAACCCTAAACCTTATATCCCAAATCCTAAAACCCTAAACCTTAAATCCCAAATCCCAAATCCTAAAACCCTAAACCTTAAATCCCAAATCCCAAATCCTAAAACCCTAAACCTTAAATCCCAAATCCCAAATCTTAAAACCCTAAAACCTATTTAGAAAAATAATAATTTTAACCCTAAACCTTAACCCATAAATATAACCCTAAACCCTAAACCCTAAATCCCAAATCTCTAAACCCTAAATCCTTAAATCCTAAATCCCAAACCTCAAAATCCTAAACCCTATTTAGAAAAATAATAATTTTAAAAATATATTTTCTTTTTAAGTAATAATTATTTAGAAAAATAATGATTTCAATAATGTATTTTATCTGACGAAAAAATAATAATTAAATGATATTATTTAAACTTTACTGAATATAGGGGTATTAAGGTAATTTATAGTTTTTTTCATTCCATTCCAGTGGCAAACCAAACACTGTAATACTAATTTCTTCTTTGATTCCAGTGGTCAAACCAAACAACATAGTTTCCTTTTCATTCTCATTCTGATTCCGATTCCATTATGTGAACCAAACGCCACTTAAAAGTTGGGAAAAAACTATTTTAATTTATAAGTACAAAATTTATATTATATGTTTGTATTTATGGCTGATACAAGAGAGATCAAGGAAGGTGCACAAGTTGACCTTAGAAGTTTCAGAAAATCAAGTTGTTCTACTCAAAGAATCATATTATCCAACACAAAGTTCGAGGTAGAAAAATTTGACAACATCAATAACTTTGGCATGTGGCAATGCAAAGTATTAGATCTATTATTCCAAGAGGGATCTAATATTACCTTGGATACCAAGTGATAACTGTATTTTATATAGTTATTTTCACCTATTTTATTAATTATAATTGCTATGTTCTTCATGTTTTTAGTTAATTTTCGATTAATAAATTAGTATTTACTGTTTTTTATATATTTTAATAAAAGTAAATAATTTGTATCGAAAATGTACTTAATGCCACATTTATGTCCACAAATATAATTTCAAATAATATAGTTCTTAATTACAATTTTTAAAAATTAAAAATATAATTTAAATTAAATTTGGGCTTCATTTTAATTATTAAAAGTTTAAAAATTTAATTTAAAATTAGAAAAGGGCTTAACTGTAATTAAAGAAAGTTTAAAATGTAATTTGAAATATATTTGTGGGTAAATATGGAATTAATAAAGTTTATTTTTCTGCGCAGGCTAGGAGACGCCACGCGCTCTCATCCAAGCGCCCAACGTGGACCGTCCGATCGAAGAGGCAACGGCCAGATTTGCGCGTCATTAGCACACCCGACCAAAGAGAGTGGGTGCAGGTCACTATTTTTCACGCGGCTCGGCGTGTCAGTGGGCCCCACCTGCCGCGCAGGCCGGCGTGCAGGGTGGGACCCACGTGTCGGTCACACGTCTGCCAAAGGGCGTTGTTCTGTGCGGCTGAACCACGTGCAATCTTCCTCTCAACCCATCAAAGTCTTCCACGTGTCCCAATTTTCCCTTGAACGAATCATCAGCGGACGCGTGGCACATATCGGTGAACGCAAAAGCACAGAATCTCACACGCGTTATAGCCGTTGTGCAACGTTGCGCGTGCCCCAATCCCGTGCGACAAGTCTGCGTGCGCCCATTCCATTCAACGAATGAGATGCTGCCACGTGTCCCACTAATTGTGTCCGCGAATCAGAACGCGACACGTGGCAGCGTGGAAGAAAATTAAAACAGAACGCGCAGCGTTCCACCCACTCCCTCGATCCCATTTTCGATACAATTTCTGTCCCCCACGCGTTTAATTTATTATTTTCGCCATACATTTTTGTCCCCGCGTAGATTTTAATTTAATATTTTATTAATGTATTTTTTTGCTATAAATAGGAGATAGTTTTTAGTTGTAAAAAAGTTTGGTTGGAGTAGTTTTTGGAGTAGAGATTTAGTTTTAATTTTCGAAATTTTTTAGAGTGTTTTAGTTTTTTCAGTTTGTAATTTTCGTGTGTTGCTCGGTTTTGGACGGCAAAACACGCAGAAGCCATTTTTGGCTTTTGTTGTGTTTTGCGTGTGCCAAATAATTGTTTTAATTGATGTTTTAATTTTATTTCTGCTTCATCTAATTTTTCTGTAGTTGTTATAATTTTTATTTTAATTTTATGAAGTAATTTAATTTTTCTAGGGTTGCATTTAATCTAAATTTATGAAGCTTTAATTTTAATTATTTTTGTTAGATTTATAAGACGTTCGATTTGTTCGTTCTATTTTGTTCTTAATGCTTTTTGATTATTTACGAATCTTATCAAAACGATCTGTGGCACATGAATAAACTTGAGAAAGGCATTTGTGTGTGTATTGCTCGTAAATAGAATGACATGTATGATGAAGGATAGAGATATACCCTAATTGTATGTGTGGCCATTTGAAAACTTAGAACGTAATGAATCTCGGTAAATTTAATTTTCATAGAGATATAGTAAATTAATTTAACGAGGTGTGTTTATACGGAGCTCGAAAGAGATGTATGAATAATAAAAAAGAAGTTTTCGGTTGACAAATTAAATGTACCAAAAAATATAAATCAAAAGAAAATAATATGATTTGAGTGGATTAGTTTGGTGAAAAATTGCAATCCTAGATTTCTTTTATTTTCTTATTTTACTTTTTTATTAACCAACGATTATTTTGGATAAAATCAGAGAGATACAATTTTAGTACTCGACAAACTATGGTAACAAATCCTCGTGGGATCGATCTTTACTTACAAATCTTTATTACTTGTGACCGTGTATGCTTGCACGAGTTCGTGTGTTGAAAAACACGCAACACCAAGCGAGAAGATTATTCCAATGAAGATTGGAATTATATCAATCGACAAGCTTCTGGCACAATTCCACTGTGCTTAGGAAAATATTAGTATCATGAAAGAGAAGTTTGAGGACAAGTACATGACGAAAAGCATAGAGAACCAAATTGACCTGAAGAATAAACCTTTTCGTTTCCAGTACAAGAATGATACATCTATGATTGAGCACTTTAGATAATTTCAATAAAATTTTGGTTGATCTACAAAACATAGAGGTTGAAATTATTGATGAAGATAAAGCTTTGTTTTTTGCTAAATTCATTACCTGATAACTATGAGCATTTAATCACAACTCTATTATATGGAAAATATGAAGTTAAATTCATAAATGTCTCAAATGTGTTGGTAAATAATGAGTACCGAAAGAAGGATCAATAGGATCATAGAGACTCAACATCAGAAGCATTGATTATTTTCAGAGGTAGGACGAACAACAAAAAATCAAGTGGATCAAATAATAGGGGGAAATCCAGATTAAAGTATAGAGGATAGTCATCCAAAAGACGTCCTGTGAAAGACAAGTGTTCCTATTGTTACCAGAAAGGAGAATGGAAGAAAGATTGTCCAAGCAAGGATAAGTCAAATGAAAACGTTGCACAGAAGGTCGATGAAGATGAAGAATCAGCCTTTATAGTTTCATCATCATATACCTACTCAGACAAATGGATCCTTAATTTTGGATGTTCTTATCATATGTGTCCAAACAGATATTGGTTTTAGAGTTTTGAGGAACTTAATAGAGGAGTTATGCTTATGGGAAACGACAATGCTTGTCAAACAAAAGTGATTGGAACAATATGACTAAAGATGCATGATGGTACAATCAGACGACTTATGAACATGAGGTACATTTCTAATCTAAAGAAAAACATTATTTCTTTAGGTGTTCTAGATTATAATGGTTAGAAGGTAACATTGGAAAATGGAGTCTTAAAATTTGTATGAGATGCATTTGTAGCGATAAAGATGCTTTCTTACGCTTTAATGAAGGAGTTAAAGGATTTCAACTTTGGTGTGGTGAATTGAAAATGATCGTCTTAAGCTAAGATGTCGCATTCGATGAGTTTGTTAAACTGAGACAAATAAATTCAGAGAAAGAGAATGAAAGTCCAAATACTCTTTCTAAGGTGGTGCTTGAGACTCCAGAAGATCCAGAAAAGATTGCACTTATTGTTGATCATGGTAAAGGTGAAATTAATGATCAAGAAGAGATCTCAGTTAAGGTGGAGGTTCTCTCAACATCACCACCGATCAATCAGCATCCAAAATCAATTGCCACTACTCGATTGAGAAGGGATATTAGGAAGCCTACCAGATACACAGACATGGTAGCATTCATACTTCCAATAATTGATGATGATGTCCCATGCACTTACAGAGAAGTCGTGTAGAGAATTAATAGTATGAAGTGGAAGATGACAATGGATGAAGAGATGAAGTCGACTTGGGAATTGGTTCAACTTCCCAAAGGAAAGAAAACTATTGGTTGTAAATGGGTTTATGCCAAGAAGGAAGGTGTTCCTAGTAAAGACAACTTTAGATACAAAGTCAGATTGGTAGAAAAAGACTATGCTTAGAAATAATGAATAGACTACAATGAGGTATTCTCACCTGTTGTCAAGCATTCATCTATTCGGATACTATTGGCTTTGGTAGCATAGTTTGATATCGAGTTAGCTCAACTTAATGTCAAAACATCTTTTGTTCATGGTACTTTGAATGAAGAGATCTACATGTTTTAACCAAATGGCTTCAAATTTCCAAGACATGAGAATTGGGCTATAAGCTGAGCAAGTCACTTTAGGGTTTGAAGGAATCACTGCAAAAGTGGTACAAGTGCTTTGATAGCTTCATTAGAAAGCAAAAGTACACACCCAATCAGTTTGATAACTGTGTATATTTTCCGAAACGTCAAGACAGTACTTTCATTTATTTTCTCTTTATATGTGTGATGATATGTTAATTGCATCTAAGAGTAAGGTGGATATCGACAGACTGAAGGCTTTGTTGAGTTTAGAATTTGAAATGAAAGATCTTGAAGAAGCTAAGAAAATTCTTGGGATGAAGATCACAAGAGATAGAGTTTCAAGCACAATATGTCTAACACAGACTCAATTTATTTGACACGGACTCAGTCTGTCCGACATAGACTCAATTTTTGAAGAAAGTACTTCAAATGTTTGACATTGATAAGAAAACCAAACTAGTAAGTACACTGCTTGTTTCTCATTTTCAGTTGAGTGCATTGATATCACCCAGCACCGCCAATGAGAAGAAGCAAATGGAGAGTGTTCCATATGAAAATTCCATTGGTGCCTTGATGTATGCAATGGTATACACTAGACCTGATATTTCCCATGTTGTTAGTATGGTGAGTCGTTATATGCACAATCTTGATAAAAAACACTAGCAAGCAGTAAAGTGGATGCTATGGTGCATCTATTGTACTATAGATATTGGTTTAAAGTTTGAGAGATACAAGACTAAAGGTAAGCATATAATCAAATATGTGGATTCTGACTATACTAGAGATCTGGATAAGCATCGATCTATAACTGGTTATGTGTTTACAATGACAAGAGTACTAGTTTATTGGAGATCAACATTACAATCAACTGTAGCTTTGTCTACAACAGAGGCAAAGTATATGACTGTAACAAAAGGATTCAAAGAAGCTCTCTCGCTTTTCATGTTGACCAAGGATTTAGGTATTGTTTAGTAGAATGTGGAGGTTTCTACGACAACCAGAGTGCCATTTTATTGGCAAAGAACCAAGTTCATCATGGTCACACCAAGCACATAGGTGCTTGATTTCATTTTTTTTTCGAGAAATCGTCGATGAAGGAAATGTTATACTCTAGAAAGTTGGGACTATAGGTAACCCTACAGATATGCTTACAAAGGTGGTTACATGGATCAAGTTTCAACACTGTTTGAACTTGATTAACATTTCTCGAGCTTAAAGCTTCTAGGGCATATTTGGAGGTAGTGTTTCGAAATTTTTCGCCAAGGTGGAAATTATTGAATAATTGGTTCTAAAGTTAATTATATTAGGCACCTAATTTCCCTCAATTTGTGGCCTAACTTTTGGCCTAATTTAGCAAAATTTGTGGCCTAATTTTTGTCCTTATTTAGGGAAATTAGTGGCCTAATTTGTGACTTAGATTTTGGAATAATTTTGGGAGAGAGATGTTTTCTTCATCTATAAATATATAGGAGTTTATGCATTCAAAGCATAAGCAAAAATCAGAAAGAGCATAGGCAAACTTAAAGAGAGAAAATACTCAATGAGTGTGAGAGTTATCTATGAGTTTGGGAAAACACCTATGAGATATTATTAGTGAGAAAATCTATATATATATTCTGTATATTTCATACCCAATTCAATAACATATGTTGCCTCCCGTGGACTTAGGCAAATTTTCAAACTACATAAATTCTATGTGTTTTCTTTTCCCGATTTGATATATTCATATACTGCTAATTATTGCTTCCGTACACAACAACATGCTTTGAAAGTGCTGAATTAAATTATCTCCTAGCTCTTATCTACCATTAGTCCATCTTCCATCATTTGTTTGTAAGGACTATGTTGAACTTTTCCTTTTTCGGAACGAAGTATTTAGATAGAAAAAACTAGTATTTTGTCTATTTCTTCAATCCAAATTTCCCTATATTTTTGTTTTTAAATAAGTTCTAATCTAATCATTTTCTCATTGATTGATTGTTGGATTCTTTGACATTCAGCTTGTAAAAGATCATAAACCACACTCTATTGAATTTGATTTAGTGCATTCTCAAGTTTTTTAATATTATCTTGGTACATTTCATGCTAATGTGTGATAAATGCTTAAAAAATACTAAAATTATCATGATTTAATTTATTTTAATTCATTAAAAAGATTTATATTTATATAATTTTATCATATTTTCATATAAATTTATATTTCTGGAATCACATATATTTTTATTGTTTTTTCAGGTATTTTTACTTTAAAAAATAATTTAAAGACTCGAAGAATAATACTGGAGGCAAAACATCACAAATATGTTGAGAAAAAGTAAAAAAATAGAAAAATGGACAAAACTGCCCAACGACATGCATCACGCCAAAAGAAAGCATGCAGCCTCACCCAATCACACCAAAAGAATGTGCGCATCCACGTGCATAGCAGGCCAAAATTCTATGTGCATCAATGCCTACATCAGCACCCATTCACGCTACAAATCCTACCCAGTTGTACACGTCAGTGCCCCATACGAATGCTAGCATGTCCAATACACATCTATCATCATTTTTAAAGATATTTTTCCACTTTTTTAGCCTTTCCTCACCTATAAAAAGCTCTTCTCCCCCATTGTAAAAAACACACTTTAAGAAACAACTTTCTCAATTCTTTCTCTCTCTAGAAAGTTTTCTTTTTTAAGTTTTTAGTTTTAAAGTTCTTCTCTTTTTTAGAAGAACTAGCTATATTTTTATAGATTTTTAGTTTTTGATTCAATAAACGGAAATACAAATCCGTGCAAGTATACAAGGTCACAAGTAATAAGATTTGTAAGTAAAGTATCGTTCCCACGGAGATTTGTTACTATAGTTTGTTGAGTACTAAAATTATTTCTCTCTGATTTTATTCAAAACAATCGTTGATTTAGAAAAAGAAAAGAGTTAACAAAATAAAAGAAATCTAGGATTGCAATTTTTCACCAAATTAATCCACTCTTATCATATTATTTTCTTTTGATTTATATTTTTTAGTACATTTAATTTGTCAACCGAAAACTTCTAATTTTATTCATACATCTCTTCCGAGCTCCGTATAAACACACCTCGTTAAATTAATTCACTATATCTCTATGAGAATTAAATTCACCAAGATTCATTACGTTCTAAGTTTTCAAATGGCCACACATACAATTAGGGTATATTCCTATCCTTCATCATACATGTCATTCTATCTACGAGCAATATGCACACAAATGCCTCTTCCAAGTTTATTTATGTGCCATGGATCGTTTTGATAAAATTCGTAAATAATCAAAAAGCATTAAGCACAAAATAGAGTGAACAAATTGAACGTCTTATAAATCTATCAAAAATAATTAAAATCAAAGCTTCATAAATTTAGATCAAATACAACCCTAGAAAAATTAAATTACTTCATTAATTAAAAATAAAATTACAAAAAATACAGAAAAATTAGAAGAAGAAGAAAGGAAATTAAAACATCTTGTATTGTTAATATTTGGCACACATAGAACACAACAGAAGCCAAAAATGGCTTTTGCGTGTTCCACAGTCCAGAACCGAACAACACAAAAATTATAAACTCTCCAAAACTTTCCAAAACTTTCCAAAAAAAAAATTTTACTCTATCATAATATCTCCTATTTATAGCTAAAAAAATACATCAAAAATATTAAAATATCATACACGCGTAACAATTTGTATTGAAAAATAAAAATCATGCGTATCGATTTTCGATATTTAAAACGTTAATTAAAATCACGCGTAGATAGAGAGACGTCGTTTTGATTTTTAAATTCAAAGTGCATGCCACGTGTCAGCATCTGATTCATTGCAAGGATTTAATGCGGACACGTGGCAGCCTTTCATTGGCTGCGGGAAACGGGTGCACGATAGATTGTCGCACGGGAGACAACGGCTGCAACGCAGGCGTGATCCTACGCGTTCGCGCTCATTGTAACATGCCACGTGTTAGAAAATGATTCGCTGATAGATAAAGTGGGACACGTGGCAGATTCTGGTTCGTGGCATAACCGGGCGCACATGGATCGATAGCACGGGAAAAAGGGCGCGCGAAGGTAGGGGACAAGGCCTGCACGGCGTCAGACACGTGGGTCCCACTCTGCACGCTGGCTTGCGCGGCAGTGGGCCCCACTCGGGCACCGAACCGCGTGATAGAGAGATTCCTGCACCCAATCGCGTTGGTCGGGTGTGATGAACACGCGCGCATCCTAACCGTTTATGCTTTGATTGGATGGTCCACGTTGTACGCGTGCATGATGACGCGTGGTTTCTTCTCTCCTACGCGAAAATTAAAATTTAATTAATAGTATTTTGACCCACAAATTTAATTCAAATTACATTTTAAACTTTTTTTAATTATAGTTAAGCCCTTTGCTAATATTAAATTAAATTTTTAAACTTTTAATAATTACAATTAAGCCCAAATTTAATTTAAATTATATTTTCAACTTTTATAAATTGTAATTAAGAACTCTATTATTTGAAATTATATTTGTGGACATAAATTTGAAATTAAGTACATTTTCTATACAAATTATTTAATTTTATTAAAAATGTATTTCTTAACACATAAAAGGTAAATATTAATTTATTTCACTAAAATTTACACAAAAATGTCAAGAACATAGTAATTATAATTAATAAAATAGATGAAAATAACTATATAAAATACAGTTATCATGCATCAATGCCTACATCAGCACCCATTCATGCTACAAATCCTGCCCAGTTGTGCACGTCAGTGCCCCATACGAATGCTAGCATGTCCAATACGCATCTATCATCATTTTTAAAGATATTTTTCCACTTTTTTAGCCTTTTCCTCACCTATAAAAAGCTCTTCTCCCCCATTGTAAAAAACACACTTTAAGAAACAACTTTCTCAATTCTTTCTCTCTCTAGAAAGTTTTCTTTTTTAAGTTTTTAGTTTTAAAGTTCTTTTTTTTTAGAAGAACTAGCTATATTTTTATAGATTTTTAGTTTTTGATTCAATAAACGGATTATAGGTTTTCCAGCAACAGAATTAGCATCAAAATGCTATAAGGATTCTTTTAAGGTATAATTTTAAAATTAATTCTTTACAGTTATTTTTTATATTTTATTTTTATATATTATATTTAATTTGTATGTGATTAAATTTAATATGACTCATTTGTAAATATGATATAATAAAAACGTTGTTATGCTTACGAAATATTAAATAGGTAAAACATCTCTATAAAAAAAATTGATTTTGTTTTTATTCAAGATTTTATATTAAGGATGTTAGAGAAATATATTATTTTTTATTACAAACTTAAATCTAAAAATTAGATTTTAAGGTTTAATTATACAGTCTGATTTAGAGTAGTGCTCTTTATTTGTTGGTACAATCGCTCAATAATTAGAGTGAAACTCTATTTCAAAAGTTTTTATAAGAACTATTATTCAAAAATGTATTGACAACATATTTTCAGTAATTGTTTTAAAATTTGAAAGTTAGTACTCAGATAATTAAATTCTTAGGTTTAATTTGGACACCATGAATAAAATTTAAAATATCTAAACCTACCAAAGGTAGCATTTAAATGGTTCATTTTCAATCTCTTAGAAAAATGAATTAATTTAATTAACCAAATTAATTATCGATCTCACCCATAGATGTTAATTGATTTGTTTAATTAACAAAGAATATATAACCCCAACAGTCCTATAAAAAAGAGAAAATCAATAAATATCAATTTATATATTTAATAACCTAAATAATATGAGTAAGCATAAGTAAATTAATTATTATATCCATAAATACTCAACTGTTATGAATGATAAAAATTTGCATAATTTTTTATTGAATCATATCTATATTTATTTTTATGTTATTAGATTAAGAAACACAAAAACCAAAATATCGTGACAGGATGTTTAGGATTTAATTTTGTTTTTAAAATTTTAAACAAGAAATTAAAAACCACGTATATTCCTTCCTTAGATCGATCTTGAGAGTATGTTTATCAGATGTTATAAAATGATTCGTACACTTGCAAGAGTTTTACAAATATAAAACCAAAGTGTTTACAGGATCGGTATTGCTAATCCGATATCGATTCTCCTCATCAATGCCTATTCCACCAGTTGAGTCTTCTTGTAGTTATTGTCAATTTCTTGCACAATTGTAAAGAATGTTTCCCTTTTACTCTATATAACCAAGCTTGAAAAATAGCTTCTTTACAAGATGAGTCTCTACACCAAGCTTCATAGAATCTAAAAGGTCTGGGCTCAAAACCGTCATCCTTGTTCAAGCTTCATAGTATATGACATTAACCAATCTGGATTGCTCATAGCCCTGTCTAGTCTTTTCCTGACGATATTATTTCCATGGCTTTTGTTTCTCCAAGTAAAGATAAAACCAGAAGCACCAAGATCCATAGAACATTGTTCCGAAGAATCTATAGTTTCATTAAGGTCTCCTATTAGCAGCCAACTACCATCATATGAAGCAATAATACCACTTAAATACGACCAAAATAGTTCCTTCTCATTAGGATAAGGGGTAGCATATACAAAGCATGTCAACCATTTGTTTCTACTACTACTACATGTTAGGAGAATCATAATTTCAATTCGAACTTAATCAAGCTCTAAACAGCAGAATTCAACCTATTCTCCTTCTTTGTGTGAATCTTTTAGGAAACAAATAAATAGAGCTTAAAATGAAACATGCACAAATCAACATAAGCAATTTACGTGGAAAAACTTTCCCGATGTAAGAAGCAAACAACCAGGGCACTCCTTTCCAAAACTTTCACTATCAAGAAACAATTGTACAAAAGTTATCTCTAGGTAAAACTAGAGACAAACAATCAACAACATCATCAAGAATACACTTCTTGGAAACTAACAATTATTTCAAGAAAAATGGAGAGATCTAACCCAGTTCGTTGTCACTGTTCACTGCTGATAACTTCTCAAACCGGTGAGCCAAATCCAAATCCCACCGTACAGATTAAATAATCTTGAGTCTTGAACCTGCCTGAAAAATTTCAGCTTAATCGGACCACAAAAAACCTTCTATCAAAGCACTTGATGAAGGCTTGCTGGAGAAGTATAAACTGAAAAACTGCTCTCAATTTTTCTACTATAGCTACTGCTTTTGCTTCACACGTTTTTCTCTACTGATTTTCACACACAAAAAATCCTAAATGAGTTTATTAATTAAAGCAATGAAATGAGACAATTGCCCTTCTTACTCCATGGGCTTTAAAGCCACATGGGCTTCACTTGGTCTCCTCCAAATAAGAGGAAAACCCAAAAAATCTTCCATTTTTCCGATTAGATCAAGAAGGATCTGCCATCCCGGCAATTGAACAACAAACTTCAAGTTTTTCTCTTAACACTGCTTTTGTCAACATGTCAGATCCATTCTCATCAGTATAGATTTTCTCAAGTTCAAGCAACCTATTGTTAAGAGTATCCCTTATCCAATGATACCTCACATCAATATGTTTTGATCTTGAGTGAAACACGGAGTTCTTCGCTAGGTGAATAGAACTCTGATTATCGCATAACAACACATATATTTTGCTGCTTGAAACCAA
Source organism: Hippophae gyantsensis (assembly GCA_030763125.1). Classification (NCBI taxonomy): domain Eukaryota; kingdom Viridiplantae; phylum Streptophyta; class Magnoliopsida; order Rosales; family Elaeagnaceae; genus Hippophae; species Hippophae gyantsensis. The sequence continues at coordinate 29,879,145 of CM061036.1, forward strand.
GTTCTCTCAAGAATTGTTTCATCCATAACAATTCCTTACAGGCTTCCATTGCTGTAATAAACTCTGCCTCTGTAGTAGAAAGTGCAACACACTTTTGCAATCTTGATTGCCAAGAAACTACTCCACTAGAGAAAGTAATTAGATAATATGAAGTAGACTTATGAGAATCTTCATCTCTTGCCAAATCTGAATCAGTGTATCCAACTAACATTGGTTTTCCACTTCCAAAGCTAAGTGTTAACTTGGAAGTACCTTGAAGATATCTCATAATCCACTTTACTGCATCCCAATGTTCTATTCCTGGATTCGAAAGAAAACGACTAACAACTCCAACTGCATGAGCTATGACTGACCTCGTACACACCATTGCATACATTAAGCTTCCTACTGCTAAGGCATATGGAACCTTTTCCATATCTTCCTTCTCTTTATCTGTTGAAGGGCCTTGACTCGATATCAACTTAAAGTGATTAGATAAAGGAGAAGAAACCACTTTAGCTTTATCCATATGAAACCTTTCAAGTACCTTGTTGATGTATCATTCTGGTGACATGTGCAACTTCATTCTTTTCTTGTCTCGACAAATTCGAATACCAAGAATTTGTTTTGCTGGTCCCAAGTCCTTCATGGCAAAGGACTTACTCAACTGCTTCTTCAAATTATCAATCCTTAAAAAATTTCTACCAACAATCAACATGTCATCAACATAGAGCAATAAAATGATAAAATCATCATTAGATAATTTCTACACAAAAACACAATGATCAAAAGTAGTCTTTTCATAACCATGTTATCCCATAATTGACTTAAACTTCTTATATCATTGTCTTGGCACCAAACAGTTGAATATTTAACACACGAGCTCGCGGACTGTTACACATTGTAATAACGAAAATAGAATTTCTTTTTTAGTTAAAAAAATGTGCAATTTGATTAACTCGATTAAGCATAAAAATTGGAAATAAAATTTCAATTTTAAATTATAAAAGAAAAACATATATTATATAATTTATCCAAAATTTAATGCATAACATTATCAGGCTTATGACAAAAAATTAGTTTTGACTAACATAAATATTGCCATGCTATAGAATAATAAGAAGATATGCCGAGCATTGAACTAGGGAATCATTCTTTTTTTCTTTCCCTGTAAAGGAATAGTTGTATCTTAAATACTATATATATTAGAGAAAAGACAACAAAAAATCAATGATCACGCCTAACAAATGTTATTGTTAATTTGTCTCTTGAAATTATGATTATTATTATTATTTTTCTTTAATGAACCCTCTTGAAGTTGAAAATATTAGACATGATAGTTTGCAGATTTGTGAAAAGAAGTTAGAAAAAAGTAGAAGGATTCTGCAGTTTTTTAGCAAAGAGCATCCAATTTATATTGATTGGAAGCAAAAACAAGGGGAAGGGGAGGGTAGCAAAGATTAAGAATTATGACAAACAAACAGCAACAAAAACTGAGTAGTGTTTTTCCACTTCCCAAAAGACTAATTTAGACATTGATGAGTGCTCAAAAAGCACTAAAATAACCATAATTTTATGCACATTAATTGATTAAAAATATATATATTTATATGTTTTATCATATATTTATATAAATTTGTCTTTTTCGAAATCACGGGTATTTTTATTGTTTTTCAGGTATTTTGGCTTAAAAACGCAACTTAAAAACTCAAAGAGGAATACTGGAAGCAATACATCACAAATATATTAATAAATAAATGGGGAAAGGTCAACAAATATGGAAAAATTGGACAAAATGGGTCAAAAAGGACAAAAATGTCAGAAAGGAGAAAATCGGGCCGTGCCAAATTACCGCGCCCGCTAACTCCGCCCACTGTTCATCCACACGCACTGTTCATCAGCGCGCACTGTTCATCCGTGCCCCACTGTTCATCCGCGCCCACTGTTCATCCGCGGGAACTGTTCATCCGCTACAAGACAGTCTGTTACGTCATGCTGACGTCATCAAATGACGTCAGCAATCACTAATCCGCGTTTTTACATTTTTTTTACATTTTTTTTCTCTACTTTTTCTCTCCATCCTCACCTATAAATACCCCCTTCCCTTCACTTCAAACACACCTTCAAAACACACTTCTCTCTTCTTTCTTTCTCTCTTTTCTTAGATTTTTAGGTTTTTTTAGTTTTTTTTAGTTTTTAGTTAATTTCTCTTAGTTTTAGAGTTCTTCCCTTTTTGGGAAGAACTAGTTATGTTTTTGTAATTTATTAGCTTTTCGATTCAATAAATGGGAGTGCAAATTCCGCTTGGAGGTTTTCCAGCAACGGGAATAGCATCGAAGTTTTGTAAGGATTTTATTTTCTTTACAGTTATTTTTTATGCTTTATTCTTACATGTTATATTTAATTTGTCTGTGATTAAATTTAACTCTGCTGGCTATTTATAAAAATGATGTAATAATAACGTTGTTATGCTTGCGAAATATTAAATAGGTAAAAATCTCTAAAATGAATTGATTTTATTTTTATTCAAGATTTTATATTAAGAATGTTAGAGAGAAATATATTATTTTTCATTACAAACTTAAATCTGAAAATTAGATTTTAAGGTTTAGTTATCGGGTCTGATTTAGAGTAGTGCTCTTTTATTTGTTGGTACACTCGACCGGTAGTTAGAGTGAAGCTCTATTTCAAAAGTTTTTATAAGAATTATTATCTGAAAATGTATTGACAACATGTTTTCAGTAGTGGTTTTAAAACTTGAAAGTTAGTACTCGGATAACTAAATTCTTAGGTTTAATTTGGACACCTTGAATAAAGTTTAAACTGTCTAACCCCACCAAAGGTGGCATTTAAATGGTTCATTTTCAATCTCTTAGAAAAAGAAATTAATTTAATTAACCAAATTAGTTATCAACCCCACCCATAGGTGTTAATTGGTTTGTTTAGTTAACAAAGAATATCTAACCTCCACCAAAGGTGGTATTCATATAAAAAAGAGAGAATCAATAAATATCAATTCATATCTTTAATAACCTAATTAATATGAGCAAGCATAATTAACTTAATTATTATATCCATAAATACTCCACTGTTTTAACAGATAAAATTTGCATAAATGTTTATTGAATCTATGTTTATTTTTATGTAAGTAGATTAAAAACACAAAACCCCAAAATATCGTGACAGGATGTTTAGGATTTAATTTCGTTTTTAAAAGTTTGAATAATAAATTAAAAACCACATACATTCCTTCCTTAGATCGACCTTGGGAGTATACTTATCATTTTCTACGAAATGATTCGTGCACTTGCGAGAGTTTTATAAATAGATAAAACCAAAGTAACGGGCAGGATCGGCGATAGAAAAAAGTAGAAGGATTCTGTAGTTTTTTAGCAAAGAGCATCCAATTTATATTGATTGGAAGCAAAAACAAGGGAAAGGGGAGGGTAAAGATTAAGAATTATGACAAACAAACAGCAACAAAAACTGAGTAGTGTTTTTCCACTTCCCAAAAGACTAATTTAGACATACAAAAAGGTGAGTAAACATACCACTTTGTTAGGAGAATCACAATAACAATGATACCTCAAATCAATATGCTTTGATCTTCAATGAAACACCGAATTCTTCGCTAGGTGAATAGAACTTTGATTATCGCAGAACAACACATATTTTTTCTGCTTGAAACCAAGTTCTCTCAAGAAATTTTCATCCACATTAACTCCTTACAAGCATCAGTTGCTGCAATAAGCTCTGCCTCTGTTGTAGAAAGTGCAATACACTTTTGCAATCTTAACTGCCAAGAAATTGCCTCACCAGAGAAAGTAATTGGATAACCTGAATTAGACTTATGAAAAGCTTCATCTCTTGCAAAATTTGAATTAGTGTATCCAACTAACACTGGTTTTTCACTTCCAAAGCTTAGTGTTAACTTGAAGTATCTCGAAGATATCTCATAATCCACTTTACTGCATCCCAATGCTCTCTTGATAGACTCGAAAGAAAATGACTAACAACTCCAACTGCATGAACTATGTTTGGCCTCGTACACACCATTAAAGTGGTTAGATAAAGGAGAAGAAACCACTTTAGCTTTATCCATATGAAACCTTTCAAGTACCTTGTTGATGTATTGTTCCTGTGACATGTATAACTTTTTTCCTTTCTTGTCTCGACAAATTTGAATACCAAGAATTTAATTTGTTGGCCCCAAGTCCTTCATGGCAAATGACTTACTCAACTGCTTCTTCAAATTATCAATCCTTGAAGAATTTTTTCAAAAATCAACATGTCATCAATATAGAGCAATAATATGATAAAATCATCATCAGAGAATATCTACACAAAAACACAGTGACCAAAAGTAGTTTTCTTGTAACCATGCTCCCCCATAACTGACTCAAACCTCTTATACCATTGTTTAGGCGCTTACTTCAACCTGTAGAGGCTTTCTTTAGCCGGTATACATAATCTTCTTTTCCTTTTACCTCAATACCCTCTGGTTGCTCCATATAAATCCCTTCCTCCAACTCACCATGAAGAAAGATAGTTTTCACATCCATTTGCTCAATTTCTAAATCCAAGCTTGCTACTAGACCTAGAACAACACGTATGGAAGACATCTTCACAACAGGAGAGAAAATATCATCAAAATCAATAGCTTTTCTCTGACTGAATCCCTTGACGACCAATCTAGCTTTGTATCGTGGTTGTGAATTGTGTTCTTCTTGATTCACCCTGTAGACCCACTTGTTCTTCAAAGCTCTCTTACCCTTAGGCAACTTTACCAGCTCAAACGTGTGATTGTCATACAGTGACTGCATCTCGTCTTCCATAGCACCAACCCAGTGTGCTCTGTTTCCATCTTCTATTGCTTCTACATAACATTAAGGTTCTCCCTCATCTGTCAATAACACATACTCATTTGTATCATACCATATGGAAGGACGTCGGTCTTTGGTAGACCTCCTGGGTGGAATTTTTGGTTATGGCAACTAATCAGTAGTTTGGTGATCTGTTTCAACTTGCATATCTACATCATCTAAACCCTGTTGGTCATCTTGAACATTTTGTTCCATCTGTACTGATAAAGGAACCGAATCTAAGTCAATCAAATCATCGCTATACTGATGGACTCCTTTTTCTATCTTCTCAACATCTTGTATATTTTGATCTTCTATAAACACAACATCACGACTCCTTACCAGTTTCTTCTCAATTGGATCATAAAATCTGTAACCAAATTCATCCAGACCATAACCAACAAAGATACATTGTCGTGTCTTCATATCGAGCTTAGATCTCTCATCTTTTGGTATATGCACAAATGCCTTGCAACCAAAAATGCGAAGATGATCATAAGAAACATCTTTGTCAGTCCAAACTCTGTTTGGTACATCAAACTAAAGAGGAACACATGGTGTGAGATTAAGAACATGTACAACTGTATTCAAAGCCTCACCCCAGAAAGATCTTGGCAACTAGGCCTGCGAAAGAAGACATCTTACTCTTTCAACCAATGTCCAATTCATTCTCTCAGCCAACCCATTTAACTGAAGAGTCTTGGGAGGTGTCTTTTGATGTTGAATGCCCTGATGCCTACAATACTCATCAAAAGGATCTGAATACTCTCCCCCATTATCTATTCTAATGCACCGCAATTTCTTCTCAATATGTCTCTCCACTAAGGCTTGAAACTGTTTAAACACATATAATACTTGATCTTTTCTCTTCAAAGTGTACACCCATAACTTTCTTGAACAATCATCTATGAAGGTCACAAAATAACTAGCACCACCCAAAGTTTTTGTCTTCATAGGACCACATACATCTGAATGTACCAAATCAAGTATGTATTGTTTTCTTGAAGGAGGGAAACTCTTGAAAGAAACTTTATTTTGCTTCCCTGCCAAACAATGATTACATCTTCTTAAACAAACACCATTCATTCCAGAGAGAAGATTCTTTTTAGTCAATACTACCAAGCCTTTCTCACTCATGTGAGCAAGTCTCTTATGCCACAATTCTGTTGTAAGCTCATTTGTCACATCATTAATAACGCCTTTGAAGAGTCTCGCCTGCAGTATATAAAAACTGGAATGCTTGTTCCCACGAGTAACAACCATAGCACCTTTAGTAAGTTTCCATTAACTATTACTAAAGGTATTGCAATATCCTTCATCATCAAGTTTACTTGTAGAGATCAAGTTGAAACGAATTTCAGGAATATGTTTTATCCCTCTAAGAAGTAGCCTCGTGCCATTATTCATCTCCAAACACACATCTCCAATACCAATGACTTTAACCAAGCCATCATTACCCAACTTCACTGTCCCAAAGTCACCTGTTGTATAGGATGTAAAGAAGTCCTCTCGAGACGTAGCATGAATGGAGGCTCCACTATCAATAACCCAACTGATCTCATGACATGCAACATTGACAACATCTTCATTATAAACAACAAGAAAGTCTTTTGAACTAGCAGTGGCAACTCGATCATTTTCCTTGCCAGCATCACCCTCTTGTTCTTTGTCTTTCTTCTTGTTATCCCGCTTTAACTGTCTACAATATTTCTTGATGTGTCCTTTCATGCCACAGTGATGACACTCAACATTAGAAAATTTGGACTTGCTTCTTCCTTTTTCTTTGTTCTTGAAACCTTTGCTTTTACTCCTCTCTCTTCTTTCTGTAACCAAAATCTCTGACTATTGAGAAGACCCATGTGATTTTCTTCTCATTTCTTCATTCAAAACACTACTCTTAGCCAGAACCATATTGATTACACCATTTAGAGTTGAGTTACTTAATGACATTCTAAATGTTTCCCAAGAGTCTGGAAACGTACCCAATAAATACTACCCCTGAATCTCATCATCAAACTTGATACCCATTCCAGCTAACTGATTAATTATTCCTTGGAACTTATTCAAGTGATCTGTCAATGGAGTTCCATCTTGGTACCTTAAATCCATTAACTGCTTTATAAGAAACATTTTATTATTTCCTGTTTTTCGAGTGTACAACTCTTCAAGTTTATTCCATAGTGACTGTGCATGTATTTCTCTACTAATATGATTCAAAACATTATCATCTACCCACTGCCTTATATACCCACAAACTTGTCGATGTAACAAAGTCCATTCTTCTTCAGACAATATTTTTGGCTTTTTAGAGACAAACACTGGTAAATGAAATTGTTTGACATAAAGGAGATCTTCCATTTTTCCTTTCCAAGTATGACAATTAGAACCATTCAAAGTAATCATTCTACTTAAATTTGCTTCCATTATTCAACACAAGAAATTCAACAATAATAACCACAACTCTGATACCACTTTGTTAGGAGAATCATAATTTCAATTCGAACTTAATCAAGCTCTAAACAACGGAATTCAACCTATTCTTCTTCTTTGTGTGAATCTTTTAGGAAACAAATAAATAGAGCTTAAAATGAAACATGCACAAAATCAACACAAGTAATTTACGTGGAAAAACCTTCTCGGTGTAGGAAGGAAACAACCACGGCACTCCTCTCCAAAACTTCCACTATCAAGAAAAAATTATACAAAAGTTCTCTCTAGGTAAAACTAGAGGTAAATAATCAACAACATCATCAAGAATACACTTCTTGGAAACTAACAATTATTTCAAGAAAAACGGAGAGATCTAACCCAATTCGTAGTCACTATTCACTGCTCATAATTTTTCAAACCGATAAGCTAAATCCAAATCCCACCATACAGATTAAAGAGTCTTGAGTCGTAAACCTGTCTGCAAAATTTCAGCTTAATCGGAACACAAACGGTCTTCTATCGAAGCACTTGATGAAGGCTTGCTGAAAAAGGAGAAACTGAAAAACTGTTCTCAATTTTTCTGCTACAGCTGCTGCTTTTGTTGCACACGTTTTTCTCTGCTTATTTTCACACACAATAAACCCTAAATGTTTTTATTAATTAAAACAATAAAATGACACAATTACTCTTCTTATTCCATGGGCTTTTAAACCACATGGGCTTCATTTAGACTCCTCCAAATAAGAGGAAAACCCAACACTACATACATTAGAAAACTCAACAACTAATACAGAGTTGCTTTCTTCTACAATAGAGAACTCAAAACCATATTTTAGTAAAAAGACATAATCCCTACCACAATTGATTGAATGATACAAAATAACATCTCTAAAACCAAGTTGAAAAGTAAGAAACAAAAGATGTTCTCTCGAGAACTTTGGCTCCATGAGCTAAATACAATCTGGATTTTCACTATTCACCCACCAATCTTCTTAAAGAAGCTTGGGCATTTTTTCTTACCAGTCCTCGAGAATACCATGAAAAGAACTTCATGGTTGCTTTTGGGGCACATTTTGGGTCGGTTCCTCGCCCTTATCAGAATTTAGATTATTTTGAGGTGAATCTTCCCTTGCAGTTGTCCCAGGTGGTTGTGCATGCTTCTCATTTTTTTCATGAATTGCTTCCATCTGTTTTTGGAGCTTCATTATGATTAGTTGTAGTTTTCAGAAGATCCTCATCCCTTTGTACTAGGCCATTATCCATTAGGAAATTGAGTGTATCCTTATGATAAGAAACTCTTGTTGATAGTAACAAATTTATGTCTAGCATAAACTTAGAATGAGGGACATTCAGAGAACCCACATCTACTTTTTTCTTGCCTTCTTTTTCCAAATCAATATCATCTTTTCTTTTTCTTCCAGAAAGATTTTGAGAATTACCAACTTGGATTTTAGTTTTGTTTTTGGATCTAAAAGTTCTAGAACTTGTATTTTGAAGAAGGATGAATTAAGACAAGAATCTATGGCATTTTTGGGTGAGTCCAAAGAAATAACATTAGGCATACTTTCAGACTTATTGAGAGAGGAGGATTCAAATTGGTGCAATTCAGAAAGGAAATGAGATTGGTTTGGGGTAATTTGTGTGTCAATAGGAAAATCTTTCATGCTTAAAAGTTCAGCAATAAAGTTTACCATCTCAGGATGTGGTTCTGAGGATTAATCTGGTCACATAGGCCAAGAGAGGAGCCATGTTGATTAGAGACTAGTTGAAACTGGTCAAGTTCCTTAATAACTTGATGATTCATCCATGCATGAGTAATGTTAGTGTTGTGCCCGGAAGTAATAAATAACGGTATATGAATATATGAAAACGGTAAAAGAATACACAGAATTTACGTGGTTCGGTAATTCGTCTAGGTGCACGGGAAGAAGCAGATATTATTGAACTGAGTAAGAAATATACAAAATACAGATACAGATACAGATTTCCTCACTAATTATATCTCTCAAGTGTTTCCCAAATTCATAGAAAAAACTCTCAAACTCACTAAATATTTTCTCTCTTTGAATTTGCTTATGTTTTTTATGATTTTTTATTTATTTTTGTCTTATTCTTCGATGCATGAACTCCTTCATATTTATAGATGAAGTAAAGCTTTCTTTCCCTAAATTATGTCATAATTTAAACCTTAAATTAGGTTATTAATTTCCTTAAATTATGTCACTAATATCTTTAAATTATAACACAAATTAAACTACTAATTTTCCTAAATTAAGTCACTAATTTATTATTTTTAGAATAATTATTCAAAACTTAGTTGCCTAAATTGGAATTCAAATTACGTTACTCATATTTTGGTTACCTCCTTCAGTTGGTAAGTTGTTATTATCTTCCTTCTCCCAGCTACCGAGTAATAAGGACTGATATCTCAATGTTCACATTTGGATTAACATTGGCTTGCATGTCTTGAACCGAAGAGTTCAAAGGCAATATCAGAAGTAAATTTTCCAAATTGGGGCACTGATTTGTTTTTGAGGAGCTTCAGTATTGCAAAGATCTTTAGTTGCTGCATCTGATCTATTCTCTGATTCCTGTTCAGAGTGAATGTTAGTGTAAATAAATGTTTATTTTGACTGACAGAGATCTACTGTTTGAATCTTGGGAGAAAAGAAATTGGACGTTTTTAGTTTAAATTGTGTTTTAAAAACGCTAAAAATGAAATGCAAGTAATAAGATTGAAAATTGAGACATTGTAGTTCCTATATATATATAACAACAAATAACCAATGAATTATGTTAATTTATATAAATCTAAATATATAATAATATAAACTATCCGTTAATTTAAATATTTTACAGAAACAAATTGAAATAAACGATAAATCAACTTGATTATATATAATAATTTTATTTTTTTAATTTAATTCAATTTAATAATTTATTTGTCTAACTCAAACAATGAATAATCAGTTCTACAATTGTCTTATCTTTATGATATAAATTACATAAAAACATATTTTTATTAAATTAACAAAAAAATTATATATTATAAGTTATGTTATTATCGAGTTATAGTTAATTATAATCAAAAATAATAATTTTATTATTTTAATTAATAATTATTTCTTATCTCAACTTTATAATTTATAATATAAAAATATATATCCTACCGATCTTTCCCAAAAAATTAAAAATAATATAACAGGGACCAAAACTTTACGTTTGTCACTCAATTTTGACACACTAGTGACAAAATTGTAGCTAGAAAATAAATATTAAATTAAAGTTAAAAGCTATAATAAACAATTATTTAATATGTTCATGTATTTTTGAAAATAAATATGAAAAATAAATTCTACCTTGCACATTGTTAAGTTATTATCAAATTTAATATTATTTTAAATAGAAATTATTATACTTTACTAGACTCGTTATTCTTTCTATTCAAATTATAAATTTAAATCACAATATTAATCAAAATAGATATTAATGATACATGTCTAACTTAAATAAGCCTCTATTGAACCTTTATAATTGTTATTGATTATGTTAGGCCTTTCTTGAATGGAAATATTCTAATTTGTGTTCTTCTCTTAACTGAACATTTTATTTCAAGTAAACTCCCATTTATTCCTTCTTAATCACCCCTAAATTATTGGAGCATGACAGAGTGCCGAATTTGTGTGAATTGAATTTTTGATACGAGGGAGTCGGAGTGGAAGATGAGTTTAATATATTGTGACTATGTAAAATCAGATACACAATGAGATAAGAAGATATAAACTCATTAAAAATTTATTCCAAACTTAACAAATAATAATAACACCAATAAATAACAATAATAGACAAGTAAACTATTTTAAATAATAAATATATTATTTAAAAAATAATGAAAATACAACCATTAATAAATATTTTATAATTAGAGTTTAAATCACGTTATTTAAAATTGTTGGTTTTTTTTTCTTCAAATTGCTTGGCAACCAACTGAGCAATTGAGTAGTTAGCTACAGTTAGCAGAAGTTGGTTCATAACTTCCATCACTCTATCACCAACGTTTTACAACCCCTTAAGCATACGTCCATTTACTCTTTGATGCATAAGGTACTTGAGACGTGCTTATATATTTCAGTTTGGTCCCTAAGCTTACTTTATGTTGAAAATTGAGAGAAAATTCAATTAATCTTCAGTGAATTGTTCTTTGTATCATCATGATAACAAAGAAATGTTTAGTGATAACAGAGAAAGGTTTAGAAGCATCGAACCAAAAACCCATTAGAATTTCCGTAAAAGTGGTGAAATTTGATCAATGATAAGAGGTATGTTTTCAATCCATTTTTGCTTCCGTTGCGTTTAAATTTACGTTCATATGGTTTCCTGAACATTTCTAGATCGAATTATGATCCAATATTTGGTGTTAGAGTAATTTTGAAAATATCTCTATTTTGTTCTGTTTAACCGAGGAATTGAAAATTTGGGTTTGTTATTTGGCTTGTTTTTGATGCGTATAGAAATTATAAATTATTTCAGTATTGATATTTGAATAATCTTGTGAAATGAAACTTAAAAAATCATGAAGAAAATAATTCTAATTTTTCATGCGTATTCATTGGAATCTTTTAATTAACTTATTTTTATTTTAACATTTTTGATTCAAAATAATACCATGAATCATTCTGAAATCAAAATTAAAATAACGTCGAATTTAGTAGTAGGAATCAATATAAATCGTCATGCCTCCGTTCGAGTCAAAACCAAGTTGCGTGACTCAGATGGTGGTTGAAGACGACTTCAAATGGAGAAAAATAACTTATCATATTTTTGGCAAAAAAATGGTTTATTTTGGGAATCAAACTCATATTATGGCAAAGAATGAAATATCTTATCCACCGGACCACAATACACTTTGTGCTAAGATATGTACTAGGTTTAGTTTTAAATACATTCAGAATTTAATTTTTTATTAATAAAAAATTTTTAATATAATTTTAATGTGATTAATTATTTAACTTAGATTTGTCATGTGTAGAATATTTATTATACATGTGACATTTATTTAAATAATTTTTAGACACATTAAAAATTTATTTAAATACATTATGCTTAAATTGTTTGTTTTGAAAATTGTATATATAAATTTTATAATTTATTATACATTTGAAATTTGGTTAAATAATTTATGCATAATGGAATTAATTGTTAATGGCTCTTTATGGATTTAATTAGTGTTTATATTATATATTTTGCTTGTATAATTTATTGTCATTTATTTATACATGCAATCTTAAGATAAATAATATTTGCATATTTAGAATTAAATTAATATTTCTTATATTTTTATACAATAATTGAGCCTAAGAATTTAGTTAATGTTTAAGTGTTTTATATAGTTTAATTAATTAGAAAGTAGCCACAACATCTATAATTAATTAAAACTAGAATAGGGTTCATTTAAAATCACATTTAGAAAATAAACATCAATTGTGATTAATCATATCTGATATAATAAATCTTATCCCAAAGGAATTTTTATTATATATTTTGTGTGATTAATTAGGATAGAATATCAAATTATATTTTCTAATTTACCCATATGGATTAGAAAAAGAAACATAATTTGATGGTTTTATGGTAAAGTTAAGATAAATCTAATTAAATTAGAACTTTAGCTCATAGGCAAATTTTATATCACTAAATTCATATGTTTTTCATGATTTTACATTGGTAGAACATGTCATATTTTAGCTTCAAATTTAGTAACATAAGCATGAATATTTAATTTATTACAACAATTCAACCTGTTAATTACTCTGATATGAAATGTGATGTTCTAGAGCTCAAAGAGGACAACTACAAGTTCTGAAAGGAGAGAGTTATTCTTCACTTGGGATGGATGAACATATATTACACCATTAGGAAAGAGGAGCCATCTGCATTAATGAAAACTAGCTCTCTAGATGCAACTATTATTTATTATAAGTGGGAGCAATCTAATCGTCTCTCCATTATGTTTATAAAGATGAAAATATATGTTGGTATTAAAGGCTCTGTCAAGCAGTATAACAAGATCCAAGAACTGTTAAACGACATTGATGATCTATTTGTTACTTCAGATAAGGCTTTGGTAAACACCCTAATTATGTAGCTCTCTTCCTTAAGACTCACTAGTGGTAAAGAAAAATCTCAAAATAAACAGAAAGGGAAAGGGATATTTCCACCTCAAGCTAATATTAAGAAAAGAGCCAAGTGTTTCTTTCGTAATAAGAAGGGACACATGAAGAAGGAATGTATCAAATTCTAGAAATGGCTTGAGAATAAAGGTAATCCAACCTCGTTTGTTTGTTATGAATTTAATATGATTAATGTTAATATTAACACAACTGGTGGATTGATTATGGATCTACAATCCATGTTAGAAACTCCTTACAAGGTATGTGAAACCTAAGGAAGCCAATAAAAAGTGAGAAGTACATCTTATCTGACAACAAGATGGGCTTACATGTGGAGTCTGTAGGGACATGTAGTTTGATTTTAAGAATTGGTTTTGTTTTAAAATTAGAAAAGACCTTTTATGTTCCAAGTTTCTCTAAAAACTTTATTTTGATTTCAAGACTTGTACCTTATAATTATTCCTTTCACTTTTCAAAAACATCTTTCAATTTATTTAATAAATCTGATTGAGTTAGGAATAGTACTTTGTCTGATGGTCTTTACTACACTAATTTAAGAAATAATACCACTCATAATACTATGCATGTTCAAACTGGTACTAAAAGGTGTATTATTAATGAGGATTCTTCTACATAATGGCATAAGAGGTTAGGACATATCTCTATAGAAAAAATTAAAATATTAGTGAAAGATGGGGTGCTTAGTACTGTAGATTTTACTGACTTTGAGACACGTGTGGACTAAATTAAAGGAAAACATACTAACAAGTAAAAAAAAGGTGCTAATAGAAGTTCAAACATATTAGAAATCATACATACTAATATATGTTGTCCAGATATGGACATACAAGGTCAGAAATATTTTATCACCTTTATTGATAATTTTTCTCAATATATGTATCTCTACATGCTTCATAACAAGAGCAAAACATTAGATGCCTTCAATATCTTTAAGGCTGAAGTAAAGAAATAATGTGAAAAGAAAATAATGTTTGTGAGATAAGATAGAAGTGGTGAATATTATGGTAGATATATTGAAAATGGATAAGTGTCTGGTCCGTTTGCTAAGTTTCTTTAAGAGCATGGGATAATTGCCCAATACACTATGCCTAGTTCACCAGACCAAAATGGTGTAACAGAAAGAAGAAACCGAAAATTATTAGACATGGTACAAAGTATGCATAGCTACTCCAATCTTCCTAAATCCTTGTGGATTGAATCTTTAAAGATGGGTGTGTATATATTAAACCGAGTTCCAACCAAGGCTATCTCAAAGATACCATTTGAATTATACAAAGGTTAGAAATAGAGTTTGCAACATATAAGCATTTAGGGATGCTCGTCTAAAGTGAGGATTTATAATCCATAAGAGAAGAAGTTGGATCCAAGGACCATAAGTGGGTATTTCATTGGATATGCCAACAGGTGTAAGGGATATAGGTTTTATTATCCATCTCATAGCATTAGGTTTATGGAATCAAGAAATGAAAAAAATCTTAAGAATGACTTGATTAGTGTGAGCGATCGATCCTAGGGCATTGGTCTTGAGAAAGATCATTCAAATACTCAATGTGCCACTTCAAGTAATGGACTGATCGTTGTTGTTAACAACGTGCCTCAAGTACAAGTGCGTGTTGAAGAACCAGTCCTAGAAGTACCACAAGTTGTTGATCTTGATCCAGTAGATGTTGAAGTTCAACAGATGCTTGAAGTTGTTGAACAACCAGTTGAACAACATGACCCTACTCCTCAGGAGAATGTTGATGCAACATTAAGAAGATCTACTGAATAAGAAAATCAGTGATTCCTAGTGACTATGTTATGTATCTACAAGAATGTGACTGCAATGTTAGAACCAAAAATGATCCTGAGACGTTTTCACAGGCTATGAGTTCTAAGGTTTTGAACTTATGGTATAATGCCATGAAAGAAGATATTGATTCTATGGCGTCTAACCGAGTCTAGGATCTCATCAAGTTTCATAATGGTGTAAAATCCATTGGATGTAAATGGGTCTTCAAGACAAAAAAAAGACTCATAAGGTAACATTGAGAGACATAAGGCAAGACTCGCTGCCAAAGGATTCACTCAAAGGGAGGGAATCGACTACATGGAGACATTCTCTCCTGTATCTAAGAAAGATTCACTTCGTATGACCATGACATTGGTTGCCTATTTTGACTTGGATTTACATCAAATGGTTGTGAAAATGGCATTCTTTAATGGTAACCTAGAGGAAGAGGTTTACATGAAGCAACATGAAGAATTCTCCTCTAGTAATGGTGAGCACTTGGTCTGTAAGCTTAATAAATCCATAACTTCATCAATGGATTAAAATAAGCTTCCCATCAATGGTATTTGAAATTCCATAATTTCATCACTTCATTTGGTTTTGAAGAGAACATTATGGATCAATGTATATACCAGAAGATCAATGGGAGAAAGATTTGTTATTTGGTGCTATATGTGGATCATATTTTGCTTCCAACCAATGATAAGGATTTGCTATATGAGGTGGAACAATTCCTCTTGAAGAGCTTTGATATGAAGGATATGGGTGAGGCATCTTATGTCATTGGCATTAAGATCCATAGGGATACATCTAGAGGCATTTTGGGTTTGTCTCAAGAGACCTATATCAATAAAGTTTTAGAGAGATTTCAGATGAATGATTGTTCACCTAGTATGGAACCTATTGTGAAGGGTGGTAGATTTATCCTAAACCAATGCCTTAAAAATGAGCTCAAGTGGGAACAGATGAAAACTATTCCATATACTTCAGCCGTTGGAAGCTCACTAGACCTGACATTACATTTTTTGTTATGATGCAAGGGAGATATTAGAGTAACTTAGGTGTTGACCACTAGAAAGCTGTAAAGAAAGTCATAAGGTACCTTCAAGGGACAAAGGATTACATGATCATATATAGACGAATCGACGATCTGGAAGTGATTAGCTACTCCAATGTGGACTTCTCTGGCTGTGTTGATTTACAAAAATCAACATCTAGTTACATTTTTTATGCTTGTCGGTGGAGCCATATCTTGGAGAAGTGCGAAGCAGACCTTGACTGCTACTTCCACTATGGAGGTCAAGTTCATGTCATGGTTTAAGGCTACATCACAAGATGTATAGTTAAAGAGTTTCATTTCTAGGATTAGAGTAGTTGACTCTATTTCTAGGCCATTAAGATTGTATTGTGACAACTCAGTTGCTGTGTTTATGCCCAAGACATTCATTTCCAGGATTAGAGTAGTTGACTCTATTTCTAGGCCATTAAGATTGTATTGTGACAACTCAGTTGCTGTGTTTATGCCCAAGACATTCATTTCCAGGATTAGAGTAGTTGACTCTATTTCTAGGCCATTAAGATTGTATTGTGACAACTCAACTGCTGTGTTTATGGCCAAGAATAACAAAAGTGGTAGTCGTAGTAAGCACATCGATATCAAATACTTGGCCATAAGAGAACGTGTTAAGGAAAAGAAAGTGGTCATTGAGCATGTTAGCACTGAGTTGATGATTGTTGATCCTTTGACTAAAGACATGCCACTAAAGAATTTCATGGATCATGTAGTAAGAATGGGACTTGGTTTCATAATGTAAATATTCATTGTACGTACATTTGTTAATATTAATGATCCTCTTATTCAGTTAATGTTTTCTCATTGATTTTATGCACATATTTTTTTTGTTCATATATTTTGAGAAAACATATTTAAGTTATGGTCCTCGAATAAACATCGGGTTTATTCATTAAGTTGTATAGGCTTGAGATGCATAATGCATTGTGATACATGGAAGATAATACTCGTTATTAGAGGACCTATCGTCATGATTCATGTGTTATGTTTCTTATAAAGTTGAATGATGGATTATATGGACCAAGTGGGAGAATGTTGGTTTTTTTTCTTCAAATTGCTCAGCAACCAACCAAGTAGTTAAGTAGTTGGCCATAGTTAACAGAAGTTGGTCCATAACTTCCATAACTTCCATCACTCCATCACCCACATTTTGTAGCCCCTTAAGCACAAGTCCATTTGATCTTTGATGGACAGAGCACTTGAAACGTGCTTATATATTTTAGTTTGGTCCCTAAGTTTGCTATGTGTTGAAAACTGAGAAAAAATCCAATTAACCTTTAGTTAGTTGTTCTCTACACCATTGTGATAACAGAGAAAATTTTAGAAGCATCAAACAAAAAACCCATTAGAATTCCCGTAAAAGTGGTGAAATTTGATCAATGGTAGAAGGTATGTTTTCAATCCCTTTTTGTTTCCGCTGTGTTTAAATTTGCATTTATATGGTTTCCTAAACGTTTCTAGATCGAATTATGATCCAACAGAAACATTTAAACTCATTTTGTACTAGCACAACAATATAACATACACAATAACACATATAATGAGGTAAATTCACATAGAATCCATGTCTATGTAGTAAATCCTCAAATTACTTATGGAAACCATTCAACGACAAATAAATCTATTAAGTAATAAAACATAGACAACTTAATAGAAATATAAACACAATACTTTTATCAATCAAAACCACACTACTCTAACTGCCTATTTTTGCCCTCGCTTACTGTCTCCGTAACAATTCGATTCGACACACGGATTTGACTCTTTTCCAAAGCCAATACTACACTAAATAGTGTGATTTGTAACCAATGGTCAATAAAGTGAATCACATAATGAACAACCAGGTGATAAATACATTCAACCATGAACTACGAACAAACACTGATTTGGGATCTCAACCAATATTACCTAACCCAAACTCATAATTTTGTTCTCACAAGATTTGTAAAATAGTCAAGAGCTCTCAATACTTAAACACACTATTTTATTCACAAAAAACGTAATAAAAATACTGAAATATACTCAAAGTAATTTATGAAACGAAAGTAAATTTTAGAGATATTTTGACGAAGATTGGGGCTACTTTTCATACTTGAAAATGAGAGAAGATGGGGACATTTATAACTAATCAAACACTAATGATCACCCTTGTCGAGGCCTCATTGGGGGTCTTCGCCGACCACCTCGCTTGGTATTTGAGGACGGGTCCATCAAAAGCCTCGTCGAGGTGCCAAAAAATTCAAATTTTTATTTCTAAAATTATTGAGTAAAATTCAATAAATACTTGAAAAATACCTACACACGCAACAAAACAAAAATTATAACTCACAAATTAGTAGACATACTAAAAAAGACTTTCAAACATAGTTTACCTAATTATGTACGTGTGTGCATTACTAATCATCACTACTATAAAATGTGGCATTTAAGTCGAGATTTAAAGTGGGGTTTTAGAGAAAATTGACTTATAATAAATTTAAAGTAGATTCGTTGAAAATTGATGTGTTTTTATGGTCGGTTGACGTGTTGAACCAACGCTACATGTAGGATGTAGCATTGGTTCTACGTGTCAATCGATGCTACACACGTGCATTCTTACTATCAATCACATCACGATGAATGTTTTGATGAGAATGTACTTCCAATAGCTACCTCACATGGGAGTCCTTCTCTATTTGATGAATAATTTGTGATAAGATTTTAAGTTTATGTGGATAATCTATTATTTTTATTTTTTATTATATATTTTATTTATTATATATAACACTTAAATTTTTTATAGAATATGAAATGTTTGTTCAAACATCCTTCATCAACGGACTTTATTGCTATTGGAACGGTACAACAATTGAGAAATGATCGGATGATTCATAATCAATATTTGCAAAATCATTGGCAAATAGTAATTGATCAATCATTGCTCCATGATTGTCCACTACCTATGCCTTCTGATGCTACCACAGTCCAAGAGGCGATTGGACAATATGTGACTTGGCCGTCGATTTAAGTTGTGATAAATTTTGACGTGGTACTATTTTTTTATTTAAAAGATAACACTTTTTTTTACTACTATTATATTATTATTCTTTTATTATTACTAACATACATAATACTTCTTCTTTAGTCTATTATACCAAAATTAGTAAATGCGGCACATTTAAGAGATACAAAGCAAGTATCTCGTGGTAAATCTATGTCTAGTGGCCAATCATTACGCACTAAGTCATTCAAGAAGAAGCCTTGGAAAAAGTATAGTTATGATTATGCTTTAAACTTCAACATAAATCTTGGCGCTTTGATGACTATTATTACGAGAGCATCTAGCATAGATGATGGATAGACTGTGCCACTTCCTATAGAAATTTCTGGTGTAGACATTGGCCAAACATATATATCGGTTGAGTGCATATTGCAGCTATTTGAATATCAAATGATCGATTTAAGTATAATTCAAGTGTGGACAAGGTGAGTCCTAAATCAGTAAATAACTTTAATTTATGTAGAACATATATAATTATATTTATATTACCTAATTATTTATATATATTTCTTTTATATAGGGCATGTTATCATCGACTTCAACATAATCACTCATCACATTTAGCAATGTTTTATTATTCTTCATTTGTCAATCAATATCAAGAGAAATATGTTACCATCAGAGCTAAACAATTATGTGATAGGGCATTAACGCTTAACAGAAATCAAAAGTTGATAATCCTTTGGCCACTAAGGTTTGAACAAGGCCAAGATCATTGAATGTTAATAATCCTTGATCTGTATGGCAATCATGTTTGGTACTATGACTCAACTTCCATAGAATTGAGTAAAGATATAAAAGTAATTGTTGAAATGTAAGAGTTATAACTAACTATTTTTCTTCTATTGTTCTTTGTAATATTTAATAAAAAACTAATTGTTTTAAACTTTGATAAAACATGGAAGTTGTGGAATAAGAGTAGGGGCATTGCCCTTAAAAAATCTCATAAGCTTACATGACACAAAATTATGGTATGTACAAGCAAATATTAATAATTTTATTAATTTTACTATTGAATAGTAAAAATGTTCGAATACGAAAAATCATTTATACTTATTTTTTTATAGGTTTCACAACAAAATGATAGAGTTATGTGTGGTTATTATGTCATGAAGTTTATAAGCGAAATCATTACAAATATCAAAATTTCAATTAAAGCAACGAACCGACTTTAATTGCACGGTTTTATAGTAGTGCATAATTAACAAAACTTATATAAAAAAAGACAGAAACATCGAGTAAAATAAATATATTTTGTGAAAATACTAACTCACAAAAAAACCTACAAAATTTAAGATATTATATAAAAAAAAATAGAGTTTAACCGCAATATATATAATATACAATGTTGACTAACTATATAATAAAGTGGTTGTTTTATGCAAATGGGTTAGGATACAGATACTAATATTTTAAAAAATAAATTTTACATTATATTAGATTTTTATAGTTAATAGTATATTATTTAAATTTTTTCTTTGGTTTAAAATTTATTAATTAATTTAAATTATTTTATAATTAAAAATAATTATTTAAATTTATTGATTAAAATTATTATTAGTAGTAATGCAATTATACAAATAAATTTGTTCAGTGAAACATTATCTCAAGTCTACCTGGAATTGAATTATTAGCTAATAAAAAAATAAAAAAAATTAGAAGAATAAAAAAGTAATGTCATTGATGAGCTCCATATATGTCCCAAAAATCAAACGTTCAGTAGAATCCAGATCATCTGGCAAAGTATCGTCAGCTCCAAACATTATGACAACACTGTCTTATATTAATAAATTTGCATGCCATACTTAAAGTAATCTTCTAATTGGAATTTGGACCTAATACTTTTCTTATATTTCTTTTCTTTCAAGGATAATATAGGATAATGACCTTCATTAATTAGTATATCATGAATTAATTATATTATATTCCTTGTGTTAGGCTTTTTGATTATATAATATTTTTGTGGAAGGAAATTAATGCTCCCAATTTTTCAAGTGATTAAGACATAGTCAATAGATCACTTGAGTTCAACTATCCTATCATTTCTCGCCATCAATGAAAACGTAAATAAAGTGTCTCAAAATAAGTGGAGTTAAAACCCTTTGATCATTGGCACCGCATGAATGATATACATGTGATATAAGTTTGAGTATTATATTAACCATAATTATAAATTAAACTTTATAAGTATATATCATATGATATCATTTCTATCATGTTTTCGGGTGTAACTGTAAAAAAAAATTCTACATATTATCATGAAGGATTTATATCTCAATTTCAATAATTATATATTTTTAATGAATTAAAAAAATATTAATATCACTTAATTTTTTAATTATTTTAACATTAGTACACTTTATATCCTATTATATGTAAGAATTATTTTGAAAATGGTAAAAATAATTTATTTTTTTAAATAATATTAATATAAATAAAATTATAAATTTGCACGTAACTAATATTAATCTTTTCGACGTTAATGAAAAATTAGAGCTTCAATAGCGGTTGGAAAGGCACAAGGGTCCCATGCAAGCGAAATCAAGCTATGTGGGCGGCATAAAATACAAGAAAAAAATAAATGTCAATGTCAATAGTCACAACTTAAATAAATTAAACCCAAAAAACGAACTCTAATAATAATAGTAATAATATCAAAAAGTTTTTTTATTATTATTGTTATTATTATTAATAATAATACGTAGTTATATGGAATTATAGATGTATATAGAAGATTATATTTTAACATAAATATTAATAATATTTTGTTAAAGTTTTGGAAAATAAACCACATATTCACCAACCGATCCTCATACAATATGACTATAATCCCCATAAATACCCCTTTACTCAGAGCTCTTCCTCATTCACAGCACTGAAGCTTTTTACGCAAACAATACTCTTTCGCTTAATCCTTTTTCTTTCCAAAGCTAATTAAGAGTCACAAAATAAGATGGGGAAGGATATAGAAGTAGCTCAAGGACAGGGAGGAGAGTTCTCAGCAAAGGACTACCAGGACCCTCCACCAGCACCATTAATTGATCATGAAGAGCTCACTCAATGGTCCTTCTACAGAGCTCTTATTGCTGAGTTCATAGCTACCCTTCTTTTCCTTTATATCACTGTTCTGACTGTGATTGGCTACAAGAGTGGGATTGACCCCAAGTTGGGTGGAGGTGATTGTGATGGTGTTGGCATTCTTGGTATTGCTTGGGCCTTTGGTGGCATGATCTTCATACTTGTTTACTGCACTGCTGGTATCTCTGGTATGCTTTTAAGATTCCCATTTGTTTTTTTATTTTTAGAAAATGAATGAAAGAGATCAAATCTTCCACAAAAAAAGTTATTATTTTTTATCATCTATGTTACTAATAGTTTTCTTTCAACTCTTTTGAGTGCATTTCTCTTAGCTACCAAATCTCTGTTTTTTTTTTCCTTATTATTTTTAGAGGGTGCTTTTATTTTAAAGAGTATAACGGAAAATATGTCCATAAGGTGTTTGTGAAATTGCGTAGCTGAGTGTTTTATTGAGAAACAGAACTTGAATGAAATTTTTGTACATGTTAACAGGAGGGCATATAAACCCAGCAGTGACTTTTGGGCTGTTCTTGGCAAGAAAGGTGTCACTTGTGAGGGCAGTGTTGTACATAGTAGCACAGTGTTTGGGTGCCATTTGTGGTTGTGGGTTGGTGAAGGGCTTCCAAAAGTCATACTACAACAGATATGGTGGTGGTGCTAATGAGCTTGCTGATGGCTACAGCAAGGGTGTTGGATTAGGAGCTGAGATAATTGGTACTTTTGTTCTTGTTTACACTGTCTTCTCTGCCACTGATCCCAAGAGGAATGCTAGAGACTCTCATGTTCCTGTAAGCACCTCATCCTTTCTATGACCTCGTAGAACAAAAATTCTAATGACAGAGCAATTGAATTTTTTACTAATAATTTAATTACTTCTAAAATAAGAAACTTTACTCCGACATTAACAAAACTGCTCTGGCAATATGACTATTTTTTTAAAATCTGTTTTAAACACATTTAACTTGTTTACTTGTTG
Source organism: Hippophae gyantsensis (assembly GCA_030763125.1). Taxonomy (NCBI): domain Eukaryota; kingdom Viridiplantae; phylum Streptophyta; class Magnoliopsida; order Rosales; family Elaeagnaceae; genus Hippophae; species Hippophae gyantsensis. The sequence goes on from CM061036.1 coordinate 29,902,544, forward strand.
AACATAGGTTTTGGCACCACTTCCTATTGGGTTTGCAGTATTCATGGTTCACTTGGCCACCATCCCAATCACTGGTACTGGAATTAACCCAGCTAGAAGTTTTGGAGCTGCTGTGATCTACAATAAAGAGAAGGCTTGGGATGACCAAGTACTACTACTACTACATATATACGCTGTTTAAATACTTGTTTTTGGTTTATCATTCCATAATTATTTTTGTTATATAAATATTAATCTAATTATATCTCATTATCTTCATGATTGATTGCAGTGGATTTTCTGGGTTGGACCATTCATTGGAGCTTTCATTGCTGCATTTTACCATCAATACATTTTAAGAGCAGGAGCCATTAAAGCTCTAGGATCCTTCAGGAGCAATGCTTAAGCTTCTTCTTTTTTTGTATAACTTATGTCTCTATGATCTTCAAAAAAGATGCAGATGCATAATCTTTCTAAAAAAGAAAATAACAACAAATTACTTTGGGGAGTGCAAGTTTGTCCCAAGGACCCTTCAACTATTTCCTTTATCTCTCATGTGGATCATAATGAGTAGTTGGAGAGGAACATGGAAGTTTATATATGTCTTGGGCTAAGGGTGTGTATTTTGTTATCCCTTTTGTCTTTTCTTTTCTTTGTATTTTTCATTTTGTTATCTTTTGTATCCTTACCTTTTTCCTTTGAACTTTATTTCTATTTTTAATCTATATTAGTTAAAAAGTGGTGCGTTATTAAATGTTTGATCAAACATAATTAGTGGCAGTAGTAATTGTGTTGTTTTCTTGAGTCTCCAACACCACTTAATCAGTGCTCAATGATGTTAATTTTGCTTGAAAATTAAGCTAACTCTAAGGATCCCTAAAAGTAAAATTTATCACGTGTCTTTTGATTTAGGCAAAGAAACATACAATTTAACTTTAAAAGAAAGCAAGTTATTCCAAGAGAATTTAAAATAAAGTATATATTTTTAATATAAAGGTTAAAATATTTTTTATTAATGACTTTAAATCACTATATATGTTAAGATGTAAAAGAGATAGTTAAAATTTAAAAACAAGTATAAAGAAAAGAATCGTTATCGTTTAAATATCACCTGATTGTAAGTTCGAGTTATAATAGGGATAATAAATTTATAATTCGTAAATATAATTTCATTTTTGCGAGCAGTTATAAGGGTATAATTGATTTAAAATGTTTCCTTTCTTAGTTATATTTAGGGGTGTGCATCATATCAAAATCGTTGATTTTATACTCATTCGATCTGATCCGACCATTCGATTGGATTAAAACATTCTAATCCGCTACGGATCATATCATCTTTCAAATTCGATGCAATCTGATCTGTAATCTATTCGAATTGGATCGATTGCATACAATCAATAAACTTAATTAACTCTATTTTTGATATTTTTAAATAAAAAATTTAAATTTTCACATAACATAAACTTATTTAAATTAAAAAAAACCTTAAAATATGACTAATATAAGAATAATTAATAAAAATATGACTAATATATAAAATATAAATATATATTTAAGTATTTTCGATCGAATCGAATTATATATAATGAAATCTTTCGTTACAATTAATAATGTTAAATAGGCCTATAAATTTGCCCTTACAATGAAAGTGAAAGATCATGAGTTCAAACACTAGTATAATCTTTTCATTACAAACAACAGGGTAGAAAATAACTTATTGAAAAAACACTTTTTTTTAAAGTGGTTCTAAATATTCTTAAACTACAAATAAAGCTTTAATTTCAATAATTTATTTTAAACTTTAACTAGTAGGAATGTAATTTATTTAGTACATAGAATGTATAAAATTAGAATGTCAGTTATACAATATATAAATAGTATAATTATTTTTAAAAAATGTTTGTCCCTTGTCTACCTGTGTATTATTGACGCAAGATTCGTCTTAAGAAAATTCTAGCATTCAATTAAAAAACAATACGGAAATACTGTGACCTTAATTAATATATCTCGCTGGTACATGGTTTTAATTATTCAAGCATACTTATCCTCAACTATTAAATTATTACTAAAGAGCAATCATAATATAGTTTAGTGCCATTAATTAATAGCTACTTTTATGTCATGCATAATTGATAAACATCAAATCAAATTAAGACTTAAGAGTTGCGCTTTCATGATGATAGTTTTTTATAAGATAAATTATATTTTATTTGATGCATTTCAAATGGTAGTTAGCAAAATATTGGATGAGTTTTATTGGAATAAAGTTACGTGCCTTCTTTTTATATAAAAATACATCAATAATCTGATATAAAATATAAATATAACACGATAATAATAATATATATATATATATAATTTAATTTTAAAAATATTATTAAATATATGATAATATATATATATATATCAAAATATTAAGATATTATTTAATTTTTTTATAATAATATAAAATATCAATAATATATTTAATACAAATAGACTATAATTGAAGATAAAATAACTAGTAACATTGAATTTAATTTAATTTTATTGTTGTTTGTCAATTATTTGCTAAATAAAATTTATCTACCCATTTAAGATCATAAATTTAAATTATATTAATTATTATATTTTAATTTTAAAAACTCATCTTTAACCTATTTTTTTTAATATATGTTTTATAATTAATAATTTTATTATTAAATATTTAATTTATATATTTAAATTCATTTATATTTATATTTTTTCTTATTTATTTACATGAATTGATAAACAAAAATCTTAATATTTTAATAAATTATGAAAATTTATAAACTAAATATAATTAATAATTATTTTTATTATATGTTATTGTAATATACAAATACATATTTAATAATAATAAAATATTATTAGAAAAATTATTTTTTATAAAATATTTTTTAACTCAAAAATAACAGTATTTTTTTAAATATAAAAATTATTTAAAAATATATTTTTTACCAATACGTACTATGAATATATATAATAAATAAAATAGCTATTTGATATGGAATAAAATATAGAATATTTTAACATGAACTCTTGTCATGGGATTTTGCTAATCATAATATTACACATAAGGGTAATAATTGCTGAGTGGACAAAATAAAAAATAAATAAATAATAAAAAGTGAAAAAGAAATTAATGCTTGGGCCAATAGGCATAATAAAGACTCAACGTATTAAAAGGTCGATGTTGATATTAATTTTAACACTTAATTGCAGTTAAATAACCTTATCTTACTATATTATTCTGGCTTATAAGTCATTTTCTAGGAATAGTAGGTAAGGAGTTAGCTGTTTGAGGATGCATTCATGTATATTTTTGGCTTAATCTATGAAGAAATGGGAGGGAATTTTTTTAGTTGGATTTCTGAACCATGGAGAATATGCTATGCTATGCTAGTAGCGTCACTCTTGGTTTTTTTCTTTTTCTTTTTTTTATAGTTCAAATTATAATTAAGCATTTATTTTGAATATCAGTCACTAATGTTGTTACATAAATTTAAACTTTAAACCTTTAATTAAATATACCATAATTAGATTATCTAGACCTATCAAATAATATCACTTTCAATACAAAATAAAGACTTTTTTTTTTTTTACCTTTTAATTTTGAAAATTTTTCATTTAGCATAACTATGAGTACGTAGGACTGTTGAAAGGTAGCTGGGAAATGAGTATTGAAGTTTTCGTGATATCAATCAACTAATAATATTATGCACTAAATATGAAGTTGATTTTATTAAATCTCAAGCTGTGGACTATTTTATTTTTATTTTTATTTTTATTTTATTTTTTTGGAAAATACTGACAATAACAAGAATTACTTCCTGACTCAGTCATTAAAAAAAAATAGTTAGATGAGTCTGCTACTTCATAAAGCATAATAAAATGGTTTTGGATTAAAATAGTAGTATAATTTCATATATAACTTTCTAATTCATTTATTATTTTTCGTCTTATTTTAAATGATTTTGGTATCAAAACACAAAGAGATTTTATTTTTTTTAAATAAATATCAATAAAATAGAGAGGGAAGAAATATAGAAAGTTTTTTCTTTAATTTTTAATCTTTTTGATTAATTTATTTATGATCTTTTAAATTAGATATAAAAAATATCGATTTTTTTAAATTTAAACTTAATTGATCATTTTTTAAATTATATGAATAAATTTTACATAATTAAAATTACATTACTTACTTAAATTGATCCCATTTTCAATATTGTTTATCAATGGAATTAAAAAATTAATGGTAACAAGAACAAAATATTGATCATATATTGTTGGCTTTTGACCATAAAATTCACAACCCATCTTTAGTCAAGTACCAAATAAAGGGAAGAAAAAAAATGGGGTAAAGAAAGAGAATCAGTTTTCATTTCAAATCAAACTTTACATTTTCCGTTCTCTAATCTTTTGATCTTCCTTTTCTTTTTCACTTTTGGAATATATTTTTGGTGTCTGGGTGGAATATGGAAATATAATTTTTCTTCTTTGCATATTGTTAATTCCTTGATCAAATAATACAGAAATTATATTTCATCTATTTTATATATAACCTACTAATATTTAAATGGTTTTTTAATACCTTCTAAAAAAATAATATACGTTAATTAAGTTATTAAAAAATATATATTTAATATATTTAATAAAATTTTATGATGTTATAAAAAAATAAATATATATAAATAAGTGAAAAATAAAATTATATTTATGAATAAAGATTATTATATGTTGGTTTTTGAAAGAAGCCATAGTATTCATTATATCTTTTAAATTTAATTATTTTTAATAAAATGGTACATTAATTGTGCCATTAGTATTAATTAAAGGTGTTTATGATCTGATTTTGATTAAAAAAAATTAATCGAATCAAATTAGAGTATTTAGTTATTAAAAATGTTATAATCGAATGATTTGGTCTGATTTAATTAACGGTTTAATCCGGTTAATGATAAATAAATATGATATATCTAATAATATACATTTGATTAACATATCATAAATTTAATAAATGATTTATGAAAATGATATGAAAAATTTAATATATTATTAAAATCAATCTGATTCAGTCTGATTGATTTAAAAATTAATATAACTATATTGTATCATTTTGAAAAAAAAATTAATTAATATAAATTAAATTAAATCGTTTGATTTATAAAATTATTTAAATAATAATTGGTTTTTAAATACGCCGTTACTAATGGTACCTAACGGCAGATAAATCTCTCTGCCTCAAGGGAGATAAATTTTTTGGTTACAAATTCTAAATAAAAATTTATGAATTCAAGTATCCATGGTAAGTAACTAATTTAATAGTTAAATGACTTATATCTTCTTTTTTAAATAAAAGCCGGAAACAATTAAATTATTTTAACAAGTTAAACTGAATTTTCGGGCACGGATATCATTTAATACCCACTAAAACTGCTTCTTTCTTTAGTTTAAAGTGTTTCTAAATAAATCAAAACACTTGTAGGTGTGCTGTTTTTTTTTATGAAAAATATCAATAATATTTTCGAGATTTGCATTATTTTCACAAATACATCAAACCTTTTAAAAATATTAAAACCTTCAACTTTATCATAAGTTTAAAATAATGCTAATTTAATAATATTTTTGTAATATCTTTAAAATTTCAAAGACATCTTTTATTTTAAGCTAAAATATTAAATAATTAATATTACAAAACAAATAAAAAAACATAAAAGTTTTAGGTTTTTATGTTATTCAAATATTAAAAAAACATAAAAATTAGAAAAATAAATATATTTACATAAAATTTAAAAATATATACATATGCTTTAATAATTAAAAAATAATAATTGAATTATTGGATTTTTTATTTACTTATCTCAAATCACATAAGGTAAAGTGATTAATTTTTCCATAAATCATTTAGACCCAATTTTAGTTAAATTTAACAACATATAATTTAGTTTCAATTTTAATATTTATAATAGAATTAATAATAGAATTAAAAAATTAAATTAATTTATAAAAATATAAAAATTGAGACTAAATTATCCGATTATTCTGCACACATATTTTATTTTTGAATGTGAAAGTGACTGTAATTATGTCAAGTATATTGAAATTTTTTTTATAAGTATGAGACATTGCAAAAATACTTAAAAAAATTGAATTTAAAAAATTAGTTAATTACTTTTCTCATCAATAAAAAATCAGCAATGAAAGAAAAATTTGAAGAATATAAAAATATATAAATATTAAAAAAATAATCGTGAGAGAGAAAGAGACACAAGTGAGAAATTAAAAATTTTAAATTAATTTTTCAAAACTATTTTATAATTTAAAATTAAAGAAGATTTCTCATCAATAAATTTATTTTTAATTTATTATTATATTAAAAAGTATTTTAATAATTTAACAAAAAATGAAAAAAAAAACATGCGAGAAACAAACAATGAAAAATTAATGTTAAAAAAATATATGAGAAAAAAAAACATATAATTTGATATCAAAATTTTTAAAACTCTACACATAAGTTTTTAAATTTTTAAATTCTATAATTTAATCCTTAAATTTTTGAAATTTTAACACACACATACAAATATATATATATATATATATATATATATATATATATATATATATATATATATAAGTTCTTAAAAAAAATTGAAATCAAGATGTATAGTAATGGCATTTACAAAATTCTTGTGACATGGAAAATGCAATGTTAAAACATGTGTAACTCTAAAGTCCCATTAACACAAGCAAGAATCTTGTGCACGAGTTAAAAGGAGCATTTACAAAAGAGAGTGAAAGGGGTTGCACAACAAATACGTGAATAAACGGTGGGAATGAATAGGAAAAGATGAAAATCATGGAAAGAGAAGTATGAGGAAAGCCTTATAATTATTTTAAGCTATGGCATGCGCCTAATTTGTCTCTCTGTCGAATTCTGATGAAACAGAGCTGGACTACCCTTTATAATTACAAAACATCATGCCTTTATGTATTAATGGCTTTTGCTGATCGTTCAAGTTAAGGAAACACTATATTTCTTTCTCTCATAACCTGACCGTCCTTTACTTTTTCTTCTAGAGCTCAAAGGCATGATGTATTATTTATTAATTGAATATGAAGTTTGAGGATTCTAGATCATAATATAATTATAATATAATTATAAGAATTAGTAATGAAGTTATATATATATATATTTTCTATTATTTTTGGGCATGCATTCCCATCATATTAATCACTTGAAATTTGAGACATTCACGCCTGTTTAGTATGCATGTGTATTTTATGACACATCTTTTCATATGTATTCATTTAAAGTAATATATAGAAAATTTAAAAATTAATTTCTCTTTTGCACGTAGAACTTTTAAGTTATATGTTTGGAATTTTTAATGGATGATTAGAGAACATATTATTACAATTTCCAGTCCCACCTCATGTGTGAGTTAAGTAAGATAACATGATTTTGAGAAAGAAAAAAAATACTCAAGTATTGAGCAAATAATTTAAGGTATCTTTTCTCCAACCTAACTCGATAAGAAGAATTAATTGTTCATTATAATTAGATACTCAATTTACTAATTGTATTTTTAATGTGTCTCTCTCCATATTAATTAATTGTTATGAATCACCATTATTAATTTACTTAATCATGAATTTACCACGTCAATTTGGTTCTGAGTTAACCAATAGTTATTATGATAAAACCAAAAATACAATAAATCTGAATTAAGACATCTTGTTTATGAACCAACTAATAATTCCTATGATAAAACTAATAATATAGTAAATCTGAATTAAGACATCAGTGTCTCACTAATTATATCTTCCGTATGAAAGGGAGCAATAATGAGATGGAAATTAACAGAACTAAAGGAAGATACGCAACCCTTAGAAATTAAGGGACTTGTTATTTATTACTTCTATTTCTGAAATATTCACACCAATTAGATTATCTTTTTTCTCTCAAATATTGAATTTTTTTTTCCAAAATAAAATTATACTAATTTTCAATTTCTATTATATGAAATAACATGTTATCACATACTATACTAGCAGCTGACTTCTAAGTAAAATGATAATTTATAGAAATGTCACTATTTAGACTCTTGAAAAGGGTAATTTGGAGAAAATACGTGGAGAGATGGGCACCGATTACATTCCATTCAATTATTCTGTTCCCTCCTTTTTTAACCTCTTTTTCATAAACAGAATTGGAAATCAAGCAACAACCACTTCCTATGATCTTATAAGAACCCAAGACCAAACAACTTCAAAACCAGTGACAAGCAAAAGAAAGTAAAGCAAACATGACTTCTAAAAACACTCTCTTACTTTTATTCTCTACTCTAGCTATTCTCTCCATTGCTAAAGCTCAAGGTAGAGCTCCTCATGGGCTGGCTGCTGAGAACCCCATGGCTTTATCTCCATTAGCTTATGACTTCTTTAACCCTACTTCAGAAAATTCCAACACCAAAAACCCATGTGGCGCTTCCAGTTGTTCGCCATTGCCTCTGGCAGCCAAAGTGGCAGCAACTCAAGCACAGGATAACCTAATGTCAACACCAACTAGCAAAACAAGAAGTATAGGAGCTGGTGGGATTGTTGGCATTATGTTTGGTCTTGCATTTCTTGTGTTACTAGTGTTTGTTGCCCGTAGAACAAACACGAGTCGTGCTATGTCAATTCAACCTGATGCTTGATGTTTACCTTTCAATAGGCTCACTTAGATATGTGCCCCAGATCCTTCCCCCTCAATCTATTCTAGATTCTCTGTTTTTTTCAGTTTATACTTGACTCGTGTTAAGGTCATGGCGTATGTATCTATGTATTTAATAGTGAAAATAGAGAATGTTTTGTGTACTTCTAGATTTCTAGCTTTGGTTTCAAATTGTCTTTATCTTTAAGCAGATAATCAAATAATTACTAGGACATTAATCCACCAGTGTAATTTTCTCAAAATGGTTATTAGTTGGAGACATTCAGAACAATACTTGGTCTTAGTTTTCCACATTTTCAATATGGTAGCTAATGAAATGCAGCTATTCTCTTCACTTTTCATCTCCTCTTGTGGGCAGATGAGATATCAAGCATATTAAAATATGAAAAAAATATTCAATGACAAATGGCATATTACATAACATCCAAAGGACAGAAAATGGGTAGTGCCAGGGACAAAGAAGACCAAGGTGGTGGGGGATTCCTCCTATTGTCTTGAGCCTGTAAGGCACTTTGTAATATCCCAGCCATCAAGCTCTAACATAATTAAGAAAACAAACTAAAAAAAGTGTCAATGTCCATACAAATGTTTCAAGTCCTCAAAATCAAAGTTTTATGCATGAAGATGAAAGTTCCATTGAACTGTTAAGAGTGTATTTGTAATGATACAAAACTGGCCAAGATGTAGCACGTATAAACTCCATAAGAATGGTGAAACTTGTACACTTTTGTAATGGTATCGTATTACTTAAGACATATCTACCATCCACGTGAGCTTAGAGACTCAATCAAAGGTCGAAATGTCTGGTCTACAGCTTTGTTCCAAAGGTGTGCCAACTCTGAACGAGTTTTCTTTCCAAATAATGGCTCCTTCCTCTGAAAGAAATTTCAAATTCCGCTTATCAAATTTACATTGTAAAAATCATGTTTTTTTTTTTTTGGGGGGGGGGCAAAAACCTCAAACATAATGAACTTTTCCTGATATGGCATGCATCCATCCATTTTGAAATTTGGTAGGTTTCACCATTTCATTCATATACATGTAATGTTGAATTGAAAAGAAGAAACCGAGACCAGAATAATACAGAATGAAAGATGCCATCCAAATGAAATAAAAAGCATGTTGCAAATTACAAATTTTGACAAAATCAACACTCCATACAAAACTGGATATATTTTACGTATGCTCATATGGATGCACCGGATTTGGAAATACTTGCAACTTGCAATCTAGACAGAAGTCGAAGAACAAGCTGAAAGTTCAAATAATGTTGAAGATAAGCTCAAACAAATAAAAATTTAACATGAAAATTTTTAGCCATGCGATTTTCATCTTCACCTAAGGAACTTCAAGAATTCATGTTGGATCAATGAAAATAACTTTATGATCATATTGACTTTTTCTATTGATGAAAGTTCCAAGGAAACAAATCTATAGAAACAAAAACTGGTAAAATAATGCAGAGGCAGAGATACTAGAGAAAAAAACATATATACACACACACAGAGAGGAACAATATGGTGAGCCATGTAGCTGACCTTATGAAGAGCTACAATAGGGGCAAATTAGTCATATTATAAAATAAGAATATAAAACTATTAAAAAATCAATTTTATACTCTAGAATGGGAAGTAGCAACCCTCTCACGAAGAATTAAATCATAAATATACAAATAAACACTAAACCTTAAAAACTAAACTAAATCACCCCAATTCTGATGAATGAAACTTTTTCCCTTATTGTAGCTCACCATATCATTTCTGATATGTTGAGGTACGTAGCTCACCTCACGCAAAGCTGTAACAAGGTATATTTGTAATATTAAAAAAATATGAATACAAAAATGTGAAATTGTAGAGACATCCTAAACTTTACTCAAGATATCCCACTTATTTAAAAAAATTCATTGCAATTAAAATGTGAGTTAAATTACCAAATAACCATAAAGTGAGCCAAATCAACATAAATGAAGGACAATTTTTCCCATGTTGTAGCTATCCATAAGATGAGCTACGTAACTCACCCTATCATTTATATATATATATATATACACGCACAGTATCTCTAAGTACCATGAACTGGGATTTTAAATTTCCAATCAAAGATTTGGTAATAAGTAAAAAGATACAAGGAAAGCCACTGGAATCTCTCTACTTATCTCTCATTCTGTTTGAATTAAGCCAGAATTCTTTTTGACATGCTTAAAAAAACCCTTTTGTCCCTGCGAAGTTAGCAGCAAGCCCATTATAAACCACCAAAACACTGGTTCTTTACTACAAAATGTGATATCGAGAATGTCACTGATGTCCTTCGATAAATATTTTCTTGTTAGCATCATAATGATTTCACAAAAATGGAGCTTTTTTTTCCTTCCACAGCTGTATCTTGTTAAATGGTTCCACGGTAAGTGAGTGTAGATAAAGTTTATCAGAAGGAGTAACAGAGTTTTTAATTTTTCATGTTTAGAACTAGACTCATGTATTCAAAATAATAACAGGACAATTTGATAGCTTAAGACTCGAATTAAATTAAAACAAAAACAATAATTTAGAAAGATGATTCCCAAACATAAAATTTATTAGGTAAAAATACGAAACAAAAACAAAAGGCGAGGGTTAACCTGAGAATGAGCAGCAAATTCAGGTTGTGAATCTGAAATCAATTTGTAGATTTTTCTGCGTTGCTCAAATATTACAATCCCGGTGAATGTGCTTCCAAGTGCAGCCCCCAATAGCCGCTCCTGCACGATTGATTTGAACATCACCATTTTGATTCAAAAATCAGCGACAGTCAAAACCTAAAATGTTAAACAAAAAACAAGAAGAAAAAAAAACCCTTTCCTTTCGTAGTTTTGAAATATAATTCATGATGTACCTGAGCGAGAACGCTAATCATCGCGTCTTTGGCTGCTATGGACGTTGAGAAAATTCGTTGTCGTTCGAATTTCAATGCAGAATCACTGTGTGCGCAATATAATGGTTTTTTTTTCTTCCTCTTTTTAAAAACCTGTATCAAGGAAAAAAATTACATAAACTATCACCCAAAATTTATATTAATAAAAATAATATTAAAAAATATTTAATTAAAATATGTATTAAAAAATTTATTATTTTTTCTCAAAAATACATATCTAATTAAATTTAATAGACCAAATTCACCCATAAATTTTATTTTTTGGAGGGTTTTCGTGCATGTTTATATTATTATTTTTTGTGTTAGTATTTTTTCAATTAAAATTTAAATAAATATTATAAAATTTATTTATTTTATGTATAGTTAATTATTTATAATTATAAAAAATAAAATATATTTATAAATAAAATAATTAATAATTAATTATATTAAAAATAATTTATATTATGATCACAAATTTCAATGAAATCATACTTAAAATATATGAAAAACAAAATTGTATTATATTTACATAAATATTAATTTATATATATATATTATGGATTAAAATATGTCTAATATCTTCAAAATATACACATATTTTCATGTTTACAAGTCTATTAATGTAAAAAAAGAAAATATTTCGTTAATACATACAATATATTTGAAATTATTACAATTTCAACTAAAATTTATATGTCCGGTGATAATATCTTATATATTTTTTCATTATCCTTTAAAATTAAATTATTTAGATGTTATATATACGAATTTTTTTAAAAAAATAAATTTATTGAAGATAAATAAAAATTAACAAACACACATTAATGCATAAGCATTATTTTTCATTGTTTCGAAGAAAGCATCGGCAATAATCTTCTCTATGGCTTCCATTGTTTGCATGGATTAATCCTAATAGTGATTTGTGTCTTCAATAATATACTTAAGTCATGTCTTCAACTTCTAAGGTATGAATTGCAAGTTATGTCGTACTCATTTTTTGTGTGTTAGTTTCTCGTGTACAAAAATGACATATGTTTATTTTTTACTTAGTGTATTTGTTTTTCTTTGTATAAGGTTGGTTACTATGGATCAGTAATACATACACGTACACTCTATATGCGAGCATGTTGACAGACACTATGGGGGTTGTCGTAGTATGCATGCTTGGTTTTCGACGAGCGAATGTGTGAGCCAGGTAATGTTATTGCTCATATTTTTGGTTTGTTTCAAGTATAGGCATTTGTGGAATTTTCTTGACATTTTTGAAAACGGAAGAAATATATTTTTTAGCACATTTTAACCAACATTGCCACTAATCTTGCCACCACTTTTGGCGACATGGTTGGCGAAGTGGCTAGCGAGGTAGGTGGCAAGGTAGCCAATCAAGTTCTATAAATTTCCCCATCTTTCTCTTGTTTTGTTATTCATAAAATATATAATGGAACTCTATCAAATTGATATCTCATTTTTCTATTTTTAGATCACTAATACCTCGAGTTTTTTTCAGTATTAATGATTTGTGATTGTGTACGAAAAATCATGCTTATGAGTGGTAAGTACTCAAAGTAGTGTTTACGTGTGAGTTTTATGTGTAGAGCCATGTGTCGACCGATAGTTGCCCCCCTGCTTTTCTTATGTGAGAAGTGTATCTTGCTATGAGCCATGTGTCGACTAGTGGTTACCTTCATGCAATGTTTATTTTGTTACATTGCACATTATTGGTCTTTGGTTTCTAATCATACCACATTGGGTGGTGTTAGCTTTGGAAAAGAGTTAGGTTTGTGTGTCGAATTGGTTATTATGGAAGTAGCAAGCAAAAACAACAATAGACAGTTCAGATAGAGGTCCTAATTGATGGAGGTAATAATGGTTTTATTTCTTTCATAGTTGTAATTAATTTAGTGGATTATTTGTTGTTGGGTGGTTACCTTAAGCAATTTAAGGATATTACGACGTATGCAGGGGTTCTATATAGGTTTACCTCCTTATACCTGGTGTTATACATGCTTTAATATTTGGTTAATACAATCAGAGTTTAAGTTGTGTATGTTTCTATATTTTGATATTTAAACTCTGATTAGAAAACTTCTATTATTTATTGACAGTCGTCTAATTGCTATATAACTTATTTGCTTCTTATTTATGGTTGTATATGTTTAATGTATTAATTGTTTTTTGTTATGTGATTAGTCCTTAAGGAGTTAATATCTCTTTAACCTAAATGTGTATCAGGCCTTAGACTCCTTCTTTGTTATTATGCATGATCAACCTATTGTGTTAGTACAATTTGAGTTTCTAACATATATGAACCAATATACTAGATGTAGACTCTGATTAGAAAATGTATTACTATATGTTGTCATATGCCTTTTTTTCCTTTCTGTGTAGCATGCCTATAGCTTTATAATAATTACTTATGTTGTATTAAATTAATTTTTCTGTCTCCTGATTAATTTATATTGCTTCTATTTGTTATATGCATATGAGTTTATTGTGAGTCTTTAAGAGGTATGTATCTCTTTTCCTTCATAGTGTACCAGGTGTCAAACTCTTTATTATGATTTGCTATATTTTGTTTAATCGCATGTTATGAGAGTACAATCATCATTCACTGGATATGTCCCCATATATGAAATCTTGAAGCGATTGGAAATCCTTTATTGTTCTAGTATTCTTTCTTACCTCACATGATGTTAGTTATTTACCATGCTTATGGTTATTGCTAGTCTGGACAGGAACTTGTGAGGCATATCATTACTAGTGTGTTTACCATAGTTTGTTCCTTCTAACTATTGGTTGTTTTTATTATGCATTGAATTGAGCATGTTGTTTTGTACTTTCACTGTATAATTTTCTTAATTCACATTTGTGAGGCCATCTTCATTGAATTGATATAGAGTTGGCAAAACGATTCCATGGGTTGGCGTCTCCACCCCTTATCTATATCGTGACTATGAGTGTTGGCTATTTTCGTGAATAAAATATTTATCTGTAAATTTGTTTTTAGGTATGGAATCAAGTCTATCAAGAAAAGTCAAACAAATGCTCGAGTTCCAGATAATTGTACTTCAGGAATATATTTGATAACTACGACACATAGGATTATATTTATGCATTTAATAGCACATACTTATAAATCTGAAATTATTTTTAGTGCTAAAATATGGAATAATATATGTTAAAAGATATTAGATAAGATATACTCTAAATTATAGTGGAAATCTTTAGCATAAAATCTATTTTTAAAAGATATTAGATAAGATATACTCTAAATTATAGTTAAAAAATTTAGCATAAAAGATATCATAAAATCTATTTTAAAAGAATACTTCTTTAAATAAGAGTATTCTTAATTAGTGAGTATTACTAATCCTATTTGAAATAGAAAAGATATTTATCAATTACATAAGATTAAGGGTTTTAATTTTTCCTATAAATAAAACTCATTGCTCATTGTTTCAATTAATCATACAACAACATTGTTCTAATCTTCTTAATTTCTCTATCTTGTTTTACAAATATAATTTCATAATTCTTTAGGCTTCTTTATTTAGTTAATCTATCAAATATTGGTGGTTATTTTTGATTGATTAATAAGCCTAATTATTTTATGATGTTTTGATAATATGTTCTTATGGCTCTTTCTTTATTTTTGTTCTTAAATTGTTAGATCAAATAATTGTTTTTGTTATATCATAGTTATTTGATTTGATTATTAATCTTTAAAAAACTATTTTTATTGAACTTATGCTTGATCTTTTTGCTCTAGGATTTGCTAGTTGATTTAATTTAAATGACATATGTTTTGAATCATCTAGTTAGGATTAATCATTATTAAATCCGTTCTAGAACACACACGGGTACTTGTGTTTTTGTACTAACCATCTTGCAGTTAATTTGGGAATATATCTAATTGGCGTGAAAGTTATTGGAACGTTGGTTTAGAAACCGCTCACGCTAATATTGAAAACTATGAAAATAGAGCAGGGGCTCGTGAGTAAGGTACATTGATGCAGTATCCTAGGGAGGGTAGCATAAGACCGAGTTTGTACTTGAACATTTATTTTTCATAGTGAAAAGTTAGGTGGACTGATGGTTTTCCTCTTAGGTCATGGTTGTGGCCTAGGTTGTTTCCACCTAAAAATATCGTGTGTTATTATTTTACTTCTACACCTTATTCTTACACGCGATTGCATGCCTGACCGCTTTGTTTAGGTTATTAAATTATAAATTGATAAAAATTAAAAATAACTTATTCACCCCCTCTAGGTTAATCAGGTCCATAATTTATAAACTTTCAGGTATAGAAGCAGGTCACTTCTATTTAGGCTTAATAGCTTTGGTGCTCAATTCTAGAGCTTTATCTACACATACACACACCTTGTCTTTTTGTACCCTCTGTCTTCAATTGAGTGGACTATTATGGTTCTGTGAGTCTGTTTATCTCCATGAACTCTTATTGTTTGCATGTTCCTTTTTATATTGTTCATGTATATCTCTTTCTCACTTCTTTTTGTTTTGCAAAGTATATTAATTGTCATATTTATTGCTATGCCTAATTATTTGATTTTTTACTAGCCTTCTTCCCTACTAGTTGCTTTAATATTCTCCTTATGTGCCTTTTCCTTACTCATTACTTGCTTCTTCTACTGTGGCTATTTACATAAGCATCATATCACATGTTTTCATCATATAGTATCAATCATAGGATCTTTGTTCTTACAGTCCTATCTTTCTTATGTCGTGTCATGTAGATTGCATTTCTTCTATACTAGTTTGTTCTTTCTTGTACCTAGTAGGTTGTGTGTTGGTTCACTGTTTGTCTTTTGTTGATTGCTCTTCCTTTGCTATCTCTTCTTTTTCTTGTACTTTAGATGTCATTTTGAGACAATTATGGTGTATTACAAGCTTATGTACATGAGTGATTTTTATCTTTTCTCTATACTATGCTTGTTTGGGTTTACCTTGTGCATATGTATTTCATATGATTATTTACCCATTTTTAGGGCTCTTGACTTACATGCATTACTATGTCTAGACTTGTGTGTTTAACTAGCATTCTTGGTGTTTAGGGCATTCTCCCTGTCTAAGCATGTCTCTTGTTTCTATGTTGAACATGAGCCTTTCTTACATGCTTAGATGTTTTAGAAGCATCCTTTGTTTCTTCTCTCTCTCTTAAGGGTGTTGCAATTTGTGGCCATTTCTCTTTCTCTCTCTTTTTGGGATAACTCTACATGTTTTTCTGTCTAGCTTATTTACTACATGTGAATTGAATTTAATAGGGACCAATGATGTTATTTGGTTGGCATGCATTTGACTTGGATTGTAATGTGGGTGTTATGACATGTGTTTTCATTAAGTGTATGTGTGGTTCAATTTTTTATGTACACTACTCTATTATGTTTGCGCATGCCATAACTTTGTGAATTTGAATGAATTTTTTGAGAAGTTTGTATGGATTTTATGCATTGTTTTTTAAATGACTATAACAAGCTCTAGAATCCATTTTAGTGTCTCTTGAGACTAAATCATAGGTGCTACTTAGATTGAAAGAGGATTTAGGTCTTCTTTGGACCATTTGAACTTTTCAAGTCACCATTGATTACTTGTCCTTATTTACCCCTTTAAGTCATTATGTTATCTCTTCATTTCTTTACACCTATATACTGACTTAACCCAAATGATTGTGCCACTTACCTTATACTCTCTTTATTGAACCTATATGTTGTGGCAATGTCTTCTTTATCTTCTTAGGTTATAATATTAAAAAAAGAGATGGAGAAAAGAAAATAAAAGGAAAATTAAATGATAATAATTATGAAGAAAGGATGCATAAATTATTGAATTTTATATATTGTTCTCACAAATATTATTATTTATGAACGGATTTTGAGAAGTGAAGAGAAAAGAACCCAAGTTTGAGGGTATATTTTTTATGGACCTAAACTTATAGGTTTGTGTTTAGTTTGTCAATGATGTGTTTAAGCCTAAAAATATAATTTCTCTCCTATCCTTACCTAAGTTTATCATTACAAGTTTTTAAAGACCTATTGATTTCATCTAAGTTGGTGATTGGTGCAAAACTGCAAGTATATAATATCATATTTTTATAATAAAGTGATAAGAATAGTATCGTCTTGAGAGATTAGTAACTTACTTTTGATAAATACTAAAGTGATACTAATCTCAATTTTATCTAGAGAAATCACTAAAATTGTTGTAATTGAAATTTAAAATAAAATTAATTTAAAGAAAATATGTAAAAAAAAAAAAAAATAAAGATGTTCGAAAATCAAATTAATGGGAAAAAAACTTCTAGGAAATCGATTTCACGTAATCATTCACTATGTTTTACTCATCTAGATAATTAAATTTAATTCTCTCTATTTGTTAGCAATCTCCAAAAAAATCCAAAAGTCTCTTTCGACAGTCAATTGGAAACATTTGTGTTCATTAATTTACATAAGAGTATGCAAATTAATAGAGAAAGAAAACATTAAGACCAATGATTTTAAAATTACACAGGTTCATACAAGTTTTTCAATATCTATATTTACCTATGCTGAAATAATCCAGATATATCCTATAATTTTCTCTTTTGATAGTAAATTACAATATTAAAATCATCTAATTAATGATTAGTTAATTAGAAGCATTAAACTCAAAATAAATCAGATAAACATGAAGAGAAATAATTCAAATTAACATAGAAAATCAAATATAATTTAGAATTAAATTACATATTTTTCTTAAAATAAAGAAAAATTAATTCATGTTAAAAATTAAATTTAATATAAACGAATTTATCTTAATTTTTTTAAAAAATTAAAGTGTTTCCTTGTTAGTGTTTCCTTTTATTAAAGTTAAAGTTGAGAAGTGATAAATTAAAGTCATCAGTTGGCACCTACATTAATGGAGGGAAAAACTAAATGTAAACTTATGAAGTTTGGTGCTTTTTGAGTATATGTCTATTGCATGGTTCGTATGAGCTTTTTTTATGGCATATATAGTAAACAGGTTTGGTATAGCACACTTAGAGCATGTCATCGAAAAATTTAGTCATACTCTTACATGAATGCATCTTGGATTGATGGTCATGTGGATATTTACATTGAGTGTATTGTTTAATCTAAGGATCCTATAGCTTTTTGAACATGCTTAGTTTGCTTCCCTCTTTTTGTATTATATGTTTTCTATTATGTGTAAATGCTTTTTTTATTGGAAAGTTTTGAGAGTAGGATGCAAAACATGTTTAATGTCTCACATGCATATATTTAAGTGGAAAGGTATGTGTCATTTGCATGGTGTCAAGGGGAGTCCTATGTTTGTTTAGTATCCTTGTTGTTTGTTTTGTTTATAAGTTTATAGTAAGTTGTTATGTCCTTGTGACGCTTCCTTCTTCTTAACATCACTTTGTATGAACCATGCATAATTATGATTATTATTTTGACTTGTTGCATGCATTGTTTACAATATCTTGTATCACATGTCTTCCTATGTGTTTATCTGCTCCCATGTTGTAATAAGTTATGCATGTTTCTTTCATATAGTTGATAGCTTGGTATTTGTTATTGGAATGCACGACACATGTTTTCTTTGGTAGATTGGGATGTCTTTCCATTTTTGCATGCATAGTATGGAGTGAGGTTACATGATTGAATACATTAAAATGTTGTTGGAGAAAGACAGTTGAATCACTGGGAGTATGTCAACTTGGAAAATAGTTAGACTACTAGTCAACTTCTGCTTAAGGATTCATTGACATATTTAAGTGGAGTTGTTGTTTAGGGGAAGATATTTAAGCCACTAAGAGTGTGTCAACTTTGAAGATAGTTGGACTTCTAGTAAGCGTATTCATATAGATTTGTTGACACATTTATCTGCCATTTGCGTTGGAACACCCACCTGTCGAGGTGTTTTATACACATTGCAAAGCCCTTATACCCTTCCATAGTACGTATAGATGCAGGGATTCATACTATGTATCGCATTTGAAAGATGTTTTTTGTCTACACTTCTCTTGTGTTGTCTGTGCATTTAGTTTGTTGTTTGTATCATGCTTTTACCTTATTATTATCTCGATGTTATTCTTTGTCCTTTTCATATAACACAGTTTGTCTCTGTGTTTGTTTTAATCTTCTATGATGTGGTGCATGAGTGTTAAGATTACTGCATTTCTATTTGGCTTCTCTTCTTCATAAAGAGGTGTGGTATATTGCATATTGTGTATGTGCTTGCTTTGACTTTCCATGTCAAAATGGAAGAGAAAAGTGTACAACTTGTGTTTTTCTGTGCATTGTATTTGTTTGTTAACATGCTAGTTGATGCATGCGATGTACGTGTAGTTTACGTTGCATCATGGTTTTCTGATATACATACAATTAGAATGAGTGTTGCATAAGTTTAGGGGGAGCCTGTGATCGACACGAATTGTGTGCAATGAATAAGTATCACAACAAATAATATAATGATAAGAAAAAATCATTCCCACAAAGATTATGTTATTAGAAACTAATTTTGAAAACCAAAAAAGTAAATATCAATTTTTTTTTGTGTTTTAAAAAAGACAAATTAAAAGAATTAAAATAAATAACAATAATTAATCAACTCAAAATTGGCAACTCATAAGATATATGAGAAAATATCTAAAAACACTTAATCTCTCAATTTTTTAAACATGTGAATCACTAAAATTCTCTTAATGTAATTAGCAATCAATTACATGATCAATTGAATATAACCTATTATTTATTCCTCTCTCAAGCAAACTACACATTATATAGTAATTAACTTAATCATAATCTCATGTTAATTAAATTACATATTACTCATTAAGTTCATCAATTATGGATCACATGCATAAGAATCATACTTCTCTACCTAGAAATTATGAATGTTATTTAACAAAGACAAACAATTAAATAATTCTCTCAAATCTATGTAATTGCCTATATAGATTAATTGTTGATCAACGAGTTAATAGCATAAAAATTAGATTATATAATATAATTAAATTGAAATTATAGTTGGGTTAAAATATTATATCATCAAATTTAGAAAATTGAGTTCATAAGACCCCTAGATTAATAAATTAATTATACATAATTTTGTTCTTAAAACTTATATTTTTCATAAAAAAAAGACACAAAAATTCATAAAGAAAGGAGAAAAATAATAAATACAATCAATCTCTTGATTTATAGCACCAATTTGCATTTAAATCTCCACCAAAATTGTATCTTTTTTTTATTTTTTTATATTTTTTCTCTTCTTGACACTAATAATTGATAAAAAAAATGTTAATTTCAACGAATTAGGATTTTTAGGGCAATTAGGGGGTCAAATTACACTAAAATGGAATCTGGACCATCAAATCAACTTCAGATAAAGGGTTGAGATGAAAAAACAGAAAATTAATAGCGTTGGGTAAAAGGAATGCCATAAGAGAAAGATAAAACCAATTAGGGAGAGAAGCATGGTGGGGTTAACTGGTCATGTTCAACGCACCCTAAGTCAATACCATGTGATGCAGTACGATTCGTGGATACAAACTGTGTGGTGCCCCGGTGGAAAGAGTAGATGAATCACGTGATGACTTGTGACACCTCGTTGACCATGCAGTGAAACTCATAACAAATGTTGTGTCGACACATAGCATGACCTATATCACTCCCTACATATACCGTGCTTTGATTGGCCCTTTTTAGTGGTGTGACATCCACGTGGTAACTATTGGTCAACTTATTTGCTTGCATGGACTCCACGTGGCATATTCTAATTGCATGCATTATAAAATTCATAAAAAATCCAAAAACAATTCAAAAAAATCCAAAAATATATATTTTCACCTCTTTTCATTAGAAAGCTTATATTTTAATATTTTTAACCCTAAAAGTACTACTTATTGAATAAAATGAACAAATATTAAGCATAAAAGTACACTGATAACTTTACTTTCATAGAGTCATCACACCCCCAAACTTAGCTCTTTGCTTGTCCTCAAGTAAAGTCAAGTCTAACTAGATAAAATGACATGAACAACATATTCATAAATGTATATATTTATTAATATATACATATTTAGCAAAAACTATCCCCTTCAAAATTATACAATTCTATGATAAGGAGATTTACATATCCATTAATCATTGTTCCATCAAAATAACGATATACAAGGTTTTTAATGAATTGATTCGTGGGTGTTTTGCACATGATATCATCCAATGCACTCATGAAATCAATCTATATGAGCATGCTAATAAATTCATTCTTAGAACAAGTCTCATAAGTCTATTTTTTACATCATTTTCCACTAATGTAAATATGCACTTAACTAAAGATCAATAAGGGATTTTCATTATATAATACAGGGCTTAGGTGAGGGTCGATAAATGGAGATATTTAAGCTTTTTTCACACCTTAGATTTCATTTTATTCATTATGCACTTTTTTAACTATAATTTAGCTTTTACTTGATATGTTAGTGCATCATATCTTATCGTTGTTTTTCATATTCTTTTAGTCACATATTTTTTTAAACTTTATAACACCCCCAAACTTATTTTCAATTTTTTTTTCTTTAGAGATATAATTGTGTTGTGAGTTTCTTTTCATAGGATGCATTATGTTTCACCTTACTCTATATCATAACATATGATTGAACTTTTTTTCTTTTCATACAAGCTAAAGGTGCAAGGGTAAATGTAATGCTTATTAGTTAGGCACAAAATATGGCTTAAAGATATGAAAAGTTCTTTATTGTGCTTGAAAGGCTCAATCAATCCAAATAAGGCCTAAATAATTTCTCTTATTGAATACTATTTATAATTTTGCCTCAAGGGATCATCAAATAGATTCTAAAACATGATATATCTCATCAACTCTTATAAATCACCATATATTTTATCTCAATAAGCACACCAAAGTCAATAATGAACATGTGTAGAAACATTTGAGTCAATCCATTCAAAAATAGAAAACATATCACATGATTAATGTAAATATCTTAATGAGCATGTTACATTCCTTATCCTAGTCATGCTAACAAATGTATCATTGGGTTCATACTTTTCATATTAAGTATGCATGCATTTAGTTTTCATGTATTTGTCAATTTCTATCCAAATTATGATTAAAAACATCCTAAAACTAAAAAATAAAAAATTCTTAAAAAATGAAATTTCATACTAAATATTAAAGTAGAGAATAAAGTTTCCTCCTCCAAACTTAAATTACACATTGTCCTTAATGTATACATATAAATATGAAAAATTAATAGGAAAGAAAACTACCTTAGTCTTGGCACAACACATCTATTGTTGAAATGTGCAATCTTGTTGCGCCATTGCTCTCTACATTTATTCACTTGCAAAAAAAAAACAATAAAAATATAAGTAAAATAACGTTGGGTTGCCTTCCAACCAGCATCATGTTTTAACGTCATTGACTAGATGGTCATATCAAGTCCTTTGGTATATCCCTTTTGTGTCCATTTACTATTGAGTTTTCCCATAAAAAATTTGGGTCTTGAATTGTTCAATAATACTTTATGTTCCAATTTAAAATCATGGTACCCAATTCTCTTATCATGCTATATTTTTTTCTTTCTATACTTTTTGGCATTCTTATAAGTGCTCCACCATAGGACATCTAATTTATATATTTTTAGCATCATTTTCACCTCTATGTTGGACTCTTCTACTTACCCACTTAATTGGGGATGATAAGGTAAAGTTGTGAGGTCTAAAATTGGTGGCACTTCAATAGATAATTTGAGCTTAGATCCTATCTCAAAATTCTCTGCAACTACAATAGGTATACACATGGAAGATGTAGTCTCTAAATAGTTCACACAATCAACAATGTCCATTAAAGATTCCATACTTTCAAAATTAAAGTAGATCGAGTTGTTTCTTGGTAAGTTTACTTCATTATTCACAACAACATGTGTAATAGTTTTATGTGTGGGCGACTCAATATATTTTTTTAAGTTATCATTATGATCAGTAACATCTATCCGTAAGCATTCATTAGTATTACCAATATTAGGCGTTTCAAATGTTTTAAAAA
This sequence comes from Hippophae gyantsensis, assembly GCA_030763125.1. Taxonomy (NCBI): domain Eukaryota; kingdom Viridiplantae; phylum Streptophyta; class Magnoliopsida; order Rosales; family Elaeagnaceae; genus Hippophae; species Hippophae gyantsensis. The sequence goes on from CM061036.1 coordinate 29,926,206, forward strand.
CTTTAAATGTTACATGTTCATCTTGCACTCTCATTGTTAGCTCACTTTTTTGTACATCAATGAGTGCTCTTTGGGTTGTTAAAAATGGACGACGAAGTATTATAGGAATGTTATGGTCCTCTTCCATGTTTAGTATAATGAAATCCACCAGAAAAATGAACATATCTATCTACCATTTGTAATGTTATTGAAGTGGGTTTGGCAATCTCTTGAAAATCGATAATAGCATGAGTTAATGCTAGAACCCAAGTCACACAGAGCCTTTGATGACTCTATGAAAGTAGAGTCATCAGTGTACTTTTTTACTTAATATTTTCTCATTTTATTTAATAAGTAGTATTTTTTGGGTTAAAAATATTATAATATAATTTTTTAGTAAAAAAGGGTAAAAATATAATTTATGAAAATTTTTGGGATTTGTTTGGGATTTTTTATGAATTTTTAATGTATGATCAATCAGAAGCTTTCACATGGACAACACACTAGCAAAGAAGTTGATAGAGTAAGCCACGTGAATGCCACAAAAACAAAATAAGCCAATCATGAAAAGCTCAGTGTATAAAGTGATGCAGCACTACTTAACGTGCCAACATGATGTTCATTCAGAGTTCATCGCTTGGTCAACACGCTCACCATGTGTCATCACCTGATCCGTCCATTGTTTTCACTTGTGTGCCATGCAAGCCATATTATTAAATCATAGATCACCAGTTGCGTTGACTTAGCATACGTTGATAGAGACTAGTCTCCCTTGCCATACATTGTGCTCTAATTCACCCACTAAATTCCATGTGCCTTGTGTCTTCGTCCTATTGGCTAGCACTATTAGGTTTCCTCTTTTTCATCTCAACCCTTGATCTGAAGCTGATATGATGGTTCAGATTTCATCTGAGCTATATTTAACCACCTAATCACCCCATAAACCCTAAGGATTCATAATTAACATAATTTTTATTAGTTTGTGGAGCTAAGAAGAGAGAAAAACATAAACAAAAACAAAAAGATATACAATTTTGGTGGAGATTTAAGGGGAGATTGGTACTACAATTTAGGATATTGATTATATTTCTTCTTCTTCTTCTTCTTCTTCTTTCTTTATCAATTTTTACATCTTTTTTTATGAAATATTATGAGCTTTATAAACAAAATTATGTCTAGTTAATTTATTAATCTAGGAGCCTTACGAACCCAATTTTCTACTTATGATGATCTAATATTTTACCTCAATTATGATTTTAATTTAATTATATTATCTAATCTAATTGTTATACTATTAGTTGTTTGGCCAACAATTGATCTATAGAGACAATTAAATAGATTTGAGATAATTATTTAATTGTTTGTTTTGATTAAATAACATGCATAGTTTCTAGATAGTTATGTATGATTCTTATATATGTGATCCATAATTGATGAGCTTAATATGTAGTATGTAATTTAATTTACATAAGAGTGTGATTAGGTTAATTACTATATGGTGTGTAGTTTACTTGATAAAGTAATACATGCTAGGTTAGATTCAATTGATCATGTAATTAATCGATAATTATCTTGGGATAATTTTAGTGATTCATATGTTTAGAAAATTTGGAGATTAAGTATTTTTAGATATTTTCTCATATATCTTCTTAGTTACCAAATCTAATTTAATTAATTATTGTCATTTATTTTTACTTCTTTTAATTTTGTTTTCTTAAAATATAAAAACATATAGAAATTTTATTTTTATAAATTTATTTTAAATATTAGTTTATTATAATATAATCTCTGTTAGAACAATTGTTTTAGCATTATATTACTTGTTATGATATGTATACTTTCATATTCATTGCACACAATTCATGTGTCGATCAACCTTGCAAAAATGGATGTTCCCAATAGTGCAAGTGATGTCAAAACTACCTGGATCTTTCAATTTTTATGATAATTGTCCTATAACCTTCAATCAAGGTTATTGTTTTATGATCTCTAAGCCTCCTTTTCTTTGACAGTATATCCTTTATGAATTTAGTATAAGACAACATTTGTTCAAGTGCATCTACAAATGGTATATTTATGTGCAGTTTCTTAAAGACTTCCAAGAATTTTGAAAATTGCACATCTAAATTTTGCTTATGCAGTCTTTGTAGGAAAGGAATATTTAGTTTGAAAATGTTGCTTTTCTTTGGCTAAGTTATTTCCATTTCAGTGCTCTATTTATCCACTTGTTCCTCCTCATCCTTTTAAGTCTCATATTCCTCCTCATCCTTTTGAGTCTCATATTCCTCCTCATCCTTTTGAGTCTCATATTCCTCCTTTAGAGTTTTACCATTCCTCAAGACTATGGCATTGTAATGTTTCTAACCTTCTCTTTTTGGGTTTATAATTGTATTACTTGGAAGGTTACTGTGAGACCTTTGACTTATGACCTAGACAAGTTGCTCCATTTATGTCTCTAAATTTTTAATTGAAGCCTTTTGAGTGGAAACTTTTGTCTTTATTGATTGGATGAAATCTTTCATCATTCCTATTAAAGAATTTTTATTATCCTCAATAGGTGGATTCTTCTCTTAGGCTTGTGATTGTTGTGGTTTTTGAAAACCAAGTGATGAAAATGATTGAGGGTTGAATTGATTACTACCTTCATTGCTTTTGTTACTGCAAGAGAAATTTAGATGTTGTCTCCATCCTAGGTTATATGTGTTTGAGTATGGATTATTATTTTGGTTCACATTACCTACATAGAATACTGATTTAGGAATATTTGGACAATTATTAAACAATTGAGCACCACCACAAAAGACATAAGTTACCCTTGAATCTTGGACATGGTTTATACTCGATGGTGAGTTTTAAGCCTTCAAAAGATTAATCAAAGATGGCACTTGAGCTGTAAGTGCCATGATATCATTTACCTCGTATACTCTAACTACTCTTCTTGTGGATGTCATTCTGTCTATTGTTCATTGGTAATTATTACTGGCCATTTTATCAAGTAAATCATAAGCTTAATTGTAAGATTTGGTTAGTAAAGCTACATTAGTAGATGCATCAATAATGGTTCTTGTTTGAGGATTGAGACTATTATAAAAAGTCTCTATTTGAATTCAATGAGGGATACCATGGTAAGGACACTTACTAATTCTTTGAATATTTCCCATGATTTATATAAACATTCCCCTTTATATTGTTGGTAGGAGGTAATGTTAATCCTAAGCTTGGAATTATTTGTTGGTGGGAAATATTTCATCAAGAATTTGTATGCCAAATCATTACAAGTTATAATGGAATTAGGTGACAAAGAGTTTAGCTAAGCTCGAGCACAATCTCTGAAAGTGTAAGGGTAAAATATAAGCCTAAATGTCTTCTCAGTCACACCACTGAATTTGAATGAATCTTCAACTTCAATAAAAAATCTAAGATGTAAATGAGGATCACTTTTTGGTAATCTGCTAAATTGTCCAACTGTTTATAACATTTGAAACATCATTGGCTTAAGTTCAAACTGATTAGCTTGAAAGTTTGGCCTTGTAATACTTGGACTCAGCTCTTCCAATATAGGTAATGCATATTCATTCATAGCTTTGTCCCTATCATCCATTAAAGGAATCTAGTTGTTCAAATTCAACTCATTATTATTTATTTCTAATGGATTAGCCATTTCTTCTACTTGGGTAACAACTTGTTGTTTTCTTATTTATGTCAAAATACTCTCGATTTTGGGATCTAAAGGTAAAATTTCTCCTTTACGGACTCTACTCATATAATAGAGTCAAATATATTTCTAATAGTATTAAAAGAGATGTCAAAGCTAGTCTAGTAAAATTCTTAGTGTGCTCTGTGGTTACAACATAGACTGATTTTCCACATTATAAAAGATTTGATTAGGTCCAAAGCATATTTATTTGCATAAAAATAAACACAATGAGGAAAACAAATGTTAAGCCAAAAGATAGATATTAAGAAATTTAATGGCAATAATAATTTCTCTTTATGGAAAAGGAGGATGAACGATATTCTCATTCAATAGAAGGTTCATAAGGCATTGTTGGGGAAATAAAAGAAGGTAGTAACCGTCATCGAGGAATAGTATGAGGAGATAGATGAGATTATAGCCAGTACAATCTGTCTAAATCTCTTAGACAATGTCTTGCAAAAAATTGGAAGACTATAAAAGAAACATGGGAGACACTTGAAAACGTGTACTTGTCAACGAACCTTGCCAATAAATTTTATTTGTAGAAGGAGATATATCATATGAGAAATTAGGATAATGTAAGCATAATGCAGCACATTAATGATTTCAATAGAAATATTTCTCACTTAGCAAGATTCAATGTGAGTTTCGACGATGAAGAGAAAGTTGTGATGTGCTGGCATCACTACCTTCATCATATAATCATCTCACAACAACTCTAACTTATGCAAAAGACAGATGGAGTTTGAAGTTGTTGTAGAAGCCCTGTTATCATATGAGAAATAAAATAGGAAGAGAGATTCAGACGTACAAGTCCTTATCACTGACTGAGTCCAAAGGAAGGAGACAGTATAGAGATCAGAAATCCAGAGGCAAGAGCATAGGCAAATCAAACAAATATGCCAATGTTGAATGCCATCACTATAAGAGGAAGGGTCACATCAATAAAATTTTCAGAGAGTTCAAGAAGGAACATGAAACAAACAAAGGTAAAGAAGTGAAGAAATATGACAACAATGATGATGAACAAACAAATACCATAGACGAGTTCAATATCGTTTATGATGAAGATTTTTTCAATCTTGCATCACACGAGACCAGTTGGTTGATTGATAGTGGTGCTAAAATTCATGCTACATCGCGTTGAGAATTTTTCTCATCATACACACCTTGAAGTTTTGGTGTTGTTAGAATGGTAAATGAAGGGATGTCAAAGGTTATTGGCAGATGAGATATTTTCTTGGAAATAGAGAATGGAACCAGACTATTTATGAATTATGTCAGGAATATTCTGGATATGTGCCTGAATTTGATCTCTATATGCAAACTTCCAAAAGAAGGATATTGCAACTCCTTCATTTATGACAAATATAAACTTACAAAAGGCTCCTTAATAGTAGCTAGAGGTGAGAAGCATAAAAATCTCTATATAATGGAAGCGAAGCTCTCCATTGATACAGTAAATGCCGTAGAGAAAGATAATGTAGCTGAATTATGGCATAAGAGACTTAAACACATTGGTGAAAAGGTATGAAAAGTCTACCCATGAAGAACATATTGCCTAGAATGGATGAATTACATTTGGAGAAATGTATTGATTATCTAGCAGGAAAGTAAAACAGAGTTGCTTTCAAGAGTTCCCTTCCTTCCAGAATGAATAATATTTTATATCTGATTCATTCAGATTTGTGTGGACTAATGCCAAATTCACTTGGTGGTGCTCAATACTTTGTGACTTTCATTAATGATCATTCAAGGAAGACATGGGTATCTCATCCGAAGATAAAGGATCAGGTGCTAGATGTCTTCAAACAATTTCATGCCTCAGTTGAGAGACAGACTAGGAAGAAGCTGAAATGCATTCGGATAGACAATAGTAGAGAATACACAGGACCTTTTCATGCTTACTACAAATGCATGGTATTCTGCATCAAATGACACCTCTAATGACACTCTAGTTGAATGGCTTAGCTGAGAGGATAAACATAACTTTGATGGAGAATGTTTGATGTCTACTCTCACATGAAAAGTTGCCTAAAATATCTAGGGTGAAACCAAATTCATTGTTACACATATGTTGAATCTTTCACCCTATACTCCTCTCAAGATGGATGTTCTAGATAAAGTGTGGTTATGAAAAGATGTTTCCTATAATCATCTACTAGTATTTGGTAGCAAATCATTTATTTGTATCCTCAAGGATGAGTGATCCAAACTTGATGCCAAGATAAGACATTTTATTTTTATTGGTTATGGTCAAGATCAATTTGGCTATAGATTTTATGATCTAGTTGCAAAGAGACTTATCAGAAGCCATGATGCTGTATTTGTTGAAGATAAGACCATTGAAGATATTATTAAAATGAAGAAGAATGTTTCTAATTCCAATGGTGGCTCATTATATTTGGAATTAATTCCTCCAACATCAGCGCCTAGACAAGTTGGAGATGAAAACCAGGTTTATCCACCTGATAAAGATGATGCTCCTATAGAAGTTGGTTTTGAAGATGAGGGAGATGATGATGTTTATTATCCAGCACCAACACTTCATACTTCTCCCATTTCACTGAGAAGAAGTGCTAAGCTGAGATGACCCTATACCACATATCCTCTAAATGAGTATGTAACCTTCATTGATGAGGGAGAACCTGAGAGTTATAAAAGAGCCATGGATGATGAATAAAAAAAAAGATTAAAGCCATGCAAGATGAGATGAAGTCCTTGCATGAGAACAAAACTTTTGAGTTGATGAAGTTGCCTAAAGGGAAGAAGGCTTTGAAAAATAAATGGGTGTCTAGGGTGAAGCATGAAGAATATAGTTTCAATCCGTGATATAAAGCCATATTGGTTATCAAGGGATTCAGCCAAAGAAAAGGAGTTGACTTTAACGAGATTTTCTCACCAGTTATGAAAATGACATCCATCTGTACCGTGGTAGGGTTAACAACAAGTCTTGACCTGGAGGTTGAGCAAATAGATGTCAAAAATACCTTCCTATAAGATGACTTGGAAGAATAGATATACATGGAGCATCCAAATGGTTTCAAGAAAAATGGAAAAGAGGATTATGTTTGCAAATTGAAGAAAAGCCTTTACGGCTTAAAATAGGCACCGGGACAATGGTACAAGAAGTTTTAGTCTATTATGGGGAGCAAGGCTACAAAAAGGCTACTTCAGATCACCGTATTTTTGTGCATAAATTCTCGGATAATGATTTCATTATTATTTTGCTCTATGTGGATGATATTTTGATTATTGGTCGAAATATTTCCAAAATCAAAAACTTGAAAAAGAAGTTGAGTAAGTCTTTTTCCATGAAAGAATTGGAGCTAGCAAAGTAGATTCTTGGCATGAGTATTATTAGAGACAGAGGCGCCAAGAAATTATGGTTGTCACAAGAAAAATACATTGATAAAGTACTTCAGAGATTTCATATGGACAAGGCTAAAGCAATTAGTTTTCCTCTTGCTAATCACTTTAAGCTATGTTCTAAGTATAACCATTATAAAGAAAAAGAGAAGGAAGAGATGGAAAAGGTTCCATATACTTTAGTAGTTGGAAGTTTGATGTATGCCATGGTTTGTACACGGCTAGATATCGCTCATGCAGTTGGAGTTGTGAGTAGATTTCTTTCAAATCTTGGAAATGAACATTGGGCTATAGTGAAATGGATTTTCAGGTATCTTTGAGGTTCTTTCAAAATATTCCTATGTTTTGGAAACGACAAACCTGTGTTAGTTTGATACATAGATGCAAATATGGATAGCGATATGGATTCCAGAAAATGTACTTCAAGCTACCTGATTACATTTGTAGGGGGAGCTATGTCATGACAGTCAAAGTTACAAAAATATGTTATAATGTCCACTACAGAAGCAGAGTTTATAGTAGCAACAAAAGCATGTAAAAAGTTGCTATGGATGAAAAATTTCTTGAAAGAACTTGGGTTGTAGCAAGACAATTACCAACTATTTTTTATAGTTAGAGTGTTATTCACCTTTGAAAGAATGTCTCCTTTCATTTGATATCAAAACATATTGATGTGAGATATCACTGGATTAAGGATGTAATGGAGAAGAAGTTACCATAACTTGAGAAGATCTATACAGAGAAAAATGGATTAGACATGTTGAAGAAAATTCTTCCAAGACATAATTTTGAATATTGTTGTTTAGCTGCTGGATTGGTGGAGCCCTCCATGTAGTCGGGTGGGAGAGATTTGTAAGTCCTACTCACATGGAAGGGGAAGACACATCAAAAATAAGAGAAGCAAAGTAAAGTCAAAAGAATAATTTCATTTGATGAAAAATAGTGTTATATGTGGGAGAAAATATTTTAGAAAAATATTTTGGATATTTTTCTAAAAGGAGAGTGACAAAATAGTGAGTTTGAAAAACACTTGTGTGTTATTATTTTAAGTTTATCTCAATTTGTTGTATTATCTCTCACTTTGTATCTATTAATTTTATTAGTGGAAGAAATATTTTTCGAAATTTATCCTGTAAACGTAGACCAAATTAAAGGGTAAATCATTTTCAATTATCGGTGTTATTATTTTACTCTTTTGAATTTTTTTTTATCCACTGTATCTCAATATACAATGTATGCAGATTAAGGGCACGTTTGAGAGTGCCTCCCAGACCAACATGATCAAAACAAAAAATCCGACAACAGTTCCATCAACAAAAGCACCAGTTTCTTTTTCACCATCAAGGGTATCCTGATTAACTACCAACTGTATCTGGTCATTGAGGCAGATAACTAAAGAAGAGTTCTGAAGGCCTTCCCTATTTGGAGAGATGTTTGAAGGTTGAGCTGAGGATAGCCTTTTAGAAGAAGTATTAAGGTCAAATCCAGCCTTCCTCTTCCTTTATTAATGGTTATTAAGATCAGGGTTAGCGTTGTCGCCATCAGCACACTTTGGCATCAGACATAATTGAGTAGTAACATCTTCTGGATTGACAATGACATTACTGGGAGTCCAAGGTTCAGTAGGGACAGGGTTTTGATCACCTTGTGCTTCAGTGTGATTAACAGGAATTTGTTTAGTAAATATAGTGAATACAATTTTATTTATTTATTTATTTTGTAAAGTCATCTTACAAATACCTTTCTTAAAGCTTCAAAATTACATCTCAAAGAAATTTACAGTTATTCAAATAAAAAAAGGAATTTACAGTTATTAAAAAAATCCTTCAAAACTACGTCGATTGTAAACCTTTGACTTTTCTTGCTTCCTTTCTCTCTATAATTCTCTAATGCCTCACTTAGTCTCCAATCCTCTTAGAGCTCAAGGAAGAAATAGCGATCGACTCTTTCTCCTACTCACGTTCATAGCTTTAATTCTCTTATCCAATTTAGTTTTTTGCAAAGACTCGAAGCCCAAAGATATTGACGAAGACGATGAAGATTTAACGTTTCTGGAAGAGCCTAAAGAACAAAACGACGCTGCACACTACTCCTTCAATGACTTCCCTAATCAAGACCAGTTTGACGAAGAAGGAGACCATGATTTTGATAACTTCTCCAATTTCAATGAATCGGGGATTTATAAAGAATCGTATAAAGAGTCGGAGGTAGATGACAAAGACGTAGTCATTTTGAAAGAAAAGAATTTCACCACTGCCATAATGAAGAATAAGTTCATAATGGTGGAATTCTACGCGCTATGGCATGGGCATTAACATGCTTTGGTTCAGGAGTGCTAAGCAGCAACCTAATAAACTATTAGCGTTGCTTTTAGAAAATCTGTAACTGAATTTTATTAAGAAATCAATTTTACCTTTATGAATGCTTACATAAGATATTTATAGGCAATGGAAAATTTAATGGGCAAGTAAAACTGATCTAACATTAAAAGAAGATATTAGTTGTAAGCATTACATTAACCTTTAAATGCTATGTAAGGCTTGCACACATAAAACTTAAGTAACTAGTAACTAACTAGATACTCTAGTAGCCCCTCTCAATTTGATGAGCATTTGAATCTTAAAATCTGAAATGACAAGGTACCAAGAGGCTTGGTTAGGAGGTCTACTAGTTGGTCTTGAGATGAGACATGATGGATTTGTAAACCACTATTAACAACATGATCACGAAAGAAATGTTGATCAGACTCAATGCACTTATAACGAGCATGAAGGATAGGATTCTGCTCATGAAACTTAGAACTTAAATTGTTACATAAGAGCAAAGACTTAGAGGACAATGTCACATTCAACTTTAATAGGAGGGACTAAATCCGCGTAACTTTTGTTGCTGCTTGAGCAAAAGCTCGATTCATACTCAGTAGAGTTACGCAACATAACCTTTTGCTTCGAGCATTTCTAGGAAATTAAATTGTCATCAAATAAAACACAATACATACTATTACTATTGTAATCATCAGGACAACCTCCCCAATCTGCATCACAAAACGTGACAAGATCCAATTAAGGTGTCATGAGTAAGCCATGATTTAGTGTACCATTAACATAATACAAAAAGGTATTTAATAGCAATTCAATGACAATCAAATGGCTGGGCCATAAATTGACACAAATGATTTACAACAAATGAGATGTTTGGTCTAATGAGAGTAAGATATTGTAATGCTCAAACAACACTATGATAGTCATTGGGATCATCAAGTCACAAGCATATTTTTGTTGGCTTAGTTGAATTCCTAATTTTGTATAAGCCACTTCAATGTGAAGAAAGAAGTTAAGCCTACCTAAATCTTTAAATGAAAATGTGGTATTCAACTGAGAAATTAAGGAGGCAATTGTAGAAGTTGAGTTACCAGTGATGGTAATATCATCAACATACCTAAGAAATAAGAGGATAGAATACTATTTGATCTTAATAAAAGGCTAGCATTTGATTTTGATTGCATGAAACCACAAGAAATCAGGAAATGGCTCAATTTTTTATACCATGCCCGATGGGTATATTTGAGCCCATAGAGGCATTTTTCAACTTGTATACCAATCCACTTCCTTGCTCTAAACCAATTGGTTGTTTCATATAAACAATTTCGTCTAAATCACCATTCAAAAAGGCATTATTGACATCCACTTACCTCAATTCCCAACCAAAATTAAGTGCCAAACTAAGAACAGCTCTAATAGTTAGAGAGGTTTGATGATTGGACTAAAAGTTTTATAGAAGTCCACCCCAGCTTCTTGAAGTTAGCCAAGAGCACCCATGCTCTTATAATTATCTAGAAGTGTTGAACTAAGTAGTTTCACCTTAAACACTCACTTACATTCAATGCCTTTTTTTTGGTAGGTAAAAGGACCATATTCCAAGTGCCATTGTTAACTAAGGCATCATATTCCTTTTGCACGGAAGCTTTCCATTTAAGAATCCTTAGGGTAGATTTTAGAATTTGGGAGCTGGTAAAATACTAGCAAATCACATGATAAACCTTGGGGGTTTTTTATACCCGATGTGGTCCAAGTAACTATGGTATGATAATTGATAGGTGAACATAATGAAAGATTAGTAAAAGACACAACAAGAGCATATATAAGATCATGATCAAGAGGATCAACAAAAGAAGAGGACAAGAGAGAAGAAGTAACACATTTATTGCAAGTATACAAGTCAAACAAGTAATATGATGCACCTAAGTACGAAAATCAATTTCATAGGGAGTTATGTAACTTATAACTGAGTACTAATATAATTATTACAAATATTGTTTGGATAATAGAAAATTAAAAAAATGAAAAAATAAATGACAATTAATTTTAAATCACAAGACTCAATAACTACGAAGATATATGAGAAAACAATCTAGGAATTTTTAATCTCTCAATTTCCTAACATATAAATCACTAAACTTCTTACATATAATCATCAATCAATTATATGATCAATTGAATCTAACCTAACATGCATTTCTCTCTCATGTAAACTACACACCATATAAAAATTAACCTAATTACACTCTCATGTTAATTGGATTGCATACTACTCGTTAAATTCATCAATCAGAGATCATACACATTAGAATCATATAACTCTACCTAAAAATTATGCATGTTATTTAATCAAGATAAACAATTAAATAATTTTCTCAAATCTATTTAATTATCTGTATAGATCAATTCTTGGTTAAACAATTAATGGCATAAAAATATGATTAAATAATATAATTGAATTGACATCACAATTAGGATAAAATATTATATCTTCACATATAGAAAATTGGTACATAAAGATTAATTAGTTAGTTAGAAATAATTAAGTTTAAAAAAGCTCATATTTTCATAAAGAAAGGAGAAAAAAAAGAGAGATACACTCAATCTCTTAATTTGTATCATTAATCTTCTTTTAAATCTTCACAAAATTGTATATTCTTTAATCTTTTGTTGAACTTTTTCTATCTTTCTCTCTTCTTAGTACCTATTAGGTGTTTTGATTCTTAATTGTATGTTTTATTCTTGAAAGAATGTATTTATTTAAAGAAAAAACGACCTAATATGAACTATTAGATCATCTCTTAAAATGAGCCGAGGGTTGAGAATTAAAGCTAAAAATCAATGTTTGGTTAGGAATATGATTTTGCCAAGCTATGAACGCATGCCACAACATGGATTTTTGCTTGTTATGGCATGGATTTGTTTCCCATTGCTGCATGGATTTTTGCATGTCGCAATATGGTCTTCACTGCTTAATTTTCCTCCATGCAAGTCATGGTATAGAAAAATGCCCATCGTAACATGGTGTTGATTTTTCTCATTTTGACTCGTTTTCACTCTATTTTCCTTCATTCCGCCTATATTGACATAATTAAACTTTTTCATCATAATTTAAAACATAACAAGGTAAATAAGTGATATATAAGTGGATAAATAATTTATACTTTCATAGAGTTATCACATCCTCCAAATTGAACTATTTGCTTATCCTTAAGCAAAACCAAGTCTATCTAACTAAAATGATATGGGCAGCATATTCATAAACACCTATCTATTAATACATGCATGTTAAGATGAAATTTCTCCCTCAAAGATTGTACAATTTCTTAACAAGGAGGTTCATATATTCATCAATCAACATTCCATTAATATAAGGAAATGTAAGATTTTTGACGAATTGATTTTTGTGTGTATTGCACATGATGCCATTCAATGCACTTATGAAACCAACTAGTATGGGCATACTAATCAACTAAGTCTTAGAATAAGTTTCATAGGTCCATTTTTCACACCCCTCTCCACTGATATAAATAAGTACTTAGCTAAAGATCAATAGGGATTTATATGCCTGATAGTATAAGGCTTAGATGGGGTAGATAAATAGATATTTAAGCTTTTTTCACATCTTAACTCTCTTTTTTCATCGTGCAATATTTAACTACAATTGAGTTTTCTTTTGATATTCGTGTGTACCATATCTTACCATTTTTTCATTCTTTTATTCTACATCTCTTATTCTCTTTCTTTCTTTCTTTTTTTAATAGCCTCACAACACCCCTACACTTATCTTTAATTTATTTTTTTTATTTTTTATTTTTGTTTAGAAGGGTAATTGTGTCATGAGTTTTTTTATGGATGTAAAGAAATATAGTGCATTACATTTTGCCTTACTCTATAGCATAACATATGATTGCATTTTTCATACAAGCTAAATGTGTAAAGGCAGATGTAATGCTTATTGGATAAGCCAAAAATGTGGCTTAAAGATATGAGTGGTTCTTAATTAGGCTCAAAAGGATATAAATAATGATTAGATTGAAACACTCAATCAATCCAATTAAGACCTAAATCATTTTTCAAGCCAAATACTACTTAAGATTTTGCCTCAAGGGATGATCAAATAGATTCCAAAACATGATAGACCTTATCAACTAGTATAACTTACCAAAATTTTCTTCCAATAAGAACACCAAAATCAATCATGAGTATGTGCATAAAAATATTAATCAAATCAATCAAAACTAGCAAACATATTACATAATTAATGTAAATATCTTAACGAGCATGGTGTGTTCCTAATGCTAGTCATGACAACCAATTCTATGATTAGGTTCATATGTTTGTATCAAATATGTGATGAGTGCTCAAAAAGTACTAAAATTATCATGATTTTATGCACATTAATTGATTAAAAATATATATATTTATATGTTTTATCATATATTTATATAAATTTGTCTTTTTCGGAATCACGGGTGTTTTTATTGTTTTTCAGGTATTTTCACTTAAAAACGTAACTTAAAGACTCAAAGAGGAATACTGAAAGCAATACATCACAAATATATTAATAAATAAATGGGAAAAGGTCAACAAATATGGAAAAATTGGACAAAATGGGTCAAAAATGTCAAAAAGGAGAATATCGCGTCGTCGCGCCGCCAACCGTGCCGAGCCCCGCGCGCGCTAGTGCCCAGATCCGCACGCACCAGCGCCCAGCCGCATACAACACGCCCCACGTCCGCGCGCATCAGCGCGCGCCCAGTCCCAGTTCCGCGCGCGCCGTTGCCATTTCGTCCTATTTTTGCACGCAGCTGCCTCACATCATACTGACGTCATCAGTATGACGTCAGCAATCACCACTCCGCGTTTTCACAATTTTTTAACATTTTTCCCCCACTTTTTCTCTCCATCTTCACCTATAAATACCCTTTTTTCTCTTCACTTCTAATCACACCTCAAAACACATTCTCTTCTCTCATTTCTTAGTTTTTAAGCTTTTCTTAGTTTCTTTCTTAGTTTTTAGTTTTTCTTAGTTAGTTCTTCTTAGTTTTTATGTTCTTCTCTTTTTGGGAAGAACTAATTATGTTTTTGTAATTTATTAGCTTTTTGATTCAATAAATGGGAGTGCAAATTTCACTTGGAGGTTTTCCAGCAACGGGAATAGCATCGAAGTTCTGTAAGGATTTTATTTTCTTTACAGTTATTTTTTATGCTTTATTCTTACATGTTATATTTAATTTGTCTGTGATTAAATTTAAGCGTCTTTGCTATTTGTAAACATGATATAATAATAACGTTGTTATGCTTGCAAAATATTAAATAGGTAAAAATCTCTAAAATGAATTGATTTTATTTTTATTCAAGATTTTATATTAAGAATGTTAGAGAGAAATATATTATTTTTCATTACAAACTTAAATCTGAAAATTAGATTTTAAGGTTTAGTTATCCCGTCTAATTTAGAGTAGTGCTCTTTTATTTGTTGGTACAATCGCCCAGTAGTTAGAGTGAAGCTCTATTTCAAAAGTTTTTATAAGAATTATTATCTGAAAATGTATTGACAACATGTTTTCAGTAGTGGTTTTAAAACTTGAAAGTTAGTACTCGGATAACTAAATTCTTAGGTTTAATTTGGACACCTTGAATAAAGTTTAAACTGTCTAACCCCACCAAAGGTAGCATTTAAATGGTTCATTTTCAATCTCTTAGAAAAAGGAATTAATTTAATTAACCAAATTAGTTATCAATCCCACCCATAAGTGTTAATTGATTTGTTTAGTTAACAAAGAATATCTAACCCCACCAAAGGTGATATTCATATAAAAAAGAGAGAATCAATAAATATCAATTCACATCTTTAATAACCTAAATAATATGAGCAAGCATAATTAACTTAGTTATTATATCCATAAATACTCCACTATTTTAAATGAAAAAAATTTGCATAAATATTTATTGAATCTATGTTTATTTTTATGTTATTAGATTAAAAACACAAAACCCCAAAATATCGTGAGAGGATGTTTAGGATTTAATTTCGTTTTTAAAAGTTTGAATAATAAATTAAAAACCACATACATTCTTTCCTTAGATCGATCTTGAGAGTATACTTATCATTTTCTACGAAATGATTCGTGCACTTGCGAGAGTTTTATAAATAGATAAAACCAAAGTAACGGCAGGATCGGCGATGTCGGTTCTGCCCTATCAAGTTTTTGGCGCCATTGCCGGGGAAGGAATAACGTTTTTAAATTATTTATCAAAATTTTAAAAACTTTTTATGTTGTAAATAATTGTGATTTTTTTTATTTAAAAAAAATAAATTTTTTTTTTGTTGTTTGTGAAAAGTAAAAAAAAAATTTTCAAATTTCAATTTCATAATAAATAAAAACAAAATTAAAATTTTAAATTTCATAAAAAAATTATAGCATGAATAATAAAATAATTTTGAAATTTGAAATTTGAAGTAAAAAAAAAAGTAAATAAATTTTAAATTAAATAAATAAATAAATAAAAATAATAAAAAAATAATAAAACATAAAAAAACATAAAAAAATTAAAAAAATTAAAAAATTAAAAAATTAAAATAAAAAAATTAAAATAATAAATAAATAAATAAAAAATTAAAAAATTAAAAAATTAAAAAAATTAAAAAAATAATAAATAAAATAAATAATAATTTTTTTTTGCAAATTTCATAAAAAAAACTTACCATTCATAAATAGTAAAAAAATAAAAAAATTTAAATTTCAAAATTCATAAAAAAAGTTATAGTTCATGAATTGTAAAAAAAATTAAAAAAATAAAAGAAAAAAAAATTAAATTTACGTGAATAGTAAAATATTAGTTTTCTGAATTTGAAATTTGAAGTAAAAACTTACCATTCATGAATTAAAAAAATTATAAAATTTAAAAAAATTTAAAAAAAACATTAAGTAAATAAAATTTAAACTTTGTTTTATTTAAATAAATAAATTTGACTTAGGGTTTAACTAGTTTTGTTTAGTGTTTTGTATTAAATACCATGTAAATTTTCTCTAAATTTTTGTGTGGTTATAATTTTGTTGACAGGAGTTTTAAATTTACGTTTTCAATAGTCTATGCATGGTAGGAGATCCTTAGGAAACCCTCTTACACCATATGTAGATAATATTCATAAATTTAAACAAGTGTCAACAATACTGGATTCCAACCACCAACCTGTTTTTGAGCCAAACGTAGAACCAAACCTTAGTCCTTTACTAGAACCAAACCTTAGTCCTTTACTAGAACCAAAAGAAATGACAGAAAACCAACATGTTAGGGAAACCACCATGAAGGAGTTTGCAAGACCGGTGATTGGCACGCAAGAATCGCCGCTATCCGGTGGGTGAAGTTGCTCGGAATTATGACCTAAAAAATATTCATTTTTCTATGCTTCCTTCCTTTTATGGGCTTCCTAATGAAGATTCTCTTTCCTTCATTAGAGACTTCTATGCTACGGTCCAAACCTTCCCCCTCGGTATTCTAAACGAGGATCAACTTCGAATGAGATGTTTCCCCTACACCTTAAAGGATAAGGCCAAAGCTTGGTTAATGTCACTTCCCTGTGTTCTCTCGATGACATGGGAGAACATTTATAATAAATTCATGGGAAAATTCTATTCCCACCAAAAAACATCAGAGTTGAGAGGAAAGATTGCTACTTTCTCTCAGATGGAAGGAGAACCATTCCATGAAGCTTGGGATAGGTTCAAAATGTTTCTCACTCAATGTCCCCATCATAGCTTTCCCCTATAGTTGCAGAACCAATTCTTTTACGATGGACTTACACAACAATGTCAGTTCATTGTCGACAACGCTGCAGGAGGAGCAATGGGAGAAAAGACTGCCTCAGAGACGTACAACCTCTTTGAGATGTTGGGTGCTAATTCCCAACATAAAAGCTCACAAGTGAGAAAAGTTGGAGTTCATGAAATCGATTCCAAGATCGAAGTTCAACAACAACTTGTTCAATCGACCAAGCAAGTTGCCCTTCTCACTACACAAACCAACACCAATAATGAACAGTATGGTTTGTATGGCAACATGGGACATGGTACTGAAGCCTGTCCATATCAAGGAGAAACAACAGCTGGACCTGAACAGGTTAATGTATTGGGAGCATATCAACAGAGACCAAGGTATGACCCCAATTCAAATACCTACAATCCTGGGTAAAGAAATCATCCGAACTTCTCCTGGAGGCAAAACAACCCTCCTTTCGCTCAGAGCTCAAATCAGCCAGGCCAACAATTCCACCCACCTATCCCAAGAAGCATTCCCAATAAATCAACCTTGGAGGACAACTTGAATTCTTTTATTCAAGTTTGTAGAGATAACCAATCCAAAACCAATCAACGGTTGGATTCTGTGGAAGCTTCTATGAAAAAGGTGGAAGTTCAAGTAGAACAGTTAGTTGAACATTTACAAAAACAAAGCAAAGACTAATTTGATGGTCAAATGGGGTAAAATAAATTCAATGAAGAGGAGACATTGAGTTTGTCATTCTGTAATCTCCAAGCAACGTCTTACTAGAGGACGATAAATTTTAGTCCTACATGGGAGGTCACCCATTATTGTATTTTCCTTTGTTTTAGTTTTATTTTGTGTGTAATAAAATTCAAATGAAATAAATTTGTTTATTTCAAAAATTGTGTCCATTCTTTAAATTTAGCATATAAAAAAAATTTCCTTTTTGCTTTAAGCCTGTACATTTTGTCAAGTGAGAAATCTTTCTAAATGATATCTAGTATTTTTTAAGAGCTAAATGTTGATAGGAGGAGGATCAATTTCAACTACAAATAACCATGGGAGATGCTGAAGATAGGTGGAAAATGATGAAGGACTATACAATGCCAATCATTGGCAATGTAACTTCTGGCATACAATTACAAGAGGCTACAAGGAATTATGAATTAAAAAAGATTCATTATTCTTTGTTGCCTTCCTTTTATGGTGTCCCTAATGAAGATCCTTTGCATTTCATTCGAGAATTCTATGCTATTGTCCAAACCTTTCCATTA
Organism: Hippophae gyantsensis; assembly: GCA_030763125.1. NCBI lineage: Eukaryota > Viridiplantae > Streptophyta > Magnoliopsida > Rosales > Elaeagnaceae > Hippophae > Hippophae gyantsensis. The sequence continues at coordinate 29,944,613 of CM061036.1, forward strand.
CATGCAATTAATGAAGATCAACTTAGGATGAGGTGTTTTCCTTACACCCTCAAGGATAAAGCTTGGTCATGGTTCATTACTCTACAATCAGGTTCTCTAAAAACTTGGGAGGTAGTATATGAAATTTTTATGGGTAGGTTCTATTCCCATCAAAAGACTGTTGACTTAAGGACGAAGATAGCAACATTTTCTCAAATGTATGAAGAGCCCTTTCATGAAGCTTGGGAACGATTCAAACTCCTTTTCATTCAATGTCATAATCATAGCTTTCCATTGCAACTACAGAACCAATTCTTTTATGATGGTTTGACACCTGCAGAGTCAATACATGGTTGATAATCTTCTTTGGAGGTCTTTGTGGGAGAAAAAAAAGCTATGAGAGGAAGCCTATAATGTTTATGAGCTGTTGGGTTCTAATTCCCAACAAAGAAGTGCTAGAAGGAGAGCAAGAGTCAATGAAGTTGGCTCCAATAATGAGATAACCTTGCAACTTTCTGAATTGACTAAACAATTGCAACTTCTTACTACCCACCAAATGCCAAATCAAGAGGTGTGTGAAGTGTGTTTTTTAATTGGGCATGGTACTCATAATTGTTCAAGTACTTGTGATTCTAGTGTCAATTCCATGGAGGAAGTCAAATCCTTTCAAAGGTATCATCCAAACACCTATAATCACCCTAACCATCATTGGAAGCAAAACAATTACCCAGTCTACACCCAATCTTTTAAGCCAACCTTAGAGGATAGCTTGAATGCTTTTATTCAAGTTAGTTGTGACAACCAATTGATAAATAATCAAAGATTGAACACCATGGAGGCTTCGGTTAAAATAATTGAATCTAAAATTGGGCAACTGGCTGAACAAATGCAAAAGAAAGAACCAGGAAAGTTGCCTAGTCAACCAGAACAAGCAAAGGATGTAAGAACCCTTCGAAGTAGTAAGGTAATCAATACCAGTTTACTTGAAATCTCTAACGATTTACCTTGTAGTTCAGGTAACAAAGAAGATGATATTCTAGTCTCACAAAAAGGAGAAATAAGTGTTAAACTTAACAAGCCTTCTGAAAAACTCATTGGAGAGTCATCTGACATCCCCAAAATTCAAAAGAAAACAGAACCACACCAGTTGCAAGTACCTTTTCCACATCGGTTAAAAGAATCCAAACAAGATAAGCAATTCTATGATATTTTTAATATGCTCTCTAAAGTAAATATCAATTTACCATTATTAGAAGTGATCATGAATGTGCCCTCATATGCTAAGTTTTTCAAAGAGTTGAACACTAAGAAGAGGAGGTATGAACTGAATGAACGAGTAGTAGTATCGTAAATTTCTAACTGTATTTCAAAGATAAACTACCCCTAAGTTAAAAGACTCGGAAGTTTTATTATAAACATAACTATGGGGGATAGGAAGGTTGCTAAAGCAATGCTTGATTTAGGTGCTAGTATAAATTTGATGCCCTACTCTATATTCTTACAAATTTCAATCTAGGAGATTTAAAACCCATAACTATGTCCCTCCAACTTGCGAGATAGATCTCTTAAGTATCCAAAGGGAATAGTTGAGGATGTATTGGTACAAGTAGACAAATTGATAATACCTGTTGACTTTGTGGTTCTCGGATATGCAAGAAAATCCAAAGATTGGACAAAAAAGCACACAATATTGCTTGGTAGACCATTTATGGCAACTACTAAAACTATTATTGATGTCCAAGATGGAAAATTGACAATGGCAGTCTTAGGAAGCTTGTTCATTTTAAAGTTTTTGATTCTTCACCTTTTCCTTCTATTTACGCCATCGATGAAATATTCGATGTTGACCCTTTGGATAATCTTGTCCAAAGCACCTTTTTCCAAACCAGAATAGAAGACAAGCTTGAAACTGTTCTTACACTTGAAGAGGTCGAAGAAGATTTAGATGAGGAAATTAAGGGGTACCTTGAACGACTAGACAATGATTAAGTAATGAAAAAATCTAGTACACTTTTAAATCTACCCAATTCTTCATCTAGTAAAGAGGCCAATCCACCTGAACTTGAACTCAAAGACTTACCTGAGCACTTAAAATATGTGTTTTTGGGAGAAGGGGAAACTTATCCAGTGATAATTTCTTCAACCTTGACCAAAACCCAAGAAAATGAACTCATCAAAGTGCTTAAACAGTTTAAGAAATCTATAGGTTGGAGTATCGGGGATATAAGAGGCATTAGTCCTACAATGTGTATGCACAAGATCAACTTGGAGGATGGTGCTAAACCTGTACGAGAAGCCCAAAGAAGACTAAACCCAAATATGCAAGAGGTAGTTAAGAAAGAAATTCTTAAATTGTTGGAAGAAGGGATTATCTATCCTATTGCGGATAGCAAGTGGGTTAGTCCAGTGCATGTGGTACCAAAGAAATCTGGGATAACAGTTGTTAAAAATGACAAAAGTGAATTAGTGCCCACTAGAATAATCACTGGATGGAGAATGTGTATAGATTTTAGGAAACTAAATTTATATACTAAAAAGGATCACTTTCCTCTTCCATTCATTGACCAAATGTTGGAAAGATTAGCTGGGCACGAATTTTACTGTTTTTTAGATGGATTGTCTGGATATTATCAAGTACCCATAGCACCAGAAGATCAGGAGAAGACCACATTTACATGTCCTTTTGGGACATTTGCTTTTCGAAGAATGCCATTTGGGTTATGCAATGCCCCTGCCACTTTCCAAAGATGCATGATATCTATTTTCTCGGACATGGTGGAAAAATTCATTGAGATTTTCATGGACGATTTCTCTGTCTTTGGGAACTCATTTGATGATTGCTTACATAAATTGACTTTGGTTTTAGAAAGATGCATTGAATGCAATCTCACCCTTAGTTGGGAGAAAAGTCATTTTATGGTTCAACAAGGGATAGTTTTAGGACATATAATTTCAAACAAGGGTATTGAAGTTGATAAAGCAAAAGTTGAATTGATATCCAAACTACCTCCCCCTACATCTGTGAAGGGGATAAGAAGCTTCTTAGGACATGCAGGATTTTACAGACGATTTATTAAAGATTTCTCTAAAATAAGTCGTCCCTTATGTAACTTGCTATCAAAGGATGTTTATTTTGATTTCAACAATGATTTTCTTATTGCCTTTAATACCTTAAAAGAGAAACTAACATCTACCCCTGTTATTATGGCACCAAACTGGTCTTTACCTTTTGAAATAATGTGTGATGCTTCTGATTATGCTATAGGAGCAGTCTTGGGACAAAGAGTGGATAAGCGTTTGCATGTCATCTACTATGCTAGCAAAACACTCAATGATGCCCAAATGAATTATACCACCACTGAAAAGGAATTCTTGGCTATAGTGTTTTCTTTAGACAAATTTCGGTCTTATTTAGTAGGATCTAAAGTGATTGTGCATTCGATCATCTTTGCTTTAAGATACTGTTAAGTAAACCAAATGCCAAGCCAAGATTAATCGGTGGGTCTTACTCTTACAAGAATTTGACTTAGAAATCAAGGATAAGAAAGGCAGTGAAAACTTAGTAGCTGACCATTTGTCTAGGTTGATTTCTGACTTCAACTCTCTTAAAGATGAGAGTAATGAAGATATAGTTGAAACCTTTCCTGATGAACAGTTATTTTCAATAGGTCCTAACCCATGGTATGCTGATACTGTAAATTATCTTGCCACCGGTGTTTTGCGACCTAACACTTCATATCAGGACAAGAAAAGGTTTTTTAAAACTATTAAGGACTATTTTTGGGATGACCCTTATTTATACAAGATTGGTCAAGATCAAGTCATCCGGAGATGTGTACCTGAAGAAGAACATAAGAGTATTTTAAATTTTTGTCATGCACTTCATTGTGGGGGCCATTTTGGTGGTGAAAAGACAGCACGTAAGGTACTACAGTCTGGATTCTTTTGGCCCACTCTTTTTAAAGATGCTCATATGTTTTGTGCACAATGTGATAGATGTCAAAGAACAGGAAACATAAGCAAAAGAGATGAAATGCCTTTGACATCTAATTTAGTTGTTGAACTCTTTGATGTATGGGGGATTGACTTTATGGGTCCTTTTCCCCCATCTAATGGTTTTCAATACATTTTGGTTGCTGTGGATTATGTATCCAAGTGGGTAGAAGCTATCCCCACTAAAACCAATGATGGTAATGTTGTTGTTAAATTCTTGAAGGATTTAATATTCAGTAGGTTCGGAATGCCTAGAGCCATAATAAGTGATGGAGGTAGCCATTTTTGTAACAAGATCTTTGATGCAGTACTAAACAAGTACAACATCACATATAAAGTAGCTACTCCATATCATCCTCAAACTTCTGGTTTAGTGGAAGTAAGTAATAGGCAAATTAAAGGAATATTGGAACGCACTGTGCATCCTTCAAGGAAGGATTGGGCATTTAAGTTAAATGATGCCTTATGAGCATACCGCACTGCTTACAAAACACCTATTGGGATGAGCCCTTACCGGTTAATCTTTGGGAAAGCGTGTCACCTTCCAGTTGAACTTGAACACAAGGCTTATTAGGCAATTAAAGAGTTAAACATGGATTTAGATAAAACAGGAGAAAAACGGTTACTCCATCTTAATGAGTTGGAAGAAATTAGGAACGAAGTCTATGAGAAGGCCAAATTATACAAAGAGCATACTAAGCGCTATCATGACAAGAGGCTAGTTCCTAAGATTCTTCACCTTAGAATGAAAGTTCTTTTATTTAACTCTCGTTTGAGATTGTTTCCAGGAAAGCTGAGATCAAGATGGGATGGACCATTCAAAATAGTTCAGGTATTTGCACATGGAGTAGTAGAACTATTGGATTCCAAGACACAGAAAACATTCAAAGTCAATGGGCATCGTGTGAAGCCTTATTTAGAAGAACCAAACAACATTGCTGAAATATATTGCATTTGGCTGAGTAACCCTTAGCACCATAAAGTTACGTCTTGCTAAGACGTTAAACTAAGCTCTGGATGGGAGGCAACCCATCATTTTAGGTAATTTTATTTTGTTTTATTTGTTTAATTTCTATTGTTTATTTTAGTTTAATTACATGTGAATAATTTTAAAATTGTTAAAACTAAAAATATTTGTTAAGATGTTAGAAGTTCACAGCGATCTGTCTGTGTAAACTTTATTGATGAATATGATGGATGCACCTGCATTTCTCCATCACTACTTGCACATTCTCAAGAAATAGGTAATCTTTCTTCTCTTTTCTCTTTATCTTTAATTTACAGTTGTTACATTGAGGACAATGTAAGTTCTAGGTTGGGGGTGGTGAAAAGTTACCATGCTTAAAAACAATTTAACAATTTAAAAAAAAAACAAAAATAATAATAATAATATATTTTTTTTATGTTCACATTTTCAATTTTTGTGTTTGTTTTTTTTATTGTGTAATTTAGTAATTTTTGGAATTAAAAAAAAATTTCTCACAAAAATTTATCATTTCTTTAAATCAAATTTAAGTAAATAGTTAAGTCTTTTGTACTGTTAGATTAATTTTTGAAAACATATCATGAAATATTTTGTAATTGTTTTTGATAATTAGTTAGTTTTTGTCATAACTAATATTTCTTGATAAGATGTAGAAATTATATTAAACCCAAAATCGGTGTTTATGAATTTGTTTTAGTGGAGACTACCTTTGTGAGATATAATTTGAGCCTAATTTCCCTTATTCAGAGTGAAATATATATTTTTTCTACTCCAAACACATTTCTTATTTCTTCAAATTTTTAGATGATCTCTATAGGCATTAGCATTGAATGTATGAATTTTTTCTCATCTTAATAGAGTGTCGTATATTTTTTATTATTATTTTTGCTTAGATTAAATGATTTGAGTATAAATTGATAGTATATGCTTTTATCTCATTCATGCATGACTGCTACAAAAAAAAAAGATATATCTGGGGTTACCTAAACCAAATCAAACAGAAAAGCCACAAAATTGACCACTCACCAAAATCCTAAAAAAGAAAAATGTACAATCTGTACATGGGTTGACTCTCTAAAAAAATGATATATATTGAAAAGTATCTTAAAAAAAAATAGAGAGATAAAGAATATATAGTATAATCTACATACTATGACCCGCATTACCCAAGATCCTAAGAAAAAATGTGTACAATCTGTACATGGGTTGACTCTCTAAAAAATGATAAATATTGAAAAATATCTTCAGAAAAATATAGAGAGAAAGAATATATAGTATAATCTACATATTATGACCCACATTGCCTACAAAGTTGTGAGTAAAGGCTAATTATAAAAGAAAGATATAGAAAGTAATTCCCTAAAAAGTCATTGCACTTTCTTCATTTGTAAAAGGCATATATCTTGAAATTTTTTCTTAATGAGTTTGATTTATGCATAAAAATAATTTTTATATATGATATCTTTATAATTTATACATTTGATTCCTTCCATGAGATCAACGTCAAAATAACACTTTGAACCTTTCTTCTTTATACATATGTGAGCATATTAGTTCATTTCTATACATCAACTCTTTCGCATATAACTTAGTATGAGTGTTTGAACCCATAGGATTCAGTGTTTTGAGAGTATTGACTTGTGAGGAATAGAGTCGAAGCGAATTCGGATTCATGACACTGAAATTGGGTGAAATTAAATTGATATATTTTTGATATGAAATATGAAAATGATTTTCAACTAATTATTATAATAAATCATGATTGTTTAAGAAGATTAAAATAACTTATGCTTGAGATTTTAATTATAATCTTAAAGGAGATTAAAAAGTATGAGACATTTTTGTGTTATGTTGTTTTCTTTTATTCTTAAAAGTTAATTTTTGATTTTGTTGTAATTTTAGTTTTTAAGTTGATTGTTGTTATTATTTCTTTTAATTTTTTTTACATTTAGTTTAATGTTTGTGGGTATCATTACTGAAAACCCTCACGAGACTCAAACTCGTCCACTAGGGCAACCTAGGGGTTTAAAGGCTTGCTGCATAGGCTAAATGCAACCGTGTCAATCTACGGAAGTGATTTAGGAGAGTTTAATTTTTAGTTTTTATCGCTTCTCTTGCTAAGGGACTAGCAAGAAGCTGGTTGGGGGTTGTGATGAGTGCTCAAAAAGCACTAAAATTACCATGATTTTATGCACATTAATTGATTAAATATATATATATATATATATATATTTATATGTTTTATCATATATTTATATAAATTTGTCTTTTTCGGAATCACGGGTGTTTTTATTATTTTTCAGGTATTTTCACTTAAAAACGTAACTTAAACACTCAAAGAGGAATACTAGAAGCAATACATCACAAATATATTAATAAATAAATGGGGTAAGGTCAACAAATATGGAAAAATTGGACAAAATGGGTCAAAAGGGTTAAAAATGTCAAAAAGAAGAAAATCGCGCCGTCACGCCGCCCAGCCGCGCCGAGCCCCGTGCGCACCAGTGCCCAGATCCGCACGCACCAGCGCCCGTCCGCACGCCCACGTCCGCGCGCACCAGCGCGCCCGATCGATTCGCGCGCGCGCCTTATTTCACCCCATTTTTGCGCACAGCCGCCTCACATCATACTGACGTCATCAATATGACGTCAACAATCACCACTCCGCATTTTCACAATTTTTTAACATTTTTCCCCCACTTTTTCTCTCCATCTTCACCTATAAATACCCTCCTTCTCTTCACTTCTAATCACACCTCAAAACACATTCTCTTCTCTCATTTCTTAGTTTTTAAGCTTTTCTTAGTTTCTTTCTTAGTTTTTAGTTTTTCTTAGTTAGTTCTTCTTAGTTTTTATGTTCTTCTCTTTTTGGGAAGAACTAGTTATGTTTTTGTAATTTATTAGCTTTTTGATTCAATAAATGGGAGTGCAAATTTCGCTTGGAGGTTTTCCAGCAACGGGAATAGCATCGAAGTTCTATAAGGATTTTATTTTCTTTACAGTTATTTTTTATGCTTTATTCTTACATGTTATATTTAACTTTATTGACTGTTTGTAAACATGATATAATAATAACGTTGTTATGCTTGCGAAATATTAAATAGGTAAAAATCTCTAAAATGAATTGATTTTATTTTTATTCAAGATTTTATATTAAGAATGTTAGAGAGAAATATATTATTTTTCATTACAAACTTAAATCTGAAAATTAGATTTTAAGGTTTAGTTATCCGGTCTAATTTAGAGTAGTGTTCTTTTATTTATTGGTACAATCACCCGGTAGTTAGAGTGAAGCTCTATTTCAAAAGTTTTTATAAGAATTATTATCTGAAAATGTATTGACAACATGTTTTCAGTAGTGGTTTTAAAACTTGAAAGTTAGTACTCGGATAACTAAATTCTTAGGTTTAATTTGGACACCTTGAATAAAGTTTAAACTGTCTAACCCCACCAAAGGTGGCATTTAAATGGTTCATTTTAAATCTCTTAGAAAAAAGAATTAATTTAATTAACCAAATTAGTTATCAACCCCACCCATAAGTGTTAATTGATTTGTTTAGTTAACAAAGAATATCTAACCCCACCAAAGGTGGTATTCATATAAAAAAGAGAGAATCAATAAATATCAATTCATATCTTTAATAACCTAAATAATATGAGCAATCATAATTAACTTAGTTATTATATCCATAAATACTCCACTATTTTAAATGAAAAAAATTTGCATAAAGATTTATTGAATCTATGTTTATTTTTATGTTATTAGATTAAAAACACAAAACCCCAAAATATCGTGACAGGATGTTTAGGATTTAATTTCATTTTTAAAAGTTTGAATAATAAATTAAAAACCACATACATTCTTTCCTTAGATCGATCTTGGGAGTATACTTATCATTTTCTACGAAATGATTCGTGCACTTGCGAGAGTTTTATAAATAGATAAAACCAAAGTAACGGCAGGATCGGTGATGTCGGTTCTGCCCTATCAATATGCATGCATTTATTTTATGTATATTCATCAATTTCTACCCAAATCATAATAAAAAACATCTTAAAAATAAAAATACATACTAAACAGTAAAGTATTAAATAAAGTCTTCCCTCCAATACTTAAATTGTACATTGTTCCCAATGTGCACTTATGAACATGAAAAAAAAGTGAAAGGAAAGAAAACTCACTTAGCCTTGACACATCACATCTATAGCTAAAATTGCTCAATCTTTGTTGTGACATAACATTCCATATTTATTCACCTATAAAATAGAAAACATATAAATAAAATAATGTCACGTTACCTCCCAACAAGTAGCATGTTTAACATCCTTGGCTAGACATTTATGTCAACTCCTAAGATGCATCCACCAAGGTCATCATAACCTTTTCATTTGGTAATTGATCTCAAAGATAATGCTTTACTCTATACCCATTAATTATGAATAGTTCTTTGTTTTTGTTCTCACATTTAATGGCTCTATGATTTGCTACCTTATTGATGGTGAATGGACCTAACCATCTACTCTTAAGTTTACTTGAAAATAGTTTGAATCTTGAGTTGTATAGTAATACTTGTTGTCTCAATTAAAAAGTACAATGGATGATTTTCTTATCATGTCATCTTTTTGTTTTCTCTTTGTAAAGATTGGAATTCTTGTAAGTATTCCACTATTACTCATCCAATTATTTTATTTGTAGCATATTTTTCTCACCAGCTGCATCCATGGACATGTTCAATTGTTTTAATGCCCATTATGCTTTATTCTCCAATTCCATCGTTATGTGACATACCTTTCCATATACTAGCCAATTGATATTTTAAATGCAGTTCTGTATGCCCATAAAGTATCTTCTAACTTAGAGACCCAATCCTTTCTAAAATTATTGATTATTTTCTCCAAGATTCTTATCACTTCTTTATTGGACACCTCTGCTTGTATATTTGTTTGACGATGATAGGCGTAGATACCTTATACTTAATTCCATACTTAGAAAATAAAGAATTAAATGCTCTATTGCAAAAGTGACTACCTCCACGACTAATGATAATCCTAGGAATTCTAAACCAAGTGAAAATATTTTTCTTTAGAAATTTCATGACAAATTTGGCATCACATTTTTTGCTAACTATGAATTCTACCCAATTTGACACATAATCTAGACTTGCTACCCGATTTCACTACAATTTATTATTTAGGGGAATATTATCTTTCCTTTGACATCTATCACATGTCTTTACATAAAGGTAGATATCTCTATACGATGTAGGCCAAAAATAACAAGATTGAAGTACCTTAGCTGTTGTTTTTGTGCTTTCAAAATAGCCTTTGTTATTTGAGCTGAGGTAATGGTAAATAATACTTTCAAATTCATCATGAGAGATACACCTTCTCAAAATACCATCATCGCATTCTTTATAGAGGTTAGGGTCATCCCAAAAATATTGTTTTACATCATGGAAAAAATTCTCCTTTTGTTTCCATGTGAGGTCAGGTGAAAGGATGTTGGTAACTAAGAAGCTTATAATGTCTGCATACCATGGGATGTCAATTTGAGCCATTGAAAGAAGTTTCTCATCTAGGAAAGATTCCCCAACCACCATATTATCATCCATATTAGCTTCACTCTCCAATCTAGATAGATAGTATGCCATTTGATTTTCGTCCCTCTTTCATCACGATTTTCAAGTCAAACTCTTATAAAAGGAGAACCCATTTGATTGGTCTTGGTTTTGTATCCATCTTAGCCATAAGATACTTTATTACAGAATGGTTCGTGTAGATAGTCACCTTAGTCGCAACCAAATAAGATCGGACTTTCTTAAAGGCATAAAAAAATGGTTAGGACTTCCTCCTCTATAGTGGCATAATTCATTTGAGCATCATTGAACATTTTTCTTGTATAATATATGACATAGAACATCTTGTCTCTTTATTATTCCAAAACAGCCCCAATAGTAAAATCACTTACATCACACATTAACTCAAAAGGATTGCTCCAAGCTGGTGCTAATGCTAATTTAGCTTTAAACACTCGAAATGCCTCTAAACATTTATCATCAAATCTAGAAAGCATATATTTCTCCAAAATATTGCATAAGGGTTTTGAGACTTTGGAAAAATCTTTGATAAATCTACCGTAAAATCCCACGTGCCTAAGAAAACTCCTAGCTCATTTTATACTAGTAGATGGTGATGGCTTCTCAATCACTTCTATCTTAGCTCTATAAGCCTCAATACCCTTTAGCTGAGACTTTGTGGCACAAGATAATACCCTTATGTACCATGAAGTGATAGTTTTCCCAATTTAAAACCAAGTTAGTTTCTTCACAACTTTGTAGCACTAGGGAGAGGCAGTGATAGCCCTCATCAAATGTGTTACCAAAGACTTAGAATTCATCTATGAAGATCTCTAAATGCTTCTCCATCATATCTGAGAAAATAGCCATCATGTAGTATCAAAATTTTATATGTTCATTACATAACCTAAATGGCATTCTCTTGAAAGAAAAAAATTTTGTAAGGACATACGAAGGTAGTCTTTTCTTGATATTTGGGTGCCACAATGATATGATTATAGCTGAAATATCCATCTAGAAGGCAAAAGAAGGAATTCCTAGCTAATCTATCAAGCATTTGATATATGAATGGGAGTGGAAAATAGTATTTTCTTATAGCTTTATTCACCTTTCAAAAATCCATACAAACTCTCCGTTCTATGACAATCCTTGTGAGTGTTAACTCATTTTCCACCATAGTGATTCCTCCTTTTTTTGGTGCACATTGGATTGGGCTTACCTATTCACTATCTAATATTGGGTAAATGATTCCCATGTCCAACCACTTAATAATTTCTTTCTTCACGACCTCTTTCATGATAGAGTTTAACCAACATTGTGCATCCCTAGTAGGCTTAACTCCATCCTCTAACAAGATTTTGTGCATGAATATGGATGGCTTATGCCTTTAATGTTGGCAATAGATTAACCCATAACGCTTTTGAATTTACTAAGCACCTTCAATACTGACTCTTTTTGCTCCACACTTAAACTAGCAAAAATAATGATTGGAAATGTCTCATTCATACCCAAAAATGCATGACAGAGATGATTCAGTAAAGGTTTAAGCTCTAACTTAGGTGGCTTCTCAATGGATGGTTTGAGCCTAGAATTTTCCTTAAGACACTTCATAAATGCATTAAATATACAAATGGGAAGTGTAGCCTTTAAATAGTTCATATACTCAACAATGATAACTTGTATCATAGATTCCATAATTTTATAATTAAATTATGTTGAGTTATTCCCTAATAAATTTATTTCGTTGTTCATAGCATCATGTGTTAAAGTCTCAAGTATAAGTGGTTCAATAGATTTAGTTAAATTATCATCATGAGTGTGTATGCCTAATTGATTTTCATGGAATTCATCAACACGTGTGTTCACAAAATTAACAAGCACATATTCTAAAGCATTACTAGGGTATATGTTATGAAGCACATGAGGGCATAGCTCATCATTAACATTTATCTTAAAGCAATCACTAGTATTGTCAGTATTAGGAAATTTAATTACTTTATAAACATTAAATTTTTTTGTAAGTTTACCTTTTTATACATCAATGAGTGCTCTTTCGGTTGCTAAAAATGGATGACCAAGTATGATAGAAATGTCACAGTCCTTCTTCATGTCTAGTATAATGAAATTTTCCAAAAATATGAATTTATCTCTTTTTACTAGCACATCTTCTACCACACCCCGAGGTTGCTTAATTGACCTATCTGTCATTTGCAATGATATTTAGATTGGTTTGGCTTCACCAATACCCAATATTTTGAAAATTGATAGAGATATAAGGTCAATTCTTGCACCCAAGTTACATAGTGCCTTGCTAAAGTGTATATTCTCAATTGTGTAAGGGATGTCAAAGCTACATGGATCTTTTAGTTTTTGTGATAGTTTTGAATCGATGATGGAACTACAACCTTCAATCAAGGTTATTGTCTCATTATGTCCAAGCCTATTTTTCTTAGATAGGATTTCCTTCATGAATTTGGAATATGAAGGCATCTATTCAAGGGCATCTACAAATGGTATGTTTATGTGTGGCTTCTTGATGACATCAAGGAATTTTGAAAATTACATGTCTAGCTTTTGCTTCTAGAGTCTTTAAGGGAAAGGTATCTTGAGTTTATAGAGGTTACTCTTTTTTGGCTAAATTATTTTCTTTTTAATACTCTTTTTGTCCACTTTGTCCTCCTCATTCTTTTTAGTTTTTTTCTTTTCTTCAAAAGTATTACCACTTCTTAAAGTTATTGCTTTACAACACTCCTTACCCTCTCTTTTTGGGTTCACTTTTGTGTTTCTTTCAAGGTTACTTTGAGGCCTTTGACTTAAGGCATGGGCAAGTTGCCCCATTTGGATCTCTAAATTTTGGATAGAAGCCCCGTGAGTGGACTCTATGCAATCCACTTTTGTAATTACTAAATGAATGAAGTATTTCATCATTCATATTAAAGCACTTATGTTTTCATCACTAAGTGGTCTCTTCTCCTAGACTTATGGTTGTTGAAAATCTAGTGGTGGGAAAGGTTGACAGATGAATTGAAGACCACCCTGATTGTTGTCATTATTCCATGAAAAATTTAAGTGGTTTCTCCATCCTAGGTTATATGTATTTTAGTATGGGTTTCTTTGGAAGTTTTGATTATTGACATAGTTTACTGCTTCAGAAAGGTTTCCATATGCCTAGTAGAGTGAGTTTTATTGAAATAATCCCACACCACTAATGAACTTTGTACCATATTTATTCACATATTGTCACCATCTACCTTTCTAGTTAAACCTAATAGTATAACATTTTTTTGAGCTTACAATGTTGCTATGGTGTCTACATCTATTATTCCAACCACTCGATTTGGGTTGAGCCTCTCCATAGACCATTGAAAATTATTAGATGCCATCTGTTGTCTCTTTTAGAGAACATAAAACGTGCAAGCATACACGGTCACAAGTAATAAAATTTGATAAGTAAGTTATCGTTCCCATGGAGATTTGTCACTATAGTTTGTTGAGTACTAAAATTATTTCGCTCTGATTTTATCCAAAACGATCGTTGATTTGAACAAATTTAAGAAAAAAGTTTAATAAAAAAATAAAATAAATCTAGGATTGCAGTTTTTCACCAAATTAATCCACTCAAATCATATTATTTTTCTCTTGATTTATATTTTTTAGTACATTTAATTTGTTAACCGAAAACTTCTAATTTTATCCATACATCTCTTCTGAGCTCCGTATAGACACACCTCGTTAAATTAATTCACTATATTCCTATGAGAATTAAATTCACCAAGATTCATTACGTTCTAAGTTCTCAAATGGTCACACATACAATTAGGGTATATTATTATCCTTCATGATACATGTCATTCTATCCACGAGCAATATACACAAAAATGCCTCTTCCAAGTTTATTTAAGTACCACAGATCAATTTGATAAAATTCATAAATAATCAAAAAGCATTAAGCACAGATAGAATAAACAAATCGAACGTCTTATAAATCTTTCAAAAATAATTAAAATCAAAGCTTCATAAATTTAGATAAAATGCAACCCTAGAAAAATTAAATTCTTCATTAATTAAAGTTAAATTTACAGCAGTTAAGGAATATTAGATGAAAAATGAAAGAAAATTAAATCATTTTGGATCGTAAATATTTGGCACACGTAGAACACAACAGAAGCCAAAAATGGCTTCTGCGTGTTCCACAGTCCAGCCCCGAATACTACTAAAAATCCAAAACTCTCAAAACTCCAAAACTCTAAACTCTCATTTTTTTCAACAATAAATCCCCTATTTATAGCTAAAAAATACATCTAAAATAATAAATTTTTTTAGAAACGCGAGAAATATTTACATCGAAATTAAAAACACGCGTATCGATATTCGATATCGAAATTGTTATTTTAATTCTCGCATGAGAGACAAAGCAGAGGGCGCCGTTTATGATTTTTTTTAATTCAATCTATGTGACACGTGCAGCATCTGCTTCGCTGCAAGTAATGGTGGGACATGTGGCAACATATTATTGGGAACCTAGAAAGGGCGCACGAGAGATTGTTGCACGGGATAAGTGGCACCGAGAAGTGGGGATAGCTCCTGAGACGCGTGCAGGATTCTGCGCTTTTGCGTTCACCGAAACATGCCACGCGTCTGCTCATGATTCGCTGAAGGGGAAAAGTGGGACACGTGGCAGACTTTGAATGGCTGGAGGGAATGATTGCACGTGGTTTCACCGCACGTGATCACAACCTTTGGTAGACGCGTAACAGACACGTGGGTCCGACCCTGTATGCCAACCTACGCATCAGGTGGACCCCACTGGCACGCCGAGCCGCAGAACCCTAAATACCGCGTTCACTCTCTTTTGTCGCGCTTGCAATCCAATCGCCCCATCTTATCCGTTGATTGTCTGATCGAACGGTTGGTGTCGCGCGTAATGATGGTGCGCTTGGCCTTCTTTTCCTGCACAGAATATAAATTTCCTTAAATTACATTTTAGCCCTCCAATATAATTCAAATTACGTTTTACACTTTCTTTAATTACAATTAAGCCCTTTTCTAATTTAAATTAAATTTTAAACTTTTAATAATTAAAATTAAGCCTGATTTTAATTTTAATTATATTTTGGACTTTTGTAAAATGCAATTAAGCACTCTTTTATTTGAAATTATATTTTTGGACATAAAATTGCAATTAAGTACGTTTTCGATTAAAATTATTTTATTTTCTTGAAAATATATTCCTTAACACATAAAGCGTAAATATTAATTTATTTAACTAAAATTAACCAAAAATATCAAGAACATAGCAATTATAATTAATAAAATAGATGAAAATAACTATATAAAATACAGTTATCACCATCTCATCAAGTAGTGCAAAAGATTCCTTTTCAATTTTACTCATTAAAGCTCCTCCGGCTGCTGCATTAATTATTATCCTTGGTTACCTCACTAATCCATTATAGAATGGTTGTACTTGCAACCAAATAGGAAGACCATGTTGTAGACATCTTCTTACTAGCTCTTTGTAGCATTCCTAAGCTTCAAAAATTAATTCCTCTTCAAATTGTTGAAAAGATGTAATGTCATTTCTAAGCTTAATTGTCTTTTAAGATAGGAAGTACTTCATTAAAAATTTATGAGCCAATTGAGCCCATATAGTGATTGACCCAGTATGTAGTACCTATAACCAAGCCTTACCCTTGTCCCTCAGTAGGAAAGGAAACAAGTGAAGGCAAATTGTATCATATAATACACCATTCATCTTACAGGTTTCATAGACGTTTAATAATGAAACCAAGTAAAGATTTGGGTCATCATTGACTAACCCTCTTAACTTGTTTGCATGTACCATCTGAATGATACCTTACTTGATTTTCAAATTTTTAGCATTGATTCATGATTTATTGATAGATGATTGGGCTCCATCTACTTGTGGAACTACAAAATTTCTTAAAGGTTTAGGGACCACTATAGCTTATTGATCCTATTGTTCTGTCGTAACCTTCAACTGATCTTGTGTTAATCGTTCCCTCTTAAAAAAAGTAAGCTTATCTCTATTTCGGATCAAAAGGAACAAGATTTTCATTTGTCAACCTGCGCATACAACAAAAACACTAAATTAAAAAGTATAAACTAGTATAATAATAACCATTATTGATATCTATTACAAGTGCTAAAATTTCCCAAAACGTTGCCAAAAAATTGATACGCTAACGCCAAGTATATGGGTCGTGCGAGTAACATAATGTATCTAAGTCTAGATATCAATCAATAGGGAGTTATGTAACTTATCACTAAGTATCAATATAATTATTACAAATACTATTTGACACTAAAATTTCTTAACATGTGAATCACTAAATTTCTCCAATATAATCATCAGTCAATTATATGCTCAATTGAATCTAACCTAGCATGCATTTCTCTCTCAAGTAAACTACACACCATATAGTAATTAACCTAATTACACTCTCGTGTTACTCAGATTGCATACTACTCATTAAGTTCAATTATAGATCACACACATAAAAATCATATATCTCTACCTAAAAACTATGCATGTTATTTAATCAAGACAAATAATTAAATAATTCTCTCAAATCTATTTAATTAACTCTATAGATCAATTGTTGGCCAAATAATCAATGGCATAAAAATGAGATTAAATAATACAAGTGAATTGACATCACAATTGGGGTAAAAATTAGATCATCATATGTTAAAATTTTGATTCATTAGACTCATAGATTAATAAATAAAGAGACATAATTAAGTTCATAAAACTTCAATTGTTCATAAAGAAATACATAAAAATTGATAAAGAAATAAGAAGAAGAGATAAATTCAATATCTTGATTTATAACATTAATTTTCTTTTGAATATTCACAAAATTGTATCTTCTTTAAGTAGCAAGGTATTGATTAGGAATAGGATTTTTTCCTGACTACAATTGCACGTTGTAGCATAGTCCTTGCTACTTAATTTTCCTCGATGCATGTCATGACATGAGAAAAATCCCACCACGGTATGATGTTGATTTTTCCCATTTTTGACTCATTTTCACTCTAGTAGCCTTCATTCCAACTACATTGACATAACATAAATTAAACTTTTTCATCATATTTTAACACATAATAATAAATAAGTTGTTTAGAAGTGGTTAAATAACTTCTACTTTCATAGAATTATTCGAAAGGTATAGAAGAATCAACATGAGGTTGTAGTGGAGGTAAAGAAGATGCATAAGATGAAACAATAGGAATGGTATAAGAAGCACATAAATATGATAGAGAGGATAAAGGAAGTGAAGAAGTTGAAGATGAAAGTTGAGAGACAGGGAAAACAGTCTCATTAAAGACTACATACCTACTCACAAAGACATGACTAGATGAGTGATAAGCACAGATAACCATTGTGATTGGAAGCATAGTGATGAGTGAATAAAAAACATTAAAATTATCATGATTTAATATACTTTAATTGACTAAATAGATTTATATTTGTATGATTTTATCATATTTTATATAAATTTGTATTTTTGGAATCATGGATATTTATATTGTTCTTCATGTATTTTTGCTTCAAAAATAATTTAAAGATTTAAAGAAAAAATAATGGAAGCAATACATCACAATATTTAAAGTGTAGTATTCATTTATTATAAAAATAAGTGAGAAAAAATGAGAAAAAGTAAAAAAAATGGGGGAAATGGAAAAATGGGCAAAACTACCTAGCCAACACATGACCAACTTATCTTACGCGTAGCTAGGCATGCCAATGCCCGTTTGCTGCAAATATCGTGCACATTTAAATGTTGGACACCTTGAATAAAGTTTAAAATATCTGAACCTACCAAAGGTGTCATTTAAATGGTTCACTTTCAATCTTTTAGAAAAAAAGAACTAATTTAATTAACCAAATTAATTATCGACCACACCCATATGTGTTAATTTTTTTGTTTAATTAACAAAGAATATCTAACCCCACTAAAGATGGTATTTATATAAAACAGAGAGAATCAATAAATATCAATTTATATCTTTAATAACCTAAATAATATGAGAAAATATAATCAACTTAATTATTCTATCTATAAATACCCCACTGTTATGAATGATAAAAATCTTCATAATTATTTATTGAATTTATATCTATTTTTATTTTTTTATGTTATTAAATTAGGAAACACAAAAAAATCAAAATATCGTGACAAGATGTTTAGGATTTAATTTCATTTTTAAGAGTTTGAATAATAAACTAAAAACCACATATATTTCTTCCTTAGAACAACCTTGGGAGTATACTTGTCATTTTCTATAAAATGATCTATGCACTTTCTAGAGTTTTACAAATATAAAACCAAAGCATCTGCAAAATTAGTATTACTAACCTGATGTCGGTTTTATCTCATCAAGTTTTTGGTGTCGTTGCTAGGAAATGAATAACATTTTTAAATTATTTATCAAATTTTTTTAAAAAAATATGTGATGTAAATATTGTGATTTTTATTTTTAGAATTTAATTTCCAAAAAAAAACTTTAATTTATTTAATTATCTTCTTTTCTAAAAAAAAACTAACTGTGTAATAGCATGAAAAGTAAAGATCTAAAGAAGTCCTGTCTAGGATACTAGTTCTAGGAATATGGTTTTTAAAGAAGCTTTGTTCCACCATTTTTTTCTGTAAGCACTCTTAGTTAATACTGATTATGTTATTTAACTTAGAAATTAACTTAACTGTTGTGAATATTGTATGATATAACATGTATAAAAATATGTTTGTATTATATATTAGATAAAGTATATTATATTTTGTACAATTTAATCATGTATATTTATTTGTAAAAAAAATATGTTTGTATTATATGATAGATAGAGTGTATTATAAATATGTATAGCTTAAATATGTATAATTATATGCATCAAATTTTATATAAAGTTGTTTGTATTATATATATTATAAAATCTATATAATTATTTTATTTTTTATTCTTTTCTTTATTTTACTAACTTAATTTTTTTCTTTTATTATTTTCTTTTTTTGTTTCTTTTACTTAATTTTAATTTTTATTATTTAGTATTTATTTTAATACTTAATGTTAGATTAGTTTAAAAAAAGATTTTAAACTATCTCCAAAATTTCAAAGTTTTTAATCACAATATGTGATAAAAGGAGGTAGTTGTTTTGTTAGATCTAGGTACCAATGCTTTTTGATGTCTTAGTTATTTGACTTGCACCTAGAACTGGGTTACCTAAAACCTACAATCATGTCCCTAATTTTAAGAAAATAATATTTTGAAAATCTATAAGACATGACTTAAAAAGTATTGGTAGACAAACTTGTCTTACCTGTAGGTTATTGACTCAATGATGTGGGGACATTGAGTTTACTTAAAATGAAATCCCCTCATTTACGTCTTGCTAAGACGTTAAACTAAGCACTGGATGGGAGACAACCCATCATTTTAAGTATTTTTCTTTTATTTTTTTTATTTATTTAATTTTTATTGTTTATTTTAGTTCAATTACATGTAAATAATTTTAGAATTATTAAAAATAAAAATATTTATTGAGATGTTATAAGTTCATAACAATCTGTCTGTGTAGATTTTAATAATGAATATAATAGATGCACCTGCATTTCTCCATCACTACTTGCACATTCTCAAAAAATAGGTAACTTTTCTTCTCTTTTTTTCTTTATCTTTAATTTATAATAGTTACATTGTGGACAATGTAAATTCTAGGTTAGGGGTGGTGAAAAGTTACTTTGCTTAATTTCAAAAAAATTAATAATTTTAAAAAATTTATTTTCACATTTTCATTTTATTGTGTTTGATTTTATTTTCTTTGTATGGTTTAGTAATTTTTAGAATTTTAGGATTAGTTTTAAAAAATTTCTCACAAAAAGTTATCATTACTTTAAATCAAATTTAAATAAATAGTTAAATCTTTTGCATTGTTAGATTAATTTTTGCACTGTATGAATTTTCTCATCTTAATAGAGTGTCATATATTTATTTTTCATTTACTTATATTAAATTATTTAAATAGAAATTGATAGTATATGCCTTAATCTCATTCATGCATGACTTCTACCAAAAAAAGACATATATGGGGTTACCTAAACCAAAATCAAACATAAAAGTCATAAAATTAACCACTCACCAAAATCCTACAAAAATATACAATCTGTACATTAACCATTAACCACTCTCTTAAAAAATTTTGTGGAAAAATCTCTTAAAAAATAAAAAGATAAAGAATATATAGTATAATCTACATACTAAGATCTTTTTAGCCTTAAACAGTTGTGAGAGTTGGTTAGTACAAAAGAAATATAGGAAATAATTTCCCTAGAAGTCATTGAATTTGTTTTTCCTACATTTCTAAAAGGCATATATCTTGAAATTTTTCCTTAATTAGTTTGATTGATGCATGAAAATAATATATATGATATATTTATAATTTATACATTCGATTCCTTTCATGATATCAAAGTTATGCACTAATTTTTAGCCTTTCTTATTTTATAAGTATGTGAACTCATTATTTCATTTCTAAACATAAATTCTATTTGCATACGCTTTAGTATGAGTGCTTGAACCCATAGGATTTAGTGAATTGAGAGTATTGACTTGTGAGGAGTAAAGTTAAAGCAAATATGAATTTCTCACATTGAAATTAGGTAAATTTAAATTGAAAGATTTTTGAAATAAAGTATGAAAATGATTTTCAACTAATTATTATTATAAACTATGAATATTTAAGAAATTGAAAATAACTTATGCTTTAGATTTTAATTATGATCTTAAAAGAGATTTAAAAGCATGAAACATTTTTATGTTTTGTTTTCTTGTTTTATTTTATTTTATTTTTAAGTTAAAAATTTGATTTTATTTTGTTATAATTTTAGTTTTTGATTTGTTATTTTTTTTTTATTTTTTTATTTTTTATTTTTACATTTAGTTTAATGTTTATGGGTATTATTACTGAAAGCCCTCACGAGACTCAAACTCATCTATTAGGCAAACCTAGAGATTTAAAATCTTGTTGCATACACTAAATGCAACAATGTCAATCCATGGAAGTAATTTAGGAAAGTTTAATTTTTAGTTTTTACCGTTTCTCTTACTAAGGGACTAGCAAGAAGCTGGTTGGGGTTGTGATGAGTGCTTAAAAAGTACTAAAATTATCATGATTTGATGTACTTTAATTGATTAAATAAATTTATATTTGTATGATTTTATCATATTTTATATAAATTTGTATTTTCGGAATCAAAAGTATTTATATTGTTTTTCAGGTTTTTTTGCTTAAGAAACAATTTAAAGACTCAAAGAAAAAAATACTAAAAGCAATACATCACAACATTTAAAGTGTAGTATTCATTTATTATACAAATAAGTGATAAAAATGAGAAAAATTCAAAAAATGGGAAAAATAGAAAAATGGACAAAACTACCCAACTAGCTCATACACAGCCTATCCCGCGCACATGTCACACCGAGTCCCACGCATGCCACATCCATCCAAATCATACCCACGCTGAGTCCCGCGCATGCCCATGGCAAGTCTCGCACACTCCAGCACCTGTCTACCATAAATCTAACGTGCATCAGCACCCATCTCGCCATAAATCTTGCCTATTCACATGCGCTAATGTCCCAAAATGCGTGTCAGCCTATCAAAACGCACCCAAGACTAATTTTTGAGATATTTTGCCACTTTTTTAGCCTTTTCTCACCTATAAAAAGACCTTTCCCCCATTGTAAAAATCATCCCTTTTTCTATCTCTAGAAAGATTTCTTATTTTTTTTAGATTTAAAGTTCTCTTTTTTAGAAGAACTAGTTATGTTTTTGTAAATTTTTAGTTTTTGATTCAATAAATGAAAATGCAAATCCGTTTAGAGGTTTTCCAAAAATAGAACTAGCATCAAAGTTCTATAAAGATTCTTTTGAAGTATAATTTTAAAATAAATTCTTTACAATTATTTGTATGTTTTATTCTTATATGTTATATATAATTTGTCTATGATTAAATTTAATATGGATGGCTATTTATAAATATGATATACTGATAAAGTTGTTATGCTTGCGAAATATTAAATAGGTAAAGCATTTTTATAAAATAAATTGATTTTGTTTTTATTCAAAATTTTATATTAAGGATGTTAGAGAGAAATATATTATTTTTCATTACAAACTTAAATCTAAAAATTAGATTTTAAGGTTTAGTTATCCGGTCTTATTTAGAGTAGTACCCTTTTATTTGTTGGTATCATCGCTCGGTAGTTTTTATAAGAACTATTATTCGAAAATGTATTGACAACATATTTTTAGTAATGGTTTTAAAATTTGAAAGTGAGTATTCGGATAATTAAATTCTTAGGTTTAATTTGGACACCTTGAATAAAGTTTAAAATATCTAACCCTACGTCATTAATTAAATTGTTTTATTTTCAATCTCTTAAAAAAATTTAATTTAATTAACTAAATTAATTATCGACCTCACCCATATGTGCTAATTTTTTTGTTTAATTACCAAAGAATATCTAACCCCATCAAAGGTGGTATTTATATAAAATAGAGATAATCAATAAATATCAATTTATATCTTTAATTAGTAGCTTTGTTATATACTAACTCATAAAGAGACAAACCAATTAAGGCTTTAGAAGGTAGTTTGTTCATTAAGTAAACAATTGTACTCATGGCATATGGCCAGTAAGTGAAAGGCATAGATGTTTGATGTAGTATTACCAAGCCCTTTTTCGATGATACGACGATGGTGTCTTTGAACAAGGCCATTTTGCTTAGATGCATATGGACAAGAAAATTGATGAACAATTCTTGACTCAAGAACATGATATTTAAAGGTAGGAAATTCACCACCAAAATAAGTTTGAATACTCTCCACTGAGCATTGAAAGTGAACTTGAACCATTGTGAGAAATAACGTGGACATTGTTAAAGTTTGAGACTTAGTTATAAAGAAAATAACCAAGTAAAATGACTAAAATCATCCACAATAGGAAAAAAGTAGCATTCATTATTACAAGATGTGGTAGGAGAACACCACAAATCAAGAAATAACAAACTAAACATAGAAGCACTTGTTCAATTCTAGCCAAGAAAGATAGTTTGTGTAATTAGAAATTTGATAGTGTTTATAGTACATATTTTTCTAAAAAGATGAAGAAACAACAAGATTATTGTTCTTTGTAATAGAAAAACAATAGAAGTTGAAGGATGACAAAACTAAGAGTGCCAATCATTAAGAGAAGCAACTTGAGCTGAGAAAGACAAAAAAGAATCCAATGCACTCACAAAGTCAGTAAGGTGGTAAAGGCCTCCTCTAGCCTGTCCTTGCATGAGAGTTTTCTTCATTAAAAGTTCCTTAACAAAGAAATAGTAAGCATAGAATTCCACAAAGACATTGTTATCAGCATTAAGTTGATGGACAGAAAGCAAATTAGAAGTAACGTGTGGAGTATGCAAAATATGTTTTAAAGATAGAAGACATTTATCATGAAAAGAAGAAAGGAATCAATGACCAAAGCAATGCATATGCTCCTGTGTCGAGCAACCTTGAATTATCATGTGCAGATGGAAATCCAGTGCTAGCAGCATGTGCAGAAGGCAATGCTGGTGAAGGTTTGTCATTTTTATAGGTCTTATTAAGAAGATCACAAAGGATAAAACATCAAGTAGCCTAATAACATAGTTTCTCACAAATTTAACAAACATGTCTCTCACCATTATTTCTTTTAGATGGAACAATATTTGAGGAAGAACTATGAGAAGATGATTCTCGTGAGGAATTATTACTAGTAAAAAAGGATTGAGGATTAAGATCTTTGAGAAAATTATGTATGCTCTAAGATTCTCCTCAATTGTTACTTGAATTTTCCTGTTTCTTTTGTAGATAAAAAGATCGATTAGTTGAAGCTACATCAACATGAAACACTCTATTTTTATCAAGACCGAACTGTTGAATAATCATTCTCTCATAAATTTCAAGTTGACTTTGAAATGAATTGAAATTAGGTTTGTCAAGCATCATGTTAATGGAAGTGACAAAAGGATTATAACTAGGATTGCAACTCAGTCCAACCAAGGCATACATCACAAGATCACGTTTAGTAACTGATTCACCAACTGATGCAAGATGATGAAAGTTCATACAAATCTTAGAAATATACTCAGTAAAAAATTAGCTTCCTTTTGTAAGGTTTCCAATTGGCTTTGCATATCAATAATGTGAGATTGAGTGCTTGATGAAAATGTTTATGTTGATGTAAGTTTATAAAAACAGTGTAGGAACAATATTACCGATAACTTGAAAGTAACTGCTTGGGTTGAGTCGCGGACTAGGTCGCTCTCTTTAAGACGTTTCGCGGCTCTGCCCAGTTTGTGCAAGCAAACACAGCCTCGTCGTCCACAGGATAAAACAGCCCAGAATCTTAATCTTTGTCTCATAACTTCACTGCACTAATGAAGACTAGAATGCTACACCTGAAAATTTGTTGCTCGGAAAACTAAAAGGAAAACTTAGAAATTGTAGAGAGAATTGTTTTTCGTAGGGAGATGAGATTGTAGATTGTTGTGTATCAAATGAGAGTTGAAGCCCTCCTTTTATAGGTTTTAGAAACCGTGTGGCAATTATGAATAAAACGGTAATGTCTGGGAATTAAGAGCGTAACGACCATTCTGATTAATGAAGAGTAACGACCATTTTCAGATTAAAGACGAGTAACGGATAACGGATATTTTTTGTGAGTAAATACGAGCAACGACTCTTTTTTCTGAATAAAGAAAACAAACGGCCATTTAACGGCCATATTCTTAATAAAAGAAAATAACGGTCATTTTTTTTTCTAAACAAATATATATATATATATAACAACCATTTTTGTAAGTGGAAAATTTTTTCTTAAAAAGAATATTTTACCAAAAAATAAAATATCACCTCACACACTCGGACTCGTCTCGGCTCGGCACGGCCGGCGGCACGCGCGTGTGTGATATCACATTTTCCTAGGTCCTCTCCCCTTCTACAAAAGTGGGTGCCCCTTGGAGCCCAATCCCAATAAACAACTCTTTACTATTTATACCTCTTTAAAATAATGTAAAAAAGCAATGTGGGACAAGACACATTTTCCAACAATCATTTTTTTAATAAATTTCATTTTTTTTCGACAGTTTATGCAAGTGAAAGCCATTGCTCATAAGCCGTTTCTTTCTTGGAAATCATGGAGTTCATGTCACTTCTAACATATGTATAGATGTAGCTTTTGACTAAACTATTGAGACGATTCTAAAATGATGATTAATAATCGAGTTTCTTGATTCAAGAAATTGAAGAGGTGTCGGTAAAAATCCATCGATAAATCCTTCCAATCCATAAGCAATCATCAAGCCTTCCATATGCTCTTTCTAGACAATATAATTGTTGTGATCTAACTTGATCGACATATTAGCATTTATTGGAGGATATGCAGGAAAATTCTAAGCTAAAAGATTATACGAAGATGATGAAAAATTGATTGTAGCAAACGCTGAGCCAAAACCATGAACTTGATTTTGACTGTTTGAAAGGGGCATTTTAATCACATCACGATGAGATATATTGTGTTTTCCTGCCATTGTTGAATGCTTAGAAACAAATCAAGAAATTGATAGATCAAGATATCTTGAAGAAGAAGAAGAAGAAGAAGAAGCAAAAAACTTATCCTAGGACCGTTTGTGCTTTGATATCATGTTAAGCAACAACCTGATAAACCGTTAGTGTTGCTTTGAGAAAATCTGTAATTGAATTTTATTAAGCAATCAATTGTACATTGAGGAATGCTTACACAAGATATTTGTAGGCAATGAAAAACTTAATGAGCCAGTAAAACTGATGTAACATTACAAGAAGAGATTAGTTGTAAGCATTACATTAACCTTTAAGTACCATGTAAGGCTTACCCACGTAAAATGTCAACACTTAATTAACTAATAACTAGTTACAGCACGGAGTACGCAGCCGCTGCTATGGAGTTGAAGGGCAAAGATGTAATTTTGGCTAAGGCTGATGTTACGGAACAGGAGTTATCTCAAGAGTACGATGTTCAGCCCAACTGTCTACTTTTTGTTGATGGCGTTCACAAATCTTATAATGGCCAAAGGACTAAGTGAGTTTCTTATTTTCATTTTCGCTTCTTTTGTAAAGGTGGAAGTTTTTATTTTTATTTTTGATTACTACGGTTTTTAGAATATGAAAATTGGAAGTTATTTAAATTGATGTAGTTTCTAGCAATGAGTATTCATAAATTTAAGTAAGTTCGAATAGTTAGGTACTTATTTTTGTGATTTGATATTTGTTACGTAGTTGTTCAAAAAAATTCATATGAAAAAGTTTAAAGATGAGAAGATATAATTTTAAAAAAATTTGTATTGAATTGATTTCACCACTTTACTTATATGAGTATTTATAATTGAATAAATAAATTTTATACAATTTTACTTACTTAATTTTAATTATTGATTCTAAAATTGTTCATAAAATTTTAAGATTTTTTATAATTATCTTATCAATTCTAAATATATATTTTATTTTATCTCTAAATATTTCTCAAAATTTCTAAATATATTTTATTACAAGACATTAGATTATTCTAGAAAAATTATCATCAATTTCTATCAGATTCATTTGTTTGTTTGATATTTCAGAGAAGTCATTGACTTGGATTAAGAAGAAGATCAGACCTGGCGTCAAAAACGTGACCACATTAGAAGAAGCAGAAAGCATATTCAGTGCTGAGAGTAAAGTTGCTTTGGGCTACTTGAACTCACTGGTGGTATGTATTTTTCGGATCGAATTTGTATTTACAGTTTTATAATCAACTGTAAATACAAATTCGATTAATAATAAAAATGTATTATAATTAAATATTACACATATCACATTAAATTAAATTATCATTTTAATTTAAATAATAAAATATAAATTTTAAATCTCTATAATAAATTTTAAAATATAAATTTTAAATTAAATTATTATTTTAATTCATGCATACTTTTTATTTTAAATTTTATTTTAAATTTTTATTAATTATGACTATATATAATAAATTTTATTAAAAATACACCAATTTATAATAAAAATGCTTTATATATTATATTTTAAGGTTCTAATTAATAGATGAGTTCTAAGTCCAATTTATTCAGGCTTATCTCACACTATCTCATATCTCTCTTAATTCAAAGTATTACTTTTGTTATTTTGAGTTTTAGGGGTGACTATTTATGTATTTTTTCCTATTAATAACTTCATAAGAAAAAATGTCTAGCTCAGTTGGAACCGAGAGGTTGATTACTTACAATGAAATAACTCGCTGAACACATTTGCTACTAGGCTGCTGGCTTTTATCTTTGCAGTTTTCCTTCAAAAAACTACTCCTTTATTTCTTTCATTTCTTATATATAATCCGATTCACTTCTCCTATATATGAATAAGAAATTTGGAAATGCAATTTAATAACAGCTTCTTGTTGAATGTTTGTATTTATTTTACTATTTAAAGAAGGCTGCAAGAATTTTCTGTAGATAATTTCTGGGTTATGTAAGTCATTATTATCTCATGCTCAATATTTACAGGGTACAGAGAGTGAGGTGTAAATCAAAATGGTGCAACATTAAGTGAACCGTGGTGATGGTTCAGTTTCGTCGGAACCGTACGTCGGTTCTGAAACCGAATGAAGTTCTTGATGAAAGAACCTTAATAAAGTATTAGGTCATCTCACTATTAACTTCAACAATTTAAATACACCATCAAACGTAGTAAATAAGTGTGAGAAATCAGTGAAAACATCAAATCGATAATCCATTAGAATTCTCGTGTAAGTGCTGAAATTTGATCAATGTTAGGAGGTATTTTTTCAATCCAATTTTGTTTTTCCGCTGCATTTAAATTATGAGTTCATATGGTTTTATGAACGTTTCTGGATTGAATTGAGAATCTAACATTTAGTATCAGAACAATTTTGAAAACATCTCTTTTGCTCTATTTCACGAGGAACTAAAATTTTGGGTTTTTTGTTTTGATTGCTTTTGATGCATATGAAAATTATAAAATGTTTCAATATTACTTTTTGAGTGATTCTGTAAAATTAAACTTGAAAAACAATGAAGAAAATAAATCTAATTTGCCGTGGGTATTTATTTGCTTCATTAATTCACTTTTTATTTAAAATGATGTTTTTACTTAAAATTAAGATCATGAATTACTCAGAAATCAAATTTTGAGAATTTTGATAAAAAGAACGATGGATTTCGTAGCCGGAATAGAAAGATACGGCCAAGTATCCGTTAAGGTCAAACCGAGTCAAGTAGACCCGACTGGATGTTGAAGATGAAGTTTTTTTTAAAAAAAATCAGAATTCAATGTGGGGGGGCCTCAAACCCGAGTCTAGCGTGAGAATTTAATAGCCTCGTCCAATGGGCTGCAACAATTGTTACATCTATTGTTGTTTCAGACTTATATTTATATAGATTAAACGTTTGATTTTTTAAACCAAAAATTACTTCTTTTATGAATCGAACCCAGTTTACATTATAGGATTTGTAATCGTCTGTCCACTTAACCACTTAGCCAATTATGATAGTGTATGTAACAACATATTTTTATATAGATTTTAGTTTTTATTAAAACAAAATATATATATATATATATATATATATATATATATATATATATTAAATAATTTTTGTGATTAATTATTTAACTTAAAATAATTACTCATGTTATATTTATTTAAATAATTTTGGACACATTAAAATTTTATTTATATAGATTAAACGTTTGATTTTTTAAACCAAAAATTACTTCTTTTGCGAATTGAACCCAGTTTACATTATAAGATTTGTAAGAGTCTGTCTACTTGACCATTGCATCAATTACATTATTGTATGTAACAACATATTTTTATATAGATTTTAGTTTTTATTAAAACAAAATAAATATATATATATATATATATATTAAATAATTCTGAATATAATGTGATTAATTATTAAACTTAAGTTTGTGATGTGTAGAATAATTATTATACATGTTATATTTATTTAAATAATTTTGGACACATTAAAATTTTATTTAAATACATTATGTTTAAATTATTTGCTTTGGGTATTTATATGTATAAATTTTGTAATTAATTATACATATAAAATTGAGTTAATAATTTATACATAATGAAATTAATTGTTAATGTCTCTTATGGATTAAATAGTGCTTATATTATTTATTTTTATTTGTATAATTTATTGTCGAATATACAATTTTAAGATAGATAATATTTGCATATTTAAAATTAAATTAATATTGCTTATGGTTTTATGCAATAATTGAGCATAAGGATTTAATTAATATTTAAGTGATTCATATAGTTTAATTAATTAAGGAGTAGCCATAACATCTTTAATTAATTAAAATTATAATAAAGTTTATTTAGGATCACATTTAGAAAATAAATATTAATTGTAATTAATCATATGTGATATAATAAATCTTATCCCACAGGAATTTTTATTATATTTTTGTGTGATTAATTAAGATATAATATCAAATTATATTTTCTAATTTACCCACAGGATTAGGAAAAGGAACATAATTTGATAATTTTATCGTAAAGTTAAGATGAATTTAATTGAATTAAAACTTTAGTCCACAGACAAGTTTTATGTCACTAGATTCATATTATTCATGATTTACATTGGTAAAAAATGACTATAGTTTAGGCCTCAAATTTTAATAAGCATATAATCTTTAATTGCAGCTTCTCAACCTGTAAATTTCTCTGATATTCGCTGTGATATTCTCGATCTGAAAGGGAATAATTATAAAATATGGAAGGAAAGAATTTTCCTTCAATTAGGGTGGATGGATATTGATTATGTTATTAGGAAAAACGAACCACCTAAAATTACTCAAACCAGTACTCCAAAGAATATCATGCTTTATGAACAATGGGAACGATCTAATCACCTTAGCATGATGTTCATTAAGACTAAAATCTCTGCTGGTATTCGTGGTTCCGTTGATCAGCATACCAATGTTCAAGACTTGCTAAAGGTCATTGATGATCAATTCGTCACTTCAGATAAGGCTTTAGCAAGCACCCTTATTATGAAGTTCTCTTCTTTGAGACTCACCAGTGTGAAAGGTATACGCGAGCACATTATGCAAATGAGGGACATTGCGGCTCAACTTAAGCATCTCGAGGTTGAGATGTCGGAATCCTTCCTGGTGCACTATATCCTTAACACTCTCCCACATCAGTATGGGCCATTCAAAATCTCGTACAATACACATAAAGATAAATGGTCAATCAATGAACTAATGACCATGTGTGTTCAAGAGGAAGGGAGGCTTGTTATGGAATTTGGTGAAAGTGCAATGTTGGCTACAACGTACCAGAAAGGAAAATCTCAATACAAGCATAAAGGGAAAGGGATAATTCCACCTCAAGCTGATATTAAGAAAGAATCCAAGTGTTTCTTTTGTAAAAAGAAGGGACACATGAAGAAGGATTGTATCAAATTTCAAAAATGGCTTGAGAATAAAGGTAATCCAACCTCGTTTGTTTGTTTTGAATCTAATATGATTAATGTTAATATTAACACCTGGTGGATTGATTCTGGATCTACAATCCATATTGCAAACTCCTTACAGGGTATGCAAAATCTAAGGAAGCTAATGGGAAGTGAGCAATACATCTTATCCGGTAACAAGATGGGCTCACATGTGGAGGCTGTAGGGACATGCAGTTTGATTTTAAGTAGTGGTTTTATTTTAAAATTAGAAAAGACCTTTTATGTTCCAAGTTTCTCTATAAACTTGATTTCAATTTCAAGACTTGTACCTTATGGTTATTCCTTTAACTTTTAGAAACATCTTTCAGTTTATTTAATAAATTTGATTATGTTAGGGATGGTATTTTGTCTGATGGTCTTTACTGCATTAATTTATGAAATAATGCCACTCATAATGCTATGCATGTTCAAGTTGGCACTAAAAGGTGTATTATTGACGATGACTCTTCTACGTTATGACATAGGAGATTATGACATATCTCTATAGAAAGAATTAAAATATTAGTGAAATATGGGGTACTTAATACTTTAGATTTTACTGATTTTGAGACATGTGTGGACTGCATTAAGGGAAAGCAGACTAACAAGTCAAAGAAAGGTGCCAATAGGAGTTCAAATATATTAGAAATCATACATACGGATATATGTTGTCCAGACATGGACATTCAATGTCAGAAATATTTTATCACCTTTATTGATGATTTTTCTCGATATATGTATCTCTATATGCTTCATAATAAGAGCGAAGCATTGGATGCCTTCAAGAGCTTTAAGGTTAAAGTAGAGAAACAATGTGGAAAGCAAATAAAGATCGTGAGATCAGATAGAAGTGGTGAATATTATGGTAGATACACTGAGAATGGACAAGCGCCTGGTCTGTTTTCTAAGTTTCTTCAAGAACATGGGATAGTTGCCCAATACACTGTGTCTGGTTCACCAGACCAGAATGGTGTAGCAGAAAGAAGAAACTGAACACTATTGGACATGGTGCGGAGTATGCTTAGCAACTCCAATCTTCCTAAATCCTTGTGGATTGAAGCTTTAAAGACGATTGTGTATATATTAAATCGAGTTCCAACCAAGGCTGTCTCAAAGACACAATTTGAATTATGGAAAGGTTGGAAACCGAGTTTGCAACATATGCGCGTTTGGGGATGCCCGTCTGAAGTGAGAATTTATAATCCATAAGAGAAAAAGCTGGACCTAAGGACCATTAGTGGGTATTTCATTGGATATGCCAAACGGTCTAAAGGTTATAGATTTTACTGTCCATCTCACAACACTAGGTTTGTGGAATCAAGAAATGCAAAATTTCTTGAGAATTACTTGATTAGTGGGAGCGATCGATCCCAGGGCATTAGTTCTGAGAAGATCATTCAGATGCTCAATATGCCACTTCAAGTAATGGACTGATCGTTATTGTTAACAACATGCCTCGAGTACAAACACGTGTTGAAGAATTAGTCTTGGAAGTACCACAAGCTGTTGATCCTGTACAGTAGATGTTGAAGTTCAACAGATGCCTACAATTGTTAAACAACCAATTGAACAACATGATCCTGCTCCTCAGGAGAATATTGATGCAACATTAAGAAGATCTACTAGAGTAAGAAAATCAGCGATTCCTAATGATTATGTTGTGTATCTATAAGAATGTGACTATAATGTTGGAGCCGAAAATGATCCTGAAACGTTTTCACAGACCATGAGTTCTGAGGTTTCGAACTTATGGTACAATGCCATGAAAGAAGAGATGGATTCTATGGCGTCTAACCGAGTCTGGGATCTCGTCAAGTTGCCTGATGGTGTGAAAGCCATTGGATGCAAATGGGTTTTCAAAACAAAGAAAGACTCATAAGGCAACATTGAGAGACATAAGGCAAGACTCGTTGCCAAAGGATTCACTCAAAGGGAAGGAATCGACTACACAGAGACATTTTCTCCTGTATCTAAGAAAGATTCACTTTGTGTGGTCATGGCATTGGTTGCCCATTTTGATTTGGATTTGCAACAAATGGATGTGAAAACGGCTTTCTTTAATGGTAACCTAGAGGAAGAGGTTTATATGAAATAACCTGAAGGATTCTTCTCTAGTGATGGTGAGCATTTGGTTTTAAGCTTAATAAATCCATATATGGATTAAAGCAAGTTTCCCGTCAATGGTATTTGAAATTCCATAATGTCATCACTTCATTTGGTTTTGAAGAGAACGTCATGGATCAATGTATATACCAGAAGGTTAGTGGGAGTAAGATTTGTTTCTTGGTGCTATATGTGGATGATATTTTGCTTGCAGCCAATAATAGGGGTTTGCTACATGAGGTAAAACAATTCCTCTCTAAAATTTTTGATATGAAGGATATGGGTGAGACATCTTATGTCATTGGCATTAAGATCCATAGAGATAGACTTTGAGGTGTCTTGGGTTTGTCTCAGGAAACCTATATCAATAAATTTTTAGAGAGATTTCGGATGAAAGATTGTTCACCAAGTGTTGCTCCCATTGTGAAGGGTGATAAGTTCAATTTGGACCAATGCCCAAAGAATGATTTTGAAAGAGAACAAATGAAAACCATTCCATATGCTTCAGTTGTTGGAAGCCTGATGTATGCTCAAGTCTGCACCAGACCTGACATTGTATTTATTGTTGGGATGCTAGAGAGATATCAGAGTAATCCAAGTGTTGACCATTGGAAAGCTGCAAAGAAAGTGATGAGGTACCTACAAGGAACCAAGGATTATATGCTCATGTATAGACGAACCGATGAACTGGAAGTAATTGGCTACTCCAATGCGGACTTTGCTGGCTGTATTGATTCACGAAAATCAACATCTGGTTACATTTTCATGCTTACCGGTGGAGCTGTGTCTTGGAGGAGTGCGAAACAGTCCTTGACTGCTACTTCCACTATGAAGGTCGAGTTTGTATCATGTTTTGAGGCCACATCGCATGGTATATGGTTAAAGAGTTTCATTTCTGGGCTTAGAGTAGTTGACTCTATTTCTAGGCCATTAAGATTATACTGTGACAACTCAGCTGCTGTATTTATGGCTAAGAATAACAAAAGTGGTAGTCGTAGTAAGCACATCGACATTAAGTACTTGGTCATAAGAGAACGTGTTAAGGAAAAGAAAGTGGTCATTGAGCACGTAAGCACTGAGTTGATGATTGCTGATCCTTTGACTAAAGGAATGCCACCAATGAAATTCAAAGATCATGTACAGAAAATGGGAATTGGTTCCACTTTGTAAATATATATATACAATTTATTAATGAAACTCTTATATATTGTGATATTTTTTCATATTCATGTGCACCTTAATTTATTTGAGAAAATATATATTTTATTGGACCAAGAATAAATATAGGATTTATTCATTAAGTTTCGTTACCACATAAAGTATAGTACTTGAGAAACTAAATACATTGTAATACATGGAAGATAATACTCGCTCTTAGAAGATCTATCGCTATGTGATAGGAGTCAAATTATTGCATTTTTGTTATGATTTAAAGGTTGATATTTGTGTGAAAATTGCGTTTTATTTTATTATTTAATCCACAAATGTCATTTCACGGGTATTTCGTGTTTAAAGTGCAATTGCAGGTAAAATCATGATTATGGAGAAGTTTGGGACAAATTTCAATGGCCAAGGATTGAGTGCAAATAAAAAAGAAAACAAAATTTCAAAATTTGGAAGTTCATCACGGCGAGAATATTCCGCCACGGTGAAAACCTTCTTGAGAAAATGTTGAAAATCATGCGAGGCACGGTTTTGGCAAAACAATCTCGTAGGCCAAATAAATCTCGCCGTAGGCCAAGTACATCTCGCCGCCGGCCAAATACATATCGCCGCCAGAGCCAAGTGCATGTATCGCCGCCAGCAGTGCATCTCGCGCCCGACCTTATAATCCACTTGTGGCGGCGAATTTAGCGAAACAAATCGTAAGTTTTCCGAGAAATCTCGCCGCGGCGAGAATAACTCGCCAATGGGCGGGTCGTGCTCGAAAACACATTTTTATCTTTGTTTTGTTTAAAATTGCCACTCCAAAACCCTAGATCTATATATACATTATGATGGAGAAGGAGGACGGCAGAAAGCAGAGTTCAAAGAGCATTTTTGGAGGAGAGAAAGAAATTTTGGAGAAACTTGAAGGATCTTCACCATTGATGCTACCAAGTCTTCATCTTCTAGAGTTTTTCATCTCTTCTCCTTAGTTTTATATTCGCAATTTATTCGGTTTATTATTAATGGATTCAATTGAAATAATGGTTGTTCGTATTTAGTTGTGAACTAATTCATTTTTGCTAAGGCTATGATGTAGTTAGATCAAGAAATCGATTTCTTTTGTTATGGTTATATGAATTCATTGTTTTCAAGTCGAGTATTTATTTCCATGCTTAATGCTTTTAAATTTCGATCAAGATTTAGATGATTTGTTGCATTATATTGAGGCCGAGAGGAGATGTGTAATGAATGCTTCTTGTGATAAATACCGTATGTTGAATGCGAGTTTGACACCTAATGCATGATGTATGTGGTTATTCCGGAAATTCCATAAATCGTAGTAATGTGCTTATTTGTGATTAAATCTTCATAGAAATATAGTCGGTTTTCATAGATAAGTAATTCTAATATAACTTGAGAAAGAGTATTAGATAAGTTTGGGTTTTTCAACCATCACTTTTAGCTTTGATTTTCATATAACATGACTTGAAATCGGATTGAATTGATTTAAGCGAAAATCAAATGCCTTAGCATTTTTAATCATTAGTGAACAACATTTAATTTTTGTTATTAGAGTGTTTAGTTTTATGTTAATTTTCTTTTTAAACAATTTCAACAATTCGGTTTTCAAATAAAATTAGGGTTAGTCAATTTCGGTACTTAGTAACATCATTCCTTATGGGTTCGATATCCAGTACTTTTGTACAACTTTATTACTTGAGCGATTCGTACACTTGCGAAAAATAAGCATCAAGTTTTAAGGCCAGATTCTTAAGGAATGGTTTGTTTTTATTAATATCGATACTACATAATCTTAGTTTTAATTTGAAGTTAATTTCCTTTATCTTTCTTTCATTTTTAATTTTGTTTATTTCTTTGTTTTATTTTATAAATATAAAAAAAAAGTAACTTTGTGTTGTTTTTGTGTTAGTTGATTTTAAGTTGCGGGATTTTTTGTATGAGACGTCTGAAAGCCTTAACCTTCTTCCATTTGATCAGGAGATTGATAGAACATATAGGCGTCTAAGAGAGAGAAGACGTTCAACCTCGACTTCCTATTAGACAATCAACCATGGATCCACCATTTGTTGAGGGAGGTGGAAATCGTAGAGCTTTGAAGGATTATCTTTGCGCCTAATGTTCTTTGGAACTATTTCGGTATAAGGAGGCCAACTATTCAAACTGAATAACTTTGAGATAAAACCATCCTTTATCCAAATGGTTCAATCAAATCGGTTGGGGGAATGTCGAAGGATGATCCAAATGCACATATTGCTTACTTTCTCGGAGGTGTGTGATCTTTATAAGATAAATAGTGTGTCCGAAGATCTTTGTAAGATTGAGGTTTTTCCTTTTTCACTTCGGGATAAAGCGAGTGGCTAAACTCATTACCTTGAGGATCAATTACAACATGGAATGAATTGGTTTAGAAATTCTTATCCAAGTTCTTTCCTCCTACTAAGACAAAATTAAGGAATGAAATCACATCCTTTACCTGATATGACCAAGAATCATTGTATGAAGCTTGGGAAAGATTCAAAGAAATGTTGAGGAAGTGCCTACATCATGGTATACCAATTTGGCTACAAGTCTCTACATTTTATAATGGGTTGGTTTCAAACTATCGTGCAATGATTGATCTTTCTTGTTGGAGGATCTTTGATGGGAAAAACACTCGGAGGATGCTTTCATGAGTTGTTAGAGGTTATGGCGAGAAAACAACAATCGGTGGCATTGAAGCGGGTAATTGCAAAAGACCAATGATAGTGCGTATGAAATTGATTCGGTGAATGCTTTGTCGGCTCAAGTTGTTGTTCTTTCAAGAAAGATGGATTCTTTGTCCTCCAAATTTGAATCCAAACCAATGCGCAATGTGATTTATGTGGTGGAAATCATGCTAGCATCGAGTGCCAAGTTGGAAATCCATTTGCTTCACCAAATGCTGAGCAAGCAAATTATGTTTCAAATTTCCAAAAACCTCGAACATAACCCATTACTCGAACACCTACAATCCAGGTTGGAGAAATCATCCAAATTTGTCATGGGGAAATAACCAGGGGATTCAAGCGAGTCATCATCTTCCTACCCAACATGAGAAAAAACAAACAAATTTGGAAGAAATTTTGGGAAAGTTCATTGAGGAGACAAGAGCAAATTTCGGAAATCAAGAGGCAATCAACGGGGACATCCAAAGAAACCAGGGGGCTGACTTTCATGATTTTAGAAAGGTCTCGAGGATCACTGCCTAGTGACACTGATAAATCCTGAGGCATGCAAAGGCTATCACGTTGAGAAGTGGAAAAGAACTTGAGAATAAGAAGAAATCGGAGAAAAAGATGGAAGAATCTAAAGAAAAGCCATCAAGATCCCAAGATACTCAACCTTCACGTATGCGAAAATATGAGCCTCACTATCGTATCCTCGAA
Source organism: Hippophae gyantsensis (assembly GCA_030763125.1). Lineage (NCBI taxonomy): Eukaryota > Viridiplantae > Streptophyta > Magnoliopsida > Rosales > Elaeagnaceae > Hippophae > Hippophae gyantsensis. Next base: position 29,982,435 of record CM061036.1, read on the forward strand.
AGATTGAATAAGAAAAAGCTTGATAATCAATTTGATAAATTTACGGATATTTTAAGAAATTGCATATTAACATTCCTTTTGCGAAATGTTGGAACAAATGCCCAAATATGCAAAATTCATGAAGGAAATCCTATCAAAGAAGAGGAGAGGCTAGGAGATAATGTGTAACCATGCTAAATGAGGAATGCGGTGCAGTTCTTCAAAGAAAACGCCACGAAATTAAAAGACCCGGGAGTTTTACTATACCTTGTACTAGGAAGTTGCAATTTTGATAAAGTCCTATGTGATTTAGGAGCAAACATTAATTTGATGCCACTACATTTTCGGAAACTAGGCACAGGAGAAGTGAAGCTGACTTCAATATCTTTACAATTAAGCGGATCGATCGGTGAAATATCCTCACAGGGGTAATTGAGGATGTTTTAATTAAAGTCGACAAGTTTATTTTCCCTGTAGATTTCGTGGTGCTTGACATGGAGGAAGATAGAGATAACAAGTTGATATTGGGAGGCGGGTTCCTTGCAAGCGGAAGAACATTGATTGATGTTCGGCAAGGAAAGCTCATTCTGGTGCTGAGATGAACAAGTAACTTTTGATGTTTTTGAAGAAATAAAATCTCCAAGTGATGTACATTCTTGTTTTCAAATTAACACTCTTGACGGGTTAATCTAGGAAACTTATGAGGAGATAAATCCATTGCTACCACTAGAAGTGGCCTTGTGAAATGCCTTGAACAATTGAGGAGGAAGATGAGGGGCGAGACAATGTTCGGATTCTTGGCAAGACCTAATGAATATTTATGCGGTGATGGAACATTTAAGGAGTTGGGAACAAATGAAACTCCAACCTCGGTGGTAAAGAATGGAGCCAACAAGATTGAGCTAAACCCAATGCCATCCCACGTCTAAAAAAAAAAAAAAATTTCTTACGTTCACCGGCGGGCGAGTTTCACCGCGGTGGAAAGGAGATCTCTCTTCCCTTTCTTACATTGAGGACAATGTAAGGTTTTAGTTGAAGTGCGATAAGCGGTAAATCTTTTCTCCCCTTCATTTTTAGTAGTTTTGTTTGTGTGTTTAGTTGTGTTTAATTTTGATTTTCCATTTATTTTTCTGCATTTTGATTTAATTTTTTTTTATTTTATTTCTTTATTGTCTTATTTTATTATTATTATTATTATTATTATTATTATTATTATTATTATTATTTTATTTGCATTTTACTTGTTTTAATTTGCACGTTGATGATAATAATGTGATTGTGATAACAAGTAGCTGTTAGAAGACATTAAATTTTGCTTTGGTTTAAAGAGAATTTCAAATGTTGATTTTTACCTAGTTGGCGACTCTTTTGGTATGTGGTATGATTTGGTTGATTAGTCTAAATGCTTCGAGAAGTCTTATGTGTGAATTTTGCATGGAAATTTTTGTGATCTCAACAAACTCTAGAACTCATTTGAAAACCTCTTGAGGCGAAATAATTTGGAATTACTTGTTTAGGATATGATGTAGGCCATTTTTGGATCGATTGTGCCATTTTTTAGCCTACCTTATTATCTTTATATCACTAGTAACCTCTTTGAGCCATTTAAATATATTGTTAGCCTTAATTTTCTTTCTTTTTTGCCTTATATAACCTACATACATTGAGCCAAAAATATACATATATAATTCCTACCTTATTTGTTAAGAGCACTTAATTTTGAACACAAACTTTTCAAGAGGAATTGGAGAAATCTTCCACATATATTGGAAGAAATTGGTTGGGGGTTATCTCTTTTCAAGAGCAATTAGAGTAAGGATGATGAAAAAAAATCATATATATTGGAATAAAGTAGTTGCCTTTTCAAAGAGCAATTGAGTAAAAAAAAAAAAAAGAAAAAAAAAAGAGAAAAGAAAAAAGAAAAAAAAGAAGAAGAAGAAAGCCTTCACATTCTAGTAAATAAAAGAGTGTTAGTGATGGATGTACTAAGGTGAAAGATTGAGGAAGAACTTTGTTTATCTGTGGAAAAATGGGTTATGATCGGAAGAAACAATTTGGGTTAAATGGTGTTATTCTTTTACTTAATTGGTTGTGTTTAATCTAATAAGTGCCCTTATTTGTATTTTGACACTTCCCGTTCTTTCTTAACCAAATACCTAAGCCTAACATTACAAGCCTCGTAAAGTCCTATTGATCCAAAGTGGTGTATTTTTCTTCATTAGTGGAGAGAGGTTTGAAAAGTGAGCCTATGGAGTTTGAGATTTCACCTTTTTGTTTGTGGATGTTGTGCATAATATTATCTGGGCATTATGGCTAATGGTTTGTGGTTTGATGGATGTTTGAGAGTCAATAACAAAAGTGAAATTGGCATTTGAGATTTCTTAAAGCTTAGGTGACATTTAATTATTCTATATGTTGGGTGTTATTTACAATTTTTGAGACATTTGTGCAAGTTATTTGTTATGTGATTTTATTGTTTAAGTTAGGATAGTTATAGGTAAGATGTTTGTGGGTATCATCTTTGAAGCCCTCACGAGACTACAACTCGTCCTAATAGGCCCCTAGGGGTTTAAAGGCTTATTGCATACGCTTAATGTAATGTCGTAAATAGAATAAATTTCCTTTGAATTTTTCTTTTAATGTCTCCTTTGAAATTATTCATAGATCGCTTTTCTTGCTAGAGACTAGCAAGAAAATTCGGATTGAGAGTTGTTGATAGGAGTCAAATTATTGCATTTTTGTTATGATTTAAAGGTTGATATTTGTGTGAAAATTGCGTTTTATTTTATTATTTAATCCCTGAAATGTCATTTCACGGGTATTTCGTGTTTAAAGTGCAATTGCGGTAAAATCATGATTATGGAGAAGTTTGGGACAAATTTCAATGGCCGGGATTGAGTGCAAATAAAAAAGAAAACAAAATTTCAAAATTTGAAGTTCATGTGACGAAATATTCCATTGGCCGGAAAAACCTTACGGAGAAAATGTTGAAAATCATGCGAGGGAGCACTGGATTTTGGCAAAACAATCTCGCCGCGGCCAAATAAATTCTCATTGCCGGCCAAGTACATCTTGCTTGACCAAATACATATCGCCGTCGACCAAGTGCATCTCGCCGCATGGCCCTGACAATCAATCGCCGGCGAATGATTTAGCGGAAAGAAATCGTAAGTTTTCCAGAAAATCTCGCCTTGTGAGAATACTTTCACTTGTAGGCGAATTCGTTAGAAAACACATTTTATCTTTGTTTTGTTCCAAAATTGCCTCCAAAACCCTAGATCTATATATATACATTATGATGGAGAAGGAGGGGACGGCTGAGAGTTCAAAGGCATTTTTGGAGGAGAGAAAGAAATTTTGGAGAAACTTGAAGGATCTTCACCATTGATGCTACCAAGTCTTCATCTTCAGAGTTTTTCATCTCTTCTCCTTAGTTTTTATATTCGCAATTTATTCGGTTTTATTATTAATGGATTCAATTGAAATAATGGTTGTTAGTATTTCGTTGTGAACTAATTCGTTTTTTGCTAAGGCTATGATGTAGTTAGATCGAGAAATCGATTTCTTTGTTATGGTTATATGAATTCATTGTTTTCAAGTCGAGTATTTATTTCCATGCTTAATGCTTTTAAATTTAAGTCAAGATTTAGATGATTTGTTGCATTATATTGAGACCGAGAGGAGATGTGTAATGAATGCTTCTTGTGATAAATACCGTATGTTGAATGCGAGTTTGACACCTAATGCATGATGTATGTGGTTATTCCAGAAATTCCATAAATCGTAATGTTCTTATTTGTGATTAAATCTTCATAGAAATATAGTCGGTTTTCATAGATAAGTAATTCTAATATAACTTGAGAAAGAGTATTAGATAAGTTTGGGTTTTTCAACCATCACTTTTAGCTTTGATTTTCATATAACATGACTTGAAATCGGATTGAATTGATTTAACGAAATCAAATGCCTTAGCATTTTTAATCATTAGTGAACAACATTTAATTTTGTTATTTGTGTTTAGTTTTATGTTAATTTTCTTTTTAAACAATTTCAACAATTCAGTTTTCAAATAAAATTAGGGTTAGTCAATTTCGGTACTTAGTAACGTCATTCCTTGTGGGTTCGATATCCGTACTTTTGTACACTTTATTACTTGAACGATTCGTACACTTGCAAAAATAAGCATCACTATGATTCATGTGTTTTGTTACTCAAGAGAATTTCGCTTAAGGTTTGCACCAAGTGGGAGAATGTAAATCAAAGTAGTGCAACATTAAGTGAACCGTGGTGACGGTTCGGTTTCGTCGGAACCGTACGTCGATTTTGAAACTGAACGAGGTTCTTGATGGAAGAACCTTAATAAAGTATCGGATCCTCTCACTATTAACTGCAACAATTCAGATACACCATCAAACGCAGTAAATAAGTGTGAGAAACCAATGAAAGCATCAAATCGATAATCCATTGGAATTTCCATGTAAGTGCTGAAATTTGATCAATGACAGAAGGTATGTTTCAATCTAATTTTGTTTCCGCTGTATTTAAATTATGAGTTCATATAGTTTTATGAACGTTTTTGGATTAAATTGAGAATCTAACATGAGTATCTTGTTGGGTTGAAGAGGATGTAAACTTTTATCAAACAGTAAATTCTGATGTTGCACAGCTTTTCAGTAAATTCTGAGCTTGCTAATGCTTCTAAGGCTTAGCGTCCTGCTATAGTCCTGCTTAAGAGGGAGCCTGAAAAGTTGAGTTATTTTGGTAGGTTTTTATATCATTGTCGTTTTCATTAGATATTCTAAATTGAGATTTTTGCAACAAAAAATGAGGGGCATTTTTCTGCTTTTATATCTTTTCTTTTATGTCAGAATAGGATTAGAATTTGATGAGAAAATTAGCAACAAAAATGCAGAGCATCATTTTGTAATCAGATTAACAAGGATGTTTGTTCTTGAACTCATGCACCAGATCTAGTATCCAACACTACCCGTCGACCAAGCTACTACTTCTTTGAGTACAAAAAGCAAATCAGAAACATAATGAAAATTGAACTAAGAACAAACACCCGCTCTTGAAACAATTCAAAGCCATATTGATTAATAGCCTTGAATCAGATTCTGGTGGTATAAGTGACATCCAGGAACTAGTTTTGAATCATCTTCAACGATCTATATCTATGAACCATAATCTCATCCCAAAATGTAACTCTTAAATAAGGGATCTATATAATCCAAGCTCCATTTAATCGACCATAATAAGATCAGTTTGTTAGATTTGAACTTAACTTTATCTTAAAATTAAAGTTATAAGTTGAAAATTTGATTAAGCCGAGAAGAATCCTGATCGACACTGGTCCAAATTTACGACATAGAATGTACCGTCAGAGAAATTGACCAGACCATTAATAACCCTAATTTTTATCCAAATTTATATGTGTAGTGAGAAAAATGATCCTGATCGATGTGAGACTAAACACAGATAATTCAAAGTTTACAGTATACCACAAAGTCACTAACCAGACAAGAAGATTAAGCAGAATAACTGCAGTTTCAGAAACAGGTAATTATATCATGCAGAAACAGGTAATTATATCATGCAGAAACAGGTAATTATGTCATGCGTGTATAGTTATACAGTATTATGAATTATGATTTTTTTTTCTTGGGTAAAATAATATTCATGATCTGAAATTTCTATATTCAGCTGTTTCTATTTGCTACTTCGAATGATACAGAAAACGTTCTACCAATTTTTCAAGAGGCAGCAAAATCTTTCAAGGGGAAGATATCGTTCATGGTATAAAAAAAGCTCTTAAGTTTTTCTTTCATGCTTGATTGATCGAGTTGGTTTTAAGTTTTTGTTCAAATGTACATCATGTACAACCACCATGATCACTCATATTTAAGATTGATATTTAGAAGCTATATCATTGAATCTGCAAAATATACCTTTAAAGAAAACAGGCCTTCTCGGTTGCTAGTTCAGAAGAATTCTTAAAAAAAAAAAATACTTTGAAGAAATCAATTAGATTATTTTAGACAATTATTTGTCCTTAGTTCTCTGGTACAGCCTTTTTTCATTTTTTTTAAATGCATTTGAAAAATTATATGCATCATATAAAAGGGATTAAAAACAAAATATCATTTGTGACGAAATTATGCTAATTCTATTAAAACTAAAAAATAAAAGAGGTGAATATAAAATACCATATCAATAAATCAATTATGAATCAAGATTGAGTAGAACGAAACAGGTGCATTAAATAATCATATACTCAGTTAACGTCACATCATTGTCATGCAACAACCTATCATAAATTAAAGCTCTTAAAAGATGAAAATATATAAATTAAAAAAAAAAAGGACAAAAGCTTCTAAAACATAAGTAGGGATTAGATTAATAACATCACTAAATTGATTAGTTACCTTATTTCCTACTAAGTAGCTTCTAAAACCAAAGCTTTCAATTCTGAAACCATATTGGTTATGTACTTGTCATGTAGTTCATAATTATTCAGGTAGTCAGACCATTTCTTGTGATTTTCTCTAATAGACTTTCCTGGCTCTTTATCAACATCAACCATAACTGTTCTCACAGCTTCACAAACATCTTCTTTCCCAAAATACCCATCTTCATCTCTTCTATTTACCTCAATCCCAGCCTTCAAATCACCACTAACAAGCTTAGCATTCAATAACTGATCAGTCAAAAGAGGCAACATAACAACTTGACATTCATTCATAATAGCTTCTTGAACTGAACTAAACCCAACATGACAAACATAACAACCAACATTATCATGAGCTAAAATTTGCTGTTGTTGAACCCAACCTGAGTAAATATATCCCCTGTTTTGAACTCTTCCTATAAACCCATTTGGTAGAACATGTTCAAGCTCAGCTTTTGGGTCAGATTTCATTGGAAAATTCAAAACTAAGATAAAGGGTAAACCGGTAAGTTCCAACCCTAGTGCTAGTTCTATTATCTGTTCTTTGTTAAGACATGTATGGCTTCCAAAAGAACAAAAAACTACCGACTTTGTTGAGAATTGAGACAACCATGTGTCCAACTCTTTGTCAAGATTCTCAGAACAAGGCTTAGGAGGTTCAGGGACAAGAGGACCGGTTAAAATAATAGGTTTCTTGAACTGGATTTTGAGATAATCAATGTAAGGACCTTCCATTTCTTCACAACTCTTTAAAATAATGGCAGAGGAACCATTTATACTTGTATGAAAACGTTCAAACGAGGTCAAAGGTCCCATAAAAAGGACCATAAAGTCTTTAGCAGCAAAAGTGTTCATATTTTTAGCAGAAGAATTTTCGGGAAAATCTGGTGGGCATTTCATGAGGTCACTAACAGTTGGTTTTTTTCCATTTTGATTATCAACACCAGAAAGCCTAGAAGGAACATAAAGATAAGCATTGGAAATAGCAGAACAAACAGAGAAGAAAACAGTTTTGATTCCAAGTTGAGAAGCTATTTGTGGAATCCATTGTTGAAAATGCTCAAAAATAACAAGATTGGGTTTGAGTTGTGATAAGATAGATTTGACCTCAGATTGCATAAGGTCTGAAGCTTCAAGGAGCTTAACAAAATGAGTAATGGGTAGATCAGAAGTTCCAGAAACATTAGGATTAAGACCTTCAATTGATGATGGAATTTGAAGAGGAATGATTTGGGTGTTTGAAGAAGGAGTTATAATAGATTTGATTTTTGGAATACAACCTGGGATTGAAAAGAAAGATACTTTAATCCCATAAGAAGTGAATTTGTTTGAGAGTTGAACAAATGGACTTACATGACCAAATGCGAAATGAGGGAACATAACTATGTGAAGCTGTTCATCACTTTTGGTAGAATCCATATTTGTTATAAAAGATAATTATAACTCTTGTCCTTGAAATGGTGGTTGTTATCTTGGGGACGTATTTATAAATATTGTTAGGGGTTTGATTGTCACAGCGTACCTACCAGGACAAAAATAGCACACACCGTTACATTTTATATAAATGGATTATATTTATTAATAATTTTATGATATATTTATTAATAATTCTATTATATATTTATTAATAATTCTATTATATATTATTTATATTAAATAAATTTTTCGATAAATTTTTCGAACCATTTATTCCATTCGGAAAGTTTGTGTTTACCGATTACTATGTGAATCTGTTCATCACTTTAAGTATAATTGATAGGTGATAAATGAAGATATATTTGATATATTTGTAAGAAATAAATATTATTAATTTTTATACTTATCATAAAAATAATATTTAAATTTTATAATAATTTAATCTTTTATTATTAAAAACTAAATATAAGGAAAAATTAAATTTTTATTTTTTATTTTTTTGACTTTTTAAATTAAATTAGATAAATATTTTTTTTTCACTTCAATAAATTTTAACTAAAATAATCGGAATAAAAATTAAAAATATAAAAAATAAATTATTTTTTATATTTTTTATATTTTTATAATTTTTAATAATAAAATTATATTGTTAAAAAATAATATTACGAAAGTGTACCTACTACCCCAACATTAATGATACTTTAGGAATTGAAAATAATTTATTTATTTTATTTTATTTTAATATTACGATAATTTTTCAAAATGAGTGATATTGTGAAGTGTACCAACCACCCCGACAAAAATGATACTTCGGGAATTCAAGTTTATCTATTTATTTTCATTTTAATATTATGATATATATTGATAGGAGTGACCGAGTGAGATTGGAAAAGATACCTACCACTTCGACATAAATGATATTAGAATTAAAAAAAAATTATTTATTTTATTTAAATTAATATAGTGCTTAATAAAAATTAAAAATATTACAAACAATACTAATTCTAAAAGAAAGATATAATTCATTATTTTAAAATAATTTTTTCCTTATCATAAAATACATTTATTTTAATAAAATATTTACATTTATACATAACTAAGATGCAAAATAAAATAAAATAATAAAAACTCTAAATAAATTTATTATTTTATTGAAAAAAAAATTGTAATCCATAATACAACCAACCCTACAAAAATGTTATAAGCTTCTTATCAATTTAATATAATTCAATTTCATGTAATTTAATTGTGTTTATAATATTCTATACTACCTACCAAATTTGTAGTAAAGCTTCTCAAATTAAGTTTTGTATGTTTCCTCTCTCAATAGCAGCCAAGGACTTAACTTTCGGGTTGTCTTGGACGGTTAGTTTTGAAGTGTGAAATTAAATATATGTAATTTATGTTTAAAAGTTAAATCGATAAAAATTAATAATTAACAATTAAAAAATACGTTTTAAATAAAAAATATACTAAATTATAAATAATATTTATTTATTCGTCTTTAAATCTTCAACTTTAAACACTAAAATATATATATCTTAAACATATTAAATTTAGAGTAATTTTAATATTTTTAATATATATATTTTTATTTCTTAAATTTTGTATTTTAATTAAAAATATATTAATTTTATTGTTAAATATAAATATTTATTATATTAAATATTTTATTCCTAATTTTGCGTATTTATCCTTAAATATTACAAGTGTTAGAAGCCCATCAATTTGGGGCCAAAGTATTCAATAATTTTGAACGTAATGTTTTACTTTAACATTATTTTTATACTTTTATAAAAAATTATTCATTACACTATAAGCCTAATGTGTCTTGAATATCAATAATTGCTTGGATATAAATAAATAAAAAATAATATAAATAATTGCAATTCTATTTTGCCTAATTGCCTCGTTACTAATCTAGCAATCTTAGATTTTTGGGATCGCCCAAAATAACTCTTTTTTTATTTTTGTTAATTATATTTTATGTCCTTAATGTGATGATTTATAAAAGAAATTAAAATATTTATTTTATTATAATTATATTTAAAATATATAAATAATAATAAAAATATGTTCAATAATATATATTTTAAAATTATAATTATATCTATAATTTATAAATAATAATATAATTATATCTATAATTTATAAATAATAATATAATTATATCTAAAATTTAATATATTTTTATTATTATCTATGTATTATATATATAACTGTAAAAAAGTAAATTTTTTAAAATTTTTATAAATTAGTCATACATATAAATATGAAATATAATTATTATTTTTTCTTCATAAATAGAGTTATACGATTGAAAAATATTTGCCTTAAAATTCTCACAATCTTTACTTGATTCTTATGTTAACTTTATCTCACCTTTATGATTATTTTACAATTTCAACGATGTTATATAACGGTACTACATATAATTATTTCATATAATTGAGCTGAGAAAGACAGAGAGGAGAAGTGGGCGATTTATTAATATGGAAAAAAAATATTTGAAAATTATAATTATATAAATAGTAAATTTATGTCAAACTCAATTTTTATGTATTTATTATTAAAAAACACTTAAATCATATTTTATAATTAATACCTTTAAATTAAATTAAAATTATTTAAAGTTATATTTAATATTATTTTTATTATTATAAATTATATAAATATTATTCTAAATTTTTTTAAAAAGTATTCAAATACTCGAAATATTTTGTAATATTTTATTACAATGATATCATTACAACACAATTTATTATTGTGAAAAAGACTTATGACAATGGTGTATAAAATATGTCTGTTTTATTTATAGTTACACTTTAAATTTATAGCAATAATTATTATTGAACCATCTACATAATTATAGCAAAATGACGTTATGATAATCAAGAACAAAAATATGGAGGATATTATCCACAAATCTACATCTTGAATGATATCGATTAACATTTATTAAAAAAAAAAAACCTATGTTATGGCAGAACTAAACACATCAATTTGGGACCATATTATTCAATAATTTTTCCAAAATAGTAAATATTTATATAATAGAGCCTTTTTTTCTTTAATAAAATTTTTTAAATTAGTAAAAATTTATAATAAAGGTTATAATTTCACACTCATAAATGTTAAAATACTTAAAAATTGCATAAATTATATATTATATTGATATAAATTAACTTGCGATAATATGAAAACTTAGGAACAATATATTATTTATAATAAAATAGATTTTACCATCGATTTATCCCATTCGGAAAGTTTGTTTATTCACCGATAACTATGTGAAGCTGTTTATCACAGGTGGTAAACGAAGATATTTTATTATAGAATTAATATATTTGTAAGAGATAAATATTATTAATTTTTATATTTATTTTTTATAATATTTATATTTTTTGTAATTAAAAAATAACAGTATAAAAATAAAATAATTTTTTTTCAATTATATTAGATAAAATTTATTTTAATTTAAATTAAAATAAATTTTAGTTAAAAGAATCGAAAGAAACATTAAGTCAAAATAAAAAATATAAAAAATTATCATTTATTTTTATATAATCAATTTTTTTATAATAATAAAAGTAAATTATTAAAAAAATAAGTGATATTACGAAAGTGTACCTACTGCAACGACATTAATGATACTTCAGGAATTCAAGATAATTTATTTATTTCATTTTAATATTATGACAATTTTTCAAAATGAGGGGTATTGTGAAAGTGTACGTACCACACCGACAAAAATGACACTTCGGGAATTCTTTTCAATATTATGAGACTGTGAAGAGTACCTACCACTCCGACAGAAATGATATTATTAGTCTACCTTTCTGGGAATTTAAGTTTATTTATTTAAATCAATGTAGTGCATAATAAAATTTAAAAATATTTGTATTTATATACAAGTAAGATGCAAAATAAAAAATAATAATAAAACCACTAAATAAATTTATTATTTTATTGAAAACAAATTGTAAAGTCCATAATACAACCAACTCGTGTACAAAACTGGTATAAGATTATTATTAATTTTAATATAATTCAATTTGATATAATGTAACTGTGTTTATAACGTTCTATACTACGTATCAAATTTGTGTTACAGCTTCTCAAATTAAGTTTTGTATGTTTCCACTCTTAATAACAGCTAAGTACTTAAATTTTTGGGTTTTTTGTTTAGTTTTAAATTGATATACGTGTTATTTATATCTAAAAATTAAATTAATAAAAATAAATATTCATTAAATAGAAAATATATTTAAAAAAATATTAACTTACAATTAAATCTATTTATTAATAGTTAAATCTTAAATTAATTATATTTATGTTAATTTTAATATTTTAAATATATATATATATATATATATATATATATGTATATTTATTTATTTCTTAAATTTTATATTTTATTTATAAACATATTATTTTTAATAATTTTACTAACCGATATAAATACTCATGAACCTTTTATTCCTAATTTTGTTTATTTATATGTTAATATTACAAATATTATATATTAACCTATTAATTTGGTTCAAATTATTAGATAATTTTGCAAAAAATAAAGTTCGGGGAGAATATTGTAAAACTTTTTTTTCTTTTAATTAACAAAATATTTTACAAAGTTTAGTAAATATCAAAATACTCTTATCATATAATTTAATAAAATAAAAAATTTAACTATTATTGACAACGGTTCATTGAAATTCCGACGATACTTAGTATGTGTGTTTATATATATCTAATTAATTACGAAAGTAACATCCACACCTATTAATTTTGAGAATAGTTATACAAATAAGATAGAAGCATATCATATTATTAAGCTCGAACATTACATAGAATATTGAAAAACATAATGTAATTATTTTTTATGCCCTAATTTAATGATGTTTTATTTTAATAATATTTTTAATACTTTTATAAAAAATTACTCATTACACTATAAACATAATGTGTCTTGAATATCAATAATTGCTTTGATATAAATAAATAAATAATAATATAAATAATTGCAATTCTATTTTGCATAACAGGCTAACGAGTAATCATAAATGTTTAACCAAATTCTATTTTGCCTAACTGCCTCGTCACCAATCGAGTAAATCTTAGATTTTTGGGATTGCGCAAAATAACTTTTTTTTTATTAATTATGTTTTATTTAAAAGATAATTTATAAAAATAACGATAAAAATATGTTAAATAATATATATTTTAATTATAATTATGTTTTATATATTTTTATTATTACTAATATATTATATATGAATATAATTATAATAAAAAAATATTTTAAATATTTTATAAATTATTTATATATTATAAATATAAAAGGTAATTAATTTTTTTTTCACACGAGTAGAGTTATATGATTCGAAAATATTTAGCCGTAAAAATCTCACAATATTTAACTTTCTTTATTACCTAACTTTAATTCATGATTATTTTTAGTTCACGTAACAATATTCCATATGATTATTTCATGTAATTCTGCTCATAGAGACAGAGGAGAAGTGGGTGAGTTATTAATATAGAATCAAAAAGTTAGCATATTTGAAAATTATAATTATAAAAATAATAAATTTATGTTAAAATTATTACGTATATTTTTATTATTAAAAAATTTAATTCATATCATATACTTAATTCATTTAAATTAATTTATAATTATTTAAATTTTATTTAATATGGTATTATTATTATTATAAATTATATAAATATTATTTTAAAATTTAATAAAAAGTATTAAATTTTCCAAATATATTTATCACGTTGTTTTAGAAGGACATCATCCCAACTGGATTGATTATTGCGATAAAGACACGTGACAATGATGTATAAAATATTTCTGTTTTATTTATAATTACACTTTTAACTCTGTAGCAATAATTATGGCGTTACCATCAACATAATTACAGCACGACGGATTTAAATTTGTAGCATTAGTTATTGTGGTACCATCACCATAATTACAGCATAATTACAGCATTACAATGCTATGAGAAAATATCTCTATCAATAATTTCACTATTTTATATTAATATAAAAAATTTTAAAAATATCTCTAAAATTTTAATATATTTAAAAAAATTAAAAATAACAAAAAAATAATAATAATAACATTTAATATCAAAAATACCTATAAGATATCAAAAAATATAAAATATTTTTAAAATAGAAGAAGAAAAATAAGCATAATACATCTCAAGATATTTTTAACAAAAAATGGTAATAAGTAAAAAAAAATCGAAAAAATTTAAAAATACAAAGTTAAATATTAAAGAATGAGATGGATTTAAAGATCCATCATTTTTATTAAAAAAATTATTCCCTAAAAAAACATAATTTATTATAGTATAAGTAATAAATAAATGAATATTAAGATTACATATATAAAAGAAATGTATAATATATCATTAATTAATAAAGAAATTATATTAAACAAGTTATCAAAAATTCTTCATAAAGATAAAGAAAAAAAACTAGATACATCTATTAGGAATTCAAATATTAATAAAAATTTATTCATCCATTTTCAATACATTATCTAGTAGCATATTCTTTAACAAATAGTCATAATAGTTCAATATATGGACAAAATAAATTTATAAAAATAGACAAATTTTTAAGGAACTTGGACAAAAAATAAAATCAAAAATACTAACAGACTTTAAAATATTAGAAAAATAGAAATTAGATATTAAAAAAACTCTTAATAACTAGAAGAAAAAATAATGTTATTAAAACTAATATCATACCAAGGTTTATTTTTACAGACCATGAAGTAGAAACTTCTAACCAAGAAGGAGTTAAAAAACTAGAAAATAAATTTAAAATAATGAAGGCATTAGTTCATGATTGTATATTAAGGAAAAATAATGTTTAGAGATAAAATAAAAAATATGCATTTAGAAGTAAATGGAAACCTAATAGGTGTAGTAAAAAATCAAGTAACATTATTTGAAACTGTACAATTATTAACAGGGGAAATAGATTTAGTCCAAGAATCAAATACAAAATATTTATAGAAAATAATATATATACAAAAAGAATTACTAAAGGAAATAAAGAAATGTGGTTATAATAAACTACAACAAGATATGCATAAGAAATTTTCAGAATTAAGAAAAAATGTATACAACATACATAGGAATAATGAAATAATAGGTTATAAATATGATCCCTTAGAAGGATTAAAAGAAGAACCATTTAGGAGATCAGATTCCCTAATTCCTAAAAATGAGAAAAGGAAAAATAAAGAACAATCTAAGAACATAGAGATAATTCTAATTTAATGGAATATAGAAAATAATTAGAAAGAAAATTCATGGACCCTGAAAATAGAGATATAAAAATATTGATCAGTTTATTGACATTAACCAATGAAGAAATAGAAGAACATTGTAATTAAAAACTTTGTACTAACAAAGAAGAGGATGATATGGCAAAAATTAATAGAATTGATTCTGAACCAGAAAACATGATCTCAAAAGGTTATATGAAACCAATTTCATTACCAGTCCCTTACCAAGAAGGAACATCTGACCCATATAGGGGAGAAAGAAATAAGCAAATAACAGAACAACGTGATACTACAGATAGAAGAAGATAACCACCTAAAATGGAGGAAGGGTTGTATTGGGGAACTAGAGGTAGTATTCCACCAGAGTTCAAACTCCATGATAATTATAATTCTGAACTTCTTAATTTATATTGTATAAGAGATAGAAAGAAAACCTTAGATGAATGAGCTAGTAGAATGAGTGTGCTCATACAAACTTCTCAAACTACCCAAAAAAATCCTTCAACCTGTAAAGTGCTTATAGCACATAAAATGACAAGGAATGTTAAAGTTTAGTTTTCAAACTTAACAGTTCAACAACATTTTTTAATGCAAGGAAATGCTTCCACAGGAAGAGAATACTTGGATACAATAATAAATAAAATATACAAAAATTTATTGAAGAAAATAAAGGAATGATTATCACTGAATCCAGTGAAAATGAAATCAATGAACCTAAATGCATCTAACAAATGTGGAAATTTATAACATGTGGTACATAGATTATTTTATTTGTGAATATGAAATGTACTACTATAAATTATCACCCTCTATGCAAACAACTTATAAAGAAATGTTTTTTCAAAAATTACCTGAAACACTATATAAAACCTTTACAGAAAATTGGGAACAAAGAAATAGAGAAACTATACTAGATACTCTAGGAGGAAGAATAAGAAGCCTTAAAGATTGGATCATTATTAAATGCCAAGAAATAAAAGAATATAAATAGATAAGAGAAAATGATAAAATCTACTATGATACAAGAGATTTTAGAATACTAGAGAAATATGGATGTAGTATCAAATCTTATAAACAAAAATATAAATATACAAAATATAAAAGATTTAAAAAATATAAATTCAGAAAACAAAATTTCAAAAAATATAAAAAGATATTTAATAGAGAAAACTACAAGAAAAGATATTTTAGAAAAAAGAGTTATAAACCTTTTGAAAAAAGGAATTATTGTCATTTAGGAAAGAAAAAATGCAAATGTTAAATCTGTAATGAAGAAGGACATTATGCTAACGAATGTCCAAGCATACTTCAACATAAAAAAAAAATTTCACAAAAAGTAAAAATCTTAGAAGAAGCTTTCAAAATGGAATTAGAACCAATTGAAGAATATGATATAGATGATACTTATAGTATCTATCTATTGGAAGAAACTGAGGAAGAAATAACTGACTTAGAATATGAACACTCAAATTATGAATATTCTTCATCAGAAGATGAATGATTTATATAGTATTACAAATCCAAATAGTACTTACATTAAAGTATGACTAAAATTTAAAAGCTATAACACTTATTATTTACATGCATATATAGATATAGGAGCTAGTATGTGTGTAGCCAGTAGATATGTATTTCCAGAAGACAACTAAAAACAAGCGCTAAAAGATTTAATTATAAGAATTGCTAATAATACTATAATAAAACTTATTAAGATGTTAAAAGATACTGATGTAATGATAGGAGGAGAAAACTTTCACATTCCTATCATATATCAATAGAAACAGGAGTAGATTTGTTAATAGAAAATAATTTCGTAAACTTATATCAACCTTTCACACAACATTAAAACAAAATAAGTCTCACAACCTTAGAAGGAGATACCATCTATGTTTCTAAAATAAGAAAAACTTTAACTGTCTCAAACCCAGCTTTTATGCAACAACATAAAAAATGAAAACATGGTGAGATTGAAGACCAACAAAAACCTTATTTAGAAAATATTTCATTAGATATAGAAGAGAAACAAAACTCTTTTCTTAATGAAATACAAGAAAACAAAGCCACAACAAGCATTAGAAAACTATTAAAAACAGTTAGTTCAGAAAATCTTTTGGATCCAAAAATAAATAAATCTAAAAAAATAGTCAACATAAAATTAAGAGATCCTAACAAGATCATAACAGTAAAACCAATGATTTATACTCCAGAAGACAAGATTGAATTTGGAAAACAAATTCAAGAACTTTTGGATTTAAAAGTCATAATACCAAGTAATTCATCTCACTCTAGTCCAACATTTTTAGTTGAAAAAGAAGCAGAGAAAAAAAGACAAAAAAAGAGAATGGTAATAAACTTTAAAGCACTAAATAAATAAACTATTGACGATGGATACTTCATTTCAAAAAAAGAAGAACTACTATCATTAATAAAAGGAAATAAATACTTCTCGAGTTTTGATTGCAAAAGTGGATTTTGGAAAATAAGAAGTTCCAGAAACAATGGATAGTTATACCATTTGGATTAAAACAAGATCTAGGTATTTTTTGAAAGATATATAGATAACATTTTCAAGAAATTACAAGATATTTGTTGTGTTTACATAGATGATATTTTGGTTTTTAGTAATGAATTAAATAAATATTATCAATATTTTACAAGAATGTAGAAGAAAAGACATTGTACTCTCTGAAAAGAAAGTAGTACTTGCTCAATAAAAGATTAATTACTTAGGGTTGGAAATTAAAGATGAAAAACATGATCTACAACCCCATATACTAAATAATATTCAAGGTTTTCCTAGTGAAATAAAAGATAAAAATCAATTACAAATTTTTTTAGGATGTTTAACATATGCAGAAGCATACATCAAGAAACTTGCAGAAATGAGAAAACCAGTACAAGCAAAATTGAAAAAACGATCATATTTGGAAATGGAAAAAAGAAGATTCTCTATATATGGATAGAGTAAAAGCAAAGGTAAAAAATTTATCAACTTTATACTATCCAGGATCATATGATAAGATGATAATTGAAACAGATACTTCACAAGAATATTGAGGAGCAGTTCTTAAAGTAAGAGTAGATGACAAAGATAAATAACTTTGTAGATATACATCAGGATCTTTCCAAGGTTCAAAATTAAATTATCATAGTAATGAAAAAGAATATTTAACAGTTAAAAAAACTATTAACAAATTTGCAATATATGTCATAAGCTCTAAATTCATTGTTAGTACAGATAATAAGAATTTTGGTTATTTCTTAAGAACTAATATTGCAGGTGATTACAAACAAGGAAGATTAGTTAGATGACAACAGTGGTTCAACCATTATAATTTTGATGTTGAACATCTTCCAAGCCATAAAAATAGTTTAGCTAATGCCCTTATGATAACTGTATTTTATATAGTTATTTTCACCTATTTTATTAATTATAATTGCTACGTTCTCACTATTTTTAGTAATTTTAGTTTAATAAATTAGTATTTACTGTTTTTTATATATTTTAAGAAAATTAAATAAATTGTATCGAAAATGTTCTTAAATTACAAATTTGTTTCCAAAAATATAATTTCAAATAAAAGAGTGATTAATTGCAATTTATAAAAGTTAAAATATAATTAAAATTAAAATTGGGCTTAATTTTAATTATTAAAAGTTTAAAATTTAATTTTAAATTACCAAAAGGGCTACATTGCAATTAACCAAAGTTTAAAATGTAATTTGAAATATATTTGTGGGTCAAAATACAATTAAGAAAATTGAATTTTCTGCGCAGATTAGAAGAACCACGCGCCAACAACAGGCGCCAAACGTGGACCGTCCGATCAAAGAAGAAACGGTTACGATGCGCGTGTCCAGATCACGCCCGACCAAATCGCGTGTGTGCAGATTCTTTCACGCGGCTCGGCGCCCGAGTGGGGCCCACCTGCCGCGTAGGCCGGCGTGCAGGTGGGACCCACATTTCTGATGCGTCCAGCCGTTGTCCCCCACGTTCGTGCGCCTCTGATCCCGTGCGCTGATCTCTGCGTGCAACCGTATTTTCCTCCAATAAAAGGCTGCCACGTGTCCACCTGAATCCATTCCTTGAATCAGAAATTGCCACGTGGCCCACTCTATTTGTCAGCCAATCAAGTGATGACACGTGGCATATTATGGTGATCGCGAAAGCGCATGATCAAGCCCGTGTGTAGCCGTTGTCTCCCGTGCTTTGATGTCCCCTACGCAGGTTTCCCGTAGCTAATCAGACGCTGACACGTGGCATGCACTTTGAATTTAAATAAAATCCGAACGGCGCCTGTATACGCGTGATTTTTAATTTTTTCGATATCGAATTTCGAAACGCGTCGAATGTAGTTTCGAGGGAATATTTTTTACGCGTTTCTGAAAACAAAAAAAATGTAATATTTAATTATTTTTGATGTATTATTTTTAGCTATAAATAGGAGATAAGATGATAGTTTTAGGAATTTTGGAGTTTTGGGTAGAGTTTAATTTTCGTGTGTTGCTCAGTTTTGGACAGCAAAACACGCAGAAGCCATTTTTTGGCTTTTATTGTGTTCTACGTGTGCCAAATATTTGTTCTAAGTGATGTTTTAATTTTTCCTTCTTCTTCATCTTATTTTTCTGTATTTGTGTAATTTTTATTTTTAATTAATGAAGTAATTTAATTTTTCTAGGGTTGCATTTGATCTAAATTTATGAAGCTTTGATTTTAATTATTTTTGATAGATTTATAAGACGTTCGATTTGTTCGTTCTATTTTGTTCTTAATGCTTTTTGATTATTTACGAATCTTATCAAAACGATCTGTGGCACATAAATAAACTTGAGAAAGGCATTTGTGTGTGTATTGCTCGTAAATAGAATGACATGTATGATGAAGGATAGAAATATACCCTAATTGTATGTGTGGCCATTTGAAAACTTAGAACTTAATGAATCTTATTAAATTTAATTCTCATAGAGATATAGTGAATTAATTTAACGAGGTGTGTTTATACGGAGCTCGAAAGAGATGTATGAATAAAAAAAAGAAGTTTTCGGTTGACAAATTAAATGTACTAAAAAATATAAATCAAAAGAAAATAACATGATTTGAGTGGATTAGTTTGGTGAAAAATTGCAATCCTAGATTTCTTTTATTTTCTTTTATTACCATTTTGTTAAATCAACGATTGTTTTGGATAAAATCAGGGAGATACAATTTTAGTACTCAACAAACTATAGTAACAAATCCTCGTGGGAACGATACTTTACTTACAAATCTTATTACTTGTGACCATGTATACTTGCACGTTTTTGTGTGTTGTAAAATACATAACACCTTACTAGAGAATTAGCACCTCTAACTATTTTTATGCTTTCAAGAATGGAACATCTTGATATCAAAATCAAGATAAAAGAAAAGGGGATAAAAATCCTACAGGAACAATTCGAGTTGCTATATCTTGAGAAATCTCTTATGGAGACAGGAAAGAAATAGGAAGAACTTAATTGTTCAAATCAACCTCTAGAGACTAGAAGTTCAAACAAGGAATCTCCATTAAAAAAGGAAGAACCTAACAGTTCACAAAAAACTTCTGAAACCACAAAGCTCAATTGGGTAGATGGGATAGAAAAAAGTTTATATGGTCTATAATGGCCCAAAACCAGAAATTTATAACTACTGGTAGAAACTAGTAAATATATTCTAGGAATTAGTGGAGTAACTTATAGAGCCTTTACCAACAAAGTAGAAGTCGAAGATAGTTATGCCAACTACAAAACACCAAAACTAATAACTTTAGAGGAAATAGTAAGAAATTATTCTGTAGCACTACAACAACAACCAACAGCTCCAAGCAGATTGACAAATCTTGGAAAGATCACAAGGCCTCCAGTGCTATTTAAAGAAACATCTCCTCTAGAGACATCAAAAATAGTAAAACATTCAGTACTATTCAGGGAGACATCTCCTAGAACTACTCCAATAATTGAAGATGAAAATGATCAATATAGAAACCTTAGTAAACCAAAATTGTTGAGTCTAACTTGGCCAGAAAATCTACTCGAGAACATATTAAAGATATGAAATTCTATACTATAGACAAGAAATTTTCTACATAAAGTAAATTCAATATATTGGAAGGAGTTGATCTAATATTTGTATATAAATAATTTCATGCAGGACTAATAAATAATATATATCTAGGAATTAATTTAAGTGAGTTAAATTATTTCCCAGAAAATTTTAAAAAAGCAATCAAGAATTTTAGAAGAAAAATTAAAGCATGTGATAAACCTATTTATTTTAGATTCTTCAATTCATTAATGTATTGGAATGAGGAATAAAGTATTAGTCCCTACCACTTCATCAAGATAGGAATTTCCAATACAAACAGAAAAGTTCCCAAACCAAGGGAACTTCCAAAAAAGAAATTCAACACAAAAGAACTTTGTGTATTAAGAGGTCAAATGCTAAGTCAAATAAACTATGAATTCAAGAAGATTGACAATTATACTAAGATTATAGTAAATTATTCAACTAGTAAAGTATCATCATTTCCCACAGTAACATGGCTCTGTCAAAAGAAGATGGTGAAAAAATTACCAAATATGAAACCAATTTTAATTTTAATAACCTAGAAATTGGTCAAGAAACAAGGAAGGTATTATGCTTTTATGCTAGAAAAGCCACCAAAGATCACAAATGCATTCTTTGCATCAAAGATCACAAATGCATTCTTTGCATCAAAGATCGAGAAGATAAAGGTACGTCATCATCAACGTCATCAAAGGAACCGTCTGTAGAAAATGACAAAGAAAAATAAGAAAAGAAACTATCGGTAGAATACGACAAAAGAAATAAAGATGTAGACCCTATATCTTAGTTGGTAGCATATGTCAAGGAAAAAAGTAATGGATATCCTTTAAAGGAGAAAAGCAGATGAATTATTTAAATAAGGGTAAAATAATAATTTTAGTCTTGTAAACAGGGATTCCTTGATCTATAAAAAGAACCCTTATTATCATTTCAAAACACACACGAACACACATAAATCTAGAGCTTTCTACTCTAAAACACTCAAGCATAGAAAACCCCTCTATCTAGAAATCTCAAAACTAATAATGTTATACCCAGTAATTATGAGCAGCTAAGCGCCCATTTCAAGGTTCTTAGTTGATCTTAAGTTGTAATAATTATTATTCTATGAATAAAATAGAGTTCAGATACTCTTATTTAGTAAGTAAACTATTGGACACCATTTATGTATGGATGTAGAAGGCTCACCATTGTCAAAAGGGCGTTGAGGTTTGAGCAAAATTGAGGCATAACAGATGTAACAAAAGAAGACAAACAAAAGGGAAGACCATGGTAGACCTATCAAATTCAAGTATAATAATTATAAATTTAAGCTAGTTAAGAATCTTAAATGTTTAAATATTTTCTTACAACAAATACTGCTAAAACATGAAAATGGAAATTGTTTTTAGAAATAAACAACTAATAATTCCAAATAAAATTAAAGATAAAAATATAATTCTATTAGAAACATTTGATAAGTGTTATTTCTATCATTTAAATGAATATTTTAAAGATGAAGATTATGAAACATCTTGAAATTTTTAAAAGATTTAACAGCTTATTAGATATCTATACAGATTATATTAAAGCTATCACAAGCATCATAGACTATTCTGTTTCAAGGACATTAAAAGACTATTTTAATCAAAAATACGAAAGAATAAAGGAAAAAGAATTCAACAACTTAATGTTCGGATACTACTTCTTTGAAGATTATAAATATACTATATGTACACAAGAAAAACCTATTTGTATATTACGAATAGGACAAAATAATTTACATTCAACACATATGATTTATTAAGATAATACTCTATAAACATCGAATCATTAGTACATAAATTAAAACTATTAGATTTAACAAATGAAAAAATAATTTTTAATTTTAAAAGACAATTAATAGATTTAGGATTAGAATTAAGCAACCAACATAATGAAGAACATACTATATTATGCAATTGTAATGAATATAGAAGAAAATTAGATTTATATAGAAAAATAATAAGCTTTTTAGACATATTATTACCTTCAATAAATAGACAAAGACCATCAACTAGGTCAATATTAACCCTCGATTAAAAATTATATCGATCAGTAAAAATTGGTATCAGAGCCTAAGAATAGTAATCTAAATAATAATAGATAAAAAATTAACACCATTAAAATATAAGAGCATTTTTGATATTTTATAATTCTGAGGAGTATAATTGAAGATATGTCAAACTTCATGGGCATTTAAGATAGTGTTTCGACTATTTTACATTCTCATGACAAAAGTATCTACAACATTAATAATGTCACTATTTTACATACTTTAACGTAAAAATATTATATCGATAATTTTTGATTAAATTTGATAAAATTATCGAAAATATTTATTACTTAAATATTATTATTAGTAAATTATTATTTAAATATTTTTTAATTAAAATATCTTAAATATTATGAATATTATCACTAAAAATTTATTAAAATTTTGATAGAAATCGATAAAATACAAAAATATAAAAAAATTATAAAAAATTTCTTTTCATACTATCGATATTTATTTATTTATAATATTTGATATAATTAAATAATATATTTAATTATTTCAAACATTTAACTACTTATTCTATAATATTTTACGATATATATATATATATATATATAATATTTTTATTAATTTATTAATATAAATATCATATAAATATTTAAAAATATATATTAAATAAAAATTTAATTTAATATATAAATAATTAATTATTTTAAACGTTGTATAAAGTTTCATAAAAAAATTCTATACTTTTGATAAAATTTCTACAATTTTTGTGATTTTTTCAAAGTTTACGTCGTGATATTTCAAACCTTGATTTAGGCGTTGTGCTTCCTTTGTTTATTGTGTGTAGCTTTGGATTGTTTCTTCCCTGTCATTTCCATTCCCTAATACCCTGTTTCTGCTACCTTTTGATCTTGTTTTCGACTCTCCTAGGAGTGCTTTGAATGCTCATAAAACTCTAGCCAAACTCTCATCATAGTTCTTGCATTTTTGCTAATGCTATTCTACTCTATAGCACATCTACACCAAAATCCTCTTGTTTGGATTATAGATTGTTTCATATTCTATCGTTTCGTCACCTTTCACAGATCACTCTTCGTCTCTCTATACTTTTCCAAAGTCTCTTTTTCCATTTGGCATTCCCAAGTTTTACTTAATCATTTCTTATGTCACGTAAATGTATCATTCATCATTTAAGTTTTTCTCAGCCGATTGCTTGTTCTACTGGTTTTTAAAATTTGAAGTGCAATCAACTCCTGAATTCTCATCGTCACTTCATATATTACAATCCTAGGTTAAAGTATAAATATAATAAACGTTTCCTTCTTATTTACCTTCTCAAAACCTTGCCTACAATTAAACTTAAACTGCAACATTCACACT
Organism: Hippophae gyantsensis; assembly: GCA_030763125.1. Taxonomy (NCBI): domain Eukaryota; kingdom Viridiplantae; phylum Streptophyta; class Magnoliopsida; order Rosales; family Elaeagnaceae; genus Hippophae; species Hippophae gyantsensis. The sequence goes on from CM061036.1 coordinate 30,007,078, forward strand.
TTACCATGGCTCATAGTTCTTCAACTCAACCAAGAACACCTACCGCTCCACAATTTATTCTTGATGCAGTCATTGGAGAGCTGGCTATTCAAGCTCAACAACTCACCTATTCTTTCCCTGAATTGGAATTGGAGAAAAACTTAGAAGATGCAGTTATAGATGGGTCTACCAAACTTAGTGGTAAGGTGCTTTTCAAGCTTTAGATACAGAAATTTTCAGGTTGTTAATGCTGTTAACAATGCTTGGAACTTACAAGGTGTTGCAGTTATCTCAGATTTGGGTCGTTACAGAAATATCTTCTCATTCTCCTTCACCATACCAGCTGATAGAGATAAAATCTGATTTACCTGTGTTTGGCACGTAAACAACCACCTTTTGGTTTTTAAAGAATGGGATCACTTACCATTTGTGAAATTAATTTCAATACTACTGCTTTCTGGATCAGAGCATGTAGAATTCAATTTGCTGGAATGAAAAATTCCAATGCTACTACCTTAGTTGGTCTTGTTGGCCAACTCACTCAAGTGAAAGATGTTAATGATGAGCTATTGGTATCAAGAAATTACCTAAAATTTCGGGTTGAGATTCAGGTGCATAAACCTTTAGCCTCGGGCTGCTTAGTCTCTCGTAAAGGTCTAGCAGGCTCTTCTACTTCCAACACTAAGCTTTTGACTCTTTATGGCATTATGGATCATAGGGTCAAGGAATGCACTCTAGCTGAATGCAAAAAATTCCAGCTATCACCTACAATATATGTACCAAATTATAGGAAATGGATTAGAGCTGGCTTTGATACCATTTTCCCTACTTCTAATCATTGGATTACACAATTGTTACCGGTAAACATACTTGCTAATCCTCGTTCTGTTCAAATAAGTCATACATCATTTTCCCCCATTTCCAAACTACCCAAGCCAATCTACCCTTACACCCAACTGCTAGTCATAATGCTAGCAATGAATCCTATTATGTGTCCCAGAAAGAAACTTTTGAAGAAATAATCAGAAGAAGAAATAAACATTTTTTTCAATATATTTTTTCTTAATTTGTATAGGACATGTATATTATTTATATAGATAAATATTAATTACTATTTCAATAACCACCATGATTGAATTACATGGTTTATAGCTACTTAGTAGGCACCGTGTATATTAGTAGGCGTTTGGCGTCGATGCAGTATTTGTTGAATTCGTTGCCATATTTGTTGAATTCAACACTCCCCCTCAAGTTTGTGCATAGATGTCTTTCATGCCCAACTTGACTGAAACTTCTATGAATACTCTATATGACTCTTCTTTAGTGAGGATGTCAGCCAATTGATCTTCTCACTTAATTTTTGGTAATTCCAATTAATTTTCTTCTAACTTTTCCTTAATAAAGAATATGTCAACTTCAACATGTTTTGTATGATCGTGTTGAACTGGATTATGAGCAATATCACATGCTACTTTATTGTCACAAAATAACTTAATTGATTCTTTAACACGATATCCCAAATCTTTCAAGAGAGATTGTAACCATAAGGTCTCACAAAGCCCAAGTGCCATGCCTCTATATTTAGCCTCTACGCTTGAATGGGCAACAACATGTTGTTTCTTACTTTTCCATGTTAGAAGGTTTCCCCCTAAAAAGTGAAGTAGTCTGATGTAGACCATCTATCATTTATTGATTCAGCCCAATCAGCATCAATGTATACTTCTATTCTTTGGAACTCTGAGTTCTTAGTGAACAATACTCCTTTTCCAGGAGTAGACTTTAAATACCTCAAAATACGAATAACTGCATTCATATGTTGTTCTCCAGGATTATGCATAAATTGGCTGACAATACTTAAAGCATAGGCAAGATCTGGTCTTGTGTGTGCCAAATACATCAATCTTCCAACAAGCCTTTGGTATCTTTCTTTATTTGTTGGAACTTAATCAACCTTGATACACAACTTTAATCCTTCTTCTACTGGTGTATTAGCTGGTTGACATGTCGACATACCAGTTTCTTTTAATAAATCTAAGGCATACTTTCTTTGAGATAAGAAGATTCCTTCTTTTGATCGAGAAACCTCAATCCCAAGAAAATATTTTAAGGAACCAAGGTCTTTCATTTCAAATTCTTTGGACAAATAACTTTGTAGAGCTTTCCTTTCTTCAAGATCATTTCCCGTTACTATCATATCATCAACATATACAATAAGTGCAGTGATCTTACCATACCCTTTTTTCAAAAATAAAGTATAGTCTGAATTGCTTTACTTGTAGCCAAATGCCTTCATTGACTTTGTGAACCTACCAAACCATGCTCTTAGGGATTGTTTCAATCCATACAGTGATTTTTTTAATTTGCACACCTTTTCATCATGGATTTTGGATTTCTTGATTCTTGGTGGTAAATCTATATAGACTTCTTCAATTAAATCTCCATGTAGAAAGGCATTTTTTACATCAAACTGATATAATGGCCAATCTAAATTTGCAGCTAGAGATACCAAAACTCGAACAATGTTAATTTTGGCTACAGGCGCAAATGTTTCTGTATAGTCGATCCCATATGTCTAACTGTATCCTTTTGTCACCAATCTTGCTTTATAGCGTTCACTCATACAATATGCTTGATACTTTACTGAAAAAATCCATCGACATCCAACAATTTTCTTTGTTGGTGGACGATTGACAAGTTCCCAATTTCTATTTATTTCTAAGGATCTTAGTTCTTCATTCATAGCATCTTTCCATTTTTGGTCAACTAAAGCTTCCTACACACTGTTAGGAATAGATACAGCAGATAATTGATTCACAAATGACACGTTTGATTTTGACAAACGATGTTTAGACATATAGTTACTCATGGGATATTTGATTTTACTAGAAATCTCAGGTTCATACATGGCTTTAGGAATACCTCTGTTAGGGCATGGTGGAAGTCTTTTTCTGGTTGGTTCAATAGTTGGAGCATCCTCTACAAACGATTGGTTAGGTATATCAACAACTTGTGAAGAAGGAAACTCGTACTCATTTAGTGGTAGTAATGAACTTGCTTGATGATCTTGAAGTTGATGGGGGCTTGATTCCATTTCGCTTGAGTCTTTTCTATATTGGGAGTTATTACCATCTGAATTCAAGTTATTTTTATTTTCCTCACATATAATTTGTCTTTCTTCATAAGGAAACAATTTATATGTAAGGGTTTGAATTTCAGCATGGTTGTACTCCCCCTAAAATTCAGGTGTAGAAGAGAAATACATTGTATCTTTATGAAAAATAACATCCATGGTGGTAATCATTTGTTTTGTAGGAGGATGATAACAACGATACCCTTTGTTGTGTGGCATATCCCATAAAAACACAATGTATTGCTCATGGATCCAACTTGCTATGTTGTTATTTATGTAGGTGTACAAATGCCATACACCCAAAGACATGAGGAGGTAAATTGGGAACACTTGGTGCAACAATTTCTTCAGTGATGGCTTGTAGTGTTGTTTGGAAGTTAATGGAACTGGAAGGTACCCGATTGATCAAATATGCAGCAGAAGTAAGTGCTTATCCCCAATAAGATAATGAAATATGAGCTTCGATCAATGAGGCACAGACAACTTCCAACAAGTGTCAATTTTTTTCTTTCTGTAACTCCATTTTATTGAGGTGTATCAACACAAGTAGTTTGATGAATAAACAATGTACATGCCCTATACAAATTAAGAAAAAATATATTGGAGAAAACATTTATTTATTTTTTTTCTGATTATTTCTTCAAATATTGACTTCTTCATGGTATCAGAGCCAAGTCATTGCTTTATACAAATTTAAAACTCTTATTCTTTAAAATAGAGTTTTCTTTCTCCTAGAAATATTCATTCTCAGAAAAAAAATCTCATTGAAACACCCGTACAAATATTAATTACAAACATCATTTTTGAAGTAGTATTTGTCCCACCTAATTTTACCAGATTACTCTAAACACAATTCTGAACATTTTGGTAAAAATAGGGTAGAAGAAAAGTACTACATATGCCCACACGCTCCGCCTGAAGTAAATAGAACAGTTCACGTGCCTCCACGCTCCTTCACACGCCATCTGAAGGTTGGAGATGATGACATGGCGTATGGCTCGACTTGGCTCGAGGACGTAACTGGTCCATACCTCGGTTCGGCTCGCGGACGTAGCCGGTCCACACCTCGGCTTAGCTCGGGGACATACAAAAGAACGATGTTTTGAACTTGTGGGATATCCTAACTGGTGGGATCACAACTGTGAATCTCGGAAGAAAATCCATGATAGATGTCTACTGCCACCATTGCTGAAACAACAAAGGATCATGTTGCAAACTCCTTAGCAAATGTTGGTAAGATGCTTAAAGCTTTTTCTCCTGTTTTTAATAATACATGGATAATTGATTCAGGTGCACTACCAATGGTAAGGAAACCTGTATTATTTGGACTTGGATTCAACAAATCATGCACTAGTAGCAACTAGATCTAAAATGGATGAATCAAATATATGGCTATGGCATAGGAGATTGGGTCATGCTTCTTTTGGATATTTAAAAAAATTATTTCCAAGTTTATTTTTTAGCTTAGATCTTTCTACTTTAAAGTGTGATGTCTGTGAACTAGCAAAAAGTCATCGTTCCTCATTTCCTATAACCTTAAATAAAAGTCCATTTCTGTTTATGGTTATACATTCTGATGTTTAGGGTCCTTCCAAAGTCTCTACTTTGGGAGGATCACATTGGTTTGTTACATTTATTGATGATTTTAGTAGAATGACTTAGGTTTGTTTAATGAAATCTAAAAGTAAGGTAACCATATTATTTAGAAAATTTCATAAAATGGTTCGTACTTAGTATAAAACATAGATTCAAGTTCTACGTAGTGACAATGGAGGAAAATATAAAAGTTCTAAGCTTCAATAATATCTTAAATCAGAAGTGATTATTCATCAAACTACTTGTGTTGATACACCTCAGCAAAATAGAGTTGCAGAAAGAAACAAATTGACACTTGTTGGAAGTTGTCCATGCCTCATTGATTGAAGCTCATTTGTCATTATCTTATTGAAGAGAAGCACTTACTTCTGCTGCATATTTGATCAATTGGTACCTTCCAGTTCCATTAACTTCCAAACACCACTACAAGCCATCACTGAAGCAATTGTTGCACCAAGTGTTCCAAATTTACCTCCTCATGTATTTGGGTGTGTGGCATTTGTACACCTACATAAACAACAACGTATCAAGTTGGATCCATGAGCAATACGTTGTGTTTTTATGGGATATGTCACACAACAAAAAGGGTATCATTGTTATCATCCTTCTACAAAACAAATGATTACCACCATGGATGTTATTTTTCATGAAGATACAATGCATTTCTCTTCTACACCTGAATTTCAGGGGGAGTACAACCATGCTGAAATTCAAACCCTTACATATAAATTGTTTCCTTATGAAGAAAGACAAATTATATGTGAGGAAAATAAAAATAACTTTAATTCAGATGGTAATAACTCCCAATATAGAAAAGGCTCAAGGAAAATGGAATCAAGTCCTCATCAACTTCAAGATCATCAAGCAATTTCATTACTACCACTAAGTGAGTATGAGTTTCTTTCTCCACAAGTTGCTGATATACCTAACCAATCGTTTGCTGATATACCATTGGCAGTGCAAACAGTTTTGTGTGAAGATGATTTTGAGATTTGTCTAGAATCAAATGTCATATGATCAGTTGCACCTGAATCAATTATCCATGTATTATTAAAAAACAGGAGAAAAGGCTTTAAGCATCTTACCAACATTTGCTGAGGAGTTTGCAACATGATCCTTTATTGTTTCAACAATGGTGGTAGTAGACATCTGTCGTGGATTTTTCTTCCGAGAGTCACGGTTGTGATCCTACCAGTCAGGATATCCCAAAAGTTCAAAACATCGTTCTTTTGTATGAGCTTTTTGATGATAATGGGTACATTTAAATGATGATTTATCAACCATCCTTTGTTCTTGTTGATTAAAAAGAGAACGATTTTTAGATATCATGGCGGAAGCATCAACGTCTCCAGATTTTTCCTTCAATGAGATTCGATGTACTACCTCTCATCGAATCAAGGAATAACAACCTTCTAAATCTGGGATGGTTTCTTTTTGCAAAATTTCTCCACGAACTTGCTCAAATTCATCTTCTAATACAACAAGAAAAATATGTACCCTTAGTCTTTCAATAGATTCCTGATATGATATTAGATTATGAGGGTCTTTCATGACCACCTTATCATGATGGTTTAGCTCTTGAAAATTTTTAGTCAACTCTCCATAATACTCTAAAAGTGATTTTCCATTTTGTGTGGAAGTAAAGGATTTTTGGTTTAAGACAAATACCTGTAATTTGTCACTTCCATCATAGAATGCTTTTGCCAAAGCACCCCAAATTTCTAGAGCAGTAGGTATGCGTAAATAACACTTTATGATTTCTGGACTCATTGACATAAGCATCCATCTCTTCACCTTTTGATTTTCTACATACCACTTGTTATAATTTTTTGATGTTTTTTTCTGGTTGCAAATTTTTGTCATGAATATAAGAGAATTTATATCTCTCTGCAATATGCATTTCTATTATTTGAGACTAAACATCATAATTAGTCTCAGTAAGAATAATTCCAACATTAAAAACATCTTCAGAATGGACAGATTGTACAATAATTGGAGTTGATTGCTCCATATGTAATGAAATTGTACCCTCTGTCATGATACTATGGTAAATAAACTAGAAAATTGTGTAATAATTTCAGAACTGGAAATAAAACTACAAGAATCGGTATAGAGAATATTGAACCAATGTTTTTTTTAAGAATAAATTGACTAAATCGGATAAAAAATACAAAAACCGGGTAAAAAATAGGTTTAAAAACCTTGAAAATTGGACCAAACCAATTTTTAAAAGGCAGAACGAGAAAAAAATGGGTTTAGACCTTTAAAATATACCGAACCGATCAAATTTGGAAAAATTGTGAAAAAACCAAGAAAATCGGGTTCAAACCTTTAAAACAGATCGAACCGGTCAAATTTTGAAAAATTATGAAAAAACCGAGAAAACTAGGTTCAGACCAAACTTCCGGTTGAACCGAATCAAACCTAATCCGAACCGTGATGAGGCTAGCTACATCTACGAGCCATGCCGAGGTGTGAACTAGCTACGTCCGTGGGCCGAACAGAGGTGCGGACCGGCTATGTCCTCGAGCCGAGCCATACGCCACATCATCGTCTTCAACCTTCAGATGGCGTGTGAAGGAGTGTGAACTATTTTCTTTACTTCAGGCGCCGTATGTGGATGCGTGTATTACTTTTATTCTACCCTATTTTTACCAAAATGTTCATAATTGTATTTAGAGTAATCTCGTAAAATTAGGTGGGACAAATACTACTTCAAAAATTTTGTTTGTAATTAATATTTGTACGGGTGTTTGAATGAGATTTTTTTTTCTGAGAACGAATATTTCCGGGAGAAAGAAAACTCTGTTTTAGAGAACAAGAGTTTCAAATTTGTATAAAGCAACGACTTGGCTTTGATACCATGAAAAAAATCAATATTTGAAGAAATAATCAGAAGAAGAAATAAACATTTTCTCCAATATATTTTTTCTCAATTTGTATAGGACATGTACATTGTTTATATAGATAAATATTAATTACTATTTCAACAACCACCATGATTGAATTACGTGATTTACAACTGTTTGGTAGGCACCGTGTATATTGGTAGGCGTTTGGCATCGGTGCAGTATTTGTTGAATGAGTTGTAGTATTTGTTGAATTCAACAACTTTTTCATAAAAGATAGATAGAGTCTAGCAAGAAGCAAATCAGTGGTTCAAATGGCATATTTTGCTGATATCAATGATTTCATCACTTTCATACATGTATGTGGACAAATTTTGGTGGTAAATCCATCGAAGACAATTTATGTTATAAGATAGTGTCTAAACTCATTGGTTTTAAGGTTGATATCAATATGAACATTGAAAACACTAAAACGAGACGTCTACAGCTTCTCCATATTGTTAGTGTTGTGGACAATGAAACTTTTTTCAATGTTTCATCCCTTGTTGAGCATGTTTTCTTCAATCTCTTCACCTTTCACTCCTAGATTCTCCTCACAGATTTGAACACACAATCTTTCTTTACGCAATCATCTCTGCCTGTTGAACAAAATGTACCCATACGTATTAATCCTGTAAATAAGTTTGTTCCAAATCCATCTCCACCTGCAACTCAGTTTGTCCCAAACACATCTCCACTTGCTTCAATTGTTCCATACTTCACAGACCATACCAGTGAAGGTAAACAGGTGCTGAACAAGAGGAAAGGAGCTGTCAATATTCCTTTGTTTAAAAGGCACAAATGTTAGATGCTGGAAAGAGTAAACATGTACTCTCAAACTCAGAATCTTTAATCTGTCTCAATAATCAATTCTTTTAAGTCAAAAGTTTGACTGAATTACTAGATGTGTTTGATAAAGATGTTGCTACCAATGTAATGATACCTACTGCTAATGATTTGGTGATTCCTTGATTGGTAACTAAAAATTTGACTAGAGGCGAGGAGGCGGTCTTGAATAGCCCTCAAATGCGCATGATTTTTTGAGCTGAAAAGGTTGTGGTTTTGTTATTGTTGAAAAACAAGAAATAACTCTATACAAAGAATAACTCTACACAAAAGAGCTCTCTAGTTTGTATTATTTTCTTCATGTTTTCATTAAAATTGTATAACTATATATAAGGAAATTTTACTCCTTCAATTACTCTTTAAATTAAGCATTCCTTGATTTACTCTTTGAATTAAGCATTCCTTGTTTTACTCCTTGAATTAAGCATTCCTTGTTTTACTCCTTGAATTAAGGATTCCTTGTTTTACTCTTTGAATTAAGGATTCTTTGTTTTATTCCTTGAATTAAGGTCCTTGTTTTATTCTTTAAATTAAGGTCCTTGTGTTTATTCCTTGAATTAAGGACTAATATCCAATACTCCCCCTCAAGCTGGATCTAGAAGTTTTATGGATCCAAGCTTGGACAGAAGTCATTAAAACTGATGAGAAGCCAAGGGCTTGGTAAAGATGTCAGTCAGTTGATCAAAACTTCTTGTATAATGTGTCTGAATCACCTATGATTGAACTTGTTCACGAACGTAATGACAATCAACTTCAATGTGTTTCATCCTCTCATGAAACACTAGGTTTGATGCTATATGCATGGCTGCCTGATTGTGACAAAATAAGGACATAGGAAGAGTTGTAGGAACACCTAAATCACACAGAAGACTTTTAAGCCATATCAACCCACACATAGTTGAAGCCATTACATGATACTCAAATTCGGCACTTGATCTGGCGATGATAGTTTGCTTCTTACTCTTCCATGTGAACAAGTTTCCACCGATAAATGTACAGTAGCCAGTGGTGGACTTTAGATCGATTGTATTCCCTGCCCAATCAACATCACAATATTCCATGATTTGTGTGTTGTCATTCTTCTTCATGATGATACCATGACCCACTGATCCTTTTAAGTAGCGTAAGACCTTTTAACAAGGGTCAAATTATCAAGTGTCAGGAAGTGCATGAATTGGCTCACAATACTTACAGAATATGTGATGTTAGGTTTGGTGATTGTTAGGTAGATCAACTTACCAACCAGTCGTTGGTAATAACTTATATCCATGAGTGGCATGCCCTTCGAGCTAGGTTTGAGCTTGCTGTCAAGAGGGGTAATGGCTGGTTTAGCATTGCTCATGTTAGCTTCCTTAAGAAAATCTAGGACATATTTCCTTTGGTTAAGAAAGAGTCCCTTGTGTAAGGTTGCCATTTTTATACCAAGAAAGTACTTCAATATCACAAGGTCTTTAATTGTAAACCTTTATCTGAGGGGATTGTTTGAGGTTGAAAATCTTGTCAACATTATCACCTGTAATTACCATATCATCTACATAAATCAGCACAACAAATTTGCTCATAGCTCATGTGCAAAAAAATAGTGAGGAATCGGCATTGCTGCTTTTGAAACCAATACTAGTGAGAACTGAGCTTAGCTTGGTATACGAAGCTCGTGGGGACTGTTTCAGACCATAAATGGATTTGTACAATTTGCACACTAAATCCAGTTCATTGCTTTGAGGATGCCCGGGTGGCAATTTCATATAGAATTCTTCTTTGAGATCAACATGCAAGAATGCATTCTTCACATCCATTTGGTATATGGACCACCCCTTGTTTACAACCATAGACAATAGCACTCTTACTGTGTTCATTTTTGCAATAGGTGCAAATGTTTTTTGTAATCCACCTCGAATGTTTGAGTGAATCCCCGAGCCACCAATCTTGCTTTATACCTCTCAATTGGTCCATCTGACTTGAATTTGAGCTTATAAATCCATTTGCAACCCATAAATTTCTTGCCTTTTGGAAGTTTGGTGATGCTCTATGTGTTGTGTTGATCTAGAGCTTTAAGTTCTTCTTGCATGGCTTCCTTCCACACCTCTTGGTTGTTGGCCTCATGAAAGTTTTGAGGCTCATTGCAACTCGATATAATGCTAAGGAATGCGGCATGGGCTAGTGTCACTCTCTTATATGACACATAATTTGAGATGGGATGCGTGGGTTTGTAGGTGACTAAGTCTTGAAGTCTTGTGGGAGGTTGCCTAACACGCATTGGATTACGTCGTGGAGTAGGAGGAGTTATTTGACACTTGTTCACATCTTGTACCATATTGTGAGGATCATCTTGATTGTCACCATCTTCATGCAGTGTACCATTAAGAAGAGACCCTTCATTGTTACTTTCAGTAAGAGATGCATCAATGTTGACATTGCTGGGATCTTGTTGTTGTAGAGCCTCAAGTTTGATTCTTGGTAATAGAAACACATCCAAGATGTCATCCCCTTGACTTGTGATTTCACATGACTTGTTGAAAAAAGGGTTAGTTTCATAAAATTGAACATCTTTAGATGCAATTAATCTTCTAAGTTGGGGATCATAACACTTATATCCCTTTTGTGTAGATGAATAACAAAGAAAAATACATTTAATAGCTTTAGGATCCAATTTATCTCGATGATGAGATTGAATATGTACAAAACAGATGCAACCAAAGACTCTATGGTGTAAGAGGTTAATTTTCCTTCCTTTCATGACCTCTAGGGGAGACTTGAAATCCAAGACTCGATTGGGTAATCTATTGATGATGTAAGCAGCTGTCATAACCCCTTGGGACCAGAATCTCTTTAGTACATTCATTTGTAGCATTAATGTTCTAGTTTTTTCAAGTAAGTCCCAGTTTTTGCATTCAGCTACACCATTTTGTTGAGGTGTGCCAACACAACTTGTTTGATGTATAATGCTATGAATGCTCAAATATTGTTTCATGATATGGGACATGTATTCGGTGCCATTATTAGACCTTAAGGTTTGAATTTTAGAGGAGAAGTGATTTTTAACAATACTTCCATAATTGCATTCTTAGACTTTAAAAGATACAACCATGTGACTTGAGAGAAATCATCAACAAAAATCACAAAATACTTATAGCCATCAAAATATTCATTAGTTGGTCTCATATATATGAATGAACTAGTTCAAAACACTTACTAGCCCTAGATAAGGAAGAATTAAAAGACAATCTAGTGGCCTTAGACAAGTGGAAAGTTTCACATGCAATTGCATCATTTCCTAAGTTTGGAAATAAAGTTGACAAAATTGGTGGAAAAGGGTGAGCTAAACGCTGATGCCACAATTGATTATGTTGGATGAGGTTAAACTTGGCTTGAAATCCTTTGGGATTGCTATTGGATATGTTATAGATACCATCTAAGTAAAACCCTTCACCAATCGTCTTTTTGGTGGCACAATCCTAAAAAATGACATTTTGAGGAGAAAAGATGGCTAAGCAATTCAAGGTATTTATGATTTTTCCTATAGACAGAAGTTAGAAGTATGATCTATGGCACCTGAATCTACAACCCAAAAATCATGCAACATATTTATTTTAAGAGCAGTTTTAAAGGCTTTTATGATACCTTGCATGTCCTCTTGTAGTATGAGTTTTGTATCTACCAAGGAACTCACAAACTTGCCTAGCAATACTGCCGAGTTTTCTTCTATGCTATCCACAAAGTCAATTCTTGCTCATCCTATCTTGCTTTGAAGATACAACATAAACTCATTCATGAGTTCAGCTGGATTCGCTGTGAAGTTCTTGAATGGATCAGACCCATTAGAGGTAGAGGCAAAAGCATGATTTGCACAGTGTGCAATATGATTCAATTTCTGTAAACCCTTGTCCTTTATAAAATCAAGATTTAATTATGGATGTAGAATCCAACATGTGTCCTTAACATGGCCCATATAGTTACAGTGTTGACATTTCAAGTTTGGATGCTTCCCTTTGTACTTCCTCTCGTTGGATAGATAGGCTCTTGCCTCAGGTGCACTAGCCATTGTACCTTTGTTCATGTCTTTCCTCCTTACTTCTTCACGTTGAATTGTCACACATACACTAGTGAAGGAAGGAAGTTCAATATTCATGAGTATATGGCATTGTATATCTTGATATGTTGAATCGAGACTGGACATAAGTTGAAATATCTTATGTTCTTTCATAGGAGAGATACATTGGTTATATGAGGACGATATATTTCCAATTCATTCCACATACTTTTCATGCTTCCTAAGAGTTGAAAAAAAGGCTTCCCATCTTGTTACAGATATGAGATGTCCTTCTTTAATTAAAAAACTCGTGTAGCATTGTTTTGACTGCCATACATTTACTTGACTGTCTCCCATAGTTGGTATGCGGATTCAGAGTAACTGAATATTTCAGCTAATTTACGTTCCATGGAATTTAAGAGCCATGACATAACCAACTGATCCTTGCTAAGCCAGGATTCATATGAACCAGAACTTGGACCTTCCATCTAGGGCCCGAGACACTACTCTCGACCAAGGAAAGTAATTAAACTCATTCAACAAGGTTGAGCTTAATCTTTGATTTGGGTTGACATCCATCTCATGCATATTCATGAAGGAAAGCACCGATGCACTTTCAACTTCTGATCCTAGCGGCTTGTCTTCAGCTATTTTGAAGATTGAAGATGCTAAGATAATAATAAAGTAGAAGCAAGGTAATTTTACTACTTTGATACCATGTTAAAAAAACAAGAAATAACTATACACAAAGAATAAGTCTACATAAAAGAGCTCTCTAGTTTGTATTATTTTCTTCATGTTTTCATTACAATTGTATAGCTATATATAAGGAAATTTTACTCCTTCAATTACTCTTTAAATTAAGCATTCCTTGATTTACTCCTTGAATTAAGGATTTCTTGTTTTACTCATTGAATTAAGCATTCCTTGTTTCATTCCTTGAATTAAGCTTATTGTTTTATTTCTTGAATTAAGCTCCTTGTGTTTACTTAGTGATTTTTTTCTTTGTTGGAATTTAGAAATAGAGCTACAAATACAATAAGTAGGCTCTAGTTTTATGGTGGTATAAATTTGTTATCCATTTGATGCAATGAACAATTTCTTGGTATGTTCTATTTATATTCTATCTTATTACAAAGCACAACACAAATTTTAGGATGAAATTTTTACTTTATTTGAATCTATTCAAGATCCTTGGCTAATGAATAGGGATTTTATTACAATATTAATATTATTGTAACTAAAATTAGAGTTTATTGTGCATATTTTGAGAATATTTTCCCTTAATTTAGTCTTCGACTAAAATAGGAATTTATTGTGCATATCTTTTGAGAAATATTTTTCCTAAATTTTGTCTTTGTATTTTAGGTAAATGTATATTAAGGATTTTTAGAAGATAAACTCTAGACAATATTTTGTAATATATATATATATATATATCATTATTGTGAATGAAAAGCACAAGAGAAATTAGTGGAGAATTTGTCTTAGTATCAAAGCTTAGAGAGATCCTAAGGCAAACACATTTTTTTCAACAGTATTATAGCCTCCACGAGATATCATGGCTGATAAAAAAGGAGACAAGAAGGGCGATGGTGACAAGAAGGTGGATATGAAGTATCATTTTGGATGGAGTGATGGTCTGGGAAACATCATTACCCCGATTCAATTACGTGGTGAGAACTACGATGAATGGGCGAGGGCAATTTGAACCTCGCTAAAGGCGAAGAGGAAATTTTGGTTTTACGGAAGGGAAGGTTCTGAAGCCAACAACAAAGGAGAAACTTGAGGATTGGATAGTTGTGCATTCGATGTTGGTTTCATGGCTGACTAATACCATTGAGCCATCCGTTCGGTCGACACTTGGAGAATATGATGATGTATAACTCTTGTGGAACAATCTCAAAAATAGGTTTTGTGTAGTAAGCAGCACTCGTATATGTCAATCACAAACTTCCTTAGAGGAGTGCAAGCAAGGAAAAATCGAGACTGTGGCCATTTATTTTGGTTGTTTGTCAAAACTCTGGGACGAACTGACCACATATGTGAAGGTGCTAGTTTGTAAGTGTGAAGGTTGCACGTGTAACATAGTCACGGATTAGAAAAATTGAGAGAAAAGGACTATCTACATCACTTTCTTATCGATCTTGATGGATCATATGCTTCAATTTGTCGAAATATTCTTGGATAAGAGCCATTGTTGATGCTTGATAGAGCATATCAACAAGTGATTCGAGCAAAAAGACTACGTGAATGAGAGTTGTCCTCATCCAAGGACGAACAAAACAGTATCATGGCCTTCACAATTCAGCCTAATATGCGTGGAAAGTCTTGTTTTGCGGATAATACTAACAAGTTTTGCAATCATTGTAATAGATAAGGCCACGAAAAATCATCTTGCTTTCAATTACACGGGTTCTCCGAATGGTGGGGGGACTGACCTCACGGAGGAAGGGGATCGAGTCATGGTGAATGATGGATAGGAAAAAGAGGTGGATGTGTAGGCTCTGGCCATGGTAGAGGGTATGGTGCACCGCCTGTTCATGCAAATAAAACTAGTAGGGTTGGAACTTCGTCCGGGCAGTAGGTAGGGACCTTGTAGATGCTGGTGGGTGCGATCGAAGCTACGGGTCTTGCGGGTGTTTCGATAATGGAACTGCAGCAACTTCTTGATTTTTTGAACTTAGCCAAAATAAAAGATCGACTGTATGGTAAGAACAATCACTTTAGTTGGATTATCGATATAAGAGTGTCGAACCATATAACGTGTGGCTTATCTATTTTGAAAAATATGAGAAAGGTGAAACACTACCTAGTGGGATTACCGGATGGAAACACGGTAGAAGCAAACCAAGAGGGGAGTATCGTGTTACCAGGAGGATTAAAGCTTGACAATGTGCTGTATGACCTACAATTAACATACAATTTAATTTTTGTGACTCAATTAATCGATGAATCAAATTGCATTGTACAATTCACTAATAATATTTGTGTTATACATGACCAATCGATGAGGAAGGTGATTGGAGTGGGTGAAAGATTGGATGGACTTTATTTTTCTATGGTGTTCCTCAAGTGAAGGTCTTGATAGTGGATGGTGAATCGTCATTCGAGTTATGGCATCAACGAATGGGCATCCATTAGAGAAAATATTGAAGATGATTCTGGATGTGAGTCATTATTGTAGAAACAATAATAAAGCTTGTGATGTATGTCCGTATGCAAAACAACCTAGATCTAGTTTTCCCATTAGTACGAATAAAGCTGGTAGGATTTTTGAACTTGTTCATTTGGATTTGTGGGGGCTTTACAAGGCTCATTCTTCACGTGGGGCTACCTATTTTTTGACAATAATAGATGATTTTTCAAGAGGAGTTTGGGTATATTTACTATGCAATAAAATGGAAGTTGAATCTATGTTTCTTAACTTTGTTACTATGGTTTAACGACAATTTGAACAAATGATAAAAAGTGTAAGAAGTGACAGTGGGTCCGAATTTAATTGTTGGCATACTTATTTTCAAAACAATGGAATTAGTTTGAGACTTCTTATGTTGGGACTCCACAACAAAATGGAAGGGTTAAGAGAAAACACCAACACATTTTAAATGTGGCTAAAGCATTAAGATTTCAAGGGAACTTAGCTATCAAATTTTGGAGATAATGTGTGTTGGCAGCATGTCACTTGATTAATAGAGCATCCTCTACTTTACTTAAGACTAAATCGCCATATGAAATGTTGTTTGGGAAAGTGCCTTTTTATGATGCTATTTGTGTATTTGGTTGCCTTTGCTATGCTCATAATCAACGACACAAAGGTGATAAATTTTCAGGTAAGAGTCATATGTGTATCTTTGTTGGCTATCCATTTAGGAAGATAGGTTGGGAATTGTATGATTTAGAAACACATGAGTACTTTGTATCGAGGGATGTGAAGTTATTTGAGAAATAATTTCCTTTTACGATAAACCAACCATGAAATATGGTGACTCTTATGCTAGAGAATAATAAGGATGGGTCATGGAGTAAGGATGAGGGTGCCAATGAGTGTGTTGTGTGCGTTGAGAGGGGGTTGGAGGCAACGTCCACCCTCAAGGGGGAGTTTGGTGCTATGGTGCAGCCCGTGCCGTAGTCTACATATGAGGATGTCCACACATCAATCCACACATGAGCCAAAGCTCCTTCAACATAGTATCATGATTTTGTTATCATAATATATGGAAAATAAGTCCATCTGAGAATTCATCATCTACTTCATCTTCCTCATGTACGCCCTATCCTATAACATATTTTGTGAATTATGAACGTTTTTCTGTGAGACATAGGAATTTTCTTGCAGCTGTGACAGTGGGACATGAGCCAAAGTATTTTAAAGAAGCAATGAAAGACTCAGGATGGTAAGATGCGATGGGTAAGGAGATGTGAGCCCTTGAAGACAATGAGACTTGGGTAATGGAGACTCTTCCACTCGGAAAGAAAGCACTAGGGAGCCAATGGATATATAAAATTAAGTATAAGTCTGATGGTAGCATAGAGTGACTCAAAGCAATACTTGTGATTTATGGCAATCATCAGGTGGAAGGAATTGACTATAATGAAACATTTTCCCCTGTGGAAAAAATGGTAACGTTTGGTATTTTTCTTGCAATTATTACTGTTAAAAATTGGAAGGTACATCAAATGGAATAGGTCTATATGAAGGTTCCTCCGAGTTTCAAGAATACAAATCCTAACATGGTTTTCAGGTTGAAAAAGTCATTGTATGGTCTGAAACAAGCTCCCCGATATTGGTTTGCAAAAATGTCAAAAGCATTGAAGAATTATGGATTTGTGCAATCCTATTCATATTATTCATTATTTGGGTTATGCAGGGGAAGAACTCAGATCCACGTGTTAGTTTATATTGATGACTTGATTATTACAGGGAATGATAATGTTGCATTGACAACTTTTAAAGATTATCTTGGCAGGTGCTTTCATATGAAGAAGTTGGGAGTTTTGAAATATTTCTTAGGGTTAGAGGTAGCCCGTAATCCAGAAGGAATTTTTCTTTGCCAAAATAAATACACACTCGAGATAATTTCTAAATCGGGTTTATTGGGCGCAAAGCTTATAGCATTTCATATGGAACAAAATCACAATTTGGCCCTTGTTAAGGGCGAATTCCTTGCAAATTTGGCCCATATATGCGACTTGTAGGGAGATTGATTAACTTGTCTGTGACGAGACCTGATCTAGCATATTCGGTTCATATTTTGTCCCAACTTATGCAACAACCTCATAAGGATCATTGGGAAGTGGCTCTCAAGGTCATGAGATATTTGAAGAAGAGTCTGGGGCAAAGGATTTTGCTTCATGCTAATAGTGACCTAAGTCTATAAGGGTGGTGTGACTCATATTGGGCTAGTTGTCCACTTATGCAGCGTTCCTTGACAAGATGGTTCGTGTTACTTGGTTATTCTCCTATGTCGTGGAAGACCAAGAAGCAACAAATAGTGTCTAGATCATCTATGGAGGTTGAGTATAGATCAATGGCGGCAACAGTATGTGAGTTAAAGTGGCTCAAAATCCATTTTTTTGTGAAAGAACAAAACATATAAAGGCTGACTGTCATTTTTTTCGAGATGCGGTGACTGAAGGGATGATTTGTCCATCATATGTTTCCTCTAGTGTTCAATTAGCAGACATCTTTATAAAAGCGTTGGGGAAAGAAAAATTTGAGTTTCTACTTTGCAAGTTGGGCATTCGAGATCTTCACGCTCCAACTTGAGGGAGGGTATTATGATATTAATATTCTTGTGACTAAAATTAGAGTTTATTTTGCATATATTTTGAGAATATTTTTCCTTAATTTAGTTTTTGATTAAAATAGGAATTTATTATGCATATCTTTAGAGAAATATTTTTCTTTAATTTAGTCTTTGTATTTTTGGTAAATGTATATTGGTGATTAGGAGGATTTTTAGAAGATCAACTCTCACTAATAATTTGTAATATATATATATATATATATATATATTTCATTATTGTGAATGAAAAACACAAGAGAAATTAGTGGAGAATTTGTCCGATTTCAATGAAATTGTTAAACCTTCAAAGAAGTTGGGTGGACAACCAGTGTTTTAATGATCAAAACTATCTAATTAACTTCATGAATTCTATAAGAACGGTTGATTTGGATAATTCAGATTCTCAATTCACTTGGTGCAATAAAAGGGGGAAAGGCTATGATTGTATTTATAAAAAACTGGATCGATCCTTTGTAAATCCAAACTAAATAAATAATTTTCCGAAAGCTATGGTTTCAAACCATCCTTTTTATAATTTTGATCATGCCCCTTTGTTATTCCGTTTACATGGTTTTCATGAACCTTTTTCACCTTGGCCTTTTAGGTTTATGGTAGCCTAATTTCAAGATAAAGATTGTGAATGTCTCATATGGGAATTCTGGTCCCAACCAACAAATAATTCAAAGGCAATCATGCATAAATTAAAGTAACTCTCCTCCATTTTATATGTTTTGAATTAGGAATATTTTGGTTTCATACAAAGTAAGTTAAAAAATCCTTGAAGCTAAGTTAAAGGACATCCATTCTTAAGATTTAAACAGTTTTAACTTTGACCTTAAAAAAGCTAGTGATATGGTATTAGATGAACAATGTTCAAGATGGGAGTCTCTTTGGTATCAAAAATCATGAGAATTGTGTATTATGGATGGAAATCAAAGCGAAAAATTCTTACATGCTTCTACTCTTATTAGATGAAAGGAAAATTACATTCCAGTATTGAATTTATCTTCTAAGGTTCTTGGGATCACAATACAATCGATAATGAATTTGTACAACAC
Source organism: Hippophae gyantsensis (assembly GCA_030763125.1). Taxonomy (NCBI): domain Eukaryota; kingdom Viridiplantae; phylum Streptophyta; class Magnoliopsida; order Rosales; family Elaeagnaceae; genus Hippophae; species Hippophae gyantsensis. The sequence goes on from CM061036.1 coordinate 30,026,394, forward strand.
TTTACAAATTGTTTTACCACTTCCAATCCACCCATATGTGAAGAGTTGGTAACTTTATTCCCTTTGGTTATCCCACAAAATCAGAATTCATTGTTGGTAAGTATACCATCTCTTTCAAAAATAAAGGATGCATTATGGGATATACATTCTCTTAAAGCACATGGTCTGGATAGCTTTCAACCACTTTTTTATATGTTGGCATATAGTAGGAAATGAAGTGATTAAAGAAATACCAAGTTTTCCATTACTGTTATCCTTAAACCTAGTCGGAACTCTACCTATATTTCTTTAATTCCAAAGATCTCTAATCCTATTGAAGTAAACTATTTTTCATAATAAGCCTCTAGAATGTTTTATATAATAATATTTTTTTAGATTTTGGTAAAACGTTTACAAAGGATCATAAGCAAGCACATTTCTCCTTTTTAAGTGGCTTTAATCCCAGGTTGTTGGATTGCTGAACATTGTTCAATAAGTTCAAGTAAAGGATGACTAATGGGAATTAAGATATATTTACAAAAAGCTTATGACACTACTACAAAAAAGGTATTTCAGTCGATATGTAAAACCGACTTATAATGAATTTAAAGTCAGTTAGGTGTAGCCATCCACGTAGGATATAGCGTCGGTTGACATGTCGAGTTGACGCTACACGTGGATGTAGCATCGGTTTCAAGTGTTAATCGACGCTACGCTATGTGGATAGTGTCGGTGACCTAGAATCGACACTATCCACATAGCATAGCATCGGTTGACACTTGGAACCGACACTACGTCCTACATGGATAGCATCGGTTCACACATAGAACTGACGCTACACACGTGGATAAATTATTTTCTCTTCTTTCTTCCTCAGAAAGAAACTATTTCAAGCGCTGCATAACTCTCAAAAACCCAAAACCTCCTCCATTTCACCTCCACACTTTCTCATTTTCCGGCCACCTACTACCACCAATTTCAGCGCCAGTTAGTGGATTTTCTTCCTCTCTAACTAATCTTTTAGATCCCCTATTTTTTTTTAGCAAAATACTCAAAAAAATTATACCCATTTCTCACTTACAAAACACCATTTTTTTCTATATTTTCTTCATTTTGTTACTTCATTTACTCTTGTAAGTATTTCTATTAATGCTACGCACTTATTATTCATATTTTTTTTCCTGTTATTATGTGTTATTATCTGTGTATAAATTTTTGTATTATATATATAGGTTTGTATTATAACATCATGAGAAGAATATGATGATCTTGAATAACATAAGACAACACCATGGTAATTTTTCTGCTATTAATTAATATTTTATTTTTTTAATTATTTGTATTATTTAAACTATTTGTTAAACATATTTTTTCCTCCTATTATTTAGTGATCGAATACAGGTTTTAACTTAAGTATAATAAAAAATGAATAAATTTTGTAAAAAAAAATTTAAAAATTTAAAGTCGGTTAGGTCCTTTTTGTAGTAGTGTGATAATGTGGAATGGATACTTTTAATACACACTTTGAGATCTTTGGGATTTTCTAAACGATTTGTTTCACTTATTAGGCAATGCATATGCACGATGAGTTTCTTTATTCTTCTCAATAGATCACCTTTTATCTCCTTATATTTTTCTCATTGTTGCATAATGTTTATCACAAATGATTTCAAAAGCTGAAAGCTTGAATTTAATTCATGGTGTCAAAATTGTAAGAAATGCTCCACTAATCTTCTTCTGGCTCTACACAGATGATATTGTGATTTTTTTTATAAGCAAATACTTTAGAAGCCTCAAATCTCTAACAAAATTTGGATATTTATTGTTTATAGTCTAAACAAAATATAAAATTTCAAAAATTAACTTTGTTTTTTCAAAAAATGTTTCTACCTCACGAAAACTTCACATTGGTAATACCCTACACATATATGAAAATACACATCCAATAACTTATTTGGGTCATTCATTACCTATTGGTCATGAAAAAAACAAGAGTTTTAAGGAGTTTTATTACAACTAAAGAATCATCTAGATAGTTGAAAGTCAAAATTATTATCTCAAGCGGACAGAACAACTCTCATCAAATATTTTCTCCAAAATATCCTTATCTATTCTAAGAGTACTTTTTATCTTCCAAATGGCATTTGTCTTGCAGCTAATGGTATTGTAAGAAAATTTTGATGAATTGTAAATGTAAGTAAGAATCATTACTTGGCTCTTGTTTCTTGAGACAAAATTTTCTTACCCAAGGTTTATGGTGGTTTGAGTATAAGGAAGTTTGAGGATTCTAACAGAATAATGCTTGTAAAATCTTCTTGGGATGTTTTCAAATATCCATAAAAACTTTAGGTTTAAGTTTTCACAGGAAAATATCATATACATAACATTTTTCTTAATGTCACAACCAAACCGATGGATTCTTATATTTGAAAAGGTCTTATCTACGCCCAAGATGCCTTAAAAGATGGTGTTTATTTGAAAATAGGTTGATATTAATATTTGGGAAGATTCTTAGATTTCTTATTTATCGAATTAAACTTTACCTACTTAGTTCACTCAAAATTCTCATCCTTAGTACACTCAGTGCATGATTTGTGTCAAGGCCAATCTTTTTTTAGTTTGGATGAGCCTTTAATATCCCAATTGTTTGGACCCAATATTACATATCTTATTTGTAAACTTATACCACCTTTTGAGAATGGACATGATTCAGTCAAGTAGTTTGGAACTAGTTCTAGAAAGTTTTAAATCAAAGATGTTTATCTTACTTTAATATCCAAGGCCTATATGTCTTTCAAAGTGTTTTCTGGACATTTGAATGGAAGGAAAGGATTCATGAACATTACAAATTATTTATTTGGAAAATCCATTCTGATGCATTGTGTAAAGAGATTGAATATGAAGAACATCTATTTACTAGATGTAATATTCTTAAATCTTGGTGAAAACGTTGATATTAAAATCTAAATTGGAGCTTACTAGAAAAAATGGATATTTTTACATATATCTACTTTATTCTCAATCCACCAAAACATTTCCTTTCTTATGGTTCATCATGCCAACTTTTTACTCTTACATCTATCATTATGATGAAAAATTTATAGTGGATTAGACATTATATTATTTTTAAAGGCTATAATTTATATAATGAGTCAATCATTCAAGATCTTTCCCAACAAATTACTAAATTTAAGCATATTTTATTGGATCATACACCCATAGGTACTAAGATTGTCAACAAGTTTTATGTTGATATTCTCTCAAATTGGCAATACCTACCTTTAGATGTTATCAAATTTAACTTTGATGCTGCCTGATATAATGGAATTTTCACTATTGGTTTTTATATGTTTGATCATTATGAAAGATTGGGTTTTGCTTGGACCAAATCGTTATTTCAACTTTAGTGGAGACGATAGAGGCATTAGCATTTCAATATACCATTTAGTATACTCTTAAATTCAAACACTAAACGGTATATATTAAAGAGGATAACAAAAATGTTATTGATATTTTCAACATTTAATCACAAAGGGATATTTGTTTTAAAGTTGTAAATATTATTCACATATGACATCTATCAGGTGGATTCCGTATAACAATAATGAAGTTACTCACAATTTGATTCATTGGACTATATCTTATCAAATAGAAGTAATTATTGAATTAAATGAGTTACCCATTTCTATTTAAAAAGGGATACCAACATAATATTAAGACCTATGTCTTTTTATGTAGTAAAACAATAATGTCAAAATACTTATATCACATAATTTAATAAAATAAAAATAAGATTAGATATCCTAATATTTTCAGCAAATTTTTAGTGACCCATCGAAGTTCCAACTATCATTGTCAGCGATCTACTGGAGTTCCAACGATCCATAAAATGTAACATGTTACATCTATATGGATCTTTGTATGTAATATGTTACATTTATCCTAATTCTAATAACCCACTAAATATAACATATTACGTTAATATGTATCAATTTTTGGAAGTACAAATACAAATAAGATATAACAATATCATATTTTATTATTTATAGACATACATAATTATATTCAATAGACTTTTGAACTTAGCCAGTTTATCTATATTAGTTGGGTGGTTTCGTATTGTAGAACTCAGAGAAATCATGGAAATAATGGCAAAGATGCATAAGGGACTCTTGTGTGGGTCAATATGTTGTATGAGGAATTTTGCAAAAACTTGGATATGCCTTTACACTTTTCCCTTAGTGAGATTATGGATCATGCTATTAAATGGAAAAAAACTCCCGTGTGGTATTGTAAAAATTAATATTGGTGCAAATTTAAATAATAAAGATGGAATAATTGGTAGGGCTATTGTGGTTAAAGATGAAAATGGTAAAGTAATTTTTATTATCACAAGTTTCAAGAGAGAGGTATGTTCTACTTTACATGGTGAATTACATGCCTTGTTATAGGCTACTAATTGGACAGGAATTATGTTCAATAAATATGCAAGTATACGTATCGAAATAAGTAATATAATGATAAGAAAATATCTTTTTGATGACTATGAAAATAGAGTCATTAGACACTTTTTTACTTAATATTTACTTATGTTATTCAATAAATAGTATTTTTTGGATAAAAAATATAAAAATATAAACTTTTTAGTGAAAAAGGGTGAAAATATAATTTTTGGGATTTTTCTTTATTTTTTATGAATTTTTAATGCATGAACAATCAGGAATTGCTACATGGCCTGCCACGCAAGTATGTGAAATGACTAGGCAAGCCAAGTAGATGCTACACAAGTACGGAGAGAGAATCATGCTATGTTGCATGTGAGGAGAATGAAAAAGCGTGTCATGTGTCAGCACAACGTTCAATCTAGGTACATAAATTGGTCAAACCGCCTTACCATTAGTCGCCACGCCATTGCTCCGTGCGCTCCACCCATGCACCATGCCATTCATTTTAGCAAATCACATTGCATTAAATCTGACCAGTCTCCCCTACCACGTGTTGCTCCCTAATTAGCCCAGTGAATTTTTGATGCCACATGTCATGCTGTGATTGGCTAGCACTGTTAGTTTTGCTTATTTTGATCGTAGCTTTTGATCTGAAGCTGATATGACAGTCCAGATTGCACCTGACCAATATTTAACCCCCTAATCATTCCATAAACCCAAATTAGCTTCAATTAGCATAATTTTGGTCAATTTTTGGAGCTAAAAAGAGAACAAACTACAGAAAAATTGAAGAGGAGACACAATTTTGGTGGAGATTCAAGAGGAGATTAATTCTATAATTCAAGAAATTGATTGTATTTCGTCTTATACTATTTTATTTGTCAATTTTTATGTCTTCCTTTATGAAAAATATGAGTTTTATAAATACAATTAAATGTAATTAATTTATTAATCTAGAGATTTTATAAACCCAATTTTTAGCACGTGATTATCTAATATTTTACCCTAATTATAGTTATAATTTAATTATATTATTTAATCTAACTTGTATGCTATTAATTTTTTGGTTAACAATTTATCTATAGAGGTAATTAAATAGATTTGAGAGAATTATTTAATAGTTTTTTTGATTAAATAACATGCATAGTTTCTAAGCAGAGATGTATGATTTTTATGTATGTGATCCATAATTGAGTAGTATGCAATTTAATTGGCATGTGAGTGTGATTAAATTAATTACTATATAGTATGTAGTTTACTTGAGAAAGGAATACATGCTAGGTTAGATTCAATTAATCATGTAATTAATTTATATTATATTGAGAGAATTTAGTGATTCATATGTTTAGAAAATTAGAAGATTAAGTATTCTTAAATATTTTCTCATATGTCTTTTTAGTCACCAAATTCGATTTAATTAATTATTTCTATTTGCTTTTAGTTATTTTAATTTTACTTCCTTAAAATATAAAAACACAAAAAGTTGACTTTTATTTTTTTAGTTTTAAAAATTAGTTTCTAATAAAATAATCTCTATGAGATCAATCTTTTCTTATCATTATATTACTTGTTACGATATGTTTACTTGCGTATTCATTGCACATACTTCGTGTGTGGCGATCAAATTTTTGTCGCTGTTGCCTGGGATTATAAATATTAGAAATTAATTATTTTATTTTATTTTAGTTATTTTAGTTATTTTATTTTTATTTTTATTTACATATTTTTTTTAATGACTTATTTTTTTTAGTTAATTTATTTTATTTATTTAACTTTAATTTATTTATTTTTTGTTTATTATTATTAATTTATTTTTATTTAGTTTTTATTTATACATCTCCTTTAGTATTGTAGAAACATAATTGAGTCTATTTGATAGATAGAGTTCGTGAGGGAGAAATCTTACCTTTAGATCTTGAAATTGAGCATACTTTGAGATTAATTAGAAAACAAATTGTCACCAAAGGGAAAAAATGGCTAATCTATTAGAAATAAATAATAATGAGCTAAACTTGAATAATCAAATGCTTTTGATGGATGATAGAGATATAACTATGAATGAATATGCAATACCTATGTTAGAAGGACTGAATCCAAGTATTACAAGGCCAAATATTCAAGCTAATCAGTTTGAACTAAAGCTAGTGATGTTTTAAATGCTACAAACAATTGTAAAATTCAACAGATTACTAAGAGAGGATCATCATCTTCATCTCAAATTATTTATTGTAGTTGTAGATTCATTTAAGTTCAATAGTGTGATAGAGGAGGCATTTAGGCTTAGATTGTTCCCTCACTCTTTGCGAGACGGTGCTTGAGATTGGATAAACTCTTTGCCACCTGATTCTATTACAACTTGGAATGGTTTGGCAGAGAAATTCTTGATGAAATACTTCCCACCAAGAAAGAATGTCAAGCTTAGGAATGACATTACTTCCTACCAACAACATTAAGGAGAATCTCTATATGAAGCATAGGAAAGATTCAAGGAATTGCTAAGAAAGTGTCATCATCATGGTATTCCTTCTTGGATTCAAATGGATACTTTTTACAATGGTCTCAATGCTCAAACAAGAACTATTATTGATGCATATGCTAATGAAGCCTTGCTAGCCAAATCTTACAATTAAGCTTATGATTTACTTGAGAAAATGGCCAATGGACAGAATGACAACTGTAAGAAGAGTAGCCGAAGTGCAAGAGGTAAATGATATCATAGCACTTACAGCTCAAGTTTCATATTTGGTTAATCTTTTGAAGCTCAAAACTCGCCAGGGAGTATAAACTAGGTCCAAGATTCAAGAGTGTTATGTGTGTTTTGTAGAAAAGCTCATTTGTTTGATAATTGTTCAAATAATCTTGAATCCATTTGCTATTGGGGTAATGTGAATCGAAACAATAATCCATACTCGAACACATATAACCCAGAATGGAGACAAAATCCAAATTTCTCTTGGAATAACAACAATTAGGGTGATAATCAATTCAACCATCAATCATTTCCACCACCTAGTTTCCAAAAACCACAACAATCACAAACCCAAAAAAAGGCACATAACGAGGACAATGCAAATTCATTAATGGGGATGATGAAAGAATTAATCCAATCATTTAATACAAAAGTGTCAACTCAAGAGGCTTCAATTCGAAATTTGGAGAATTAAATGAAGAAACTTACTCAAGCTATAAGTCAAAGACCTCAAGGTAACCTTCCAAGTGACACAATTGTAAACCCAAGAAGAGAAGGTAAGGACCATTGTAAATCATTAGCCTTGAGGAGTGGTAAAACTTTAGAGTAGGAAAATAAGACTCAGAAGGATAATGAGGACTATGAGACTAAAAAGGATAAGGAGAAACCGGAAACTAAAAAGGATGATAAGGAATTAATAGATAGAGTAATAGAAATGAGATAATTCATCCAAAAAGGGCAACCTATACAAACCCAATATTCATTTCCCTCAAAGACTACAAAAGCAAAAGTTAGATATGCAATATTCAAAAAATTTGGAAGTCTTCAAGAAGTTGCACATAAACATATCATTTGCAGATGCACTTGAACAGATGTCTTCTTATGCCAAATTTATGAAGGACATATTGTATAAGAAAATGAGGCTTGGAGATAATGAAATAATAAACTTAACTGAAGGTTGTAGTGCCATCCTTGCTAGAAAACTACCCCAAAAGTTGACAAATCCAGGTAGTTTTGACATTCCTTGTACAATTGAGAACATCCACTTTGAGAAAGCATTGTGTGACTTGAGTTATAGCATTAACCTTATTCTGTTATCAATCTTCAAGAGATTGGGGGTTGGTAAATCCAAACCCACTTCAGTAACATTAAAAATAGTAGATAGATCAATTGAGAAACCTTAGGTTATGGTACAAGATGTGCTAGTAAAAGTAGACAAATTCATATTTTCGGTAGACTTCATTATGCTAGACATAGAGGAGGACCGTGTCATTCCTATCATACTTAGTCATCCATTCTTAGAAACCAGAAGATCACTCATTGATGTACAAAAAGGTGAACTTACAATGAGAGTAAAAGATGAACAAGTAATGTTTAAAGTTTTAATGCATTTGAACCTCCTGACATTGATAGTGCGAATGAATGCTTAAGGATAAATGTTATTGAATGTGGGGAAAACTTAAAAGACTCTGTTGAGTTGCCCACACTTAAGAATTTAACACATGTTGTTGTAAACAAGGACATAAACTCACTAGAAAACAACTCAACCTATTATAACTTTGAAAGTATGGCATCAAAGGTTGATATTGTGGATTGTGTGAACTTTTTATAGGATGCGCCTCTTATGTATGTATCAAAGGAGATTATGGAAAATTTTGAGATAGGATCTAAAATTAAACCATCAATTGAAGAGCCACCAAGTTTAGACCCTACACTTTTACCCTTCCATCCCCAATCAAGTATGAAAATGAAAGAGTCCAATGGAGAGGTGAAAAAGCTATTAGAAATACATAAATTGGATGAGTTACGGTGAAGTGTTTATAAGAATGCCAAAAATTTTAACAAGAAAACAAAAATATGGTATGAGAAGAGAATTGAGCACCATGTTTGTGAGCCAGAACATAAAGAATTATTGAATAAATCAACACTTAAATTGTTTCCAAGCAAACTTAAAAATAAATAGATACAAAGGGATTTGCCTTAGGACTTGATATGACCGTCTAGTCAAGGACGTTAAACGTGATGCTAGTTGAGGAGCAACCCAACATTATTTTACTTATATTTTCATTGTTTTTATTTTATAGGTGAATAAATATGAAGAGTAATGATGCAACAAGATTAAGCATTTCGGCGACAGATGTGGGGACAATGTGTAATTTAAGTTTAGGGGAGAGAACTTCAGTCTCTACATTAGTATTTAGTATGCAGTTTTAATTTTGAGAGATTTTTTTCAATTTTTAGGATGTTTTTAATCATGATTTAGGTAAAAATTGATAAATATATGGAAACTAAATGCATGCATATGAAACATATGAACTCAATGATAAATTTTTTTTTTCATAACTAGGATAAGGAATCTAACATATTTGTTAAGTTATTTACATTAATCATGTGATATGCTTACTAGTTTTGATTGAGTTGATTCAAATTTTTATGCAGATATTCATGATTTATTTTGGTGTTCTTATTAAGAGAATTTTTAGTGAGTTATGAGAGTTGATGAGATCTACCAGGTTTTAGAATCTATTTTATCATCCCTTGAGGTGAAATCCTAAATAGTGTTTAGCAAAAATGATGATTTAGGCCTTATTTGGATAGATTGAGCTTTTCAAGCTAACCATTATTAATATTCATAGCTATCTATTTGAACCTAACAAAGAACCATTCATATCTTTAAGCCATATTTTTTTGCCTAACCAATAAGCATTACCTTTATCTTTTCAACTTTAGCTTGTATGAAAAGAAAAAAATGCAATCATTTGTTATGTTATAGAGTAAGGTGAAATGTAATGCACCCGATAAAAAAAAGAAAATAAAAATTCACAACGCAATTATCCCTCTAAAGAAGAAGAAAATAGAATTGAAAATAAGTTTGGGGGTTTTGTGAAGTTACAAAAAAAGGAGAGAAAAGAAATGTGGAATAAAAGAATATGAAAAAAACTGACAAAAGAGAGTGCACTGAAATATAAAGTAAAAATTCAATTGTAGTTAAAAAGTGCATGATGAAAAAAAAAACTAAGGTGTGGAGAAAACTTAAATGTCTTCATTTATCAACCCCTACCTAAGCCTTACATTGCAAACATGTAAAGTCTTTATTTATCTTTAGCTAAGTTTATATTTATATTAGTAGAGAGGGATGTGAAAAATAGACTTATGAGATTTGTTTTAAGATTGAATTGATTAGCATGCTCATATAGGTTGATTTCATGAGTGCATTGGATGATATCATGTGCATCACACATAAATATGAATCAATTTTTCAAAAGCCTTGCATATCCTTGTATTGATGGAACATTGATTGATGAATATGTGAACCTCTTTATCATAGTATTATACGATTTTTTAGAGGGATAGTTTTCATGAAATATGCATGCACTAATAGAAGTATATTTATGAATAAACTGCCTAAGTTATTTTATTTAGTGATACTTGGTTTTACTTGAGAACAAGAAAAGAGTTAAGTTTGGGGTGTGATGACTCTATGAAAGTAGAGTCATTAGCGCACTTTTTTACTTAATATTTACTTATTTTATTCAATAAATAGTATTTTGGGATCAAAAATATTAAAATATAAACTTTTTAGTGAAAATGGGTGAAAATATAATTTTTGAAATATTTCTGGATTTTTATGGATTTTTAATTCATGATCAATTAAGAGCTACAATGTGGCCTACCACGCAAGCAAGGGAGCTGATTGGGCAAGCCATGCAGATGATACGCAAGCATGAAAAGAGAATCATGTTATGCTACTTATGAGGAGGAAAACAAAGCATGCCATGTGTCAGCACTACATTTAATCCAAGTTCAAAAATTGGTCAAATTTGCCTTGCCATTGCTCTGCATGTTCCACCCGGGCACCACGCCATCCATTTCCACGAATCATATTGCATTGTGTGGCGCTAACTCTAACCAGCCTCCCCTACCACGTATCGCTCCCTCATTTGCCTAGTTAATTTTTGATGTCATGTGTCATGCTGTGATTGGATGGCATTGTTAGTTTTACTTATTTTAATCGTAGCTTTTGATCTGATGGTCCAGATTGCACTTGAGCAAAATTTAAGTCCGTAATCATTCCATAAACCCGAAATGGCTTCCATTAGCATAATTTTGATCAATTTTTTGAGCTAAAAAGAGAGAAAAATATAGAAAAATTAAAGAGGGGATACAATTTTGGTGGAGATTCAAGAAGAGATTAATTCCACAATTGAAGAGATTGATTGTATTTCTTCTTTTACTCTTTTCTTTATCAATTTTTTTGTATTCCTTTATGAAAAATATGAGCTTTATGAACACAATTATGTGTAATTAATTATCTCTAAAACTTGATAAAAAAATATGTTAATTTTGAATTATTAGAGTTTATGGGGAAATTAGGGAGTTAAATATAGCTTAGGTGGAATTTGGACCGCCATATCAGCTTCAAATCAAGGGTTGAGATGAAAAAAAGGAAAAATTAACAAAACCAACCAATATGAGCATGACACATGGCACGTGATATTCACTGGGCGAATGAGGGAGTGACTCGTGGCAAGGGAGATTGGTCTCTATCAATGGAAGTTGAGTCAGCACCATCTGGCATAACTTGATTTGTTGTTATGGATTGTGTGATGCACGGGTGGAAAGAACGGATGAGTAAGGTAATGAAACGTAATGAGTATGTTAACCAAGCACTAAACTCGGATTGAACATCGTTTTGACACTGGCAAGGCACTACATCACACTACACACACAATGATTTGTGATTGGGAGATTTTGTTGGAATGGCTAGCCCAATTAGCTTCTATGCTTGTGTGGCATCCACGTGGTAGTTTCTGATTAGTCCTCCTTTAAAAATTCATAAAACAATCCACAAAAATTCTAGAAAAATCTCAAAAAATTTCAAAAATTATATTTTTACCCCTTTCAACTAAAAGGTTTATATTTTAATATTTTTAACCCTAAAATACTACTTATTGAATAAAACGAGCAAATATTAAGTAAAAAATTGCACTAATGACTCTATTTTCATAGAGTCATCACATCCCTAAACTTAACTCTTTGTTTGTCCTCAAGTAAAGCTAAGTCTAATTAAATAAAATAACATGAGATAGTATACTCTTAAATATATATCTATTAATACATGCATATTTAACAAAAAAATATCCCCCTCAAAAGTCGTACAATTCTATGACAAAGAGGTTCATATATGCATTAATCAACGTTCTATCGATACAAGGATATGCAATGTTTTTGATGAATTAATTTATGTGTGTGTGGAACATGATATCATCCAATGTACTCATGAAATCAACCTATATCAGCATATTAATCAATTCAATCTTAAAATAAGTCTATTTTTCACAGCCCTCTCTACTAATATAAATATGCACTTAGCTAGAGATCAATAAGGACTTTACATAATTGTAATGTAAGGCTTAGATAGGGGTCGATAAATGAAGATAGAGAAGCTCTTTCCACATCTTAGCTTTCTTTTTATTTATCATACATTTTTTTAACTACAATTGAGCTTTAACTTGATATTTTAGTGCATCATCTCTTATCATTCTTTCCGTATTCTTTTATTCCATATTTTTTTATAACTTCACAACACCCTCAAATTTATTTTCTTTTTCTTTAGAGGGATAATTGTGTGGTGAATTTTTAGTTTTTTATCTTTTTTATAGGGTGCATTACATTTCATCTCACTATATAGCATATCACATGATTGCATTTTTTTTTCTTTTCATACAAGCTAAAGGTGAAAGGGTAAATGTAATGCTTATTGGTTAGGCATAAAATGTGGCTTAAAGATATGAATGATTATTTGTTAGGCTCAAATGGATGACTATGAATATTAACAATGGTTAGCTTGAAAAACTCAATCTATCCAAATAAGGCCTAAATCGTCTTTTTTAATAAACACTATTTAGGATTTCACCTCAAGGGATGATCAAATAGATTCTAAAAAATGGTAGATCTCATCAACTCATATAACTCACTACAAATTTTCTCTTAATAAATACCAAAGTCAATCATGAACATATGCATAAAATTTGAATCAATCCAATCAAAACTAGCAAGCATATCACATAATTAATTTAAGTATCTTAATGAGCATATTAAATTCCTTATCCTAGTCCTCACAATCAATTTTTATCATTGAGTTCATATGTTTCATATGAAGCATGCATGCATTTAGTTTCCATATATTTATCAATTTCTATCCAAATCATGATTAAAACAATCCTAAAAACAATGCCTAAAAATTGAAAATACATACTAAATACTAACATAGAGAATGAAGTTTCTTCCCTCAAACTTAAATTGCACATTGTTCCCAATGTGCACATATAAATATAAAAAAATAAAAGGAAAGAAAACTCCCTTAATCTTGGCACACCACATTTGTCATTGAAATTGCTCAATCTTGTTACACCATTGCTCTCCATAGTTATTCACCTAAAAAAAGTAAGTAAAATAATGTTGGATTGCCTCTCAACCAATGTCATGTTTAACGTCTTTGACTAAACGATCATATCAAGTCCTAAGGTACATTCCTTTGTGTCCATTTACATTGATTTTTTCCGAAAATATTTTGAGTCTTGATTTGTTCAATAATAATTTATGTTCTAGTTTGAAAACATGATGCTCAATTCTCTTATCATGCCATATTTTTGTTTTCTTTTTGTACTTTTTGGCATTCTTATATGCTCTCTACTATAGCTCATCCAATTTATGTATTTCCAACATCTTTTCACCTCTATGTTGGACTCTTCTACTTACCTACTTAATTGGGGATAATAGGGTAAAGCTATGAGGTCTAACCTTGGTGGCACTTCAATAGATGGTTTAAGCTTAGATCATATTTCAAAACTCTCCATAACCATATTAGGTAAACACATAGAAAGTGTAGCCTCTAAATAGTTCACACAATCAACAATATCAATTACAAATTCCATACTTTCAAAATTAAAACTGATTGAGTTGTTTCTTGGTGAGTGTACTTCATTATTCACAGAATCATATGTAACAATCTTAAATATGGGTACTCAACAAATTCTTTTAAGTTATCATCACAATCAGTAATATTTATCTTAAAGCATTCATTAGTACTATCAATATCAGGGGTTTTAGATACTTTAAAAACTTTAAAAGTTACTTATTCATCTTATACTCTCATTGTAAGTTCATCTTTTTGTATATCAATGAATGGTTTTTTTGGTTGCTAATAATGGACAACCAAGTATGATAGGAATGTTACCGTCTTCTTTCATGTATAGTACAATGAAATCTGTCGAAAAGATAAACTTGTCTACTTTTTTACTAGCACTTCTTATACCATACCCCAAGGTCTCTTAATTGTTTTATCCACCATTTGTAATGTTACTAAAGTAGGTTTGGCTTTACTAACCCCCAATCTCTTGAAAATTGATAATGGCATAAGGTTAATGCTAGAACCTAGGTCATATAGTGCCTTGTCAAATGGATATTCCTAATAGCGTAAGGGGTGTCAAAACTACCTGGATCTTTCAGTTTTGGGGTATTTTCTAGCAAGGATGGCACTAGAACCTCTAGTTAGAGTTATGGTTTCATTATCTCCAAGCCTCATTTTCTTAGACAGGATGTCTTTCAGAAATTTGGCATAAGAAGATATTTATTCAAGTGCATCTGCAAATGATGTGTTTATGTACAGCTTCTCGAAGACTTCTAAACGTTTTAAAAACTACATATCTGACCTTTTCTTTTACAATATATGAGGGAAAGGAATAATGGACTCGTAGAGGTTGTTTTTCTTTACCTAGATTATTTTCTTTCTATTACTCTCTTTATCAACTAATTCCTGGCTCTCTTTATCCACTAATTCCTCCTCATCCTTGTTAGTTTTCGGTTTCTTTTTATCCTTTTTAGTCTCATGATCCTCCTCTACATTTTTACTACTCCTTAAGGCTATGTAATGCTCTTTACCTTCTCTTATTGGGTTTACAATTATGTCACTTGGAAGGTTACCTTGAGGCCTTTGACTTATGGCTTGGGCAAGTTTCTCATTTGAGTCTCTAAATTTTGAATTGAATCTTCTTGAGTGGACACTTTTGTATTTATTGATTGAATGAAGTCTTTCACCATCCTCATTAACGCATTTGTATTGTCCTCTATATATGACTTCTTCTCTTGGACTTATGATTATTATGGTTGTTGGAAACCAAGTGGTGGAAATGATTGACGATTGAATTGATTACCACATTGATTGTTGTTATTCCAAGAGAAATTTGGATGTCATCTCTATCCTAGGTTATATGTGTTTGAGTATGGATTATTGTTTTGGTTCATATAACCCACATAGAATGCTGATTTAGGATTATTTGAACAATTAATTATTAAACAAATGAGCTCCCTCCAAAACATACAAGATACCCTTGAATCTTGGACTTGATGATATATAAGTGTCATGATATCATTTACCTCATGCACTCCAGTTACTCTTCTTATGGCTTTCGTTTTGTCCATTGGCGATTGATAATTATTGCTAGCCATTTTATCAAGTAAATTATAAGCTTGATTGTAAGATTTGGTTAGTATAGCTCCATTAGTGGATGCATCAACAATGGTTCTTGTTTGAGCATTGAGACCATTATAGAAAGTCTCTATTTGGATCCAATGAGGGATACCATGGTGAGAATACTTCCTTAAAAATTCTATGAATCTTTCCCATGTTTCATATAAAGATTCTCTTTCATATTGTTGTTAGAAGGCAATGGCATTCTTTATTGATGAGAAGTATTTCATCAAGAATTTCTCCACCAAATCATTCCAAGTTGTAATGAAATCAGGTGGCAAAGAGTTTAGTCAAGCTTGAGCACGTTCTCACAAAGAGTAAGGGAACAATTTTAGCCTAAACGCCTCTTCGATAACATTACTGAATTTTAATGAATCTCCAACTTTAATAAACAATTTGAGATGAAGATGAGGATTCTTTGTTGATAATTGTTGAATTGTCCAACTATTTATAGCATTTGAAACATGACTGGCTTTAGTTCAAATTGATTAGCTTGAATGTTTGGCCATGTAATACTTCGATTCAACCCTTCCAACATTGGTCTTACATATTCGTTCATAGCCATGTAATACTTGGAATCTGGTTGATCAATTTTAGCTCATTATTTTTTATTCTTAATAGATTAACCATTTTTTCCACTTAAGTGACAACTTCTTGTTTTCTAATTAATCTATGTGTATGCTCAATTTTGGGATCTAAAGGCAAAATCTCTCTCTTACGAACTCTACTCATGCAATAGAACCAACTATATTTCTAATAACACTTAGGAGATGCCAAAATTAAAAATAAATAAAAATTAAGAATAAATAACTAAATAAAAAAATAACTAAAGAAAATAAATAAATAAATGAAAATAAATAAATGAAGATTAAAATTAAAATAAAGAGAAATAATTAAAATAAAATAAATTAATTTCTAATATTTATAATCCCTAGCAAAGATGCTAAAAACTTGATCAAACACGAATTGTGTTCAGTAAATATGCAAGTATATGTATCGCAACAAGTAATATAATGATAATAAAAGATAATTTTCATGGATATTATGTTATTAGAAATTAATTTTTAAAACTAAAAAAAATAAAAATCAATTTTTTTGTGTTTTTATATTTTAAGAAAGAAAAAATAAAAGAGCTAAAAATAAATAACAATAATAAATTAAATCAGATTTGGTAACTAAGAAGATATATGAAAAAATATCTATTAATATTTAATCCCCCAATTTTCTAAACATGTGAATCACTAAAATCCTCTAATATAATTATCAACCAATTACATGATCAATTGAATCTAATCTAGCATATATTCCTCTCTCAAGTAAACTACACATCATATAGTAATTATCCTAATAACGCTCTTATGTTAATTAAATTATATACTAGTCATTAAATTCATTAATTATGGATCACATATATAAAAATCATACTTCTCTGTCTAGAAACTATGTATGTTATTTAATTAAGACAAATAATTAAATTATTCTCTCAAATATATTTACTTACCTTTTATATATCAATTGTTGGTCAAATAATTAATAGCATAAAAATCATATTAAATAATATAATTAAATTAAAATCATAATTGGGGTAAAATATTAGATCATCATATGGTGGAAATTGGGTTTATAAGACCCATAGGTTAATAAATTAACTACACATAATTTTGCTCATAAAACTCGTATTTTTTATAAAGAAAGACATAAAAATTGATAAAGAAAAGAGAATAAGAAAAACAATCAATATCTTGAATTATAATACCAATATTCTCTTTAATCTCCACCAAAATTGTATCTCTTTCCAAGATTTTATGTATTTTTTTTCTCTTTTTAGCTCTAAAAATTAATAAAAAAATATGTTAATTTTGACTCATTAGAGTTTATCGGGAAATTAGGGGGCTAAATATAACTCAGGTAGAATCTAGACCGTTAGATCAACTTCAGATCAAGAGTTGAGATGAATAAAGGAAAAATCAAGAGTGCTAGTGTTGTCTCTTTTAGGAGAACATAAAATCGTGCAAGTATACACGGTCACAAGTAATAAAATTGATAAGTAAGTTATCGTTCCCACGGAGATTTATCACTAAGTTTGTTAAGTACTAAAATTGTTTCACTCTGATTTTATCCAAAACAAACGAAAATTGATGAAAGTTTAACAACTAATTTTTGTAAACAATAAATAAGGAAATTCTAGGATTGTAGTTTCACCAAATTAATCCACTTGAATTATATTATTTTCTCTTGATTTATTTTTTTGTAAATTTAATTTGTCAACCAAAAACTTCTAATTTTATTCATACATCTCTTCCAAGTTCCGTATAAACACATCTCGCTAAAGTAATTCACTATATTCCTATGAAAATTAAATTCACCAAGATTCATTACGTTCTAAGTTCTCAAATGGCCACACATATGATAAAGATATATTTCTATCCTTCATATATATATGTTATTCTATCCATGAGCAATACACACAAAAATGTCTCTTCCAAGTTTATTTAAGTGCCACATATCAATTGATAAATTTTCCAATAATCGAAAGCATTAAGCACAAATAGAATAAACAAATTAAAAATCTCATAAATCTTTCAAAAATAATTTATTCAAGCTTCTTAAATTTAGCTACAACGCAACCCTAGAAAAATTAAATTACTTCATAATAAAAATTAAAATTACAAAACGAAAATACTAAAACATTTAAGGAATATTTAGCTGAAGAACACAGAAAATTAGAATTTCATCTGCGCAGAAACATAATAGAAGCCAAAAATGGCTTCTGTGTGTTCCAAAATCTCCCCGTCCAACCCCCATTTTTTTGGCATTAAATGCCCTATTTATAGCTAAAAAATAATATAAAAAAAATATGCATTTTTATTTAATCACGCAGACACGCGTATGAAAATAGGCATATCGAAATTTTTATTTTAACATACGCGCGGGAGACATAAAAACAGCTAGAAAGGGCATCGTTTCTAATTTATTTTAATTCAACCGCATGTCATGTGTCAACATATGATTGGCTGAAAGAAAAATATAGACATGTGGAAGCTTTCCATTGGTGGTGGGGAAAGGTTGCACGTGGTTGGCATCGCACAAGATTATTGCACGCGAGACACGTGGGTCCCATATAAACAATTAGAAATGTGTACGTTGATTCTGCATTGTTGTGTTAACCAACACGTGCCACGTGTCTGCTTTGGATTATCTAGGAATATTCGAGACACATGGCATTGTATGATTCGTTGGATTGAAAGGGCACACGAAGTTTCTGTGGACCACGTCGCACGGGAAATTGCCTACATAGTAGACATATGGTCCCACCTTGCACGTCGGCCTGCGCGGCAAGTAAGCCCCACTCAGCATCGAGCAACGTGCCACCTGGGAATCGTGTCCACACACCTATGTCGCAAGTGCATCTCATACACCTAATCGTCACCGTTGATTTTTGATATGACGGTGTATGACTTGCGTGAAAAATATCTACACGTGGTCCTCCTTTCTTGTGCAGAAAAACAAATATTTTTAATTGTATTTTAGCCTTTCAATTTAATTTAAATTAACTTTTAAACTTTTGTTAATTGCAATTAAGCCCTTTTCTAATTTAAATTAACTTTTAAACTTTTGTTAATTACAATTAAGTCCTATTTTAATTCAAATTATATTTTAGACTTTTGTTAATTGCAATTAAGCATTCTTTTAATTTAAATTATATTTTCAGACTTCATTATTTGCAATTAAGTCCTTTTTTAATTCATATTCTTTAATTTTCTTAAAAATATATTCCTTAAGATATAAACAGAAAATACTAATTTAATTAATTAAAATTAACTAAAAATGTCAAGAACATAGTAGTTATAATTAATAAAATAGACGAAAATAACTGTATAAAATACAGTTATCAACTAGACAATAGAAGCATGACATGTGGCACACGATATTCACCGGGAAAATCAAGGGGTTACACGTGGTCAACCAAAAAAATTAATAAAAAAATATGTTAATTTTGGCTCATTAGGATTTATGAGGCAATTAAGGAGTTAAAAATACTTAGGTGGAATCTGGACCGTCAAATCAATGGCTGATGAAAAAAAGGAAAACTTAATTACGCTTGCCAATAGAAGCATGACATAGGGCACGCATTATTCACTGGGTGAATTAGGGGACGACACGTAGTAAGGAAGACTGGTCTTGGTTAACGGAAGCTGAGTGAGTGCCATGTGGTGCAATTTGATTTGTGATTAAAGATTGCATGGCTCACGGGTGGAAAGAACATATGAGTAAGGTAATAACGTTTTGTGAACGCATTGACTAAGTGACGAACTCGGATTAAACGTTGTACTAAAATGCGACTAAACACACAACAATCTGCGTGGCTAGCCCAATAATCTCTTATGCTTGTGTGACATCCACATGGAAGCTCTTGGTTGGTCTTGTTTTAAAAATGAATAAAATATTCAAAAAATTCAAAATAATTTCAAAAATTATATTTTCACTAAAAAATTATATTTTAATATTGTTAATCTTAAAAATATTATTTATTAAATAAACGAGTAAATATTAAGTAAAAAAATATACTAATAAATTTATTTTCATAAAATTATTAGCTATCGATACAACTTGTGTTTTTGAATGGTTAGATGTTACTTTTGAGTATAATTGTCTTATAGCAATTAATCTTTTTATTGATAGTGGTCATTATTTTTGTACTGCAAAATCAATCATTACATAAATAATGTTTCTTGAATATCAATAATTGCTTTGATATATACATGTAATTGCAATTCTATTTTGCCTAACAGGCTAACAAGTATTCATAAATGTTTAACCAAATTATAGAGTGAAGACTAATATAAAAAAAAAATTGATCGGAGAAGAAACTGCCTCGTCACTAATCCCGTCATCTTAGATTTTTGGAATTGTGCAAAATAACTCATTTTTTTCACATGGATAGAGTTATATGATTGGAAAATATTTACATGTAAAATTCTGGGTACTTATTCTCTTGTTATGTTAAACTTATTGTACATTTATGATTATTTTACATCCTCTATATAATTATTTCATGTAATTGAATTCAAAGAGATACAAGAAAGGAGAAGCAGGTGAGTTATTAATATCCAAAAAAATAACATATTTAAAAATAATGAATTTCTACCAAGTTGGTTAATATGTTTTTATTATTTGAATACTCCCAACTTAAATAGCTTAATTACGTGAAATTTAAGTTAAGTTACAATATTTAGTCTCGTTTATTATTAAAATTTATTAAATTAGATTATTATAATATTATTTTTATTATTATAAATTATATGAATATTATTTTAAAATTTCTCAAAAAATATTAAGATATCCAATTATATTCTTTATATTTTTTTTACAATAATATCATAACAATAGCACAAAATATGATAATATTATCTTCATATAGTATGGTTTTCATTTCAATAGTATTTTTTTAAAATTAATAAAAACTTAATTCAAATAATTTTATAAATTCAATAAAATAAAAATTAGGTTATATTATTATTATAATTTATCCAACAGAGAACATTTGTTAAATTGTGAATATATGTTATTTAGAGCATCAATGGATAAAAAACGCTTTAAAAAAAAAATAAAAACTGTTTACTTTCATCAAGAAACGTTTTCTTTATAAAAATAGTATCAAAGGCACTCTATTCTTATTGAGAAAAAAAAAAAACAAGAAAACGCCGTTATTCAAAGCATTTAAAACGCTTTCTAAAGTCTTAATAAAAGACAAAAAGCCTTTCACAGTTTTATGACTTTCTTAATAAAAGATAAAACGAAACGAGACAAAAGCGTTGGAAAAAAAGAAGAAGAAGAAGAAGAGGGTGATGGAAACGAATGGGAGTCTCGCTGCGAAAGGGTGGTTTCTTCGTCTTCCTTCGAGAGCGATGGAAATTATATCTTTCAAAATTTTATCACATCCAGTGCTCGAGATTTCCCGCGAAATCAAAATCTTTCTTTGATCGTGCGCTACATATAGACTTACGTGATTTTCTCTCGCGTTTTCTCTCACGCTCATCTTCTTAATTTAGTTCGCTGCAATCAGTTAACGCTTGAATTTTTGACATCTTTCATTCTCTCTTTAATGTTAATCTTGACCTCGTAATTGTCAAAAATATGTCCAAAATGCTATATAAAAATGACCAGAAATTGTGATTTTTTTTCCATATTAAAGAATTCTATAACAAATCTCGAAATAAAATGAACATGTATAACTACGGAGAACTAAATGAATATAAACAGTAAAGCAACCTATGTAAAATTATGTATATCTAAATGAGTATGGATAATAAAGCTGTCTATAACTAATTATTGCCAACAAAATTATATATATACAACTACGAATAGTTAAGTAAAGTTATTTATGGATATTTATAGACAATTAAATGAATATGGATAGTAAAATTATTCGTTAACAGATTCTTCAAATTGATGCATGTTGATCAACAAGCATTGATCAACCCGTGTCAATTTGTTACTTAGGAAGCAATATCGATGGAGAGTGAGAGTCTTACTGAAGATATCAACAATTTGTAATTCAGTAAAAATATGTAAAAAAGTGATAACACGACTTTCAAAAACTTCACGGATAAAATGACAGTTGATTTCAATATACTTTGTGCGCTCATGATAGATAGTATTGATCATGATCTGAATAACACTTGTATTATTCGCGTGTAAAGATGTAGGATTGGTCTCAAAGAAGTTTAACTCAATAAGCAAACCATGAAGTCAAATAGTTTTGGAACAAGCAAGAGACATTGCTCAGTACTCAGATTCTATAGATGACTTAGAAACTCTGTCTTACTTTTTTACTCTTTTAGGAGATCAATGCATCACCTAAGAACATGCACTAACCAGTGATGGAGCAACGTGTATCAACATAACCAGTCTAATCAACATTGCTATAAACAACAAGAAGAAGAGAATGGTTTGAAGCAAAGAATAAACCACCGGCAGAAGTGCCCTGAACATAGCATATGATTCTATGAACAGCAGCCAAATGAGTTTAAAGAAATTGGCTAACTTGCTGTATAGCAAAAAAATATATGATCTAGTGATGGTGAGATAGACGATGCTATCCATCAATTTTCGATATAAATTGAGATCAACAAGTAAGTCAACCTCCTCTTTGTGAAGCTTGACATTTAATTTCATAGGAGTATCGATAGAGGTAGCTTCCTGCAGATAGCCACCAAATCACTAGCATACTTATGTTGATTTAGTGAAATATCAAATAGACTACGATGCACTTCAAGACAAAGAAAATACGTAAGAGACCCAAGATCTTTCATGTGAAAGGATTTTGAGAAATGGGTCTTGAGTTGGGCAAGTAAAGTAGAATTAGAACCAGTGATCATAATATCATCAACATAAACCAAAAGGACAACAATATCCATGTATAATTTTTGAAGAAACAATGAAGTGTCATACTTGCTCTGCTTGAAGAAAAATTGTAATAAAATGGTTCAAAATTTATCAAACTAGGCCCATGGAGTTTGTTTGAGACCATAAAAAGAGCAATAAAGTTTACACACATTGGAGGTTGAAGAGAAAAATAATCCTGGGAATGGCTTCATATAAATACACTCTTTGAGATCTTTGTAAAGAAAAGAATTCTTAACATTCATCTAATATAATGGCCAATCATTGGAAGCAGCAAGAACTAAGATCGTTGGAATAGTAGTCATTTTTAACCACAAGAGCAAAGGTCTCCTCATAATTAACATCACATTCTTAATAATTTCTAAGGACAACAATTCGAGCTTTATGACGATCCAAACTTTCAACAGAGTGAACCTTGACTGAGTAAACCCATTTACAACCCAGAGGAACTATAGTGGAAGGCCAAGACTCAATGTCCCAGGTGTGATTAGCCTTTAGAGTAATAATTTCTTCCTGTATAGCATGTCGCTAACAGTCATGCTTGACAACATGTGAGACAATGCAATAGTAAGAGCTAAAATAGAATTGAAAGAAGAAAAACCATACCTATCCGAGGGTACATACACTCGAGAAGAGTGACGTACCGAAGGCTCTGGAGGTGTTGTAATTGACTGATTCCAGTGCATGTTATCAGATATTGGGTGAGCCATCAAAAGAGACCGTGGACGAGATTTTCTTGTATATACCATACCTGGTTTAAAGAGAGAAATGACTTGAGGAAGATCTGAGAGCTGCTGTTTACAGGAAGGGAGGACCACAGTAGAAGAAGAAGACACAAATGACACAGGAAAAAATGTTGATTTTCAAAGAAAATAATATTTCTAAAAATATGTGTACGATGTAACGTAGGATTATAACAAACAAATCCCTTTTTACACTCATTATATCCTAAAAATGCACATCTAAAAAATTGAGCAGTTAATTTATGTCACTCATGAGGAGGTAAATGAAAAAAAACATACACAACCAAAGATATGAAGATTATCGTAACTAGGTTGCTTAGAAAACAAGCGAAAATAGGCAGACTCCATGTGTAAAACTTGGGAAGGTAAATGATTAATCAAGTGAGTAGCAGGTTTTAGAGTCTCAATCCATAACATGGATGGAACAGAAAATTCTAACAAGAGAGTATGTACCATATCAAAAAGATGACAATTTTTACGTTGGTTACTCCATTTTGTTGGGGAGTAGCAGAACATGAAAGTTGATGGATAATACCTTTAGAAGGCAAGAATGCCTGAAACTTAGTAGACAAATATTTACCACCATAATCTATGCATAATGTCTTAATTTTTACAAAAAAATAATTTTCAACATGTGCTAAAAACTCAATAAAAATATGAAAAACCTCATATTTAAAACGAAGAAAATAAACCTAAGTGAATCTGTTATGATCATCAATGAAAGCCATATAGTAATTAAATTTTTCATGTGAATTAACCGAGAAAGGTCACCAAACATCACTATGGATAAGATCAAAGCAGTGAGAAGCTCTACTAGTAAAAGAAATGGAAGAGTTTTTCTTTTACAAAGTTTACAAGAATCACACTTAAGAGATAAAGAGGAACATTCTTTATTACCAAGAAAGCTCGAGTTTAATATATGAGATAAGATTTGAGTATCGGGATGGCCAAAAAGACGATGTCATACCATACCCAGATCAGGAACATTAATACAAGCAAAAGATTTAATAGAAAAAATTGGATAAAGTGCTAGAATAGATAAAAATAGTGGAAACAAGCACCTCACTTTAGGTTCTTTCATGATCGGCTCTCCCATCACCTGATTCTGCACAACATAACCATCACTAGAAAATTAACATCAAACTTGTGATAAACTAATTGAACAATAGAAATGAGATTCGTGGAAAGTTGAGGAGTAAGAAACACATCGGTAAATATAGAAGATACATTTTCAACATTAGCAATTGGCAAAGAACTGCCATTGGCAGTCTGAATGGAAGATTGGCCAACATAGGGCCGAACATGAGATAAAGTTGTGGGAGTATTCGTCATATGATTAGAAGTCCATGAGTCTACATATTAAATTGTAGTAGAATTTTTACCTTGAAATCTCATCGTAGATAATGTTGAAATTAGTATCTATTGTACCATTTTAGGAATGCAGTAAGTTGTTATAGGAAGTTTAAGATCAGGAGACACACTTGAGGAAGAGCCATGTGTTACAAAAGTCTTTCTTGGAGGAACAACAACAGAAGTCTGAAATGCTTAAGCTTGACGATTCTGGGGGCATATATGATATTATTTGATAATATGATCATTTTTCTTGCAATAAGAATAATATTTTTTAGGACAATTGGAGGTAATATCCCCATAATCTTTGCAGCAAAACATAGCAAATTTTTAGAAGTCATAGGTGATCTACATCCTTAGGTAGCATGAGCTATAGTTGTTGTCACGGAATAGCCATGAGATTGTTCTAGAATAGCTTGAGTACTAAGACGTTGTTCTTCGCATAATAACTCACCAAAACAACTATCAAGAGAGGGAACATGTGATATGTTCAATAGAGATGAGCAAACCAATTCATATTCTGGGCGTAGTTTCATAAGAAATTAATCACGCTGACTAGTCTTATGAAGATTTTGAATAGTTAAAAGAGTAGCAATAGAAACATCTACTGTAACCAAATTAGTATATTCACACCAAAGAGTCAAAAATGCTGAGTAATAATCTTGGATAGAAAGACTACCATGTTGAAACATGGCAATTGTATGTTCTAATTAAAAGCAACAAATATTATTATCTTGATGATAAAATTTTTTCAAATAATTTTACATGGATTGAGCAAAGTGATAAGCTTGCAAATTGGTGATGATATATGGTTCTATCGAACCAAGAAGCCAAGACATGATTCAAGCATCAAGCATAACCCAAGAAAGAGAAGACACGATTTCTTTGGATTTGTCAGTGTCAAATGTTGGTGCAACATCCATGCCATCAATATGGCCCTAAAGGTCTTTTGCCTTGAGGAAAAGTTCAAACTTAAAAGTCCAGGTAGAGTAATTTTTACCTGTAAACTTAACACACATTGGTGCAGCGTCATTGCAAATAAATGGAACCCGAGACAAAGCAAAAAAATATTCAAAAAAATTAAAGGAATCGAGAAAAGGACCTTAAACAAAGATTTTCGAAGAACAACATTCTAGTAGAAAATGCCAAAAAATATCAATGAAGATTTCCTTAGAAATAGAATATCGAAAAAAAATTTCAACCTTGCTCTAGTACCATGTCAGAAATGAGTCAAAAAATTGTATGAAAATGACCGAATAATTGGCCTTATAATTTCTCTATTATATAGACTATACAAAAGAATTATATACATATAAAAAAATCCCAAAATAAATGAAATAAATATGGATAATTATGGACGGCTAAATGAATAATGACAGCAAAGCTGTCTATGGACAATTATGGATAGCTAAGTAAAGTTATTTATGGATAACTAAGCAAAACTATTTATAGACAACTAAATGAATATGGATAGCAAAACTATCTATGAAAAATTATGGACAACAAAACTGTCTATGAAAAACTAAATGAATATGGATAGTAAAACTGTCCGTTGATAGTAATGATAATGAAGGAACTGAAAAATGTTTATAATCCTCTAAAATATGTGTTGCTTTAATTCTTGCCGAACCATTTTCATGAGAATTTTTATGTTTCTATAAATATACTTTTTTTTGTCGATGTTTGATGAGGTGATTTTCTGGTGTTGGAGAATTATTCTATCTCTGTATTAAAATTGAAGGTTGAGAAATGTGGTATTAGAGCTGTGACTTGAGTAATTTTGAATGGAAAGTAATAGAAGTATGTTTGATAACTAGGATCAAAGATGTAGTCTCTTATAGGGGAATGCTATGTTCTTGAGTTTTCTTTGGGCTTCATTTTCTTAGGAGGTCAAATTTGTTTCTCAATTTTTCATTTTTTTTAAATTGGGAAGCTAGCTAGTCTTTTTGTTCTTCTATTTTTATGTTAAGGAGACTTGAGTCTTTGTAAGTATTTTTTTTTTTTTTTGAATTTCAATTGATTGTTGGTCCACTTTTTTCTAGTTGTATTTTGGTTTCTCTTTAACAAAACTCTTCTTTTTCTATATAAGAAATAAATAAATGAGACATTAAGTTTTCTAATGGACAATTTGAACCTCGCCTCCAGCAATGTTTATTTGATTTAGTACCATGTTTTGTAAGTCAACATGGTTCTAACCAGGTTGCAAATATGTTTAAATGTTTAAACAAAATGCATAATTTCTAATGTAGTTTATTTTTTTGAGCTAATTAAATCTTAAGTAATTGTAGATTGATATTATATGACATCCTACAAATCGAAATAATGAAGATAAAATAGGTCCACCCAAGCATCACTCCAAAGAGAAAAATCAATGAATCTACCCACCTTTCTTCGAAGAATACTTCAAAAAATGAAGAAGAAAAGTTTAGCAAAATCATCATCAATGGTCAATACCACACGCAGTGCTCCAAAGCCACAAGATGCTATTGGACTTTTACTAAATTAGGCTTTTAGGTCACATGGATTCTATTGAGCCAAACTCCATCCACCATATCCCTTATGATGTTGAGTTTTTTGGAAATGATTGGCCTATTCCATTGAACTTGGAAGAAATATTGAATATGTGCAATTTTGAATGGGTAGGAGTTTTACAGATATCAATCTACTTAAGGTAAATTTAAATTATTTCTAGAAATAAATTGATTAAATTTAATTATATTGCTAATTGTTCTATTTTATAGGGTATTATTGGAAGAATTTAAAACCTAAAAAATTAAAATTGAAAGATATTTTGTGTTCCTTCGTTCAAAACTGTTGGCTGATGACATGCATGATAAAAGTTTGAGAATTAAAAAATTTATAAAGAGGTTTGGTTACATAACTCGTGGGATGCAACTCATTATTTCGTGTTGGAGAATTTAGTAATATTGTATTTTGCTAACTAGCCTTATATTTTCTTGCTAAGATGAAATAATTACTTCCGCTTTTAACATTACTTTATATGCATTTGTTCGCACTATTTAAATGCCTTCTTGATTATAAGAAAATTTTCTCTTTGTTTATAATTCTCATGATTCTATTGTATAAGGCGTTTAAAGCACTTTCTTTAACATTTTATAAAACTTTTAAAATGTCCTCTTTAAAATTTGTTTATTTAAAGAGTATTTCTTATGCTTTCTTTACTTGTTTAAAGGACATTTAAAGTATCATACATAAATCTAGTTCAGGATTAAAAAGGCATTTAAGTAGTCCTTTATTACAATTTTTTTTAATTTTATAATAGTTAAGCAAAGCATTTTAATTGTCCAAAAATATTAATTATATTAAAAAAACATATATATATATATATATATACTAAAAAATTTCAATAAATTCCATGTAAGTTCAAAAATGAAGTATTAAATAATTACAATAAAAATAGTTATTTATCAAAATATACAACATAATAAAACAATTGTAATAATTAAACTAATAATATTTGTGCAAACTAAAAAAAATTACTAGAAACAAAGAAATAATCTATTTAATTAAGGTCCAAATTTTTCAATATCATGCGTTATCTTGCAATCAAAATTATTGCTATCTTGTAATCAAAACAAAGAAATAAATCAGATGGAGTAGATGAAGTCGAGTGGAAAAATATCAACCGATTAGCATGTGTTATAATTCGTTTGTATCTCTCAAGAGAACAAAAATATGCATTCATGAAGGAGACATATTCAAGTAAGATGTGGAAGGCATAGAAGAACAAGTTCATGAAGAAGAGCGGACATAATTGACTCTATTTGAAGAAGAAGTTGTTTTGTTTTGATTACCTTTCAGGTACCACAATAAGTGACTATATTACTGTTTTTAATCGATTAGTAGCATATTTGTTAAATATGGATGAAACTTTTAAAGATGAAGATTTAGCCTTGATGTTGTTAGCCTTCCTTCCAGGTGAGTTTGATCACCTTATTACGACCTTACTTATTGAGAAGGATAAAGTGTCTTTTGAGGAAGTTTGCACTACTTTGTATAGCTATGAAATTAGAAAGAAAGATAAAAAAGAAAGCAGGAATGAAGCAACAGAGACACTGTTTATAAGAAGGTGATCACAAACACAACAGAAAGGAAGGAGAGGTAGATATCTTTCTAAAGGAAGCCTTGGTAAAGATGAATGTGCCTTTTGTCATGAAAGATGCCATTGGAAGAAAAATTGTCCAAAGTTGTAGAAGAAATTAAGGAAAAGTTGTGCCGTCTGATGCATGTGTAGCTGAAAGCAACTCAGATTCAGATTTTGCATTGGTCAGTTCGTCAATAGCATCCCATCCCGGTGATTGGATTTTTGATTCAGCATGTACCTTCCATATGTCTCCTAATAAGGAGTGATTCTTTAATTTTGAAGAATTAGACGATGAATTTGTTTTCATGGGTAATCATTATCCAAGCAAAATTTTGGGATCGATATAATTCGTTTGAAGAATTAAGATGATTCAACTAGAGTCTTGACTGATATTCATTATGTTCTAGGTATGAAGAAAAATATCATTACTGTGGGAGTCTTAGAATCAAAAGGCTTCATTATGACCATGCAAAATTGGGCATTAAAGGTTATTTTTGATCACTTGTGGCGATGAAAGGTGTTCAGAAGAATAACTTGTATTATTACCATGATAGTACGGTTATTATGATAGCATTAGCAACAATTTTGGAGAGAAAAAAAAGATTCAAAAACAACCAAGCTATGGCATATGCATTTGGGACATGTTGGTGAAAAAGCTTTACAAATTCTTGTAAAGTAAGGCCTATTAAAAGGCCTAAAAACTGACAAGTTGGAGTTCTGTGAGCATTATGTACTTGTAAAGTAAGGTCTGTTTAAAGGTCCAAAAATTGACAAGTTAGAGTTCTGTGAGCATTATGTATTGGGGAAGCGGAAAAGAGTAAGTTTTGGCACTACACTCCATAATACAAAATAAATTTTGGATTACATCCATACCGATGTACGAGGGCTAACAAGAACTCCATCCATGAGTGAAAAGCATTATTATGTCACTTTCGTTGATAAATTCTCCAGAAGAGTTTGAATGTATCTCATGAAGAAGGATGAAGTGTTGGAATTTTTTCTCAAGTAGAAAAAGATGATCGAGACTTAGACTGGTAGAAAGATCAAGTGTCTGAGGTCTGATAATAGCACTGAGTATACAAACGATCCATTTATGAAAGTTTATGAAGAAGAAGGGATAGTAAGACACTTTACTATTCAAAAAACATCACAAGAGAACGAAGTTACAGAATGTATGAACCAGGCTTTGCTGGAGAAGGTTCGGTATATGTTGTCAAATATTGGGTTAGGCAAGAAGTATTGGGCTGAGGTTATGACATATACATGTCTTTTTGTCAATCGTCTACCATGTTCTACTCTTGAAGGGAAAACGCCTATGAAGGTATAGTCTAAAAAACCTACTAGAGATTACGATTTCTTACATGTGTTTGGTTCTATTACATATTACCATGTAACGAAATCAAAGTTAGATCCAAGAGCCAAGAAAGCTATTTTTTAGGAGATCCTTTCTGGTTTTAAAGGATATCGACTATGGCACATTGAAACGAAAAAGATAATCTTCAGTAGAGATGTTACCTTTGATGAATCTACCATGTTGAGAAAAGTAACTGAGAAAATTGATGGCACTTTGCAGCAGGTGGAGCAAACTCCAAAGCAGGTGGAGTTTGAAAGTAGAATTGTTAATCCAGTTGATAGAGATAAGACATAAGTTGATCTTCCATTGGTAGAAGATGAATCAGATGAAGAAGAGGTTTTAACCCAAGAACCTCCACAACAACAAGAAGAAACTACAATTGATAAGCCATAATAAAAAAATGTCAAAGTGCCTGCTCGATACAAAGATATAAAAGATCTACATGCTGAGTTTAAGAATACGGTGGTCTATGCACTTTTAGTTGTGCACGATGATGTTCCTTCAATATATAAAGAAGCAATCAAAAACCCCAAAGTTGCAAGATGGAAGTCATGGACGAAGAACTTTTTTCCTTTTAGAAGAATAAGATATGAAAGTTGACACAACTACCTAAGGGCAAGAAGGCAATTGGTTGCAAATAGGTGTATGCAAAGAAAGAAGGATTTCCTAACAAAGATGATGTTTGCTACAAGGCATGGTTGGTAGCTAAGAGCTATGCTTAGAAGGAGGGATCGATTATAATGAGGTATTTTCTCCAGTTGTAAAACATTCATCCATTAGAATTTTGTTGGCCTTGGTAGCACATTTGGATTTGGAACTAGTTCAACTTGATAGATAATTGTGTTTTTACACGGTGACTTGGAAGAGAAAATCTATATGTCTCAACCAAAAGAGTCTAATGTTGTTGTTAAAGAGAATTGGGTTTGCAAGCTAAACAAATCATTGTATGGATTGAAGCAATCTCCGAGGCAGTGGTATAAATGATTTAATCAGTTTATGTTGCAGCAGAAGTATACTAAAAGTACACATGATCATTGTGTGTATTTTTGTAAGCTACAAGATGAGTCTTTCATCTATCTCCTATTGTACGTCGATGATATATTGATTATATCGAAGAGCCAAGCAAGAATTGAGAAGTTGAAGGCTTAATTAAGTCAAGAGTTCAAGATGAAAGATCTAGGAGAAGCCAAGAAGATTCTTGGCATGGATATAAGCAGAGACAGGAAAAAAAGGAAGCTTTGTTTGACCCAGAGTCAATATTTGAAAGAGGTATTATAGCATTTTGGTATGAATGAATAGACAATACCTGTAAGTACTCTGCTTGTTCCTCATTTCAAGCTTAGTGCTTAATTATCTCCTAAGAATGATGCAAAACAAGAATACATGGCAAAGGTACCATATGCATATGTGGTTGGTAGCTTGATGTATGCAATAGTGTGTACGAGATCTGACATTTCACATGAGGTTGGTGTTATAAGCAAGTACATGCATGATCCTAGTAAAGGACATTGGTTGGTTGTGAAATGGATTCTACCGTATATTTTAAATATTGTAGATGTTGGTTTAGTATTTCTACAGGATAATAATATTGGTCAATATGTAGTCGAATATTGTGATTCCGACTATGCAAGAGATTTAGATTAGCGTCGGTCAACTAATGGTTATGTGTTTACTCTTGTTAGAGCACTAGTCAATTGGAAGTCTACCTTGCAGTCCATAATTGTTTTGTCTACTATGGAGACCAAGTATATGGTAGTTACAAAGGCTATGAAGGAAGGTATTTGGTTACGAAGTTTGCTTGAAGACGTGGGAGTTAGTCAAAAACATATTTAGGTGTTTTATAACAGTCAGAGTGTTATTCATTTAGCAAAGAACTAAGTCTACCATGTACGTACAAAACACATCGACATTCATTACCATTTTGTTCGAGAGATTATTGAAGAAGGTGGAATATTAGTTCAAAAGATCAAAACTATAGAGAATCACGTAGATATAATGACTAAGGTGGTAATGACAATCAAGTTCAAACATTGTATGAACTTGATTAACATCCCGAAATTTGAATTGCCAATGACGTCGCTGATCTAGAGATTGAAGAAATCATTTAAGACTTACTAAGTCGCTAAGGTGGAGATTTTTTATATAGCTCATTAGTGAGCAAATCAAAAAAGTCTCAGATTGATTAGGAATGAAGGTAGATATTGTATTTTGGACTATAAATGAAGCCCCCTCCTTCACTTCTAAAACATTCCAAAATTTACAAATTTTTCTCTTTTTTGTAAGGGTAATTGATTAGTTCAATTTTGTTCAATTAGTTGTAATTTTGGAGTTTATTCATTTAGAGATGATAAAAGTGGTCAACGATGCTCGAAGATATATGTAATATTTATACCGAACTTTGTTAAATTTCTGATGTTTTATTTTTCTGCTTTAATATTTGTTTTAGTTTTTTTAGTATTATATTTTTAATAACATTATTTTATCGGTTTAATTTGAATTCTATTCATTTAAATAATAAATAAATAATAACTATTTAAAATAAAAAAAAATATATCTAATTTTATGTAAGATAAATTTTTTTCACGTGAATATAAGTACGAAGGTTTAAGACTTGTCAAGGTTATTATAATCAACTATAATTATAAAGGTGCCATTTTCTTTTGAATAATGTTTTCCCTCTTTCTCTCTCTTCTTATTTTTCGAAAAACAATATAGTACTTTGTAATATACTATTGTTTTTTCACAATAGTTTTTATTCCCCCTTTCAGACTTTCTTTCTATACTATCTATTCACTTTCCATGCCCCATATATATATGCTTGCGGTCAGTGAGTATAGACATTTTATATGTACGGGCTGAGCGAGATAGAGTAGAAGTATATTCATTATCTTCTTAAACAAGTGTTATTTCTTATGTGCCTAGTTTATTTATTTTTGGGACAACTGCATTTTCTTAGCATTGTGTTTTCTTATGATGAAACACTCCCATTAATTAACTGTGTAACAATTCAACTATCATTTATTATTTGGGATATCATTATGTAAGCAACTTTGTGATGAACTAATATGGAAATTCTAACCTTGTGAAAATGAGACATGTTATCCTGCTCTGATGAATGTTGAAGTACTGATTTCTTTATATTTATTTCCTTTCTGATGGGCTTTCCTTATGCGTGAGGCCTTCGATTTTATAGCAATAATATCTTTGCATAATATGTGCAGTTAAGAAAAACATTGGCTCGAATAATTTCCATTTCATGTTTGCTTAACACAAATGAAGGCATCAGTCTTTTCTGATGTTCGACTCACACTGTAGATGATGTGTCACTCGGAGAATCCATCTTGTCTGTGTTACATGTATAATAAATGATATTGTCTATGATTCCTATTGATTAGTTTGATATTCCTGAGTAATTTGATTCTTGTAGTTTTCCATTAACTTTTGCAAACAAACTGGTTAGCATCATACATACATTGCTAGCTTTAATGATTGTCGACATTACAGGTCAATTCAAGCTCTATAAGTCTAGTCATGAGCTCTAAAACATTTGAGCTAAGGCATGAATGGGCTCCTCAATCAGGCCATTCCATTAATGCTGCCACTGCCAATGCTTCCCGGGTTTGGTTCCCTTTGTTGTAGGTTTTAAATTAGAACCAGGTACAATTTAAATTATCAAAACGTGTTCAACTTTTGGTTAAAACATTGCAGTCAACATGTGAAAACATTTTTTTTTTAGAACATGTGGAGTCATTACAAAGAGTGTGGTTCATGTGTTTCTTACGTAGAGAGATTATAATATTTTTGTATCATATTTTCATAATCAGTTTTTAGATGTGATTCATGAAACATGTTTTTTTTTTTTGGCCTGTTTCTGTGATTTTAGGTTTTGTTCGCAACTGGGGAAAGGCACATAATTTATTTAGAAATTAGCATTGGTGTATTGAACCCAGTGAAATTTGTTCAACTAGAGTATGAAATCCCATGCCTCGACATAAATCCAATTGGCGATAATCCTAACTACAGCCAGCTTGCTGCTGTTGGAATGTTGATAGACATTAGTGTGAGGATATTTTCGTTGCCTGACCTAAATCTTATTACCAAAGAGCATTTGGGAGGAGGGAGAAATAATTCCTAAATCAGTTCTCCTTTGTTCCTTCGAAGGGGTATGCTGTCTTGAGCTTTCATGAAACATTTTAGTAATTTCAATGTATTTTTAAAGATAAAAGCATATGTTATAATTTTATTATGTTGTCGAGACCACTACTTAAAGGTTGAATTTGGATACGTAATTTGCTTAAGGTGACGTTTGGTTGTGATTACAAATACGAGCCATCTTGAGGTGGTTGGCCATAGTGAGTATCACCTGGTAGAATTCGTCAACAGGTTTCGACATGGTTCTCTAGTAATGAGCTTGCCAGACTCCAATATGTGACAGATTCCAACAATCATGTGTGGCACGGTGAGTGGTGTCATTACATCTCTTCCTCATGAACAGTATCTATTTCTAGAAGATCTCCAACCAAAGTTGAGGAAAGTGATAAAAGGCATTGGAGGGTTGAGTCATGAGCATTGGAGGTCATTTAGTAGTGAAAAGAAGACCACAGAAGAGTTGAGGAGCTTTGCAAATATGGGTGTCTCAGTTGAGGAGCTTTGCAAGAGAATAGACGGGTTGACAAAGGTTACATTGACCACAGAAAGAGATCTAAGTGTGCAATGTTTGGAAGAGAGAGAGGGGATTTAGAAAGAGAAAAAAAACGTGCGATTGACTTATACTGGACAATTATTGGAGCAGGGAAAAATTATGTTTTATTTTCGAACTAAATTTGGATGGTTTATATTATTATTAGATATGTGATGAAATGAATATTATTATTAAATATGTATTGATATGAAATTTGTTATTAAATTAGTTTTAATTATAAATTAATTAAGGTAAGAAGGATTTTTTTTCCTCCTTGTATTAAGTGGTAAAAAGGGAGAGATTTAATATACATTTTACTAGAGTATTTTTTATACATCAAATTATTATAAAATATTTATTATAATAAATAATTATTAATTAAAATATTAAAATTTCTATTTTTTTTAGCTTTGTTATAAGTTTAGAAAGAAATATATATAAATTTACCTTTTGCTTTCTTACGGTACTTGTTATTACACCTGTCAATAAAATGTCACGCTAGAGTTATTATTTTATTATCCATCCAGATACCAAACCCAAGACTCGGACATTTGCTTGCCGCTCGCTCAATTTCTGAGTGAGAGATGGAAACGACGGTGCTTTTGACGGCGACATTATTCATTCTGCAATTTTTCGCCGGAATCGCTAGAAATCACAATACCATCCAACGGAAACCAATAGCGGACGGCTCTCTCTGCGATAATCTCATTCAACCTTCTGGTTATCCGTGCACCGAGCACACGGTCAGTGCCCTCGCTTTATCTTCGAAATTTTCTGTTAATAACGAAAATAAATTTATTTTTGTTTATATTATATTACGTGAAATGGTTATAATATTGTTCAGTTTAGATTTTTTTCCCTGTCTTTTAGGAACTTTGCAATTTTAGCTATGTCTCATGTTTTGGAAGAAACTCAGATATATGTGTTGTGATAAAAGGAATTTAGTGATTCCATTATCGGAATCAAATGGTAACTCATTCCATTTATTCAATTTTGAGGATCTTATTTTGTTCCTGATATCAAACTAATGTTATTGAAGCTTCTGTGTTATGGGTTGTTTTTACTCTCAATAATACATTTATTTTTTATTATAGCTTTCTAGTTTTATGAATCAGGATAATTGAGTTTTGATCTTTATTGTTTTGTTGTTCAGATTCAAACAAAGGATGGCTACTTATTGTCTCTTCAACGCGTGTCATCTCGTAATGGATACTTAAGGCAACGACCTGGTCCTCCAGTTTTGCTTCAGCATGGGCTCTTCATGGTGAACTTTTTTACCATATTACTAACTTCCTCCTTCATTTGTGCCAAATTAAATAAAAATCAAAAGAAGTAAATAAAAGTAAAGGGCACAATCTCTTCAAGATTTGAGCTCACGGAATACTTAAATCAAAGAGTTCTGAAGTTCGGGTTATTGATTTGGTTATTAAGTTGTTTAGAAATCTATTAGGTATAACCTTAAAACATAACAATGCTTTGAATGTACTTTAGAAACCATCATGCTTTGACTGGGAATCCTAATATTTGCTTATATTTAACTTTAGAGAATAGGCTTAAACTTATAATCAGAGAGCATGTGTAAATTTGCAAGCATAAATAGATTTGTAGTTTTCTTTTCTTTTAAATCCTTACATTTTGATTATTGACAGTCTGGTGATGTGTGGTTCTTGAATTCTCCTGAGGAATCGTTGGGCTTTGTCCTTGCAGATCATGGTTTTGACGTTTGGGTTGGAAATGTTCGCGGAACGCGTTGGAGTCATGGCCATGTATCACTATCGGTGAAAGATAAGGTATATCTTGTTTTATACCCTGTGCTCCTTTTTCACCTATAAAAATTACCCCTCTCTCACTCCCTACAGAAATTTTTGAGTTGTTCTCTTACATTTTATGAGCCATAACATATTAGGGTGTTGGCTTCCCCCACTTTTAAGGGTTCAATTATATGGTGTATAGGAGAGAGCTGATAAATAGCAATGATGAAAGAGAACATACACAAGGCTGCTTTATCTATATGGTGATTGTCACCAATAACCTATCTATTATTACACAGCATAAAGGAAATAAATATCTATGGTATCTAAGTTTATTCGTTTAGGTTGTAATTGACCATTTAGTATAATGTGTCATGCTTTTATTGCAGGAATTTTGGGATTGGAGTTGGGAGGAATTGGCTTTATATGATCTTGCAGAAATGATCGACTACATACATTTGATAACAAACAGTAAAACTTTCCTCGTTGGTCATTCACAGGTCTTGCACTCATTTGCTTTGTAATTTACAAATCAATTTTATGTGTTTCTAAGTACCAAATGTACGTTTATTCTTTCTTCCCAGGGTACAATTATGTCCTTGGCCGCTCTCACTCAACCAGGCATAGCTGAAATGGTTGAAGCTGCTGCTCTTCTCAGTCCAATATCATACTTGGGGCATATCAGCAGTCAATTTGTACTCAGAATGGTTGGCATCCATCTTGATCAGGTATTCTCTTTCTTTATGAGAGTGTTTACTTCATGCAAGTTTCTGATTACTAAAATTATGACGATTGTTTATTCTGACAGATGATTCTGGCTATGGGTATCCACCAACTGAACTTTAGAAGGTTTAACCATTCCCACCCCACCCTTTTCACCTTGTTTTTTCCCAATTATGAATTTGCAATGAGTAGTGGTTTAATCACGTGTTCTACTTGTCTGCAGTGAGTGGGGTGTGAACCTTCTGGATTCCATATGTGATAGGCATATAGAGTGCAATGATTTGCTCACTTCTATTACAGGTCTTCCTTCTTGTCCTTTCTATGCAAATTTGCATAGTTTTAAATGAAAGGCTTTCACATGGCCTATCATGAGGCAAGCTAGTGGGAAGTTTCCTATTAGCATCAGGAGATGAATAATGAGAGTTCCTTAAATCGCAAGTTTTTGGAGGTTGAGCAAAAATTTCTCAAAATCCTGCATTTTTTTTGTGTACAATCTGTACATCACTTATATACACGTTGAACATGAGTAACGTACATACATAATTCATGTACAACTTTACAAAATTATGTGCATACCGTGGATAACTCATGCAAGGGCTGCAACCTGTAGATAGTATGAAGTTGCAATTTGGGGACATCTCAAGCTCAAACTCAAAAAAACCTGCGATTGTGGAATGTGGTTCTGCACAAATTTTTTATTTTTTTTATTGTTCTATAGCCATGTAAGAATTCTTATTATTTCTAATCTCATACTAATAGCTATTTGTACGCCATACAACTATGGCTTTAACAGACAAGTATTCATCTTGGTGATATCTTAACCTGATAAATACTACAGTTTAGTGACATGAAAAATGGAGAGAGCTGTTTTATAATATGAATTTAATATGATAAATACTAAAATTGATCTCCCAATGACAATGCAGGAAAAAATTGTTGCTTCAATAATTCACGTGTGGACTTCTATCTTGATTATGAACCACATCCTTCATCTGCAAAGAACTTGTGTCACCTTTTCCAAAGTATGCTGTGACATTTCTTAGCTCTCTCTCTCCCCCTTAATAGCTAGCTTTAGTGCCTCTTTTATATGAAATATATTCTTGTTTTTCAGGTGATTAATTTATACTATTGTGATTTACAAACTTTGTTGTGCTAAATAGTGTGATTTGCAAACCTTATTTTGCTAAATAGTGTGCTTTACATTTTATTTTAGCTGATTGTTAGTTTAGTTCTTAGCTACTGAAGGAATTTTTGGCCACATCCCCACGTGATAAGGTATGGTGGACAAACAGCTGGTAGTTTCCACCCTGATGACTTGAATGATTGGAAGCCATAGGATTGATGCCTGAAGTACGTAGATATCTCAAAAATCTAGAAACATGAAACCTGCTTATAAATTCTGACTTCTATCATCATGCAGTAATTTATTCATCCAGAATCAATAAGCACATATATTTGCTGAATCAATGACCATATGCCTTTATGCACGTGTAGATTATGCAAAAGCTGTGCTTTTTGGAGAACAGATGAATGTAGTTGGAGTTTAATTAAGGATGCTTATTAGCGCTTTGGTATCTTTTGCAGTGATTCGCAAGGGTAGTTTTTCCAAATATGATTATGGAATATTCAAGAACCTCAAGCTCTATGGTCTACCAAAACCACCTGAATTTAATCTTAGCAACATACCAAAGTTATTGCCACTATGGATAGCTTATGGGGGAAATGATGCTTTAGCAGATTTGACTGATGTAAAGCACACACTTGAGGAATTACAATCGACACCAGAGCTGGTTTACCTAGAAAACTATGGTCATGTCGACTTTGTTGTGAGCACACGTGCGAAAGAAGATCTTTATGATGGGATGATTGAGTTCTTCAAGTCATGGGGAAAACTTACTAATTCGTGACCTGCTTGGTGGTAGGTACAAACTATTTTTATGGCTTATATGTATGTGAGTTAATGTATATAATGTGCGTATATGTGAATGTTTCTAAGTTACTCTATGTTTGCCGTGTGAAGTAATACAAAGATGGAAAGGTGTTTTCAAATATGGAATGGGATGGTACGTAATTTATTCTACTAAACTTCCTTTTTATTTCTGAAATCGGAAAGGGATTTACAGAGCTTGATTAGGATTATAGTATTTTTTTTTTAATTCAATTGTATTTAGTGCAAACTTTGCTTTCGATATGAGGCCTATGAAAAGTCAATATTTGTTTTTTGTCCTTGTGATAATTTCAATATAGGTTGCAAAAATAAAAGTGTTGAGATTTAGGAATGGAAGTATAGAGTTAAAGAAGAGTAAGAATAAGAAGTTAGGGATCTTGAGGATAAAAGAGATAACCAATGTTATCATTTCATACTAAAATATTCATCAAAAGTTTTATACAGTATATAAATTAAGAGTAATCTAATGGGTCATAAATTATTTGTCTTACAACTTTCAACATTAAAATCATAATAAAGCAAACAATGAATATGGTATATTTTTTTACACAGTATTAAAGACCATGACTCTATAATCTTTGTAGTTATGTGTACAATCTAGTTTTTAAAAGTCAATATTTGAATTTTTTTTTCCTTATGATAATTTCAATCTAGTTTGCAAAAATGAAAGTGTTGAGCAAATTCCTTTTTCTAGTATCAGTGGTTATATCTTTGTTTAAAAAATTATGTTTTTATGTCAATTTGTTTATGAAAAATATAGGAGGTAAGAATAAAGTTAAATTTTTATAATTTTTTTTTGTTAAATATAACAATTACAAGTATAGAATATGTGATATATTTTTATTTGTATTTTTTGATAGATGTATATTTAATAAAATAATTTTTAATTAAAAAATTATTCAAGTTTTAACAATTTTTTTTTAAAGTTAAATAAACATTTTGTAGCCTGATGTATAATTTTAGATATTTGACAACTTTCATTAGATGTTTTATTTAAAATTTTGTTTTAAGTTTGATAATAAATAATTTTATTTTTTTAAAAATGTTTTAGTAATATTTTAGTTGAATATTTTTTTTTTACTTATATACCTATAAAATATATATAAACATATGGCAAATTTTATTATATTATAATATTGGATCGAAAATTAATTTTATCATTTTTTGATATTTTCACAGTAGGACTTAAATTACACATTTCTTTGTTATTAAATTAAATTACTCTTTTGTTTAAAGGTAATAGATTTTCATTTTTTTTTCTTTTTCACAATATATATTTAGGAATAATATTTAATATCAATGAAAATTTTACATTTTTTACTTATCAAGATGTGAAAAATGTGGCAAGGGAAAGATAACAGCATAAAAGTCTGAAAGTAATTTTTTTTCCAATAATAAGTGTAGAAGTGTCAAAGGTCGGTCAATTCCGCATCACCCAACCCATTAATTAGCATAATGTATCTATATATGATCCATTAACTAGCGGGTAGCTTGTGGTCTGTTCTGTCTTTTATTTGGAAAAAATATATATGTTAATAGTAATCAAACTTTTCTATCTATTTACAGTAATATGCTTACATTTAATAACATATAGATATATTTATATATTTAGTATCAATTTATATAGAATTTAATTTTTGATTAACATGACTCTACCCGAATTTGACCATTACAGATTCCAAGTTGTAAACTATGTTATACTGTGTCGAATATTTAATAGATTGTCGTGCCAGGACACCCCAATCAAAGTGTCATCATTTGTTAATGGAAAACTCTATTACAATAACTTGGTTTAATAATATAATTGATATAACAGTCATCCAATGTTTTAGAAAAAGTAATTTCAATTGTCTTAATTATATATATATTTTTCATATCAATGATGAAATTATAATCAATTATTGTAAATAAAATTACTATTTGTTAATAAATTGTAGTTTGAACAAATAAATTTTAACTATATTTGACACCCTCATTTTGATTGAAATGGTGTATAATATTATTTTAGGTTAGTTATATTTTCAAAATAATAATTAATATTATTAGATTAAAGTTTTTAATTTTAAAAATAAATATTTATAAAAATATATAATTTAATCTGATAAAAATATTTGAAAATATCAAGTTTATATAATTACAATCAATTTTAAGATGGAAACGGAGTGTCTTAATGATCTCACCTAACATTTTGTATGTTCTCACCTAACAGTTTGTCAGTCCCACATATCATGTCCATAACTGCACCTTTTTTTTTAATCTTTCGGTTACGCAGAAATTAATAGAATCAAATTAATTCAATCCATCCAAATTTACTTAACTCAATTTTACTGATTTTAAATGATTTTTTTAGTTAATTTGATTTTAAATTTTACAACTGATCAAATATAAATTAGTTTGGTTTTTAAATTTTTAAAAACCAATCAAAGTTGAATCAATATATATATATATATATATTAATTTTATTATATTAATTTCATTTTTTATTTTTATATTGTTAATATTTTATTTAATTTAAAAATTCAAAATCTTAAGACATAATAATAATCATTTATAATCCTAAGTTATATTTGTGTTCATAATATAGATAAAAATATTTAAATTAATATATATATAAGTTATATGAAAATTTAAAACTATCTAACTTATACATTAATAATTATAATATTATATATATATATATAATACTTATTATAAAATTTAAAGTTTATAAAATTAAATTTATTTTTAAATAACAAAAATTTTAAACTCCAATCTACAAAGAAAAATAAATTTTTTAAAAACTAATACAATCAACCCAAACTAATCTAATTTTTTTGGTTATGTTTAGAATGATGTACACTTTTAATTGGTTTGGTTCAGTTTATATTTTTTAAGAATGACTACATTGGATTTTAAAATCCAACCAATTAAACACTTCTCTAATTTTGTTAAAAAACTTCAAAGAAAAAAATTGTATTTAGGGTCATTTTTATTTTACAATTATACATAGTAGTTATTTTTTTAAAT
This sequence comes from Hippophae gyantsensis, assembly GCA_030763125.1. Lineage (NCBI taxonomy): Eukaryota > Viridiplantae > Streptophyta > Magnoliopsida > Rosales > Elaeagnaceae > Hippophae > Hippophae gyantsensis. The sequence continues at coordinate 30,069,108 of CM061036.1, forward strand.
TGATGCATTTTAATCATTTTATGTTGGAACAAGTATGTGAAAATAATGTAAAAACAATATTAACGATAACTTGAAATAAACTGTTTGGATTGAGTCACGAACTAGGTTACTCTTTTTAAGACGTTTCGTGGTTCTTCTCAAACTTGTGCAAGCAAACACAACTCCGTCGTCTCTTGGATAAAACAGCTCAGGATCTTTGTTTTCTATCTCGAAACTTCATTGCATTGATGGAGATCGGAATGCTACACCTATAAAATTTTATTGCTCGGAAAACTCAAAATAATTTAGGATCTTCTTTTTCTTTTTGAGCACTTTTTCTTAGGTAAGAGATGTTTGTAATTGATGTGTTAAAATTGAGAGCTGAAGCCCTTTATTTATAGGTTTGAGAAAACGTGTGACCATTATGATGATAACGGTCATGTCTAGATGGAAAGAGTAATGACCATTTTATGAAATGAAAAGTAACGGATTTTCTGAGTAAAGAAGAATAACGACCATTTAATGGATATTTCTGAGTAAAGAAAAAATAACGGTCATTTTCTTAGTAAAGAAAAATAATAACCATTTTCTGAGTAAAGAAAAATAATAGCCATTTTTGGAGTAAAAAAGTAATGAAAATTTTTTGAGTAAAGAAAAATAACAGTCATTTTTTGAGTAAAAAAGTAACGATAATTTTCTGAGTAGAAAAGTATTTTAATAAAAAACATTTTCAAAAATAAAATGCCACCGCGCACGTGTGTGTGGTATTACATTTGTTGAGGTTATCTCTCCTTCCATAAAAGTGGGTGCACTTTGAGGCCCAAACCCAATAGTCAATCATTTTTTATTTATACATCTCTTAAGTGATGTAAAATACAAGGCACAGATTGACATCAATGTTTTATAAAAATTTATTTTTTTTCAACACTTTATTATTATATTTATAATAATTTATTCATTTAAATATAATCTTAATCATTTTAGTTATTTTATTTTGTACTTTTTACCTTAATCGCTTGATCTTTTTATGTTAAATTTTAAAGTGTGTCAATTGTCAACTATAATTTTACGAAAAAATCCAATCTGTCTCGGTCGTGTATCATACACGGCCTTATATGTTGACATCTTATTAGTTGTTACATCAACAGAAAATGCTATGTAATATGATTTTCAAGTAAGGTTACGTGTCATTTTTCTAGAAACATTATCTTAACTGTCCTTGAGGTTTGACATATCTTTAATTATACCCCTAAGATTTATAAAATATTAAAAATGTCCTTATATTTTAATGGTGTTAATTTTTCATCCATTACTATTTAGATTACTATTCTTAGGGTCTGATACTAATTTCTACAGATCGATACAATTTTTAATTGGGGGTTAATATTGACCTAATTGATGGTTTTTGTGTATTTATTGAAGGTAATAATTTGTTTAAAAAACTTATTATTTTGCTATATAAATCTAGTTTTTTTCTATATTCATTACAATTGCATAGTATATTATGCTATTCCTTATGTTGGTTGCTTAATTCTAATCCTGAATATATTAATTGTCTTTGAAAATTAAAAATTACTCTTTCATTTTTTAAATCTAATAATTTTAATTTATATACTAATGATTCGATATTCATAGAGTATTAGCTTGATAAATCATATGTGTTAAATGTATATTATTTTGTCATATTCGTAGTATACAATCAGGTTTTTCTTGTGTGCATACAATGTATTTATAATTTTCAAAGAAGTAATGTCCAAACATTAAATTGTTAAATTGTTTTTCCTCTATTTTTATATATTTTAGACTAAAATAGTCTTTTAGTCCTTAAAACAGAATGGTCTATGATGCTTGTAATAGCTTTAATATAATCTGTATAGATATTTAATATAATCTGTTTAGATATCTAATAAACATTCAAGATTCTTAACTAGCTTAAATTTATAACTATTATACCTAAATTTGATGGGTCCACCACAGTCTTCCCTTCTGTTCGTCTTCTTTTGTTACACTTGTTATGCCTCATCTTTGCTCAAACCCCAAACACCCTTCTAGCAATGGTGAGCCTTTTACATCCGTACATAAATGGTGTCCAATAGTTGACTTATTGGGTATAACATTATTGGTTTTGAGATTTCTAGATAGAGAGGTTTTCTATGTTAGAGTGTTTCAGAGTAGAGAGCTTTGGATTTCTATGTATTCATGTGTCCTCTGAAATGATAATAAGGGTTCCTTTTATAGAATAAGGAATCCATGTTTACAAGACTAAAATTATTATTTTACCCTTGCTTTAATAATTCATCTGCTTTTCTACTTTAAAGGATAACCATTACTTTTTTCCTTGGCACATGTTGTCGACTAAGATGTGGGGTTTACATCTTATTTCTTTTGTAGTCTTCTGCCGACAGTTCCTTTTCTTATTTTTCTTTATCATTTTCTGCCGACAGTTCCTTTGATGACATTAATGATGACGCATCTTCATCTTCTCGATCTTTGATGTAAAGAATGCATATGTGGTCTTTGGTGGCTTTTCTAGCATAGAAGCAGAATACCTTCCTTATTTCTTGACCAATTTCTAAGTTGTTGCAATTAAAATTGGTTTCATATTTGGTGATTTTTTCACCATCTTCTTCTGACAGAGCCATGCTGCTGTGAGAAATGATGATGACTTTACTAGTTGAATAATTTACTTAAATCTCAGTAGAATTGTCAATATTCCTGAGTTCATAGTAAATTTGGCTTAACATTTGTCCTCTTAATACACAAAGTTCTTCTGTGTTAAATTCCTTTTTTGAAAGCGCCCTTGGTTTAGGAACCTCTCTATTTGTGTTAGAGATCCCTATCTTGATGAAGTGGTAAGGACTAGTACTTCCTTTCTCATTCCAATCCATTAATGAACTGAAAAATCTAAGATAAACAAGTTTATCACTTCCTTTAATTTTTCTTCTAAAATTCTTGATTGCTCTTTTAAAATTTTCTGAGAAATAATTTAATTCACTTAAATTAATTCCTGGGTATATATTTTCTATTAATCCTGTATGAAATGATTTATATACAAAAATTGGATCAACTCCTTCCAATATATTGAATTTACTTCCTACAGGAAATTCCTTGTTTGTAGTTGATGCTTATTTTCGCAAGTGTACGAATCGTTCAAGTAATAAAGTGTACAAAAGTATGGATATCGAACCCACAAGGAATGGCGTTACTAAGTACCGAAATTGACTAACCCTAATTTTATTTGAAAACTGAATTGTTGAAATTGTTTAAAAAGAAAATTAACATAAAACTAAACGCAAATAACAAAATTAAATGTTGTTCACTAATGATTAAAAACGCTAAGACATTTGATTTCGCTAAATCAATTCAATCCGATTTCAAGTCATGTTATATGAGAATCAAAGCTAAAAGTGATGGTTGAAAAACCCAAACTTATCTAATACTCTTTCTCAAGTTATATTAGAATTACTTATCTATGAAAACCGACTATATTTCTATGAAGATTTAATCACAAATAAGCACATTACGATTTATGGAATTTCTGGAATAACCACATACATCATGCATTAGGTGTCAAACTCGCATTCATTACACATCTCCTCTCGGTCTCAATATAATGCAACAAATCATCTAAATCTTGATCAGAAATTTAAAAGCATTAAGCATGGAAATAAATACTCGACTTGAAAACAATGAATTCATATAACCATAACAAAAGAAATCAGATTTCCTTGATCTAACTACATCATAGCCTTAGCAAAAACGAATTAGTTCATAACGGAAATAAGAACAACCATTATTTCAATTGAATCCATGAATAACAAATATGAATAAAGCTATGAGAAAATAAAAACTAAGGAGAAAGAGATGAAAAAACTCTAGAAGATGAAGGCTTGGTAGCAACAATGGTGAAGATCCTTCAAGTTTCTCCAAAATTTCCTTCTCTTCTCCAAAAATGCCTTTGAACTACATACGTCGTCCCCTCTTTTTCCATCATATTATATATATAGATCTAGGGTTTGGGGGCAATTTTGGAACAAAACAACCAAAAAATACTGTTTTCGGACGAAACTTCACGTGGCGAAAATTATTCTCGCCATGGCAAGTTTACTGAAAATAAATTTTTTGGGTTTTCGATTTTGGCGTGACCAAATAATGTGGGTGACTAGATGCATTTGCGTGGCGAGATGAATTTGCCAAATTTTGTGCTCTCGGGAAGATTTTCACCGTGCTTTTACGTAGGATTTTCGGCCGTGAGAATGAATGTGGCGAGAATGAATTGGCCGTGGCCGAGATTAAATGGCGGAGATTTCTTTGGCCGTGGCGAGATTGCTTTGCTCAACGTATTCTCCGTAAGGTTTTCGCCGCCGGCTAGAATATTCCCGCCGCCGACGAAATTCCAAATTTTGAAATTTTGTTTTCTTTTTATTTGCACTCAATCTCGTTCATAGAAATTTGTCCCAAACTTCTCCAAAATTATGATTTCACCTGAAATTGCACTTTAAACACGAAATACCCGTGAAATGACATTTGTGGATTAAATAATCAAATAAACGCAATTTTCACACAAATATCAACATTTAAATCATAACAAAAATGCAATAATTTGACTCTTATCAGTAGTATAGAATTTCATATATTCAATATGTTCTTGGGTAGATTTTCTGGCCAAATTATAGAGACTCAACCATTGTAGTTTGCTGAGGTTTCTATAGTGATCCTTTTCATCTTCAATGATTGGAGTAGTTTTAGGAGATGTCTCCTTGAATAGTACTAACTGTTATACTATTTTTGATGTCTATGGTGAAAATGTTTCTCTAAATAGCACTGGAGGCCTTGCTATCTTTCCAAGATTTGTCAATTTGATTGGAGCTGTTAGTTGTTGTTGTAGTGCTGTAGAATAATTTCTTACTATCTCCTCTAGAGTTATTAGTTTTGGTATTTTGTAGTTGAAATAACTATCTTCAGGTTCTATTCTGTTAGTGAAGGCTCTATGAGTTACTCCACTAATTCCTATAATAGATTTGCTAGCTTCTGCCCAGTTGTTATAAATTCTTGGTTTTGGGCCATTATAGACCATATAAACTTTTTCCTGTTCTTATTTTCCTGCCTCATTTTCCCAATTGAGTTTTATAGTTTCAGAAATGTTTTGTGAACTGTTAGGTTCTCTTTTTTTTAAATGGAGATTCCTCGTTTGAGATTATGGTCTCTAGAGGTTGTTTTGAACAATTAAGTTCTTCTTATTTCTTTCCTATCTCCATAAGAGATTTCTCGAGATATAGCAACTCGAGTTGTTCCTGTATGATTTTTATCTCCTTTTCTTTTATCTTGATTTTGATATCAAGATGTTCTATTCCTGAAACATAAAAATAGTTAGAGGTGCTAATTCTCTAGTAAGAGCACTAGCTAAGCTATTTTTATGTCCTAAAAGATGTTCAACATCAAAATTGTAATGGTTGAACCATTGTTGTCATCTAACTAGTCTTCTTTGTTTGTAATCACCTGTAATATTAGTTCTTAAGAAATAACCAAAATTCTTTGTATATGTTCTAACAATGAATTTGGAGCTTATGAAATATATTGCAAATTTCTTAATAGCCTTTTTAACAGCTAAATATTTTTTTCATTACTATGATAATTTAATTTTGAACCTTGGAAAGATCCTGATGTATATCTACAAAGATATTCATCTTTGTCATCTGCTCTTGCTTTAAGAACTGTTCTCCAATATTCTTGTGAAGCATCTATTTCAATTATCCTCTTATCATCTGGTTCTGGATGGTATAAAGTTGGTAAATTTTTTACTTTTGCTTTTACTCTATCCATATACAGAGTATTTCTTCTGTCCATTTCCAAATATGATCTTTTTCAATTTTGCTTGTAATGGTTTTCTTATTTCTACAAGTTTCTTGATATAAGCTTCTGCATATGTTAAACATCCTAAATATCTTTGTAATTGGTTTTTATCTTCTAATTCACTAGGAAAACCTTGAATATTATTTAGTATATGGGGTTGTAGATTATGTTTTTCATCTTCAATATTTCCAACCCTAAGTATGTGATTTTTTATTGAGCAAATATTACTTTCTTTTCAGAGAGTACAATGCCTTCTTTTCTACATTCTTGTTGTATGTTGATAATATCTAAATAATATTTATTTAATTCATTACTGAAAACCAAAATATCATCTATGTAAACACAACAAATATCTTGTAATTTCTTAAAAATGTTATCCATATATCTTTAAAAAATACCTGGAGCTTGTTTTAATCCAAATGGTATGAATGTCCATTGGAATTGTCCTTGGGGGCAACTAAATGCTATTAATTTTTGGGATTCTTCATCTAGTCTTATTTACCAACATCCACTTTTACAATCAAAACTTGAGAAATATTTCTTTCCTTTTATTAATGATAGTAGTTCTTCCTTTTCTGGAATGAATTATCCATCGTCAATAGTTTCTTTATTCAGTGCTTTAAAGTTTATTACCATTATCTTTTTTCCTCTTCTTTTCTCTACTTCTTTTTCAACTAAGAATGTTGGACTAGAGTGAAGTGAATTACTTGGTATTATAACTTTTAATTCCAAAAGTTCTTGAATTTGTTTTCCAAATTCAATCCTATCTTCTGGAGTATAAATCATTGGTTTTACTCTTATGATCTTGTTAGGATCTCTTAATTTTATATTGACTATTGTTTTAGATTTATTTATTTTTGGATCCAAAGGATTTTCTGAACTAACTATTTTTAATAGTCTTCTAATGCATGTTAGGGCTTTGTCTCCATGTATCTCATTGAGAAAAGAGTTTGTTTTTCTTCTATATCTAATGAAATATTTTTTAAATAAGGTTTTTGTTGGTCTTCTATCTCATCATGTTTTCGTTTTTTATATTGTTACATAAAAGTTGGGTTTGAGTCAGTTAAATATTTTCTTACTTTAGAAACATAGATGGTATCTCCTTCTAAGGTTGTGAAACTTATTTTGTCAGAATGTTGTGTGAAAGGTTGATATAAGTTTAGGAAATTATTTCCTATTAACAAATCTACTCTTGTTTCTTGTTAATATATAGTAGGAATGTGAAAGTTTTCTCCTCCTATCATTATATCAGTATCTTTTAATACCTGATTGGATTTTATTGTAGTATTATTAGCAATTCTTACAATTAAATCTTTTGGTATTTGTTTTCGCAAATACATATCTACTGGCTACACATATACTAGCTTCTGTATCTATAAATGCATATAAAATGATAAGTGTTATAACTTTTAAATTTTAGTCCTACTTTAATGTAAATACTATTTGGATTTGTAATACTATACAAATCATTCATCTTCTGATGAAGAATATTCATGATTTGAGTGTTCATATTCTAAATTAGTTATTTTTTCCTCAATTTCTTCCAATATATAGATATTGTAAGTAGGACTAAATCTTTCTTCCAAAATATTTTTCTTGTAGTTTTCTCTATTAAATATCTTTTATATTTTTGGAAATTTTGTTTTCTGAATTTATATTTTTTTTATAAGATATCATATTACATCCATATTTCCTTGGTATTCCAAAATCTCTTGTATCACAACAAATTTTATTATTTCCTCTTATTTGTTTATATTCTTTTCTTTCTTGACATTTAATAATGATCCAATCTCTAAGATTTCTTATTCTTCCTCCTAGAGTATCTGGTATAATTTCTCTATTCATTTGTTTCTAATTTTCTATTAAAATTTTATATAATGTTCCAGGTAATTTTTGAAAAAAAATATTTCTTTATAGGTTGTTTGTATAGAGGGTGGTAACTTATGGTAATACATTTCATATTCACAAATAAAAGAATCTATGTAACACATGTTACAAATTTTCATATTTGTTAGATGCCATTTAGCTTTATTGATTTCATTTTCACTGGATTAAGTGATAGTCCTTCATTTATCTTCTCCAATAAATTCTTTGTATACTTCATAAATGTTGTATGAGTACACTCATCCCACTAGACCATTCATCTAAGGCTTTTTTCCTATCTTTTATACAATCTAAATCTAGAAGTTTAGATTTATAATTATCATGGAGTTTGAACTCTGGTGGAATACTACCTCTAGTTCCACAATGCAATCCTTCATCCATTTTAGGCGGTTATCTTCTTTTATACGTAGTATTAGGTTATTCTGATCTTTATCTATTTCTTTCCCCTTTATGTGGGTCAGATGTTCCTTCTTGGTAAGGGACTGGTAATAAAATTGGTTTCATATGACCTTTTGAGGACATGTTTTCTGGTTCAAAATCAGTTTTACGGATTATTGTCATATCATCTTCTTCTTTGTTAGTACAAAATTTTCCACTATAATGTTCTTCTATTTCTTCATTGGTTAATGTCAATAAACTGACTAATGTTCCTATATCTCTATTTTTAGGGTCCATGATTTTTTTTCTAATTCTTTCCTATATTCCATTAAATTAGAATTATCTCTTTATTTTTAGATTTTTCCTCATTTTTAGGAATCAAAGAATCTGATTTCCTTGGTGGTTCTTCTTTTAATCCTTTTAAGGGATCATATTTATAACCTATTATTTCATTATTCTTATGTATGTTGTATACATCTTTTCTTAGTTTTGAAAATTCTTTGTGCATATCTTATTGTAGTTTATTATAACTACATTCCTTTATTTCTTTTAGTAATTCTCTTTGTATATCTATTATTTCCTATAAATATTTTATGTTTGATTCTTGGACTAAATCCATTTCCTCGTTAATAATTGTATATTTTCAAATAATGTTACTTGATTTTTTGTTACACTTACTAGGCTTCCATTTATTTCTAAATGCATATTTTTTATTTTATCTCTAAACATTATTTTTTTCCTAATATATAATCATGAACTAATGTTTTCATTATTTTAACTTCATTTTTTAGTTTTTTAACTTCTTTTTTGTTAGAAGTTTCTCCTTCATGGTCTATAAAAGTATATCTTTGTATGCTATTAGTTTTAACAACATTACTATTTCTTCCTGTTATTAAGGGTTTTTCTTTGATATCTAATTTCCATTCTTCTGGTATTTCAAAGTCTGTTAGTATTTCTAGTTTTATTATTTGTCCAAGTTCCTTAAAAGTTTTATCTATTTCTACAAATTCATTTTGTCCATTTATTGAACTATTATGACTATTTGTTAAAGAATATGCCACTAGATAATGTATTGAAAATGAATAATTTCCTTCTTTCATTAAATCTTCTCTTTCAAATTCATAAGCTAGACTTAATACTTGATTTAGATTTTTTTCATGTATATTTATAACAAATTTAGGATATGTTGTAAATTTTAGTTTTTAGTATCATAAATTATCATGGATCATTCCTAATAAGGCATCTTGTCTATTTATTATTCTATTATCTAATAATATTATTTTTATCGATGTATCTATTCTTTCTCTAAAATGAGCTTTTATTAATATTTTAATTCCTTCTAAATTGATGTATCTAATTTTTTCTTTATCTTTACGAGAAATTTTTGACAATTTGTTTAATATAGTTTCTTTATCAATTAATGGTATATTATATCTCTATTTTGTATCTGTAATTTTAATACTCATTTCTTTATTATTTATGCCATAATAGATTATATTTTTTCTAGAGAATAATTTTCTTAATAAAAATGATGGCTCTTTAAATTCATCTCCTTCTTTAAGATTTAAATTTGCTTTAACTTTATTACTTATTACCATTTCTTGTGAAAAACATCCTCTAATGTTTTTTGTTTCTATGTTTATTATTTTTTGGTTTATTTTTTCTTTTTCTATTTTGAGCTTTTTTTTAAATTAAACTTTAGGGGTATTTTTGACAACTGTTAGATTTAATATCCGTTATGTTTTCAGAAGTATTTTTTGAATTTTTTAAAACCTTGAAGGTATTTCTGAAGATTTTTTAAACCTTAAGGATATTTTTGATTTTTTTTTTTCATTTTTCTAATATGACATTTGATTTAATAATTTAATTTATTTCTGTTTTTTGGTCTTACCAGTTCTTTAAAGATTTATTTCGTTATAACATCCCTTTTTCCCCCTTCCTAAATCAGTGTCAAGTCAATTACTTTTTTTTCCAAGCTAAAATGTCAAGTCAACCTCTTTATTTTACTAATTTGGTGGCAAAATATTGATAATTAATACTCTAATTAATAAGTGCACATTTGTTTACACAATGAAAGTAATTAACGTCCTACGTTGAATCCTCCACTTTAATTATGGTTATAATTATATGACCACTAAACATTAACTTAATATTTTTAAAAGAATAAATCAATACACTGTTGAACTATTACTTTTATTATTAACAAATCTTTAAAATTTTGATTCATTTTTCGTAGTGAAGGTTGTTTGTGAAAAAAAATTAAAACTAAGACTAATAAAAGAAATCTATAATTAAATGAAATAAAATTAAAATATTGAGATAATATTTAATGTGTTCCTATTTGTACCATTAATAAGCAAAAAAAATATTTAGACAAAAGTGATTAAGAAATGTGACCCTTATTACATAAAATATATATTTTTTGTCTACAAATTTATTAACTATTAATAATACACAAAAATAAAATATGTGAATTGCTTTCAAGTAAAGGAGTAACCTATAATGCTATTTCTTTAGTTTATATAAAATGTTGAGATAAATACAAAGTAAAAATAATATGGTTTTAGTGATAAAAAATAATATGGCTTTTATTATAATGCTAAGTAAATTAAATACAATAATAATTCAATGATATATGTTTGAAAAATTGTTAGTGTATTAGAGATTTTAGTGAGACATTAGTGAGAATTTAAAACTCAAATCTTTTATTCATTTTATTAGTGTGGTTTATATAAGCACATAAAAAATAGGTGTCAATGTTATATTAATAGGCACTTTATTTGAGATATCAGAGTTGATCTAAACATGATAATTTTATAATTAGAATCAAGTCACTATGACTAGGTTACTATGATCAAGTCACACAGAACACCTCTTGTATGGATGTAGAGTAAAAATGTGGGCCACTACCAGGTCGTTTGATACCGGTGTCTATACTTAATTAAGTGTTGCTCGTTTGATCTCGGTGTCTATACTTAATTAAGTGTTGCTCGTTTGATCCCGGTGTCTATACTTAATTAAGTGTTGCTCGTTTGAATGTGAAATCATGTTTATGTACGTAGATCGTTAAGTGCGGGATACATCTAATGTCATATAGGTGGAACAATCTATTACTTAACTGTGTCATCTCGCTATACACGAATTGCTTGAGATGATATACTCTATACAAACAAGGTAAATCAGGTCGCTAGGGTTGTGCACCTGTTACACGTAAACTACCAAACATCAAATCCTCTATTCCTCAAACTTTGAGAAGTTAAGAAAATATTTCATAACTAAATACCAGACCTTTCGTCTTCCCTGTGAACTCCTAAAATTGTTTCCCTTCCTTGAGATAATTGTGAATTCTTCTATAAATAGTGAAAAAAATTGATCATTTACCACCTTTTGCTCCTTATTTAATAGAATTTCCTTTAGAGAATCCCAGGCCTTTATAACTCTCTAGATTGCAATTTTACATACTCAGCTTGCCGAATTCATACATTATTTGGAATTCAGTCCATTTTTGTTACAACTTATTAGTCAAGTTAGTTTACTTGACTCTTTCAAGCTGCTCAATAACTTATTTGTAAATTAATTCATCAACTAAATCATTCCTTTGCCCTTTTCTCTTTAAAATGTCTTTCGATAAGAGAAAAAAGTATAACTTGGTTGACATCATCCAAGGATATTCTCCCATAGCATAAAACAAGTGTTCCTCAAAGGATAGGAATACCCCAAGAAGGATCTTGTGACTCAATCCATATGCAACTAAGTTTAGAACAAGCATCTAAGCCCCAATAGGGGGTAACAAAGGACCTAAAACAAGTGGTGTTCCAACTAAGGAGAGCACCCTAGCTCTCCCTATTTCATCTAGGTCACGTCCAATCTCCTCATCGTCTTCATAACAACCTGTGCTAATTATCAGAATCCCCACGACCACAACAACAGAGGTATCTCATCCAAAAAAGAAACATGATAACAAGGGTGAACCCACCCATCGAACCAAGGACAAGCATCAGATTGGAAAAATGCCAAGAAAACTGGATACTGATAATGGCAATACCTCATCACCTATGTGATGTCAATGACTCCCCGGTGGGATAGTGGGTGATCTACTAGGCACCTTTTAAGATAGGACTCAGGTTTCTATTTTCAATAACAATGTCTTATGTCCTCAACACATTTGTCATCAAATTTGCCTAAGAAAACCATAATGGATGGAAAACTCCACTATATAGGCTCATTAGTTGTTATCAGTGAACATAAGATTGATTTGACAAGTGATGAAATCAAGTGTAGGTACTTCCCGAAAAGGAATTGCCTAGATAAAGACAAGGCATACATATCATGTATCGTTGGACACGGGCTATACCTGAGACACTCTGATAGCTCCATGGGATGGAAAGACAAATATTTCTACATCATTGGAGACTTTATGGTGATGGGGCCGAGTTTCCAGTTTGTAGTACTTGGAACCACCACTTTAACACGATCCAACTGCATGCAAGTGAGCTAATTAACAAGTTGGGTCCTGATAGTAAAGAGAAAATAAAGAGGATTTAACTCCAAAATATTGAGAAAGAGAGCTATAGAGACATCTTAACTGTAGCCCGTCTTAAAAGATTTGAGGTATAGAGGAACTATATTTATGAATATACAGGTCGTTCATCCGTAACGAGGTAATAATTTTTTTGATTTTAATGTACTTAACAAATTATTCATTCATCCCTCTAGGTATGGATTATTCCAATATGGGCCTTGAGGACCTAAATGACACCTTTTGTATCCTTGACCTATTACCCACATACTCAAGGCCTATCCAAATCTCTCCATTTCTAACGGAAGACTATACTCAATTAGATGATGAACTAACCTAGGTGTCTCTTCTTCCCATAACAGTGTCGAGCATGTCTGACTCTTCCTCTCTACCTCCTCGCACTAAGATCTCAAAGAAAAGGAAAGTAGGTGAGACCTCAACTCCTCAAATGCAAGCGATGGACCTAGATGACTTCGAGTTTGACAAAGTCATTCTGAGAGACGTAGTTTTTTTAAACACCCTAGTGACCTACTTTGATAAGCATGTATTTAGACCACCTAACTTAAAGAGGAATCTCTTCAACCACTTTGGAAGTGATGTTGTACAAGCTAGGGTCAGAGAGCTTCCAATTGGAAGATGATGGATGATCATATGATAGATGTAAGCAATGCCTTCATGATTTACACCACATTCTATATTGTTACAATACTTATAAAATTCTAACAATACTTGTGTTTTTTCAAGTTTTATCATTGGCCAAGGAGGGCAAGCTATCATTTATGGCGTAAATGCAATGTGCAAGCTAGTCACTTGCAAATAGAAAAGTACCAAAATACTATTGAGGACAAAGACCAAAATCCTAAAGCTTGAAGGTGAATTGCTTGATAAGTCTGAAAAGTTGAGAAAAATGAACAATTGTTGCTTCAAATAGAGTCAAAGATCAGGTTATTTTGAAAAAGTAGCCAAGGAGATCAAAGCTATAGTGAGCTCCTTAAGAGATCAGATGACTTCAATAAAGAAGCATATAAACTTGTTTTTAGAGCTGGTGGAGACGCTTAAAGTGGAGTACACCAAGGCTAACATAAGTGGATAAGCTTTGTGATAAGTAGCCTGAAGGCCTAGGCCAAAAAGCTAGATTTAACGATTCCCTACTTCATACTAATGTGAGATTTTCAAAGTAGTAGAATCAAAGCACCTCCAAATAGCTCTCTGCTACCTTCACCCCGTGGTGAATAAGTGATGCAGGAAGGTGGAATTGAAGGTCAAGTTGATAAAGCCACACTATAAGTCTTTCTTGTTCTTATAAGCATCTCTTAGTGTAGCTTTGTGTTTTTGTGATATCACTGTCAACACCTAAGAAATTAATAGGCTCCCATTTTAGAATTCCATTGTAATTTTGATATAATAGATGGTTCTTTTGTAAATACAATTTTCACACTTATAACTATTGTAGTGTACAATTAGCATTTATGCTTATATTTAAACTAGTTACAAATTTATCTTATTTGCCCCTTTATATTTGTCTTATAGTGATTCAATACTCCACAAATATATTCCATGTTTTTCTTATTTAAATGTTAGTTTTTCATTTTATTTTTGTCTTTTAAAATTGTCTCAATCATCTCATGAGAGTTTGAGTCTGGCTCTTGGAAATTATAAGTCAAATTCTTGATTTTCAAATTGTATTTATCCAAAAATATTGCTTGGATTAGATTATAAGTCAGATGGATTAATCACAAATTGATCTTGACGTCTTAATTGAGACGAGGCCATGTTTTTCTTGCACCATGAATGCCCTCCCACCATATATCAAAAAACACCCCATTTCACCATCCATAAGTGACAAGGTGAATCAAGCACTATATGAAATTACCTCATTAGGGGATGGAACTAGGAAATATCCTATTTTCCTAGCATCACCCATGGAATTAGATGAAGATGCAATCTCTCAGCAAATTCAGGTCATTACTACCATCAAATAGGGCACAAATGAGGACCTATCTACCCCTCATATTATTGAGAAGCACTCTGAACCTATTATTATGGTAGGTAGTGATCAATAAGCAGGGTTTGCCTCTCCTAATGAATTGTCCCCGTTTGGGGAAATCATAAGTCCTCTAAAAATTGTTTTTCTAGTTGTACCCGAATTGGATGAAAATAGTGGGTTGAATAATGATTACTCTATGAAAATAGAGTCATTAGCGCACTTTTTCACTTAATATTTACTTTTTTATTTAATAAATAGTATTTTTGTGGCTAAAAAAATTAAAATATAAACTTTTTAGTGAAAAGGGGTGAAAATATAATTTTTGGAATTTTTATAGATTTTTTTATGAATTTTTAACGTAGGACCAATCAGAAGCTGCCACATGGCATGTGATGAGTGCTCAAAAAGCACTAAAATTACCATGATTTTATGCACATTAATTGATTAAAAATATATATATTTATATGTTTTATCATATATTTATATAAATTTGTCTTTTTCGGAATCACGGGTGTTTTTATTGTTTTTCGGTATTTTCACTTAAAAACACAACATAAAGACTCAAAGAGGCAGACTGGAAGCAATACATCACAAATATATTAATAAATAAATGGGGAAAGGTCAACAAATAAGGAAAAATTGGACAAAATGGGTCAAAAATATCAAAAAGGAAAAAATCGTCTTGGCCAGCCGCCACTTGGCGCCAGCTTGACTCAGCTACGGCAGGCCATTCATCCATGGTACTGTTCATCCGCGGAACTGTTCATCCGCGGTACTTGTTCATCCATGATGCTGGTGCCAGACGTCATCGACGTCATTAATGACATCAGCAATTCCAATACGCGTTTTTACATTTTTTAATATTTTTTTAACATTTTTTTTACTCATTTTTTCTCTCCATCCTCACCTATAAATACTCCCCTTCCCTTCACTTCAAAACACACCTTCAAAACACACTTCTCTCTTCTTTCTTTCTCTCTTTTCTTAGATTTTTAGGTTTTTTTTAGTTTTTCTTAGTTTTTAGTTAATTTCTCTTAGTTTTAGAGTTCTTCTTTTTTGGGGAAGAACTAGTTATGTTTTTGTAATTTTTCTAGTTTTTCGATTCAATAAATGGGAGTGCAAATTCCGCTTGGAGGTTTTCCAGCAACGGGAATAGCATCGAAGTTCTGTAAGGATTTTATTTTCTTTACAGTTATTTTTTATGCTTTATTCTTACATGTTATATTTAATTTGTCTGTGATTAAATTTAACTCTGCTGCCTGTTTATAAAAATGATGTAATAATAACGTTGTTATGCTTGCGAAATATTAAATAGGTAAAAATCTCTAAAATGAATTGATTTTATTTTTATTCAAGATTTTATATTAAGAATGTTAGAGAGAAATATATTATTTTTCATTACAAGCTTAAATCGAAAATTAGATTTTAAGGTTTAGTTAT
Source organism: Hippophae gyantsensis (assembly GCA_030763125.1). NCBI lineage: Eukaryota > Viridiplantae > Streptophyta > Magnoliopsida > Rosales > Elaeagnaceae > Hippophae > Hippophae gyantsensis. The sequence goes on from CM061036.1 coordinate 30,085,148, forward strand.
CGATGCGATTTAGAGTAGTGCTCTTTTATTTGTTGGTACAATCGCCTAGGTAGTTAGAGTGAAGCTCTATTTCAAAAGTTTTTATAAGAATTATTATCTGAAAATGTATTGACAACATGTTTTCGGTAGTGGTTTTAAAACTTGAAAGTTAGTACTCGGATAACTAAATTCTTAGGTTTAATTTGGACACCTTGAATAAAGTTTAAATCGTCTAACCCCACCAAAGGTGGCATTTTAAATGGTTCATTTTCAATCTCTTAGAAAAAGAAATTAATTTAATTAACCAAATTAGTTATCAACCCCACCCATTAGGTGTTAATTGGTTTGTTTAGTTAACAAAGAATATCTAACCCCACCAAAGGTGGTATTCATATAAAAAAGAGAGAATCAATAAATATCAATTCATATCTTTAATAACCTAATTAATATGACCAAAGATAATTAACTTAATTATTATATTCATAAATACTCATTGTTTTAACAAGATAAAATTTGCATAAATGTTTATTGAATCTATGTTTATTTTTATGTATTTAGATTAAAAACACAAAACCCTAAAATATAGTAAGAGTATGTTTGGGATTTAATTTGGTTTTTAAAAGTTTGAATAATAAATTAAAAACCACATACATTCCTTCCTTAGATCGACCTTGGGAGTATACTTTTCATTTTCTACGAAATGATTCGGTACATGAGAGTTTTATAAATAGATAAAACCAAAGTAGGGCGAGGATCAGCGATGTCGGTTCGCACTATCAAGTTTTTGGCGCCGTTGCCGGGGATGGTATCAAGTTTTTGGCGCCGTTGCCGGGAAATGAATAGTGTTTTTAAATTATTTATCAAAATTTTAAAAACTTTTTGTGTTGTAAATAATTGTGATTTTTTGTTATTAAAAAATTAAAAAAAATAAAAAATTTTGTTGTTTGTGAAAAGTAAAAAAAAAAAAAAATTCAAATTTCAATTTCGTAATAAATAAAAAAAATATAGCATGAATAATAAAATAATTTTGCATTTTGAAATTTGAAGTAAAAAAAAGTATATAAATTTTAAATTAAATTAATAAATAAATAAGAATAAAAAAATAAAAAAATAAAAAAATAAAAAAATAAAAAAATAAAAAAAATAAAAAAAATAAAAAAATAAAAAAATAAAAAAATAAAAAAATAAAAATAAAAAAATAAAAAAATAAAAAAAATAATAAAATAATAAAATAAAAAATAATAAAAAATAATAAAATAAAAAAATCAAAAACTTTATTTTCAATTTTTTTTTTATTTTTTTTGTTGTTTTTTCTTTTTCTTTGTTTTTTCTTTTACCTTTTTCAATTATTTTTTTCAATTTATTTTTTTTTTATTTTTTTTTGGCTTAATTTTTATTTTTTCTCTTTTTATTTTTTTATTTTTTTCAAATTTTTTTTTAACTACTTTTTTTTTAATTTTCGTTTAACTTAATCAACTTAGGTTTTTAGTAACTTAATTTACTAACTTAATTAATTTAATTTACTAACTTAATTAACTTAGATTTTCATTAACTTAATTAACCTACCTTTTTATTAACTTAATTAACTTAAATTTTAACTTAACTTAACTTAATTAACTTAATTTTAATAGCATGAAAAGTAAAGATTGGGAGTTAAATCAGGAGTTCTTGGAAGCCTTTGTGCCACTAGTCTTTAACGCGTTCCTGTTTGCAGGAGGATGGTTTTAAGGAGCCTTTGCACCATTCTTTCCTGGGAGCACTTTCTTGGTTAATACCGATTATGTTATTTTAACTTAAAAAAAAAAAAATTTCAAACTATCTGCAAAATTTTATATCTTTAATGTCAATGTAAGGAGTTAGTTATGTTGTTTGATCTACGTACGTTTGTGTTTTGATGTCTTTAATTATTTGATTTGTTCCTTGACATGGAGTATCTAAAACTCACATGTCCCTAGTTTTAAGTACAGAAAAATTTAAAAATCCATAGGACATGTCGAAAAAGTATAGGTAGACAATCTTGTCTTACTTGTCGGTTTGATTGACTCAATGATGAGGGGACATTGAGTTTACTTAAAAGGCAATCCCAAGTTACGTCTTGCTAAGACGTTAAACTGTTGGATGGGAGGCAACCCATCATTTTAGGTAATTTTTTGTTATTTGTTTTAATTTTATTGTTTATTTTGGTTTAATTATATGTGAATAATTTTTAAATTGTTAAACCGAAAATATTTGTTGAGTTGTTAGAAGTACACAAAGAATCGTACGTATACACTTTAATGATGAATATGATGAATGCACCGCATTTCTCCATTACTACTTACACATTCTCAAGAAATAGGTAATCTTTCTTCTTTTCTCTTTATCTTTAATTTACAATTGTTACATTGAGGACAATGTAAGTTCTAAGTTGGGGGTGGTGAAAAGTTACCATGCTTAATTAGAAAAAAAAAAAAAAGATTTAACAATTTAAAAATTCAAAAATAAAAACAAAAATTCAAAAAAAAAAAAAAAAAATTATTAATTTTTTTCTTTTTTTATGTTCACATCTTCATTTTTTCTGTTTGGTTTTATTTTCCTTGTGTGATTTAGTAATTTTTGGAATTAAAAAAAAAAAAAAACAAATTCTCACAAAAATTTATCATTTCTTTAAATCAAATTTAAGTAAATAGTTAAGTCTTTTGTACTGTTAGATTAATTTTTGAAAACATATCATGAAATATTATGTAATTATTTTTGATAATTAGTTAATTTTTGTCATAACTAGTATTTCTTGATAAGATGTATAAATTATATTAAACCCAAAATCAGTTTTTATGAATTTGTTTTAGTGGAGACTACCTTTGTGAGATATAATTTGAGCCTAATTTCCTTTATTCAGAGTGAAATATATATTTTTTCTACTCCAAACACATTTCTTATTTCTTCAAATTCTTAGATGATCTCTATAGGCATTAATATTGAATGTATGAATTTTTTCTCATCTTAATAGAGTGTCGATATTTTTTTATTATTATTTTTGCTTAGATTAAATGATTTGAGTAGAAATCGATAGTATATGCTTTTATCTCATTCTACAAAAAAATACACATATACGGGGTTACCTAAACCAAGATCAAACAAAAAGCCACAAAATTAACCACTCACCAAAATCCTAAAAAAAAAAAATCTGATACATGGGTTGACTCTCAAAAAATGATATATATTGAAAAATATCTTGAAAAATATAGAGAGAAAGAATATATAGTATAATCTACATACTATGACCACATACAAAGTTGTGAGTAAAGGCTAATTACAAAAGAAAGATATAGAAAGTAATTCTCAAAAAGTCATTCTTCATTTGTAAAAGGCATATATCTTGAAATTTTTCTTAATGAGTTTGATTTATGCATGAAAATAATTTTTATATATGATGTCTTTATAATTTATACATTTGATTCCTTCCATGAGATCAACGTCAAAATAACACTTTGAGCCTTTCTTCTTTATACATATGCGAACATATTAGTTCATTTCTATACATCAAACTCTTTCGCATATAAATTAGTATGAGTGTTTGAACCATAGGATTCAGTGTTTTGAGAGTATTGACTTGTGAGGAATAGAGTCGAAGCTTAATCGGATTTATAACACCGAAATTGGGTGAAATTAAATTGATACATTTTTGATATGAAATATGAAAATGATTTTACTAATTATTATAATAAATCATGATTGTTTAAAAAGATTAAAATAACTTATGCTTGAGATTTTAATTATGATCTTAAAGGCGATTAAAAGTATGAGACATTTTTGTGATATGTTGTTTTCTTTTATTCTTAAACGTTAATTTTTGATTTTGTTGTAATTTTAGTTTTTAAGTTGATTGTTGTTATTATTTCTTTTAATTTTTACATTTAGTTCAATGTTTGTGGGTATCATTACTGAAAACCCTCACGAGACTCAAACTCGTCCACTAGGGCAACCTAGGGGTTTAAAGGCTTGTTGCATAGGCTAAATGCAACCGTTTCAATCCACGAAAGTGATTTAGGATAGTTTAATTTTTAGTTTTTATCGCTTCTCTTGCTAAGAGACTAGCAAGAAGCTGGTTGGGGGTTGTGATGAGTGCTCAAAAAGCACTAAAATTACCATGATTTTATGCACATTAATTGATTAAAAATATATATATTTATATGTTTTATCATATATTTATATAAATTTGTCTTTTTCGAATCACGGGTGTTTTTATTGTTTTTGGTATTTTCACTTAAAAACGCAACTTAAAGACTCAAAGAGGAATACGAAGCAATACATCACAAATATATTAATAAATAAATGGGAAAGGTCAACAAATAAGGAAAAATTGGACAAAATGGGTCAAAAATATCAAAAAGGAGAAAATGCGTGCCGCCGCTTGGCCAGCTACTCCCGCTTCTGGCTACGCGCTGAATCGTTCATCCATGGTCTTGTTCATCCGCCCTGACGTCATCTTGCTGACGTCATTAATGCCATCAGGAATTTCAATACGCGTTTTTACATTTTTTAATATTTTTTTAACATTTTTTTACTCATTTTTTTCTCTCCATCCTCACCTATAAATACCCCCCTTCCCTTCACTTCAAAACACACCTTCAAAACACACTTCTCTCTTCTTTCTTTCTCTCTTTTCTTAGATTTTTATGTTTTTTTAGTTTTTCTTAGTTTTTAGTTAATTTCTCTTAGTTTTAGAGTTCTTCTTTTGGGAAGAACTAGTTATGTTTTTGTAATTTTTCTAGCTTTTTGATTCAATAAATGGAAGTGCAAATTCGCTTGGAGGTTTTCCAAGAACGGGAATAGCATCAAGTTCGTAAGGATTTTATTTTCTTCTGAGTTATTTTTTATGCTTTATTCTTACATGTTATATTTAATTTGTACGTGATTAAATTTAACTCATTTTATAAAAATGATGTAATAATAACGTTGTTATGCAAGCAAATATTAAATAGGTAAAAATCTCTAAAATGAATTGATTTTATTTTTATTCAAGATTTTATATTAAGAATGTTAGAGAGAAATATATTATTTTTCATTACAAACTTAAATCTGAAAATTAGATTTTAAGGTTTAGTTATCCGGTCTGATTTAGAGTAGTGCTCTTTTATTTGTTGGTACAATCGCCCGGTAGTTAGAGTGAAGCTCTATTTCAAAAGTTTTTATAAGAATTATTATCTGAAAATGTATTGTCAACATGCTTTGTATAGTGGTTTTAAAACTTGAAAGTTAGTACTGGGATAACTAAATTCTTAGGTTTAATTTGGACACCTTGAATAAAGTTTAAACTGTGTAACCCCACCAAAGGTGGCATTTAAATGGTTCATTTTCAATCTCTTAGAAAAAGAAATTAATTTAATTAACCAAATTAGTTATCAACCCCACCCATAGGTGTTAATTGGTTTGTTTAGTTAACAAAGAATATCTAACCCCACCAAAGGTGGTATTCATATAAAAAAGAGAGAATCAATAAATATCAATTCATATCTTTAATAACCTAATTAATATGAGCAAGCATAATTAACTTAATTATTATATTCATAAATACTCCACTGTTTTAACAGATAAAATTTGCATAAATGTTTATTGAATCTATGTTTATTTTTATGTAATTAGATTAAAAACACAAAACCCCAAAATATCGTGACAGGATGTTTAGGATTTAATTTCGTTTTTAAAAGTTTGAATAATAAATTAAAAACCACATACATTCCTTCCTTAGATCGACCTTGGGAGTATACTTATCATTTTCTACGAAATGATTCGTGCACTTGCGAGAGTTTTATAAATAGATAAAACCAAAGTAACGGGCAGGATCGGCGATGTCGGTTCTGCCCCGATCAGCATGCGAAGCAAGCATTGGAGCTGACTGAGCAAGCCACGTGGACGCCACGTAATAATGGAGCACGAATCACGTTGCGCCACGTATGAGGACAAGAAACACGAGCCACGTGTCAGCACGGTGTTTAATCCGAGTTCAGAAATCAGTCAATGCGCTATGACATGTGTCACCACGCTATTGTTCGGAGCGTTCCACCCGTGCGCCACGCCATCGGTTCCTACGAATAACGACGCGCCATGTGGTGCTGACTCGGCAAACGTTGACTCTGACCAGTCTCCCCTGCCACGCGTCGCTCTCTAATTCGCCCAATAAACTTCTGATGCCACGTGTCATACTATGATTGACTGAAACTGTCAGTTTTGCTTGTTTTGATCGTAGCCCTTGATTTGAAGCTGATTGGACGATTCAAATCGCACCTGAGCTTTATTTAAGCCCCTAATTACTCCATAAACCCTAATTGGCTTTCATTAGCATAATTTTGGTCAATTTTAGAATTAAAAAGAGAGAAAAATACAGAAAATACAGAAAAATTCAAGAAACGACACAATTTTGGTGGAGATTCAAGAGGAAATTAATTCTACAATTCAAGAGATTGATTGTATTTCTTTTTCTACTCTTTTCTTTATTAATTTTATGTCTTTCTTTATGAAAAATATGAGTTTTATGAACACAATTATGTGTAGTTAATTGATTAATCTAGGGATCTTATGAACCCAATTTTCACCATGTGATGATCTAATATTTTTGTTCTCAATTATAATATTAATTTAATTATATTATTTAATCTAATTTTTATGTTATTAATTGTTTGGCCAATAATTTATATATAGAGGCAATTAAATAGATTTGAGAAAATTATTTAATTGTTTGTCTTGATTAAATAATATGCATAGTTTCTAGGCAGAGATGTACGATTCTTATGTATGTGATCCATAATTGATGAACTTAATGAGTTGTATGTAATTTAATTGGCATGAGAGTGTGATTAAATTAATTACTATATGGTGTGTAGTTTACTTGAGAGAGGAATACATGCTAGGTTAGATTCAATTGATCATGTAATTAATTGATATTATATTGGGGAGATTTTAGTGATTCTCATGTTTAGAAAATTGGGGGATTAAGTATTCCTATATATTTTCTCATATATTTTTTTAGTCACAAAATCTGATTTAATTAATTATTGCTATTTACTTTTAGTTATTTTAATTTTACTTTCTTAAGATATAAAAACACCAAAAAATTAATTTTGATTATTTTTAGTTTTAAAAATTAGTTTCTAAGAAAATAATCTCCGTGGGAACGATCTTTACTTATCATTATATTACTTGTTACGATACGTATACTTGCGTATTTATTGCACACACAATTTGTGTGGCGATCAAGTTTTTGGTACCGTTGTCGGGGATTATTAATTTTATTTTTTTCTTTTAAAAAAATTCTTAATTTATTTTTGTTTACTTTAATTTTAATCTAAATTTATTTATATTCTTTTAGGGACTTATTTATTTATTTATTCTAGTTAATTTCTTTTATTTATTTTCTTTACTTTTTTTTCTTTAATTTATTTATTTAGTTGTTAGTTTTTTTAGTTTTTATTTAGGCATCTCCTTTAGTATTGTAGAAATATAGTTGAGTCTATTATATGAGTAGAGTTCGTGAGGGAAAAATCTTACCTTTAGATCTTGAAATTGAGCATACTTTGAGATCAATTAGAAAACAACAAGTCACCCAAGAGGAAGTAATGGCTAATCCATTAGAAATAAACAATAATGAGCTAAACTTGAATAATCAAATATTTTGATAGATGATAGAGATATAACTATGAATGAATATGCAATACCTATATTGGAAGGGCTGAATCCAAGTATTACAAAGCCAAACATTCAAGCTAATCAGTTTGAATTAAAGCCAGTGATGTTTCAAATGCTACAAACAGTTAGAAAATTCAGTGGATTACCAACAGAGGATCCTCATCTTCATCTCAGATTGTTTATTGAAGTTTTAGATTCATTTAAGTTCAATGGTGTGACAGAGAAGGCATTTAGGCTTAGATTATTTCCTTACTCTTTACGAGACCGTGCTCGAGCTTGGCTAAACTCTTTGCCACCTGATTCCATTACAACTTGGAATGGTTTGGCGGAAAAATTCTTGATGAAATACTTCCCACCAACAAAGAATGCCTAGCTTAGAAATGACATCACTTCCTACCAACAACACGAAGGAGAATCTCTATATGAAGCATGGGAAAGATTCAAGAAATTTCTATGGAAGTGCCCTCATCATGGTATTCCTTCTTGGATTCAAATGGAAACTTTTTATAATGGTCTCAATGATCAAATAAGAACTATCGTTGATGCATCGGATAATGGAGCTTTGCTAGCCAAATCTTACAATCAAGCTTATGATTTACTTAAGAAAATGGCTAGCAATAATTATCAATGGCCAATGGACAGAATGATAGTCACAAGAAAAGTAACCAGAATGCATGAGGTAAATGATATCACAGCACTTACAGCTCAAGTGTCATCTTTGGTTAATATTTTGAAGGTACAAAACTCGCCAGGGAGTATAAACCAAGTCCAAAATTCAGGAGTGTCATGTGTGTTTTGTGAAGGAGCTCATTTGTTTAATAATTATCCAAATAATCCTGAATCCATTTGCTATGTGGGTAATGTGAATTGAAACAATAATCCATACTCAAACACATATAACCCAGGATGGAGACAACATCCAAATTTTTCTTGGAGCAATAACAACATTCAAGGTGGTAGTCAATTCAACCATCAATCATTTCCACCACCTGGTTTTCAATAACCACAACAATCACAAGCCCAAGAGAAGAAGCCACCTACTGAGGACAATACAAGTGCTTTAATGGGAATGATGAAAGAATTCATCCAATCAGTGAATACAAAAGTGTCAACTCAAGAGGCTTCGATTCAAAATTTGGAGAACCAAATAGGGCAACTTGCTCAGGCTATAAGTCAAAGGCCTCAAGGGAACCTTTCAAGTGATACAATTGTAAACCCAAGAAGAGAAGGTAAGGACCAATGAAATGCTATAGCCTTGAGGAGTGGTAAAACTTTAGAACAAGAACATAAGACAGAAAAGGATGAGGAGAAACAGAAAATTAAAAAGGATAAAGAGGACTATCAAACTAAAAAGGATAAGGAGGAACCAGAAACTAAAAAGGAGGAGGAGAAATTAGTGGATAAAGTGAGTAATGAAAATGAAATAATTCAGCCAAAAAGGAGCAATCTTTGCAAGCCCACTATTCCTTTCCCTCAAAGACTGCAAAAGCAAAAGTCAGATACACAGTTTTCAAAATTTCTAGAAGTCTTTAAGAAGCTACACATAAACATACCATTTGTAGAGGCACTTGAACAAATATCATCTTATGCCAAATTCATGAAGGATATACTATCAAAGAAAAAGGAGGCTTAGTGATCATGAAACAATAACCTTGATTGAAGGTTGTAGTGCCATTCTTGATAGAAAACTACCACAAAAACTAAAAGATCCAAGTATTTTTGACATCCCTTGCACTATTGGGAACATTCATTTTGGCAAGGCACTGTGTGACTTGGGTTCTAGTATTAACCTTATGCCATTATCGGTCTTCAAGAGATTGAGGGTTGGTAAAGCAAAACCCACTTCAGTAACATTACAAATGGTAGATAGATCGATTAAGAGACCTCGAGGTGTAGTAGAAGATTTGTTAGTAAAAGTAGACAAATTCATCTTTCCAGCGGACTTCATTGTGATAGACATGGAAGAGGACCACGACATTCCTATCACACTTGGTCATCCATTCTTAGCAACAGGAAGGGCACTTATTGATGTACAAAAAGGTGAACTTACAATGAGAGTGCAAGATGAACAAGTAATATTCAAAGTTCTTAAAGAATCTGAACCCTCTGATATTGATAATGCTAATGAATGTTTAAGGATAAATGTTACTGATTGTGGGAATGGCTTAAAAGAATCTGTGGCGTCACCCAGACTTAAGACTTTAACACATGTTGTAGTAACCAAGGACATAAACTCACCAGAAAATAACTCAACCTATTATAACTTTGAAAGTATGGCATCGAAGGTTGATATTGTAGACTGATGGAAAATTTTGAGATAGGATCTAAACTCAAACCATCAAATGAAGAGCCACCAAGTTTAGACCCTGCACTTCTACTCTCCTATCCTCAATCAAGTATGAAAGTGAAAGAGTCCAATGGAGAGGTGAAAAAGCTATTAGAAATACATATATTGGATGAGTTAAGGTGGAGTGCTTATAAGAATGCCAAGAAGTTCAAAAGGAAAACAAAAATATGGCATGAGAAGAGAATTGAGTACCGTGTTTGCGAGCCAAAACATAAAATATTATTGAACAAATCAAGACTCAAGTTGTTTCCAGGCAAACTCAAAAGTAAATGGATACAAAGGGATATGCCTTAGGACTTAATAGGAAAATCTAGTCAAAGGCGTTAAACGTGATGCTGGTTGGGAGGTAACCCAACGTTATTTTACTTATATTTTCATTTTTTTTGTAGGTGAATAAATGTGGAGAGCAATGACACAACAAGAATGAGTATTTCAGTGACAAATGTGGTGTGTCATGATTAAGGGAGTTTTCTTTTCTTTGACCTTTTCATATTTATATGTGCACATTAGGAACAATGTGTAATTTAAGTTTGGGGGAGGGAACTTCATTCTCTACATTAGTATTTAGTATGCATTTTAAATTTTTAGGGATGTTTTTTTAGGTTGTTTTTAATCATGATTTGGGTAGAAATTGATAAATATATGAAAACTAAATACACGCATGCTTGATATGAAACATATGAATTCCATGATAAAAATTGGTTGTCATGACTATGATAAGGAATGTAACATATTTGTTAAGATATTTACATTAATCATGTGATATGCTTGTTAGTTTTGATTGAATTGATTCAACTTTTATGCACATGTTCATGATTGAATTTTGGTGTGCTTATTGAGAGAAACTTTGTAGTGAGTTAAGTGAATTAATTAGATCTATCAAATTTTAGAATCTATTTGATCATCTCTTGAGGCGAAATCCTAAATAGTATTTAGCAAGAGAAATGATTTAGGCCTTATTTGGATCGATTGAGCCTTTCAAGCTAACGATTGTTAATATCTTTAGTCACCCATTTGAGCCTAACAAAGAACCTTTCATATCTGTAAGTCACATTTAATGCCTAACTAATAAGTATTACCTCTACCCTTGCACATTTAGCTTGTATGAAAAGAAAAAAAGTTGTAATCATGTGTATGCTTTAGAGTAAGGTGAAATGTAATGCACTCTGTAAAATAAAAACTCACAACACAAGTATCCCTCTAAAGAAAAAGAAAATAGAATTGAAAATAAGTTTAGGGGTGTTATGAAGTAACAAAAAAGAAGAGAAAAGCGGTGTGGAATAAAAAAAATATGAAAAGAATGTGAAAAGGGGGTGCACTAAAATATCAAGTAAAAACTCAATTGTAGTTAAAAAGTGTATGATGAAAAAAAAAGCTAAGGTGTGGAAAGACCCTAAAAGTTCTGCATCTATCGACCCCCCACCTAAGCCTTACATTACAACCATGTAAAGTTCTTATTGATCTTAAGCTAAGTGCATATTTATATTAGTGGAGAAGGATGTGAAAAATTGACTTAAAAGACTTGTTCTAAGATTTAATTGATTATCATGCTCATATAAGTTGATTTCATGAGTGCATTGGACGATATCATGTGCAACACACACACACGAATTAATTTTTCAAAAACCTTGTATATCCTTGTATTGATCGAACATTGATTGATGAATATGAGAACCTCTTTATCATAGACTTGTATGACTTTTGAGAGGGAAATTTTTTATGAAATATGCATGTACTAATAGAAATATATTTATGAATATACTACCCAAGTTATTTTATTTAGTTATACTTAACTTTACTTGAGGACAATCAAATATTTAAGTTTGGGGGTGTGATGGCTCTATGAAAATAGAGTCATTAGCGCACGTTTTCACTTAATATTTACTTTTTTTATTTAATATATAGTATTTTTGTGGCTAAAAAAAATTAAAATATAAACTTTTTGGTGAACATGGGTGAAAATATAATTTTTGGAATTTTTCTAGAATTTTTATGTATTTTTAACGTAGGACCAATCAGAAGCTGCCACATGGCATGCCAAGCAAGCATAGGAGCTGACTGAGCAAGCCACGTGGACACCAGGCAAGCACAGAGCACGAATCATATTGCGCCGCGTGTGAGGAGGAGAAACACGAGCCACGTGTTAGCACGGTGTTTAATCCGAGTTCGTAAATCAGTCAACACGCTATGACATGTGTCACCACGCTATTGCTCGGAGCGTTCCACCCGTGCACCACACCATCCATTCTTGCAAATCACGTTGCGCCACGTATCGCTCTCTGATTCGTCCAATGAACTTCTGATGCCACTTGTCACGTTGTGATTGACTGAAAGTGTCAGTTTTGCTTGTTTTGATCGTAGCCCTTGATTTGAAGCTGATCGGACGGTCCAAATCGCACCTGAGCTTTATTTAAGCCCCTAATGACTCCATAAACCCTAATTGGCCTACATTAGCATAATTTTGATCAGTTTTTAGAAGTAAAAGAGAGAGAAAAATACAGAAAAATTCAAGAAACGACACAATTTTGGTGGAGATTCAAGAGAAAAATTAATTCTACAATTCAAGAGATTGATTGTATTCTTTTTCTACTCTTTTCTTTATTAATTTTATGTCTTTATTTATGAAAAATATAAGCTTTATGAATACAATTATGTGTAGTTAATTGATTAATCTAGGAATCTTATGAACTCAATTTTCACCATGTGATGATCTAATATTTTTTTCTCAATTATAATATTAATTTAATTATATTATTTAATCTAATTTTTATGTTATTAATTGTTTGGCCAACAATTTATCTATAGAGGCAATTAAATAGATTTGAGAAAATTATTTAATTGTTTGTCTTGATTAAATAACATGCATAGTTTCTAGGCAAAGATGTACGATTCTTATGTATGTGATCCATAATTGATGAACTTAATAAGTTGTATGTAATTTAATTGGCATGAGAGTGTGATTAAATTAATTACTATATGGTGTGTAGTTTACTTGAGAGAGGAATACATGCTAGGTTAGATTCAATTGTTCATGTAATTAATTGATATTATATTGGGGGGATTTTAGTGATTCTCATATTTAGAAAATTGAGAGATTAAGTATTCCTAGATATTTTCTCATATATTTTTTTAGTCACAAAATCTGATTTAATTAATTATTGTTATTTACTTTTAGTTATTTTAATTTTGCTTTCTTAAGATATAAAAACATTAAAAAAGTTGATTTTTATTATTTTTAGTTTTAAAAATTAGTTTCTAAGAAAATAATCTCCGTGGGAACGATCTTTACTTATCATTATATTACTTGTTACGATACGTATACTTACGTATTTATTGCACACACAATTTGTGTGGCGATCAAATAACCAGTTTGAATGTGACATGTTTGGTAACCTCGAATCCCAAGACGACATATATCATCTCTTTGGAGTGCCTGCAAATTGTTCCACTATTTACATAGATCATAAAAAGGAAAAAGGACTATATGGAACCTCATGGAAAAGCATGTGCTCGATGTATTTTAGATGTATTTTCTAAATCTTGTCCATAATACTCTTTTCATTAAACAGGCCGTGACCATTGCCATGGATTCAAAATGAGAAGTGAAGACCTGTCAGGAAACCTTTGAGTTTTTTAATCAAGAATTGTGTGGTTTAAAGGCTCATTTTGAAGCCATAGAACAAGGGTTGAAGAATATGCGTATTGAATTGACTAAAGCACTCAGCCAATGGGATAAATACAAAAAAGAAAGGGATGAATTGCGTAAACTAATTGAGTATTGGAAACAAGGGGCATTGGAGAAGAATTCTCATAAGAATCATATTATTGAAAGTGCTAGCTCACATCTCTATTGAAATGTAAGAGTTGAAATTTATATTGACTTGTAGTCCTTTAATTTAACATATGTAAATTAATAATTGTACGTCTTATAGTTATTTTGTCCAATTTATTAATTATAATTGCTATATTTTTAATATTTTTAATTAATTTTAAGTTCTTAAATTAATATTTACTGTTATTTTTTAAGGAATATATTTTTAGAGAAAATTAAAGAAATTTAAGTGAAAAAGGACTTAATTACAATTAATAAAAATTGAAAATATAATTTGAATTAGAAGACGGCTTAATTGAAAATAATAAAAGTTTAAAATTTAATTTGAATTAAAAGAGGACTTAATTGCAAATAACAAAAGTTGGAAATTTAATTTGAATTAAATTAGAGGGCTTAAATGCAATTAACAAACCTTTCGTTTTTCTGTGTAGAGAAGGACCACTATGTGCATCATTGTCAACGCGCCACACGCACCGTCATATCATAAAATCAAAGGTGAGGATCAGGCGAGTGAGATGCACACGCTACACAAGCGATTGTACATGTTTACAGTTTTGACACACTGCTCGGCACATAGAGTGGGGTCCACCTATTTGCGTAAGTGGAAGCTAGCTGTCGCGCATAGTTCAACACACAAATTTCTCGTGCAACGCGGTTCATATGGCATGAGTGTTGTGAAATAAAAATGTAGGAAATGGCGCACACTGTCCAACCTTTTTTTTACGCCTGTCTCCCACGCGTGTTTAAAGAATATTTTTGATGTATTTCTTTGTCTCCCACTTTACATGCGTATTGTAAAAAAAATATTTTGTGAGCAGAGATGAAATACTTTTAATTCTATTTGTTGTGTTGTGTTTCTGCTTAGGTTGAAAAAATTAGAGAGTAGAGATGTAAAAAAGAATATTTTGGTTTCTATTGTGTTTCTACTTAGGCGAAAAATTAGAGAGCATAGATGAAATACTTTTAATTCTTTTTGTTGTTCTTTATCTAATATTCCTTAAATGTTTTAATATTTTTGTATAGTAATTTTTATGTTTGCTATGAACTAATTTAAATGTTCTAGGGTTGCAATGTAACTTATATTATGAAGCTTGGATTAATTATTTTTGAATGATTTATGGAATGTTTTTAAGTTGTTTATTTTATCTGTGCTTAATGCTTTTGATTATTGAAAGATTAATTAATTGATCTGTGACACTTAAATAAACTTGGAAAAGACATTTTTTTGTGTTGCTCGTGATAAAATAACATATATATATAAGGGATAGGAATATACTTTTATTGTACGTGTAGCTATTTGAGAACTTTAAACTTAATGAATCTTGGTGAATTTAATTCTCATAGGAATATAGTGAATTATTTTAGCGAGATGTATCTATTTGTTATCGGAAGAGACATATGGATAAATTAGGAGTTCTTGGTTGACAAATTAAATGCAAGAAAATAAATCAAGAGAAAATAATATTATTCAAGTGAATTAATTTGGCGAAACTGTAATCCTAGAATTTTCTTATAAACTGTTATAAAAAATTAGTTACTTAAACTCCATCAAATTTCGATTGTTTGGATAAAATCATATTGAAACAATTTTAATACTTAAGGAACACTAGTAACAAATCTCCATAGGAACGATATTTTACTTAATCACTTATTACTTGTGATCGTGTATACTTGCACGTTCATGTTCTCTTAAAGAGACAACAAGTTTTTGGCACCGTTGTTGGAGATTTTTTTTACTATTTTGTTGATATTAATACCAATCAATCTGATTTTAGTTTTTTTTTGTTTGTTTTTTTATGCTTATTGTTACTTGCTTAGATTTATTTTTCAATTTTCTGATAAGTTGAAACTTTGTATTTGACGTAAAATATATGAACCTCCCAAAAAGCAAAAAAAAAAAGGAAAGTCAAGCTGATGACTCTAAATCAAGCGCTTCTTAAGAGGCAACCCATGTGTTTTAGTTTTTTATTTATTTTACTTAGTTGAACATGTATATGTTTGTATATTTCTTTATTTTGTTATTTTATTTTGGTAGGTGCAAATCGAAGGAAGTAAAGCTATTTTTGGATTTCGATCTTATAAAACAAACCAGGAAGTTTCTTTGAACCCATCTCATTTGTTCTTTAACTTTCACACATTGAGGATAACGTGCATATTAAGTTTGGGGGTGATGGAGAGATTGAACTTAGTTGAAATATTTTCTTGGTATTGTTGCTTGTGTAGCTTTATTTGTTTAGTTGATTGAATATATTTTTCTTTTCATGGTGATTTATTTTTATTTCTTCGGTTTAACTAATGCATAGCTCTTTGAAAATTTTGAATAATGTCTAAGTTTGTGTGTAATTGTTGAGTAAGTTTCATTTTTACAAGAATGTCTATTTATGAGCACTAGTCTTGATCTTTGAATTGTTATGCTAATTTAGAGAAGATTTATGTGAATATGCAATTCGATTGATGTTCTTTGGTTTCATAATTTTTAGAATTTGTTTGATTTTCTCTCGAGGCGAAATCCTAGACAACACTTAACTAATAAAATTATTTAGGCTATCTTTGGATCGTTTGAGCCTTTCTATCCAACTTTACATGTTTTCTCCATAGTTTACCCCTTTTGAGCTTTTATGTTTATTGATATATTTTTGTCTCCTCCATCTAAGCCTATTCAAAACAAAACGCTATATATGGATATATATCGATAATCTCACTAACATGTGACCATTTTTAATAATTTCTTAAAGATATATCGCAAAGAAAAAAAGAGATATATATAAAAAAAAGATAAAAAACATAAGAAGTTAAATCCCAAATTGGGAAGTATTCATTAAGATCTTAGAAGGTATCTTGTTTCAATCCTAAAAATGTGTTTAGGAAAAATTTGAGCCAAATAATATCTTTTATCTTACCTTTACCTAAGTCATACATTACAAGCTTAATAAAGTCATATTGATTTTTGGTTTTGTGATTGTTTATATTAGTGAAGAGAGAAGTGAAAAATGAACTTATGAGATTTGTGATTTCATTAAAATTAATTGGTTACATATTTTTATAAACTCATCTGGATTTCATATGATGAATTATGAAAAGACTTCACACATACAAGAAAATTCAATGTGAAAATGTAACATACTTTTGAATTACTTTCGAAGCTTAGATAAAAAAATTGTATTTCTTTGAGATATGTTATTTAAATGACCAATGAGAAATGTTTTGAAAATCACTATTTTAAGTGCATATATCCTAGTTTTATTTCTTTCCTTTTGCTAGAGGACTAGTAAAATCTTAAGTTTGGGGGTGTGATAACTGTACACTTTACGGTTATTTTATCCAATTTATTAATTATAATTGCTATGTTCTTACTATTTTTAATTAATTTTAAGTTCTTAAATTACTATTTACTATTATTTTTTAAGGAAAATATTTTTAGAGAAAATTAAAGAATTTTAAGTGAAAAAAGACTTAATTACAATTAATAAAAATTGAAAATATAATTTGAATTAGAAGAGGGCTTAATTACAAATAACAAAAGTTTAAAATTTAATTTGAATGAAAGAGGATTTAATTGCAAATAACAAAAGTTGGAAATTTAATTTGAATTAAATTAGAGTGCTTAAATGCAATTAACAAAACTTTTATTTTTTTGCGCAAAGAATGACCATCACACGCATCATTGTCAACGCACTACACGTATCGTCAGATCAGAAAATCAATGGTGAGGATCAGGCGAGTGAGATGCATGTGCTACACATGCGATTATACACGTTTCCAGTTTTGGCACACTACTTGGTGCGCAAAGTGGGGTCCTCTTATCTGCGTAGTCCAGAGCGTAGAGTGGGGTCCACCTATCTGTGCAGATGATTCCCTCAAACACGTCTCCCTCACCCACTATAAGATCAAAATTTGAATGGCTCAGATCGTGCATGAGTCTCATGCTCTACGTGAGTAGAAGCCAGTTGTCGCACACAATTCAACCACCCTTTCTTAGGATGGGTTCACTTTTGTAAACTCAAGACCCTTTCTTAGGATGGGTATTATGCCTTATATCCTGCATCATAAGTAAGGGGTCCTTTGGCCACCTTACTTTGTACTTGGAGACTGTCGAGTTAATTTTTTGCGAGACATGAGACATACAAGGGTGATATTGAATCCAACCCCTCTATATAGTTCCCAAAGAGAGGGTTCAATTTTGTGAACTCAAGACCCTTTCTTTAAATGGGCGTTACACCTTATATCTTGCATCCAAGTAAGGGATCCATTTGACCACCTCACTTCATACTTAGGGGTTATTGCATTTAATTTTGAGTGAGTAAGAGATAATACACCTCAAAGATAATAAAAATAGATTTATAATTCCATGTTGATTAAGGCTTTATACATAGTATTTCTTTAGATTTTCTCCATTCCAACTTAATTCCTCTCTTTTACCTTGACTTTTTATCTGATACGAATCTCATTTAATGATCTCATATATTTGATATAGGCCTTCCTATGTTGTAGTAAAATTTTCATAGCTAGTTTCTACTTTATTTTCCAATGCTTCCCATAGGACCCAATCCTTTACACTTAAGTTATTATGCCTAACGAATAGGCTGTATGACTTTTAAGTTGTCCTTTTTGTGACTCAATTTGTACCAAAGTATTCTCCCTTTTTTTTCAACTAATAAGAGGTTGTCTTTTTTGAGATCATCATTATCCTCTTGTGTTATTCCAGATCAAATGGTGGGTTCTTGTATCTCTAATGGGATTACCACTTTTGTGCCATATACAAGAGAGAATGAGCTTTCATTTGTTGCCCAAAGAACACTAGGTAATTCATCAACCTATTTGCCTTTAGCTCCTTCCAAGAAATTTCCCAATATGTAAATAAAGGTTTTGTTTGATGCTTTGCCTGAACATTGGCTTGTGGTCTATAATAAGTTGAATGCGATAAATTAACTCTCGTCTCTTTACAAAATGAAACCAACCCCTGACTTATGAATTGATAAACATTATATGTGATCAACTCATGAGGTAAACATACCTACATATTATGTTATGTCAAATAAACTTACACACATCATTTTCTTGGATTTTCATACACATCACCTTGGGAAGGTTGATTAGGTTTGCTTTTGTCTTGGGGAATTGGGTTTAAAGGGACAAATTCTCTTCAATTAGAGGGATTATCTACTTCTTTGTTCCCTCCTTTTGGACCCCCATTTATATCAAGCGAATCTCCCAAATTTCCTTCCAATAAAAGATGTTCGATTTTCCAATAGAGGTGTCTACAATCTTTTGTCCAATAACATGTGTCTTTTTGAAAAACACAATACTTGTTGGTATCCCTAAATAGAGCTTTCTTAGGTTATCGCCAGTTTACTTGATTAATGGCCTCAATACATTGTATAGCCTCAACCAACGACACATGCAATGGTGGACCTTTGAAAGAAGATAGCACTCTCCCCTAGAAGTTACCAGTAGCTTTAAACGAGAAGGATTAGCACATCTATCCTTATAATGTTTATTCTCTTCTTCCCTCTTAGTAGTGATGGGTTTGTCCGTAGTTCAATTTAACAAATCCTTGGCAAACTCCAATTCTCTTTCCACATTGATGAACTTTTGGGCCTCTTTATAAACCATATCCAGAGATCCTAGAGTGGTTTTGGTTAATTCAATGAAAGATTTGTGTCCCATTTAATTCCCTTACAGAAAGCTTCAATAGAAATAGAGTCTAAACATTGTGAAATTTCCATTTTCTCCATCTTAAACCTCCTTATGTAAGTTTCAATGGTCTCACTATTCTCCTGGACAATCGAAAATAAATGGTGTGACTTTTTCTAATTGGCTTGTTACATGTGTAATTGGTGACAAATACTTATATCAAAGCATCAAAAAAATTTAAACGCTTAAGCCATAATTCAATTAACCAATGTTATGTTATCTCCTTAAACGTGGCTATGAATAACTTACAGTACATGACTTCCTTCTTATTTTTCAAGATACTCACAACAACCATGGCCATTTTGATGTGAATGACATATGCCACTAGGCCTTTTCTCCCTTAATAGGTGAGACATTTTGGGGCAGAAAAATTAGGAGGTGGTGTCATTAACTTAATAGAATTAGAAAAAGGCAATGCCGATAACTGGTTACACATAGTTTTGATATTGCTCCAAGGTTGAGTTTTCCCTAACTTTTAAGTGGATCATTCACCTTTTCTTCCATTTTCTCTTCCATTTCTTTAAATTTATCATCAAGGTTACCACTAGGATGTTCAAGTTATACTTGACATCTCATAGGTACAGAATTCCCCAAACCCAAACGTCCTGGTAATTGTTGGGATATATTTTGTGCAAGATGTTAGAAAGTTGTGTATATAGGTTTTGGAGCTAGATTCGGAATTGGAGTCATAGGTGTATGTTGTTCATCAATTGTATTTGGTCGACATTGGTTGGGATCTTGTGAGGTATGTTTTGATCTTGATGGTTGTTTTGATCTTGATGGTTGTTTTGATCCTATAGATGAGGTAGTAGTTTGGAATGAACTTTCAGCCTCCTCTGAATAATCGTCATATATCAACATTGATCTAAATTTCTTATTATCATTTTGAGATATAATAAAAGCTTATTGTAATTCTGACACTTGTTTTTTGAGACTCTCTAATTTGATATATTTTTCACAAGATGTCCTTTTAGAGGCTTAATTAATAGAATTGGTTATACGTGGAATTGTCCTAGTCATTTTGGTCGTACCATCACGAGTTATAGGTCTTATGGGATCATACCTCATGCCATTATGTGATGTAATGATTGGTGACATGTGAGATAAATAATCATTAAGGTTGAACTTAGGGATTGGGTGAGTAGGATTTTCCATCAATTTGGGGTGGGATCGAGGGCTTCTCATAGTGATAGGAATGAATTTCCCTATGACACAAGCTATTTCTTCTAGGATGTAAAATATAAGGTCTCAAAATGTTAACTATAGACTAAAAAGATTTAAGACCACATGGTGGACACCAATTATATGGAGAATTGCTAATGTATTAGAGATTCTAGTAAGATGTTAGTGAGAAGTTAAAACTCAAATCCTTTATTCATCTCATTAATATGATATATATAAGCATACAAAAGATAAATGTCAATGTTACATTAGTAGGCGTTCTATTCGAAGTGTCAAAGTTGACCTAATCATGAGAATTTTACAATTAAAATCAGGTTGCTATGAATAGGTCGCATACGACACCTCTTGTATGGATGCAGAGTAGATACATGGGTCACCACTAATTCATTTAATCTCTGTGTCTATACTTGATTGGTTGAACGTAAAGTCATGTTTGTATAGGTCGTTAAGTATGAGGTACATCTAAAATCACGTAATTATAATGATCTATTACTTAATTATGTTAGATCAGCGTAAACAAATTGTTTGAGATGATATTTTCTATACAAACAAAATAAACTAGATCCTAAAAAATGCACATATGTTACACGTAGAATACCAAATAATATATATGGCCAAGTTAAATGCAATTTTTGTCTTAATTTTCAATTTACTTTTATCAAAAATACTTCAATTGAAATGTCAAAAGAAAAGTTTTCTTAGAGATAAACAATACAGATGTTTTTTTTTAACATTGGAAAATTATACGGGGCAATTAAACGAAATTAAATTAGAAAATTGAGATAATATTTTTTAGTGATATTACTAAAAATATATATTCAATGCTATGCTATGAACTAATATGTTGAGATAAAGTAAAATCTAAAATAGCATAGCTTTAGTGATATTACTAAGTAATAATTCAATGATATAATCGGCCAAAGTTGGACGAAAAATTTGTTTTCATTGCTTTTAATTTACTTTCATAAAAAAAATACTTTAATTTTAAATGCAAAAAGAATAAGGTTTTCTTAGAGATAAAAAATAGAACTGGGAACTTTGTAATATTTACAAATTATATTGTTTTTTTTTTTTTGGAAGGGGGGTACGATCTTCACATGTAATTAACATGATAATAATAAAGATAATAAGATAAGAAATAAGATTAACATATTAGATAATTTTATTTAATTTTATATCTTTTCTATATACTTTATTGCTAATTATCTAAGTTATAATCATTTATTTTTTTTTATAATATTACTTATCATAAGTAATATAAAAATTGGTATTTTTTTTTGTTAATTATATTAAATCTTATTTTTTCATTAAATAAGTAATATAAATTAAGTAATAAATTATTAAAAATTAAAATATTAAAAATTATGTATATTAAATTATTTTTTTAGATTCAAATTATTTATAAATAATTATTATTTTTTGGTTAATTATCTTAAATATATTTTTATTAAGTAATACATTATCAATATAATAAAAATGTTTAACATTTTTTAAATTATAATTATTTTCATCTTTTTAATACAAGATTATTTACAATAAATAATATAAATCATTATTATTTTGGGATTAGTTATCTTAAATCTTATTTTTATCAATAAATTAATATTAATTAAATAATAAATTATTAATAATTAAAATATTTACAATCATTTAAATTAACATTTATTTTTATACAAAATTATTTATCTTAAATAATATAAAAAATTATGATTATTTTAATTAATTATCTTATCTTATTTTTTTATTAATTATATAACAAATTATGGTTTACGTTGTATGGTATAACCTCCTTTACAGTTTCATTTTTAAGACCTTATGGAAATATATATATATATATTTTCTTACAACTTAGAACATATATTTTTTTACTATAAGATTAAAAGTGAAACCAATTAAATAACTAGATTATTTATATACAAATAAATTATTAATAATTAAAAATATTTATATTTTTTATGTAAGATTATTTACCTATTTAACATAAATAATTATCATTTTTTAGTTAATTATCTTAAATTTTTTTATTAATTAAGTAATATATTATTAGTAATTAAGATATTAAAAAATTTATATTACAATTAATTATCTTTTTTAATACATGGTTATTTATCTTAAGTAATTTAAATAATAATTATTTTAATGTTAATTATATTATTTTTTTAAATAATTAAGTAATAAGTAGTTAAAATATTGATAATTATGTAGATTAAAAATTAGTTATCTTAAATAACATAAAAAGTTATTATTTTTTTAATTAATTATCTTAAATATTATTTGTTTTATTAATTAATTAATATGAATTAACTAATATAACATATTATTAATAGTTAAAATATTGATAATTTTATATATTATAATTATTTATTTTTTATACCATATAATTTATCTTAAATAATAAAAATAAATTTTTTCATGATTTATTATCTTGAGTCTTATTCATTTATGAATATGCATTTATTTAACGTAATATTATTTTGTTTTTATTTTAGAATTTATTTATGATCCAAATGGACTCTCTACTTAAAATATAATAAACATGTAAAGTTAATTTAATAATATACTTAATAATATATTAATAAACTAAAAATATAATAATATATATAAATTCAATTTAATTATAAATATTAAATAAAAAATAATATAATATTAAAAAAGTTAGAAAATAAAATATAAAATATATGAAATCGTAACTTTTAAATTATTTTGTTGATGAAAATTTAATACCTTGAATTATCCTTCAAATTTCAAATATTCTCTATTAAATTTTTAAGACAAATCACAATTTTTTAATATATAAGATTAATTATTGTAAGTAACGTACATAATTATTAATTTTTTATTAATTATCTTAATTTTTATTTTTTATTAATTAATTAATATATTTAAAAAATTATATAATAATTAATTATCTTTTTTATACTTAAATTAAATAATAATATTTTTTATACAAGATTAAATAATAATCATTTTTTATAATTAATTATCTTATATATTTTTTATCGAATTAAATAATAAGTTATTAATAATTATAATATAATTACTTTTTTATAGTTAATTATCTTGTATATTTTTAAGTTATTAATAATTATAATATAATCACTTTTTATAGTTAATTATTTTTTTATAATTTATTAATAATTAAAATATTAATAATTATTTATCTTTTAAACAAGTTAATTTATTTTAAATAATATAAATAATTTTTTTCAATTTATTATTTTAATGTTATTTTTTATAAATTAATTAATAAATTGAGAAGAAACACGTAAATTTAATAATATATTTAAAATATAATAATTTTAATTTGTATAATATATTAATATACTAATAATATAATAATATAGATAAATTCAATTTAATTATTCAACATTCAATTAATTTAAATAAAAAAAATTATAAAAATAAAATATAAAAAAAATGAAAATAAAAAATATTAAATTAAACTATTAGAAGTTATCCTATCTTAACTGTTATATGTCTTTGCTATATGTAATCTATGCAATCAAATCTCAACTGTTTAATTATTCAGTTGGCCAAAATTTTCTCCTTGAATTATCATTCAAATTTCAGATCTTCTCTATTAAATTTCTACAACAGATCACATTTTTGTAATGTTAATCTTAAATTTTAAAATATCTTTTGGCTATTTCAATCCACAATTTGTGTTGAAATATTTTTTCAAAGCGGAGTTTCAAAAATGGTGAAGAACTGCGTAGTGTTCTGTTTGACCCTGCTTTTGCTCTTTATCTTTGAAGATTTCGCTTTGTCCGTTCATTTGCCGACGAGTTCACCAAGTCCCCTTATTATAATCGGTACCGATTCTCCTACCCCCTCGCCTGTATCATTACCACCGGTGCCAAATCCTAATGCTTCGACTCCAGTAAAAGGACCAATAAGTTCATCGCCTCCAGCTCCGGCTTCCTCTCCAGCTCCGTCGTTGTCTCCATCTAATTTTCCTAAAATATCATCGGTACCATCGCCTGCGCCGTCAGAGGCAAGTAATATCAACCACGTCAATAACAAAGGGGATGGAGATGGAAAGGAGGGATATGGAGGAATGAATGGAGGAAAAAAGGCAAAAATCGCTGTTGGAGTGGTTGTTGCGGCTTGTGTAGTTGGATTCGGTGGAATGGTGTACAAGAAACGAAAGGAGAACATTCGTCGTTCTCGGTACTCTTACACTACTACGCGTGATTTCTTTTAAAAGAGAGTCTGAGTCTGAGTCTGAGTCTGAGTCTACGTAGTCTTCATTGATTCGTTTTAAAGGTCAATTCTATTAATACTTTGAATTTTTTTTTTTAGATTTGTCTTCCCGCTTAGTCATCGGTAAAGAGAAATTATTAATGTTATTTATAAACTAGTATTTTAAATTAATAAAATTTAATATTAATATATATTTAAAAAAAACTAAATACTTAATAAAAAATAAAAGGATAAAATAATTTGATTGGTATGACATGGAGAGTTAAAAGATTTTTAAATTTTAGATTTGTGTGAGACTGATTCGATTTGATTTTTAATTTATATGTAAGTTATATTTATTTATTTTAAATATTTGGATTTATTTGAGTTAATATCTTTTATAGTTTTATTTATACAAGAAAATGTTTATTTTGGATGTAAGTTAAATGAGAATTGGGAATTTGGTACCCGTTGATGTATCTAACATGAGTAATTATTTTGCATTTGGCTAGTTTTAGTTATAATAAAATTATGTGATTCCATTGATCTTTATTCTTATTGAATTTCTTGTTTTTTTTTAAATAAAAAAAACTATCAATGATATCTTGAATAGAGATAACCGTGTGTACTGCAGTGATTTTACTTGATCGAGCTAGGTATCATTGTTCTTTTTGAATGTTCAGCTTTTGCCCAAATTAAAGAACATGATCAAAATATTATTAATTAACTAATTAACTATTCATATTCAATAGAAATCCTTGTCATTAACACAAATATTCATTAATCAAAAATATTCTATCAAGAGAAAATAACTTATTAAATATATCTCTTTTGTGTCATTTTTGTATTTAATTATCTTGTTACATAATATTAAAAGATTGATTCATTAAATAAATTGATATATTTTCATGTATTATGTCTCGGTTCCACTTATTGCCAAATTTTTTTTTTTTTTTGGTAAGAATGCATTTAATATAAAATACTTGATTATGATTATTTTATTTTAATATTTTATTGACTTTTTAATATAAAAATATATATTAAAATAATTTTCTATTTGTTGATTTTTTTTATTAAATTCATATAAATGTCATTTTTATCTTTATTAAAAATTCAAAATAAAATATTAAAATAATATTATTTATTTTTAATTATTTTTCTCAAGAGACTACGAATATATATTTTGCAATATAAAAATTAAACAATATTAACTTCAAAATTGATTAACTTGATTTATTTAACTTGAAAAATCCCCAGAAGGGATATTTGGAACTTGATAACTATAATATTATAAAAGTTTTAATGCATGATAATTTCATCATTTCATGGGAAGCTCATAACATCATTAATCAAGTCAAATTTCTGCTGTCAAATATTAATATAACCTCTACATCTTGAATTCTTAGAAATTTAAATAATACTGCTCATTTTCTTAGTTAGATGAGCTTCCCATAGCTTAGTTGATGTTGGGACGAAATTCATTTCCAACAGTTGAGGATTTCATTCCTCTCTTCTTTATGGCAACGAGGGTTAGTATTTTTACAATATTCATATTTTATTAAAAAAAATTCCAAATTAATTATGTTTTAAAAGGATTCTCAAGGTTCCTATTTATACCCATATTTTTCAAAAAGTTTTAGTTTAATCATTTTTGAAAATAACTTACAAAAAACTCACTTGAAGCTTTTTAAGTAAGAGTAAAATGAAAATTACTCAACATTTCTGTCTATATCTTCCATTCCTCGTCCTTTTAGCGCCATCCCAGCTCTTATTAGCACCATTTTTGGGTGTTTATAAGCGTTGGAAATCAAAGTTAATTGAATGGCGCAAAACCTTGGTTTACAACCAAAAAGGAAATAAAGGAAAACACATAAGAAATTACTTTCTTCTTTAATTTTCTTGACTTAAGGAAAAAAGATAGCCAAAACACTATTGAAAGCTGTATTCTCTTGTTTTTATCAACTTTTCTTTTAGTAATTCTTCTCTTGATATATATTTACAAAGCAAAAACACAAAACAATCAATATAGTAAAAAAAATTTAGAGATCAAACAAGCAAAAAAAATTCTTCTATTGATATATTCCAATGGCAAACAAGTTAAAAAAAAGCCTTGGGTGCAATTAAAGATCAAACAAGCATTGATGTTGTCGAAGTTGGAAATAGCACTTCATTTGCAGATTTAGACGTAGCAATTGTATTCAGTTGAAAGAAAGGTACACTAGAGTTGATGTACCATTCAATCAGGGTCTGATTTTCAGCACCTATAAACACCTAAAAATGATGTTTATAGAAGTTGAAATGACGCTAAAATGATCAGGAATGGAAGATATAGACAAGAAGGTTGGATAATTCCCATTTTATCCATTACTGTTTAAAAAATATTAAAATTGAACTTTTTAACAATTATAGATACTAAATAAAAACCTTTTCCGCATAATGAGTATTAATTATTAAAAGAGAACCCTTTTAAAACATAATCAAAACTTTGGATGAAATAACAAAAAAAAAAAAGGAGAGAAAATATAACAAAGGCACTACTAACACATCAGAACTATTTCTTCCTCACAGAAAAAAAAAGCTTTTATAGGGAACTCAATTTTTATCTTGTTTTTTTTTATTCCGAGTCAAACTCATAGGAAGTTTATTGAAAAATATGTCTGAGCCCGGGTTCGAACCGGGGACCTCTAGTGTGTGAGACTAGCGTGATAACCAACTACACCACCCAGACTTAATTGCTAATTAAGATCTAATTTTCTAATTTCATATGATCTTTAAAAGTAAGAATTTGATATGTTTAATTCACATTCAAATTTCAATTGTACCTGGAATAAAATATAGTGATTCACCTGCTGTACAATTAGAGGGGGAAAAGGACTCATCCAAGTCCAATCACATTAAAAATATTACGTGATTATCATGGCAAGAGAAAGAAATAACATTTAAATTTGAAATAATCATTTAATTTCCTAAAGTAATTTTCATATTCTTTTTTTGTTGAGTACATGAAGCAAGACAATGAGCAAAGTTTTGACATTTTAATTAGAAGAGAAGTCCAACAAATTAGTGTTGTGAGTCTTATGTTCGTTGACACAATAAAATAGTAAGAAAAAATGAACTTTAAATTTATAAAATAGTTAGAGATAAATTTTAATTGCCACCCCTATTATGAGAAATGACATTTTCATTATTCTAGAATGATAGAAAAATATCTAGTAATTTTAACAAATCTTTAAAGGGCCCTGCTCAGAATATTCCTTTGAGCAATGCAGCAGCAAGATGTCACCTTATTAATAGAAAACAATATCTCTATTTGATCGTCTTCAAGTAGTCAACAATTACACAACAAAAGAAGACGTTTTCCACTCCACGAATCAAAGGTTAAACAAGTTTAATAGCTAAAGAAGATGAACACAGAACATTACAAGAAGGCCGAACAGGAAACTCATCTCGCAGGACTGGGTCTAAGCATCATGAAGAAACCCCATATGGTATAAGTGCAGCAGCAACGATTCTACCTTCCTCATTCAGTATGTTATAAGTTGACGAAGCATTTCTCTGAAATATGAATCAATTCAGATGTTATGACCTTTATATTAGGACAAAGTGAAAACAGTACAAAAACAGCTTACCGAGTCAAGAGCTTCTAATTTCATTCCAGTGGATCGAATGAATTGGCGTAGTTCAGGATTTACTGGTTCAATGTGCTTCCCACAACCAAGAATCAAAATCTCTGACATCAATTATGAGATAATAAGAGGTAAATACAAAAATATGCAATATATATCAAGTAGATTGTAGTATTTAGTACGATGTAATAACAGTTCAAACACAATATTCTTGTCAAACAATCACAAAGTATCATAGATTGTTTTCACATGGATGATGGAACAAAATGCATGCATGAACCAGCTTTATAGATTAAAATATAACCAATAATTGAAACCAATGAACAAAATAGAACAATTGTGTTTGATTACAACAGCATAGAACAATTGCAGACTGAGAAACTTCAGATAAATTTTATAATAAAATTTGAGACAACTTAGGAGTCTAATAAATTTTTACCTGGAATGGGTCGTACAACTTTGAAGATGGATAAACTGCATCAAAGCAAGAAAGTGGATCCTTCAGATAGAGGTTTCCAATATTATTTAAGTCTTTTTTGCTCCTCCAACTAAATAAATAAACTACACCAGGAACTGAAAAGTGAAAATTCTCAGCAGCTAAAGGTACTACATACCATCCAGAAAATTGTGTTAAAAATTAAAAACCAACCAAAAATTACAATGCATAATAATAAATAGGTTAAACTATATCATTAGTACCCAAAATTTAACTAAATTCACATGAGTCCATAAACTTTTAAAATATACGATTTGATACTCGAACTTATAAAACTTTACATAGGTATCTAAACTTTTAAACTATACGATTTAGTTCTCAAACTTTTAAAACTTTATATATAGGTGTTAAAATTTTGATTCATAAATATGTATTTTAATAGACAAGTTATGACCTATTTATGAATTTTTAAAAGTTTAAAAACTATATTGTAGGATTTAAAAGTTTAGAAACCTATATGTGAAATTTTAAAAGTTGGGAGATTAAGATTAAAAATTTAAGAATCTATATTTTACTCAAAGTTTGGAAACTAATACAGTAGTTAAGCCTACAACAAAGCACTCTATCACTGTGGAGAAAAATACTTTACAGTTTACACCACAACAATGGAAAGTCTATGGAGCAACTGTGATGCCTTGTTCTAGTTGTACAATCATACTGGAAACCAGATATTAGTGAGTGAGAAAGGGGCTCTGCTAGGGGTCATCTTGCCCAAGCAATTCCATTCATTTTTCACCATTGATCTCGAGCCTCTCTCCCTAGTTTCTCCACCTATTCACCATCTCTGGCTGATCTCTAGCAATTGTGTGCTTTGATTGTTGTTCTTTAAATACCGACTCCAAAGGTTGGTGAGTTTCTACAAAAAATTTCCTACCCGTTTCCTCTTCAGCTAGATTTAGATTTATTTTGTAAAATTAGTAGTTCTAGTAGAAGCTTTAGACGTGGAATTTAATGTCTCCGAGTAAGGCTCATTCTCTCAATGGATTGTTCCCCATTACCTATCGGGAATTTCGTTGATTGTGTCCAAGAGCTATATTAGCAGAGTCTATTCTCTAATTGCTTCCATGGAGGAGGAGAGAGCAGATGAGGATGATCCAGATGGACCTTGTTGTGGTAGAATGAAAAACCACATCAGCAAAATCAAAGGGTTATGGTGTTCAAGGATCGTGATGGTTGCATATGGGAGTTGCAAAGGGGAAAGGTGTGGCTAAGGTGGACTGCTATGGAATAATACAGATTAAAACGTTCCTGTCATGGAGGTTCCTACTTCCTGGTGCAATGCTTCTTAGCATAGAGGGAACTCTTTCTATGTAAATAATTTCTTACTTTGATTTGACTACTTTGTTTGAATCTGGTTATTGTATCAAGTATGCTAGTAGCTCTAAGCAGGACTTGTTTAAAGCTTGTTCTAGTTCATGTATTCTAGTGCTATCTTGGATAGTTACTGAGGAATCACCGAGCATTGCCCCTTTTTAGATTTTTCCATTTGCCTTTCATGTTATTTGGTTTGGGATAAGGTAGCAATTCGGGCTACAACACTGAATACGATAATTTTTCAGTTAAAATTAACTATTAACTCTTTTACACTTGTAAAAATATTAGGTTTTCTTCCCATTTGGTTTATATGACCCAATATTCACATAGTTTTACTTTCAATTACTCTAAAAGAACATATATTTTTTACATTATAAATAAAACAATATACACTGCATTTTTTAACATGGAAAAAAATTATGTTTTTGTTTATTTTTTACGTTATATGGAAAAAAAATAAGAAAAACAATATATATATACTGTGTGGAGGGAGTTTAAAAATAAAATTTTATTAGTGAAGAGGGTTTTATGCAATGCAGTTAAACAATTTTCTTAGAGTAATGATATTACCACAATAGCTTTTATTATTGCTGCAACATAAAGGTATGAAATATTTATTTTACCTCTAATATTAACTACACTACACATTGACGTCATTATTATTGAATAAAATTATCATTAATAAAATATTTTTTTAACAATAATAATTTACATTGTGACAATATCGTTGTCCTTTTCTTATTATTATAAATAATTAATTTAACTAAAATAATTTAGTTTTTTTATAATATTAAAAAATAGGTTCAGTTGCATGACATAACTATATTTTATACATAGAGTTCCATTTTTAACTCCTTTAAGAAAAAAACATATATTGTTTTTCTTACAACGTAAAACAATATATGTTTTTTATTGGAACTCATGGTTTTCTTTTCTTTTTTATGGGGGAAAGTATATGTTTTACGTTGTAAAAAAAGTAAAATATATTTTTTTTTTCTTAAGAAAGTTAAAAATAAAACCATAGTAAGCCATATATGCACTAGGGAAAAAAATATGTGAATAACAGCCCAACACGAGCAAACACGCACAATACAAATAAACACTACACGAACACACGAACACGCACAACAAGATGGGAGTTTGCATTCACAGCAGCATTCATTTGAAACATTAGTACAGCAATTCAAGATTCCCAATGCTTTTTATTTTGTAAGATATATAAATTTGAATAAGCAATGAAAATAATTTTGTTATTACAACAATAACTTTTGTTATTGTCACAATAAAAGTTTACCAAATGTTGATTTTATCCTTAGTATTAATTACAATTTAGTGCCACTCTTATTAGATAAATTTGTCATTAATGAAATATTTTTAGGACAATAACAATTTATATTGTGGTAATATTGCTACCCATTTTCATTTGATTCATTAGTACAATATTTCAAGACACCCGATAATTACTTTGCAGGAGATGAACTTCATTGTTTATATTGAGACAGGGGAAGGAAGGAGAGTGGATGAATAGAATACCTATCAGGGGTGACCTCTGAGAATTTCTTGGGAGCCCAAGAGGTGATCAAATTTCCAACACAAAGCAAGCCTCCTTCGTAGTCAACCCCATTCACTTTAAACCCAGTTTCCGTATACCTTCAAAGGACCAAAAACACATAAAAAACCCATAATAAACCATCAAATCAAAATTTGATGGTTCAAATATGTTCATAGACCATAAATTTCAAATTGATTGGAGAAAAAAAAGGTACGCACCCTTGAAAGCGAAGCTGGTCTTCGGGCACGTTATCGATGAGATTGATCTGGTCGTAGAGAGAAAAGGCGCGTCTAAGCGATGGAAGGATTTGCAGGTATTTGGGTTTCGGGGGATATTTTTGGAGACTCCGTATTAGCTCTGGAAGTGTCGCCACTGCTCTTCCTCTTGCCGCCATTTTTCTGTCTTTCGGCTCTCGTAGTTACTGGAATTTTGGAATGCGGCACCAGGGCGGTGGCATATAAAATATTAAGTTAGCTCCGACCGAGCCCCTCTCCCTTACTGCTTCTTCGTTACGGAAAATGCACGATTTTTTTGAGATATTTTTAAAATTAGGCTTCGTGTCATTGCTATCATATTTATTGTATTTTATCTTACCATAATTTAAATGTATTAGATAGAATCGAGTTATAAAAAATAACACTAAATTTATGTTTTATAACATTCTTTCCTTGTCATTAATAATAAAATAAAATTACAATGCGAGTGTACATTCTTTCCTTATATCATTAATAACAAATTAAAAGGAAAATAAAAATGCAAGTGTAATAATATATATTATTTATAGATATTGATAAAGGTGTGTATTCAAACTAAGGTGACGTTTGGTTCACATAATAGAATCCGAATCGAAATCGGAATCAAAATGGGAATGAAATGAAATGTAAAAGACATAATATTGTTTTTTTTTTATCACTAGAATCAAAGAAACAATCAGTATTACAGTATTTGATTGGTCACTGAAATAGAATGAAAAAAAAACTATAAATTACCTTAATATCTCAATATTCAATAAAGTTTAAATAATAATATTTAATTATTATTTTTTTGTCAGACAAAATACATTATTGAAATCATTATTTTTCTAAATAGAGTTTAGGATTTTGAGGTTTGTGATTTGAGATTTAGGGATTTAGGGTTTAGAGATTTAGGATTTAGGATTTGGGGTTTGGGGTTTAGGGTTTAGGGTTAAAATTATTATTTTTCTAAATAGGATTTAGGGTTTTAGGATTTGGGATTTAGGGTTTAGGGTTTAGGGATTTTGGATTTAAGGTTTAGGGTTTTAGGATTTAGATTTTAGGGTTTTGGGATTTGGATTTAGGGTCTAGGGTTAAGAGTTTTGGGATTTAGGTTTTAGGGTTTTGGGTTTTGGGATTTGGGATTTGGGGTTTTGGGTTTTGGGTTTTGGGTTTTGGGATATAGGGTTTAAGGTTTAGGGTTTTAGGATTTGGGGTTTTAGGTTTTGGGATTTTGGGTTTTGGGTTTTGGGTCTTAGGTTTTGAGATTTAGGATTATATTTGGGATTGAAGTAAAATTGGAAAAAAAATTGAGAAGAGAATGGAATCATGATTTCTAAATGGGAGAAGGAATTATGATTTCTTCTCTTTTAGGAATCGATTTTATTCTTGACTCATTTTTCAACCCAACTAAACACACAAATAAAATGAATCAATTTTGATTTCTTTCCATTCTATCCAACCAAACACAACATAAATGTATTTACATCTAGGTGTATGAGTTTATTATAACGTAATTTAAAAAAATTATAAATTATAAATATTTCTTCCCTTTTAATTATTTATTTGATTTTAGTTTTTAACTGACGTATTTTTAATCTTAAAAAAAATTTACATAATATTTTTCAATATATAAAACCATAAAAATTATTAAAATAAAACTCTATTAATAAAGAAAAATTATATTATACAATTAAAATTATTTGTTATATTTAAAGATAACAAGCTTTGGAATTTTTTTTTAAAGAATAGAACTCAAATCAATAAAAAAAGCACTCACTTCATGTTATTACACCAATGTAATAAATAGGTTTGAAATTTTAATAGTTTTTATATTCAACGAAAATGGTGTATGAATTGAAAACATAAAACTTTCCTCAATTTTCTTTCTTTCTTTCTTTCTGAGTTTTGCCTTTGTTGTAAACAAATGGCTACTCCCATGTCTCTTTATGAGATCCTTTGTATGCCACTTTTCTTTAAATTTTACTATTTTATAAATACATTATTTCTTTCATCTTTAAACTTCATCTCATTAATGATCTCTTAACCTTGTCACTTTATCTCTACTATTTTCAAGGAATCAATCATACGTGACAATCCTCCTTTTAATTTGAGATATAAATAGAAAAAGACTTCTATTAAAACCCATTTATGGGAAAGGTTTTGAAATAAAAAGACAAACTCAATCTTTATCTTTGAGTTAAAACTCTTTTCTTACCCTCATTTTTCTATTAATCTTAGGATGAGTGGATAGAATAATTTTACTACTAAGTTTCATTTAGGAAAGATGGTAGTTGGAATTTCAAATTGTGAAATTGGGGATGATTGCTGTATGTTCTTTCTGTCAAGGAACTATTAGATGTGATTATCACAAATACTCTGGCTTCTATAAGCTCAATAAATATTTCTTGGAACAGTCAAAGAATAGGTAGCTACTCGATAGTTCCTGACATGAATAAGCTTTACAACATTCAGTTTCCTCAGGTTTTGTTACTAATTAAAACTAAAATTAAAACTCCATTCATAGAGAAACTTTGTAACAAAATTGGTTTATGAACATGTTTTTGGTCAATCTTACTATTAAAAGAGATACATGTAATGGTCTAACTTTATTTTGAAATTTTGATGACTTGGTTACAATTAAGCAATATCGAGATTTCTTTATTGAAGTTGAAATCTATGATTCTATTTTTCAATAGAAGATGTGTTATTTTATATGTATTAATTGAACTTATATAATGATTATATTTGTACATGTGACTTTTATTTCATTAAAAGTCACGATAAAAAATACGATGGATTGAGTTACGCTCAATCTATTGTAGATAATTTTAATAATTTTTTGTCCTCAAACTTTCTCTATGATCTTGGTTTTATTTGAGAAAATTTCACTTGGTATAACAAATGAAATGATAAGGGTTACATTAAAGAGAGGCTTGATAATGTAGTAGCTAATATATTATGGACGATTTTATATCCTTTTTCTATAGTTGTTTATTACGAGGCTTTTAACTCTGACCACATACATGTAGTCCTCATCTATAAACATGCACTTGATAAACCTTGATTTGGATTCTTTTTCGAACGAAGATGATTGACTCGTCTTGTGTGTGAAGAGATAGTTAAAGAGGCTTAGGAAAGTCCAATACATAATTTGTGTTGGTTTAGACTAGGAAAAAGGCTCAATGTTTATCGGTTGCAATTAACAAAATGAAAATGAGATATGTTTGGAAACTCTTTGTTAGAAAATGAAGAGTTGCATAAAAAGCTCTCTCATATTAAAATATTTTATCCTTTAGATTGTGGAGCTTATCCGACAATTTTTGACCAATTGAAATAAGCTCATAGATAAGAGGAAATAATTTGGAGTGAATGGTCTAGAATAGTGGGTGAAAAATGATAATCATAATACAAAGTTTTTGTATGCTTCATTTTCTAACCATCAAAGGAGAAATGGAATGGAAGGATTAGAGAATGGATGTTTGATAACTAACCAGAATGAGATCAATTCGATTATGCTTAAATATTTTGTTGAGTATTTGAAGCTTATAATTCAAGATCCTTTGATGAATTACTTGATTTAATGACTCCAAAAATTAATGATAATCTTATCAAATGATTACTCATGGAGATTTTTTATCGTAAAGTTTTTAAGACACTCTAACAAATCAATCTCTTTAAGGCTCCTAATTCTTATGGTTTTTTTGCAGTACTTTTTCAAAATTCTTAATATATTGTGGGCAAAGATGTTACCTTGGTGATTCAAAGGTTGATGCTCCAAAATAATATGACTTCCTTTCAACCTTATGTAACATAGTTTATAAAATTATTTCCAAGCTATTAATTAATAGATTTAGACCTATACTATATAAAATTATTAGTCCCTTCCAAATTACATTTCTCTCAAATAAACTCATCATTGATAATGTTCTAATTACTTATGAACTCTTATATCATATGAAATCTCAGAGAAAAAGAAACAATTGTCACTTAGCTCTTGAGTTGGATATGAGTAAAGTTTTGGACTATATTGAAGAGTTTTTACTCCAATTTTGTTGGTTGGATTATGGAATGCATCTCAACTTCTTTCTTCTTCTATGTTTTGGGTAACAATGTATCTAAAAGGTTTAAGCCTCAAAAGGGCATTAGGCATTAGGCAAGGATATTCTCTATTAACATACATTTTTCTTTAATGGTAGGAGAGTTTTTACAAAATACTCTGTCAAGTTGAAACGTTGAGGAATATTTAAAGTCTTAAGGTGAGTAAGGATGGCCCATCTACATCACATTTTCTCTTTGTTGATAACTCTATTATATTTTGTAAAGTTTTTATAGAGACGATCTCATCTTTCAAATCCTTACTTGCAAAATATGAAGCTATTTCATGTTAATATGTCAACTTTAGTAAATCTTTTTTATTATTTAGTGCTAACACTCCTCCTAAAATAATTAATTCTATAAGATTCTTTTTAGGAATTAATCGTATTGAAGAGATATATAAGTATCATGGTTTAATAATATTTGTTGGTAGAAGTAAGATAGTGACATTTGATTCCATTGTAGATAAAAAAGGAAGTTGGAGGTTAGAAAAAGTAATTTTTATCCACAATTGGTTGTGAAAATCTCCTTAATTTGATCATTTTTATCATCCCTATTTATGCTATGCAATGCTTTAAATTCCTTATCAATCTTTGTAACAATATCGAATCTATCATGGAAAGATATTGGTAGATGAGTACTCAGAAAAAATCTAAAATTCATTGACTCAGTTGGAAGTTTATGAATAGGTATAAAAAGGATGGTGGATATGGTTTTCAAGACTTGGAGTTAAAAAATTTAACTCTTTTGGTCAAACAATAGTGGCAATTATTAACCAACCTTGATTCTTTATTATCTTCTTTGTTACGTCATCAATATTATAAAGATGGTGATTTTTGAAATGCTCGAATCGATTCCAAACCTTCTTAGGATTGGAGAGGCATATTTGAAGCTAAAAATCTTCTATATCTTTGAACTTGATAGAAAGTAGGTATAAACAATGATGTCAATATTTGAAAAGATAATTAAATATCTTTATAATTCACTTTTAAGTCAATCACTTCTCCTAGTTCGACAACAATTATTGTTAAAGAACTCATTATGAAAAAGAATAATAATTATTTTTGAAATATTTTCAAGATGAAGCAAATATTTTGACCAATAGATTGGAATAATATACTTAAAATTATTTTGTTACATACACATAATCGATTGTTTTGCCATTTCTCAAAAAAAAAAAGTAATTATTCAGTTAACTTAGGGTGTAGAGTCACTAATCTCCTACGTCGTAAACAGTACATTCAACATGAAACTTCAAGGGGGTCTATTTGTCAATGCTTCCCTCTCTGCTTTTGTTTGGCATTGTTGGTTGTGTATCAATTATTGTTTAACAGTGAGAGTTAATTTGATATATAGGGTTGTTTGTCTCAGGTCATTATCCACTTTACTCTTCCATTAAGAAACTCTGAATCATTTGTCCTTTCAATGCACTATCATTAAATATATTTTTACTTCTAGATGTTTTTTCAATTTAGAGAAGATTATTTTGCCAAGAATTTTGATGTTGCTATCTGTTGATGCAAATTTATAAAAACAGTGTAGGAACAATATTACCGATAACTTGAAAGTAACTGCTTGGGTTGAGTCGCAGACTAGGTCGCTCTCTTTAAGGCGTTTCGCGGCTCTGCCCAATTTGTGCAAGCAAACACAGCCTCGTCGTCCCCGGGATAAAACAGCCCAGAATCTTAATCTTTGTCTCAGAATTTCACTGCACTGATGAAGACTAGAATGCTACACCTGAAAATTTGTTACTCGGAAAACTAAAAAAAAACTTAGAAATTGTAGAGAGAATTGTTTTTCGTAGGGAGATGAGATTGTAGATTGTTGTATTTCAAATGAGAGCTGAAGCCCTCATTTTATAGGTTTTAGAAATCGTGTGGCAATTATAAATAAAACGGTAATGTCTGGGAATTAAGAGCATAACGGTCATTCTGAGTAATGAAGAGTAACGGTCATTCTGAGTAATGAAGAGTAACGGTCATTTTCAGATTAAAGACGAGTAACGGATATTTTTGTGAGTAAATACGAGCAACGGCTCTTTTTTCTGAATAAAGAAGACAAACGGTCATTTAACAGCCATATTCTTAATAAAAGAAAATAACGATCATTTTTCTGAAAAAAAAATATATATATATAACAACCATTTTTGTAAGTGGAAAAGTTTTCCTTAAAAAGAATATTTTACCAAAAAATAAAATACCACACACGCACTCGGCACGGCACGGCACGGCACGGACGGACGGATGACGACGACGCGCGCGCGGGTGTGGTATTACATTTGCCTAGGTCATCTCCCCTTCTACAAGAGTGGATGACCCTTGGGACCCAATCCCAATAACTAAATTTCATCTTTTTTTCAACACTATCAAATGTTTTGAAGAGAATCCCAGTGACAACAATGAAGTCATCTTTTATTCATGCTGTTATGGTGCAGAAAGCCCAAAATGTAAAAGTTTTTCAAAATGAAATCATGCATGAACCATTTGTTTATAACAGTAGCTCAATTACAAAACTTTTGAGAGTTAATGTTTATTAATTTTATTAGCTTCTCTGACGTGTGATTAAGAATCGTTGTTTCTTTAGTTATTCATGTATCAGGTTATTCGTTCAAGATTTTATACTTGAACGCTTATAATTGTAATTTCTTCACTATATCAATAAAACTTTTATTCAAAGTAATAAAAAAAGAAAAATAAATGTATTCAACAAAAATAAATAATATTTATATGAATAACTAATAAAATTATTATCAAACTTTTTCTTTTTTTTTTATCTACACTGTCAAATTTTTATTATTTATTAAAATTAACTTATTAATTACCTCTTCGCGTAATAAAATATCATATTTAAAAAAAAACAAAATATTATTCAACCAACCAAATATAAAACTAAATTGAATCTAAGTTTGTTTTCATAAGTTAGTTAATAACTTAAAGTTGAGAAAACAAACTTAATAGGTTCGGCAAAAAGCTTTTATTTTGTAAAACCTATCTATTTATATTATAAATATATTTTAATTTTATTATATTTATAATATTTATTTAATTAATATATTTATCATTTAACATAAATTCTATTTTCTAATCCTAAATGTGCATGCAAAATAAACATTTCTTTTAAGATCAAATATTTTAGAAAAAATTTCTTAGTACTTCCACATGAGGTCTATTTTTTTTTTATTTCAACTATTTTAATAACCTTTATTATCGTACTTTACACTATATTGGTTTGTAATTTAATGCATATATTAAAGCCTTTCTTTGGCAATTATAATTGTTTTTAAAAAATAACATTCTAAATAGAACATACAATGAATTTATAACAAGCTAAGAATTTTTTTTTTTAATTCTAAGTTATAATTTTGTAAAGATATTTTTGATAAAAAAAAATAATAGGTCAAAAACCACCTACCTCTTTCAAACCAACTTCATAAGTCAGTTTAAATGTCGATTTTTGGGAGTTAATAAGTCTGATAATCAACTTGTAAAATAAGCCAATAAATAGACCAAACCCACGCACCCACCCTTAGTATAAGCTATCTCAAGGAATAGGAAAAAGGTAGCTGTAGTAGAGCTACAAGGGAAGCAAACATCAAAATGTATTTGAGAACAAATGCAGAAGAAAGTAAGCAAACCTATAAAAATGTTTAGCACCAAAACGCTAAATTTCGAATCTTGTATATTAATGCATAGGAGCATTACAATTTGCTCTCAAGACTAGATGGGAAGCATTTTCCAAATATCATTCTGATATTTCTATGTATAATGGCATGTGTTGTAGCTTACATGTGCTTGCTCTTAGTTAATTCTTCCATTTTGTGATTCTAATCAGGATGTGTCACACTGCTTGTCAGGATAAATCATATACAACAGGGCAAGGGCAGCAAACTCCCATCGAGTGCTTCATATTTCTACATTTCTACCAGTAATAACACATGGTTATTCCTCGGCAGGTGGATCAACCCAGCGGCCATGATCTTTTATCAACTGAATCA
The DNA here is from genome assembly GCA_030763125.1 of Hippophae gyantsensis. Lineage (NCBI taxonomy): Eukaryota > Viridiplantae > Streptophyta > Magnoliopsida > Rosales > Elaeagnaceae > Hippophae > Hippophae gyantsensis. The sequence goes on from CM061036.1 coordinate 30,125,342, forward strand.
AGGCATTTGTTGCATGTTCCATGTCAATAGCACGCTTCACCACCGTCTGAAACATAATGACACCTTCCATCAGTTTCAACATTTGTTTTTTTCCTCCCCATTCAATCCTTAGTAGCTCAACTAATGAGGAATGATGTTACCCACTCAAAAAGAAAAGCAATATCCAGTGCAAAAAAATTTAAGCGAAAACAACCCGAGAATATTTTAGCTAAAAGAATAAGTCAAGAGGATGTGATTGTCTATTTTTCAAAATTTATGAATTCATGATTCTTTTATTGTTTCGAAAAACCTCATGGGTTTCACCTTGTCTAGTAACAATTTATTCTTAAAAAAAAAAACAAATTCTAGAGTTAGCCATGCCACAACAAACATAAGTAGTTTCCAGTTCACTAGTGCAGTTGATAAAAGTGAGCATGCTTTATGCAACTAGACAAGTTCAAGTTCACATAAGAGATGGAAAATAGGAAAGAGAAGGCACCTTTCCAACATAGAGATCAATCTTTCCAGGAGCCCCACCAACATAACCAAAGTCAGCATCAGCCATCTCTCCCGGACCATTGACAATGCAACCCATGATTGCAATCTGAAAAGGAGAGAAAAGATTATGCTACTAAACTTCTTAATAAGAATGCCCATTGAAGATTATCAAACAAACAGGAAATTAAGTAATTACTGAAACTCCAGGCAGATGTGATGTCTTCTCTCGTATTTGTGCACTTATTTCTTGAAGATCAAATAAAGTTCTGCCACAGGATGGACATGAGACATACTCCTGCAATGAAAAATCGTGTCATAGTACATTCCTTCTATTCATGATGAGCACAGTATTCGCATTATGGACGACCAAAAATATCTCTTATAAATTTTAGGATGTTTAGTTCAATATTAGAGTTTAATTTTCACAACCTATTGTTTAGATTATCATGTGTATATATATCAAATCAAGTTCCATATCAAGAACTCCCTACCGTCTTTGTATTTCTCATTCTGCATCCTTGAAGTAAGTTGAAAGATGTTTCTCTTAGAAAATCAAAATCGTTATCTTGGGCTTCTAATAGGATTCCATCTCCTAGTCCATCTACTAAAAGAGCCCCAGCATTGGAACCTGCACTTATGACCAAGTCATCCCTGCAAGAAAGCAGCTTTCAGACAAAGTACTTAATATCAAAACTTGGTCAAAACTAGAATGGATCTCACTGTTACCTGTGAATTCCATTTGGAAACTGGATATGGTGAATTACAGGAAAGCTCAGGTCATTTTGTGCCAGATACTCGAATAGCCTAGGTCCAACAAAATGTTAGAGATAGGAATATCAGGATAAGCAAGATATAGACAGATGGTAGGGGGAATTTCAATTCATTAATAAAAGGGCAAACTATGGAAATTAAAATCTTTGTATTGTGTGAAGTGCTAGCAAGGCAAATGCTACAATAGCATCACAAGCATTACAGCCAAAAAGGTTGAAAAGCTTCTAAGGTGATTAGTATGACATGCTTTATGTTTTTTCAGAAAATTGCTTCCCATATATGTCTACCAAGAACTAGTTCAGCAATAAATTGACAAATTGATCTTTACGACAAATAAAAAAAGTATCTTGGAAGCAGCCAGACAAATTCACTAATTAAGCAATCAGCTGTCATCAAGTTACCTCCTTGCAGCATGCATTCTACTGGTTTTATCTTCACTGAAGGGCAGATCATGAAGAAGCATTGTCGCATCAATTTCTTTGAGAGTTTCCAGCTCTCCATAAGTTTCATCACCGCGCACAGAAACAACCAAGCGCATACCTGAGACAGATTGGGTTAGCGTGATATGGTTAATAGGCTGCATAGTTGGAAAGAAGCATTATATAACTCAGAAGCATATTATTGGGTGCATTATTTGAACCAAGTCAACTTTAAGAAGAAGAAGAAAAAAAAATCAAAGATTAAAATCAAAAGTCAAATCTCTGATGAAGTTGCACCTTCAGGCAGAAGCTTGTATGCACCAGTTGACAATTCCTTCAGGGTTACTAGAACCATTGCATTGGGCAATGGCTTGGTTAGCTGCTCTGACAAAGGAGTTATAACCCCCATACTGATGTCTATCAACCTTTTGAGAGCTAGCCGCTGATCATGACATAAAAAATACAATCAGACATTCCAAATGTTCCACTCATAAACTTAACAGGAAGGAGAGTTTATGGCAGGATTTAAGTGTTCACATACATACACACACAGAGTGAGATGGAGTATCTCATACTGGTTCCTTAAAATTATATAAATAAAGAATCAGTAGAGTTCTTACGGCATCATTGTCCTCAACTGGTGGAAGTTCTTGCAATAAGATGGAGTCTACTGTTGCCAGATCCTAAATCAACAGAAATAAGAATGTCAATTGATACCTCACAAAATAAAGATGTTCAGGAAGACGTGCAAATGGAATAGGAATGTACCTTGAATGGCATGCCGATAACAAGTTTTGTTGCTAGAGACTTGTACAGGAGCTCTGGCATCTGGAGAAATAGCAAAGATAAATTTTTATCAAGATTAAGAACACAGGTACCTTTACTACACTGAAAAGGATTTTTACAAATAAAGGAAGAGTTGCTATGTGATATAATACCTTTAATTGGTCCAAAGATACTGACATGAGAACAGAACCATCACGGTGTAATACACCTCTGTAATCAACCTCCTCTCCCTGTAAAATGAAGTGTCAAATATATGTTGCGAGAGTGCATGTACAAACATAAAAGTTACTCATTGTAATTTGCTATTTGATTAAAGTATAACCTCTTTCTGAACTGGTAGTTGACCGGTCCGGCGCTGAAAATTAAAATAATGTCGATGGTTCTCTTCAAATGAAGCCTGATACAAGTTACATCATTGAGCACGTTCACATTCACACGGGTTGTTATTAGTCAAAACATGAAGAGTAATGTGTCAAGTGTCACAGATCCTTTAATCATTAGCCAAAAGAAAGAAGAAAAAAAATTGATATTTCAGAATACTACCACCCCTTTCTGTAGTTCAGCCGACTTCGTGCCTAGGTTGGCCAACCTCCTGCAGGGATCTATCTCCTCCTCAGGTGGTTCAGTGAGCGAAACCCTGATAGTATCACCTAAACCATCCTGTCAACCAGATTCAAAATCTCCATTATAGCTTTAGGAGGAGTTATGCATGTAATGTATTTGAGAATATAAAGCAATAAAATTGTATGAGAGACATTATTATAAACTTTCCACTTTTAGGAATGAACACAAGAAGAGGGAGGAGAAAATATGATATCTTGTTCAAATATATTCTCATCTCTCTTCTTTCCTAGCTCTTTTCTTTCTTCTTCTTTTAAAACCCTAATCTTAGAATATATTTCAATATATTATCTAATATAAAGTTTCTTTACTAACTACAACTATTAGAAGAAGAAAAATGTGTCAAAAAAGCACTATCCTATAAACCATTTCTATAGTAGGATGGTTTGCATCTCATGGCAGAAGCAATAAACTACTAGACATTCCTTCTCAAATTCAGGTAGTATCATCATGGTCTAGTAGAAATATTTAAAGAAAATAAACCAAAATACTAAATAACCTCAAGAAATGAACATGAAAGCAAAATTAGAATGGTACCTGAAGAAGGGTCCCAATGCCAATCGCAGATTTCATCCGTCCATCCTCACCTTCTCCTGCTTCAGTGACTCCCAAGTGTAATGGATAATCCCAACCATGAACATACATTTCAGCTACAAGGAGACGATAAGCCTGAACCATGACAACTGGGTTGCTTGCTTTCATTGAAAACAGAAAATTGTGGTAGTCCAACTTCCGACAAATCCTTGCAAACTCGAATGCTGATTCAACCTGTTGCCAGAATTCCATTTAATTGACATCATAAAGTTCTGAATGGAACAAAAATAGTTCGGTAGTTTTGCAGATGAAAACATATAACTATTGTTCACCATTCCCCTGGGAGAATCGCCATAGTAGCTCATTATACGGTCTGATAGGCTTCCATGGTTTGTCCCAATACGCACTGCTCTTCCATATTTTTTACACTTTTCAACCAAGGGAGTGAAAACCTAGTTCATCAGGGAAAAAAATGAAGTTAATTAAATTGATGAACAATTGCACAGATTAATCCCTTTATGGAGCCATGCAAGTTTGAATACATCCCTAAAAGAATTGGAGGATACACAGGCTTTTACAAAGTTTAGGAAGATGGTTGAGTGAAATTTTAGTTGCATCCATAAAAAGCATAAGCACTTTTGGCAATCAGCCCAAAAAAAAAAGAGGGTTAAATATCAGTAAAATTTTCTCCCTTTCATTTCCTTACTCTATTTCTTCAAATTCATTTTCTAAAATATACTGATACATTAAAAGTACTTATTTCAGAAACCTACTCCATGAAAAGGACCGATGTTAAAAAGTAGCAGCTATTCCAAGACTAGATCATAGGTTGACACATGCTGGAAATAGTAAACATCACAAGCAACTTTGAGTACATAAATCATCAGTTAAACCTTCTCAATATGCTCAAGTTCTTTCTGGTAATCATCCTCTGTGTACTCTATCGTCTCAAATTGAGCTCGTCTATCAGCTGAATTGAACAATTTAAAATGTGTACGAAAATCATCTTGATAAGTAAGCATGGGAAGAGGAGTAAGAAAAACAGAATGAAAATTTGTATACCAAAATTTCCTGGATTGACACGAATTTTGTCAAAGCACTCAGCAACTCTTAATGCAACAGCAGGTGCAAAGTGAATATCTGCCACCAGAGGTATATAGTAACTGAACAAAAGAAATGGTTAGTAACAATCATCTCACGCAGCACAAATACTAAATTAGCTTGATATCACTGAGTAAGGATATTTGCACCTACTTTTTCTGCACGAGGGTATTCTTAATGTCATAACATGCGTCAGCTTCTTTCTTCCCCTGGACTGTTATTCGAACAATATCAGCTCCGCTATCTGCAATTTTCATTACCTATGCACAGAACAGCCACTCTCATGAAACTGCCCTTGATATGACAGCTTTAGATCCAGTAAGCTTATGCCATTTACAAAAGGAAAGAACCTCCTTTACATTCTAACCCCTTTTTTTTTTTCAATTATCTTCCAGAACTCATGATATTATTGACATTTTTGTTTTGCTTCTTCACAAGACAAGAAAGAACTGTGACATGTTCAAAGAAATTGTGAAATCCCCATTCACTCTAAAAAAATGAGATTCAAACTTTTCCAAACTTTTTAATAGTAAAAAAGTACTTTAAGCAGTATTTGGAAAAGAATAGTGCTTCCTCACTTTTTGAAAAACTGTATCTACACAACTATCATCATATAAGATATTTATGCCATATTTCAAATGTTATGTGTTTCATAGATATCATAATCAATCGGAATAGTTTTAAGGCTCCTCTAGTCTATAATCACCCATGTTACATGGTGAAACCCATTATGATCTTTGCTGGTGACGGTTAGGCCAATTTTTTATGATTCTAGCAATTTTTTTCCTTCTTTTTTCTGTAAGACATGGCAAACATATTTGATAGAACAAAACTTGTATCATAATTCAATTCACACATAGTAATGGCTCTTGCAAAGACAAATTAGAAAACCTGTTCAACTGTTGCAGCAACATCTTTTGTGTCAGTTGTCGTCATTGTTTGAATCCTTATTGGATGCTCACTGCCAATAGCCACATTTCCGACCATCACAGTCCTTGTTTTTCTTCTAACAGTATTGTTTATTGATTCACAATACTTTTTCCTGGGAACTGTAATCAAACTATTTTATATGAGAACTTTATTTGCAGGATTGAGGAAGCTCCATTTCAGTATGCCACAAACTTATTTTGATCAGTTGAGGAGACTTCCTCTTTAAATACTGAATTTTCAGCTTAATATCTTTTAGGTTTCTCATCAGATTTATAGCTAATTAACAAACTTTCATGATCAACTTAGGGAATGGAACACAATTGCATGAATCATAATACACAATAGGAGGAAAAAAGAAAAAAAAAACATATATTCCAATAACGAAAAAAATAATCATAACTTCTGCAGTTTTTGCATATCAAATGTGATGTATAGATATCAGTACACATTTTTCTTTTGTCTTTTCTTTCAGATTATCGGCAGCCAAAGAGATAAGATCACTATAACAAGAGACTGATATACAACTACAAGTTACAACATATGATCTTAATAAAAGCTGAAAGAATAAAGATCCTATATTTGTGATAGAACTTATACCTAACAAAGGACTTCCCTCTGATGCTGGGTGAAGCTCTGCAATATCTGAACTGATATTCGAATTTCGAATAAATAAGATTCTTTTTCTATTGAACTTGATTCTGTTTAAATCAGAAACCCTCACAAAATCCAAACTTTTACCGAAACCCAGACTTGAGTCTCTACTCTTCAGACCCATACAGGAAGCTGGAACAGCTCCGGTAGCCATTTCTATAATTGTCACGCGTTACCTTCACAATCTCACACAGCAACACAATAGGAATAGATTTCAAGTCAACAGTATCAAATTTTATAATGTCATGTTTGATTGAGTTTAGTAAATTAAGTGAAAGACCGCATTGAAGATTCACATTCCCCTTAAACTTCAAAACTCATCACCAATAAATGAAAAATGAAAACAATTTAATTGTATTACGCTTCCAAACCTCTACAAAAACACTTTTTTTCTCCTTTGTCTTAATTTCACCATGAACTAGCCATTAGATTATTGCATAAAGATCACTCTTTCATTATTACATAGAACGGAATTTCAAAATTAAAAATAAAACAGAAAAAAGAAACCCGAATAATTACGAGAATTACCTGGAACCAGCTCAATTACCCAAGAAAAAACATTCAATACATCAAAGAAATAGAAAAGAGAGAGAGACAATAGTTCCCTTTAGATGAGTCAAAATTCAATATAAATAAGCTTAATCCGTAAGAGTAGGAAGTTATAGTCGAGATTTTGAAGGTGGTATTTTTTTTAAAATACCTCGAAGAGCAGATAAGCCGCAAGAATCTCAGCTTCAAAATGGACTGAAAGTGAAATGGGAGGAATCTGGAAGAATGGGAATTGCAAATTGGTGGTGATGGTGGTTGCAGTCTCTTAGTTTCCTACGGATTTTCATATAATTTTCGGACAAAATTCGTGAATTTATTGTGTTTGCAGATGGTTGGGTGAGTCTGAAGTGAACACGACAAAAACGTTAGCTTCAGTATGGGCTCGCTTCGAAATGTGCAAGTTTTGAAGTCTGAGTATAATTTGTAAGAGAAATTATTTAGGGAATTCATATTTTAGAGAAAATTAATATATGAGCAATTAAATATTTTAAGATTTTTAAAATTAATAAAATCTATTTTAATAATAAAATTATCTATTATTTATTATTTTTAATAATTTAAATTAATAGTATATAACATTAGTATAATAATTTTAAAAAATATATAAATATCCAATAATTAATAATAAAAATAACTAATTTAATTTATTAAAAATATACAAAAATATAAATATATATACCAAACAGTGTTATAATAACTTGTGATTTTCCCATAACTCAAATAGAATGCCACAAAATTTATTTATTAATTATAATTTTATCTAAAAATTATTACATTTAAATATAATTAACTGTAGATAAATAAGACTAGCGTAATAGCTATGGAGTAAACTTTAAGTATACTGACTTATTGTTTTAAAAAAAAAAGTCGATTGTAAGAAAAAAAATTAAATTAAAAAATTGTGAAAAAATAATTCATTATTCAAAAAATACATACTCTTAAAGAAAGTGATATTTTGTAACGCAGCTCGAAAATGACAGAAATAGATACGAAAAAGCTAGCCTGCCAATTAGGAATCTAGTTTGACTATCCGGGAACGTTTTTTCGATATTCCCTTATACGAATAATGGCGTATATGCTTTCTTTTTTTCCTTTTTTTTTTTAGCTCCGTTGTATTTATATTTATATTAATTATAATATGATATAATATATTTAAAAATTTTAAAAAAAAATTTAATTTATTTAAACATATATTAAATATGTATAAATATAAATTTATATATCTTTAATATTTCTCTATGATATATATATATTCTTCCTTTTAATCACATTCGTCTTAATATTAAGTATAAGTATTTTAATCGTAGATAATTGAATTTGTAGTTACTCGTAAAAATTTGATTATTTTTTTTTCGAAAATAATCGTAATCGATAAGTCATGTAGTTGAGATGGTTATTACAATATCGAAATTATGGTTAACTGAAATAGAATATATATTAATATTATTATTTTATATACATATAATTACATAAAAATATAATTTTAATAATAAAGTACACAATATTTTGTATAATTAAATTTTATTTATTCTTACTTTATATTTTTTTATTTTATTTAAAAATATTTATTAAATAATTAAAAAATAAAAATTAATATCAATATTGTAAATAATAAAATAAATTAAAAATTAAGTTAATATTTAATTTTTTTAAACTAAATATATTTTTAAATAAATATTTAGAGTGATTTGAATAGATGTTAAGTAAAATTACGACAAATTAAATTTTTTGGGGACGATCAAGCATGCAATTATATTTAAATAAATAATACAAAAATGATATATGAAATTTTTATATGGAAACAACCTAAGACATATCAATGACTTAAGAGAAAAACTACCGTTCTATTGGATCACCTAACTATCCATTATGAAAATAAAGTTCAATTACAAGATCACGCCTTATATTACCCACTAAGTTAACACCCTAAGTAATCTGATTACAAATCATTACTTTCATCATAGACACTACAAGTAAGGTATTCGAATCTAGATCAATGTTATGATAATTTGAGTCACACAATTAATCGAATTCGTTCAGCCAATACTTGAAAAATTAGCATAGTAACACAAGTGTAAATATATATCATCGAGTAAATTCAATAATGAATAACACTTATTTGATGATTTAATATATATATATATATAATATAAATCAAAATCAACTAATAACTCTAGAACAATCAGTTTAAATACAAGTTTAATAAAGATATCTTCTTTAAAGATTAATAACCGAACCAAATAATTATGATATAGCATACACAATTATTTGATCAAACAATTCAAGAACGAAAATAAAGAAGTTATAAGAATATATGATCGAAATATCATAAATTAATTAGGTTTATTAATCAATCAAATGCAACCTCCAATATTTGATAAATTAACTAAATAAAGAAGCCTAAAGAATTATGATATTATATTTACAAAATAAAAGAAACAGATTAAGATGAATAGAATAATACTCTTATACGATTAAATAAAGTTGTGTATTTAGATTTGTTTATATAGTATATTTTGAAGCACTAGGTCAAAGTAAAATTACTATGTCATTTATAAAAAATTAGTTAAAAGAATTTTAAATCAAAGTAACAATATAGTAAAAAATCAATTCAATTTTAGTTAATTAGAAATAGGTTTTAAAATTTAAGTCATCAATGCTCTATCGATCTAACATATGCTTAATTGATTGATTACATACCATCAATCCAATATAATAAATAATTAATTTAGGACTTTTAAATTTAGTAGATCGATTTTTTATTGATCTAGATAGCTCGATCAATTTAAACATGTCTTGATCGATCGAGTAATCTAATATCAAAATATTTTTATATGTTTAATATAAACATCGGACGTGTATAAGAATAGATATACACCTGAATTATGATCGTTAGAGCTTGATAGTTATTTAGCTTGAAAATATTCTTGAATGACATACCTATAAACTAAAATTATATTTATATATTTTGTGTACGAATATCACCAACACTCACATGGACCTTACACAATCTAAATGAGATCAAATGATATGAGATGATATTTAAATTAAATGAGACGATATTGCACCATGATCCCATTAGAAACACTAAATAAGATATGAGATATGAGATGAGATATGTTGATAAAAGTTTGTTAAAACAGTGTTGGAATAATATTACCGATAACCTGAAATGAACTGTTTGGGTTGAGTCGCGGACTAGGTTGCTCTCTTTAAGACGTTTTGTGGCTCTGCCCAAATTTGTGCAAGCAAACACAGCCCCGTCGTCCCCAAGATAAAACAGTCCAGAATCTTTTTTCTTTGTCTCGGAACTTCACTGCACTAATGAAGACCGGAATGCTACACCTGAAAAATTTGTTGCTCAGAAAACTGAAAAGTAACTTAGAATTGCAGAGAGATTTTTTTTCTTAGTGAGATGAGTTTGCAGATTGTTGTGTAGAAATTGAGAGTTGAGGCCCTCTATTTATAGGTTTCAGAAACTGTGTGGTCATTATGATAATAACGATAATGACTCGGGTTAGAGAGTATAACAGTCATTCTGAGTAATGAAGAGTAACGACCATTTTCTGAGTAAAGACGAGTAACAGACATTTTTGTGAGTAAATATGAGCAACAGCCATTTTTTCTGAATAAAGAAGAGTAACGGCCATTTAACGATCATATTCTGATAAAAGAAAACAACGGCCACATTCTGAGTAAAATAAAATAACGGTTATTTTTCTGAATATATATATATATATATATATATATATAACAACCATTTTCTGAGTGGAAAAGTTTTGTTTGTAAAAAAAATATTTTTCCAAAAAAAATAAAATGCCACCTCACCTCACACACACACACACGCACTCGGACTCAGCTCGACACAGTCGGTCGGTCGGACGGACGGTAGTGGTGGCACACGTGCGCGTGTGGTATCACATTTGCCTAGGTCCTCTCCCCTTCCACAAAAGTGGGTACCCCTTGGGGCCCAATCCTAATAGCCAACTATTCACTATTTATACATATTTTAAATATTGTAAAAAAGCAATGTGGAACAAGGCTTCACTAAATTTTTTTATAAACTTCATCTTTTCCAACAATCCCCCACTTGAATTTTATATAAAAATAATTTTTCATCGAGCAACTGATCAATTAAAATTATAAGATTGTGCATAAGCAAAAAATGTGTCTATCGACTTGAACCTTTGCATAGTGTTGATGCTTTAGAATATACTAGAGTAACTCGTAGTTTTGCACTCTATCTCTAACAATCATCACACACATAACCTTTCCAAGGTGTAGTTCGAAAAGCCCATGCGTTACAGCCATGCACGTGTATCCTAGTATAGTGAACGCTCTAGTAAATTTTGCCTAAAAAATTTCCATAGGAAGTTGCCACACTTCCACATTCACATAGGTGAGTCTATCAAGAACACTCTTGTAGCTATGTACTCCACTCCACATAGAGTATAGAACTCATTAAGAGTTTAACAATTAACTCATCTTTTTCTATCGCTTCAGGACTTCATGCTTCTAACAATATAGAATGGGATTTAAAAATAGCATGATTTGTCTCATATCACTTCATGACTTGTTATTACCTTTGAACTTATTTCTTGGGATCTCCAGTCTATAAGTTGGGTTACCATCATGAGTAACTCTTCATTCTAAGGGCATTAGTCCTATTCCTTTTGAGGTTTTGAAAACCTTCTCTCCGTAGAGAGAAATTCTCTAATAGTACTATGCTTACGACATATCTATCGTCTCTTGCCGTTGTAGTAACAATTATGAATCTTTGCAATAGCTACGGTACTATCGTTATGGATCAAAAGAACTGGTATCGATCTTTCCCACAAAGGGATCTCAACTAACAGACTTCTTAGCCAGCCTGCTTCTTCACTAGCAGTAGCTAGTGCTATCATTTCAGACTCCATTGTAGATTGAGCCAATATTGTTTGTTTCTTAGACTTCTAAGAAACAGCTCCACCAGCTATGTTAAATATATAGCCACTAGTTGTTTTGGAGTCTTTTGATAAAGTGTTCCAATCTGCATCGTTGTATCCTTCTAAAACAACGGAAAACTTTTTATAATGTAATCCAAGGTACATAGTTCTCTTAAGGTATCTCATAACCCTTTCAATAGCATTCCAATGCTCTATACTAGGTATACTGGTAAATCTACATAGTAGTTCCACAACATAAGCTATGTCTGGTCTAATGCAATCAGTAGCGTAACGTAAGCTACCAATGATGCTCATATACTCAATTTGTCTAACACCGTCTCTAGTGTTCTTAAACAACTTTACACTAGGATCATAAGGAGTACATGCAGGTTTGTAGTTAAAGTAATTATATTTCTTTAAGATCTTCTCAATGTAGTGAGATTGATCTAGAGAAATTTCCTTTTCAGACCTAATTATCTTTATACCAAGGATTACACTTGCTTCTCCGAGATCTTTCATATCAAAATTAGCACTTAACAAAGTTTTCACATTGTTCACAACATGAATATTTGATCCAAAAATAAGCATGTCATCCACATAAAAACATATAATAGTGCAAATGTTATCTTCTACACTACTACAAAAGGGGTATTTAAGTCGTTGTGTAAAGTCGATTTTTGGAAAAAACCAACTTATAATGAATTTAAAGTCGGTTCAGTGTAGAACCGACTCTACGTCACATGGATAGCGTCGGTTTTCCACGTCAACCGACGCTATCCACCTAATATATCCAAATTCAGGTCTTTTTTTTTACGCAAAACCCCATTTTCTTCCTCTCTTTCCTCCATTTTCTTCCTCTCTCTCCTCCATTTTCTCCCAAAATCTACACCGCATGCCACCTTCTTACTAAATTTCTGGCCACCTCTGATCACCATTTGGAACGTCGTTTTGTAAGTTATATTCCTCTTCTCATTATCTTCCAGATCTACTATTTTTTGAGCGAAATATTAAAAAAAAATTATACCTATTTTCTGTATAAATTTTTGATATAAGTATGTTTTTTATTTTGTTTGTTATTATGTTTGACTTATTTTATGTAGAAATAATATCTGAAATGTTGTGGGTTTGATGGATTATATATATTTACTGTGCGTGGATAAATTTATTTATATATTATAAATAATTATATTTTATTAAGTAGAATTTTGCAGCTTATTATTTAGTTTGTTTTATATTTTGTATAAATTTTTGATTTAGGTATGTTTTTGATTTTGCTTGTTATTATGTTTGACTTATTTTATGTGGAAATAATATATGAAATATTGTGGGTTTACTATGCGTGGATAAATTTATTTATATATAAATAATTATATTTTATTAAGTAGTGAATAGAGGAAAAATATATGTTTTTTTAAATTTGTAAGAAATTATATTGGTATAAAAGTTATACGTGCTATCTATTGACTCTTAAAAAAATATAAATATATATATATATTAATAAAAATCAAATAATAACTAAAAACTAAGTAGTATTATTATTTTTATTTATATATGCTACTTATGTGTTAAAATGTTAAATATGTTACTATATATAGTAGTGCCTATATACTTCTATAGATTGTTATATATGTATAATTAATATTACTTTTTAATTATGATATAGTAACATGCTTAGAAATTAGAATCAACTAAAGTGATTGGTTTTTATATATTCATGCTAACATGTTGCTTATTTTTTAATTTGTATAGAAATGGTTTTGTAAAATGATTAAAATGATAACTGTTTTGCATTATGTATGTTTTGATATATATTCTAATAATTAGAAAATTTATATATAATAATACTTCAAATATATTCATTGTATACATAATTAAGTAATATGTTTAATTAATGTCATTAATAAAAAATGGACAAATCTTGGATGTCAAAGTGTAGAATTGAGCAAGATTATATTTCTGAAGTTGAAAGTTTCATGGAATTGTTTTGTAGAAATAGTAATACTGAAACTAGTATGATTCGATGCCCATGCGTTAAATGTAAAATTGAGCGATTTCATGAATTTGATGAGGTTAAGTATCACCTTATCCGTAATGGTATTCTATTGAGCTATAAATGTTGGTATTATCATGGAGAAAATATTGATAATACTCATGGGGAAAATATAAATAAGAATGTGAGTGGATTACATACATCTTATCATAATGTACAGACAGAAAATATGTTTCATGGTGTTGAAGATGAATTATGTGAGGATGATCTCGAAACCTTTAATAAACTTATAGAAGATGCCAAAAAACCGTTGTATCCAAAATGCAAAAAATACACTAAAATGTCGGGATTGGTTCATTTGTACAATATGAAGGCAAAACATGGTTTTTCTGACAAGGGATTCACAGAATTACTAAATCTACTAGTCGATATGTTTTTTGAGGGTATTGAATTGTCATCTTCAATGTATGAAGTGAAGAAATCTCTTAGTCGATTTGGCATGGAATATCATAAGATTCACGCTTGTCCTAATGATTGCATTCTTTATAGAAAAGAATATGAGACATTACATGATTGTCCTATGTGTAAAGAATCGAGATAGAAGCATGGTACAAATGAGAGTACAACACATAAAAAAGGTATGCCTGCAAAGGTTCTTTGGTACTTTCCTCCGATTCCTCGCTTTCAAAGGTTGTTCAATAGTAAATATACATCAAAGATGTTGACTTGGCATTCAGATAATCGATCTGATGATGGGGTGCTACGTCATCCTTGTGATTCTCCAAATTGGAAAGTAGTAGATAATTTATCTCCTTAATTTTCATCTTATCCGCGCAATCTTCATCTTGCCATTGCTGCTAATGGAGTTAATCCATATAGTTCCCTCAGTAGTAGATATAGCTGTTGGCCAGTAATTATGGTAACATACAACCTTCCTCCCTGGTTGTGTATGAAAAGAAAATTCATGATGTTAACATTATTGATCTCAAGACCGAAACAACCCGGTGTTGATATTGATGTATATTTGTAGCCTCTGATAGATGATTTAAAGATGTTGTGGAATGATGGTGTAAATGTTTACGATGCACATAAAGAAGAACACTTTAACTTGAAGGGGGTCCTTTTATGGACAATTAATGATTTCCTACCTATGGAAACTTATCAGGACATGCAACAAAAGGTTACAATGGAACTTCTGCAACTTATCTTGTTCACGGACGAAAGATGTCTTATAGAAGACATAGAAGATTTTTTCCATCTGGACACAAGTTTAGATACCAAAAGAAACTGTTCAATGGTGAAGAAGATCATGATCATACAACTCGACCTTTGTGAGGTATTAAGATATTAAGGCAATTGAATGGGATGACATTCAAACGATATGGAAAGATGAAAAAAAACTCACTAAGGTAAGGAAACGAAAGAGGTCAACTAATGAAATGGGTGAAAATGAAAAAGAGTTTGAACCAACTTACCATGGTTGTTGGAAAAAAATCAATATTTTGGGAATTACCTTATTGGAAAGACCTACACATTCGTCACATCTTAGATGTCATGCACATTGAGAAGAATGTATGTGAGAGCTTGATTGGTACTTTACTTAATATACCTGAAAAAACAAAGGATGGAATTAAAGCAAGATTGGATTTAAAGAAACTAGGCATACGACTTGAATTGGAACCAAGGGTGGAAAATGATAAGAATCGAACATACTTACCACCAGCATCATATACAATGTCAACAAAAGAGAAGGATGTGTTTTGTAAATGTTTGGAGGGTGTGAAAGTTCCTGATGGTTACTCATCCAACTTAAGAAATTTTGTGTCTATCACCGATAAGAGACTGTATGGATTGAAATCACATGACTATCATATCTTAATGCAATAGTTATTACCAGTTGCTATTAGATCAATTCTTCCAAAACATATTCGATTATCAATAATTTGGCTTTGTTCATTCTTCAATACAATATGCAAGAAATCTATATCAATTGACGAGTTAAATTCTTTACATAAAGATGTTGTAGAGACTTTGTGTCTAATTGAAAAATATTTTCCTCCTTCTTTCTTCGTTATAATGATTCACTTATGTGTTCATTTAGTTCAAGAGGTTCAATTGTGTGGTTCTACTTACTTAAGGTGGATATATCCTTTTGAGAGATATATGCAAGTCCTTAAATGATATGTAAATAATAGAAATCGACCTGAAGGATGCATGATGGAACGCTACATTGCTGAAGAGGCCATTGAGTTTTGTTCTGAATACTTTAGTGGTTGCACTGAAATTGGGAATCCTACGCACAAGTTGTTCTTATAACGTCACATGATCCAAGTAGGTAACCCTATGCTTGGTGGAAGTAAGAAATTATTTATTGATCGCACTCGATGGGAAAAAGCACACCGAATCATTTTGGTAAATAATAATGAGGCACAACTGTACATAGAGTAAGTAATGTTCATTGTTTCATGATTGCAAAAATAATTTTTTATTTAACTATTAATGATGATATATAACTTAATATATATTTAATAACATTACAGGATGCATTTAAACGTATTAAAGATCGATCCTCGTTATAAAAAAAGGAGGAGAAAAATAGTTGTATGATGAAAATAAGCGAGAGCTTATTAATTGGTTTCGCAACCATGTAAGTGTCACAAACAAAAATTCATGAATGTATCTTCCTAGATCTATTCAATGTTTTAAAACTTTGCTCTAAACACATTTTGTGTTTTTGTATACATAGATTCGAGATGAACTCAAGAAACCCAATCATAAAATATTAGAAAGTTTACAATGGCTTGCACATGGGCCAAAATTCGATGTCAAATCATTTTATAGTTTCACAATAAATGGATCGAGGTTTACGACTCAAGCTAGGGACAAAGTCCAAGTAAATCAAAATAGTGGGGTGAAGATGGTTGCACAAACTATGCAATTTGCCAGATCAAAAGATGTTAATCTTGTACTTTCTAATATAACATATTATGGTATAATACAAGAGATTTGGGAATTGGATTATGAGGTCTTCCATGAAACAGTTTTCTTGTGTGATTGGGTCGAAGATGTTATCATTGTTGGATATAAAATAGATGATTTTTGGATTTACCCTTGTAAATTTATCCAGGATAAGTCACAATGATGATCCTTTCACGTTAGCACTTCATGCAAAATAAGTATTTTATGTGAGCGATCAAATTGATCCAAGATGGTCTATTGTGTTAACGTCTCCACAAAAAGAGTTTTACCATTATGATGTTGTAGAAGATGATGACTCTATGCTTGATACATTAACCAATATTAGTAATTTATCAAATAAATTGCCTAATGTATGTGATGATCTAATTGATGATGATGATTCTTCGTCATGGGCTCGAAGTGATTATGAAGGTATATATGTATACGATCAACAACCTAATTAAACATAACGTATGTTTTATATTGTTGTAATAACTCTTATATATATGTATGTTCCTAAAATTGTCAATTAATTTATATTTCTTCATTGTTTGTAGATATTTCATGGATATTCGGATAATAGAGCTTGTAGATCCAAATGATCCATTGGGGTATTTGAAAAGAAGGGGTCGGGTGAATATACCTGATGCTCCACTTAACCCAAATGATAGAATACCTGTTCTATTTGATGCTATTGGTAATCTAATAGGGGAAAATGGTCAACAATTGAAATCCTCTATTGGTCGACTTGCAAAGTTTAGTATACCAATCAATATAAATGATTGGTCTGAGGTTGACGATGTAGAAAAGTTCAAAATATGGATAACCATTTGTGTAAGTCTCTTATATTTTATAATCAATATATATATATTATATTAGGTGTATTATATCTAATCTTTTGTACTGTGTTTTTACAGAATCGTTACAAAGTCGATGACAGTTGGAAGGGCAAGTGTTATAAGATTGCAAATAAGGCGTGGAAGGAATATAAGACTTCCAGATTGGAAAGAAATTATGTGTTTCCATATTTGGAAACACTTGATGAGAATGAGATCTACAAAATCCCTGAAGGACACCCCTAGATTACACCTCAAGTTTGGAAAGACTTTGTGGATTATAGACGTTCAGATGAATTTCATATTATTAGAGAAGATCATCAAAATGTACAAATGCATAACATTCTTCCTAACCGTACTGTGAGGTCTTCAAATCCTGAAGTTAGATATAGAATGGTATTATTAATTTGTCTTAATTTATAAATATTTTTATATTTATTTTCCTCAATTTAATTTCATGTCATTGTTAATAAAATTTTCATAATTTATGTAGGAAGCTGAATTGGGTAGACCTGTTACCCGAACTGAATTGTACATAGAAACAAAGACTCCCAAAATGAAGAATTCAAGACCGATGACTCAGCGAGGAGAAGAACAATTAAATAAGTTGGTTAGTAATTTTGGTTGATAAAAAGTCTTAATGATATTTAATAATTGATGTAATAATGAATGATATGTTTGTGTGCTTTATTATTTGTAGAGAGTTGTTCAAGAAAAAATATCTAGGGGTGAAATAATCGAAGAGCTTGGGAGAGATGCTTTATATCATGCATTCGGACGCGAGCATCCTGGTCGTGTTAGGGGAGGTAGCCAATATGATGGTTCTATGGAGTATTTTAACATTCCAAAACAAAAGCCTCAGACGGTAAGTAAGGAGAAGTACACTAAAATTGAAGAAGAATTCAACTCCTTTAAGGCCTCACTGATAAGTGAGATTGCCACTCTAAAAGAACATCAATCATAACAAATGTCAGCCATGACATCATGCTATAACCATGGCATGCCATATTGGCCAAGCATGCAACCATCCATGCCAGGCATACCACCTTCCATGCCAGGCATGCCACAATCCATGCCAAGCATGCCACCATATATGACAGGCAGGCCACCATCCATGCCAGGGATGCCACCCACGCAATCTCATTGCGCTCAAACTACATCCAGTATGGGATATAACCATCCTATTGGTCCTCACTATATGCCAGGAATGCATATGCAATCAAGTAGTGGTTCATTTTCTCCAATGCAATCTGCACATTCTTACCATAAATCAAACAAAGATGAACATTTTGGTGAGAATGTACATCCAATAGCTACCCCACATGAGAGTCCTCTTCTATTTGATGAATCATATGTGGTAAGATTTTAATTTCTGGTGTATATAATCTATTATTTTTAAATTCTTATTATATGTTTTATTCTTTATATATAACACTTAAATTTTTTACAGAATATGAAATGTTTGTTGAAACATCCTTCGTCAACGGACTATGTTGCTATTGGAACGGTACAACAATTGAGCGATGATCAGATGATTCATAATCAATATTTGCCTAATCATTGGCAAATAGTAATTGATCAATCATTGTTTCATGATTGTCCACTACTTGTGCCTTCTGATGCTACCACAGTCCAAGAGGCGGTTGGACAGTATGTGGCTTAGCCGTCGATTCAAGTTGTTCTAAATTTTGACATGGTATTATTTTTTAACTTAAAAGATAACACTTGTTTACTACTATTATTTTATTATATCTTATATTGTTACTAAAAATACATATATAATATTTTTTTTAGTCTATTATACCAGAACTCTTAAATGCGCCACATTTAAGAGATACGAAACAAGTATCTCATGCTAAATCTATGTCTAGTGGCCAATCATCGCGCACCAAGTCATTCAAGAAGAAGCCTTGTAAAAAGTATAGTCATATTTATGCTTTAAACTTTAGTAGAAATCTTGGCACTTTGATGACTATTGTTGGGAAGGCATCTAGCATAAATGATGGATGGACTGTGCCACTTCCTATAGAAATTTCTGGTGTAGACCTCGGCCAAACTTATATATCGATCGAGTGCTTATTGCAACTATTTGAATATCAAATGATCAATTTAAGTATAATTCAAGTGTGGACAAGGTGAGTCCTCAATCTATTTATTTTTATTTTATTTATGCAGAATATATATAATTATATTTATATTATCTAATTATATATATATATATCTTTTATATAGGGCGTGGTATTATCGACTTCAACATAATCACTCATCACATTTAGCAATATTCTATGATTCTTCATATGTCAATCAATATTAAGAGAAGGATGTTAGCATCAGAGCTAAATAATTATGTGATAGAGCATTAACGCTTAACAGAAATCAAAAGTTGATAATCCCTTGGCCATTAAGGTTTGAACAAGGCCAAGATCATTGGATGTTGGTAATCATTGATCTGTTTAATAATCATGCTTGGTACTGTGACTCAACTTCCATAGAATTGAGTAAAGATACAAAAACAATTGTTGAAATGTAAGAGTTATAGTTACATATTAGTTTCTTCTATTATTTTTTGAAATATTTAATAAAAACTAACCGTTTTAAACCTTGATAGGGCATGGAAGTTGTGGAACAAGTTTAAGGGCATTGCCCTTGAAAAATCTCATAAGCTTATATGGACAAAAGTTATGGTATGTACAAGTCAATATTAATAATTTTATTAATTTTACAATTGAATAATAAAGATGTTCGAATATGAAAATTCAGGTACACTTGTTTTTTGTAGGTTCCACAACAAAATAATGGAGTCATGTGTGGTTATTATGTCATGAAGTTTATGAGCGAAATCATTACAAATATCAAAATTCCAATTGATGATGTGGTAATATCTTTTACCCCTATACATAAAAGTTTTTAACATATTTGAGTTTGTTTTTGTAAATAAATGAAATTATATTCTTATTTTGATTTTAAATACATGTAGTTCTTTGGTTGGAACAAGACGGGCTACGACCAGCAAATTTTTGGAATCATTTGTTTATAAATATGAATTTATCTAGAATCTCTACTAGTATTTTTAATGCTATAATGAGCTTTAAATGGACAAATCAAGTGTACGTAACTCCGATTTGTTTCTTGGTTTGTATGAGTTTTGGTGCCCATGAACGTGTTCCATATGTTTAAGGGCACTAAAACTCACACAAGCCAAGTAAGAAATTGGAGTTACACTTGATTTCATATTTAGAGTTCATTATAGCATTAAAAAAATACTAGTAGAGATTTCAGATAACTTCATATATATAGACAAATGATTAATAAAGTGCTAATATGAGTTCGTCGAATGTCGCTGTACGTGGTAATCTCTTTTTGATGGTAATATTTATAATGATTTAATTTCTTCATTCGTATGTCTGAAGTTTAGACAGCTTGTTTGATGGATGTTTTACGTGCTTATGTATGTAGGAGAATATGAATTGTTATATGGATCAGCTGTTTTTTTGTCATAATGCTTGTGAAGGCCAATCAAGATTCTAAGTCAACCAAGTTTACTCGATCTCATAATTACACTTTGACGATATTATTTTATTTGTAATTTAAGTTAACTATATGTATTATATATACATTATTTATTTTTATAATAAATTTAATTATCAAGTAATTAAATATATTTAAATTTTTAATATTTTGTATTATTATTTATATTTTAGTTTTTTTATGCTATATATATATTGAATAATACGAAAAATGAGAATAAAAATAAAAAAAATCATAAAATGTACGGGTAAAGTCGGTTCACGCGGTGAAACGACTTAAAATGTAAATTTGATTCATCGCGTGAACCGACTTTACATTTTAAGTCGCTAAATTTAAAGTCGGTTCGTTGAACCGACTTTAATGCCTATTTCTGTAGTAGTGCTAATTTATAATAAATGCATTTGTCACTTTCATTTATTTTGAATCCATGTGAGATAACTAGATTATCAAATTTTTCATGTCATTGCTTAGGTGCTTGTTTTAGACCATAAAGAGATTTATCAAGTTTATAAACTTTATTTTCTTGACCTGGGATAACAAAACCTTCAGGTTGATCCATATAAATTTCTTCTTCTAAATCACCATTTAAGATAGTAGTTTTAACATCTGTTTGATATACTACTAAATCATGGATAGCAGCAAGAGAAAAAAGTACACGTATGGAAGTTATTCGTATGATTGGTGAAAAGGTATCTAAGAAATCTACATTTTCCCTTTGCCTATACCCTTTAACTACAATACGAGCTTTATACTTTTCAATAGTACCATCGGGTTTTAATTTCTTTTTTAGTATCCATTTACATCCAATGGTTTTACAACCAGGAGGTAAGTCAACTAAATGCCAAGTCTTATTATACCCAAGCGAGTCTATTTCATCATTTATGGATTCTTCCCATAAGTTGGCATCTAAAGAAGGTAATGCTTCTTTAAGAGTTTGGGGATCTTCCTCTAAGGTATAAGCATAAAAATCAGACCCAAAATCCTTAAGGGTTCGAGCTTGTTTACTTCTTCTAATTTCAATGTTTAATTCTTCATTTTGTTCACTAGTTCTAGTTATGGGTAAACTACTATAAGACGAGCCCCTACTATTTTTAAATTTAAAGGGAAACCTATGTTCATAGAAGTCAGCATCATTTGATTCTATAACTACATGATCATTTAAGTCATAGAATTTATAAGCTTTACTATTCACAGTGTATCCTATGAATACACACTCATATGCTCTACTAGCAAGTTTATTTCTTTTAGGATTAGGGATCCTAACATAGAAAGTTTTAAAATAAGTTAAATTAGGTTTCTTATTTTTCAAAATTTCATATGGTGAAATTTTATTTGTAGATTTAGGCACTCTATTTAGCACATAGCAAACAGTTAATAAAATTTCTTCCCACCAATGGGAAGTAGCACCAGAGTTTAATAAAATTGCAACAACTGATTCAGTAAAAGTTCTATTTTTTCTTTCAGCTTTGCCATTCATTTCAGGAGAATAAGGTACAGTTTTTTCATGAATGATTCCATGAGTTTTATAAAAATCATTAAAGATATTGGAATCATATTCAGTGCCTCTATCACTTCGAAACTTTTTTATTTTTCTATTAAGTTGATTCTCAATCTCAGTCATAAATATTTTAAACATGCCAAACGCTTCACTTTTATTTTTCATTAGATATACATAAGTGTAATCTGAACAGTCATCTATAAAAGTTATAAAATAACATTTTCCATTTCTTGTTAAATTTCCATCAAGTTCACATATATCAGAATGAATTAATTTTAAAGGTTTAAATTCTCTAACTACTGATTTATGTGAAGTTTTGGTTATTTTAGCTTGACTACAAAAATCACATTTTTCAAAATTATTCAAAGATAGTTTAGGAATTAGTTCTAAGGTACTCATGTTCTTGATTATGCGTTTATTAACATGACAAAGTCTAGCATGCCAAATATTAAAAGAACTCAACATATAAGCAGAAGAAAGAGGTTTTATTGATTTCAACATTTAATTTAAACATGTCATCAGTGGCATACCCCTTCCCAACAAATATATTATTTTTAGTTATAGTATATAAATCAGCCCCTATAGTTTGAGTAAGCCCAGCTTTGTTAAGAAGATAGCCTAAAACTAAGTTCTTTCTCATCTCTGGAGTATGCAGAACATCCTTCAAGATGACAGCTTTTCTAGAGGTAAACTTCAATACCACCTCACCAGTACCAGCAAATTTAGTGGAGTGGGAGTTACCCAGTAGCACTTTCTTATCCTCAGAATCAGAATAGGACTTGAACATGTCTTGATCATAGCAAACATGGCGAGAAACACCAGTGTCCACCCACCACCTCTCGGATCCACCAAAAAAATTAACTTCAGATAAGATAGAAATAAGTTGATCTTCGGTAAGGTTTGTCTGTAGGGCAGGACGATTCCTGTTTCGGTAGTTCCTAGCCAAGTGGCCAGGTCTATTACAACTATAACACATGAATGTGTTATTCCTTAAAGGGAGTTGAGGTTCATTCTGGGGAGGATAGTTTCTATTTCTATTTTGGTGGTTACAATTTTGGTTATTATTACGATTCTGAGTTTTCATATTTCTACCTTTAGGTTTCAGAATTGCAGATGAGGGTTTCTTATTGGTACTGTTATTTGAGACTATGAGTACTTCATCTCTTTGGTCTTATTTTCGGGCTTCTTCTTCTATTCTTAAACGGGTTATAAGACTTTCTAAAGAAAATTCCTTAGTTTTATGCCTAAGTGTATTCTTAAAATCTTTCCAAGCAGGGGGTAATTTATCTATAATAACAGCTACTTGAAATTGTTCATCTAAAGTCATACCTTCAGAAGTTATTTCGTGTGTTATCTTCTGCAGTTCGTGTGATTGAACTTCCACTGATTTGCCATCAATCATTTGAAACTTTATGTATCTACTGACAATATACTTATTAGTTCCAGCTTCCTTAGTATCGTACTTCTTTTGAAGTGCTTCCCAAATTTCCTTAGCAAACTTATCAAAATTATAATAATCATACAAGTCATCAGCTAAACCATTAAGAATATAAATTTTGCACAAAAAATCATTTTGCATCCAGGTGTCTAAATCCTTAGCTGCATCTTCAGTAGGAGGAGTAGACTGTATTGGTTTTTCAATAGTAAGAGCAGAAACGACTTTTTTCATGGTTAAGAAAAATAACATTTTTTGTCTCCATCTTTTAAAGTTTAGTCCCTCAAAACGGAATGGTTTGTTTAGATCAGCACTTAGCATTTCAGTAGACATGGTAGATTGAGTACGTCTTAAAATTGTTGATACAAGTTTGTTAAAACAGTGTTGGAATAATATTACCGATAACCTGAAATGAACTGCTTGGGTTGAGTTACGGACTAGGTAGCTCTCTTTAAGATGTTTCGCGGCTTTGCTCAAATTTGTGCAAGGAAAAATAGCCCCGTCGTCCCCAGGATAAAACAGCCCATAATCTTTTTTCTCTATCTCGGAACTTCACTGCACTGATGAAGACCGGAATGCTACACCTGAAAAATTTGTTGCTCGGAAAACTGAAAAGTAACTTAGAATTTGCAGAGAGATTTTTTTTTCTTAGTGAGATGAGTTTGCAGATTTTTGTGTAGAAATTGAGAGCTGAAGCCCTCTATTTATAGGTTTCAGAAATCATATGTCCATTATGATAATAACGGTAATGTCTGGGGTTAGAGAGCGTAACATAACAAACATTTTTGTGAGTAAAGACGAGCAACGACCATTTTTCTAAATAAAGAAGAGTAACGGTCATATTCTGATAAAAGAAAACAACGATCACATTTTGAGTAAAAGAAAATAAAGGTTGTTTTTATGAAGAAAAAATATATATATATATAACAACCATTTTCTGAGTGGAAAAGTTTTGTTTGTAAAAAAAATATTTTTCCAAAAAAAATAAAATGCCACCTCACCTCACACGGACTCGGCACGGTCGGACTGAGACGGCGCGCGTGCGCGCGTGGTATCACATATGCCTAGGTTTTCTCTCCTTCAACAAAAATGGGTACCCCTTGGGGTCCAATCCCAATAACCAACTATTCACTATTTATACATCTTTTAAATATTGTAAAAAAACAATGTGGGACAAGGTTTTACTAAATTTTTTTATAAACTTCATCTTTTCCAACAAGATAAGATAAACCACTTTACATCATATCCATAAGAGCTAACTCATCTTTCAACCATCCTATGAGGACGTTCAAAAACACACTTTCTCCATTGATCCATTGACATATCAATTCACTCAACGACATGAGCTACAAACTCGTCTGTCTTCAAGATCTGGCTAATCATGGTTCGTACCGATCTATTTTGACAAAGTTAGCAAAGCAAGAACAAATTCTCTTCAGCTTTATGTTATTTTGAATTGGGAAAATTTAGAGAAATTAAAAAAGCTCTCTTGGCTTTTCTTCCAATGCCAAGAAAATCCCTTTTCTTTCTTGTAATTCTACTTCTATCGATCACTCTCGCATTCCTTGTCTCCTAATTTAACTCAATTCGTACCAATAATTCATTTCTAGAATTGACTCAAGAGTCAAATGATAACATAGTTCAGGTAATCTCATTCAAGAGTTCTAAGGCTCTTTGGACTCACTTTCAGTTATAATATTGATTTTGTATTTTGTTTATTTTGATTTCTTCTTATTAGTGGTTATTTTGAGATCTTTGATTATTATGAAGTTTCTTGTATGGTTTTGTCAAGAGATTGGGAAGGAGAGATAGTGTGTACTTTGGAGGAAGCTATCTTTGAATTCTCTTATGTGATGATTTGCTTGATGGAAATGAAGGTTAAAAAACGTAAAATTACTATATTATGATGAAAGCTGGCGTTTATTAAGTGGCATATAATAGATTCTATTCATATGAATGATGCTTTATAAATACAATAGCTAGTGTTAGTAACGAGGAAAAGGGGTGAGATTCAAACAAACTTATTTGGACAAAGGATAATTTTGAAAGTAAATGTATATTAGTTTTGGTTTTGTCTTGTTTAGTATTGATTTTTGCTTAGATGAATTCTACGTGTAATCATGACTTTCAAGTGGATAGTTGAGTATTAGTTATGTACTTTTTGTTATGTTTCATCTTGGATGATAATGTCTGTATTAATATTAAAGCATCTGAATGTTGTTTACTTATGTTATTTAACATGTTAGATTACGTTGGTAGATTTTGTGAACTTTTTTCAAATCATATGTTGTTAGCTCTTACCGTTAGAAATCTTATTCCTAAAGTCTTTGAGTTGTCGTGATGGTCATGGAAGATGGAATTGCTTCTTTTTTTCTCTCCCAATTTACTTATTTTTCTGTTTCTTTAGTTATGTTTTTTTGATATAAACTAGGTTTGTACTATTTCTATTTTGGTTAAGGAAAGTTTATTCTCCTTCAAGAATTGAAAAAGAAGAAAGAAAGATAAAAACTACATGCATTAAAGTCCAAAATTACAATTCTTTTGCAGGTGAAATGAAACAAATAAAGTGGTAAATGCGTCAAATGCCCTTTAAGTGATAAATGTGTGACATTTCTACACGAAATGCTGCGGTTCCAATCCCCCACTCCCTTCTATTGTTTGATAAAAAAATTGAATCAAATAGTGTGCAACATCCTCGTAAAAACACAGAGATTGAAATTATTATAGTTCCAAATTTCTCCATTTGCTATCTTAGGAATTATTCTAAATTTCTCCAAATTAGTCATTATTCTAAATATACCAAAATTTCTGTAAGTAGCAAATACTTTGAACGTGGTATGTCTTCTCCCAAATCCAATTAAATTTTGATGGAAGAAGAGTGAGGAGTAGTTGATTCTCAAATTTACGTAAGAATTTGTTACTTTTTAAATCAATAAGTATATACTTAATCAAGGAACAGATGTTGAAAGAGAATTTGTTACTTTTTAAATCAATAAGTACATATTTAATCAAGGAACATATGTTGAAAGAGAATTTGTTACTTTTAAAATCAATAAGTATATATTTAATCAAGTAACACATGTTGCAAGAATTAAAACTGTAGACAAAGGAAAGAATAAACACTCTTCCTATTATTGAATAGGAATGCTTTATATTCCATTACATGTTAATAGTCAAACTAAATACAAAAATTCTTAAAATTATTGAATAATAACTCTATTGTTGTCAACCAAACATAATCTAACTCACAATCTTAGCTCACATAAACATGAATCAAAGAACTCTGGAGTTTATTTTATTTTTTTAACAGCAAAGAACTCTCTGGAGTTAAAACATGTCTATCACATAACCGAATCAAGCTACTAGCCATGAAAATATATAGTGTCTCAGTTCAGTGAACTTTTTAGTTATATGTTGATTAATAAAAGATAAGTGATGTAAGAAAACCACTTAAAATTAATTACAGCCTTTTGCTATGTCAAATGAAATGCCTTAATTCTTTGAGCAGCACGAAAATGATATACAGTTCAGAGACAAACTCTCATATATGCATACTATTGAAACAATGGTAATGGCAGCTCACTGTCCCTAGCAGGACTAAAATAATTGTGGTAATATAATTATTTATAGCATAGACAATGCTCCTATAGCTGCTTCAACCTATGTCATACTCAAAACCCCTTAAATGTATAAAACATGGGGACTGTGTAAATGATTTTAATGAGCTGTCGATTCTTCCTCTAGACAATGTCTTTCAAGGATATAGACAGTTTCTGCTTTTGCACTGCAACCACAAAACCATAACAGACCATTATTAGTACTTTGGATTCACGGGTACAGACATTCTCATTGACTTAAAACAATAATCAACATACAAGTTACATGATCGAAGAAACAAAAAGAACATAGTATAGTTTTGTTGAGGGTAATGATGTAATAGAGAGGGAAAAGGAGTCCTCTCTCTGCCCATATACATTCTACAGGGATTAAATTATTGTTTTTTGTAAACCCATGCATGGTAAAAATCAAGAACATCATTTTTTGGAATTTAGCTTAATGCATAGTTGAGTGTTGTAAGCAGAATAAGGGTCCTCACCTTCCTGGTCTAAGAATCTTGTACTTTCCTTGACTGGTAAGTTCCACAACTGTTGATCCAGCTCGACCTGCAGGCAGCTCACCCCCATCATAAACATATGCACAATGTTGCCAGAGGTTCTCAAAATCTTTGATGGAAACACTGCTTGGCTGCCCACTAAGGTTTGCACTTGTCAAGGCCATTGCTCTGCCCAGTCCACGAGCAATGCCCCTGATGAAGTTGTTGTCCGGCACTCGGACTCCTATACTTTCCAATCCTGGGTTCAAAGACTTATCAAGAATACTTGCCTCCCCTGGAATTATAAGAACAGCAGGCCAAGGTTATGGGTAACAATCATTCAAGAATAACAACAATTTTCGAATAATTGAAGGGAACAACTAAGATATATTAAGGAACAACCATTACATAAACTCGGAAAAATGCGATCGGGAGGGGCTAATTCCTTTATTCTTCAAAAATAGAAAGAAAAAAAATTCACTAACAAACCTCGCCTAAGCACAACGGTAACTGGTCCAGGAAGGAGAGACTCAAGTAAGCCCTGTGGTAAATGCTCTGTGACAGCAAAACGCTCTATGTCTGAGACGTCACTGACACATATTGCAAGAGGACTTGTATGCTTACGCCCTTTAATCTCATAAATCCTATTAACTGCTTCCATAGAACTGCAATTATACTCCCAAGTAATTGAACCACAAATTAGCAAACAATTAAATAGATCTTCTGGATACCAACCCAGATATGAAGAACCTACCCATAGCATCAAAAAAGAGTCTATTATGACATATTCATCACATTAAGGTACTGAAATCTCTGAGTTATGAAATTTTGTTATTAACGTCTTTATTTGGTGAAATTCAAAATTTTCCAACATGCAAATGCAGAGCAAGATTGAATTAATATTGTCCTTCAATATATCTGGATTCCTTAGATGATACCACTTCTAAATCAATTACACAAGCCGAGGATAATAAAATAAAAAACAAATGTATCCCTATTGTTTGCCATGAACAATTAATCTTTTTGAAGGAAATCTTCAATATCCTTTGTTTAATGCTGTAAGTGCACAGTGTAACCCCCTTTCATAAATAGAATCATTTTTAAATCCCTCCTAGGCATTAAACATATGATTTTTTTATAACGTAATGAACATGTGTTTAACACAGTTTCATAAATGCGAGACATGTGTTTTGTTTTTTCTAATATGATGAATATATGTTATTTTTTAGGTATTAATAATGAAACCAACTGAATAAGTGGAATAAAAATAGAAATTTTTTAATTCCAAAGAACAAGTACTCATATGTGACTCAAAATAGATGGTATACTTTGGTGTTCCCCTATCTCTGTTATTGTTGTTTCCCAAAATTATATTCTCTTGAAAATTAAGGAAAGAAAAACGCACGACAATCGGAAAAATTGTGGGGCAGACGAGAAAGATGGTCACGAAAAAATGCGAGGTAATTTCAGTATCTTGAGTTCTTTTTATCATAATAAGATCTAGAAGATTCTCAATTTTTTAGCAAAAAGATCCATGACAAACCAGTAGAAAAAAAAAAAAACTCCATAGTTCCGATAAGTTAGGCAAGTTTGATACTTTAGTCCATTAACTATTTCTTAGTAGCTCTAGAATTTCACCAATTAGCAAAATAGGACCTAGAAGTCAATCCACTAGTTTGACCGTTGTTAACTTTTCAAATACACCCCCAATGGCACTGATATTGATGATATTGAAAAACAGTCGGCGATAAGGGTTTATTGGTGGTCAGTTTGCTTACATGTGTCTTCAAACAATGGAGCGAGGGTGGCAAAAGTCTTTGTCAATGCCATATCCATCCTTTGTTCTATCATTTAGAGACTCACATGTAAGCAAACTGATTACAACTAAATTCCTCTCATTGGGTTCTTTCTAGTGCCACCGTTATCGTTGCCCTTGGAAGTGCATTTCAAAAGTTGGTCAAATAGATGGACTTTCTACTTTGCTAACGTAATCAACTTCTAGATGTCTAGTCTATGAGGTAAAATCTAGGAGACTAAAGTATCAAACTTGTCAATCTGGAACAGCACCCAATTCTGGAACAGGAGCAGACCTGCATTATGGACATTGCAGAAAGGCAAAAGAATCGGACACATTATGCACCAGCTTAATCTAGGAAACACACCATGCCTACTTATTATATGCGGCTCCCATGATCAAGGAAACACATTATGCACCAGCATCTATCATTTAATCCTAACCAGAAAGCAACAAGCTTTAAACTTGACGTTAGAACTATCCTAAAATCAAGGCTTTAAATATAAAACCAAATATTGAACCAGATACCGATAAAAATTCATTCAGTAATTTGAACATACACTTTCAAGTCAAAAAAGAAACAGAGTAACTGCTGATAGTCAAAATCATACCAAGCATCACAGGCGAATCCATAAAGTGTATCAGTGGGAACAGCAATGACCTTGCCAGCTCTTAGAGCTTCAGAAGCCTCTTCAGAGTAATCTTCAGAGGCCGAACGAACCAACACAAAATTATCGCCGACACCAAAATCGCATTTATCGACACTCAAAGCCATTTTCTTCGGAAATCCACTTCTCAATCTCGTGTTCGACAGTGGCACACACCCAATGATGGGTACACCTACTAATATCAGGTTGTTCAGTTCAAACTTCAAAGGTTTGATTTTTAAGCTTTAAAATAATTGAATATCAGAAAAAAGTGAAAGAAACGGATAGATAGTTGGATTTTTTCAGTGAAGAGCACCTTTGTGACTGACAACTGCAGAAAACGGAACGACGCCGGCACTGAGCAGAGCAAGTTTATGGGCAAGGCCAATTTTCGTGGAAAGGCTCATTCTAATGTGAACACTGTCGACAGTCGACAGTGTTTTAACCGTCAAATAAGGTTGAGACTTGGATGCCCTAATCCTTATTGCGATTCCTCACGAGTCACGACTCACGTGTTTATTTTGACTTTTTGTTTCCGGAAAACAATTAAAATAATAATTTTAAAATTTATAATAATAAAAACTAAATTTTTTAATATGATTTAATATATTTTCGTTATTAAAAAAATTTAATAAATTACCTAATTAATCATCATTTAAATTAAATTACCATCATTTAAATAAATTCAATATTTAATGTGATCTAATTAGATCACATAAAATTTTATCGTAATATTATTTTTATTGTCATAAGTTTTAGAATTATTATTTTATATAATTTTCTTATTTTATTTTTTGGTAATCCTATTAGAGCTATTTTTATTAGTGATAGAATAAAAATTTTATTTTTAAAAACACAACATTAAATTGTATGGAAAAGATTTTATTTATTTTAGATATATTAATTATTTTAAGGATATATTGTTTTAATATAATATTCTTTACTTTTGTTTAATTAACTTAGAAAAATATTTTTTAACACAACTTAACATAATGATATATATTAATCTACTTGTTATAATATAATTAATTTTGTTAATAAATAGTACTATAATTATTTTAACATCTTACCTTGTAAATTTAACATTCAATTAAGCATAAAAAATTCCTTTGAAATATACAATAATACCAATTACCTTAGTAATATATATTTTATTAGATATTACAAATAATTTAAAAATAACTACAAATTAACTTATAAAGTGCATTAAGTAGTAAGTATGCAAAAACAAGCATATAAACACAAAATAATCAAAGTAAGATTGAGTTTAAGCAAAATTTACAAAAAGATAAACGGGTTAAGGATAATTTATAAGCAAAATTTATAAAAAAGATAAATAGGTTTTAGATAATTTAATTTAAATTAAATTTTATCTTAATTTATTTTTTATTAACATAATCGTGACATATTATTTAAAATATTGCTTTAATATAATTTCTTTAAGAATTTGAATAATTTTGTTTTAAATGACATGTAGTGATTATTATATTAATATTATAAAAATTTAAATAGGTTTTTGAGACGAAAGATCACGATCGGATAGATGTGTTATGCAAAATTTGTGAGGTGTACTTGTAAAGTTAAGGTGCAACTGTGTCACTTGGAAAAGATCATACAAGGCAAAGCATACAATCAATTACGTGTGTAAGTGAAAAATCTACACGGATGTAACATATTTTAAAGTATTATTTGAATATAGTTAATTTCTATTGTTCGTGTGAAGTGGAGAATTAATTTTGTGAATAGTATATTGAGATATTGTAAAATATATATATAATATTATTAATATTCATATAATTCAAACTTATTTCCTAAATTTGTACACACACAAAAAAAAAAAGCATATGATCCAAATCTATTTGTCCATGTAATGTAACGGGTTCCCAAGTCGTCTCCCTCCATAATTATGGGATGATTGGACTCCTGGATTTATTTGCATTCCAAAAAATCACTTCACGTTATTTACTTTTAAGTAATCTATTAAAAGTCACTAAATTTTTAAAAATAAATATTTTAATTGGTTAATTTTTAATTAAGACAACGAAATTTATATATTTTTTAGAAAATTAACATTTTAATTCATTTATTTTAAAAAATTAATTATTTTTAAAAAATTAACATTTAAAATAATTTGAATAATTTATTATAAAAAATGAAAATATGGTGTACATTTCAACAGATATACCAAGTAAGATTATTATTATTTTTATATATTTTAAATTATAGTTAAAATCAAACAAAAATATATTACAATTAATCAAAATTATAAAAAAAACTTAAATTGATTCATTCTATTAAAAAAATGCCCAAGATTCTTAAAGATTGTTAAAATTTTCAAGAAAAATGAGTTCTTCTTAAACGAAAGATTAAAAAAATACTTTATGATTTTCTAATAATAAAAAAGTCTTAACAAATAGATACTTAAACATTAAAAAAGAAGGAATATTTTGAGTCAAACCTAAAAAAACATCATTAAAACAAAGACAAAACATTAATTAAAAATATAAAACAAATATCATAATATTAATTTCTTCTTTGATTTCATTAATCAAATCTAACAAAATTGTTTTCATTTCATTACTATTCTCATTCTCAATCCGTGAAACAAATACCACCTAAAAGATAAAATTATCGCAACAAAATACATTAATAAATATGATCCAAAATTCCTAAATAAACCATTAAAATGACTCAAAGAAAACTATAATACTAACACTAATTAAACAACTTATTGATAACGTAAATAGCACCCCTAGCATAATTACAAAAATCACGGATGCTCTCATCTCAAATGTATCATAAATAACCAACTTTATTTTTGTCAAGATATAAATGATCAACTTGAGGGGGACAAATGTAGCATTAAACTTTACCAACACCCAAATGAGCTACTACTACTAGTTTCTGGATTTCAACTTCAGTTCCAAGTTCCAGGAATTTGGCCTGGTAAGGTCACTATTTGGGAACTGTGCTGTTGCTGCTCTGTCGAAGCTTGCCATCTTCTTCTCCATCTCAAGTACTCAGTAATAATCGAACTACCGCTCATGGCTACACCAAGCCCAGCAAAGGTGGCAAGTAGAATGCACAAGACTGCCTGCACACGTAGCTGTGACAAAACATAATGCAAACAGTTAAACCAAATGCATCAAAATTTTAAAACCTTTGTTTGATAACAATTCTAATTTATGATTATGAATAAATAATCGTTATCAAACAAGCTTTAAATAAACATCGGAACACAACTGGAAACCAAACAAAGAACTTTGGTAAAAGATTAACTATTTTTCAGTATAATAAGCAAGCGTGGTCTACTCGCATTTCAATAAGCTGAGTGCTAAAAAACAGTGACAAAGAAATAATCTTACCAATGAGTAAAATATATGCGCAAACATAACCAATAGCGCAAATTGAATTGATGCGTAAACCCATACAAATCTTCTAGTCACTGACCACAGGAGCACAAAAAGGGTTAGGATCAAGTAGCAGAACATTCTTTCGTCACAGAATTTATATCCATTTTATGTTAGATATTAGCTTGTAGATTCTGTATAACATCATTGAACATATTGAATATGATAATTGATTACATGTTGTAAAACTTTCTGGTCCGTCAAATTCGAATTGGATCCAATAAGCAGTGTTTCTCACCACAAAATACATTCAAATATCGTATCATGCATATTTCACAAAACTGACTAGTCTTGATGTTTTCTCAAAAGGTCTTTTACTCTTTGTTAACATACCCATGGTTGATGCGGTCATTGATGAGAGGAGGCCAAGTACACAAGAAAATGGCAAAGATATGACAATAGCTCCATTACCCATTTTCGTAACCTGCAAACAGAATATATCTATCAGTGTCACCGGGGCATGAAAATAGCATTGGCATATCTGTCAAAGAAATTTCAATTCATACCAGGAGCTGCTCCAGAAAACAAAAGTAGGCAATCATACTGACAATGATAAGCACAGGGACTTCATCCCAAACCCTAGAATAATTTACAAAATAAAGTACATTCTTAGTCAATGGTAGTCTTTTGCATATTAATCTTAAGTTTGATTATGCAAATGTAAAAACATGCCATACATCAGTTACAGCAAATACATTAGTATGTTCATGTCTGTAAAATGATATACCTGTACGCATTAGGGTCAGCTAGCTGCTGTCTACTACCTCCAACACCTCTAGTTTTGACGCTTTGTAATCTTAAAAGAGTGACAGACAGGTTCTTAACTTCTTGCTTGCACACATCACATGTCTTGTTACCTTTGATACTAAACCATTTTAATGCACATTCTTTATGGGCGAGAGCAAGTTCGCCTTTGCAGCTGCATTCCATCTTGAGAGTCTCACCACCTTCACACAGTTCAACCAGACAAATCCTACAAACCGCCTCTTCTTCAGGTATATCTTCACCATCAGCATCATTATTTTCTGAACCAGACATGTGATTGTGATAAGAAATACGATGGCAAGCAAAGATTCACAAGCGGTACACGCCTTATAGTATGCAAAAAAGAGATGGTCTACAAAAATAAATGAAATATAGTACGGTAAAACAAACCAAGTTAAGTCCAATTAAATTTTCCTTGCAATTTTTTTTTGTTGCCTTTTAAATCCTTCATTGTTCCCTTTAACTTGCTATCCATCTGTCTCCTTTACAACCAAAGGTGCTTAAGGAAATAGTTTCTATTTAGATTTTCTTGGTTACGAAAATGAAACCCAATGTTGCCACAGAATTTGTGAACTAAATTAGCAAGGAATCTGTGGCATTGTGAAAGAAATCATCAATTGTTAACATATCTAACAAGTATGGTCACAATTAAAAGAAGATAAATCTAAATATCTGTTAGCCAATAATTGTATTACAATTATATGCATGAATTAACCTATTTAATCAAGGCCACCGCAATCAACAACATAATTATTGGCAGAAAGGGAAGCGAGAGTAATTTAAGGTACCAGCATCAGCTATTGGAGAAGCAATAGATACTACATCTCCTTTCACTCGGGGCGTGGAGGGAATTACACGAAAGAATGAGTCCATCCTTCTCATATACTTTACATCAGTGTCAACAGGAACTGAAAATGAGCGCGCTATTGGTAGATTTTGTGCTTCTGTTTTCTGGATTGAAACAAAAATATATAATATTTTCATTTGTAAGAATAATTTGGATGAGAATATGAAGTAGTGTACTATGTCAAGGTCATATAGAGAGCAAAGATGTTCTTCACTTTAAGTTTCACAGCTGAAAAAGCATTTATGGTGTTAACAAAAATGTCGAACTATGCTAAGACCAAATATAACATATAAGAAATAGTTAATCTAATAGCTTAAGCTTTTAAGATAATTGGTATCAAAGCGTAATCGAACCTTGATGCTGAGTCCCACACACCAAAACAAACCAGCAACCACAATATCAAAAATTTATTGTTACAAACACCGGGAGCATTTTTCATACAAAATTCAAAAAAAAAAAACACTTACACTTCGATTTGGAGTCCCAAACCCAATCATACACCCACCATATGTTGACTCAAAGCTTGAATTAGCAATTGGAGTTACAGGAAGTGATGATGTTCTCTTTATTGGTGTGAAGAGTTTTGTAAGAGACAATGACCTTGGGATTGTATTCTTCTCTTGTACTCCTACATCTGAACCTTCCGAAGCTAAATTGTCGGCCTTCTCAACATCAGAAGAACTTCTGTAAATGAGACTGAATTTTGGAAGGAGATTTTTTACAGATAATTTGGCTTTAGATGGAGAAGGGGCTGGAGATCCACCAGCCCTAACATCTGTAGAACCAAGATTGAGGACTAAATTTACTTTCCTAGGAGTGGGACTAGGGGCTGGTGGCATCTTTATTCCAACAAAATCTTTAGAGGACACTTCCGAATCTATGGAGGGTATTTCCAGAAGAAGATTTTGTCTATTACAATTGTGAGCATATGAGGTTTCTTCAGTTATACTCGTTGAGTCTTCAACCTTAAGAGAACAAAAATATCAGTATTAAACTTTATTATGTAAGCAAAGGCAATAGAGTTTCCAACTAATTCAAAATTGAGGGTCAGAACTCAAAACTCAGAAGATATGTCCAGATTCTTACTGCATTTTTCATGAATTACGTGGGTTGGACATGTTAGGAGAATCAGACACAATATGGATATGAGTGTGGGTAATCGACACTCCAAAAATTCAGTACAATCAGTGTCCTAAAAGAGTCCTAAAGAGTCCGTGTAATATTGATCACAATTACCCAACTTAAGAGAATGGAAACGAGTATCCAAATTTATAAATTAATGCCATGATATGAAGGCCAGTGTATTTCATTTCATCCATTCTCTGTATTACATAAGCTTCTGAAGATCCAGGTGTTGACTGAAGAAAAAAAAAAAGAATTGGCTATTCTAAAGACAATCATCTAAAGCTGAAGAGAAATATTCAAGTAGTGGCAAACTGTTCTGGATGGTGGAAAAAGAATGAATCTTTAGTTAAAAGAGATCAGAAAACGAATTTGAATTAACCATCTACAGAATCTTTAAAGAAAAAGTTTTAAAAAAAATTATAAAAAAAGAAATACAAGAAAAGAAAAATCCATGAGAACATTGATACGTTACATGAGTATTACTTTGTATTTACAAACTTTTCTAGATTTTTTTGTTTATTTTAAAGAACCATCAAACTTGAAAATTTTAATTTACATTAAGAATCGACACAAAACTCAATCACAGGATCTTATTGCTTAAATACTATATTAGAAGTTCTA
Organism: Hippophae gyantsensis; assembly: GCA_030763125.1. Lineage (NCBI taxonomy): Eukaryota > Viridiplantae > Streptophyta > Magnoliopsida > Rosales > Elaeagnaceae > Hippophae > Hippophae gyantsensis. Next base: position 30,162,654 of record CM061036.1, read on the forward strand.
AATGTGAAAAAAAAAAGGTATTAAGAAGGAATGTCGATTCTCCATACAAATATACAATATTTGGTCTCATTGGTGATCCATATCTTAATGATTTCGTGAACAAAAGATCACAGTATATAATTGCGTAAGAGGCCATTAGACATTAGTATCTTTACTTTTTGGATAATTTTCCATTTCAAAAATTCTATTTTGTTAAACAAGAAAAGGAAAAATGTTAATTTACAGGGAGGGTAGCAAAGTAAAAACCCAAAAGCGCAATAAAATTCAAAATAAGACAAAGCGAACAAGCAAAGGAAAAACCCAAAGGTTGAATTTTGGAAAAGAAAGAACATTTCAGAGGACATATACAGCTAAATGAAGATGTATAAAGAAAATAAAGGAGGTAACTAAAGAAGAAAAATAAAATAAAATAAAATAGCACAAAAAATACCTGGTTATTAACTGGAATAACAACTGTTTCTTCAGAAATATTATCCTTTTCTTGCTTCTCAGTCTCATATTTTTTCTCATTTCCCATTTTTTTTTAATTAGTGACAAATCTATCAAATCCAATACCCCAATAACTCTAAATATTTTTTTTAAAAAAAAAGAAGTTAATTTAATATTCCCTCCCACCTATTAAAAACTGAGGGAAAAAAAGAAAATTAATGTGATGATTGGTTTGCTTAGAGAAGAAGGTTAATGAGGAAACAAAGAAAGAATGGAGAAAAGGGTAGAAGTAGAGAAGAAGGGTGTATGGGAATGCGATACTCATTTATAGCAAATGGTTGTGAGGTGGGTTTTAAGTATGGCTTACACTAAGCCACCCATTCCCCACCACTCTCACTTTCTTTCAACAAAAATAGTTTTTTATGGCAACTTAATGTATATATAAATTTACAAGATACAATTCAATTAATTTTTTTTATTAATATGTTATTTTATAATTATTTATTAAATCATATCAATAATATTAAAATTTACACTAATTTAATGCATATGAATTTTTATTAATACGTTCACAATCTGTACAATTTATTGGCTATTATTTATTAAATCATGCTCGTTTAATTATTTTTTTTAGCTTTATTTAATGCATATTTTATCTTCTCTTATTTCTCTCAAAGTTTAATTTTTGTTTTTGGGCTTTAATAAAAAAATTTCACTATATTTAGATTAAATTATTGTTTGATCAAGCATTCAAATATAAATAAATAGAAATATAGAAACCTTAATTTATAGAATAAGTAATATACTTTGAATTTTGACAAATGATTTTAAACACATCTCAATAATTAAATTAAAATTTCATCATTCAAAATCTCACAATCACAATGAGTGCGTTTTATTTGCTATTTTTTTGCTAACTTATGCCCATTAATTGTTTCTTTGTATTATTTTATATCTATTTCATTTTCTCTTGTTTCTCTCAATATTTTAATTTTTTATTATCGTTTTGGACCTTAATCAAAGATTTCTAATATATTTAGAGATAATTTATGGAAATATGGAATTTAAAATTTTTTATATCCGTACTATTCTATTAGTAAGGATATGGAATTTAAATTTTTTTCATATCCTTACTATTTTATTAGTAATATATTGTGGATTTTGATAGATGGTTTTAAACACATCTCAATGATAGTTTTTTTTTTCAAAAAAAAAAAAAAAGAAAAATCATCGTTCAAAGTCTCACTGTAAAAATACGTACACTTTATTGGCTATGTTTTTCTAACTCAAGCTCATTTAATTGTTTCTTCGTTTTTTTTTGTCTAATTTTTTTTTCTTATTTGTTAATATTTTAATTTTTACTAATATTTTGTGCCTCAATCAAAAATTTCCATGAGAAAATAATTGTTTGACCAAGGATTCAAATATAGATATATAAAAATATCTATACCTTAATTCAAGAAAATATGGAATATAATTTTTTCTCTAAGTAATGAATTTTTTTTGGTACAAAAAAATTAAAATTTCATCCTTCAAATACTCACCTTCACGATGCGTCGTTTGGGGGCCTTAATTAAACATTTTTAATATATTTAGAGAAAATTATTGTTTGACAAGTATTCAAATATGAATATATAAAAATATAGAAACATTAATTTATGAAAATATGAAATATAACTTTTTTTGTACATATTATTCTGTAAGCAATAGCTGTGGATTTTGACAGATGATTTCAAATACATCTTAAAATTTCATCCTTTCAAGTCTGACAGTCACAATACACACATTTTATTGACTAATTTTTTGCTAACTTATGCTCATTTAATTGTTACTTCTCTTTATTTTCTTTTGTTTCTCTATTTTAATTTTTGCTTATCATTTCGGACCTTAATCAAAGATTTATACTATATCTTAGCTATCACTCCGAGCACCCCTCAAGTTCACCCATCGTCGACACTCAATACACACTATGTCCGTTCATCCTCGTCGATGTGAAAAGGTGAGTGTTAAGAAACTTAAGTCTCATTTCGATCAAAAATTCGATAACAATATGCATATAAGTTTAGACAATCTTCTAACTTACAAGTTGATTTTTGGGTTATGAATTAAGCATAGATTTCTATTAATTGAGTTGAGATAGAAAATAGCACGCACATGATTCACTTTCTATGACTTAGTATCATATTCAATAAAGTCCCTAACAAAAAGCGCATAGCTAGATCACAATATGATAACACTAAAGTTCGGAGGAAAAATAATCTATGGATCATCACAAATATAAATACTATTATTAGTCCTAATCACCCATTGTGCCCCAATCAACATGACGTCCTATGCCTCTAAAAAACTCCACCATGTCTAGGAAGGAAAATCATCATTTTTAACACTAAATAAGGACCTCAAGCAAATAAAGAATCTGAATACCTAATTAATCGTTAACATGGTCAAATTAAAAGCTCACAAGTCTTTGAAACCCAAACATCCGTCAACTTTCTAGTCACATAACTTCCTCCAAGAAAGCCAATGAATTATCTTTGAATTCTCTATAATCACCTATCAAAAATGTTGCATAGCTCTCTCAATGTCCAAGCACAACCGTGAAAGTAAAAGGAAACAAAGCATAGCAAAATTAGGCATAGCACAAGCTACAACATTGATGAGAAATATTAGAAAGGATAAAGGATACCATAAATTATATACTATTGAGGAATCAAATCCTACCTGATCTAGAACATTTATTATTATTTGATTTGTTGTATCAATAATTATTATATAGATACGGTTTATTGTATCAATATAAGATATTATTTAGATATGATTTGTTGTATCAATATAATATCTTATTTAGATATGATTTGGTGTATCAATATAAAATATTATTTAGATATATATTGTTATGATTTAACAACATAGATAGTTGGGGAACTAGTTGTATAAATAAGTGTAATCAATCATCAATTATATTAATGAAAATATATACTTATTTCATATTTCAAGAATTTAATATGTTATCAGAGCATATCTTCTAGAGAACCAAAAAAAATGATGGGATTTTTAAGCAAGATTAAGGCAGCAGCTAGCAAGACCAATGACAACCACCAACTACTAGAGATGTTAAATACAACGTAGCCATCCTTTGCCAATCTTATTGGTAATGTACCTAATTTTGAAGAGATATCACGTAAAGTGTTTTCCTCATACAATACAATAAATACGTTATTTGGATATTAGATAGTGGAGCTAATGACCATATTGTATATGATTATGTCCATCTTACATCATCTCAGCCTGTTAATAATCGTATAGTTATGGTACCATATTACAAGTCTATCATATTGGGACTATAATCTTTTCCTCACATTTTATGTTGCATAATGTCCTCTACATCCCATTATTATACTTGAACCTCATATCTATTAGCAAGCTTGTATTGGATTCCTTTTATGTCATTGTATCATCAAACATGTTTGCTTTATATAGGACCTTTAATTGGGAAGGATGATTGGGACAGGAGCTGCAAGTGAGGGACTATATTACCTCAATATGCCCAAGAAAGGAACGTGCAATGTGGTGCAAATTAAAACTCAAGAATTGTGGCATCACCAACTCGGCCATCCATCTAGCAAGGTTATTTCTTTGTTCCCTCTTATGAAAAATAAAACTTGTGATCTTAGTCATTGTTCTATTTGTTCTCTAGCTAAGAAAATCAAATAGTCTTTTTCTTTAAGTTTTTTGACCAATACTTCTTGTTTTGATTTAATTCATGTGGACATATAGGGTGGTTATCATGCTCCATCTCTCTCTAGAGCTCAATATTTCTTAACAATTGTTGATGATTATTCCAAAAGTACTTGGGTTTTCCTCATGCATCATAAGTCTAAAGCAAGAAATTTTCTCATTCATTTTATTAATTTAGTCGACACACAGTTTGGGAAAAGAGTATAGGTTTTTAGGAGTGATAATGGTCCTAAGTTTTAGTGCGTTGAATTATATTCTTCTAAGGATATTTTACACCAAACGAGTTGCATTAATATGCTTAACAAAATGGCATCATTGAGCGTAAACATAGACACTTGTTAAACATTGCTCGTGCACTTCTTTTTTAGTCACACTTGCCTAAACCTTTTTGGGGGGATGCCATATTGATGGCTACTTACCTAATAAATAGAACACCAATACCACTCTTACAAAGGGAAACACCATTTGAGATGTTTCACAAACCACCGACTTATTCTTAGCTTCGTGTCTTTGGTTGTAAGTGTTTTGTTTCTACCATCTACTACAACCTAGTAAATTTGACCCTTATTCTACCAAATGTATCTTTTTGGGTTATCCCCATGGTCAAAAGGGTTACAAGGTTTATAACTTAAAGGAAAAGAAAACACTAGTGTCTCGAGATGTGAATTTTTTTTAAACTGAATTTTCTTATCAGGATAGAGCTACCACATCTTTGACTCGTGATAATTCTCAGCCATTAAGTCACGTATTTCCTTCCTCGTTTACTTTGTCCCCAACAAACCACCATTTCTTACCAAATCTTTTCAAATCTGATTTTGATTCCACTCCTAATTCTCTAAATCTTCCATGATCACAATCTAATTCCAATCTTAGCACACCAAATCTTCCAAGATCACAATCATATTTAAATCCTAACTCTACCATCTCAATCATATCACCTCAAATTGAAACTCACTTTCTAATAATCTCAATTCATCCATTTCCACAGCATTAGCTTCCTTACCATAACACTGCACAAGACCTACCAGAATGCCGACCACATTGCAAGACTTTTATATAGAGGCAGTCATTCCTTCTCGTCTTACACTGTTAGCCTACACTAGCGAAGTTCAACCTTTAGGTACTCCTCATTCCATTACTTGTGTCTTATCCTATGATATACTTTCTCCCACACACAAGCTTTACTATCAATCTTAGCCTAGAAAAGGCACCATAATCTTTTTCTCAAGCCACTCTTAAACCAAAGTGGAAGACAACCATAAATCAAGAAATTTAGGCCCTACAAGCAAATAAGACATAGAGTTTAGTACCTCTTATTCCCAATAAGAAACCAATTAGTTGTAAGTGGGTTTTTAAGATTAAACATAATATTGATGGCATTATGGAACATTACAAGGCTCGTTTAGATACCAAAAGTTACAGTCAAATTATCAGAATTGATTATCAAGAAACCTTTGCTCCTATAGCCAATCTCATCATGGTTCGTATTCTTCTCAGTTTAGCATCTTTGTACGGTTGGTACCTACATCAATTGGATGTCAACAATGCCTTTCTCAATGGTGACTTATGTGAGGAGGTTTTCATCAAGCTACCTCCTGGTTTTGGACGAAAGGGGAAACATAGAGTTTGTCAACTTCACAAACCATTGTATGGATTGAAGCAAGCATCCTGATAATGGTTTTTGAAACTTTATATTGCTCTTAAGAATGGTGGTTTTAGTCAATCCTGGTCAGAATATTTACTTTTCGTCCAAAACTATCAAGGAATATTTACAACCTTGTTAGTATATGTTGATGATGTTATAGTGACCGGAAGTGATTTGGAAGACATCTTGAAAATGAAACAATTTCTCGCAAGTAAGTTCAAGCTCAAAGACATGGGATAGTTAAAATATTTTCTTGGCATTGAGGTAGCACGGTCTAAACAAAGAATTATTTTGGGTTAGCATAAGTATGCACTTGAAGTTCTTGAGGATACTCGTTTCCTAGGAGCTAAACCATCACGATTTCCCATTGATCAGAACTTGGTGTTATGGTAAGGTGAGGGAATATTATTAAAAGATGCATCATAATATCAACAATTAGTTGAAAGACTCATTTATCTTACAATCACCAGACCATACCTTGTGTATGTAATGCATATTTTGAGTTAATTCATGGAAATTTCTTGCCAACCTCACTTGGATGTAGCTCACAAGGTGTTGATATATTTGAAATAGACCCCAGGTCAAGAGATACTACTATCTTCAACTGGACAATTAGAAATAAAAGCTTATTGTGATGTAGATTAGGTGCGTTGCAAGGACACTCGAAGATCTAATACCAGGTAGTGTATTTTCTTAGGCAATGCACACATTTCATGGAAGACTAAGAAGAAATAATTGTATCTCGTTCCAGTGCAGAGGTAGAGTACAGGTCTATGAAAATAACATGTGAAATTACATGGATTAGAAATTTGTTAAAGGACTTGAATGTTAACTATACACGTGTAATCAGATTATTTTGTGACAATCAAGCCACAATTCATATAGCATCAATTCCGGTCTTTCATGACTGAAAAAAACATATTGAAATCAATTGTCATGTTGTCTAGGAAAAGGTACAAAGATGATTGGTTCAGATCATTCATGTAAAAACACAAGAGTAGCCAGATGACTTGTTCACTGAGCCGTTGAGTACTAAACAGTTTATTGTCCTCTTAAGCAAGATAGGTGTAATCAACCTATACTCTACCTAGATAGGGAGTATTAAGGAATCAAATACTACATGATCTAGAATATTTATTATTATTTGATTTGTTGTATTAATATTTATTATTTAGATATGATTTACTGTATCAATATAATATATCATTTAGATATATATTGATATGATTTAGCATAATAGATAGTTAGGAAACTAGTTGTATAAATAAGTGTAATCACTCATCACTCATATTAATAAAAACATATATTTTTTCACATTTCAAGAATTCAATAGATATCTTTGATAAAAGTATACTTTAATATATAAATTATTATATGGGATAATATAAGTCATTTATTTCTTTCGAAAGGGCCACAGAAGTTCATCTCAAGGATTTAGGCTAAATTTTTAAGGATAAATTTTACATTTTGTAAAAATATTATTTTATTTTTATTTTATTTTGTAAAAAATAACGAAACAATTAGTTAAAAATAAATATATTTTTTAAAAAAATGAATAATATATGGTTTAAAATAATAAGTATATAAAAAAATTAAATATTAAAAAGATAGATTCACACTATTTGTTGTAAGAAGATGGATTATATTATAATTATAAATAAAAAATAATTATTTAAATTTTTATCGATTATTTTTAATAAAAAACAAATATTTTTTAAAATATCAATTTTATTCTTAAAATTTTTATACAAATCTTCCCATGGATTTCGACGATTGTTTAAAAAAAAAAAATTTATACAATCACATTTAATAACTAATTAATTAAAATATAATTTTGATAAGAAGAACAAACTTTTAATAATAACTAACTAATCAAAATATAGTTTTGATAATAACAACAAACTTTTAATACCATTCATCTTATTAAAAAGTGAACAGAATGGCTAGAGAGATGCTCTAAATAATCTATTCTTTGAAATTTGAATAACGGTATAATGAGCTCCCAATAAAATACAAAAGAAAAAAATAGCACCATTTGTTTGATTTTTGTAATACAAGCTAAGCATTTATTCTTCCTCTTCTTTTTTGTTTTGTTTTTTTGTTTTTCTGTACTCTTAATTTTTCTTGTTAAAAAGAATACGCGAAAATCACAACAAATTTTTCGTACCAAACAACAAATAACTAGAAAAAAAAGTCACATTAATTTTTTAGGTTAGGTGATTTGTGTGGTATAGTACATCAGATTAAAAATTATATTATTGATAAATTATATTATTTTATATCAATTAATTAAATAATAACGATAAAATGATAATTAATATGATAAAAAATTAACAAAATATTTATTAATTATGACTAATAAATTTTAACGATTTATTGATTTTTAGTTTTTATTAAAAAATTAAAATGTATATTTAAATAGCTTTTTAGTTGAACCTTATTTTTATTGATTTTTACTTAAAAAAATTCACATTAATTTCACATTTATCTTTGTTAAAAACTTATATTCGTATTTTAATCACTTGACATAAAATAATAACATTTTAATAAAAAAATTATTAAAATAATATAATTATCTTTATTTTTTTCATGATTAAGAAATTAAATGATATCATTCTTAATTTAAAAAATTAAATATTACTTAATATAATTATCCAATAAAAATATAATTATAATGTGATAAACTCTGACATTAAGATAAGTTTATCAAAATAGGTAAGAGTCATCAACATATATAATCTCTCCCTATAAATATTTACTCTGTACACTTCACACAAATGACCTAATATATGAAAAATATTGCAAATAAAAAATCTCTCCCTAAATCTCTCTTCTGCTCTTTATATCACAAGGAGAGACATTAGTCTCCTTTATTGCTAACTACTCGAACTTATTTAAGTATCGAAGGATCAAAGGTTACCACATTTCATGGTGGTGCGAGATTCTAATAGTGTACTTCGTTCTCAATTCAATAGCATAGAAAGGTGCAACCAATCATTAATGTTGACAAAGATCGACATCAACAACAGATGCTAACTATAAGAACAATTATTCTCTACTAGTTCAATCAACAACTAGGTTAAAAAGGATATCTGTGGTGTTTCTTGGATCCTGAGCTAAACGGTATCTGAGAAAAGAACTCTTAGAACCTAGAAAACTTCTCTATAACTTCCCTTAAGAGATTGAAATTTTGTCCTTCCAAGATGAATCAGCCATATGGTTTTAAGAGTGAAACTTCTACAAAGGATAATGAAGTCCTACCCAAGATCCAACAAGTCGTACAACCACTTGCATAGGCTACCAATCTCGTTCTTCCATATCCACAACAGACCTAGGTGATCCACAGATAAAGAGCATACGGAAACTTGCCCCAAAATAATGGAGACCATGCTCCAAGCCATCCTAGAACACTTGTTAGGGTGACAAGCCCTCGAATAATAAAACATCTCAACGACATCTTCCAATGCCTAAAATGCATAGGATCTAACCCATAATCAGACAAGTTTGAATTAGAGATGAAACTTTCCCTAGAAAGGCCCAATCCTATGGGCTACCAGATAACATCCATATGGTTTAGACTCATTAATCCATAGAAACCTGGGCCTTATCCATCTTGGATCACCTAAGGCCCATTTACGTAAGCACCTTGAAACTCATAGGTGAGGCCATTCCATCCAGGCTAGTCATCTAGACAATATAAACTTAATGGCCAATGGACATCCTATGGACAACTAGCGCAAAGACATACCAACAGTCTTCCACCCTATTATTGATTTATTAACTATCCAACTATAAGAGGTACAACAAAAGCTGAATAGAGGTAGATTCCTAGACTTGTCGATCTCTATTAAGTTCCTATCATGCTATAAGTTATAACCATCTCACTCTTGAACAAATTCAAAATTCCTAGCATAGGCTCATGTGATGGTACCAAAGATTTTCTGAAGCACATTGAAAACTTCAAAGGTTGGATGGAGCCATATGCCTAAAATGACCTAATCATATGTCAAAAGTTCCAACTCACTTTGATTGACAAAGCCCAAGCTTGGTACCAAACTCTTAAGCCCAACACAATTTTCTCATTCATTGAGTTCGAAAAATTATTTCTCTCTCATTTCTCGGCCAAAAGAAAGATGCCAAAGATGATAGCACATTTGATGACTCTATACTAAGGAAAAGATGAGGCCTTAAAATATTTTTCGACAAATTTAATTGTTAAAAAATCTAGGTAATAGATTGTTCCAACTTAGTAGTAGTAAGTGCTTTACACCAAGCTTTTTTTCCAAAATCCTCTCTAAAGGGACATGGAAAAATAATTTCTAACCACTTACATGAAAGCCACCAAACTAGTAAACATATAACTTAATATTGAGGAAATGGAAAACAAGAGGAAAAGCAATGACCTCCCAACAAAGGAAAATTCATAACAAAAACACATGAGCAAAGATAAACCCAAGTACCCAGGACATAAAAGGTCTCATACAGATCATAGAGACGAGAAATGTAAGGATTTAATCTCTAAATGCACTAGTCTGAGCTTCCATACCTACACTCCCTTGACTACTACTAGGTAGACAATCCTTATGGAAGTTGAACTCTAGCACATAATGTATTGGCCGAAGAAACTCAAGGATGTTGGCTAAAATGAAAACCAATATGGTTTTCTCAAATGAAGAATTCCATGATTTAAAGGACACAATTGAGCATCTTATCAGAAGAGAACAACTAAGATAACAAAGGTGGATCTCTTCTCCAATAGAGTAAAAACAAGCTCTCAGAAAGGAAGTTTGATAAGTCTATGTCATATTCAACTACTTTGTAAGGGAGACTCCAACAACACCTGCAAGACACACACTAGAGAGGAATGCCAAGAGGTCCTACACATTGCCTTCATACACAACCCAAAAAAAGACCTAAGGTTGACACACTCAAACATTACCTTTTTTAGAAAAGAAAGCTCACAGACTACTCCATCCTTACATTAATGCTTTGGTAGTCACCCTTCTAGTGGAAAACATTAACCTATAAAGAATCTTGATTGGCACTGGTAGCTCAGTCGACATGCTATTATCCAAAGCATAGAAAGATATGAAGCTCATGTACCTACTTAAACCAGTAACAACAACCTTAGTTGGAATTTTTGGACTCTCATTGACCCCAAAAGGTAACATGATCTAGCCAACCATAGTTGCACAAGGAACCAATGCAAAAATGGTCATGGTAACTTTCCTTATAATGGATTTCCCATCACCCTATGTAGGAATTTTAAGCCATCATTCTTACATACGACCTGAATTATACCTTCAACCTGCCATCTCGCTTAAAGTTCCTAATAGAGAACGAAACACAAATGGTGCTAAAAAAATAGAGAGTAGGAAGGGAATATTACACCATGGGAATTTGAATGATAGAAATAAACTCATAAGAGATGGAAGAATAGAAAGTGCCTTTCAACGTATCTATTTCATTTTCTTTTAGTTTAAAATTTCCATTGTTGTATTTCAATTTCATAGATTTAGGTTTCATTTCTTTTGTAATTTAAATTTATAAAAAGGAGACACTTAGGCCACATATGTCCATAGACCATATCTTCTCTACACTAGTGTTGTGTAAACTCTAGGAAGTTCACATACCAGTATCCTCAAGGTCACATCATTAAAAGAAAAGAGACCAAAGCAACCCCACAGGTGCACTCTACCAATATCCTTAAGGTCACATCATTGAAAGAAAAGAGACCAAAGCAATCCCATAGGTGCACTCTACATCCATCTATAAAAGTTGGTGCTTCTGATTATAGTTATGATGCATCCTAAGTGTAGGCTCAACAAAACATACTAAAACCAATGTGAAGAGTAGCTTAACAAGCATTCTATCTCCTAGAAAGATAGATCTTGACAACATGCCTTTATTGACCTTCAAATAGGCAACAATAATCCCTAAGTCTAGGAATTGCTACAATTTATGCACTCCATCTCACACAAACTCAATTTTATGCACATTGGTAGACCGGGGGGTTCAAAGAAAAATGCCAAAAAATAAAGTGCAATAACAATTATGATATGATGGAATAATCCACAAAATATTTCTAAGTATAAACACAAAATGCTTGGATGACTTAATGAATTCAAGTGCTCCAAGTAGTGCAGCTAGTAGACAAAGGGTTCCTTGACTTAAACAAACCAATCTGACTTAGAAAATATTGAAACAAGTCATGTAAATGTGACAAAGTCTAGACACAAGCCCAATAAGAAAAAAATGATAGGATAGATAGACTCATAACAAGTTGGGTAAGAACCATAGTATACCGGATGAACTAAGGTCAAACAAACATATGGTTGATCGGATAGGCATATGATTGTTCACACAGTTTCCCAGTTGATTTCTAGTCGAGCACCACTACATCACAAACCAAGCATAACATATTCTATCCCTAAGTAAGCATCTCATCTCGAGCTCCAGACCTTATTCTAAACAAGTATACCCCCTCGCATACTAAAGAAATATACTAGAGTCCCCAACAAGGGATGAACCCAAGGAGTTCCCACAATCTTAAGACAAAGGAGACCATAAATAGGCCTTGCCAAAAAATTCACTACTGAAGTACATAATTTAAAATTGTATATATATATATAGGTCTATACAAAATATATATATATATATAGGTCTATACAAAAACTATGTCTACAACTAGAAAGTAAAGCCACCACATATATGCACTTTGATATGAACTACATTAAGAGATAGCTCAAACAAAATAACAAATAGCGATAGCCTACTAATCTCTACATTTGGTTGTGCTCTAAGGAGTAGAACCTCTTGCACTAACATAATCTCTAGTCTTCTCACAATCCCCACTGTTAAACTCGTAGGAGTTATCCTTCTCCTACTCAAAGATAAATATGCCATAGTAAGAAGAAAACCTTGAAAAAATAGTGATAAAGAGTGTGATATTTGTGTAAACTAATCTGAACTACCATCTTATGGTTTGGAAATCATGAGCCTACATATTCAACATGTCTTAATTGTACCTGACAGAATCTCAATACTTCACGACTGCCTCATCATAAGCTATCCTAATCTCAATAGTAAGCTTATATACCCACTTTTGTCACAAATGGAGGCTCTCAGATAACTCTTGGACCCATTCTATTTCCTAAACCAGAATAGTTCATTCTCTAACAAAAAAGGCCTCCTACACTGGCAGAGCAACCTCTCGTGTTTCCCAAAGTAGTAGTATGAGCCTCAAAAAATGCATTAGCTATACTTTCAATCTTTCTAGCTCATACCATCAATAAGTAGCCTCATTAGTGTCTCAAGCCTCAATCGTTATACACCACTCCTCCTCAATGGCTATCAAAGTGTGATCTATATCTGTGACAACCCTATAGACCACAATGACAATGATACACAATTCATAACCCTTGACCTCTATAGACTCTAGAAAATATAGAATGATGGATAGTATCGATGAAGTCACAAACAGAGTATCCAAGTTACTGTGCTATGAACCTATGCCATGGGAGTATCCAAGTCACTAGGCTATGAACTTGTACCATCTACATTCAATACCGATGGAATGTCAATAGGTTTCGAAGAATATCATGTCCTTCTAAGAGGCAGCTTGATGATAATCACTCCAAAAGTGATGTCTCTCTTCCTCTTTAGAGCTTCCAAATTATGAACCACCTTGGTCCATATAAGAGCCTCTTCTAGGTTAGACTCCTTAAGAAATCTGATGACTCTATGAAAGTAGAGTTATCAATACATTTTTAATCTTAATTTTTTCTCGTTTTATTTAAAAGTAATATTTTTAGGGTTAAAAATATTAAAATATGAAGAAAAGAGGTGAAAATATATTTGTGAGAATTTTAATGAATTTTTAACACAGGGCCAATCAAAAGATGCCACATGGATGCCACCTAAGCAAGAGAGCTGACCAAGCAAGCCACGTGGATGCCACACAAGAAAAGAGGCCCAATCGTGCCACATTGCATGTACGACATGACGTAGCCTATGCCACGTGTCAGCACAACGTTCATTCTGAGTATCATTATGCAATCAAATGTAGTGCCAAGCATTGCAAACTGATTTGTCCAATGAAAGTCTCGTGTCACGTGTAACCATCCTATTAGCAAGTGCTATTATTTTTCCTTTTTTCATCTCAAAAGCTATCTGACGGTTCAAATTTCACCTAAGCTTAATTTAAGTCCCTAATTACCCCATAAATCCTAATGAGCCAAAAATTACTTATTTTTTATTAGTTTTTTGAGGTAAGGAGAGAAAACTACAAAAAAATTCAAAATGAGATATAATTTTGGTGGAGATTTCAAAGGATATTGGTACTATAATTCAATAAATTAATTGTATTTCTTCTGCTTCTTCTTCTTCTCCTTTATTTTTTAATTTTTATATATTTCTTTATGAAAAATGTGAACTTTATGAATAAAATTATGTCTAATTAATTTATTAATCTAGGGGTTTTATAAAACCAATTTTCAACATCTGATAATCTAATATTTTACCCCAACTATGATTTCAATTTAATAATATTATTTAATCTTATTTTTATGTTATTAATTATTTGGCCAATAATTGATCTATAAAGAAAATTAAATAGATTTGAGAGAATTATTTAATTATTTGTCTTGATTAAATAATATGCATAGTTTCTAGAAAAAGATATAGGATTCTTATGTATGTGATTCATCATTGATGAACTAAATGAATAGTATGTAATTTAATTAACATAAGAGTGTGATTAGGTTAATTACTATAAGGTGTGTAGTTTACTTGAAAAAGAAATGCATGCTACTTTAGATTCAATTGATCATGTAAATGATTGGTAATTATATTGGGGAGGATTTTAGTAATTCAAATATTAAAAAAATTGGAGGATTAAGTATTCTTAAATATTTTCTCATAAATCTTCTTAACTGTCAAATCTGAGTTAATTAATTACTATTATTTATTTTTAGTTCTTCAAATTATGCTTTCTAAAAATATAAAACACAAACAAATTAATTTTTATTTTTTAGTTTTAAAAATTAGTTTCTAATGTCATAATCTTCGTATAAACAATCTTTTATTATCATTATATTATTTGTTACAATACATATACTTGCGTATTCATTTCACATAATTTGTGTTTGATCAAAATCTAAGAGCCATCATGCTCTTATTCTTCTTCCCAACTTGATGTATAAAATTCATACCTACATAGAGGCAAAATTATCGATTAATCTATGTAGAAACAATCTTTTCTTATCATTATATTACTTATTACAATATGTATACTTGTATATTCATTGTAAATAATTCATGTTCGGTCAAAATCTAAGAGCCATCGTGCACTTATTTATCTTCCCAACTACAAGTCTAAAATTTATACCTATATAAAGGCAAAATTATCGAATAAGTATTCAAAAATACTAGAATAAAGAAAGAAGGCTAGAAGTTATTGTTCGAGTTTGGAAGGTTGTCACTCTCTAGCTCAGCTACTACAAGGTATAGATCCTATTAAGCGATCCACTCGAGAAGTATGAGCCTATCATTATGAAACTTCTTTAGAGATGTGCTATAAAGTGAGGTAAGAAACTTTTGCTACTTTATAGAAGGATTGCCTTGTAACCAATGAACTCCAAAAAAAAAACATGTTAGAAACAAATAAAGTATACTACAATTAGGCTAAGTCTAGGAATACCATACATTCCTCTTATACTTGGTAGGTGTAGAAGGAACTCCCAGAAGATGTAGCTTGAAATATCATCCTACCATGAAAAGGAAGCCCTGCCATCCCTTATTGGTGTTTGAAAGTTTCTCAATCAAAACTCAATCGTCGTAATGCATGCAATAGTACCAGTCTCAATACCCACTTGAAGTTGTGAGTGGTAACAAAAGTAAACTCTTTCATGATCATTTCTCATCCATGCTCCTTCTAGAGTACCCAACAAGACAATAGTATCCTGTAACATTTGGGAGGAAAATAAGTTAGAACAACACAATGTATGCCAAGATCTTTCACACAATAAGAGAAAAGGGTATTCTCACCCATGTTAAGAGATAGTCTGTAAACAAGGTAACTCTACCCAAAATGGTATTGCTCTAATCTATGCCCAGAACTTGAGGCATTGTATCAATCGACTTTGGTATCCTGAAGATGCTCTTATTCTTATCCAAGTAATGGTTTGTTATCCGAGAACATACCTATTCACAATAAAGAAAGAGGAATCTTCTTTATTGGGATCCATCTAGTAATAAGAATTCTAATCAGAATGGAATGAAAGCCTCATCACTGGAAGACTTAACTTGCATCGAATGAATACCTGAATAGCCCCCGTAGGTAAAGTTGGAAGAACTATATCATCAAGAAGGTCAGGAATCTCACCCGACTCAACTCATCCCCAACTACTATAGCTTAGACCCAAGCCTTCCAAGCATGAGCTACCTGGACTATCATTGAAAAAAAATGGCCAGATGGATCATTGCCAAACAACTCACCACCGAATAGAAATTCATTGATCGGATGATAAATGAATTGACCTTCATTGATCACATCTCCATGCATCATTCACTCAACAAGCACCTCACGCGACCTGTCTTGGTTTGAATGTACTCGACCACATAATGGCCAAGTCCGATCTCATTCATCAATGACTCATCTCATTCATCAAGTGCCATAGGGTGAAAAGTGTTTCGACAGTGGAAAAATAACATCCTGCATTTTCTACAATATGCTAAAAAATTAATAAATAATTGGAAAAAGGTTACCAAAGAGAGAACTTACGAAACCTTGGAGCCAAGCTTCTCTACTCTGAATTCTCTCCTCAAATGTGAGCCTTCGAAAGTATGGAATAAAGAATGAGGGAAAAAGCTCCCCTTAGATAGAGAATGAGAGAAAATCTCTTCCATCCATTCAAGATCCTATCCAAGGGCTTAAAGCTTATGGGTAGCCTATGGGATCTGAAGCCCAAAAAACTAAACTTTTACTTTTTTTACAAAAAGGGAAGAATTGACTCTTTAAGGGCCAACTTTGAATCCGATTGAGAATCCAAAAAAACTACTAGTGATGGGAAGCCTCCACCCATGATTTGAATGTTTATGCTAAGTAAGAAATTCTTCGAATGGACAAGTAAAAATTACATGAAATTGGTCTTAGCACCACTAGCGTGGCTTAGAGGGTCACCAACTATAATAAAAACAGAATGAAAAAATAAACCTCCTAACCCATGTATCCAAACCTAGGAGGCATATGGGATAATATTGGGTATAAATTAACCCATTTCAGATGGCACAATATGAGAGATTCACATCATCAGATGACTCACAGACTGACCTAGTAGGCTCCGAGTCAATAGATAAGCATCATTACCAGATAAATATCCAATAGGTTAACTAATCATTAATTATCCTTCTAATTATTCAACAAAGAGATCATTATGGTGAGATACATTCCAATATTAAGATAAATCTATTAAAATGGATATGAGCTATCAACACGTAGAATGTCCCCTATATATATTGACTATGTACATTTCACACAGGATGACTTGATATCGATATCTAACAAACATTGTATATAAACAATTTCTTTTTAAATCTCTCTTTACTTTTCTAAATCACAATGAGAGATAAAGTCACCTCTTTTATTGCTAACTACCCACACTTAATTTAGTATTAGAAAGCTAAAGGTCACCACATGTCATAATAGTTTAAGATTTTAATAGCGTATAATTAATTATCGATGTTCATAAAAATCACATCAAACATGATTTAAAATGGAAAAATTATAAGAATATGTTAGTTTCTATACATGTGTACACAAAATGAGTGTTTTGTGTTAAAAATAGAATATACGAGCCAATTTGTCGATGGGGATATTTGATCCATGCATGGTTATGAGGTATAAAACTAATAGAAATTTTTATCCGCCAAATCTATATGCCAAAGAAGCTCGATCTCTACCTTGTATTTAAATCTTGTTTACATATTGTCATAATAATGGAACCAGATTTCGTATCCAACAAGGAATTAACAGTAAATAGATCTGAAGATACTAATAATTGAGTAGAGAGGATATTGCCCATTTTTAGTAAGCAAGCTAGGTAGGTTGGTGGTGGTATGTAACTTATCATGTGCGGTTGAAACTTTCTTTCGAGTCTCGACATAATTTCACAAATACCGATCTTATTCTTACCCTTGTTTTCATTCATTTAATGTTACAATGTTATAGTTAGGAGGATTGGTGGTGGTATATCCCTTATCATTCGCGGTCAAGACTTTCTTTCAAGTCTTTATATAATTTCATGAATACCAATCTGTTTTCATTGGTTAGAAAAATGTTAATATCATTTAATTTAATTTTATATTTATATTATTTACATTTTATCATATGTTTTAATTATTTTAAAAATTAAAAAAATAATTTATTTTTTTAAATAATATTAATATATGATAAAATCTAAATAATATAGATATAAAAAAATAGCGCAAATTTATGTCACCCATTCCTCTTTAATGTTATTGAAACTTCCTTTTCCACATCCTATCACCACCGTGCAATTAATAACGTCCACTATTTCTCATACAAGTTATTTTGCACGTAAATTGCTATATATTTTAACATTTTTTTGTTATCTTTATTTAATTATACAATATGGTTAAAATTTATATAATGTATAATAATAAATAAATAATAAAATATTAACTATAAATTTCTTTGTTAATTAAAATATACTTACGGTTAAAATAGAGATGATAACTAAATTCTTTAATTATAAATTTTTTTAATAAATTTTTAAAAAATATGTGATAAATATATTAAGAAAGTAACCACTTTAATATTATAAAATTCTTTTTAATTAAGATGTTTAACTTAATTTTTTTTAATTTTAAAAAATATAAATCACAAGATACGTCATTATTTTAAATATAAGGGTATTTGTTTTATCTAAAATTAGGTTAAATATAATTTAAATTTTTATACATAGTATAAATAAATAGATAAATAAAACACAAATATACATACATATATATAGAGGAATGAGATGTTGGATGACATTGCTCGTTATATATTGAACAACAATTACATATTTTTATTCTTATAAATTAAGAAAAATATTTTAGGGGTTATGATTTATAATTTAAATTTTAACATTTAATGTTTATATTTTAAAATTTAGAATTTAAATTTATAAAAAATACATAATTATTGCTTAATATATAATGGACGATATCGTCTAAACATGTAAGTAATATATATATATATACTTGATAACCAACATTAATAGTATACTATATGTAATAAACTTTTAAATTTGAAGGAAAATGTCTTTTAGCATGTATAATTTATATTTAATAAAGTAATAATATAATTTTTTATGTTAATAAATAATTTTATAATTATTTTAATATTTTATATATTTTTAATTTTACATCCAATTTAAATTTAACTTATCACTTATACATATAAGTTATGTATGTGTCATGAAATTTTTTAATGCTAAAACAATAGGAAAATGAGTCAACTTGCACAATAACTAAAATTGGTAAATTTTGTTGTACAATATTGTCATTCATATCATATGAAACTGAATTTTGGCATTAAAATTTCTGCAATTTATGAAATGTTCTCAAGTAGAAATTTATTACATATATATATATATATATACATATCAATGTAAGAGAAGGCAAGTTCCTTCCTAAAAGAAACAAAAGAAAAGGGCATGGTACTTTTCTTTTTACTTTTAAATTTTATGCCAAAATTAGAACATAATTGAAAACAGAGAAATTTAGTTCTAAACGAAAAAATATTAAAGAAATTATAAATATATATATATTTTTTCAAAAAAAATTAAAATAAAATCCATAAAATTTATAATTATAAAAATAACATCGTTAAATTAATTATTTTATTATTAACAAGAATCCAACTTACCATTTCAATCTTTATGTCATTGAAATTTAATTACAATTATTTAAATTTATTTAATGTTAAATTTTATTTAATTAGATCATGTTTAATTTATTACGATGATACATATTTTTATTGTTATAAATTTTAGGGTATTATTTTATAAAAGTTTTATTTTTTTAAAAGAATTGTCATACATATTACTCACTTTTAACCAAAATAGTTTGAAAAAATAAAAAAATAGATCCATTAAAACTTGTAATTATAAACATAGCATCTTTTTATGTACACGTTATATATTTTATTATTAAAAAATTATGACACATTAGTTTATTTTAAATGTCATCTATTTAAATAAAGTTTAAATTAAATTATGATTATATACATCCGTTCAATATTAAACGTCGAATAATTGAATGTCATTATTATTTTTATTATTATAAATTTTAAAAATATTATTTGTTTATAATTTTTGACACAATTTTTTCTTATGACCATTATTGACCTAAATATATATTCTTACAATTTGTAGTATTTTCATTAATTATTCATAATTTTTCTATATTTCTCAATTTACGGATTCATCATATATTTATAATAAGAAAATAAGAAAACATGTTCTTGCTGCTCAACTCAAACTATTCTACTACCCATGCTCTTTGCAAACCTACTGCACACATACCTTAATTCCACACCCATACCCTGTTGTTGCACACATACCTTAATTCCACACCCATACCCTCTTGCTCCACTTTTCATTTACAGCTCATGCCAACACTCCCCTTCAAGTTGGTTCATAGATATCTCTCATGCTTAACTTGTCAAGTGAGTTGTAGAAGTTCCTTACAGACACGGATTTTGTGAGCATATAAGCCAATTGATCTTCTGATTTAACAAATGTAAGTTGAATAATCTTTTCTTCAAGGTTCTATTTGATGAAGTTCTGATCCACTTCAACGTGCTTTGTACGATCATATTGAACTGGATTGTGGGAGATGGCAATGACTGCCTTGTTATCATAGAACAAGTTCATTTCAGAGTTGGGAGTAACACCAATCTCAGTTAGAAGTTTTTCAATCAAAGGAGCTTACATATTCCCTTGACTATTCCTCGAAATTCTGCTTCAACGTTAAACAAGGCAACTACCTTCTGTTTCTTGCTTCTCCATGTAAATAGATTACCTCCCATAAAAGTAAAGTACCCAGCAGTAGATTTCCTATCCTTGATATTCCCTGCCCAGTCTGCATCTGTATATCCAACAACTTTCAATTAACCCTTCTTTGAAAACAAAAGTCCTTTCCCAAGGGAGGATTTTAAATATCAAAGTATTCGCATTACAGCATCCATATGTTCTTCACTTGGGCAGTGCATGAACTAACTTACTACACTCATAGTATAAGCAATATCTGGCCGAGTATGAGATAAATAGATGAGTTTACCCACTAACTGTTGATATATCTATTTGTCTACTGGTACCTGGTCCACATATTCTCCAAGTTTGTGATTTTGGACAATTGGGATATCAGTAGGTTTGCATTCTAGTAATTCTACCTCTGCCAACAAGTCTAGAATATATTTCCTTTGGGGAAGAAATATACCCTATCTTGATCTTATTACCTCAATACCCAAGAAGTATTTAAGCCCTCCTAAGTTCTTTATTTCAAACTCATTTGACAGTTGTTCTTGAAGCCTAGAGATCTCTTCTTCATCATCCCCTATAATAATCATGTCGTCTACATAGACCATGAGAGTTGTTATCTTTCCCAATCGATGTTTTAGGAAGAGAGTGTGATCAAAGTTGCTTTGTCGAAACCCATATTTCCTCATTGTTGAACTCAACCTGCCAAACCATGCTCGAGGTGATTGTTTTAGTCTATACAATGCTCATTGTAACCTACATGTAGTTTATTTTCATGATGTAACAATATATCCTGGTAGGATATCCATGTAAATCTCCTCTTCAAGATCACTATAGAGGAAGGCATTTTTTACGTCAAGTTGGTGTAATGGCCAATCTAAATTTTCTGCAAGAGATAACAAGACTCTAACAGCTTTTAGTGTAGCCACAGGTGAGAAAGTTCCTGATAGTCTATACCATGTTTCTGGGTGTATCTTGTATCAATCAATTGACCCATCTGCTTTATACTTAATGGAGAAAATCCACTTGCACCCCATTGTCTTCCTCCCTTGAGATAACACGCTCAACACCCAAGTATTATTCTTTTGCAATGCCTCAAATTCTTCCTTTATAGTTTGAGCCCAGTTTGGTTCAGATAAGGCTTCTTCAATACTACTTGGAATTGGACACTAGGAGAGTGTTTGTGCAAACGCCCTGATAGGTTATGATAACCCTTGAATAGATACATAATTGGTTATTGGATACTTGGATTGTCGTTCTTCTCTGTCTGGAGAGTATCGATTTGGAGGTTTGCCTCAATTGTGTCTGAAAGGTAGAACATAACCAGTAGATGTATCTATAGCATTAGTTTGTAAATGTGTGATAAGATATCTTACCTCAAGAGTATTCTCAACAAGAGGATCATTGGGTACTAAAGAGTGTAGGGGTGCATCAACTACTGTATCTTCTGGAGATTCAGTTACTAGTTCAGCTTCAGTTCTTAAAAGTTCAAGTTCAGATCTAGGTACTAGCTCCGCCAAATTGTTGGCATCATCTGAATATGCTGGATTGTTACTCACATCTAACACTTCAACATTAGACCAATTTCGTTCTTCACCATAAATCTCCCCTTGAGGAGGGAAATTGGATACTGGTGATGGGAAAAAACATTCGGATTCTAGGAAAGTGACATCCATGGTAATGTAGGTTCTTTTAGTGGTAGTATCATAGCATCGGTATCCCTTTTTTTGTACGTCATACCCCAAGAATACACATTGGATAGCACATGGATCCAACTTAGTTCATTAATTTTTATGAAGGTAGACAAAAATAACACATCCAAAAATTTGGGATGGAAGCATCAAAATAGTAGGTAAAGGAACATAATCGGATAATACTTTTAATGGAGGTTGAAATTGTAAGGTTTTGTGGGCATACAGTTCAGTATATATACAATTGTAGTAACAACATCACTCCAATATCTACTAGGCATATGTGTAGTGATGAGTAAGACACGTGCAGCTTCTAAAATATGTCTATTCTTCCTCTCTGTAGTACCATTCTGTTGTGGTATTTTTGAACATGAGGTTTCATGGAGAATCCCATTGTTGACCAAGTATGGCCAAAATTGTTGATTAATATATTTTCCCCATTATCAGACCTAAGGATCTTAATTTTTTCATAAAATTGTGTATGAATTATGGTGTGAAATGAGTGAAACATAGAAAATACTTCATATTTATGTTTGAAAAGGTAAAGCCATGTCATTCATGTACAATCATCAACAAAAATTACAAACCAATGATGACCCGACGACGTAGTGACCGAGGAAGGTCCCCAAACATTAGAATGTACTAAAGCAAAAGGAATCATACTTTTATGC
Source organism: Hippophae gyantsensis (assembly GCA_030763125.1). Lineage (NCBI taxonomy): Eukaryota > Viridiplantae > Streptophyta > Magnoliopsida > Rosales > Elaeagnaceae > Hippophae > Hippophae gyantsensis. The sequence goes on from CM061036.1 coordinate 30,185,875, forward strand.
ATACTCATAGGATAAGACGCCCTATGACTTTTTACTAAGATATAAGTATTACATTTGAAATCTAAGTGTGTGACATTTGAAAATAAACTATATAGTAGATGCTTTAAATACCCAAATGATGGATGTCCAAATCGACGATGACATAACCAAATTTGTCGCTCCTTATTACTAATTGTGTGTTGCATGTGATTGTCTCTTCCTGAACTAAGGTTATCCACGTAATATAAGCCTCCTCTCTTAGTACCACACCCAATGATCTCCTTGGTGAGAATATCCTGAAGAAGACAAAAGGTAGAATACATCAATTCTACACAATTAGGACTTGAAGTAACTTGACTTACAGACATTAGTTTGTTTGAAAGAGAGGATACAAGTAATGTATTAGATAATGATAATTAAGGAGATAAAGTCACTATTCTAGCCCCTATAACTGGATAAGTGACCCCATTGGCATTAGCAACACGGCTTTGTCTCAACTAGGTTGTATTGGAGAGATATTTTGGGTCAAATATCATATGATCTGTAGCTCTAGAGTCTAGAATCCAATCCTCATTATCACTATGAGTAGAGATGTGAAATGCTTTACTTGAAATACCTGGATCATGGGAAGATTATGCCTGAGGAATAAGGGATAATGATGTATTATTGGTAGCCATAGCGGCTCTCCCAGTGGTTTCCCATTTCTTCTATGCTTGAAGATCATTCCACCACTCTGGATACCCAGGTAGTTTGAAGTAGTTTTCACGGGTGTGTTTAGAGTTTCCACAATGGCCACATTTTATGTCAATAGAAGGTGGATTTCCCATGGATTTCTTGCTACCCAAAACAAGAGTTCCTAGTTTTTGTGGCATCGGATTATAGTGTCCCTTGATCCCTTTGAAAGCCATAACTGCTCTGGGAGTCGTATCTACACCCGTGATCATCACGATCTATTTGACCTTTTTCCTACATATGAATCCATAGGCTTGTTCCACCGTAGGGAATGGTTTGATTTGAAGCACATCACTTTGATATTTATCTAGTCTGTCATCAAGTCCACGAGGAAGGTATACACTCGAGCTTCTTGTATGATGGAGTTGTATTTTTGTATGTTAGTCGCACACTCCATTGGGTTAGGACAACGAAAATAAATTTCCCGCCACAACCCTTGAAGGCCATTGTAGTATTTTTCAATGGATCCACCCGTCTGCTTCATACGAGTAACTCAATAGAGGAGATCATACACTTGATACGTGTCTATCCCATCATAGTAGGTTGTAGCAGCAGAATCCCAAACTTGTTTCACAGTTAGGAATCAGATAAAATTTGCAATCAAGGAGGGGTCTATCAAATTGATCAATCATCCCTTGACAATGGCATTTTTAGTGCGTCATCTCCTGAATGAAGAGTCGATTTCAGAAGGTTGAGGAAAGTCCCCATTAATATATCCTAGTTTGTCTTTGCTAGAGATATACATCTCTACCACCTGGGACCATAAGGCATAGTTGGATCCTTACAACTTGATACTAATGAGAGTAGTCGACGGTTTAGTTAACGGTGGTTGTGAGACGGTTTGAGCTTTAGTTAGAATCTCAATCATTTTTGTAGTCAGATCGTTAAGGATAGAATTGGTGGTTAGGTCTTCAGATTTCGTCATGAAATCTATTGGTTAAGTGGTTTTAATATTACGATTGATCTGTTTTTTTTTCAGCCAAATATGCACACAAATAGATGCTTTTTCAATCAGCCAAATATGCACACAAATAGATGCACAGTGCTATTCAAAGGAGCCTCTCGTGTGCCTCATCTAAAAAAATGGTGTTGTTCATCTCTCCGAGAGCTGCGATAGCTGCGAGAAATGCTTCCATGGCACGACATTGTTCATCTCTACGAGAGCTACTTCTATGGCATGGCGTTATTCTTCTCTACGATGTTGGACCCAAAAGCTACGGTGGCGCAATGCTGTTCTTCTCTACGATGTTGGACCCAACAGTTACGGCCGCTAGAACTGGAGTGCATAGAGACTACAACGGAACCGACTACTACGGAACCGACTGCGACGGCTCCAACGATCAATTGGAACGGTATAGCTCCAACCAGCAACTACTATCCAGGAAAAAATCGATGACAACAACACACGACAGAGACCAGAAACTCATAAAAAACTTGTCGATGAGACAACCAGAAGACAACGGAGTAACCAAATTAGCCACACCAGATCTCTTCAACCGTGGGGACTTGGGCTCGGATCTCAACAGCCACACCGGAGCAAACCAGTGTCAAAGAGTAACCAGTAACCCAGTGTGCATCAATGAGCAAGTAGCTATTTTTATTCCATTAGGATAGAATTAACCATAGCTTTGATACCATGACAATTTGTAGTATTTTCATTAATTCTTCATAATTTTTCTGTATTTCTCAATTTACAAATCATATATTTATAATAAGAAAATAAGAAAATAAGAAAACATATTGTTGTTGCTCCACTCAAATTATTCTAATACCCATGTTCTTTGCAAACCTGTTATACTCATACCTTAACTCCATACCCATACCCTGCTGCTCCACTTCTCATTTACGGCTCACGCCACATATTCTAGTTCAAGAGTAGTTCAAGAGTCGTTCAAGTACATGTAAAGTTTTATATTTGATACAAAGTCGATATAAGTGAAAAAAATAGCTATATGTGTCAATGACAAACACTTTGATGTTATTTAATATATTTTCAGTTATGATTATAATTAATGTAATAAAAAACGACCACAAGTATTAATACGAAATGATGATAATTCAAAAATTATTAGGAGTGAAATAACAATACAATTGACATAAAATCAAATAAAAAACTTTGCAATTTGAGTCTTTGATTTAAACATTATGTTTTCTTTTTCTTTACCTATAATTTAAAAAACCAATGGAAACGTATTGTTCATTAAAGTTTTAAAAGAGGGAGAAAAATATCTACCATTAAAAAAAATTCTATTTATTATATATTTATGATAATTTATAAATGATATCTTATAATATTATTAATAAATATAATTAAATTTTTATATAATTATATTTAATAAAAAAATTATCATATTAATTATAATAATAATATAATTATGATATGTATAAAAATACATAATTAAAAATATTCTTCATTTTTATTTTTTCCCTCTAAACTTATTCAAAGATGAGTTGAATTATAGGAATTTCGTAATCTTACACCTGTTGAAAAAGTAGTGAAGGACAGAGACTCCTCATGTCCCTCAATTATCTAATTAAAAGGAAAACGTAGGGTAGGATTTCCATAAATGTTAAATGTTCAATTTAATCATCTTGCACATGATGCGTGTAAAACACTTTGATATTGTACGATTTCCTTGTTTATACGTAATTATGGTATTTATTTTAGCCATTTAGATTATTAAAAAATATTTTAATTTCTGTTAATCAAACAATACTTTATATACTTTAAATTTATGATTTAAAATAAATAAATCTTTTATTATCAAATCATTAAAAGAAATATATATATATTAATAAAATATTCAAGTATTTGAGGTAATAATACTAAAAATTACAAAAAGATAAATGTTATTAACCCTTCTTAATACAATCTTTCATGTACTCTCTCACTTTCTTGATTGAAGTATGTTATTTATTAAAAAAAATTAAACTTTATTTTAAACAAAAAATATTTTTTTAAAATTCTCTTAACACATGTTAATCAAAAAGGTAAAAAATGTATACAATAGTACCTTAATATTTTTCATTACCAAAATATTAATGCTATTAAGTCATGTAAATACTTATTGTGCTATCAAGAACAATTATTAATTGATCATGTTATAATTAAGTTAATGTAATAATACATGTTAATTCATATAGTATGTCTATACTTGCTTAGTAGATATTTGTAAGGATTTTGAAAAAATACACTAGATTTAAATTTTATAGATATTTTATACTATTTATGATAGTATATTTAAAATTAGTTATAATTTGTTTATGTTTGTACAGATCGTTAGTTTTGTGTCATATCAATGCACTGGTCACTATTGATATAATAAACTTTGATTCTTTCTAAATAAGTTTTGTTTTATCAATCATTTTCTATCTAGATCTCTTTTCATTATATCTTTTTTATTACCTTTATCTACTTTAACTCATGAAACTCTTCGTGGCATCAATTATAACCATGGTTACTAATGGTACTTTCATGCGAAATAGAGATGATCCAGACCCATCCATTTGAACCAACAACACTTATAACACCTCTATAATACAATAGATTGTTCAAACAAACACCTATTATAATGAACATTGTCTCTAACCTACCCACATACTTAATCAATCCAAGCTTATTTGTGAAATTAGATGAAACAAATTACCTTATATAGAGAGAACAAATGAAACATGTAATCACAAAATTAGATGAAACAAATTGATGGTTCATTACCAATGCCTTCATGACTTGTAAAGAAATAAATCACCACTAGTATTGGTGATATTCAAGAGAGTTTTATACTTAACCCTAAATATGAATTGTGGGATAGATAAGATAATGCCTTAAAAATTGGATTACTTCTCAGTATCTCCAAGTTATCGAAATTATCTCATTGGAAAGAATATTGCATTTGATTACTAGATAGTTTTGAAAAAAGCCTTCAATAATTACTCACAAGCAAAGTTGTTGCAGTTATGTTTGTAGCTATCATATCTCAAAAAAGGGTTAAAACTATGGAATAATATATCAGTCACTCAAAGGATCATATTGATCACATATTAAGAGTTGGATATAATTTAAGTGATAAGGAACAAATAATATATGTGTTGGTGGACTTGAAGTGGGATATGAATCACTAGTCACTACTGTGACAAAGAAAGTAAGAAAGAATGATAAACCTTGATAATATATTCACTAAAATGAGAACCCATGATAAACATATGGAACATGTGAACCTACATGACTCATAATTTGTCCAAGAAAACTATTCGATGAGTAAACAAAAATTCCAAAATTTTTAAAGTCCAATTATTCAATCTACTTTTCAAAACAATCAGCCTATACCACCACCTAACTCTCAACACTAACAATATTTCACATTATCCTAGTAACATATCCAACCCATCCAAAGATAACAATATACAATGTTGAATATATAAAATTGATTATATAACTACTAAATGCTATTTTTATTACATGAATCCAAAAACAACTCACCAAACAATCAATAAAGGCCAGTAAGGGGACCTGGTATTCCCAAAGCCAATTTTGCTCAAGTTAACTCTCAAAACACCACATCTACACCAAATCAAATACATTACCCTATCTCAGGAACTATGTTTCATCATCCACAGTTACAATCTGTAGCTTGGACTGACCAAAATTATTACCCTTCACCACTACCTTATGCATTGTTAGCACCATTTTCCTCTCCAACAACCTTCATTGATAGAGCTTGGTTCGTGATTACTAGTGTCACTCCTCACCTTACCAATGATAGCATTCAAGTCCTTATACTGGAAGTGCTTTGATCATGCTAGGTAATGGGTCTATTATCCCCATATTTCAATCAAACTCTTCTATTATATCATGTGATACTTAAAAACTATGCTTAAATGAGTAATTATTAGTACCAACACTTGAAAAGAACTTAATATCAATTAAAAAATTGTGAAGATAATAATTTATCTATTGAATTATATCTTAATAGTTTTTTTGTGAATAACCTAACCACAAAGACTACTATACTTACTAGAGGAACTAAGCATGGTTTTACAAGGTTAGAAATGATGGTTATATATTAGAAACTATTTAGTGAAAAAAGCCTAACCTTAATTGAGCTCTCTTACATGAAAGCTTGGGTCATTCTTATGCTTCAACAGTGTATTAGGTAATTCAATCTTTTAAACAACTTATCTTAATAGTAACTTAGAAATATGTGGGGGAATGTTAATTAGGTAAAGCTCAAAGATTACCTTTTACACACTCTCATATTATAGAGATAGGATTGGCTTTATTAATTTGAATTGGTCTACCTTTGGCTTATTAGTAGTATGCTTTCAAAACCATTGGCCATTTAATCAATAAAATGCCTTCCAAAACTTTCAAAATTGTTAGTTCATATGAGTTGCTTTTTAACTAACCACTAACTTACGATTACCTTCAAATATTGGGGTGTTTTTGTTATCCTTATCTTAGATAATAAATTAGCACAAACTACAGCCAATATCTTTACCATATATCTTCCTTGGGTATTCTACTCATCATAAGGGGTTTTGATGTATTGAACCCATTAGTCAAAGAGTGTATGTCCCTATAGTGTTTAATGAAAAAGAATCTCCATTTCTCAAAGGTGTTTCATCCTGCACTAAGTCAGTTCAAATCTCTTAATCATCTATTTTTGTGACTTTACCCTCTCACATATAATCTCATACCAACAGCACCAATTTTGAGTTTCCAATGGTATGCTATAACCTATACCTACAAGTACATTTAATACATTTGAACCATCTATAATACCCTTTGAAAACCCAAAACCATATGTTCAGTCACCAATTTCTTTCATCATATCAACAATTGTGTCCATTATTTTCACTCTAATCTCTCATGCACTTTCTTAACCTTCCATGTCTCCTATTTCCCCACAAACTTTAACAAGTCTAAACTTTTCTTCATCAGATTCTTTCATTGCTTTTGTTCTACTTATGGTCAATAATCAACCAACCATAATTTTTTATCTAGAAGGTATAGACCTTGTTATTGAATTACCACTGGCACCCTACTCTTATCCCATAAACACTCTTCCTATGACCACAAGAGTCAAATATTGTATGGTTAAACCCAAACTCTAACAACTTATGTCATACTATAGAACTAAAAATATGTTAAAGAAGCACTCATAATTCCTAATGAAGAGAAGCTATGGGAACTGAGTTCAAGATCTTATTCAAAGTAATAATTGGGTGTTAGTTTCTCCACCACAATAAAAGGAGTTATTATGCTAGTGAGACAAGACTCTTGAAAAATATAGGGCTAGAGTAGCTTCCAAAAGGTTTTAATTGGCCTTGACTTTACTGATAACTTTAGCCCATTTGACAAGCAAACCAAAATTAGACTTGTCATTACCATTATATTATCTAAAAAATGGCTAATCGGACATCTAGATTTTAACACAGATTTTCTAAATGGGTAGATTAAAGAGAAGGTTTACATGGATCAAACAAGAGGCTTTGTGGATCCATCTCATTCTGAGTATGTATGTGAACTTAATAAGGTACTCTATGGCTTGAAGCAAGCCCCAAGAGCATGACACATAAAATTAACAGGATGTCTATGTAATATGGATTTCATTATTCCAATGTCGATGCTTCGGTGATGATTTACACTTAAAATAGTGCTTTAGTTGTCATTTTAATTTATGTTGTCAATCGCAAGTAGCAACTATTCATTAATCTAGTCTTTTATAGAGAAACTTCATTCTTAATTTTCTCTCAAGAACTTGGGTAAGTTAACTTACTTCCTAGGGATTGATATTCAAAGAACCAATAAGGGTATTCATATGCATCAAGCAAAATACATAAGTGACCTGGTTAACAAAGCATAAGTTATTGATTCTAAACCTGGTTCTATACTAGTTTCTAATGGAAAAAGTACTTTCTAAATTCAATGGGGCATTACTCAATGAAATAAAAGCTACACAATATTGTTCACTTGTGGAAGGTCTGCAATATTGTACCCTCATTGGACTAGACATCATCTATATTGTAAAGAAACTTTGTAAATTCCTACATGGTCCAAACTTAGTTCATATGGTACATACAAAGAGACTTCTAAGTTACTTAAAAGGTATACTGAAATATGGAGTTATGCTCATAAAATCAAGTAGTTTATCTCTCATAGTTTTTACAGATGATAGAAGATCCATTGGTGGACACTGTATCTACATAAGTAATTCTCTCATTTCTTGGAATTTTGGAAAAAATAAGGTTGTATCTCAATCATTCATTAAGGTTAAAATTTGTGCACTTGAATTTAGGATCATGTAACTATTGTGGATTCAAAAATTACTTCAAGAACTCAAGATTACTCTTCATGTCACTAGAAAAATATATTGTGACAATGTCAGCACTAGTTACCTAGCCAAAAATCCAATGCTTCATTTTAGAACCAACATGTTGAAGTTGATTTTCACTTCATTTGTAAAAAAGTTCAATTAGAATTCCTTATAGTTGAATACACTCCAACTCAAGAAAAAGTAGTTGATATTATGGAAAAATTCTTATGCCATGTTAATGATAATATATATAAAATTATTTATAGTTTTTTTATGCTCGTACGGTTCATTTACCTTGTGCCATGCCAGTTTACATGCTATTGATATAACAAACTTTAGTCCCTTCTCAATCATTTAGTAATATATATACATAATGAATATTATTAATTTTTGTTTCATCAACTCTTCTTTATCAACTTTTCTCTTCATTTCACCTTTTTCTATTATTTCTATACTTTAACTCCTGAAGTACTTCAATGTAACCCACTCTAGATTGGATCAAAACAAATCATTTTTGGATCGGATTGAATCATGATTTATTTATAATATCAATTAATTGAATAGGATCAGGTGGGATAGATCGAAAATTAAATATTTTTAAATTTTTAATTTTAGAACTAAAAGCATACCTTTTAATAAAATTTTCTAATATTTATAATTATTTATCAATAAAAATTGAAATTGTAAATAATCATTTTTAAAACTTTTATATATTTCTCTCTCTTACACTTTCATAAGTCTAGCTTTCCTTTTTTTATATTTTTTTATAAATCTAACTATTAATTGATGTTTGATGACTCTATACAAGTAGAGTCATCGATGCACTTTTTTATTTAATATTTATTTTTTAATTCAATAAGTAGTATTTTTGGGGTTAAAAATATTATAATATTAACTTTCTAGTGAAAAGGGTTGAAAATATGATTTTGAAATTTTTTGAGATTTTTTATAAATTTTTAACGCATGACCAATCAAAAGCTACCATGTGAATGTCAAACATGTAGAAGAGCTGACTGGGTAAGCAATGTAGACTACACGGTAGCAAAAAGCACCGAATCGTAGATCACTATGTGTGTAGTGTGATGTCGTGCTATGCCACATGTTAGCACAACGTTCATTTTAAGTTTACAACACAGTCAAACCAATACGACACATGTTGCCATGCTATTTGTCATTGGTTTCCACGCCATCCATAACACCGAATCAAAGATCACTATGTGGCACTAACTCAGAATGCATTGACTAGACCAGTCTTCCCATGCCACATATTGCGCTTTGATTTTCCCAATGAATTTTATGTGCCACGTGTCATGCTGTTATTGGTTGGCACTATTACGTTTGCTTATTTTGATCTCAACATTTGATCTGAAGATGCTTTAATGATCCAGATTTCACCTAAACTATGTTTAATCCCCTAATTACCTTATAAACTCGAATGAACCATAATTAACATCATTTTTATCAGTTTTTGGAGCTAAGAAAAGAAAAAAATATAGAAAAATTTAAAAGCAAATACAATTTTGGTAAAGATTGAAGAGAAGATTGATATTACAATTCAAGAGATTGATTTTATTTCTTTTTAGCTCATTTCTTTATCAATTTTTATATTTTTTTTATGAAAAATTATGAGCTTTATAAACAAAATTATGTCTAGTTAATTTATTAATCTAGAGATCTTATGAACCCAATTTTCACCATGTGATGATATAATATTTTACCTCAATTATGAATTCAATTTAATTATATTACTTAATTTGATTCTTATGCTATTTTTTGTTTAGTCGACAATTTATCTATAGAGGCAATTAAATATATTTGAGAGAATTATTTAATTATTTGTCTTGATTAAATAAAATGCATAATTTCTAGGCTGAGATGTATAATTCTTATGAGTGTGATCCATAATCGATGAACTTAATGAGTAATATGCAATTTAATTGACATGAGAGTGTGATTAAGTTAATTACTGTATGATATGTAATTTACTTAAGAGAGGAGTGCATACTAGATTAGATTTAATTGATTGATAATTATATTGGGAGGATTTTAGTGATTTACATGTTTAAAAAATTAGGAGATTAAGTATTCCTAGATATTTTTTCATATATCTTCTTAGTTACCAAATCTAATTTATTTAATTATTGATATTTATTTTTAATTCTTTAAGTTTTATTTTTTAAAAATATAAAAATACAAAAAAATTGTTTTTTTATTTTTTTTAGTTTTAAAAATTAGTTTCTAATAACATAATTTTCGTGGAAATGATATTTTTTTATCATTATATTATTTGTTGCGATACGTATACTTACGTATTCATTGAACACGATTCCTGTTCCGATCAATATTCAACATATAGAGAAATATGAGAGAGAAGGATAAAAGAAAAAGAATAATAGTTGAATTATGGTTAGAAATTTAGATGAATAAAAAATGGGAGAAATATATATTTCAATTCAATATTGGAGTGCGAGAAACAAATATAATACTATGTCTTATTTATAAGACTTAAGTAACAAACTAGATAACTATAAATTGATTACTAATATCCTAAATAATAATCTAAATAACCAAAATATAAATATAAATAATAAATATAAATTTAAAGATATAAAAAATAATATCATATGTGATAATAATCTCAATCTAAATAACCCTAAAATAATAATTATCTATAATGTTTAACATCATTATTATTTAAATTTTGTTAAATCAAAATTCAAATATCATCATATTCATAATTATTTGTTTCTTCATATATTTCTTCTATAGTTAAATGATATCATTATTTTATAAATTTTGAGTAATTTACTCAAATATTATTTGTTATTTTTAATAAAAAAAATCTCATTGACTTGATTAAATGAATATGTGAATTATAATGAATTTAAAATTTTAGATACGATCTAATAATATTAATTTTATTATAAAAGTATTTATTTTTTGGGATTAATTTATACTATTATAGTATTAATGAAAAGTTAAATAAAAATTAACATATATTGTTAAATTATATAATGATACTATGCATCTTAGTATAATGTATAGGTGTTATATAACTAACTAACAATATAGTGAGTAAGTGAATTTATGAAGATGTATAATGTGTGTATTGTATCTACTATATAAGACATTGATGTGTTTTAGTGTACATTTAAAAATTCATTCAAAATTCAATAAAGGAATGTAATGTACTATTGAATTCTTGTATGGTATTAGAGCACTAAAGATTCTTTAAGACTTGTGAGAATGGAATCCAATCACTTCCAACTCAATCAATTCTCTAATTTCTTTATTCTTCTTGTTCTTTAGTTCTTCATTCAAGAACGTCATTGTCGTCACATCTTCTCTTACCAATATCATCTTATTCTTTATTGTCATCACATCTTCTCTTACCAATATTATCTTATTTCATAAGCTTTCTCTTACCAATATCATCTAATTTTGATTCCTAATCTCAATTCTCATTATCTGAAGGCCATCGTTGATTTGAAGGATGCAATTGAAAAGTAGATGGGGCTTCAACCATATGGGTTTAAGAATTATGGGTTTGATGTAAGAAATCCCCCAATGGATCACTCAGTGGTATACAAATTTGATGCGGAGATTAACAATCAAATAATTCCTTTCAAGCTTTTGGAAGATGTGAATAGATGGGACTACATGGATTTGCCCATATTATGGGTCGAGGAAATGGGTATACCCGAAGATATGCTTTCACTTGTAGTGAAGACAAAATCAAGAATGGGTTACTATTAGTTTTGGCCATATTTCAATTCTATGGTTCCAATTTTCTTGGTGAAGCTTGTAGGTTGATGAAAGCAAAATACTTTTCCAACGATGATTAAATCATCAAGATGAAACTCCACCTAGATCAGAATTATTCTTCATCATCTTCTCGAGTCATTGTATGTGTATTGAAACCACCACCACTACTAAACAACCATTAAGTTGAAAATCGTTTAGCCATGTGTCGCTCCATTGAAAGTCATATTGCCTTCACTCTCTTGCAATGGTGAGTTGGAACTCGCTCTTCATCATCTGCGAACAACATATCAATTACTTGCATTATTGATTGATATCCAACTATCTTAGACGTTCGATACTTATCACTCTTCATTCATTGCCTTAACTTCTCAACAACTTTGTGTCATTCCGATAGTCAAGCTCAAAGAGATGGTTGTTACCACTGATGAGGAAAATGAAGACACTATCCTCGATCAGAAATCTAAACTTTATCGATTTAATACTAGTGGAAGGAAATAGATATTAGTACTTTGAAGCATAAAGAGGTTGGAAGTGTTCGCTTTATATTGAGGCATTCAAAAATCCTCCAAATTTGTGCCAACCATCTTGATTTGCCAACCATAAGCTTACAAGAGCATGCTGACAATGAAAAATCTTATATTTAGCATGCAATTGACTTTGTTTATGGTGAATTAAAGGATAAGCCTTTTTGTATTAGATTTTCTTCAATTGAAAATTACAAACACTTAATGGAAACCTTTCAAGAAGTTAATATGTCCTAAATGAGTGGTAAAGAAAATAAGATAGAAGAAAACACAACATAAAGGCTTTTTGATGCATGATTTTGCTCATTTGATACATAGCCTTATAGTTTTGGAAGTTCATGGAAAACTACAAGAAGTTCAAAGCTAATGTGACAACTATTTTCTATGTTTTCTCTTGATTCTTTGATAATAGTGAACAATACTTTTTGTTAATGTCACGTATAAAGATAGTGTCATCTTTCGTTCTTCATCCAGTGTAGCTATACACTTTTACAAATGTATCTCCACCATTATCACGAGTATCTAAGTAGCTTCATGAATTTTGATGTTTCAATTTTTCAAACTCTTAGGATTGGTTTTTAGAATGTTACTTTCATTTTCTCTGTGAATGTTTTCATTATCATTGAAGTTCACTGATACAAATCTATCTTTTGTGAAAGGCTCCAGTTGTGAACCATATTGTTATCGTTGGTTTTGGAGAGTTCAATCAATGATATATATCTAACAATGCAACTTGTTTTCCCTAATCTCATCAATGTGGATTGGTTTTGGTGTGAAATGAGATTAGATGTTAATCACATTTTCAAGTGTATATCAGCTTTCAATCTCACTATCATGATGTTTTGCAATTTCTTTATATGCTTTCCAAACTAATGATCTTGTCAACTTTATCAATTTAAAGGAGTTGTTAAACTATATAATGATACTGTATATCTTAATGTAATGTATAAGTGTTATGTAACTAATTATCAATATTATGAGTGTGTGAGTTTGTGTACTACATATGTTATTTATGGCATGATATGTATTAGTGTGCATTTAAGAATTTATTAAAGATTCAATAAAAGAACGTAATATATTCTTAAATTCTTGTATATACTCATTATAAATAATAAATAAGTAAAAAAGTTTTTTATTAAAATTTAATATTGTTTTTTATTTTAATTTATCAATATAAAATATATAATATTTAGAGTTTGTTTCATAACAAACCTCAAATATTTATATAATCTAAAGAGAAAAAAATTAAAAAAAAACTATAATCGTTATTTACGTGACAAAAAGATCAAATCAACGTAAAGAAAGATTATCATTATCGTTAAAGATGATACTCAATTTTTAACAAGTAAGAGAAATTTTCGCGGTAAAAATATAAAGGTGTAATAAAATTAATATTTTTTACTTCCACATATTGAAGATTAAAATTTAATGAAGCAATTTTTTTCTAATTTATAACCTTGATTTTAGGGTTAATAATTTAAAATTTTATAATTTAGGATTTAGATTTATAAAAAATACTTGGTTATCGTTAAATATAAAACGGATTACGTCATCTAATATATATATATATAATACTAAACTTTAAAAAATACTTTATATTTACACTAAAAATAATTTAATGTTTTATTAATTAATTTGGTTGACACTTAACTTTAACTGGAGGATTAATAATAAATAAAAAAGGGGCATGGTTAAGTACAAATAGAATATAATTAGTCCATAACTTTTTTGCTTTTCCAGAAAATGATGCGAAACTAAATCTTGAGTTTGATGAAGCGGGAAACTCATAAGATTTCTTTGTGTCAAAAAGTCTTTGGGCTACAGTCAACATCTAATGAGTTTCACTTCACTTTTCAGACATAAAATCTATACAGTCAAGAAATTATAGGCTAGCTCTAAGTCCATTCATAATCAGATAAAGCAAAAAAGGGGGAAAAGTGTGTATATACAGGAAATGGTTTCTTTCAAGAAAAGCGCTACTCAATTTCAATTGTCTTGGTTAAAACTTATACGATAAGAAGCTCGAAATAAAGACTAAAGTAGTAGAGTGATAAAATACCTCCGATTTTTATATACCATATTCATTTACATGATTTTTTAAATTCTTTTAAAAAATATTTTTTTATATCGAGTATACTAATATAGTAAGAAAAAATCAAAAAAATCTACAATAATTTTGAGAATCCAAAAAGTGTAAAATAATATTAGAAAATTTTCATCCCATTCAACAAGTAACCCACGTTTATTTAAACTTTGTTACATGTGCATTTTATATTATTAGGTTTTTATCTTAGAATATAACATTATATATGTTCACACAATATAAATCGAACTAAAAGATTAATCTATTAAAAAAAAACCTATTATATTTACTTGTTTATTAGCCACCTAACAGAGCGAACACTATAAATATAGTTTGTACTCTGACAAGGGAACACATTTTTTTTACTGAATAAGTTTATTATGCATTCGAGTTTATCATTCTTTGGGTATATATGGCTCTCTAAGAATTGAATATATGTTTTCTAAACAAAAAACATATCTTTTTCCCTCAGATATATTATTAATGTTTAATGGTACAAAATATGTTATATTGTTATTATTAAAATAGTAAAAAAAAAACTAAAATTATTTACCACAAACATGAATAATTTTATATTATTTCATGTAAGAGTTGAGAATGACATAGTGGGATGGCTGCATCGGAAAAAAAAAAACCCAAGAAACCAGCAAATTAAAAGAGTTGATTTTTACAAAGAAAAGGAAATGGAAAAGGAGAAATGTTGGTTTAAATCTTAGTAAATCATTGATTAAAAAAAATTAGCAAATCATTATCATATTAAGGAAAAAATTCTAAGTATAATATACTATATATTTTTATTAATATTAATAGTTAATTTTATTCATATTTTTAATAAGTTTTTTATAAAAATAAATAATTAAGATAATTTTATTTCATCACTTATTTATAATTCGATTGTATGTAAAATTCTTTCAAAGTTATAATATCGTTCAAAATAAATCCAATCATCGAAGAAATAAATAGTATGCTCATTCTGAAAACGACTGAATCGAAAGTAGAGTCCAACAATTGAAAAAGTACTGCACTTTGCGTAATGTTCGATGCTCCTCAAGAGGTTCTTGAAAATTGAGAGGATCAATTGCTTTCCATGCCTATTTGTACTCATTATCACATCAGATCTCCAAAGTGAACAATCTTTGATCGATAGAACAATGTAGGTAAGGAAAGTCGACAAAATGGATTTGTAACTTCAAAAAAATGATTGGCTTTGAGGATTGGGCACGTAAATTCCAATTTCAAACCTTAATTTTTATTGATATCTCTATTATCTTATAAATAATATTATATAAATATTATTATATGTAACAAATAACGTATTAATTATTAATCTGATATAAAATTTAAAGTATTAAAATAATAAAATAATTATATGAACGATTTTTGTAAGTAGATATTTTTTTGATATTTTTATTAAAAAAATTGTAAAGTAAAAGTACAAATATAAATAGGTTGTTTTCAAAATATAATCCAAAATGTCTAAATTCTTCATATTTTTATAAAAATATTAAAAAAATTATTTTTATAAGTTCTTTTGTATTTTTATTTAATTTTGATGAAAATTTTAAAAATATTGAAAATATCGACATGAATATATTATAAAATATCAATTTTATATTTTTAATTTTTTTAAATAAAAAATATACAAATATAACTTATTGTATTATAAATTAAGTTAATATTTATGTAAAGTAATAAATTTTAATTTTCTATGAAGTTTCACATTTATTTAAATATTAAATAATTACTTATAAGTTATAATTAATTGTGATTCGATAATTAATTATATGTTTTTTTTTAATTAGTCCTTTTCTCTCTCATGCTATTTTTTTATTTGTGATCTAATAATTTCTATTTTTAAAATAATTTTGTACTTTTATTAATCATTCTTTGTTAATTTTAGTATAATTTATATAGATACAATAAAATTAAAAATAATCATTTTTTAATACAAAAATTATATTAATTATAATATATATACATGACATATTTGAGTCAATATTTCAATAAAAAAATAATTAAATTAGTCTATTATTTTTATTTTAGTAATTGTTTTTAAAAGTATAATAAAAAATTTAAAGTAATTTCACGATTTTATTATAATTTTCACATATCTATAGCTCAATGTTTTCAATGGAGTGGAGCTAGATAGGATTGAGAACCTTTCTTTTTTTGTCTATGATTTAAAATTTATCATTTATATATACTTAAAATCCTTACAAGATATATAGGGGATTTTTAGTAGAAAATGGGACATTAAATGAAAAATTGGAATCCAAATTATATTTTAAAATAATTTTTTTATTTTTTATTTTTATTACGAAGAAAAATTTATAAAAAAATAAATCAATAATAAATATCTTGTAATGAAAAAAATAAAATTTTGAGATAATAAAAATAAAAAATAAAATAAATTTATGTGAAAGATAGAATATAATATATATAACAGTTTGGAGAAAATTCTATCTATTAAGGATTTAGTGATTCTAGTAAGAAATAAAAAAGTGTATTCTCCTCGTTAATATATATATATATATATATAACACATAGACAAGTGCATGAGTTCTAATTGTAGGAGCTAGCGACCTGAATGCATGATAAATACATACAATTTAATTTATATTAAATAAGTCAAAAATATGTCATTGTATTCAGATTACTTGAGAATCCTAAATTGATTATTTAGGTTGTTAATACGGTGTTGAAGGATCAAGGTCGTCCTATGGTATAAAATCCTAAATCATCAGGTCTTGATTTTTATGACCTCGCTATAAAGTAACGAGGTATCATAATTAGTTTGTCCGTGGACATGTTACGTGTATAATATAAAATATTAACAATATATACATAATCTTTTTATATTAAATACTATTAATAGAATTTCGTTACAGATTAGTTGAAAAAATAATAATATATTATAAATTCTCATATTTTTAGAATTTAAATAAATAGTTTAAATATTTTTTATAAAATAAAAATTATTAATATTGAGTATAATAAAAATATAATTTAAAGATAAAATATAAATATATAATGTATTATTTATGATTATTTTTAAATTTAAATATAATTAAATTTATAAAAAAATTTAAAAAAGTTAAATTTTATAAATTTATTAAAATGAATTATATCATTTTGGGGATTGGGGTGGGAAATACACTATTTATCTTTATCTCATCTCTTTTTAGACTCGGTTATCCATTTTTATTTTATTTTAATGTCTCTATCTTTACTTTTAATAAGATAATTTATGCATAAATTTGTTATGTAAAAGAAAATTGACAACCTTATATAACAAGAGTAAGAAAGAATTAAGATTTATATTAAGGAGAACTATTATATATACATAAAAAATAATATTAGTTATTTTTTAATTTATTGTTATTTTTTAATTATTATTTTTTTAATTAAAAAATATAAGATAAGGTTATTCTGTATATCTTATTTTAGTAAAATATATTTAAATTATTAAATTTTTTGATAATTAAATTTTAAAAATTAAAAATTAAAAAATCAAATGATACATAAAATAATTTTGTATATATAATTTATTTATAATTTTATAGAAAGTATTCTGAAAATTGTTTTTATTAAAACATCCTTTATCTCACCTACATGTAAATCTATCTTTGAAAAGAGCACATAAGTTTTTCCAAAACAAAAAAAGCTTCTATGCGCCCTCATAATTGAGAGAGAGAGAGAGAGAGTTAATTTGTAAAAGTTAGAAACCATTTCAGCCAGAATCCCACGTTTAGTGGGGTTGTGTTGCCCTTGAGATTGTGGATTAAGAATTTGTAATTTGCCATATTAATAAATAATAATAGTAATTGTAAAAATCCTAGATCTCCTCGTACCTTAAAGTTAGATCGAGAATAATTTTATTAGAAAAAAAAAAGAGAAGTACAATTATAATATTACGAAAGAAAATTAAAAAAAAATTATTTACTATAAATTATAATAATTATAATTAATGCATCAATTAATTATGCAATAAAATATTAAAATTTATTATTTTAATTTAGAATTATTTATTATAATTATATTGTAATTTATGAAATAATGAAACTATCAAAGTTAATATTAAAGTGACATACATGTACAACAGCTGCTTCCTATCATAGTATTACTCAAACTTTGGCCCACCACATACTCAAATTTGTGGCAACTAACTTTGAATTTTGAAAAGGGAAATTTTTGTTTTTTGTTTTGTTTTGTTTTCCTAATTAAAATGAAACGTTTTGTTTATCAACCATATATTTCTTACTTTTCTAATAGATTATAAAAAAAAACCTTCATTTTCGTATTTTTAATAAAAATATATTTTAATTTTTTATTTATTAAGTGATATATTATAAATTTGTTATATTTATAAAAATTTACCGTGCATGTTTATTTTGTAAAACAATTTCAAATTATTACAATACAAGTTCATTAATTTATAAAATAAAATTCTATAATCATTTTTGTAAAATTAAAGGACTTGTATGCTTCACTTAATATGTACAAAATGCAATTTTATTAAAATTAATAAACTTAAATATTAATTATAAAATATTATTTCACTTATATAATTATGTTCTTAAAAAATACTAATCCTTTTAATTTCAAATAATATTAATCCATGTCTCATCATGTAATTAGTCATACAATATTGCATTATAATAGAACACAAAATATGTTAATCAATAATTAGTTGTTATATTTGATGTCATTTCATTCTCAATTAGTGATAATAGGAATTATTTATTTATTTATTTTCAAACCATTACAAGTAATTCATTACATGTATTTAAAAACATAAAAGTTATGTTCTCATTATAATACAGTTTGTTAGTGTAACCTATTACATTAACAAAAACAAAGTGTGTCATGTTTTCATTATAAGTTTACAAACCGTGGATACAAGTGTTAAATATGTTACAAAATAAAGAATAAAAGGGTACGGAAGTAAAAGTGTAGAACTGATGTGCAAAAGAAACTGGTCTAAAAATAATCATGTTTTATGTTCAACTTGAAACATATCTCTGATTTGTTTGGAAAAAAATAAAAAAAATAAAAAATAATACCCGCCTTGGAATTTTGAATGCATTCAAGTCTAATAAATTCGACTGCATGGTCAGGATATTCTTGTAATAGATTTGATTCCGATTATTTTTGTTTATATTTAAGATATAATTAATATTAAAAATAAAATAAATATTTTATATATTTTTATTAAAATAGTAATTTTTTTATTACTAAATACTTGACACAACTTATTCATATAAAGTTAAATATCATTGAAGGTACACCTTAAAAGATGAAAGTGTATTTCACATGTCAACTATTGATCTAATCATCCATGTGGGAAAGAAATTTTTTTTTTTAAATCTAATTACTCTTTAATTTTATCTAGCCGTAAGACAAAAATGAATTCAATTCTACCAATTCTAAAAAGGAAAAACTAGTTGCCAAATAGGTAATAATGATAAATTATTTTTAAAAATAGAGTATATTAGCACTTTTTTTTTGTTATATTTTTGAACAATTTATAGTTGTTGTTTTTTGACAAATAATTTTTTTTAAATAATTTGTTCGGGAGAAAAATTTAAATAGAATTGAGTTAAACTTATTAATAGAGATGTAATAAATGTTTGAAGATAAAAATATTTTAAAAAGTTTTAAAAATAAAAAATAAAATAATTAAATATTTATATATTTAACGATAAAATAATTAAAATATATATGTTTAATCAGGTGACTAATATATTTAATTTATAAAAATAAAATAAGTTATGTAAGTTTTGTTTAAAAGAAAAAATGTTGCCACAATCCTTTAAATTAGGTTTAAAGTGTCTATTAGTCATATAAATTATAAAATGAGTTTTTTAATTTAGTTATCGCTAAGGACTAATAAAATACAAAATGTTCAAAATCTTGTAATTATGTAATTTGTTTTTAAGTTAATTTTGATAATTTTATTTTTAAATTTTTTTCAATATTTTAAAATATTTTTTCTTGAATCTCTATTAATAGGATTCAATTCAATATAATTTAAAGATAAATGAACTAAAATTGAAAAAAAAAAGTGACTAAAATATTTTAAAAAGTAACAATAAAATATTTAAAGTATATTAATTTTAAAAAATATGAGTAATATATTTAATTTATAAATTTAGAGCTATTAAAATTTCTTAACATTCAAAAATTAAAAAAAAAAAAGGATTTTTGTTTTTAGCCAAAGAATATTTGTGTTCAAATTCATAAATATGACTTAAAGACAATAGATTCATGTAAAGGTAGGTAGTCGTATTTGGCTTGGTCTTGATTTTAGTTCTACCGTGTCATACTCCAAATACTTTAATTAAGGTCATTTACACATCCAAGGAAGAGGTTGCTATTTTCTATTAAAGTTAAGGTCCACTAAAGTTGATCCACCATGAGTAGTCTTCTCAAATACTATTACCATCATATCATAAAAAGGTTCTCACCCTCTGATCAATTCCATAAATAATATTATACATAACACCTGCTGTGTGATCAGGGATGTAAAAAAATCCTTACAATCATAGCTCCAGGTATATTTTTATGAATGTGATACATTGTTGTCTATTGAATTAAAATAAATTAATTTTGAATTGGAGGAAATAATCGTACATACATATACATACACATACAATACATATATATATATATATATATACTAATTAAAATTATGAGTTCAAAGAATTGTATGGATTTAAATTTAATTTTTTTTAAAACTAGAATAACATATTCTTATCATATTTTTCTAATTTTCATAATTATTTATTTGAAAAATTTTACATTATAAATAATCATTTTTAAAATTTATCTTTTTTACATTTTTATAAATCTAATTTTCTTACTTTTAAATTTTACATAAATCTATATATTATTGTTTAAAATTTCTTAAATTAAAATTAAAATTTTATTATATTCATAAATATTTATTTCTTCTTATATATATTATAAATAATATTATTTTTTTTAATTTATCATAATTTGTTTAAAAGAATAAAAAAATTTCTAAAAAAAGTAAAAAATTATTTTCTTATTGTATATAATTAATATTCTTTTTTTTTAATTTAATATCTGAAATATGTAATGTAATACATTAAATAATATTTTAATTTAAAAAAAATTATAACAATTTGGATCGAGTTATGGATATCTATTGATCTATATGTCATCCGGTTCATCTTATTCGCGGATTAAGAATGATCAAATAAGATTGAATCTTTTGAACAACGGATTAAATCGATTCATCATCGAATCAGATATAATCTGATCCGATCCATAGCCATCTCTATGTATGGCAGCAATAGCACCGGCTCATGATATATATGTAACTCCGGTTCGGGTTGCATAACATGGCTCAATGGAACGGGAACAGTCTTCCAAAACAAACTATTTAACCCAAATGCTGGTACAAAAATGATGTTCCGAAACTAAGCCATAGCGGATAACAAAGACAGAGAAAGAAATAGTGGCATGCACACAGCTTTTTTGAAGATTATTACAAAAACATGGAAAGAAATCAAATATGCACATAAAAAAAAGGTCAAAACTGTTTTAAAGCAGTTCAATGGTAGAAATGTTTTAATATAATAATTAATTGAAGTTGGTCTATGTGAAGTTAATTACTACCAGATCTTACGTCAAGAGAATAATGATATTCCTTAGCTCAACTTGCTGATTTGATTTACCTACCTCTCCAAGAGCATCACCATCTCACAATGCACAGTATGTGGAAAAAGGTCAATTGCCATTGCTTTTACAGGATGGAAGGAATCTGATATGGGCATAGACTTGGCCCTTTCCCGTGCCAGACCACTACTGCTCATGTTCCTCCAATCACTATTGTTCTTATTTCCTTTTTCAACTTTCTCAGCAGATGGTGTGCAAATTAGCTCAATAGCATTTGCCACTAAGCTTTCAGGATTGCAGGAAATGTAACAGTACTAAATTCGAGGAAGTTATAATTAAGAAATATTTTAAACATAAAGAAGAAAAAGAAGAAAAAGAAGAAAAAGGTGAAGTGCAAATTTGGTTTGTTGATCATTAGATGAAATATTTAGATGAGATTTAATTATATTTAGATATATCAAATCGTAAATATTTAATTTAAACATAAATTGAAGATAATTATCATATTTGATTTTTCATTTGAAATGTGGATTGATTATGCGATAATTATATTAATTTGACTATTCAATCAATCAAATGGTGTTAATCATTCCTGATAAAATTTCCCTCCACTATCAGCCCCTTAAGCTGCGTGAGTTGTCTCTGGCAACTGAGGTGATCTAGTTAGTACTTCACTTGGATATGATGGCATAATTACATTTAGGTTTGGAACGTCTGGACTAAAATGCTCCTATTTAAATTTTCTTTTCAAAGTAACGATCTTGAAGTTAAAAGCTTTCCAACAATTGTGGTCAATTAAAGTTTGTTTTATAAAAAGTCAACATAGATCTTGCAAATCTTGACTTTCCAATTATAAGTGTTATATGAGTAAATTCTCAAATATATCTTCCAATTTAAACCCTTAGATCATAAGTTAAATGAATGATGGGGATTAAGTATGTGAATCCATGTA
Organism: Hippophae gyantsensis; assembly: GCA_030763125.1. Lineage (NCBI taxonomy): Eukaryota > Viridiplantae > Streptophyta > Magnoliopsida > Rosales > Elaeagnaceae > Hippophae > Hippophae gyantsensis. The sequence continues at coordinate 30,208,870 of CM061036.1, forward strand.
TAGGTTAAGTTTTGATCATTCTCATTCATCCCAAATTCATTCAGTCAATTATCGTAGTATAATTTGATAGGACCTAAAGAGGTGAACATGATTAGCAGTGGACTTGGCTTAATTTTGATTGATTTTAACCTAAAATGTCAATTGAACAAATATATATCAATTGGTTAAATCATAAATCAAAACTGACTTATAAAATGTCGATTATAATGTATTTAACCAACATATTTATACCATTTTGATAGGTTCAATTTGTAGTTTAGATTTATTTATTTATTTTTAGTAAATTTTAATAATTTTACTTTATCTTAATATTAAATTAATAAATAATATTTATTTATTAATCAATAATTTGATTAAAAAATTGTATATTAGTACTTAAATTATATTTGTGTATCAATTTTTAAGTAGAGAATAATTTTTAAAAATGAGTAAATTGTTGAGAACAAAAATTAATTTAGATTTTTTATTAGTTATAGTAAACTTTTTTTAAATGAATTTAAAAGAAGAATAATATTAGTTATTTCATCTTTTCAAATGACATAAAAATTTAACTAAAATTAGATGATTATAAACATATATGATATATGTAATATAAATGTATATATGTGTATTAATAATACATAAGCTAGTTTAGTTAAGCGTTAGTTTGAAAACTTTAAAACTTTAATTGACTCGACGCATGTTAATTTTTGCATTTTCAAAATCGAAACCAACTTCTTTAGACCTATAAAACATAAAACTAGGTTTGGTTAAGCTCGATTTAGGTTGGGTAGGTTTCTTTATCGGTTATAATGAAACCAACCTATTTGGACCTATAAAACATAAAACTAGGTTCAATTAAGCTCGATTTAGGTTGGGTAGGTTTCTTTATTGATTATAATGTCCATCTTTAATTAGGATCTTTGGATGGCCAGAACTTGGATGTACAACCTATGGATAGCTCAATCTCTATTTTTCTTGATGACAAGGGTGTATCTGATGCTTGAGTGAATGTATGAACATAATACCCAAAGAGGACTAAGTGAAACTATTTATACAATTTCAATCGAATAAGAAGACCAAGTGAAATGGTTGGTGCAACTTTGATGGAAATAGAAGTCTAGAATTGACTTGGTGATTTTTCTAGTGTGATTCTCATACTTGCCTAGTTTCTGCCTAAAAATTGCATTTTATCATAGATATTATCTAGCCAAAAAGGCTATTAAGAAGATTTTGAAGAAATCCAAGGATGCCTAAAAGAACACCAATAATGTTGCCAAACTATCTTGAGTTGTGAGAGATTGTTGTTAGCAAGAGATAGATTTGACACATAAGATGATAAAATTCTAGAAGTCGATTGTGAGCTCTACAATTGCCAAGAAATAGGTAGTGCATGAGTACGTAGATTCCAACAATCTTACGATTAACAAATACCAATGCCTCATGGGCATGTAGATTTAAGTTTGCAATGATAAATGTTAAAATCATATATCTAGACTTTGACTTGCTTCAATTCTCAATCTTCACCAGCTCTACCATGAGACTTACGAGTGGTTGTTTCACAGAATGATTGACTGACTAAGGAAAAGAAAGGCACATAATGTGTATAAAATACTTATGGACTCTATGGTTATGGTGGCACTACCATCTTGCATGACGTCTGAGGTGACACTTAAGATCTAGTTTTTAGCTTAACTTTAACTTAGTACTCTAGTAAACCATGATGTACTCGTACATTTTTCTTTTGTAGCATTTTTTCTTCTAGAAGTTGTTCTTTCCCTAGGGAAATATTTTGCTTCAATAGAAATTTATTCTTCCAAACCAATCTGGGTGCTTTAGACAATTTTTCATCAATTATTTTTGTTCTTAATGCCTTGGTAGACTGGAAAATTGTAATGTTCTTTATAGTACCACATTATCCATCAAACTTAGAAATTTGTCTGCCCCTTAGGAATTTGGCCATGCTTAACACTCAACCAATATTTTCACATTTTTCAACTCTTGAGACCATTGAGAGAGCCTTTGGATTTGTTGAGACTCTAAAGAGCTAGTTGTAGGAAAGCTAGTCTCAAGAGAAATCTTGTAGTTAGAATTTAGAAGCCAAGAACTAGAGGTTGGTATCCTCATAACTATATTTTATATAGTTATTTTCATCTATTTTATTAATTATAATTGCTATGTTCTTGATATTTTTGGTTAATTTTAGTGGAATAAATTAATATTTATTGTTTATTTGTTAAGGAATATATTTTAAGAAAATTAAATAATTTGGATCGAAAAAGTACTTAATTGCATATTTATGTCTAAAAATACAATTTAAAATAAAAGAGTACTTAATTGCAATTAATAAAAGTTCAAAATATAATTTGAATTAAAATCGGGCTTAATTGTAATTAACAAAAGTTTAAAGGTTAATTTAAATTAGAAAAAGACTTAATTGCAATTAAAGAAAGTTTAAAAGTTAATTTGAATTTAATTAGATGGCTAAAATGCAATTAAAGAAATTTATTTTCTACGCAGAAAAAAGAGGCTACGCGTGCAATCACAAACGCGCGACACCAACAGTTCGATCAAGAAACGGATGGCTACGATGAGGCACGTGAGACCAGATGCGACAAAAGAGATTAGACGTAGGAATTCAAGTGCACATTCTCGGCGTCGTTTGGGGCCCACCTGCTGCGCAGGCCGACATGCAGGGTAGGACCCACGTGTCTATTATGCGTTTTCCAAAAAGGAGTGATCCCGTGTGATGCAATATAAATAATCTTCGTGCGCCTGTCCATCCAACAAATGATACAGTTCCACGTGTCTCTAATATTTTTGCAACTAATGAGAAGCAGACTCGTGGCACGTATTGGGTAGAACAAAAGCACAAAAACGGTGCATGTTCCCTGTTTTACGTGTTTACATATCTCAAAATTGTTGTGCCCCACGCGGATTAATTTATTATTTTTGACATACGTTTTTGTCCTCCCGCGTGTCTAAAAAATGTATTTTTTTAGATGTATTTTTCTAGCTATAAATAGGGCATTAATTGCTACGAGTTTTGGAGTTTAGAGTTTTAGAATTTTAGGAGAGTTCGGGGCTTGATTGTGGAACACGCAGAAGCCATTTTTGGCTTCTGTTGTGTTCTGCGTGTGCCAAATATTTGTGCTAAGAGATGTTTTAATTTTCTTTTGTTCTTCATCTCATTTTCCTTAACTATTGTAATTTTAATTTTTAATTTATGAAGTAATTTAATTTTTCTAGGATTGCATTTTATCTAAATTTATGAAGCTTGAATTTAATTATTTTTGAAATATTTATAAGACGTTCGATTTGTTTATTGTATTTGTGCTTAATGCCTTTGATTATTTACGAATTTTATCAAATGATCCGTAGTACTTAAATAAACTTGGAAGAGGCATTTTTGTGTATATTGCTCATGGATAGAATGACATGTATGATGAAGGATAGAAATATAACCTAATTGTATGTGTGGCCATTTGAGAACTTAGAACGTAATGAATCTTGGTAAATTTAATTCTCATAGGAATATAGTGAATTAATTTAACGAGGTGTGTCTATACGGAGCTCGGAAGAGATGTATGGATAAAATTAGAAGTTTTCGATTGACAAATTAAATGTACTATAAAAATATAAATCAAGAGAAAATAATATGATTTGAGTGGATTAATTTGATGAAAAACTGTAATCCTAGATTTCTTTTATTTTGTTATACAACTCTTTTCTTAAACTTTTTCTAAATCAACGATTGTTTTGGATAAAATCAGAGGAAAACAATTTTAGTACTCAACAAACTGTAGTAACAAATCTCCGTGGGAACGATACTTTACTTACAAATTTTATTACTTGTGACTGTGTATAATTGCACATTTTATGTTCTCTAAAGGAGACAGCATATCCCATCTTGAAAATGCCAACGATAACGTCATCAATAAGTATCTTAACTCTGAGGACTTCATAGTTAACACTGGTATGGCTTGGGTTTAAGTTTAATAAAAGGAGAGTAAGAAATGTGTACCCGAGACTTATCTTTCCACTTCGTCACTTGCCAAACTTCATAGGAGTTGCGATTGAGAGTAGTGAGTATAAAGATGGTTTTGACATTGATGAGGGTGAGGTTTTGACTGAAGAGGCACTTCAAGTTTCCATCATAATTGAGAATACTGTGGAGCCCCAACCTTAGTCGACTTGTGAGACAGAGGAGGTGGATCTCATTGCCATGATAATCCTTAATGATGCCAAGGTGGGAAAAATTCATAGGCCTTGGGATTTTATTTTTATTTTTCTTTAAGACTTTTACTTGTTGTAGTTACTCTTTATTTTCATGCTAAGGTGTAGTTACTCAATACTTATCTTGTAGTTCCAAAAGCTTTATTTTTTTATTAATAATAAAGATTTCAGTTTTGTTTCTTTATCGATATCTTGATACATTTGTGTTTCGAAATTACGTGTACTATTTTATTTGTTGATGTAGTCACACACTTTGCACTCAAGATTTATTCGCTTGACATAATTCATCGTTGAGACAACACTTGGTGAATCTATTATTAAGGCAACAATTAGCACATTTGATGTTGAGATAGCACTTAGCACATTCTTCATGAGGCAACACTTGGCCAATATGTCGTTCAGACAACACATAGCACATTTATTGCTGAGATAATGCTTAGTACATTTGTTGTTGAGATAACGCTTAACACATTTTTCTGCAATTTAAAGTTATATTTTGTGGAGGCTTGGTACCAAGTTGACAAAATGTTTTTCCGTGCAACACTTAGCATACATTGTTAATTAAGCTATTAAACCTAACTCCATCACACCTAAACGAATTTTTTTTTAATTTTAAGGAATACCTTTAGTGAGTGGAGATATAACTCAAAGGAAAATCATATGACATCCAAATTCACTCTAAAAATAATAGTAATGCTACATAAAGAGGAATGATGTTATACGCTTGTTTAAGTTACATGATTTAACTATTATTAGTAGATGCTAAATTTCAAACACACTTTGAGCATGACTATTGTAGGGTAAGCTAGAGTAGAAGGACGACTAAATTCTGTACAAAAAGAACGCTAAACTTTGAGACCACAACATTGCTTAGCCCTTTAGACAATGCCAAAAAGTTTATTTTATTTGGCCTTTGTTCTAGGATTAGCAAAGAGTAGGTATGAGAGGGTTTGATCAGTATCATTTTATACATATTTATGTATTAATTCTCATATATTTATAATGAATTATTGCCTATGCATTTTATATGTTTATTTTTTGTTATACAAGCGTTTGGGGATGAAATGAGCCATAAAAGGTAAAAACATATATTACCTTTTTTGCTCTTAATGAAATGAATGAATCAAAAGTAGTAATCATAATTCTAAGTTGTTTAAAAGTTAGGTTGGTTAATAATCAAATTATTAATCAATTTACACTATAACAAAAATGTATTAAGGCTTAAGCATATTTAAATTTTTAAAGCTAAAGTTAAAAATTCATAAAGGGTTTTAAATTATGAATTTGATGTAAACTTAAGAAACTAATTTTAATTTATGACATAATTAGTTGAATTGTAACCTAGAGGTGCATATAGTCTCATGATCACATATCTATCTTCACTCTTGTGCAATTTACTTTTATAATTTTTATGCTATTTTTGTTTTCTTCACGATCAACAAAAACCTCTTTTGTTAATTTTAATTAATTTCTTAACAAACTAGTGATTAAAAATAAAATTGTTACCAATCTTCTACAAGTTTGACCTTATTTGTATTACTTCCAACATATTTTTGATAAAAGTCAAGTTTAATTTTTGACGGTCCTTTTTGGATTGTGGCAATGACTCGTACCTAAAAACATTCTCCATATATAACATAGAAAAAGGGTAATGTTAGTCTCATAATTTTTGCAAAATAAATATTTTATTTTTGTAATTATTAGATTTGATTGATTAGGTCATGTAATTTAATAAAAATATTCAAATTGATTCAATTATTTATGCACAATAAAAAATACAACTATCAAACATGTATCAAATTATATAAAACTAACTTAATAATTTTAAGTTACAATGATTAAAAAAATTTAAAAAAATAAATACATAATTAACAAAAGCTTGGAATTACTTTTCCCACGATCAGACAAAAAATTTAAATAAAAAATGATACGATTTAAAGATATTATAGCTTTTATTGGCATCAAAATAAGTAAAATACATCAACACATTTGAAGTATAAAGTCAGCCGTGGCAAATTTGCTTTTTTTTAAATAGAGAACTCATTTTTTGTAAATAATGGACTAATCTAGCCCAAAAAAAAAATTGGAATAAAAGAAATAAATAAAAAAGAAAAATAATAATGAAGTGTCCCTTACTTTATTTATATATATGTAAGTCAATCACTTTAGTGATTTTTTAAAGTGGTTTACTCCGAATTATTTTGTTTTTTAAAATAAACTTTATTTTATATTGTTATATTCAAATTAAAGTAAAACATATATATGAGAGGGATATTAGTGAAAAATCTACAAATTTTCTTCTTTTTTTGCAAGTTTTTTTAAAATTAATTTTAATACAATAATTTTATATTCACAAATATTGCATATTATATGTAAAAATATTTAACAAAAAATGAACTTTATAAAAGTGAATAAGGTGATTAATTTGTAAAAAAAAATTACCTGAATAACATTATATTCCAAAAAAGGAAAACAACTTCCCTCTTGAAAGTGCCCTCTTTGGTGTGGTCATTCGGTATAGTGGTCTTGCAATATTAGGTCAATTATTTATAATGTTTGATAGAAACTTCAATTTTCAACATCTTACCCTAATTGCAATACTACTATAACAAAATAAAACAAAACTTTTGACTTTCTCCTAAAATGATTACCACCATTTATTTATGTTTTTCATTTCAGGAGAATTAATGGGATTGGTATTTTTTTCAGTGTTTATATTTTATCAAAACTTCTTCAGTGACATCTGGAGGATTGCTAGAAGACACTTCACTGGTTGAGAAGTATACGATTTCAAAAGAAGCTTACAATACAAAATACACGACAATATGACTTCTTCAAAAATATTTTAAGGGTTAAGCATTTCCTCTATGCTATTATTGTTATATATTTTCTTTTTAATTTTAAGATGAATTTTGGTGTTTCAGGCAATGTTAGGAAATTTAAGGAAACAATGACATCTCATAAACCCACAGCTTCGGAGAACAAAGTATAGCTTCTAGTCTGCAATTAATTCGTTGAACTTATTCATTCAAAGTGCTATTTAACAATATTTGTTGTTTTGTAAGCGTACTTGTTTAATTGAAGTAGCTAGATGTGCCAAACACATTGTTTTCTGTAGATATATGTTAAATTTTTAGAATGCTACCCTTTTTTAGTAACTTATAAATATACCTAAAATAATATTTTTCAAGGTATTTTGAGATTGGCTAACCATTTTCATAAATCGCTAAAATGGCAGCTATAATTTTCTGAACAAAAGGGACCTCATCCTCAAAGTTTTAGTTGGAGTTCTAATTTCCAACAGCTATAAACAGTCAAAAATGACACCAGTAGGGGCTATAATGGAAAGGAAGATATAGGCGAGAAAGGTAACAAATTCCCATTTTATCCCTACCTAAAAAGCTTCACAAAATTTTTTCACCTGTTACTATTAAAAAAAATACTAAAATGAAACTTTTTGAAAAACTGAGTGATAGAAGTAGAAAAACTAATACATAATGAATGAAAAAAAGTAAATATTATTGAGACTCTTTCTAGTATTGAAAAATCTCTTATTTTTAGGGTTGTTAGATTAGTTTTTGAATTGTTCTTATTATGGTTACCACAAGCACTCAAATGTGTGAGAAAGGGGCTATTTTTTCTTTATTTTCAATTTAGTAATTTGTCTATTAAAGACTTCTTCAAATTCAATAAGAAGTAGTAATTTTTTATCATAATTAATCTCTACACTTGTGTCAAAGCTTGACAAAGGAATCTGATTTGAGAGAAGTTGAGCATTGCCATCATTGCGAGGTTAAGGAAAACAGAAAACGTAAGGCTAAGGGAAAAACTTCGAGAGAGAGAGAAAGGAATAATGTATGTTTCTGAAAATCGCCAACAAAGGTTAGAATTTGTTAAGTATCCTCAAGTTCGATGGTGACTACAATCACTGGAGCATGTTGATGGAAAATATGCTTAGATCCAAAGAATGGTGGAGTCTTGTCGAAACTGGCTACACTAAACCTGCCAAAGGAGAGGTGTTGATGGTTGCGCAAAAGGCAGCCCTAGCAGAATTGAAATTGAAAGATTTGAAGGTTAAAAATTATCTCTTCCAAGCAATTGACAAGTCAATTCTAAAGACTGTTCTTTAGAAGGATTTAGAAGGATACTACTAAGCAATTATGGGATTTGATGAAGAGAAAGTATCAAAGTAATGAAAGAATTCAGCATACTCAACTACAAGCTCTTCTAAAGGAATTTGAGGTGCTGAAAATGAAGACCAATGAGTCAATCACTGATTATCTCTCTAGAGTCATGTTTCTTCGCAAATGGCATGCAAAATCTTGGAAAAGATATACAGGATGTCAAGATCATGGAGAAGATCTTGCGCATACTCACTGAGAAATTCAAATATATCGTGTACTCCATAGAAGAGTAGAAAGACATCAATTTTCTTTCTGTGGATGAACTTCAGAGTTCTCTACTAGTATATGAGTAGAAGTTTCGAAGGCATTTTGGTGGTGAAGAACATGCCCAAAAAGTTACAATTGAAGTGGGAAACATAAAAGGAGATAGAGGACGTGGCAAAATCACTTATAGAGGAAGAGGAATAGGAAGACAGAGCTACAACGGTGCCACAATTGAATGCTTCAAATATTACAAACTTAGTTATTACCAATATGAATGTCCATCATTGGGCAAAGAAGTAAATTTTACTCAATTTGATGAAGAAAGAGACTTACTACTCATGTCCTGAGTTGAAATGGCTACTGCACATAACAAAGAAGCTTGGTTTCTAGATTCTAGTTGCTTTAACCATATGATTGGAGAAAAGTCAGCATTCAAAGAATTAGATGGAGCATTCCAACAGATGGTGAAACTTGGGAACAACATGAGAATGAATGTATTTGGAAAAGGTAGTATAAAGTTGAATGTAAGTGGAGTAAATCATGTAATACAATTTTTTTATGTGCTTGAACACAAGAACAACCTCTTGAGTATAGATAAACTACAGAAAAAAAGGGGTTTGGTTGTTTTGATTCAATCAAGAATGTGTCGAATTTATCATCCATTTAAGGGACTGATCATCCAAATGAAAATGACAACAAATAGGATGTTTGTGCTTTTTGCTCGAGCTCAAGAAAAGAAGGAAACATGCTTCCAGACCACTACATCATACCTAGCACATCTGTGGCATTGTAGATATTCTCACCTCAGCCACAAAGAGCTTATAATACTTTAGTTTAAGAAAATGGTTTGAGACCTACCTCAATTGCTAGCATCCACAGTTTTATGTGAGAACTGCATGAAAGACAAGCAACATTGTGATCCAATTTCTAAGAAAAGTCAGTGGAGAGCTACTAAAAAATTACAGTTGATACATGCAGATATATATGGCCCAATTACTCCAGCTTCGAACATCCAAAAAAGGTACATCCTATGCTTTATAGATGATTATTCGAGAAAGGCATGGGTATATTTCTTGTTAGAAAAATAAGAAGCATTTTATTACTTCAAGTGTTTTAAAATATTAGTTGAGAAAGAAAGTAACCTACCTATTATATGCCTTTGTATAGACAGGGGATGGGAGTTCAATTCTACAAAATTTGATGAATTTTGTAAATTGAGTGGGATAAAAAGACAATTGACTACGGCTTATACCCCACAGCAAAATGGGGTAGCCGAGCATAAGAATAGAACTATTATGAATTTGGTGAGATCAATATTGTTTAAGAAAAAGGTTCTTAAAACCTTTTGGCTTGAGGCTGTGAAGTGGACGAGATGACACCAAAAGAGGCATGGAGTGGTGAAAAGCCTTCTATAAAACACTTCAGAGTGTTTGGCTATGTGGGGCACACTCATGTTCCAAATGCGAGGAGAACAAAACTTGAAAACAAGAGTGTGAGCTATGTATTACTTGGATTCAGTGACGAGTCCAAGGGTTACAAAATGTATAATCTGAATGCAAAGAAGATCATAATAAGTAAGGATGTTGTGTTTGAAGAGAATTGTTTTTGGAATTGAGATGTAAGTCACCAAGAAGAAGTGATCATTAACCTGGATTGAGAAGATGAAGAAACGAGTACTAATGAAGAGGAAGAAGCAAGTGAAGAAGAAAAAGTAGCTAAAAAGGTTAACATTGGCACAACTCATACTGCCAATAGAGAAGAATCAAGAGCAAAAGAAGGTAGAGTTAGAGCTCCACCAACATGGATATAGCATTATGTTTCAAGTGAAGGCTTTTCTGAAGATGAAGAAGCTGTGAATATGACATTTGTGGACTCAAACGACTCTATTAGTTTTGAAGAGGCAGTAAAGAGTGCGAAATAGAGGAAAGTAATGGAGGTCGAGATCAAAGCAATTGAAAAAAATCAAACTTGGAAACTGATTGAATTGCCAATCGATGCAAAGAGAATCGGTGTCAAATGGATTTACAAGATGAAGTTGAATGCGTCTGGTGAAGTTGAAAAATTCAAGGCATGACTAGTGGCAAAGGGATATTCACAAAAACATGGGATATACTATACAAAAGTATTTGCATCAGTGGCTAGAATGGACACAGTAAGAATGGTATTAGCTCTTACTGCTCAATGAGGTTGGACAATATTTCAACTTGATGTTAAATCTGCATTTTTGCATGAAATCTTAAATGAAGTTGTGTATGTAGATCAACCAAAGGGCTTCGAAAAAAAAAAGGGTGTGAGCAGATGGTCTATAAACTTCACAAAGTCTTGTACGATTTAAAGCAGGCACTATGAGCTTGGTTTAACTGTATTGAGTCTTACTTTTTTCAAAGAAGGGTTCGAGAAAAGCCAAAGTGAACATACATTTTTCTTCAAAAGGAACGATAGAGAAAAAACACTAATCATTAGTATATATGTTAATGATCTTATTTACATCGGGAATGATAAGCTGATGATGAACAACTTCAAGGAGTTAATTCAAAAGGAATTTGATATGACATATTGAAGGAAAATAAGGCTTTCTTAAGAATTGAAGTATTGCAAAGCCCTATTGGAATTTATATTTTTCAAAATAAATATGCCATGGAAGTTTTGAGACTATTCGGCATGGAAGACACTAACTCAGTTTGCAATCCTATTGTACTAGGCCACAAGTTGCATAAAGATGGAAGAGGAGTCAAGGTAAACGAAACACAATTCAAACAAATAGTTGGTAGTTTGATCTACATTATAACTACTCGCCCTGATTTAATGTTTGTGGTGAGTTTAATTGCTCGTTTCATGTAAGTCCAATTGAGTTACACTATCAGGCTGCAAAAAAGATTCTTAAAGAAACCATCAACTATAAAATTATGTATAAAAAAAGAGTTGAGAAATTTGTAGGCTTCACGAACAATGATTATGTTGAAAAATTGGAAAGAAAAAGGAACACTTCTGGATATGTTTTCCTTATGAATAATGCTATTATTGCTTGATTCTTAAAGAAACAACCAATTGTGACCCTATTCACTACTGAAGTTGAATTTATTGTAACAACTAGTTATGCTTGTCAAGTAATTTGGATGAGAAAAATTTAAAAATAATAGTGTGTACAAAAAAGAGGAATAACTATCATGTGTGACAATAACTCAATCTTACACGATCTTACTAATGAAAATACCATTAAAATGATGTTACGTGATACACATAATCAAGTTACAAATATGCCAAGTCATTGAAAGTGAAAACCTTTCGACGTCTTCGTGAGTAGCTTAGTGTCAGTGAGATACCTATCTAACACTAATTGCTAAAACAACATTTAGTTTAAGATTTAGTTTAAGAAAGAGTTTGTTGACTTTTCGAATTGAATCAGTCATATTTTAGGATAAAATCCTTGATTTTAAGGGTTGTTAGGTCAATTTTTGAATTGTTCTTGTTATATGGTTACCACGAGCACTCAAATGTACAAAAAGTGGACTGTTTTTCCTTTATTTTCAGTTCAGTAATTTGTCTATTAAAGGCTGTTCTTCAGATTCAATAAGAGGCAATATTTTTTTATCGTAATTAATCTCTACAAATATACATGTCAGGCAGCCATAGAAAGAATTGAACCAAAAGGCAAGGCAAGGCAAGGCCAGGTCGACACAAGTAAAATCACGGCCTGTTTAGAGAAAAACCAAAGCAAAATCCAAAAATACAATTGGGGATATAAAACACTTTACAATATGAAATTGATAGCATTCCACCATCAAATCAATTATCTGGTCCAATGTTCACTTTTATTTCCAAGAGCCGCTCAACTGGTTGCCTACAAATGGGACATCGGTCTGTTTGCAACCTCAGAACCTTGGCACAACCACTGCACATACACTGCAACCCAATACACAAAAATTAGCCTTGAACCTATTAAGTATAAAGGACAAAGCAAAACTTGTCCCAGTCTATCAAAGGAGGAGAGACATACAAATACAAATTACAATGCCTCAGTATATTAAAGGGATTTTCAATTTGACCCTCTTCATGTCGGCTTCTAACAAAAGAATAAAGATACCTCCTAGATTCCCTTCAGTCTTTGCAATATAACATAAAACTGAAACCAAATAATATCTTTACTTACCATGTGCCGGCAAGGGAGAACAGTCGTGTCCCGTGGTTCTGACAAACAAATAACGCATTCTTTACCAGAATCATTTTCGTCCAAATCACCATCCACGGCATTCCCAATTCCATAGATCTCCTGCAGCTCATACCTCATCTTATTAACCCATAGAATCTGTTTTGCCACTCTCATCTGGTACTCACCTTTGTCTTTCTTGAAAACAGCCAGAGTGATCTGTGAATTCCCAGATGAATTTGCATTTGGTTCATGCTCGCCTTGGTTCGCTGGACACGCTTCAGCTTTTACCATAACAGGGAAAACTTCCGTGTTACCCCCTTTCAACAACTCAATCTCGTCAAACATTGAGAAATTGATCCCAGTTCCAGAAGGTTGTCTAAATTTCTGACCAAGACCCTGCTGAAAATTCACTGTCACTGGCTTGAGTAAGCTCTCCTTTGTCACTATGAAGTTAGAGTCCTCCTCTTCTTTAGCAAAAAACATAACAGTAATGCTGTAGTAGGAAAGATGGTAAGAAAAACACTAAAAACTTTTTTTATGAGCTATACACAATTATAAATGTATTCTTAAGTCATAATCTTGTGATAATTTGAAAATGAAGAACTATCAAATAGGAAATGGATTATCATAAAACAATCAAGTGTTTTGAAATGCACATTAAGAGTATGTTATTGGCCTTTTTCTTGGTCACGTCATTGGCTCTTTTTCAATTAAATAAGATAGATGCAAGCATTTGAGAATATGGCCAGCCTCTATATCCAGTTATGTTGAAAGAAAGGAAAGCACTTCATAGCACCACTACACTACTCAATACCACTTACGTATCACAAATTTATCTATCCTTTGTATTTTGATGAAATTTAATTAATGATCAAAAGATCATCCACCTAAGTGGTTATACTGCCCCAGTGATGCTACATAAAATTTCTCTGTCCATAAACATCAACTTCTATCCACAGAGAATCCTTTAGGACTCACAAGGACTGCTATTTCTTTTGGTTAACATAATTAATTAAATAACTGAATTGACTCGATCAACTGCTCTTTTCAGGATGTCCAAACAAATTACTATCAAAACGGGATGCACAATCTTACAGTAAGAGACCTATAAGCATTTTTAAAAATAAGCACCTGCAAACAGAACTTTACCCACACATGATCTGACCTTTAAATCCCAATTCAAACCACATAGTCATCATTATAATCAATGCACATAAAAGCAATTTACCTTCCGGATGCAGTAGCATCAAATGTAAAAGCAACAAGGAAACTCCCAGGATTCTCTTCATCCGGATCAAGCTGCAAAGTTTCCTTCTTTACATTGACATCATTTCTAATGGTGACAGCTTTCTGATGCTCCACATAAGGTTCAGGCTGAGCAAAACCAGCTCCACATGGATATTGCCCAGCAACCCAGTTGGCATGCGCTGGCCCTGGATGTGGGTAAACCCCACCCCCACGATATGGCTGCGGATACGGAACCGGGACCGGTTGTGGAGGATAGTATCCATGGTACTGGTAGTATTGGGGTGGACTGGGATGTGGATATTGAGATGAGTAGGGAGTGGATGCACCAAAAATCAGGTTACTCCCTGTAATTTCGGACTGCGGTGGTTGTGTGGGTTGTGACGTTTGATAACTCCGGTGCCTCCGGCTACGGCTCGAGCCGCTCCCAGTATTTCCCATTCTTTCTATACTATTTTATTGCCAGAAGAATCCTGAAGCCTTCCGTATGATAACCAAGAAAACCTGTGAGAAAAAGAATGAGAAAATCGAATTTAAATCCCTAGATTTAGAAATTAATTGGTTTTTGGGTTTTTCTAGCAAATCAAAATCCGCCCAACAACAAATTTGAAATCACAGAGACAAACATGTAAACAAAGGAAAATTTTCATCTTTATAAATTTTCCTATGTTTCTAGAAGAAGGGAAAAAAATAATAATAAAGATCACGTACCAGAGAAGTTAGGGATTTGAAAGATTCTGGCTAAAATGGAAAGAAATAATCAGAAAGTGCGAAAAGGAAAAGAAAGAAGGAAGAGAAATTGGGAATGATGGAGCAATTAGCGGAAATGGAAATGAAGAATAAGGACAACCACCCAACAACGTTACAACCATCTCCATAACCATAATAAACATCATAAACCAGTCATCCACCAACGACGAAACCATATACCTGAAAACATATTGCTCGTTCGTGCTTATCCCTAACGTCACACGCCTTTTCCTTTTTCCCTCTTTCTATTATTTCCACGTCGTCAGCAAATTATTAAATACCTCTCTCATTATTTTCTTTTTTCTTATATTTTCATAATAATAATCATTATTATTATAATAATTTTTTTTTAAAATAATTATTAAAAATAAATCATTTACTTTAATAATAATATTTCTTAATCTAAAAATATCAATTTTTTAATTGCATAAAACTTTCCAATTATTTCATTATTAAACTCTTAATATTTTTACATTATTAAAACAAATACATATATATATATATATTATTTCTGAATATATTTAAAAAAATGAATTAAATACATATCAAAATTCACATTGTACGGTGGGAAGAAACTCTAAAGGTGATTTTGACATGTAATTTATTTTATTATCATGATAATATAATCAAAGTAAAAGGACGGAGTGACTTTATAAAGTAAAGAAATAATAATTCTAAAAATAAAAAAAACAATAAAAAAGTGAGTGGTTGTTGAAAAATAAAGATAGCTCTCTAAAAATAGAACTCTTGTTGTATTATTTCTTTAATATATTCATTAAAATTATACAATAATTATATACAAGGAGATTGATTTTTTGAATTATTCGTTAAATTTAAGATTTTTTGATTTATTTAATGAATTATTATTTAAATTAAGGTTTTTGATTTATTCCTTAAATTAAGTATTAACATCAAATATTTTCTTTTTTGAATTAATTTTCTTGATTTACTTTTTGAATTAAGGATTAACATTCAATACTCTCCATCAATGATCCAAAAGATTTATAGATCTCTTGCATTAAAGTCATTGATTTACTCCTTGAATTAAAATCATTGATTTACTCCAATTAAGGACTAACATCCAATACTTTCCCTCAAGCTTGATCCAAAAAGTTTATGTATTTAAGTTTGAACAAAAACCGTTGAAATTGATGAAAAGTCAAAGACTTGGTGAAGATATCAGCCAGTTTGTCGAAACTTCTTATATAATGTATCTGAATCACCTACGATTGAACTTGTTCACGAACATAATGACAGTCAACTTCAATACTTATAGAATATGTGATGTTAGGTCTGGTGATTGTTAGGTAGATCAACTTACCAACTAGACACTGATAATAACTTATATCCGTGAGTGGCGTGCCTTTTAAGCTAGGTTTGAGCTTGTTGTCAAGAGTGGTGATGACTAGTTTAGCATCGCTCATGTTAGCTTCCTTGAACAAATCTAGGACGTACTTCCTTTGGTTAAGAAATAATCCCTTGTGTAAGTTTGCCATTTTTATTCCAAGAAAGTACTTCAATATCCCAAGGTCTTTAATTGCAAACCTTTGTCTGAAGGACTATTTGAGGTTGAAAATCTCGTCAACATTATCATATGTAATTATCAGATCATCTACATATATTAGCACAACCAATTTACCCATAGCTTTTGGGCGAACAAATAGTAAGGAATCGACATTGTTGCTTTTGAAACCAACACTAGTGAGAACTGAGCTTAGCTTGGCATACCAAGCTCGTGGGGATTGTTTCAAACCATAAATATATTTGTGCAATTTGCACACCAAATCTAGTTCATTTCTTTGAAAATGCCTGGGTGTCAATTTCATATAGATTTATTCTTTAAGATCAGCGTGCAAGAATGCATTATTCACGTCCATTTGGTATATAAATCACCCCTTGTTTATAGCCACAGATAGTAGCACTCTTACTGTATTCATTTTGGTAATAGGTGTAAATGTTTTTTTGTAATCCACCTCGAATGTTTGAGTGAATCCTTGAGCCACCAATCTTGTTTTATGCTTCTCAATTGATCCATCTGACTTGAATTTGAGCTTATAAATCCATTTACAACCCACAATTTTCTTGCATTTTGGAAGTTTGGTGATGCTCTAGGTGTTGTGTTGATCTAGGACTTTAAGTTCTTTTTGCATGGCTTTCTTCCACACCTCTTAGCTGTTGGCCTCATGGAAGTTTTAAGGCTCACTACAACTCGATATAATGTTGAGGAATATGACATGAGTTGGTGTCACTCTCTTGTACGACACATAATTGGAAATGGTATGTGTGGGTTTGTATGTGACAAAGTCTTGAAGTCTTGTGGGAGGTTACCTAACACGCATTGGATTGCATTGTGAAGCAAAAGAAGTTGTCTCACACTCGTTCACATCTTGTACCATATTGTGAGGATCATCTTGATTGTCACCATCTTCATGTAGTTTACCATCAGGGAGAGACCATTCATTGCTACTTTCATTGAGAGATGCATCAATGTTGACATGACTGGGATCTTGTTGTTGTGAAGCCTCAAGTTTGATTCTTGGTAGTGGGAACACATCTAATATGCCATCCCCTTGACTTATGATTTCATATGACTTGTTGAAAAAATGGTTAGTTTTATGAAATCGAACATCTTTCAACATAGTTAATCTCTTAAGTTGGGGATCATAACACTTATATCCCTTTTTGTGTAGATGAATAACCAAGAAAAATACATTTAATAGCTTTACAATCCAATTTATCTCGGTAATGAGGTTGAATGTGTACAAAACAAATGCAAATAAAGACTTTAAGGTGTGAAAGGTTAATTTTTCTTTCTTTCATAATCTCTAGAGGAGACTTAAAATCCAAGACTTAGTTAGATAATCTATTGATGATGTAAGTAGCTACCATAATCCCTTATGACCAAAATCTCTTTAGTACATTCATTTTGTAGCATTAATGCTCTAGTTTTTTCAAGTAAGTCGCAATCTTTATGTTCGGGTACGCCATTTTGTTGAGGTGTGTCAACATAACTTGTTTGATGCATAATGCCATGAGTACTCAAATATTGTTTTCATGATATAGGACATGTATTTTGTGTCATTGTCAGATCTTAAGGTTTAAATTTTAGAGGATAAGTGGTTTTTAACAAGGTTGTGAAAGTCCTTAAATACTTATATAACTTCATTCTTAGACTTTAGTATATACAAACATGTGACTCGAGAGAAATCATCAAAAAAATCACAAAATACTTATAACCATCAAAAGATTCACTAGTTGGTCCCCATATATTTGAATGAACTAGTTCAAAACACTTACTAGCCCTAGACAATGAAGAGTTAAAAGATAATCTAGTGGTCTTAGACAAGTGGTAAGTTTCACATAAAATTGCATCATTTCTTAAGTTTAGAAATAAAGTTGACAAAATGGATGAAAAAGGATGAGCAAAATGTTGATGCTACAATTTATTATCTTTGATGGGGTTGAACTTAGCTTGAAACCCCCTGGGATTTCTCTTAGATATGTAATAGAGACCATCTAAATAAAACCCTTCACTAGTCGTCTTTTTGGTGGCACAATTCTAAAAAATGACATTGTGAAGAGAAAAAATTGTTAAGAAATTCAAGTTATTTGTGATTTTTCCCACAGACAGAAGTTGGAAAAGAAAGGAAGGTACATATAAAACCGTCAACTCAATTTCATCTGACATTACTTTTATTTTCTTTCTTTCCTAAAACCTTTATATTCTCACCATTTGCGATTGAAACTTGAGAAGGATTTGCTAATTTTTCAAATTTATGAGATTTTGACACATGGTTGGTCATATGATCTATGGCACCTAAACCTATATCATAAAAATCATGCAACATATTTATTTTAAAAGTAGTTTTAAAGGCTTTAATGATACCTTGCATGTCTTCTTGTGGTATGAGTTTTGTATCTACCAAGAAACCCATAAACTTACCTATCAATGCTATCGAGTTTCCCTCTTCTATGCTATCTACAGTGGTTAATTCCAGTCCATCATTTCTTACCTTGAAGATACAACATAAACTCATTCATAAGTTTAGCTGGATTTGTTGTGAAATTCTTGAATGGATCATACCCATTAGAGGTGAAGGCAGACGCATGATTTGCACGGTGTGTAGTACGGTTCACCCTCTGTAAACCCTTGTTGTCCTTCATGAAATCAGGCTTTGATTCTGGATGTAAAATCCAGCATGTGTCGTTACACTAGTGAAGGAAGAAAGTTTGGATGCTTCCCTTTGTATTTCCTCTCGTTGGTTAGATAGGCCCTTGCCTCAAGTACACTAGTCATTGTACCCATATTCATAACTTTCCTCCTTACTTCTTCACGTTGAATTGTTGCACATACACTGGTGAAGGAAGATAGTTCAGTGTCCATAAGTATGTGGCATCGTAGATCTTCATATATTGAATCGAGATTAGACATGAGTTGAAATATCTTGACTTCTTCCACTCTCTTTCGTAGTAGAGTTACAACGGTTGAATGAGGATGATATATTCCCAAATCATTCCATATGCTTTTCATGTGTCCCTAGGAGTTTTACAAAAGGCTTGCCGTCTTGTTGTAGATTAGAGATGTCTTTCTTTAATTGAAAAACTCGTGTAACATTGTTTTAACTGCCATACATTTCCTTGACCGTCTCCCATAGCTGCTGTGAGGATTCAAAGTAATTGAATATTTCAACTAATCTATTTTCCAAGGAATTTAGGAGCCACAACATAACCGGTTGATCCTTACTAAGCCAGAATTAATAGGTTGGTGAAGGAACATCAGACATTTCGATACTTCCATTTATGAATCCTAACTTGGACTTTTTACTTAGAGTCAGAGACACTACTTTCAACCAAGGCAAGTAATTAAACTTATTCAAAAAAATTGAGCTTAATCTTTGATTTGGGTTGACATCCACCTCATGCATATTCATGAAGGAAAGCATCGGTGAGCTTTCAGCTTCTGATCCTAGTGGCTTATCTTCAGCCATTTTAAAGATTGAAGACGCTCAAATAGCAATAAAGTAAAAGCAAGTTAATTTTCCTACTCTGATACCATGTTGAAAAAATAAGGCCTAACTCTCTACAAAAGAGCTCTCGAGATTGTATTATTTATTTCATATGTTCATTACAATTGTATAGCTATATATAAAGAGATTGACTCCTTGAATTAATGATTTCTTGATTTACTCATTAAATTAAGGATTCTTTAATTTACTCATTGAATTAAAAATTCCTTAATTTACTTATTGAATTAAATATTCTTTGATTTACTACTTAAATTAAAGACTAATATCCAATAATAAGCACCCTTTAAAATGAGTAAATAGCTATCAATGTTGCAAAAAAATATCATTTAATTAAAAAATTATTATTCAATTTAGCTCAAAAAATATAGTAAATTAAAATTAAGTATATGATAAATAGATTCAGTTAAAAATTAAAATGAATTAATTATATATATATAATATATATATATATATATATATAAATATAATTTAATAATTAATTAATAGTAAAAAACATAAAAATAATCAAACCAATCTAATTCAAACTTTGTTAATCTTCGTTTTTTAGATTATGTAGATCAGAAGAAGAATTATTCTCCTGTCAAAGTTTACTCTCTTCTTGAATAAGTTTTCTTCAATTATATTGTCTTATACGATATTTCGATATGCTTTCATTATTAATTTTGCATTAGATGTAAATCCATTATTTTATTTATTGAAATGACGATACATTATAGGCCAAACTTATATAATCAATACTTGAAGGCATTAATATACTTTTTTTCGCATTTCCAAACAAACAAAAATGCACTAAATAAGATGATACTAACACCATAACGATTCAAAAAGATACTCATAGTGTAGTATGTCTATCAATTATAATTGATTTCTCATTCTTTATTTATTTTCAATTTTATTGAATGAAGGTTTTCTTTTCTTAAAAAAATAAAATAAAAACCGACATTGGTTTGTAGTCTTCAATGAATTCGTATTGAATTAGCTGGGTTTATATTTTTTAAAAATCATTTAAGATCGGGTCGGTTTGGTTTTTGTTCAGACCCAATCCAAGTCAAGATTTGTATATTATTAGCAACACATACAATAACCCCACCAAAAATATTACAATTTAAGGTATATCATCACTTTTTTTATAGATAAAATTTCATTTTTCCCTTTTCTTGTACTAATTTTTTTAATAATGTTATATATACTGTTGAAATAAGTTTGTTAATAACAGTACTGAAACAATATTACCGATAACCTGGTATGAACTGTTTGGGTTGAGTCTCGGATTAGGTCGCTCTATTTAAGACGCGACTCTGCCCAATTTGTGTAAGCAAACACAGCCCCGTCGTCCCCAAGATAAAACAGTCCAGAATCTTTTTTCTCTGTCTCGAAACTTCATTGCACTGATGAAGATCGGAATGTTATACCTGAAAAATATGTTGCTTGGAAAATTGGAAAATAACTTAGAATTGCAGAGAGAATTGTTTCTAGTGAGATGAGTTTGTAGAGATAGTTGTGTAGAAACTGAGAACTAAAACCCTCTTTTTATAGGTTTTAGAAACCTTGTGGCAATTATGATAATAACGGTAATGTCTGGAAATTAAGAGCGTAACAACCAAGTAACGGCTATTTTGAAAGTAAAGATGAGTAATAGATATTTTTGAGAGTAAATACGAGCAACGGTTATTTTTCTGAATAAAAAAAAGAAATGGCCATTTAACGGTCATATTCTAATAAAAGAAAATAACGGTCGTTTTTCGGAGAACAAAAACAATATATATATAACAACCATTTTTCTAAGTGGAAAAGTTTTCCTTAAAAAGAATATTTTTTCAAAAAATAAAATACCACCTCACGCACACGCACACGGACTCGGCACGGCCGGTCGGACGGACGGCGGCGGCGGCGCGCGCGCGTGGTATCACATTTGCCTAAGTTCTCTCCCTTTCCACAAAAATGGGTGCCCCTTGGGGCCCAATTTATTTTTCTAAATAAAGAAAAAAAACAGCCATTTAACAGTCATATTCTGATAAAAGAAAACAACGATCGTTTTTCGGAGAACAAAAAAAAAATATATATAACAACCATTTTTCTAAGTGGAAAAGTTTTCCTTAAAAAGAATATTTTTCCAAAAAATAAAATACCACCTCACGCACAAGCACACGAACTCGACACGACCGGTCGGACGGACGGCAACGACGACGCACGCGTGTGGTATCACATTTACCTAGGTCCTCTCCCCTTTCACAAAAATGGGTGCCCCTTGAGACCCAATTTATTTTTCTAAATAAAGAAAAGAAATGACCATTTAACGGTCATATTCTGATAAAAGAAAATAACGATCGTTTTTTGGAGAACAAAAATATATATATATAACAACCATTTTTCTAAGTGGAAAAGTTTTCCTTAAAAAGAATATTTTTCCAAAAAATAAAATACCACCTCATGCATACGAACTCGACACGGCCGAAAGTGCACGCGTGTGATATCACATTTGCCTAGGTCCTCTCCCCTTTCACAAAAATGGGTGTCCCTTGAGACCCAATTCTATTAGCCAACTTTTTACTATTTATACTTCTTTTAAATAATGTAAAAAAACAATGTAGAATAAGACTTTATAATTTTTTATTAACTTTATCTTTTTTAACGATCATTTTTTTATAAACTTCATCTTTTTCAACATATATAGATGTTTAATACGCACTAAACATATATTTTTTAAATCATCAAAAACATGTGTTATATTTTAGAGGTTATTAAATGAAATCATTGAATAAATAAGTTATATATAAAATGAAAGGAAATATTGCAGTAGACATGACCACTCTCGTCCACGAGAAGAGTAGGTTCAAGAATTCTCTCGTTATCAATCTATGGCACACTCGACCCTCCAATTCCATGGAAACTCATAGTTTCAATCCAAGTAGCAGTCTACTTTGGACTTAATTTCGGACCCTATATTTGTTTCTCTCCTTGATGTAACAACTCACTTGCCATTTGCTTTAGTGCATTACACGTCTAAAGTGTACTTTAGACGACAAGAAAGAAGAATTTTATTGTTCACAACTCAACCAACATATATTCTCTCAAAGCGCATTTAACATCATCAAACTCATTTTTAAATTGATTCCATATCACTAGTGCTACCAAACCATGTTATATGTTGGACATATGCTCTGGCATGACCAATAATTAATTGACATTATCTTTGTTGAGAATCAATTTAACTATTTGATAACACGCAAAGCTCCAATTATAAGCCATTCATGTAATTTTCATTGGGAAAAGAGGAATCAGTACAGAACAAATTCCTATGTGTAGTATAGAAGAAGACAGATCGTTAAAAGTTAGAAGTATTTACTAATAAGTATAGTAATCTAAAGGAAGTTGATACTTTATAATATTATTTTTTCTTATTTTGTTACTTTTTTTTTTTACCCATGTTCTCAATCGAGACACATGAAATACCTTATTTAGGGTATTAGTACACTTTTTTTTTCAATTTCAATAATAATGATACATCTGAGCTATTTATTAAAATGACTGCAGAAATTGTTCAAAATGTATATAAATAACCTAAATAAAGTGTCTCAGCTAAGAATAGAGGCAAAAAAAAAAAAAATACCAAAACAAGGATAAGAATAGTCCAAAATTACCAACCCTTAAACTAATGTAAAGCACTAACTAGACTTTGGTCATAGATGCTAAAAGGAGTATTATTCAACTAGCCCAGTGATTGCTTTTCTAATTATCAAATATAGCCTGATGAACAGTGACTAGTCTTCCATATACAGCTTAATGACTCACATGAAAATACACTCATAACATATTCATGGGTACAATGTGTTTTATCGTTGAATAATGAAAATGTATAGCATAAACACTACAGCACATGAAATAGGTGATATCGGAATAAAAGATCATAGAAAAAGAGATTACGCAAGCATATGAAATCAAAGCAACAGAGCAACGGCAGTATGCGTACAATTAGGATTGAACTGTCCTTGTTTTTGTGTAGAAATTAATTCAATTGTGACAAATACTATAAAATAATGAACAACAAGCATTGACGAATGAAGATAAAATCATTATCAATAAAGCTTTCAAATTATTAAGGGAAAAAAGAGATTACCCTAATGAGAATCAAAATATAAAAGAAAGAGAACATTACCAGAGGTATCCTACTTTGATTTTCTGAAAAAATAACTTTTTTGCATGATGAAAGACACATACCCACAGAACAGCATGTCAAGAAACAGAAACCATATTTTCACAGGGAGACGCATCTCAGCAACAAATTAATATCAGTCGATCAAAATGCACAGGAAAGAACCCTACAGGACCAGGCCAGATTGCAGAGGCTGGTTTCTTTTCTGTTAATCCAAAAACAAATAAAACAAAGATCTTCAACAACCCATAACTGCACAATTGTAAACAAACACACCAACGTGTTCCTTCACTCCAAGAACCTTCCAGTCCAAGGTAACATTTTTGACACAAGATTTTGGGCACCAATAGTTTAGCACAATACCTTCACCATCAGGGCCTCTTTGCCCACCAACAACCAGGAGTTTCTTTCCACAGGACTTGAAAGCCAGGCCCCAGCCACTTGACAAGTCAGCCCTCACTGGAAGTCTTCCCAGTTCATCCCAGGTGTTCTTCAACTTGTTGTACTTCTTCACCATGTTGGTTGAATGCTCAACTGCATACAACTGGTTATCCACAACTGCCACAAGTGGAGGTGCCTGAGCAGCCTTATTGACGTACGGATACATATTCTCTATCTTCTTCCATTTCATTGTCTCAAGATCATATTCCTCCCCACAAGTTAGTGAAACAGTGGGACTTGACATCCCACCAATCACATAAAATTTTCCATCCATGAAAAATCCAGAGCATAATCTACGTGGAGTATTCATGTTGGCCAACATTTCCCACCTTCCTGAGGTAGAGTCATATAACTCTGCGGATTTCAAGACATTTCCATTTTTATCAGTCCCTCCAGCAACAACAGCAATTGAACCAAGACTACCAGACCCAAATAAACAGCGAGGGTGATTCATTTCCTGACATTTAACCCAACTATGAGTAGTCAAAGTATACTTCCAAATAGCAAAATCTAAGAGTTCACGACCAAAAACTAACAACTGACTTCCCACAGCCAGAGACTCTTTATCCGCATGATTGAAACACTCATCACAAGGAATCCGAGGCAATGTCATCCATTTATTTCTCGCCATATCATATGCCTCCCATCCCCTTGGATCACAAATCAGATACACCCACTGCTCCACAACTCCCAACTGGTTTCTCAATCCATATAAATACCCACTTTTGATTAACTTACTAAACTTTGTATTAATACATGCTAACGATGCATAATCTGATCTACAAGCCCAAGCGAGGCAATTTAGGGTAACATCATCAATAAGACCAGGGAGAAGCGAGTCACTTGATCCAAATTTTAGACGACCATCGTTCACTCTTCCCTTGTAATTAAGGCTCAACATAGTATTCACTTCTTGATTTTCTTCTTCCTCCCTAAAATCATCTTTGGTTGACCTGTTCTTCATTTTAACAAATTTTTAGCCAATTGTATACAGAATCAACCAAATCTCACAAACAAAAACCAATCTCCATAAAGAGAACTGACAAACAAGTCCTATCGAGCCACAATTTTTTAGAACAATCAGCTATGAATACCATAAATTAGATTCCCATCTTTGCACGCAATCTTTCTCCATTTTCTGTTCTTTCCATAAACTCAACATTTCAAAGTAAAAGGACCGATAACAAACTTCATACTTCATATTTTGAACTTATTGATTAAGATGGCACAATTGGCTCACATCGAACAAGGAATCCCAAGATCAGACCCCCTCAGAGCAAAACTAGTAACCTCAAATGATTACCGAGATTCCCAGAAAATTCTTTCTCGGCTTATTTCTATCTCAGAAAGATTTTCTGAAAAAAAATTGCAAGAACCTCCAATTAATAACAAACACAAAAATATAAAATAATATATATGAATTGGTTATCATCCACTCAACATGAAGAATTAATAAAGCACAAACAAGCAAAAAAAAGAGGTTATCTTTCACAACAAAAACCACGATAAAATGGGATCCGAATCGAATTATATATACACAAACGCACAAATCAATTGTTATTCGGATCTCGTTGAAAATGGGTTAAAAACGTTATATCCAGATAAGAGAGAATCAAACCATAAAGTGTGGAAAGCTGGTCGCAACTGAGGCTTCGGATTCTGAAAATCTGCTCCTAACTAATCACTGTTGAATATATCGCCAGTTCCCGGCGGAGAAACAGAGAGAGGGGGTTAATGCAGCTGAGATAATAGCTGGAAACTGGGTTATAAAAACACAGGAAAAAAGAGAGTTTTAATTTGCAATAATGACACTGTTATCTTGAAATTTGTATTCATGCCCATTGTTACTTTAATATAACTGAAATTGGTAATTTTTTTTCAAAAATAATCATAATAGTCAGTAAAAGAACACATATATATTTGATGAAATATATTTATTTTTATTTTTCATTTTATAATATTAACTACTAATATTAATATAAATCGTATAATATGTTCTAAAAAAAACTTTTAAGACCAAAATCATTGTAAACCAAAATTAAATATATCAATATTATCCAAACATTGTTTAGAATATCAAAGATAAATAATATCAATGTACTGGGACAATTATGAGCATTTATTAGTTTTCTTAAGTTTTAATCAAATTTTTTATTTTTAATATTTATTTAAAAAATATTATTTTAAAAAAATTAAAAAATTAACATAATACTTCATCTATCACATTATTTAAATTATTAACATTCATTTACATCCTTTAACTATTTAATACATGTTTTTAAGTAAATAAAATATATATATATATAAATAAATAAAATTTAATATAATTGCTTAAAATATTACATGATTTAATATTAAAATATTTTTTTAAGTAACTATATATATATATATTAAAATATTAGTATACATCCGGTAACAATATCCATAAAATATTAATTTATTAAAATATAAATAGATTATCAATAACATGAATATTATTATAATTTGTATTAAATTTTTAAAAAATATTATTATATATGATTAATTTTATTTAATTTTTTAAATAATTTATAATTAAATATATTTATTTAATTTTTTAAGTCATTTAAATTTTATAATTTTGTTAATAAAATTCATTATACTGTAGATATAATGTGTATATTTAACTATTAATTTAAGTAATTATTTTAAATATATAACAACTTATTCTATAATTTTTGATTTAATTTATGAAAGTAAATATTACATATATTTATATTTATTAGATAAAAAATAAATAATCACTTATTTTGATATTTTTAAAGATTTAATAAAAATTTATATCTTTAATAAATTTTTTAAATAAATTTTCCTATATTAATAATATAATTATAAATTAAAACTAAAATATTTTTACGTATTTTATAATTTAAACTGCTCCTCCATTTTCTATTTCTATTTCTTTTTTCTTGGCATATAGTAACCGTCTCGGCCGCTACATTCTCAATTTCCTATCCCAAATTCATTAAAGATAATAACAATAGTTGACTTTGTATATTATATGGTTAGTGGCCTATACTACATAGTGTCCCCTACTGTCGATTATTATTATTATTATTCTGCGTGAGCTACATCAATAAAATATTATAGGGAAAAATATCCTATATATATTTCTTATATTAAGTTAAAGTGATTTCCTTTTAGGAAAAAAAATTAAAAAAATCGAGAATAATGTATTATTTGATCCTTACTTTTATGAAATATTTAAAGAAGAATAAAAAATATTTTAATTAATATTTTAAATAAAATAATATTATTTTTTTAAAATATCTTTTTTATTATTTAATTGACAAACGATTAAAAATAAATTTTTGTTATAATATTTTATAATAAAAAATATTAAAATAATAAGTGAATAGTAAAAATATTATGATAAAATTATTAAAATATTGAATTAATAATAAAATTTATCATTCTTTAATACTTTTAACAAAATATAAGAGACTAAAAAATACATTTTATAATATAATAAACTATTTAACATATTTTCTAATTTAAGGAACATTTATTGCACTTTACCATTTTATATATTTTATGTTGTGATCTATTTATTATTATTTTTCTTGTAATTTTTTTATTTTTACATTTTTGTTCGGTTATTTTTTATAATTTAGTTCTTTTATTTTTAATCTTTTTTACATTTTAACCTATTTTTTTATATTTTTAAATTTTAATTTTAAATTTCTCTTAAATTTTAGATTACATATGTAAAAAATAAATAATTAAATAATTAAATTATTAAATTATAAAAATTAAAGTGATCAATCAAAATAAAATAATAATAAGAAGATTAAACTATAAATATAGAAAATATATAAACTATTTGTATAGTTCAATCTCGAAAATAAAGGGATTAAATTGTAAGAAAATAAAAATGTAAAAAAAAGAAAAATAACAAAGAGATTAAAATATATAATATATAAGAATATAGAGACTATTTGTGTAGTTGAATCCCATTATTTTCATTCGATTTAGGATAAACAGATTTTTATACCACTGAATTATAAGAGTTGTTACAAGTATACTATTGAACTTTCATTTGTCACTTCTATACTATCGAACTTTTAACTTACATATATACCATTTTTAGTAAAATTTAACAGGAGTTAACGTTTAAAACCATGAAAAAACTCAAATACTCTTCACCCTCCTTCTTACATACTTGAACCAACTAACCTTATTCTCAACTCCTACCTTTACCGAACCTACGACTCTTCCAATTCTTCCATCTCCATAGCCTTCATCACTACTCTAGTTAAATCTGACAGTTGAATTTCATAGGCTAACAACCCGATTGTCACTATCATGCCTAAGTCTTAGGCTTTAATTGCTTTCAAGTAATCAGACAGTTTAATTGTTTTCAAGTAATCAGACAGTTCAATATCGTTAAAGCTTTTGTTTGAGGTTTGAAACAATGTTGAGTACTCCGATAGTGTAATTAAGATCTAGGTCTCTTTCATTAGTGTCATCAATAGTCAAATCAAGAATTGGGTGATTGTCTAATATTAAAAGAGGAATAACTAATTGGCGAGCTTGTTCTACAGTTCATTTTGAAGTTAGGATTCTAACAATGTTCTTTAATTGATCGAAATTGAGTAATTTTTCAAGCTTATAGACCAGAAAGTTGGCAATTAAGCTAGTATCGAGATCGATAACCATGTCTCTCTTGACATATTATACGACTTCATCAACGATGAGCTTTTTAAGGTCATCTTGGGTGAGAGTAGGAACGGTAGATTTTTAATAGATAAGGGTTAAGGTAAGTTAAGGGATGTAGGGGAATGCAAGATAAGGTGGGTGGAAAAGAAAGAATTTTGATAGGATTTAGCCAAGGGGTGGTAGCTAGGGTGGTGGTTGGCGATGGGTGGTAACCGATCAGGGGATGGTGACTAGTGGAGGCACTATGTGATTAGGCAATTGAGGCATTGGAATAAGTTTGGCTAGTTCGACGAAGGTATAAAGGAGGGTGTGTCAGGGAAGGTAAGGGATATATAATTAACAAATAAAAGTTCAATGATATATTTGTAAAAGTTTTTATAGTTTGATGGTATAAAAATCTATTTATTATTGATAATTGTAATATAATTATATGTATATATACATATTAGTTAATTGTATTTGTATATGCACGTATACTTGTTGTATTTAAAATTATTTTAATTATTTAAAAAATTGTATTTAAACTACATTCACTTAATTTTAAAGAAAACATTTAGCATATTAATCAATATGAAATAAATTATTATTTAAAAATATAGAAAAAATAACACATAAGCTCACATACGAGGAAAATTTATAAATAACAATATAAAATAAAATTTATTGTAAAACTTAATAAATAAAAAGTTATTGAAAATATTATTAATTTGAATCATATATAGAAGACAAAACTAATCACAAATAAGGTAACATAGAGTTCAATATATCAAAATATTTTCATGTTGAAGTGTACTTAAGTTTTATTACTGCTCCTAACTTAAAGTAAATAAAATTTATGTTCATAAAAATAAATAAAAACAAATGGGGTGCTTAATATTTTTTATATTTAATGTTAATAAATATAAAATAAATATTCAAAGCATATTAGAGAAAATAAATACATCATAAAGAAATTTTACCTACACTTGAATACATAAATATATATTTAAAAACATAAAGATACATTATTTGAACTTTTTGTTGGAATAAAATTATGAAAATTTTAAACATATCAATTTCACAAACATTTTATTAACTTTATTTTTATAAAAATGATTTAAAAAAATTCATGCAAAAATAAGTGTATATGTTTTCTACCTCTTTGGTGATACTTACTTATTTTTTATTGTTTTAATCTATCAAAATTATAAAATTTTATTAGTTTTAATAGAATGATAATGATATGGATTATAGTAAAAAAAAATTATTTTTTTGCTCCACGTTTATTTTTAATATTTTTTCAGATCTATAGTTAAAGTTATATTAATTTAATAAAACTTATAATTTTTAATATAATTATATTAAAAAAAATAACTTCCAAACAACATTCATCCCCCGTAGATAGATAACAGAAAACACTTTTATAGCTCAAGAAGTAGCATCAACTCTTTCAAAGAAGAACAAAGGTAAAAAAAAAAAGAGGTTTTTTGAGTGGAAAGGTTTTTTTTTAAATTCCAAAAAATAAAATGTCACCTCACCACATGGACTCGGCTTGGCACGGCACGGCCGGTGGCGCCAGCGACGGCATCACATTTACTTAAGTCCTCTCCCCTTCCACAAAAATAAGTACTCCTTGTGGTCCAATCCTAATAGCCAACTATTCACTATTTCTATATCTTTTAAGTAATGTAAAAAAACAATGTGGGACAAGGCTTCACTAAATTTTTTTATAAAACATTCATTTTTCCAACAAAATATGTAATAAAGCAAACTCAGTCGTCAAAAGATTATGGTGGTCAAATAAGACTACATTCTCACATTACCGTAAACCTATTGCTTAGGACTCAACTTGTAGACTAAAAACTAAAGGATGTCTAGGTTCAAGAAAAATAGAAGATTTCAACAAAGGAATGCTCTCAAAAGCTACTTGGGATTTGATTTCACAGGCATAAAAACCTTGGGTCAAAATCTTAAGTACCAAATATCTAAGGGAGTTACCTTTATTTAAAGTTCAAAAGAAGCAAGGTGATTCTTTCATGTAGAAAGGACTGCTTTGAATAAGAGATGTGATATAAAAAGGAATATGTGGGAAATTGGAGATGGCTATAAGATTAACATCTGGAATGACCCTTGGATTCTAGGCCTCATATCTCAAAGATTTTCCCAGAGCATACTTGATTTGAGGGTAACTGATTTAAATCTACAAGCCATCAATCATTTTTTTTGATCTTTGCACCATCACTAATCAATGGCACTGGAACATTCCAAAGGTACAAAATACCTTTGGTCTAGAAATAGCTCATTTCATCAATAATCTTGTTAGTTTTTTTTTTCTAATTTAAGACAGAGTTGAAGAAGATGACACACAGAGGAGGAAAAATAAGCCCTGATTCTCATTAATCATTCTCTGGATTCCTTGGCCCTTTATATAGCCTTACAGATCAGATTTATTGAAAGAAAATTACATAGATTAACAAAATCAATTGGATCATAATAGAAAACAACGAAAATGCTATGACCTACCTTCGCGCCCTTCATACCTGTCAGATTTTCTCCTAACGGCTTGAGTGGTCCCTCCCTAATAGATTGGAGTGTTCCCTTCCTCCTTCGAGCTTGATCGTTGCTCTGGGTTGGAGCCATATACTTCTTCTCTCTTCTATGCGTGCGCACGCAGGGTTGGTGCGTTTTAGCACCCATCAACTCCTCCATGCCTGAGAATCATTGTCCGTAATGATGAAGGATGGATAGGTCTTATAAAAACGCCATTCATTTTCCCAAGTAGCATCCTCTATCGATGCTCCAACCCACTTCACTAAAATTTCTGATTTTGGTCGATATTTACCCTTTTTGATCACTCTTCGGTCCAAGACAGACTCAAGTTGAGGAAGCATGGTTGAATCATCTGAGATAGGAGGTAGGATTGCGAGGGGTGGGGTGTCCTGCCCCAAGTGTCTCTTGAGGCGATTAACATGAAAGACATTTTGTATCTGGGAATCAGGAGGCAATTCCAACCTATACACTACTGCCTCAATTTGTGTTGTGATTTTGTAAGGCCTATAGAAACGTGGAGCTAACTTTATGGTAGCTCGGAAAGCCACAAATGTTTGTCTATATGGTTGGAGGCGGAAGTATACATAATCTTCTACTGTAAAGGATACTTCTCTACGATGTTGATCAGCGTGACACTTCATACGGTTTTGAGCTATAAGGAGATGGTGGCGCAGATCACGTAAAATGGTGTCCCTATCGTGCAAGCATTCATCTACCAACTGAACTTTGGAAGTACCAGGAATGTAGGCCAATAGATGAGGGGATGGGTGGCCATAAACTGCCTCAAAGGGTGTCATTTTTGTGGAAGAATGTGTTGTTGTATTATAACTATATTCTGCCCAAGACAGCCATTCTATCCATTGGCTTGGTTGTTCCCTAGTAAAGCAACGTAGATATTGTTCCAAGGTGCAGTTGACTACTTCTATCTACCAATCGGTTTGAGGGTGGTAACTCGAACTCATACATAGCTTAGTATTCTATAGTCTGAATAGGACTTTCCAGAAGGAACTTACAAATATTTTGTCCCTGTCACTAACTATTGAAGTAGGAATGCCATGTAATCCAGCTGGTTTTATGCAGTCATACTTGCACCTTTGACATATATCACATGAACGTAGGAATATTTTCACACTATGTTGCATGTTGGGCCATATGAAATTTTGTTTGATGCGGGAAAGTGTCTTGTGGAATCCGAAGTGCCTTGCTGTTGGTGATGAGTGACATTCAGCCATAAGCTGAGGGATTAAGGAGGATTGTGGATTTAGATAAACCTTGTTTTTTTAACCAAACCCCATCACGCTGGCAAAAAAATTGTGTTCCCCCTGTGGAGATTTTGGCTTGTAGTTTCTCATAAAATGGATCTTGTTGGACTTCTTTTTGGAGGCTAGACCACCAGGCTACTTGGGGTTGCGAGATGGAGATCAATTGAAATTCCACCCTTCTTGATAATGAGTCTGCTGCCTGATTCTCTAAGCCCTTCTTATATTCAATCTGATAGTCATACCCGAGCAGCTTAGGTAACCATCTTGCTTGAGCTAGGGTGGTAATCCTCTACTCTAAAAGGTATTTAAGGCTTCGCTGATCTGTACGCACGATGAAAGGTTTTCCCAACAGATAGGGCGCTATAGCTTGATAGCCTTTACTACAGCTAATATTTCCCTTTCATACGTTGACAGTGCCAACGCTGACCCCTTGAGGGTAGCGCTGTAATAAGCCACTGGACGGTTTTCCTGGGTCAAAACTGCTCCTAGCCCTATGCCACTAGCATCACATTCCACGACAAAGGACTGAGTAAAGTTAGGTAACCTTAGAATAAGAGGGGAAGTCAGTGCTTCCTTCAATTTTTGAAAGGCCTGAGCTGCAGCCTCATTCCACTGGAACCCTTCCTTCCCTAATAGGGAGGTGAGAGGTGCTACTATTCCACCAAAGTGCCTAATAAATTTTCTGTAATAGCTATCCAATCCTAGGAATCCTTTGACTCCCTTTGCTGTGGTTGGGGTTGGCCATTCTATAACAGCTCGAATTTTTGCAGGATCCACGGCCACCCGTTGTTCTGATATCAGGTGCCCTAGGTATTCTACCTGCAATACTCCAAAATGGCATTTGGAAGGTTTAACAATTAAACTGTTAGTTGCTAATACCTACAAAATAGTTTGTAGATGCAGTGTATGATCCTCCAATGACTGAGAATACACTAAAATATCATCAAAGAAAACCAATATAAACTTTTTGAGGTAAGGTCTAAAAAGATCATTCATTAAACTTTGAAAGGTGGTTGGGGCATTAGTGAGACCAAAAGGCATCACAAGAAACTCATAGTGGCCTTCATGTGTCCGGAATGTTGTTTTTGGGGTATCTTCTTCACAAACACTGATCGAAGATCCAGTTTGGAGTAGACTCTGGCTCCATGCAATTCATCCAATAACTCGTCTATGACTGGTATAGGGTATTTTTCTTTGATAGTAATGGAGTTCAGAGACCTGTAATCCACGCAAAATCTCCAAGTTCCATCAATTTTTCTTACTAGCAATATTGGTGATGAGAAGGGGTTGTTGCTTGGTCTAATCAAGTTAGAGTGTAGGAGTTCTGACACCATTTTTTCTATCTCATTTTTCTGGTAGTAAGGGTAACGACAGGGTCTTACATTTACTGGTCTTGTTCCTGGTTGTAGGGGAATACAGTGATCATGTAATCGTTTAAGAGGGAGGCTGGTAGAGGGTTCAAATACTTGGGGGAATGCAGCCAATATTTCACTTATCTCAGATGAATGAGTTCTAGTTTGTTCTTTCGAGGGTTTATTGGGGAGTATTTGAAGAAACAACCCTGTATCTGGCAAGCTCTGGGTTTCCTTACATGTTAGAGCTATAATGTTTGTGTGCCCTAATCCTTGAAGCTTGTGAGAAGTACCCTTCTCTTGGAAACTGATGGTTAGCTTCTTATAGTCCATCTCGATAGAACCCAAAGTCTCAAGCCATTGGACACCTAACACTAGTTGGCATGCTGCAACAAGAAGGACATAGAAATCTGCGGTTACTTGATACCCTTGTATGGTAAGGCTAAGGTTGCAGCATTGCCCTGCGCATTCCACCTTCTCACAATTGGCCACCATTACTTCCAGCTTCTTTCCCTTAGTGATAGTTATTCCATATTGGATAGTAAGAGCTTGATCAATGAAATTATGAGTACTTCCTCCATCAATCAGCACTAGCACTCTTTTTTTTAACTACCCCATTACCCGTATGGTTTGAGGATGTTTAGCTCCTTCTATGGCATGAAATGAAATTTCAGGCATTACCTGTGGTAATTCCTGTTCCACATCTTCTTCAGAGTTTCCTGAGAGAATTTGTACCATCTCCTCTATCATAAACAGTTGTGGACGTGCACAACGATGGCCAACTGTGAACTTCTCATCACAGTAGTAGCATAGCCCCTTATCTCGACGCGCACGTGCCTCCTGATTAGTGATGCGACGAAAGGTATTAGCTAAGGCAATTGGTGTTGAGTTGGTTCTTTGTTGGGGAGAGGGTCCTAACACACCAGTAGTAGGGTTAATGGAGGTCCTTGCTGCCACAGAGGATGTTTGGTATCGTGGATATTGAATGACCTTCCTCTGGAGTAGATTCTTTTCTTCAATCAATCTTGCCACCCCTATAGCTTCAGCCAACGTTCGTGGCTTCTTAATTTTTACTTCAATTCTGATCTCATCTCTTAATCCAGTGATGAAACATCCTATCAAAATTTCTTCTGGAAGACCATCCACTTTATGAGAGAGTTTCTCAAATGTTTCCTGGTAAGTAGCTACGCTTGAAGTATGTTTGAGTCTGGTCAGAGCTTGAGAAGGATCTTCATAATCAGTTGGTCCAAATCTCAGCTGCATATCTTGGATAAATTCCTCCCAAGTGAGTGGCCCACGGAACTTGGTGATCCATTTATGTCACTGTAAGGCAATACCATCCAAATGAAACGATGCCAACTGCACTCGTTGTTCTGGTGTAGTATTTGTGAATTCAAAGTATTGCTCCGCTTTGTATTCACCCAGTGGGATCTTCCCCTACAAAGGTAGGAAATGATAGCCTAAAGTGGGAACGTGGTGGCTCATTAGGGTTTCTGAACCCACCATTTGGGCGTGGGTTTTCTTCAGGTAAATTCCGAGTGGCGCGAAGTCCTTGTAACTCGGTTAGCACAGTCTGTAAGGTTGCGCCTATCTGATTGAAGCCTGATTCATGCCTTGCTAGGGTTTCCATCACTTCGCCGCGAAACTCAGCGTTGGATTTACCCCTAGTATCCATGGCTTTGATACAACTGTTAGGTTTTTTGTTCTAATTTAAGACAAAGTTGAAGAAGATGACACACAGAGGAGGAAAAATAAGCCCTGATTCTCATTAATCATTCTCTGGATTCCTTGGCCCTTTATATAGCCTTACAGATCAGATTTATTGAAAGGAAATTACATAGATTAACAAAATCAGTTGGATCGTAACAGAAAAACAACGGAAATGCTATGACCTACCTACGCGCCCTTCATACCTGTTAGAGTTTCTCCTAACGGCTTGAGTGGTCCCTCCTTAATAGATTGGAGTGTTCCCTTCCTCCTACGAGCTTGATCGTTGCTTTGGGTTGGAGCCATATGCTTCTTCTCTCTTCTCTGCGTGCGTGCGCAGGGCTGGTGCGTTTTAGCACCCATCAAATCTCAAACCTCCAACTCCTCGTTTAACAACTAAAATTTCTTGGTTTGGCTCTGGCAAAGGTATTTTCACTTCAAAGAGGTCTATATGATTAATTCTCAATTAAAACCACAGTATAACCCTTCTCTTTATGGAAGAAACTATGGAAAACCTCAATTCATAGTAGACATAATCTGCCAGTGTGGAAAATTCTAAACAACAGCTTGAGTACAAAGAAAAATGTTGCAGAATTCAAGTATTTAGAGGACGTCAACTGCCCTCTAATGCCATACAGAGATTGAACATGTTGAACATGTCCTTATTAGATGTCAAATCTTCAAATCTTAGTGGTTCCAGGGGGATTGGAATATTTCCTGAAAATTCATTGAAAATTTTGATATTTGGACTTATATCAAATTCATTCTAGACCCTCTAACAGTTGGATACCTTCCAACATTGACAATAAATATTTCACTTTGGTAGTTATAATAATGCTTGAATAAATCAGGTGGATCAGAAATAAGATCACTTTCATAAATGCAGAAATCAATCATTCTTCTCTAATATGAAGGTTAACAAATCGAAGACAAGAATTCTCTGCTTAATTTAATGAAAAAAGGATGCAGATCAAGCAAAGATTAACACAGCTCCTGCACATTTGATTTACACTCCATCAAATTGGCAAGCTCGCACAAAAGAAGCTATTAAAGATAACTTTGATGCTGCTTGGCGACATGGAAAGGCAGGATTGGTTTTCCTCGCAACAGACCATTATGGCAGAATAACTCAAAGTTGGATAATGACCAACCACACCACTTCAGCAGAACTTGTAAAGACCATAGCGTTACATTAAGCCATTGTCTACAACTTACATTTTTCTTCTAAAGCAATTTATGTTAAGAGATGCCAAACTAATCATTGATACACTCATGCTTGGAAACTGAAGTCAAATCTCGAGACAAAGTAAGGAGATGCTAGCGGAGACCAATGAGCTTTTAGAAAGATTCTCCATGATCTAAATCTGATGGATACCTAGGGATCTAAACCAAAGAACCCATGACTTCATCAAATGGGCGTCTCAAAAGAATTATGAGGGTTTTATTAACATAAATAGTCTACCTCATATTGTAACGAAGCCTGTGACAGAGTTCATCTGTCTTACCCCTTAGCAAAAAATAAATGAAATTTTTTAATTAAATGAATTAGATATTATATATAAATTTAGGACCAATAAATTAACATTAAATACAATAACTATTCTTCATTAGTTTATGTATAATTGACTTATGTCTTACTAACTACCAAAATCTATTTTTTTCACCTATTCACTTTATACGTAATAATAGAATGCAAAGGGAATATATACAATAGGAGGAAAAAATAACATTTTTACTACACATGAGGTTGTTAATTTATTTTTATATTATTTTATTTAGGTAAATTAGAATCATAAATTAAAATACTAACATAGTTAAAAGGTTAACAAAATATTGATCAAATTATTAAAAAACATTAAAATAAATTTATAGAATAGTAAAAATAATAAAAATTATAATGTTTACAAAAATCTCTTTCAAATATGGGAGTTTGTTTCTTTTTGATACACATATTATTGTATTGATACCCATTATTTGTATGTTTTTTAGTGATACTTTAAAAGTAACCATATTTTTAAAAAGGTATCCATTTGACAAAAATATTTTTTATGCACAAAACATTAAAGGGTAATTTATTCATTTTAATTTTTTTTTCATATTTTTTTTTTCTTCTTGTTTTTTCTTTTTTATTTATCTCTCGTCTCTTTCTCACACCCTATCGATTTGCATTAAATTCTCTTTCATTTTTTTTTATTAAATTCTAAATCATAAACCTTAAAATCTAAACTTTAAATCATGACTAATTCCTAAACCCTGCACACTAAATCTGAAACATTAAACTCTAAACATTAAACTTTAAATACTACATCTTAAAACCTAATCTTAATTTCAAAACTTAAACCCTAAACCCATAACTTAAATACTAAACTCAAGGAGAGAGAATTAGAAAGAGAAAAAAAATAAGTGAAGGAAAAAAAGAGTACAAAAAATTGAAGGACTAAAATTACCATTCAAATTTTTGTGAACATTTTCCTTTTTTTTTTACCAAATGGGTACATTTTAGATAGTTTGAATACTTTTAAGGTACATTTATGAACTTGAGTAACAATTACTACCAAAATATTAAGGTTAAAGTGCACTATTGGTGCCAAAGCTTTAAATAAATTCACACATAGGTTTTCAAGCTTTTAAAATGTATAATTTGGTCTCAAACTTTTAAAACTTTACGCATAGGTTTTTAAACTTTTAAATCTTATAATTTATACAAATTATTATACCATCATATTTCAACAATTAAGATTTATAAAGAACATGAAAGATAAATCTTTTTTTAATCTCAATTGTTGAGATATGAATCATATGATAATATAACAAATTATATAATAAGTTACGAGTCATATATATAGAGAGAGCGATAATATCAATAATACCTCAAGTTTTGATATAATATCATAAATACTATTGAGATTCTAAAAATGTTACAAATACTCTCAAACTTAATGAAAATTAATGTTAACGAAAATGAATTGTAATTTTTTATACATAAAAAGTAAGTAATAATAGAAATAAAAACATAAGATATCTCAAGATGTTTCTCACAAGAAATGATAATTAGTAAAAAAAATTCAAAGAAATACAAAATATGGGACTAAGTCGTAAAGAATGAGATGAATTTAAAGATTTATTATTTTCAAGAATGAGAAAAATATTTTCAAGGAAAGATATAGTTTATTATGAAATAAGTAATAAAGAAATGAATATTAATATTATAGACGGAAAAGGAAGATATAATATATTATTAATTAACAAAGAAATCATTATGAATAAACTATCAAAAAATTCCCTAGAAGAATAAAAAAAATTGGATACATCCATTTAAGAGGAATCCAAATATTAACAAAATCACACTTTAGAGAAGAAATTGATACATTAATAAAATTAGCACTGTTAGATAATAGAATAATAAATAGAAACATGTTTTAATACGAATGATCCATGCAAACCTATGATACCAAAAATTAAAATTTACAACATACCCTCAGTTTGTCATTAATTTTAATTATAAGAATTTTAATAAAATATTAAGTTTAGTTTATGAATTTGAAAGAAGAAAATAATATATTTTCAGTACACTATATAGTAGGATATTTATTAACAAACAATCATAATAGTTCAATATATGGAGAAAATGAATTCATAGAAATAGATAAAAAAAATTCAAAAAATTATGTAAAAAATAAAACTAATAGAGTTTGAAATACCATAATAATAACACTTAGATATTAAAGAAAAAATTCTGATATTAGGGAGAAAAAGTAATGTATCAAGGTTTACTTTTATAAATCCTCAAGAAGAAACTTTAACAAAGAATGAGAAGTGACACAATTAAAATAATAAGTTAAAAAAATGAAAGAATTAATTCATGGCATAATATTAAGAAGAAAATAATACCATTATTATCCCAATAATATTAAGAAACACTACAAGATATAGAATTAGATTGTAATGGAAGCCTAACAAGCATATCAAAAAAACTAATAATAATAATAATAAAAGCTTTAATTCTTTTAGCAAAAGAAATAGATATAACACAAGAATCAAGCATCAAGTCTTTACAAGACATAAATGAAATACAAAAAGAACTTTTAAAAGAAATAAGAGAATATGATTATAATAAGAAATTACAATAAAACATACATAAAAAATTTATAGAATTAAGAAGGGATGTAAATAACATATCTAGAAACAATGCAATTATAGGTTAAAATTTTGATCCATTTATAGGTTTAAAGGAAAAACCACCTAAGAGATCGGATACATTGATATCTAGGAATGAAAAAGGAAAGAATGAGAAAAAACCCAAAGATAAAGAAGAAGATATAATCCCAATTTAAGAGAATATAGGCAAAAATTAGAAGAACAATTTATAGACCCTAAGAATAAGGACATAGAAAAACTAGTTAGTTTTGTATCCATAACAGATGAAAAAATAAGAAGATATTATGATAAAAAACTTCATACAAACAAAGATGATGATGATGATGATATGACAATAGTTAATAAAATTGATTCTAAACCAAAAAAATATGATAAAAAAATCATGTGAATCCTATTTTATTACCATTTCCTCATCAAGAAGAAACATCTAACCTACATAGGGAAGAAAGAAATATGAAAAGTCCAAAAGAATATAACCTTCCTTATTTAAGAAAACAACAACCCAAAATGAAAGAAATATTATATTGGAGAACTAAAAGTAGTACCTCACCAGAATTCAAATTCAAACTTCATGAAAATTAAAGATTAGATCTTTTAGATTCAAATTGTATGAGATACAAGAAAAAAAAATCCTTAGATGAATGATCTAGTGGTATGAGTGTAATCACACAATCAAATCCTTCAACTTGTAAAATCCTAATAATTCATAAAATAATAGCAAATGTTAAAATTTAGTTTATAAATTAATAGAATAATAACGTTTACAAATGCGGGAGAATGTTTCCATAGTTGGTTGGTAATATTTAGATACTATAATAAATAAAATATACAATGAATTTATTGGAGAAGATAAAAGTAGACATATAACTCACTCTAGTGAATATAAAATTGAGAAAACCAAATAGCATTTAACAAATATGAAAATATACGAGTCATTTATTTATGAATATGAAATATATTATTGCAAGTTACCACCCTCTATGCAAGAAACTTATAAGGAAATATTTTTTTTCCCAAAAATTACCTAGAATATCACAAAACTATAACAAAATGATGAAATAAAAGAAATAGAAAAACTATACCAGACACCTTAGGATGAAGAATAAGAACTCTTCAAAAATAGATAATCATTAAATGTCAAGAAAGATATGAATATAAACAAATAAGAGGAAATGATAAAATCTATTATAATATCCAAAAAAATAT
The DNA here is from genome assembly GCA_030763125.1 of Hippophae gyantsensis. NCBI lineage: Eukaryota > Viridiplantae > Streptophyta > Magnoliopsida > Rosales > Elaeagnaceae > Hippophae > Hippophae gyantsensis. Next base: position 30,250,130 of record CM061036.1, read on the forward strand.
TAATGTAATATAAAAGTATACAAGGAAAAGTATAAGAAAATATAAAACATTCAAAAGATATAAATTTAGGAAAAAATACTTTCAAAATATAAGAGAAAGTATAACAAAAAACCTTAAAGAAAAAGGTATAAGACACCAGAAAATAAAAATTATTGCCCATCAGGGAAAAAGAAAAGCAGATGTTGGATTTGCAACAAGGAATGAAATTACACTAATGAATGTCCTAATATGCTTCAATAGAAAAAAGAATTTCAAATGGAATTTTCACAAAAAGAAAATTCTTAGAAGAAGCTTTTAAGATGGGATAATAATCAATAGAAGAATCGAATATAGATGATAATTATAATATTTATCTATTAAAAAAATATAGGAAGAAATAGCTAACTTCATATATGAATATGAATATTCTTGATCAGACCTAATTTCCAAGACCTCTTGCATTACGTTACCATAACAAAACAAAAAAGACCAATTTAGTTAGGTAGCTATCTTCCTTCATATGATATTACACAAGAGGTTTGGAACCTTTAGGTTTTAATCAATCAAATCAAACATTGTGCCTATCTATCCAAGGGATGGAAGGGAAAAGGCCTTTGGTGTCCCTTCCAGTCAAGAATTGAGGCCTCACAATCACCAGTCAATATGTTTTTCTCTCATGCCTTTTTTCGTTCATGGTTCGATATTACGGTGTCCTAAGCGTAAAGGAATCACACCAATCCATCCCGAACTTTGTGTAACAAGTTCATAATGCTTGCTAGAATGTCCATGAATTTCATCATCAACTTGATGAATTTATTTCAAAATATAAGGCTTACCTATTATAACAAGTTGTTTAAAAAGAAACTTCCATTCTTCCATCAAATTTTTTTCTTTTTCCAAGATGTATAACCGCATGGATAAGCTCACACTAATACATCAATTTAAGATCCAATTAGAAGATAAATTATTTGTATAATACTAGAAATCCAAACAGCACTTATATCAAAGTTGGATTAAAATTTAAAGGTTACACAAATTATCACTTGCATGCATATGTAGATAATAAACTAATATATGTGTAGCTACTAAATATGTATTCTCAAAAGAACTCTGAAAAAAAAGCACCAAAAAATTTAATTATAAGAATTGCTAATAATACTACAATAAATCTTAATAAAGTCTTAAAAGATACATACGTAATGACAGGATGAGTGATATTTCATATTCTTACTATATATCAACAAGAAATATGAGTTGATTTATTAAAAAATAATAATTCCTTGAACTTATATCAACTTTTTTACACAATATTTTGTCTAAATAAGTCTACTAACACTAGATAGTGAAATCATTTATGTGTCAAAAGTTAGAAAATATTTGACTGTATCAAACCCATCTTTTATGCAATAACATAAAATAATTGGTAAGATAGATACAAAACATGAATAAAACTTTATTTGGAAAATATTTCATTAGATATAATAGAGAAAAAAAACTTTTTTCTTAGTGAAATCCTGGAAGATAAAACCTTAATAGGCATTAGAAAATTATTAAAAACAATAAGCTCAAAAAACTCTTTAGATCCAAAAGTAAATAAATCTAAAATGATTGCTAACATAAAACTTAAAACTTAAAGACTCTAACAAATTTATTAGAGTGCAACCTATGATTTATACTCCAGAAGACAGAATTGAGTTTGAAAAACAAATTAAAAAACTTTTGGAACTAAAATTCATACTACGAAATAACTCACCTCACTCTAGTCTTGCATTCTTAACCCAAAAAAAGCTGAAAAGAGAAGAGAGAAAAAAGAGAATGGTAATAAAATCCAAAGCATTGAATAAATAAATCATTTTTTGATGGATACTTTATTTCAAAGAAAAAAATATTATCATTAATAAATGGAAATAACTATTTTTAAGTTTTGATTGCAAAAGTGGATTTTGAAAAATAAAACTGGTTGAGAAATCTTAGAAAATAATGGTATTTAGTTGCTCTCAAGGATAATCTAGTAGACTATTGTACCATTCGAATTAAGAAAAACTCAAAGTATCTTTCAAAGGTATATAGACAATAGTTTTAAGAAATTACAAAATATTTGTTGTGTTTACATGGAGAACACTTTGGTTTTTAGTAATGAATTAAATAAACATTATTTAGATATTATTAATATTCAACAAGAGTGTTGGAAAGATAGCATTGTATTTCCTCAAACGAAACTAGTAATTGTATAGTCAAAAATTAAGAATTTAGGGTTAAAAATTGAAGATTGAAAGCATAATCTATAACCTCATATAGTAAATAACATTCAAAGATTTCCTAGTGAATTAAAAGGCAAAAATCAATTATAAATATCCTTAGGATGTTTAACATATGTTGAAACATACATTAAAACACTTATAGAAATGCAAAAACCTTTACAAACAAAATTAAAAAATATCATGTTTGGAAATAGACAGAATAAGATACTTTATACATAGATAAGGTAAAAACATAGGTAAAATGATAATTAAAATAGATACTTCACATGTATATTAGGATGCAATTATAAAACAAAAGTAGATGACAAAAATGAATATCTTTGTAGATATATATCATGATTTTTTTATGGTTTAGAATTAAATTATCACTGTAATGAAAAATAATACTTAACTATCAAAAAAACTATTAAAAAATTTACAATATATATAATATGTTTCAAGTTCATTCTTAAAACTAGAAACAAGAATTTTGTCTATTTTTTAAGAACAAATATTATAGTTGATTAGAAACAACAAAGATTAGTCAGATGAAAATAGTGATTTAACCACTACAATTTGATGTCAAACATCTCCTAATAAATAATAATAGTTTAGTAGATGCTCTTATAAGAAAATTAATACCTTTAACTAATTTTATTCTTGTAGGAATGGAACATCTTGATATCAATATCAAGATAAAGTAAAAGAAGATAAGAATCCTTCAGAAACACCTCAAGGTTTTATACCTAGAGAAATCTCTTTTGGAGATAGAAATTAAATAAGAAAAACTTAACAATTTAAAATGACCATTTAAGTCCAAAAAATTTAAAGAGTAATCCCCATCAGAGATTCATTTTAAAGAAGGTAAAATTTTGAAGAAGAATTAAAAATGAGAAGAAATAACCTTTCAGTTCAAAAGAGAGTAACATCTCTTAAAAGAAAAAGGGAAAGCTCAATTGGGCTGCAAAAGTAAAAAAAAAAGATAAGAAAAAAATTGTATGTGGTCTATAATGGTCTACAACCAAGAATTTACAACAACTGGTTTGAAGCAAGCAAAACTATTATCAGATTTAGTGGAATAACTCACAGAGTGATGCACAATTTTTGTATTTAATAATAACTCTCAAGTACACAAATTAGTTATAATAAGCGATAAATATACTCTCAAAGTTGGTCTTAAGAAGAACTACGTTGTTTTAAATAATTCTTCAAATTTCTTAAAAATGAAAACAAAAATAAATCTTAAATATTCTGTCACAATGAATTAGTTTTGAAAATACTAATCTAACAAAAAAATAATTAAAAATACATAAATATTGATTCGATTCAAACAAATCATGGTAGGTATAAATTTAATAGTCAATGGAGAATTTGTGAGAATATTTAGCTAGTTAGCCATGCTTACTTATAATTAAATTAGGTTGATAAAAATATACATTTAAATTATTGATTTTATTTTTTAATTATGAAATAATCTTTTGGTGGGGATCATTTTTTTTGTTAATCAAACTAATTAAAGTCTTTTTTTTTTGGATCATTAACCGATAGATTAAATTATGCACTATTCTTAAGGATATATTGTAAATACATTAATTCATAATAAATTTAATAATATATCTTGAATAAAGAAATAATCTTCTATTTTATAAAAAAAATTCACCTAATTAAATCTACACAAACATGGCAACAAAGCTAAATTGTCCATAGCTAAAATTAGATGGACATGTTACGATTAAATTCCATTATCAACGGATTAAAAATAACATTCAAATATTTAGAAAATAAAAAAGATTAATTTATATATATAATAATTACAAATCATATCTACAATACCAATTAAAGATGAATGATGTATCTTGCTCCGTAGTTATGATCTTGATCTTCAAATTGTTCTAGAATAATTAGATATCTTTTGTATCTTTTTTGATCTAGAAAACCTCTTAAAGATCTATCTCACATCTATTATGAATCTACACTATATTGTGTTTACAAAATAAAACTAAAAACTAGAAATATAAAATTATGGCTACTATTTTTTTTCTTGAAAAGCTACATCCTATTGACATAAACCTAAAGAAATAAAACATTATTTATAAGCAAAGGTTGGCTTCAAGTAAATTTTATGGAGGTGCACCACTTTTTCCTCATCATGGCATGGGGTTCGTTTAGTTTTTCCAATTCCAACCCGAGAGGATCACGTCGCAAAATTCAATATTGTACGTTGCAGAACACAAAACTCAATGTGTCCAGTTATTTCATCCCAAACAATGTATGTTATGGCACACTATTTTCTTTGCCATTGCATGCTTCATTTTTCTTGAATTATGTCTTGTACACCTTACAAAATGGTTGAATCTTGACAAATTTATAAATTTTGAAGCTAAAAAATATCTGAAATACAACAAAACATACCTATAATTTTGAACATATAGATTTGCATAAATAATAATATAAATATCTTATAATCAAATCTATTTGTTACAATAAAGCATAATAAAATAAAATAATATGAATACTTTTCAATCATTTATCACAACCTCCACTAGCTTTTTATTAGCCTCTAGCAAGTAAAACGATCTAAAAACTAAAAAAAAAACTAAATTATATCAAGCTAAATCATATTTGTAGATTTATTTGGTTGCATTTAACATATGCAACAAGCTTTTAAACCCCTAGGTGACCCTAGTGGATGAGTTTAAGCCTCGTGAGAGCTTTCAGTGATAATACCCATAAACATCCTTATATGTAAAATTAAAATTAAAAATAAATCACAAGACAAAATTAAAATCAACAAAACTTCTCATGTTTTAGTTTTTTTCCAGTTAATAATTAAAATCTCAAGCACAAGTTAATTAAACATCTCAAAGGTTCACAATTTATTGTTCAAACCAATTACAAATCACAAACTCATGTTCCATTACAAAAATATATATCAATTTTGACTCACCCAATCCTAGCGTTAGAAATCTGAATTCGCTTTGACCTAATCCTCGTTGTATTAAATATAAATGAAAGAAAAAGAAGAAAGAAAAGAAAAGAAAAGCTACATATTTGTATTAGCTCAATCTGATTAAAGAGGTGATGTGGTTAGTCATGGTGCACCTATCATTAAACATCAATTATACAGAAACACCATGTACTTCTCATAAATCATATTTAATCAAAGAGTTATGAAATTAACATTTTTAAATAAAATAAGTATGGTTCTCATTAATAGAAAATAAAAATGAAATAAAAATAAAGTACATTAAATTAAAATAAAGAAAACGTTAAAATAAAAATAAAAATACCTAAAAAATAAAAGTTCATAAAAATAAATCCAAAACAAGATTAAAACTCAATCCTCCATGTCGTTTGGTCATCCTTCATAATTATATGGGGACTAGTTGGTCTAAAAATGAAATTATATATAAGATTCTCAGGCATTTTCACTTAACTATAATTAATTCTCGCATAAGAGAGATGTAACCTTTGTATCTCTAGGTTAAATTGTATAGATTTGTCCTGAAATCGATTTTGCCCACTTGTATATTCTGTATATTGAGCATGGTATTTTTGAACATAATTTTTCATATAATTCACATCTTCTCTTAGTTATAGAACCTCTTATTTTACTAAAGTTTTTGAAGAAGATGTCACTCTTTTACTCTTTTGGGTGCCTTTTGTCCCGAAGGTTAGTTTGCTCATGTATGTTGGAATCAATAATTCACCCTGTTATATTAAAACCTTACCTTTTGGAAAACTCATCCACGTTTTACCACACAAAGCTCTAACAATTTTGGGAAAGAAATAAGTCAAATGATTATATGCAAAAAAGTCTTATCCATTGGTTAATTATTACCCTAACATCCATGCTCTTGATAGATGTTATTTCAAAGAGTAATATAATCTTCTCTTTATCCATAGTGATATAGTGTTGGTGAGTATGAGTCTAGAAAAGATGAAATATTTCCAAATATGGGAGGCCTTAGATAAATACTTGGCTTCAAAACTCTTTGTGTCTTCTATTGGAAAATTCCCATTCAGTCCCTTCCATAGCTAGGGTTTCAATTACCCCTACATAATCCACATTATCCAAATAATTGAAATAGTCAACGACTCGATATACAACCAATGTAAAGAGATACATATTCCTAAATGACTCAACCCTAACTCACTCAAATAAGGATATAAACACTTATACAAAGCATATAGTAGAATCACAAATATCATATATCAATAACAAAAGCATGAAAACAATAAATACTTTATAATTAGAGTTTATACTTCGATATGTTAAGACATATACACAACAAACTCAGATTATACTAGCTCAATATGTGATCATGCATAACATTTTATATAACGAGGTAAACCCATATAGAGATCGTATTTATATGGTAACATCCTCAGATTACTTATATGATAACATCCTCAAGTTACTTATAAAGTAATCACTCAACAACAAATAATTCACTAAATAGTAAAATAGATAACAATACTAATTGATAGTAAAATTACTATTATCTCTATCAATCATGACCTCTATCCAAACCTCCTACTATTGCTTTTACCTTGCTGTTTCTGCAATTGTTTGGTTCAACACTTGAACCTAACTGTCCTCCACATCCAACACCATCCTATGTGGTGTGATTAGTAATCAATGATCAATAACTATATGTGTATCAACTCATACTCTCAAGGCATGCACAATCCACCACTAAAGTGATAGAGGCACTGAATATGATTCCAATATTTTCAATGTTTTTTATAAAACTCGTGAAATCATTCATGAAAAAACTACACCTTATTCTTTTGAAATGAATGACAAAGCTGAAAAAAAAAATAGAATTTTTATTGAATCAATTGTTACAATTTTATTAAAATCTGGTGTTGCTTTCCATTGGTGAGGAGAAATTTTATTAACTGTTTGTTATGTGCTAAATAGAGTGCCTAAATCTACTAGTAAAATTTTACCGTATAAAATTTTAAAAAATAAAAAACCTAAATTTATTCTTTTTTTAAACTTGTACTTGTTTAGCCTATGTTAGGATCTCTGATCCTAAAAGAAATAAACTTGTTAGCAGAGCATATGAGTGTGTTCATAGGATATGTTGTGAATAATAAACCTTATAAATTCTATGACTTAAATGATCATGTAGTTATAGAATCAAATGATGCTGACTTCTATCAACATAGGTTTCCCTTTAAATTGAAGAATAGTGGGAATGTGTCTTCTAGTAGTTTACCCATAACTAGAACTATTGAACGTAATGAAGAATTTAACATGGAAATTAGAAGAAGTAAATGAGCTCGAACCTCTAAGGATTTTGGGTTTGAATTTTATGCTTATACCTTAGAGGAAGATCCCCAAACTTTTCAAGAAGCCTTATCTTCTTTAGATGATAACTTATGGGAATAAGCCATAAATGATAAAATTGACTCTCTTGAGTATAATAGAACTTGACATTTAGTTGACTTACTTCCTGGTTGCAAAACCATAGGATCTAAATAGATACTAAAGAAAAAATTAAAAACCCGATGATACTATTGAAAAGTATAAAACTCGTCTTGTAATCAAAGGGTATAGGCAAAGAGAAAATGTAGATTTCTTTGATACCTTTTCACCAATAACACGAATAACTTCCATAAGTGTGTTTTTATCTCTTGCTACTATCCATGATTTAGTAGTGCACCAAATGGATGTTAAAATTGCCTTCTTAAATGGTGACTTAGAAGAAGAGATTTATATGAATCAACCTGAGGGCTTTGTTGTTCTAGGTCAACAAAATAAAGTTTATAAACTAGATAAATCCTTTTATGGTCTAAAACAAGCATCTAATCAATGGTATGAAAAATATGATAATCTAATTATCTCATATGGATTCAAAATGAATGAAAGTGATAAATGCATTTATTATAAATCAAAATATGACATTTTTATTATTATATGTTTATATATGGATGACATGCTTATTTTTGTAGTGTGCTAACTTTGATATGAAAGACCTTGGAGAAGCAAGTGTAATCCTTGGTAAAAATATTACTAGGTCTAAAAAAAAGACTTTCTCTAGATCAATCTCATTATATTGAGAAGATCTTAAAGAAATATAATTACTTTAACTACAAACCTGTATGTACTCCTTATGATCCTAGTGTAAAGTTGTTCAAGAACTCCGTAGATGGTGTTATGAAAATTGAGTAGGCGAGCATTATTGATAGCTTACATTATGCTACTAAATGTACTAGACCAGACATAACTTATGTTGTGGGACTGCTATGTAGGTTTTCTAGTAAACCTAGTATAATGCATTGGAATGCAATTAAAAGGGTCATGAGATACCTTAAGAGAACTATGAACCTTAGATTACATTATAAAAAGTTTCTCGTTATTCTAAAAGGATATAGTGATGCTGATTGGAATATTCTATCAGAAGACTCCAAAAAAACTAGCGGCTATATATTTAGCATTATTGATAGAGTTGTTTCTTGAAAGTCTAAAAAACAGACAATTCTGGATCAATCTATGATGAAGTCTAAAATGATAGCACTAGCTACTGCTAGTGAAGAAATAGGTTGGTTAAGAAGTCTGTTAGCTGAGATCCCTTTATAGGAAAGACAGATGCCAGTTATCTTGATCCACTACGATTGTATCACAGTAATTACAAAGATTCAAAATCGTTATTACAATGGAAAGAGATGATAGATACATCATAAGCACAATATTGTTAGAGAATTTCTCTCTACAGAAGCTATAAGAGTGGATCATGTATGTACTGATGAAAATTTGGCTGATCTTTTGACGAGAGGATTAACAAGAGAGAAGATTTTCAAAACCTTGAAAGGAATGGGACTGAAGATCCCAAGAAATAAGTTCAGTAGGTAATAACAAGTTATGAAGTGATATAAGTGATACATGTGCATGGCCGTAAAGCATGGGCTTTTCGAACTACACCTTGGAAAGTTTATGTGTGCAATGTTGTTAGAGATAGAGTTCAAAACTACAAATTACTCTAGTATATTCTAAAGCATCAACACTATGCAAAGATTCAAGTTGATAGTCACCTTTTACGGATGCACAATCTTATAATTTTTAATTGATCGATTGCTCGATGAAAACTATTTTTATATAAAATTCAAGTGGGGGATTGTTAGAAATGAATTTAAATAAAAAAAATTTGATGAGAATAAGTGTTAAATTTTACTTTCTTAAAATTTTGCCCACATTACTAGTTTACATCTCTTAAAAGATATTTAAATAAAGAAAGTTTTACAATTGGGATTGGATCTTATAGGGCACCCACTTTTGTAGAAAGGGAAAGGCCACCCTCATCGTTTGTCCGACCAATCGACCATACCGTGCCAAGCTGAGTCTTAGTGTGTACATGTGAGGTAAGGTGACACTTTATTTTTTGGAAAAAATTTCATTATTAAAACTATTTTTCAACATACATGATAGTTATTTTGTGACTGTTATTTCATAATTGTGTGAACTTTACACATTTTTTTTCAACTATAAATAGAGGACAATAGCTTTCAGCTTTAAGATATAACTCAAAAACGATTCTACGATTCTTTATAGTAAAACCAAACAAAATTATTTTCTTTTCAGTTTTCAGAGTAACATAAATATCTTAAAGGCATAGTATTTCATACTTCATCGGTAGAATGAAACTCTGAGACAAAAAAAAGATTATAGGTTTTTTTATCCTGGAAACGATGAAACTATGTTTACTTACACAAATATGAGTAGAACCGCAAAACATTTTTAAAAGAACGACTTAATTCGTGATTCAATCTAATCAGTATATTTCAGTATATCAGTAACATTATTCTTATATTGTTTTTGTTGAGTCCCACATTGACCAAGGAAGCCAACAATGTGCTGGTTATAAGTCTGGGTAGCCTCTTTCCTAATAAGTGCATTTTGAGGGAAAGCTTTCGACCAGGGATGCCAACAATGTGCTGGTTATAAGTCTGGGTAGCCCTTTTCTTGATAAGCGTGTTTTGAGGGAAATCTTTGGTTGCCCAGCTTTCAATTTGGTATCAGAGTAGGTCCCTGGGTCCCACTGATGAGTCCCCTCACGCACACTGGCTATCGGCGGAGGTGAGCGCGGCTCACCCGTCCGATGTGAGGTGGGGTGTTGAGTCCCACATCGACCAGGGAAGCCAACAATGTGTTGGTTATTAGTCTGGTATAGCCCCTTTCTTGATAAGCGCGTTTTGAAGGAAAGCTTTGGTTGCCCAACTTTTAATTTGGTATTAGAGCGGGTCCCTGGGGTCAACTGATGAGTCCCCCCTCACGCACACTGGCTATCGGCGGAGGTGAGCGCGGCTCTCCCGTCCGATGTGAGGTAGGGTGTTGAGTCCCACATCGACAAGGGAAGCCAACAATGTGTTGGTTATAAATCTGGGTGACCCCTTTCCTGATAAGCGCGTTTTGAGGAAAAACTTTGATTGAACAGCTTTCAATTGTTTTTACATATTTGATACAACATATATATATATATATATTATATAATTAAACTCTACAAAATAAAAGTAGAACTCCACCTAACTCCCCAAGAAATAAGAGCCTCTATAAAATAGCGAACATGTCTTCTAATTTCTACTTTAGACTCATTTTTACAAGTATGCAAATTCCTCCACTCCATTCAAAAGTACTTTTAATTTGTTGCAATTTGAAAATTTAGGTTCAAGATTTTCACTGCACAGTTAACAAACCTATCAAGAATGCATATTGATCCATTTAATAGCTCTTCTAACCCGAAGATTGTAACAAAGTTTTTCATTTGTTCTCTCCATAACCAGTAGTTTTCATCACCACTCAATTTCATGGATAAAGAAACACTTGCAGGTGGGGTTAAACAAAACCCATATGAAAGAGCATCAGAGGAAAAATCCCCTTCATTTAGAGTCGTTGTAACAGGAAATAGAAACTTCAAGAATGAAATCAATTTTCAGAAGAGAAAAAAAAAAAAAAAAGCTTGATGCTCGGATTGAATGAAAAGAACAATTACAAAGTGTTGTTAAGGTACTATTTAATTAGCTACACCTAATAGTTTTCTAAGCTAAAACTTCTAAGCTAAAACTAATTACATATATGTTATAATACTCTAATACTACAGTTGATATAAATCTTAGTATTTACTTAAATTAATCTTACATACTAAATTATTTAAAAAATAAAAAATTTATTTTAATAACTGCTAACAATACATCGATAAAAAGAATGTCATTTTTAAAATTAAATAAAGTTAAATTTTCTTGAAATTAACAACAAACCTAACCCTAATATTACAGAATTGTTGATTGCTCTTGGAATGTGGAGGATATGGCACTCCCAACTAAGCATATTGATAATTATTTTGATTTTAGAGTATATTATAATACATTTTAAAAAAGTATTTATTCTAAATTAAACAAGTATATAATTTGTTTGGAATATCAAGTCATCCATACTCTAACACTAATAAATAATTTAATTTCTAATTATACTATGAGCTACCCAACTAGTTTAAAGTTTGCTAGAATATATGTTAAGGCGAGAAAATTTTATTTTAATTTTGTACATGTTAGCTTTTGGTTAATTGATCCATTTCAAAATAATTAGGTATTGACAAATCAAAAATAATTAATTAAAAATAATAATTTTGGAATATACATATCTATATTTATGTATCATACATTTTCTTCCACTTCCAATTAGTAGAACTTTTACTTTTTCAACTAGCAACAAAAAATATTTTTCGTCTATGAATTTTTTCTATTATTTTATATTCAAGTATAGTTAATTTTTTTCATCCTATCTATTAATTGTTTTAGAAAAAGTTAAAAAAAATTATTAACTAGTTTTTTTCTAATTTATTTTTTAAATAAAACATAAAGTCAATAGTGAGTTATGTTTTTTGTTTTTAAAATATTAATTCTTAATACAAAAAATAAGAATTTTGTTACCTTGATAGCATCATAATTCAAATATTTATTTTTTATTTTTATTTAAAAAAAATTATTGAGAATGAATATGGAAATATATGAAGTTGCGGTCTTCATGAAAAATAGATATTAGCATAAAATTTGAAATTTAATCATGAATACGGTTGTCAACTTTCCCCGACAGGGAAAATTCATGTGACAACAAAAAAGAAAATGAGAATTGGGGATAGGATCCCTATTTTAATGACATAATACAAGGCAATAATTTTAAATAAATTTTATACCACTTGATTATATTTTTAAAAGTATATATGTATACTTAAAAAAAATCAAATATATAATTATTAAAACTTAAATATAATACATTATAAATCAAGCGTTAATCATGTTATGTTGTTTATTATTTTTAAAGTAATTTTCTTGGTATCAAAATGATTTAAATTAATTATTAAAATTTAATAATGTATAACAATCTTACTATTTTGTCGCTTATTGATAGTTTTAAATTTTCTTTTACAATTATATCTTTCTTAATAACTTATTTTTAGTGTTACTTTTTTTACCTAAATATTAAAATTAAGATATTTTTATAAAAATTATCTCAAAATATTATAGAATTTTTGTTATTTTTGTGAAAATCTCGTTTCTTTTTTAGATCTTATTATATTTTCTTAAAGATGTAAAATGAAAATTAGGAAAATATTTTAACTTAATAATAAAAGTTTTAAAATTTAAAAACATAAATCAAATTTTAAAGGTTTTTTTCTTTATCAACTTCCAAAACTAGACTAAAAAGATATAACTTCAAATTAAAATATAAGCTAAAAGTAAAACTATTATTATTCTTATGCTGAACATATTTTCTCAAACAACGAAGAATCAATTAAATCTATATTTTTATTTTATAGGTTAAATTTAATCATGTAAATATTTTTCACAATAAGATTCATCATTCTTACATTTTAAGTCATCTATTCGAATAAAACTAAATATCATTTTCACAAAAATATGAATTACATGCATACCAAGTAACAATTTTCTTTTTTTTTCTTTCGAAAAAGGAGATAAGTATATTTATGCTAATTTTTTGCATGGTATTTATTCCCTTATTCATTTTGATATTCTAATCAATTGGACAAATATCATTCTCGAGACTTAATGAATTTGGGATATAATGTATATTTTGAAATCTTTCATAAATAATTTAAATTTTTAATAAAATTAAACATTATCAAATAGCATCATACAAAGAAGATTTAATGTGCTTAAGACTTATTAAATAAATAAAAAAATAGAATCAAAACCACCAAGTTAACCACGCTAAGTCAACCTTGTAGATGCCTTAAATGTCTATTTTTGTAAGTTTATAAGTTTGTTAAGATTTCGATTTTTTAAAATTTACAAAGATAAAATTGAATTATAAAATAAGTTAAAAAATAACAAAATTGATCCCATTCACCCCTACATATAATTAATATTATGATTCATATTATTTTTGCATGAAATATTTTTTAAAAAATAAAATCATTGTATTCATAATATAAATTGTATACAAATACAAAATTACTTTAAAAATAAGATTACATATAGCGGAAGTAAAAAGTAGCATGCGATGACAGAACAGTAACACATAACAAAAAGCAATTCATATTCACACAAGAAAACCAAAAAAAAGTAAATTAAGTATTTTCGTTATACCTCATGCAACAACAAAAAATGAAACACTTCAAAATAAATTAAGAGTGACTCCATAATTAAGTACTTAAGGTAGGTAATATCAGTTTCAGTTGTAAAGATCCAAAAAAAAAAAACATAAGTTAATTTCGTATCCTTTCATTCATGCTTAAGTCACAACAAATTAAATTAATCAATAAAATAAAAAACGAATGTAATATATGATTTCCAAAACTTTTTTCAAGTTTCAAAAATAACAAAAAATGTGTAAAAATAAAACTGAATTCTAAATTGCTTTTAAAATTTAAAATATAATTGATTACCAAACACACATTTTAAATACTTGATTTCAAAAGCTAAAACTTGAAAGAAAAAAAATGGTTACAAAACAGGTATTTATCATTCCCCTTAATGGTAAATACACAAACTTTTTGTCATCTTGTAACAGGACATTGTAATCTACCAACTAAAAGTACACGATGCTCTTTATAAGTTTGTAAGAAAGAAAGTTTCCAAAGCTTCCTGTCACACTTGTTGTTAAGATGGTAATGCATGCCACTAAGGACATCATCCAACATTATCTTTCTAAATAAAAATCAAAACTGAATGATCATGGGTAGTATTAACTTGGAGAAATCAAGCCAATGCTTTAGGCGTCAGCCATATCTATGCCACACAAAACGGGAAGCAATCCAGAAACTTTTCTTCCATGCCCTTCTATCTTTTAACGATTTATCCCCCTAAAAGATCAACCCCACTCACATGACATAATTGAAAAATGGAAAAATTACTGTACAAAAATAAATCAACTTCAAATTTTGTCAGTACAGGTTATGCGAGTATTGTTGCTTTCAGATTCTTCTAGTAAACCCTTGCGCTTGCACCAACATACATAATGAGGGATAGGTCCATCATCACAAACAAGCCATGAATGCTCTGCAACAGTTTCTAGAGTCATCCTTTCATTTGGGTCTGCATAAGACATTTATCAATGAGATATATAGAATACCACAAAATTTTCTGCTCCATTAAAGAGAGAGAGAGAGATTAATGCTGAGTAAGTCCACTAGCTATTGCAGTTAGAGTACTTAGACCCAGTATATTTTTTTAACAATTTAGTCCAATAGTTTCAAAAAAAGTGACAATTCAATACAAATTATTAAATTTGAGGTTTTTTTTTAAATTATTTTTATTTTTACTTTTTGAACTATATTTGAAAAAAAAGTTTTAACATGAATATTTACTTAAGTACTTCTTTAAAATAATTTTTTTTTAAAATAGAAAACAAATAAAGAAAAACATAAAAATTGACTATTTGAACATATGTTGTCACTTTTTCAAAACTAGTAGACTAACATGTCATTAAAAAAAAACTGTCAAACCTAAGTGATCCATTCCAAAAAGCTAGTGGACCTATCTAGTCACCCGTCCAAAAATAAAGTCAATTTGTTGACAAACTTTTGCAAAGAAGTCCTTCCAGCAAGTTTTTCAACTGTGAATTCAAATCATCTCGTAGTACTAAAGGGCTATTAACAATCTGCAGAAGCAGAACACAGAGTTTACTCAGATATACATCACAAAAAACACAGAGCAAAGGTTGCTAAACATTGCCAGTTGCATCCCAATGCTATAGACAGTGTCCATACCATATCATATGTGTCTTGTAGCGTGTCTCCTATAAATGGGTATTGTCCCATAGCCATAAAGTACAAGGTAACACCAAGTGCCCAAGTGTCTGCTGCTTTGCCACGATAAGTTAGACCTTAAAATAAATTAAAAGTAAAACGTGTAAGTAAGCTCTTTATAGCACAACTGCTTGGGGTACAACTAAAGCACTATGCATAATAACATCCATTTAAGATGATTTGATATATTATTTTGTCAAAAGTTGAATAAAGACAACTTCACACTCCGTACATTGCCTTTGATAGTTGGAACAAGTACATGAGATATGAATTAGATACTAACAAGCCATATTTCTAGCTCAGAGACTAAATCGAACCTAGACAGCATTCAGGTGCAGTGAATACGGGTGTTCCTGGGGATCGCCTGAGTTCATCGTCATTATCCTGCAAACAAGAAAGCCATAGTCTTCCATCATGATCCTAACTTTGAACATAGATATCCCAAGAATAGAACTGAAAACACGAAAAAATAAAATATTCACATTCTCTAGAAGAAAACACTAGGTGCAAGGAGCTCAAACCAAAATGCAATTGCTAACTGTGTAGTTGAATTTTTTTGGAAAATTGAAAAATAAATTCCTAAGTTTTTTCTTCCAACGAATGACATTCTCGAAACACTCTAGTATCTTAGATTTGAACAATTTCATTACCTCAAAAACCTGGCTGACACTGAAATCTCCTATCTTCACTGTACCATTTTGGGTTACCAGCAGATTATCGGGCTTGATATCTCCATGAATTACATTCTGTTTCAGGAAGGAGAAAAGACATCGGTGGAAGAGCAATCAGTATTCATATAGTAGCTAAATGCATGTATAAGGAACTTTATACAAAACTTGACAGAAAATCCAACTGTCCAATGTATGCTCACCATCCATTTATACCCATGTTAAAAGGAGTATCAGCACTATTTTCAGACATCATATAAAGTAGAGAAACTCAGATTATTCACATTGAAATAGACCACACATGTAATCACCAACTCATATAATGTAGTGAATACTCTGATAAATGATACAGGATAGCCTACGCCAAATGTACAAAAATCAATAGCCCCAAACCTTGAAGTCTGATCATCTTGCTAGGGTAGGGATGCATCTGTAGTCACATACAATTTATGCGCTTACAAGTATTAACAAGTAAGAAGCTTACATGTATAGTATGCCCATAATATAATCATCTACACCTGAAAAATCCACATGCTGTACCGTTGATGCTTTACTGTTCAAATAACTAGAATTTTCTAGCTTAATCATAGAAAACTCTTGTTTGAAATGTTAATCTATTGCTTAGAGAGAAATGTTAAAAAACAAATTTCAAAAAGTAAAGACAAATAGAACTCATTATAAAATAAAGATTGAACAACACTAATGTCTTCTAACTTTTATTCATAGAATTGTTCCCTAACTTTTCAAAATTAACAAATATAATCCAAATTTAAGAATTAGGCTTAAATTTCACCGTAGCAGTCTAACATGCTAATATTTTTTGTGATTTAATCCCTAGACCTTTCAAATTTAACACTTCGTCACTTTTCACCAAATTTGTTTTAATTTAAAAGTTAAGGACAAAATCTTACTGAGAAAAAAAAGTTAGGCAACCAAAGGGTAGAATTAATAAAAATTAAAGGACCACGCGTGTTCTTTAGCCAAAATAAATAACATATAATATATCCATGATTTTTCACAAAGTTCAACCAAAATAACATAGAGCCAAAGATATGATAAGTATTTACATTTTCATAAATGTATTCCACATGTCTCAAAATAAAACTGAAAGGATACCAACAGTGGGCATGTCAAATATACACACAAAAAAATTATTTAATAATAAAAAACTATCAATTTCATACATGAGCATGAAGATACATTAGGCCTGAAACTATATTGCGCAAGTACTTTTTTGTTGTACTTTCTCCTAAGCCACCTGATGAACCAGAACCCTCAGAGACCCATTTGCCTTCTACATACTCAAGAACTGGAGAGAAGGAAAATATCAGTCAAATTAAAAATATAAAAAAAAGACCACAACGCACTTTAATGTAGTTCAGTTTTAAGCAAATCCATTGGTTGATCAAGAAGATGTGCATGAAACCATTACATTACACTGATAAGAAGGTAAATAAGGAAGTCATGATAAATACCCATGTAGAAGTTGTCGCACGCTGGGTCATTAATCACCTCAACTAGATTAACTATGTTAGGATGTTCAAGCATTTTCATTATCTGAACCTGCAATGTTAAACAAAGCAATATTAATATCAGTCACACCCTCATTATCTCCATAGAGCAGCATGCTCATAAATTAAGAAACACGATTCTTCATACTTGTCAGATATTCTCCGGCATAATAATAAAAAAGCCTTTTTAGACACTCCTTAATGTCTAAATTCTGTACGAATGCAAAGCAAAAGAATTTCACTACAGGTAAGGACATCAATGATTCAAGGAATGCAAGCAAATTAAGGTGCATTTTTTATACCTTTTTATTTTATTTTTTATTTCTAAACTCACTTTCTTTTGGGTAGAAGCATTCTCATTATCATCTGCAAAAGGTAATATGCGACATTGAACACGCAGCTCTGACCCAAAAAACATTTAACAGGAGGAGCTAAGTCGCTGGTCAGAAGATGACGTCGATGTACACAAAAAAGTACACGCAAAAAGATTACAAGAGGGACAAACGAAAAAAGTAAACTAATACCTCACGAAGAACGTCAGTCATTGCAGTCTCTGAAGGTGAAACACGTTGCTTCAACAAATGAGATTTGTGGAAGGCCTAGTAATAAAATTTGAAATGAAATAAAGAAGAAGAAAGAACATGCATTATAACAAAACAAAAAAACTAATTAATCTACAAAACCCAGTAAGTGTAAAATTATTGTACACATGGAGCGACAGAACCTTTAATTGCTCAGAAAAAGCATTCAATTTGAACAAAAACTATAACTTAATAGCTCATAATGAAAATAGAAAAAAGGAACAGCATGTAATCCGATCCAGGTCAAAATATCAAGAACCTAAATTCCCTCCAGGTAGGAACTGTAATATTTCATTCTTCAACAATAACATGGAAGTGAATATATTTAAAAAAAAAAGCAGTACCTTGATCGCATACTGTTTTCCATCAACATTACTTCGATATAGAACCTGTCAAAAATATGAACAAAATATAAAAAGGTAAAGCAATAAATTTATCAAGAGAAATAGAATATTTATCCTAGTTATTTACTTACCACTTTCCCATAGCTTCCAGAACCAATCTTGAACTCACGAACATATTCATTGATCATTTTATTCCCGTTTTCATCCTGAATTTTACACGGTATGAAATTTCGTTATATATATAATAAGAGGAATTCCTAAAAGTATATTACATCTTTGACCATGCAGTTTACTAAATGAAACAGAAACAAACACTCCAAGAAACATCTTTAGACAAAATAGCAAAATGAGGAGAAGTAACAAATCTATTCCGTGGGACATGAAAGATTCACAACAGAAGCAACTTATTGATGCTGTTCATTTACATGTCAAAACCAGAGTAAAGAAACAACTATTAAACCATTGGTTATAAGAGTAATCAAGTCATTGGATAAAATTCCAAGCACATCATAACCCACCACCTAAGCAAGAAATTCAGAAAACTTCTACAGCTGGCATGAGAGAGTTTTGGTAATCTGTACATCTCACACAGCTTTCACATTCATAATTAAACAAGTTGTAAACTTTCAGACCATTAGTCACTAGCAAGACCTTCAACAGTACAAATATGGAGTTAAAGATTTTGTTGATGATGAAGCATACCTCCTTACGAACAACTTTGTGGGTTTCCTTAACAGGACACTGCCTACATATCAATCCATTCTGAGCTCTGAATTCCAAAATCTCTTCAGAACGCTTAGCATGGAACTGTGGCTCAGTCTCATCACCATGACAGGTACTAGCAGCATCACCATTATATGAAAAATCATCCTCCCTTTCTATATCTTCGTCCCATAACAAACCATGGGAAAGACGATTGTTGTAACCAGAAGTAGCCATACGCTTGGATTTTGTGGAGAGCCCAAAACAATTACCACACCCCATTATTCTAGCAAAAGAAATACTCTTATTCAACATAAGAAATTTGAAACTTGTACTTGCTAGAATAATATCACAATTTTCAGCAACAACAAAAGTAATGGATTCCACAACCTGCAAACCAACCAATTTCATAATCCACACGGAAATAGAAGCTACATCAAACAAATTAACCATTGAGAGATTCATAAAAGCCCATCCTAAAAGCCAGAAAAAAAATAAAAAAAAATAAAAACTATCTTTGAATTATTTAAACTAAATTAAGCATAAAAACTAAAAGCCGCATAGAAATTAGCAGTAGCAGAATGAATTACAAGCCTGATTTAAAAGAGACAAAAGGCTTCAAGCCCTTATCAACTCTGAAATTCAAGTGGATGCCATTCAGCTAAATGGAAAAAACAACTCGTGTTATTCAATCCGTCACGATTCAAACCCAGCATAGCTATGTCTTCACTTAATAAAAACCAATGCAGGCTCAAAACAACAACCACCCAACAACGTTGACTTTGTCCTACAATACAAACACACAACATATATTTAATAAATAAACATAATTACTCTCAAGTACACTTAAAAATTAATAAAATAATACAGCAAAATCAAAACTTTATGGCCACAAACTCTATACAAAGACAAGCTTGCATATAAATTACCAACACAATCAAGCAGGAGAAAAGGGAATATATTTAGAAAAAAAAATCAGAAATTTATGATCAAATTTTAAAAATCCATACGATTCGTTCAGAGACGGGAGAGCATGTAGTTGATGGACAATCTCCAAAAATTGCACAACAATCAGCAACTTCGTGCGAACCCAAAAAAAAAACGAAGAAATAGGTTCATTAATGACTGATGGGTGGAAGGTGATATTCAAACACTTTGAATCTAACTCAAAGAGAGAACCATTGGAGAACTGGAACTGAAACCCTATACTGCAGAAACAGCTGTTAAAATTCGACAAAATTGGTTGAATGGGAGGCTAAATTGGGGAAAACAACTTGTGCCTCGAAGTGGTAGATCGATGTCAATGTTGTTGAGGTGAATGTACGTAGGGTTGACAAATCTATGCGGAATTATTTGCTGGAGGCTAATAAAATGGAAAATAAGGTAGAAAGAATAGGATCCATATTTTATATTTTATAACATGTGTTAGAATAAAAATACTTAGTTTTTTTAAATTAAATATCATATTTTAATAATATATAAATTTATTTTTATTTTTATTATTTAAAAAAATTAATTATATTTAAACTTAAATTAATTATAATTAACAATATATTTTAAATTAATTGTAAAAAAATTATATCAATGAATTATGTTTATATTTTTACATATATTTTATTTTTCTCATTTTTATATAAATATTATTTAATGATTTAAATTTTTTTTTTTTATTATAAAATATTTATTATTTACTTTTATCATTTTTATAATAAAAATTAAAATTATTAAAAAAATTAAAATATTAATTAAATTTCCGTTTTTTATTTAGAGGTTATATTTTTCTCTAATATTTTCCTATGTCTTTTTGCATTTCGCATCTATTTGTCTTGAAAAGTGATCCAACTAATTAATATTACCAATTTAAAATACAACAATACCTTATAAAAAAAATGGCACACACAAAAAAAAAAGTCTATATAATTTTATAATAAGAAGGAGTAAAGTATTTATTTATATAAAGAGTAAAATATTTATTTATATGTACACATTGGACTTTTGACATTGACATTAGCAAACAAAAAAAAAAAGGCCAAGATAGGAAAATGTGTCGATAGGCGTAGAAGATTTTCTGCTATTGTTAGCTGTTGTTGATTGGCAGGTATCATTTGACAGATTGAGTTCGGTTTTGTGGAAAATGGAAAAGAATGTAACAACTTGTCCTTCTACGATTCCACTCTAGGAAAGAGGGCAGAGAAGGGTAGGTGAACCTTCAGCTGGAAGTATATTTTCTTTGTACTATGGGATATAGTGATCTCAAGTTTTTTATTATATATTAATCTTTTTTTTCAATATTTTTTAATTTGTTTTAGAGTGAAATTATTAAGTTATTTTATTTAATTAGATATATACCTAGTAAATATATTTTTCATTATGTATATCCCTAATTTCAATAAATTTATGTTAATTTAAATAATTTTATTATTTTTATTAAAGTATGATACTTATTTAAATTAACTTAATAATTATAAGAATTAAATATATATTTTATAATATTTTGATATTAAACATACTTTTTCAGGTAATATAAATGTGACTTCAACCTATGTTTAAAAAATACATTCTCATAAACATTTTAAAATGATTAACTTTAACACATATTACATTCATCAAATGAATAGCATTCCAGCGTTTACAATCATATCAAATAAAGAGATGCTTAAACGATCATATGGCCAAAAAAAAAAAAATTATACACATTTTCATTGTGTTTACAATATGAATATTTGTTTATATTTTTCAAGCATATAAATATATATCAATCAATAGTAAATATTTCATGTAACTCATAATAAATTTGGGTTAAAAAAATTAATAAATATGTTTTATTTACAAAAGTTAAAAAAAAAATATTTGTATGAATATAAAAAAATTATCGAAATTATATTATTCACGATGATTTGAATATAATAGGCACATTATATCATTGGGCCCAAAATGATCACGGAGGTTATGTTTTCCTAACCTTTTGCTGTATAAATTATTATTATATTATATTTATTTGAGACTTTTCATTTTTGCCTCACTTTCTTCATTTTAGCACTCCTTGTCCAACTTAGGAATCGGAAGTGGTGTCCTTTCACTGCACAACTTATTTTACATATTTTTCTTGTCTTGCAAGTTATTTTCTTCACATTACTATCAAAGCACGGTAACTTCAATCCTATCAACCATAAAAATGTTGCATCTTCACCGCTAGGCAAATTCAACATTTGTAAAACTATTTTAATAAATCATTTTTATTCTAGATGAGTTAATTATTTATACACATTTTTTATTCTATAAACTATACATTATAATCATAATTTATAGTTCAAAAATAAATAAATTAGCATAAAAATATAAAAGATTTTATAAAAATTATAAAATGAAAATATATTATAATCGGTTAAATACACAATATATATAAAACATTCATCACTACAGTATGTAACACATGGAATATTTCAGTTTTAAAATAATAATAATAATAAAAGAAATATAAAAATAAGTTATGTATTAAAAAATAGCAAAAAGAAAAAAAAAGTCAATAATAATGTTTGTGATCAAAATAATAAAATTTGACCATATTTTATTGATATGATTAATTTAAAGATAATATTATTTATAGATTTATTTCTCTTATCTGATAATCTTTTGAAATTTTCTTCGTCTTTTTTTCCTTTTATTTGATTAAACAAATAAGTCTTAACCTTATTACAATTAAATAAATGAACTTTTGATTTTATAAAATACCTTCAATAAATAAATATGTAATTTTAAAAAAAAGTCTATAATGTTTGATTTAATTCTAAAAATACGGTGATGTTTTGGGAAAATACATATGGACTTTATTGATTCAAATTATATAACTTAACTATTATTAATAGATATTATATTACATACACACATTTTGAACATGTTTATTGTAAAGTAGTTATTAGAAAGGGATGATTAGAGAATATATATATATATATATATATATATATATATATATAATATTTATTAGATGCAGAACCATAATATTGTTAAGTCTTTGAGATAAATATCAAAAAATTACTTCTTTTTATTATGAATGTTGAATTTACTTGAGGACTAATAAATAATAAGCATGGGTGAGTTTAATAAATGTTATTTTATACACAATTTTATATATCAATTTCTTTATATTTTTATGTATTTATTATTATATTATGTTAAAATTATTTATTTTTTATTTATTCAAAACATAATAATTTTATGGATTTTTTTTAGATTTTTTAGGATTTTTTATGAATTTTATTTTATAGATGGATGTCCTTAAAAAATCTTATAGATCTACTTAGCAAGAGATGCCAAAAACGACATTGTTTTGAAGTGACTCGTATAATCCATGTCCCAAAATGATGTGTCATTCTCCTAGATATTAACTTAGTCCAAACGATGAGCCGTTTGACCGTAATTTCTAATGCTCTTTGCTCTTTTACCTATGCATAATTCCACTTCTAATTCCTTTGACTAGCACATGTCTAAGAGCTTATATCACTTGATGAGATTCTCGTATCCCAACGTGATTTTTGTGTGTTCTACTAATCCTAATTTCACTATAAAACCTAATATTTTCATATAGCCAAACAACACCTCTTAAAATACAAACAATAATCAAATTACATGAAAATTGAGAGAAAAATTAAAATTTTTTTTATCTTTGTGTCATTCTTTAAGATTATATTTTTGAAGAAAGATTGAAGAACAAATTGAAGATTAATATTTATGGTTTCTTTGGAACCAACAATTCAAAAGAATCATATTCTTTTATCCACTCTTTACTTATTTATGATGAAAAATTTAGTTTATCTATTAGATTTATTGATTTTCATGACTAGTTAAATATTTTATATGACTATGTGCAATTTTTAAACCGTAGACTATAATTTAATTAATTAAATGTTATGATTTATTTTAGTTTCAATTCTTAAATTTTTGATATATTTAATTCTAAGCTTAAATATCAAAATCTTATGTGTTATGAATTAGGATGATTAGCTAGTTTATTACATACATATGTTTATTGTTAAAATATAATATTAATATGTAATTGATAATTTTTAATTAAAATGACAAGTTATGATTTTTAATTGTAATTGGATTGAATGATTAGATTAAAGATTATCAATGGATTTATTTTTTTTCTAATTTAAATATTATATTTTTACATCATAATGCAATAAATAAATTAAATATGTAATTCTAGGCTTTTTAGGATTTAGATTGGTTAAAAATTATACTATTAATCAATTATACACTAAAAAAATGTAAGAATTGTTAAATGAACCTAAAATTTTAAAATAAAAGTTAAGAATTTAAGAATGATTTTAAATTATGAATTTGATTTAAGACTTAAAAAACTAATTTAGACTATTTATATGATTAATTGAATTGTGGATTAATAATGATGATAGTCTAATAATCATATATATCTTATTATTTTATCCCAAAATTGTGCTTTTAATATTTTCTTTAATTTTATTCTTTTCACAATAAATTCAAAAATTTCTATTACAATAACTTAAATTAAGTCTGTAATAAATTAATAATTAGAAGGTAAGATTATTATCAATTCTTTACGAATTTAACTCTTATTTTAACTATATTACTAACGATATATTTTTGTAATAAAAATAATATTTAATATTTCACATGCTTTTAGGGTGTGTTAACACCTTCACAATATTAAAGGAACATAAAAAAATGTAACACTCCATAAATAAATAAACTTTCAAAAGATGTTAATTTTTAAACAAAATTTTATGACAATTAATTTTCAAAAAGCTAGATATGAATTAACTCGCATGAAGATCAAATCTATAATTAATATAAAATTTTCTTAGTATGTATCCTGTTTTCATAGGTAAGACATCTTGTTTCTCTACTACACCTCCTTTAAATCATATCTTATAAAAAAACATTATAAAGAAAAAAATTTAAATAACGAATTATGATTTTTTTTAGATCATATGTTACTAATATTTATGTGTTTTAGATACTAATCTTCTCCATGAAACCACTAAGTAAATTATAAAAACATATTATTTAACAAGCCAATTAACCATTATAAGATTTAAGACGGTAACTCAATTCTACAATATTTTATTTCAAAATCGTACTTAACATTCCAAAAAAAAAAAACTATTGAATCTAGTTTTTTTTTTGCTACATAATTACTGAACGTCGTGTTTAGCAATTAGTTAGTAATGATATTTAGTGTTTAAAATACATTTAAATGGCAAGAATTCAAGCCACTTCAATGATAATCGAGTGTGTGTAAGTATATAAAAATTTGTCAAAAGAATCGCTTTTACTTTACCAATGAGTTATGCCGAAAATTATTTGACAGATTGAGTTCGGTTTTGGGAAAATGGAAAAGAATGTAACAACTTGTCCTTCTACGATTCTACTCTAGGAAAGAGGGCAGAGAAGGGTAGGTGAACCTTCAGCTGGAAGTATATTTTCTTTGTACTATGGGATATAGTGATCTCAAGTTTTTTATTATATATTAATCTTTTTTTTCAATATTTTTTAATTTGTTTTAGAGTGAAATTATTAAGTTATTTTATTTAATTAGATATATACCTGGTAAATATATTTTTCATTATGTATCATCCCTAATTTCAATAAATTTATGTTAATTTAAATAATTTTATTATTTTTATTAAAGTATGATACTTATTTAAATTAACTTAATAATTATAAGAATTAAATATATATTTTATAATATTTTGATATTAAACATACTTTTTCAGGTAATATAAATGTGACTTCAACGTATGTTTAAAAAAATACATTCTCATAAACATTTTAAAATGATTAACTAACATATAATTAAAAATACATTCTCATACTACATTCATCAAATGAATAGCATTCAAGCGTTTACAATCATATCAAACAAAGAGAGGCTTAAACGATCATATGGCCAAAAAAAAATTATACACATTTTCATTGTGTTTACAATATGAATATTTGTTTACATTTTTATAGCATATAAATATATATATCAATCTATAGTAAATATTTCATGTAACTCATAGTAAATTTGGGTTAAAAACCTTAAAAAATTAATAAATTTTTTTTATTTATAAAAATTAATATATATATATATATGTATGAAAAAAAAAATCTAGTGGTAAAAAAATTATTAAAATTATATTATTCACAATAATTTGAATATAATATGCCGATTGTATCATTGGGCCCAAAATGATCATGCAGGTTATGTTTTCCTAACCTTTTTGCTGTGTAAACTATTATTATATTATATTTATTTGAGACTTTTTATTTTTGACTCACTTTCTTTATTTTAGCACTCTTTGTCCAACTAAGTAATCGGAAGTGGTATCCTTTCATTGCAACTTATTTTACATATTTTTCTTGTCTTGCAAGTTATCTTCGTCACGTTGCTATCACACCATATTGTTGGATAAAATTTAAAATAAATAACTCTAAATTTACTAATATTAGATGCAAACAAGTAAATAAACTAATACCCACTATAACACTTTTTAAAAACAACTCACAAATTGAAGAGAAATACAAACACTTAAAGAGAAAGCTCTCAACTCACACTCAAACTAAGAAAACAAAGACTTATTTGTTTTTGATGGAATGATTAAACCAAATGCAAGGTAGGTTATTTATAGTCTTTACCATACAATCTACACCACACAAATATTATCTACACACTTTTTTTTACAACCTTCAACCATTTCATTTATTTCTTTACTTCTTACAACCACTTCATTTATTTCTTTACTTCCTACAACCACTTCATTTATTTCTTTACTTCCTACAACCACTTCATTTATTTCTCTACTCCTTTCAACCACTTCATTTATTTCTCTACATCTTTAATTATTATGTTGGTGTTGATTTTCAACACTCCCCCTCAACACCAACTCTCACTATTTTTACTATGTCAAGTTGACGGCGAAACATTTTAAACTTGCCAACGCTTAAGTTTTTTGTGAACAAGTCTACAACTTGATCATCTGTCTTGATTTGCCTCATTTCAATTTCTTCTTGTAGAACCTTTTCTTTGATAAAGTGATAATGTACTTCAACATGCTTAGTTCTTGCATGAAAGATCGAATTCTCTGCCAAACGAATTGCCGATTGATTGTCACAGTACAATGGTACTGCATAATCTATTGGTTGATGTAGATTATTCATTAGTTGTATCAACCATGTACACTCTTGAGCTGCCATTTCCGCTGCTCGATACTCAGCTTCAGTGGTTGATAATGATATTGTTGGTTATTTCTTGCTACACCAAGAAATTGTTCCAAAACCCAACTTAAACACATACCTAGTTGTTGATCTCCTGGTGTCATGATCTCTTGCATAGTCTGCATCGCAGTAACCAACTAACTTGTTGTCTCCACCTTTCTTGTACGAAAGACCATAGTCAATTGTACTCTTTACATATATAAATATTCATCGAACTAATTCCAAGTGTGGCTTCTTTGGATTTTGCATGTACCAACTCTTTACACTAACTGCATAAGAAATGTCAGGTCGAGTTAAGGTTAAGTAGATCAAACTACCTACCAATTTTCGATACATTGTCACATCTTCTAAATCTTTTCCTTCATGTGCACACATGTTGGCATTTAGCTCCATCGACGTCGAAATTGGTTTGAATTCAAGCATTCTGAACCACTTCATCAAATCTTTGGAATATTTTTGTTGACAAAGAAATATTCCTTCTTGTGTGCAGTCAACCTCTAGGCCAAGGAAGTGCTTGAGCTGTCTAAGTTCCTTCATCTAGAGACGGACTGATAAATTCTCCTTTATTCGAAGCATTTCTGGCTTATTATCACCAATTATGATTAAATCATCTACATATACTAGTACGATAGCTAGCTTCCCTTCATTTGCTTTGACAAACAAGCTGGAATCTACAGGTATTACTGAATAATCACTTTGTGTTAAAAATTCAACAATCTTACCATACCATGCCCTAGGCGCCTGTTTCAATCCGTAAAGTGCTTTTCGTAGCTTACACACATATTCAGGATGATCTTGGCTCTGAAAACCCATTGGTTGGATCATGTAGATCTCCCGATCTAGCTCTCCATGAAGAAAAGCATTTTTCACATCCATCTGCCATAAATTCCAGTCTTCATTAGCTGCAAGTGCAAGTAGGACTCATATAGTTGTAAGTTTTGCCACCGGACTAAACGTTTCATCATAGTCTAGTCCATATTGTTAAGAGAAATCACGAGCTACCAATCATGCCTTGTATCTCTCAATTGAACCATCTGGATGATGCTTTATCTTGTAAACCCACTTGTAGAATATGGGTTTCACATCTCTTGGCTTTGACACGAGATCCCAAGTTTAATTTTGCTGAAATGAATCGATCTTTTCTTTCATAGCTATCATCCACTAAGAACTCTGCGATGCTTCTTTGAACATCTCAGGCTCTATTTCTTCTTCAATTATGGTTGCATTGGCATATTTGGGACTTGGCCTTCGTGTTCTTGTTGACCTTCGAAGTTGAGATTGTGGAGTTGATTCTTTTATTTCACTAGGCCTACCTTCTTTATTTGGTTGTTGATACATGCCAGTTTGCCAAGGATTCTGAGCCACTCTTTGTTCGACATTATCTCCATTTGGTTCTCCTGATTCATCTAAACTTGGATGGAGTTGGATAGTATGTTCCCCTATCTTCTGTTGCAGCTTTTTGCCAAATTCTCTAGAGTCTGGTAACACCTCCTTCTCTGAGGACCACCAAGAAGATGCTTCATCGAACACCACATCTCGTGAAGTGTATCATCTTCCACTCGTTGGATCATAATATTTCCACGCTTTTCTCTGGCTATCGTATCCCACAAAGATACATCTAACAACTTTCTTGTCAAAATTTCTCTGTAAATGATCAGGAACAAATACATAACACACATAGCCAAATACTCAAAAGTAGCTAACTGTAGGTTTCATGTTCCATAGTTTCTCAAAGGGTGAAACAAATTCTAACCTTGGTTGAGGAAGTCTGTTGATCACAAAGGCTGCAGTCCTCATCGCTTCAGCCCAAAACCTCCCAGGTACATTCTTTTCATGTAGCATACTTCGACAAATTTCTGTAAGATGTCGGTTCTTTCTCTCTGTTACACCATTTTTTTGTGGGATGTTGGCACAAGTGTACTAATGACGTATTCGACATTCCCTTAGGTATTGAGAGAACTCGCTTGAGCTATATTCTCCGTTGTTGTCTGTGCGCAAGCATAAGATCTTCTTTCCAACTTCTTCTTCAATTGACTCTCTAAACTCTTTAAATTTTGAGAATACGTCAGATTTTTCTTTCATAAAGAAAACCCACACATACCTTGAGAATTCCTCAATAAATGTCACCATGTATCGCATACAGCCAATTGATGGTTGCTTAACAGGACTGAATACATCAGAGTGAACTAACTCCAATGATTCTTTTGCTTTAAACTTTGATTCCTCATATGGAAATTGGTGAGCTTTATCATATTGGCATCCTACACAGACCATGTATGTTTTCACATCTAGTTGAGGAATTCCTTTAAGCATCGATTTCTTCACCATCATACTTAGCTTGGAAAAGCTAACATGACCTAACCGTATATGTCATAAATCTGCTATCTCGTTTCTTCTTGTCTTGTCTGCATATGCAAATTCTATTGACATTACGTAGACTGGTTCCAATCGTTGCCCCTCCATTGTCGGTGTTTCTAAGATTTTGATATCATGATACACCTTCACATCTTGGGGACCGAACAAAACATAGTGGCCTAATGATGTTAACTGAGCCACAGATAGCAAATTTTTCTTCATTCCTGGGGCATGATAAACATCTTGAAGTGGTACTTGGTTAGTACTATATCGAGGCATAACTATCGTCTTATCGATATGGGCTATCGGTAACCTTGAGTTGTCAGCTGTCACCACTACACGACCTCCCTTGTACTCAAACATGCTTTCTAACTTCTGTTTATCACCTGTCATATGATTTGAGCAGCCTGAATCTACGATTCATTCATTCTTGTAGTCAATCTGTTTTGATGTTGTCATTGTAAGAGCCAATTCTTCTTCCTTTGTAGCGAATAATGCTTCAGCATCCCAACCATCTTCGTTATGCTCCTTAGAACTGGAAGTAGTTGTATTGCTTTCAATAGAATTTTTCTTACTCCAACAATATTTTGCCATGTGACCCATCTTTCCGTAGTTGTAACATTCACCGTCAATTTTTCTATTGTTATTACGGTTCTTCCAAGCTCCCCCTAGACGAAAGCCTCCCTTTTCTTGAGGAATTTTTCCTTTGTTGCCATCATTTTTATATCCATTTCCATTGTACCGCTTGAAGGTGCCTTTGCTTTTACTGGTGTAGAGTGCTTCTTCTTCACCCTTCAGTGAGACTCCTCCCATTTACTTAGCCATAACTTCTTAACCGACTAACAAATTCTCAAACTCAATAAGAGATGGTTGTGTTAGCCATCCTTGTATAGCGGTAACAAATCCTCGATATTCGGGTCTCAAACCATGAATAATTATTCTCTTTATCCTCGTTTCCCCAATAGGAGCTTTTGGATCTAACTCTGAAATTTCGTAGTATAACGACTTTAACTTGTGAAAGTATTGGGAAATCGTCATGTCGCGTTGCGCCATCGATAGTAACTCATTCTCCAGAAGTTGCAATCTTGTATCATTCTTCTTTGTAAAGAGTGTAACAAGAGTGTCACATGCTTCCTTTGGTGTTTTTGCATCCCGAATGTGCTCCAACATTTCTTCTTCAACTATGGTCTTCAATGAAAAATTTTCCACTTTCGTAAGATGCCGTTTCCATCTTCCACTGTTGGTTGTGTAACTTCATCACCACCAACAACCTCCCACAATTCTTGACCTTGTAGGTAAGACTCCATACATGTTGCCCATGTGTTATAATTTTTGTTGTTGAGCTTCTTGATTCCTCCAACTACTTGAAGATCACTCATCGTGTGAGCAAGACTTCGACTATACCGAATAAGCTTGACTAATAAACTTGCAGAGTACCAAACCCCACACGACTCAAGATAACTCCACTAAGAACGATCCCTGATCGTCCCGCTCTGATACCAATTGTTGAGTAAAATTTAGAATAAACAACTCTAAATTTACTAATATTAGATCCAAACAAGTAAACAAACTACTTGTATTATACCCACTATAATACCTTTTAAAGACAACTTACAAATTTAAGAGAAATACAAACACTCAAAGAGAAAGCTCTCAACTCACACTCAAACTAAGATTACAAAGACTTATTTGTTTTTGATGGAATGATTAAACCAAATGAAAGGTAGGCTATTTATAGTCCTCACATGCAATCTATACCACACAAATATAAAACTAAGAAATAATCTTAGCCACACAAATATTAGTTACACACTTCTTTTTTTTGTACAACCTTCTACCACTTTATTTATTTCTCTACTTCCTACAACCACTTCATTTATTTCTCTACTTCCTTCAACCACTTCATTTATTTCTCTACTTCCTTCAACCATTTCATTTATTTCTCTACTTCCTTCAACCACTTCATTTATTTCTCTACTTCCTTCAACCACTTCATTTATTTCTCTACTTCCTTCAACCACTTCATTTATTTCTCTATATCTTTAATTATTATGTTGGTGTTGATTTTCAACACACACTACCTTCAGTCCTATCATCCATAAAAATGTTGCATCTTCGCCATTTGGTGCCACCGCGAGGCAAATTCAACATTTGGAAAACTATTTTAATAAATCACTTTTATTTTACATGAGTTAATTATTTATACACATTTCTTACTCTATAAATTATACCTTATAATCATACCTTATAGTTCAAAAATAAATAAATTAGCATAAAAACATAAAAGATTATATATAAAAATTGTAAAATGAAAATGTATTATAATTGGTTAAATGCACAATATATATAAAACATTCATCACTACGACACATGGAATATTTTAGTTTCAAAATAATAATAATAATAAAAGGAGTAATTTGAAAAGAAATATAAAAATAAGTTATGTATTAAAAAAATAGGCAAAAAGAAAAAAAAAAGTCAATAATGATGTTTGAGTTCAAAATAATAAAATTTGGCCATATTTTATTGATATGATTAATTTAAAAATAGTATTATTTATAGATTTATTTCTCTTATCTTGTGAACTCTTGAAATTTTCTTTGTCATTTTTCCTTTTATTTGATTAAACAAACAAGTCTTAACCTTATTACAACCAAATAAATGAACTTTTGATTTTACGAAATACCTTCAGTAAATAGATATGTAACTTTAAGGAAAAGTCTATAATGTTTGATTTAACTCTAAAAATATGGTAATGTTTTGAGGAAATGCATATGGGCTTTATTGATTCAAATTATATAGCTTGACTATTGCTAATAGATGTTATATTACATACACACATTTTGAACATGTTTATTGTAAAGTAGTTATTAGAAAGGGATGACTAGAGATAAATGTCAAAAAATTACTTCTCTCTATTATGGGGGTTGAGTTTACTCAAGGACTAACACATAATAAGCGTGGATGAGTTTGATAAATGTTATTTTATATACCAATTTCTTCATATTTTTATGTATTTATTATTATATTATGTTAAAATTATTTATTTTTTATTTATTCAAAACATATTAATTTTATGGATTATTTTGAGATTTTTCTAGGATTTTTTATGAATTTTATTTTATAGATGGGTGTCCTTAAAAAATATCATAGATCTACTTAGCAAGAGATGCCAAAAACGACATTGTTTTGAAGTGACTCGTATAGTCTAGGTCCCAAAATGATGTGTCATTCTCTCAAATATTAACTTAGCCCAAACGATGAGTCGTTTGACCATAATTTCTAACGCTCTTTGCTCTTTTACCCATGCATAATTCCACTTCTAATTCCTTTGACTGGCACATGTCTAAGAGCTTATTTCACTGAGTGAGATTCTCGTATCCCAACGTGATTTTTATGTATTCTACTAATCCTAATTTCACTATAAAAACCTAATATTCTAATATAACTACCAAAACAACACCCCTTAAAATACAAACAATAATCAAATTACATGAAAATTGAGAGAAAAATTGAATTTTTTTTATCTTTGTGCCATTCTTTAAGATTATATTCTTGAAGGAATATTGAAGAACAAGTCGAAGATTAATATTTATGGTTTTTTTGGCACGAACAATTAAAAAAAATTATATTCTTTTATCTACTCTTTACTTATTTATGATGGAAAATTTAGTTTATCTATTGGATTTATTGATTTTCATGACTAGTTAAATATTTTATATGACTATATGCAATTTTTAAACCGTAGATTATAATTTAATTAATTAAATGTCATGATTTATTTTAGTTTCAATTCTTAAATTTTTGATATATTTAATTCTAAGCTTAAATATCAAAACCTTACGTGTTATGAATTAAGATGATTAACTAGTTTATTATATGTATATGTTTATTGTTAAATTATAATATTAATATGTAATTGATAATTTTTAATTAAAATGACAAATTGTGATTTTTAATTGTAATTGGATTGAATGATTAGGTTAAAGGTTATCAATGGATTTAATTTTTTTCTAATTTAAATATTATATTTTTATATCATAATACAATAAATAAATTAAATCTAGGTAATTCTAGGCTTTTGAGGATTTAGATTGGTTAAAAATTATACATTAAGAAAATGTAAGAATTGTTAAGTGAACTTAAATTTTTAAAATAAAAGTTAAGAATTTAAGAATGATTAAATTATGAATTTGATTTAGAACTTAAAAAACTAATTTAGACTCTTTATATGATTAATTGAATTATAGGCTAGTAATGATGATAGTCTAATAATCACATATATCTTATTATTTTATCTCAAAATCGTGCTTTTAATATTTTCTTTATTTTTATTCTTTTCACAATAAATTCAAAAAATTTCATTACAATAACTTAAATTAACTCTGTAATAAATTAGTAATTAGAAGATAAGATTATTATCAATTCTTTGTGAATTTAACTCTTATTTTAACTATACTACTAACGACATATTTTTTTAATAAAAATAATATTTAATGTTTCACATGCTTTTAGGGTGTGTTAACACCTTCACAATATTAAAGGAACATAAACAAATGTAACACTCCATAAATGAATAAACTCCCAAAAGATGTTAATTTTTAAACAAAATTTTATGACAATTAATTTTCAAAAAGTCAGATATGAATTAACTCCCATGAGGATCAAATCTATAATTAATATAAAGTTTTCTTAGTGTATCCTGTTTTAATAGGTAAGACATCTTGTTTCTCTACTATACTTCCCTTCGTATCATATCTTCTAAAAATAACTTATAAAAAAACATTATAAGAAAAAAAATTTAAATAACAAATTATGATTTTCTTTTAAATCATATGTTACTAATAGTTATGTGTTTTAGATCCTAATCTTCTGCATGAAACCAGTAAGTAAATCAAAAGAAATTATGATTTAACAAGCCAATTATCCATTATAAGATTTAAGATAAATAGTAACTCAATTCTACAATATTTTATTTTGAAGCCGTACTCAACATTCCAAAAAAAAAACTATTGAACGTAGTTTTTTTTGCTACATAACTATTGAACGTGGTTATATCTGTTAATTTCGTGTTTAGCAATTAGCTAGTAATGACATTTAGTGTTTAAAAAACATTTAAATGGTGAAAATTCAAGCCATATCAATGATAATTGAGTGTGTAAGTATATAAAAGTTTGTCAAAAGAATTGCTTTTACTTGACCAATGGGTTATGCTCAAAATAAATTAGAATTTAAAATTAAAGTTTTTGTTGAAAATTGATGTTGAGAACACCAAGGTCTAAATGCCTAACAAAAAAAAAACAAGCTCTCTTAAAGTTTTTATTATTTCTTTCATATTTTCATTACAAATATTTATATATAAGGAGATTTATTCTTTTAATTAAACATTTCTTGATTTATTCTTTGAATTAAAGATTCCTTCTTTTACACCTTAAATTAAGAATTACTTATTTTTCTACTTGAATTACTCCTTAAATTAAGAATGACAACTTTTTGAATTAATGAGTTAACATTCCTTAATTTACTTCTTAATTTTATCTCCAATAGTTTTATTGTGAGAGTAGATTTTGTTATTATCATAATAATATTTTGCATTTTAAAAATCTTAAAATATTTAATTATTTTAATATTAGTGTTTTTTAATCCAAAAAAATCAATTCTATTAAAAAAAAGGAAGAAATATAAAGCAATATGGTAATATTACGTTACAAAAAGCTAAGACGTAGAAAGTAACGTGAAGATGTATAATAAATGGTGTGTGCCGGTGGCTGTGTGCCTTTGAGTTTAGTTGACATCATCTGTAGCAAATTAGGCCGCGCATCCTATAATGGAAGGCACATGATCTCTGCGTAATGAAAACGATAGCAACTTAGCAAGTTGATATTAGCTTTTAAAGGCTTTAATTTGTAGGATTCGCAACCTTTTTTTTTATTTTATACAAGTATTTTTATATACCTATACACGTACTGTTGGATTGAACCTAATGTTTAAAGACTCATATACTATTGTACAAAGTAATTGGCTAGGGCTTCGAACTTTAATAATTTCTTCAAAACCAAAAAAAAAAAAAAGAAGTCAATAATTCCCAATTGTTATAAACTTTTCTAAATGTATGTTCTTTATGCGTACAGAACTAGCTTATTTCTCGCTCCTTGTCCTTGAGGTGAAAAAAAAAAGAGCAACGTTTTAGATTCTAATCTTTAGAACTTTCACGTTTCCACCACAAGTTAATTAAGAGGAGGAGGAATGCAACTATGCAAGTGAATCAAACCCAGAAAAAATTTGAATATTTGTAACAATTTTGCCACGAGACATAATATAAGTTACTATAAAATCTTGAAATTAAATATCATGATTGTCTTAATTTTATACTAAAATTGCTAAGAATATTACAAATTCATAACAATATTTATTATGGAAAATTGTAGTACTTTTGCTAAGAATAAAATAATTTCGTATTAAAATTTATTATTATTTTTTAAATATATGTCTTATGAATGTTTAAACTTTATAGCAAGTTTTATAATTTACACAAAAAATTGTAGTTATATATATATATATATCGTGTAAAATTTATACTTTTATTATTATTAAATTGTTATTAGGTATGATATATGTATTTATCAAAAATTGTTATGAATTTATGGTTACAACTTGTAAGTATGAAATCAAATTATATATTATGATTTTAATAGTTATGAATTAAATTGTAAGGATATGTTTTATTATATTAATATAATATGAGTGTATTAGAAGGAAGGGGGAACAAATTAAAGAGGAATCAAATTCCCAAGAAAAAGGTTTCCGCAAAATTGCTTACTATAGACTCCATAATAATCTATATAAAACCGCAACGTACATGAACATGATTAATGATAAAGTGAAAGTTTGTAATTTATATATTACTTCATTAAATACCAGGCTATTAAAAACTATAATTGTTCAAGAAGGTTTATATGGGGAGTTTTACTTTGCTTAATAAGACAAAAATGTACATATATGAAGTCAAAAGAACAAAATAATACTCGCTGAAAGGCTGATTCTAAGCTGTTAGATTAGAGTTAATTTGAAGCAATCTGTATTAATTGCACACGAAAATTAAGTATTCAGATTTCAGAGAGGCTCCTTATTATAAATATACCATCTTCACATTCTGTCATTTCCATCTTTTCTTTGTAGTACATGATATATAGATAACAAATATCAATATCAAGTATAAAGAAAACTAAAACATATTTATATAGCAGAAAGAAGGAGACAATAAACACATAATATAGTATAGAGATGGAAGGAAGAAGGTCGTTCTTAGTATTGGCTTTCTTTCTTCTACTAGTCATCACTGAAGCAGCATATGTTCTGGATGATGGGAATGGTAACGAGAATATGAGAGTTGCCAATGGACCTGGTGGAAACAAAAATGGCAACTATACTGTTGGCACTGGCAAGAAGAAGGCAGATGAGGATGGTAATAAGAGTGATGATGATGATGATGATGATGGCAAAAGCCAGAGCAATGGAAAGAACCTCACCGCAAAAAAGGAAGCTCAAAAGAAAAAGACTCCTAAAAAGGGGACGTCAAATAAAGAGACCACTAAGAAGGAGACCCCTAAGAAGGAGACACCAAAGAAGGAGACCGCTAAGAAGAAGGCACCAAAGAAGGAGACCCCTAAGAAGAAGGCACCAAAGAAGGAGACCAATAAGAAGAAGACACCAAAGAAGGAGACCCCTAAGAAGGAGACTCCTAAGAAAGATACCCCTAAGAAGGAGGTACCAAAGAAAGAGACCCCGAAAAAGGAAACCCCAAAGAAGAAGAGACCATCTACTGATCCAGCCACAACAAACTATGACATCTTGACATCTTTAGCCAATGGGAGAGAACGAGCTTTGTGTAAAGCAAGGGGTCTTTGTCACTCTAAGACTCTTACTTGTCCAGCAGAATGCCCTCAAAAAAAGCCCAAGCATAACAAGAAGAAGAAGGGTTGTTTTGTAGATTGCAGCAGCAAATGTGAAGTGACTTGCAAGTGTAAACCTCTTTATCTCCTTTTCTTTTTCCACTGAAACAACATTTTTGTGATAAGAGAGATCTAAAACTTTATGCAATTTAGTAAACTTAGTATTTCTTCCTAACATAGTACAACTTTTTAGTGAAAGAAAAAACAAGATTCTGTTTTTCAAACCTGAATCGTATGTAAGAAGACGAAAACTTTGCATATGAACTTATTAAGCTCTCTGCACTTAATTTTACAGTTAGAAGACCCAACTGCAATGGATATGGCTCTCTTTGCTACGATCCTCGCTTCGTCGGCGGTGACGGTGTGATGTTCTACTTCCATGGAGCCAAAGGAGGAAACTTTGCCATTGTCTCAGATGACAATATTCACATCAATGCACACTTCATTGGAACGAGGCCACAGGGAAGGACTAGGGACTTTACTTGGGTTCAAGCCCTAGCTGTTATGTTTGATTCTCATACTCTAGTCATTTCAGCAAAGAAAGTCTCAAAGTGGAATGACAAAGTTGATGCTTTATTAGTGAGTTGGGATGGTGAAACTATTGACATTCCTATTGATGGAGATGCTGAATGGAAGACTAATAATGAAGAAAGAGAAGTTGTGGTGGAAAGAACATATGACACTAACAGTGTTAGATTGACAGTGGCTGGGCTTTTGGAATTGGATGTGAAGGTGAGACCTATTGGGGAAGAGGAAAATAAGATCCACAAATATCAACTCCCAGCTGATGATGCCTTTGCTCACTTAGAAACCCAATTCAAGTTTAAGAATCTATCAGATCTTGTTGAAGGGGTTTTGGGTAAGACTTACAGGCCAGACTATGTTAGTCCTGTTAAGATTGGAGTTCCAATGCCATTGATGGGTGGAGAGGACAATTATCAAACTCCATCTTTGTTCTCTCCTCTGTGCAAGGCTTGCAGGTTTCAAAGGCCATCTTCAAATGGAGGTCTTGCTGAATACTGATAACTATATATTTGAACTTTCAACCAATAATATATTTTGTGCATCAGGTTTTGGTATTAAGCAATGCTCTTATTTAAATGTACAAATAAGGGCTTAAAAAAAAAGGCCCAAGTCATTCTTTCAATTAAGAAAATTTATGCTTAATTTCTTCTTTGAGAAAAAGAAGTGTTTGAGTTATAAAGTGTTTTACTTATAATAATTTCTAGTTTATAACAATAAAAGTATTTATTTTTTATTATTTATCTCAATATTTTTTAAAATATTACATAAATTATTTATTATTTTTAGAATACACGATAATGTGATATTATATATATACCAATTAAATTTAATATTAATGTAATTTTTTTAAAAAAATATAAATATCCAATGAAATATGTGTAGAGAAAAAATA
This sequence comes from Hippophae gyantsensis, assembly GCA_030763125.1. Taxonomy (NCBI): domain Eukaryota; kingdom Viridiplantae; phylum Streptophyta; class Magnoliopsida; order Rosales; family Elaeagnaceae; genus Hippophae; species Hippophae gyantsensis. The sequence continues at coordinate 30,289,394 of CM061036.1, forward strand.
AATTAATTGATAGAAAGTATATTTTATGAAATAACACTTAAAAACACTAAGCAAGAATAAGATTTTTCTTAGATTCATATTAATGATATGCTAGTGGTTTCATGAAGCTCCAAGTTTCAAACCAAACGTAAGTGTGTCCGTACTCGAAACTAATGATGAATAAAAATTCTCATAAGATTAAGAAAAATAAGTATTCAGGGATACGACAAGTCAGATGTTGGGTTTTTTCAATCAGCTCTCCAACTTCTTCATTAGTTACTAACTTGGCTTTGTTTGCCATGTTAGATATCCACCAGTGAGAAAGCTTGAAAGTTTTTTCTTGCAGGTAAGATGGATGAGGAAAAGAAATAGGACCCTTTGTAAATTTATACTACTCATTTAAGCTACAAATTAAACGATGGAGTTGAAACGTTAAATCAGAGTCGCGGCAGAAGGTATATCAGAGGATGAACTCTATCCGCCAGAATGGAAAGTTTTTGCATGCATGGCTTATCGAAAATGTTAAAGTTGAAGAAAATGATCATGATGAATTCGAGAATCCCTAACGAACACCTCCCAGATTTTGACAAATAAGCAAGATATATAGAGCTGTCTATGATTAGTAGTAATTATAATCAATCCTAATATATATGATACTAATACTAATATTAATATTAAAATTAATTTTTTTAATACTTAATTATCCATTACCAACCTTATGAAAAGATATTTTTAAGATACATTCTAAAATTATTAAAACATATTTAAAAAAAAATTAACTAATAATTTTATAAATTCATTCGAGCTTAAATTAATATTTTAATAGTAAAAATGATTCTAAGTTTTGTGAACATGTATTATTAAATATATGAGTATAGTATTATATATGATAATTATAAAAAATATACTTAAAGTATCATTATTTGAAACTCTGACGTTTTTTCGACTTTACTTAATAGACTTGATAACGAACTTAAAAATAAGTTTATATACAAATATTTTATCTAAAAAAATAACAAAAAATCATAATCCTTATACATATCAAATTTAAAAGTGAATTCTTACCCATTTTTCATGATATGATGTATGTATAAGATATATTAAGATGAATTTTTCAAAAATATTATAAAAAGACACTATGAAATTTGATAAGTGAGATTCTATGTAAATGTTTACGTAATTTTCTCTTGTTCAAAAAAATTATTCATAAAAATAATAAATTATCATGAATATAGACACATTTAAGATCACTAAATGTTCATAAATTTCTTCGATCATTTGTCTTTTTCTTCTTCTTAAATATCTTATTTATGTCCATTTTTTCTTTATTTCTATAACATATAATATGCAAAAGAAGAAGATAGAAACCTTGAACACGCAAAGAAACTAGATTATTTGAATTAGAGTAATAGATTGTAAGAAGTACTTAAAAACAACGAAAAAGAACACAGGAAATAATAACTAATCAAAAAAAGTGGAAGAGGAAAGGGTCATTGGTCGAAAATCATCAATCTCATCTGCGAACCATGTTGTTAAATGGTTTCATTGATATATGCATTTTGGGAGTTATAGTTTCTTTTTCTTTTTTTAAATAAAATGAGATTAGGAAATTATAGTCTTTGAATGAAAAACAAGAGGAGTCCCTCTTTATTATCCAATTATGTAAACAAAACTATCCCGTAATTCAAAATTAAACTCATTTATTTCATTAGTCAATTTAATTTATTTTTTTTATGCAATTGAAATTAATTAGTCATATTTAATTAAAATTTCAAACATTAAAAGTTAGATAAATGTTAACTTTCTTTTTGAATAATCTAATTTAATTAACAAGCATAAGCTAAGCAAAATAAGAGAATTGCTATAGACAAAATAAGAATGCGTGGCTAGATCAATAGCAATTAAATTTTTATTTAAAAAAGCAAATTTTCAAATACCTACCATTTTATTAATTATAATTTAAGAAAAGTCTATTTTGAGCAAATATATGCACCGGTAATAAAAACTATTTTTTTTCTTTTACAAATTGTATTTACCATGTTAGTAATTTTTTGACGATGTACAATTTAGTCCAGAACAACAGTTCACAACATATTAATATAATTTTGCATAATTAATGAGAGTTATAGATAAGAATAGTCATTTTTTAATTTCATAAATTATAACAATTGTAAACATTAAATTAAATTTAACTTATTCATTTTCGTCCATTTGAATTAATTTATTTCTCCAATTGAAATTGCTTAGTCATAGTTAAAATTTTATACTTGAAAGTTAAAACTTTGTTTCTTTAAAAATATTTTTTTTCTTTTCTTTTTAAAAGTAAATATTATCGGAATAGATTCAATTAATTTTAATTTTTTTATATTAAACGATTCAAATATATGATTTAAAATAAAAATATAGATAAATCTTAAGGTTAAATTATTAAACAAATCACAAATTTATAGCAAAAAAGTTTGAACTATTTTTTAATTTATGCCTCTCATCCTTCACAAGGTTCATACTACTCTTTTATGTTTTGTTTCAATTTTATAAGATATCCCTGAAGGGGACATATAGATATGGCTGTTGAAAGTCGTTATTTACAACTTTACTAAACATTTGCAAAAGAATATTTTAAAATTTAAATATTATATAATTAAATGTAAAACCAATTTTTTTTTTAATAATCTAATCATGATAGAATTCAAAGAGTTGCCGTTCCATTTCAATATGTTTATTATTAATGATTAAATGCATTAAACATTATTGCAATTTGCAAAAAATAAAAAAGTCAGTTCTAATCCTATTTCATTTTGTCCGTTTGGCTACAATTATATTTTTCATCTAATATAAGTTTATATTTAATTGAATCCAAATAAATAGCTAAACTTGTTGTTTATATTTAATTGAATCCAAATAAATAGCTAAACTTGTTGTTCACCTTGTATTGAATTTTGTACATTTATATATAATTATACATAAAAAATATATATCATTAAATTAATACAAAAATTATAAGCATACTATCAAATTGTCATCGGAGAAAAAAAATACCGAGAAACTTAAGTAAGTCATGCAAATATATCACCCATCAAATTGTCGGTGAAATTTTGACCAAAAGAGTCATGTGCATTAAAATCCCCACCCCATTGACCAAACCCAGAGTCACTCCCCCTGCCACCGCCGCCATCACAGCATGCCTGTGTCACCCACACAAGCTTATGACTCCACGAGCAAAACAAAATCAGTAGACGAAATAAAAAATTATCAAATATTAACTTCTAATAAAAGAAATTATAATATTGATAATTTAACGTAATTTATTTTTTAATTTAGACTAAATCGAGTGGATAAATTTTAAAAAATATTTCTTCTATTAATAAAATTAAAGGGTACAAAATAAGAGACAATACAATAAATTAAAATAAATCTAAAATAATGATACACAAGTATTTTCCAAACTCATTATTTTGTTACTCATCCTTTAGAAAAATATTCTCTCTCACTCTCTCACACACACAATACTATTTTTCATCAAAGGAAATTTTTTTTGGTTTTGTTTTGCTTCTCTTCTTTTGGTGTGTATCTCTAAGGTAAAAACATTGTCTATCCCTTATGTGACTAGAAATTAACCACGTAATTGGCCAAATATTAACCACAAAAATATTTGATGTATTTGTCAAATATGATTGTACCTAATATTTTTATTTTCTTCCGCTTCCATGTGGACGAGACCTATAAATCTCCTCATTTTGACTACATAGAGGGCTCTACCAATCCAACAATTAAACGACAATATTCGAAATTCTGTCTTGTAAGAATTTTCGTCAACATGTCTGATCCATTTTCCTCTATATGGATCTTTTCAAGCTGTAGTAGCTTCTTCCTCATTACATCTCTAATCCAGTGATATCTCACATCAATATATTTTGATCTCGAATGAAAGGAGGCATTATTTTCAAGGATGGATAACACTCTGACTATCACAAAATAACTGGTAACTATCTTGCTGCATCCCAAGTTCTTTCAAGAATTTTTTCATTCATAGCAACTCTTTACATGCTTCTATAGTGGACAGTACAACACATTTTTGTAACTTTGACTATCATGACACAATTCTCCCTCCAAATGTAATCAGGTAACTTGAAGTGGATTTTCTGGAATCCATATTGCCAACCATATATGCATCTGTGTATTCAACTAACACAAGTTTGTCGTTTCCAAAACATAGGCCTATTTTGGAAGAACATCGAAGATACCTGAAAATCCATCTCATTATAGCCCAATGTTCTTTTCTATAATTTGAAAGGAATCTACTCACAACTCCAACTAGATGAGTGATATATGGTTGTGTACAAATCATGACATACATCAAACTTCCAACTGCTAAAGCATATGAAACTTTTTCCATCTCTTCCTTCTCATTGTCTATAGAAGGGCTCTGCTTAGAACTTAGCTTAAAGTGATTAACAAGAGGACAACTAATTGCTTTAGCCTTGTCCATATGAAATCACTGAAGTACTTTCTCAATGTACTTCTCCTGTGATAACTATAATTTCTTGGCACCTCTGTCTCTAATAATACTCATGCCAAGAATCTGATTTACTGGCCCTAATTCTTTCATGGCAAAAGACTTACTCAACTACTTTTTCAAGTTGTTGATTCTGGTAATATTTCGGTCAATAATCAACATATCATCCACATAAAGCAAAAGAATAATGAAATCATCAACAGAGAATTTTTGCACAAAAACACAATGGTCTTAAGTAGTCTTTTTATAGCCTTTATCCCTTATAATAGACTCAAACTTCTAGTACCATTGTCTCTGTGCCTATTTTAAACTATAGAGGCTTTTCTTCAATTTGCAAACATAATTCTTTTTTCTCTTTTTCTTGAAACCCTATGGTTGTTCCATGTATATCTCTTCTTCTAAGTCACCGTGTAGGAAGATAGTTTTGACAACCTATTGCTCAACCTCTATGTCAAGACTTGCTACTAACCCTAGCACAGTACGAATGGATGTCATTTTCACAACTGGTGAGAAAATCTTATCAAAGTCAACTCCTTTTCTTTGGTTGAATCTCTTGACAACCAGTCTGGCTTTTTATCACGAAGTGGAACCGTGTTCTTCATACTTCACCTTGAACACCCATTTATTTTTCAAAGCTCTCTTCCTTTTAGGTAGCTTCATTAGCTCAAAAGTTTTGTTCTCATATAAAGACTTCATCTCATCTTGCATGGCTTCAATCCATTTTTGTTTGGATTCGTCATCTATGGCTTCTTCATAATTCTCAAATTCTCCCACATTAGTGAAAGTTACATACTCATCTAAAAGATATGTGGTAGAGGATCATATTAGTCTATCACTTCTTCTCAGTGGAACATGAGAAGCTGTAGGTGTTAGTGCTGGATAATGAACATCATCATCTCCCTCATATTCAAAACTAACTTCTATGGGAGCATCATCTTCATCAGGTGGATAAACCTAGTCTTCATCTCCAACTTGTCTTGGCAATGATGTTGGAGTAATTAATTCCAAGTCTGATGAGTCACCATTGGAATTAGGAACATCCTACTTCATTTTGACAATATCTTCAATGGTCTCATCTTCAACAAATACAACATCACGACCTCTGATAAGTCTCTTTACAACTGGATCATAAAATCTATAGCCAAATTCATCTTGAACATAACCAATAAAAATACATTGTTTTGTCTTGGCCTCAAGTTTGGATCTCTCATCCTTGGGGATATAAACAAATGCTTTATAGCCAAACACCCACTGATGATCATAGGAAGCATCATTTCCTAACCACACTTTATCTAAAATATCCATCTTGAAAGGAGTATATGGTGAAAGATTCAACACATGTGCAATTGTGAGTATGACTTCACCCTAGAAAGTTTTAGGCAACTTTACATGTGAGAGTAGACATTTGACTCTCTCCATAAAAGTTCTGTTCATCCTCTCAACTAAGCCATTCAACTATGGTGTCTTAGGAGGTGTCATCTGATACCGAATACCATACTTTTGTAGTAAGCATGAAAAGGTCCTATGTATTCTCCATCATTGTTTTTCTAAATGCACTTCAACTTCTTCCTAGTCTATCTTTCAACTAAGGCATGAAATTCTTTGAAGACATCTAGCACCTGATCTTTTGTCTTCAAAAGATATAACCACGTCTTTCTTGAATGATCATCAATAAAAGTCACAAAATATTGAGAACTACTAAGTGACTTTGGCATTGGTCCACACATAATATGAATGAATGAAATTATTCATTCTGGAAGAAGGGTAACTCTTGAAAGCAACTCTATTTTTCTTTCATGCTAGAAAATCAACACATTTTTCCAAATGTACTTCATCCATTCTGTGGAGTCTCTTCTTCCTGGCTAGACTTGTCATACTTTTTTCACCCATGTAACTAAGTCTCCTATTCCATAATTTAGTTGCACTGCCTTTCTCCATAGCATTTACTGTGTCAGTATTGAGTTTTGTTTGAATTATATACAGAGTTGTATATTTCTCACCTCTAGCCACTACTAAAGAGCCTTTTATAAGTTTCCATGTGTCATAAATGAAGGAGCTATAATATCCTTCATTTACAAGTTTGCGTATAAAGATCAAATTTAGGCACATATATGGAATATGCCTAACATCCTTCAGAAATAGTCTAGTTTCATTCTTTGTTTTCAAGCAAATATCTCATTTGCCAATAACATTTGACATGCCTTCATTTCCCATTCTAACAACACCAAAACTTCCAGGTGTGTATGATGAGAAAAATTCCCTACGCGATGTAGCGTGAATTGTAACACCACTATCAATCGCCCAACTGGTCTCGTGTGATGCAAGGTTGACAAAATTTTCATTATAAATGATATTGAATTCATCTATGGTATTTTTTCTCATCATCACTACTATCGTCTTTTTTTCACTATTTTGCCTTTGTTCGTTTCTTGTTCCTTTTTAAACACCCGATAAAATTTCTTGATGTGTCCCTTCCTCTTACAGTGATGGCATTCGACATTGGAAAATTTGTTTGATTTACCTCTGATTTTGCCTATGGGTTTTTGTTCTCTGTATTATCTCTTTCCTCTAGACTCTATGATAAGGGCTTGTGCTTCTAAATCTATCTCCATATTCTATTTCTCCTATGACAACAGGGCTTTTACAACAACTTCAAACTCCATCTTGTTTTTTGCATAAGTCAGAGTTGTTGTGAGATGATTATATGATGAGGGTATTAATGCAAGCAATATCATAACTTTCTCTTCATTGCTGAAACTCACATTGAATCTTGCTAAGTGAGAAAGCTTGTTCTTGAAATTGCCAACATGCTACATCATGCTCACATTATCTTCCTTCCTCATCTAATATAGCATATTACATAAATAAAATTTATTGGTAAGGTTCTTTGACATATGCACGTTTTCTAGAGTCTCTCATGTTTCTTTTGTAGTCTTGCAATTTTTTGATTCAATATTTTGCAAGACATTGTTTGAGAGATTTAGACAGATTGTACTGGCTGCTGCAATCTCATCTATCTCTTCCCATTGTTCCTCAATGACGGTTATTGTCTTTTTTTATTTTCCCAATAATACCTTATGGACTTTCTGTTGAATAATAGTATCCTTCATCCTCCTTTTCTATAAAGAAAAAATATTATTGCTATTAAATTTCTCAATATCTATCTTCCGGTTTGAAATTTTTTTCGATGTGTTTCTTTTTCTACAAATAAATATGCCCTAGACCTAATAAATTCTTTTATGATGTGGCAGATCAATCTATGTTACAACCAAAAAACATACTAATAATTTTACTAGACCAACTCTGATATCAGTTGTTGGGGCAAAACGTGTAAAAATAAAATAAATTCAACAGAATAAAATAATTACACCAACAATTTAACATGATTCCAACTTTAATTTGGGCTATTTCCAAGGGACAAACTCCAAAAAATATTTATTCCACTAATAAAATTAATGGGTACAAAATAATAGGTAATATAAAAAATTGAGATAAACTCAAAATAGTGACACACAAGTGTTTCCCAAACTTACTATTTTATCATTCCCCTTTTAGAAAAATATACCAAATATTTTTCTAAAATATTCTCTCACACTCTCTTGCACACACAACACTATTTTTCATCAAAGGAAATTGTTCCTTTGGCTTTGCTATACTTATCTTCTTTTGGTGTGTTTCTCTAAGGTAAAAACATTGTTTATCCCTTATATGGCAATAAATTGATCACATAGTTGGCCAAATTTTAGCCACAAAAACATTTGATGTATTTGTAAAATGTTATTGAAATTAACATTTTTATTTTCTTCTCCTTCCATGTGGACGGGACGTATAATTTCATCTCCTAATTTTTGAGATGAAAGAATGAATTTTGATGTTTGATTGACCTTTTTCTATTTTAAATAGATGGCATAAATGTTTAATTGTATACACACAAAAGACTAAATAGAGTGGGTGTTTGATAAGAGTCAAATTATTGCATTTTTTTTATGATTTAAATGTTGATATTTGTGTAAAAATTGCGTTTATTTGATTATTTAATCCACAAATGTCATTTCACGGGTATTTCGTGTTTAAAGTGCAATTTCAGGTAAAATCATGATTTTGGAGAATTTTGGGACAAAGTTCAATGATCGGGATTGAGTGAAAATAAAAAGAAAAGAAAGTTTCAAAATTTGGAAATCCCGTCGCGAGCAAAAAGCCTACAAAAAGCACGGCAAAAATCTTCCCGAGAGCACATATTTTGGCAAATTCATCTCGCCACCGGCCAAATGCATCTAGCCGCCGACGAGAATCAAAAAACCAAAAATTTTATTTTCCAGAAATCTCGCCACAGCGAGAATAATGTCGTCGTCGGTGAGTTTCGTCCAAAAACACATTTTTTCGGTTGCTTTGTTTCAAAATTACCCCTAAAACCCTTAGATCTATATATACAATATGATGGAGAAAGGGGCGATGGTAGAGAGAACAGATCTGAGTCATTTTTGGAGGAGAAAAAGAAATGTTGGAGAGAAAGTTTGGAGAAGCTTGAAGGATCATCACCATTGTTGCTACCAAGTCTTCATCTTCAAGAGTTTTTCATCTCTTCTCCTTAGCCTTCATATTCTGCATTTTATTCAGATTTGTTATTAATGGATTCAATTGAGATAATGTTGTTCTTATTTCTATTATGAACTAATTCATTTTTGCTAAGGCTATGATGTAGTTGAATCAAGAAAATCTGATTTCTTTTGTTATTGTTATATGAGTTCATTGTTTTCAAGTTGAGTATTTATTTCCATGCTTAATGCTTTTAAATTTTTGGCCAAGATTTAGATGATTTGTTGCATTATATTGAGATCGAGAGGAGATATGTAATGAATGCTTCTTGTGATAAATATCGCATGTTGAATGCGAGTGTGAGAACTAATGCATGATGTATGTGGTTATTCTAGAAATTCCATAAATCGTAATATGTTTGTTTGTGATTAAATCTTTATAGAAATATAGTTAGTTTTCATAGATAAGTAATTCTAATATAACTCGAGAGAGAGTATTAGGTAAATTTGGGTTTTTCAACCATCAATTTTAGCTTTGATTCTCATATAACATGACTTGAAATCAGATTGAATTGATTTAGCGAAATCAAATGCCTTAGCATTTTTAATCATTTGTGAACAACATTAAATTTTGTTATTTGCATTTAGTTTTAAGTTAATTTGCTTCTTAAATAATTTCAACAATTCGGTTTTCAAATAAAATTAGGATTAGTCAATTTCGGTACTTAGTAACGCCATTCCTTGTGGGTTCGATATCCATACTTTTGTACACTTTATTACTTGAACGATTCGTACACTTGCAAAAATAAGCATCAAGTTTTTTGGCGCCTTTGCCGGGGAATGGTTTGATTTTATTAATATCGATACTACCTAATCTTAGTTTTAATTTGAAGTTAATTTGCTTTATCATTGTTTCATTTTTAATTTTGTTTATTTTGCTATTTTATTTTATTTATCATAAAAAAAGTAACTTTGTGTTGTTTTTGTGCTAGTTGATTTTATGGTTGTAGGATTTTTGTATGAGACGTACAAGAAGCCTTAACCTTCTTCCATTTGATCCGGAGATTGATAAAACATATAGGCATCTAAACCGAGAGAGAAGACGTTCAACTTCAGCTCCTAATAGACAATCAGCCATGGATCCACCATTTGTTGAGGGAGGTGGAAATCGTAGAGCTTTGAGGGATTATGCTGCGCCTAATGTTCCTGGAACTACTTCGGGTATAAGAAGGCCAACTGTTCAAGCCAATAACTTTGAGATTAAACCATCCTTTATCCAAATGGTTCAAACAAATCAGTTTGGGGGAATGTCAAAGGATGATCCAAATGCACATATTACTTACTTTCTGGAGGTGTGTGATCTTTACAAGATAAATGGTGTGTCCAAAGATGCTGTAAGATTGAGGGTTTCCCCTTTTTCACTTAGGGATAAAGCCAAGGAGTGGCTAAACTCATTACCACCGGGATCAATTACAACATGAAATGAATTGGTTTAGAAATTCTTGTCCAAGTTCTTTCCTCCTGCTAAGAGGGCAAAATTGAGGAATGAAATCACATCTTTTACACAATATAACCAAGAATCATTGTATGAAGCTTGGGAAAGATTCAAAGAAATGTTGAGGAAGTGCCCACATCATGGTATACCAATTTGGCTGCAAGTCTCTACATTTTATAATGGGTTGGTTTCAAACTATCGTGCAATGATTGATGCTGCAGCTGGAGGGTCTTTAATGGGAAAAACATCAGAGGATGCTCATGAGTTGTTAGAGGTTATGGCAGAAAACAAAAATCAATGGCATTCAGAGCGGGTAATTGCAAAAATACCAGCAGCAGTGCATGAAATTGATTCAGTGAATGCTTTGTCGGCTCAAGTTGTTGTTTTTTCAAGAAAGATGGATTCTTTGTCATCCAAATTCGAATCCAAACCAAATGCACAATGTGATTTATGTGATGGAAATCATACTAGTATCGAGTGCCAAGTTGGAAATCCATTTTCTTCACCAAATGCTGAGCAAGCAAATTATGTTTCAAATTTCCAAAAACCTCAACATAACCCATATTCGAACACCTACAATCCAGGTTGGAGAAATCATCCAAATTTGTCATAAGGAAATAACCAAGGGGGATTCAAACCGTCATCATCGTCCTACCAACCCCAAGAGAAGAAACAAACAGATTTGGAAGGAATTTTGTGAAAGTTCATTGAGGAGTCAAGAACAAATTTCAGAAATCAAGAGGTAATCAATAGGGACATCCAAAACCAACTGGGGCAACTTTCAAAGCAGATTGCAGAAAGGTCTCAAGGATCGTTGCCTAATGACACAATAAATCCCAAAGAGCATGCAAATGCTATCACATTGAAAAGCGGTAGAGAACTTGAGAATCAGAGGAAATCGGAGAAAAAGATGGAAGAATCTAAAGAAAAGCCATCAAAATCCCAAGATGTTCAACCTTTCCCAAATGCGAAATATGAGCCTCCTATCCCATATCCTCAAAGATTGAATAAGAAAAAGCTTGATAATCAATTTGATAAATTTATGGAAATTTTTAAGAAATTACATATTAACATTCCTTTTGCAGAGATGTTGGAACAAATGCCCAAGTATGCAAAATTCATGAAGGAAATTCTATCAAAGAAGAGGAAGCTGGGAGATTATGAAACTGTCATGCTAAATGAGGAGTGTAGTGCAGTTCTTCAAAGAAAACTGCCACAAAAATTGAAAGACCCAGGGAGTTTTACTATAACTTATACTATAGGAAGTTGCAATTTTGATAAAGTCCTATGTGATTTAGGAGCAAGCATTAATTTGATGCCACTTTTTGTTTTCAGGAAATTAGGCCTGGGAGAAGTGAAGCCCACTTCAATCTCTCTACAATTAGCGGATCGATCGGTGAAATATCCTCGAGGGGTAATTGAGGATGTTTTAATTAAAGTTGACAAATTTATTTTCCCTGTAGATTTCGTGGTGCTTGACATGAAGGAAGATAGAGAGGTACCGTTGATATTAGGGAGACCATTCCTTGCAACTGGAAGAACATTGATTGATGTTCAGTAAGGAAAGCTCATTCTACGGGTGCAAGATGAACAAGTGACTTTTGATGTGTTTGAAGCAATGAAATTTCCAAGTGAGGTACATTCTTGTTTTCAAATTAACACTCTTGACAGGATAATCTCGGAAACTTTTGAGGAGAGAACTCCATTGCTACCACTAGAAGCTTGCCTTGTGAAATCTGCAACAATTGAGGAGGAAGATGAGGGAGTGAGACAATGTTCCGAATTACTGGCAGCACTCGATGAATATTTGTCCAGTGATGGAACATTCAAGGAGTTGGTAACAAATGAAACTCCAACCTCAGTGGTAAAGAAGGAAGCCAACAAGATTGAGCTAAAGCCACTGCCATCCCATCTAAGGTATGCCTATCTTGAAGACTCTAAATCTTTTCCTGTTATTATTAACAATTCCTTGAATGATGAAGAGGAAAACAAGCTATTAGGAGTTCTTCGGACTCACAAAACGGCAATTGGATGGACAATGGCAGACATCAAAGGGATCAGTAACTCTGTTTGCATGCATAAAATCTTGATGAATGAGGATTACAAGCCCCCAATTCAGCCACAAAGGCGCTTGAACCCAACAATGCAAGAAGTGGTCAAGGCTGAGGTGATTAAGCTTTTGGATGCCGGGGTAATTTATCCGATTTCAAATAGTGCTTGGGTAAGCCCAATTCATTGTATACCAAAGAAAGGAGGAATCACTGTTGTAGAAAATGAAAACAATGAGCTTATTCCAACAAGGACAGTGATTGGGTGGAGAGTGTATTGATTATCGAAAGTTGAACGACGCTACCCGAAAAGATCATTTTCCTTTGCCATTTATTGATCAAATGTTGGAAAGATTGGATGGACATGCTTATTATTGTTTTCTTGATGGATATTCGGGGTACAACCAAATTGCAATTGCACCAGAGGATCAAGAGAAGACAACATTTACATGCCCTTATGGTACTTTTGCATACAGAAGGAGGCCATTCGGTTTATGTAATGCACCTGCAACTTTCCAAAGATGCATGATAGCAATTTTCTTTGATATGATCGAAAAGTTTATTGAGGTTTTTATGGATGATTTTTCTGTTTTTGGCCATTCTTTTGATAATTGCTTGCATAATATCTCTTCAGTCTTGCAGCGTTGTAAAGACACAAATTTAGTGCTAAATTGGGAGAAATATCACTTCATGGTTCAAGAAGGAATTGTTCTTGGCCATCATATTTCAACAAAGGGAATAGAAGTGGACTGTGCAAAGGTGGAAGTGATCGAAAAATTACCACCTCCAACAACTGTAAAAGGCGTTAGAAGTTTCTTGGGACATGCTGGGTTTTATAGAAAATTTATTAAAGATTTTTCAAAAATAACAAAACCTCTTTGCAGTTTGTTAGTTAAAAATGCACAATTTGATTTTTCTCCTGATTGTTTGCAAGCTTTTAACCTTTTGAAGAAGAAGCTTACTTCGGCCCTTATAATTTGTGCACCGGATTGGAGTCTTCCATTTGAGGTAATGTGTGATGCTAGTGACTATGCTATAGGTGCTGTTTTGGGCCAAAGGAAGAATAAGTTGCTGCATATGATTTATTATGCAAGCAGGACATTGACAGATGCACAACTTAATTATGCGACAACTGAGAAAGAGCTTTTGGCAGTAGTGTTTGCATTTGATAAGTTTAGATCTTATTTAATTGGGTCTAAAATCATTGTTTATACTAATCATTCTGCTCTTAAGTAATTTCTAGCCAAGAAAGATGCCAAACCGCGATTACTAAGATGGATTCTTCTCTTGCAAGAATTTGACTTAAAAATTCGGGACAAAAAGGGGACCGAAAATTTGGTTGCTGACCATTTGTCCAGGTTGGAAGAAGATTACCTTGAGGTTGAAGACCAAATTAATGAAACATTTCCTGATGAGCAATTGCTTGCTATCCGAACGGTTCCATGGTTTCCTGATTATGCAAATTATTTGGTCAAGAAAATTTTACATCCTGACTTGTCTTATCAACAAAAAAGGAAATTCTTTTCTGATTTGAAATAATATTTTTGAGATGAACCTTACTTTTATAAACATTGTGCAGATCAAATTATTAGAAGATGTGTGCCGGAGGAATAAATGGAAAGCATTCTTCGTCATTGCCATTCGAAGGAAGTTGGAGGACATTTTGGCGGAACAAAAACTGCAGCAAAAATTTTGTAATCCGGATTCTATTGGTCTTCATTGTTTAAAGATGCTTTCAAATTTGTTTCAATGTGTGATGATTGCCAAAGGGGCGGAAATATTTGACGGAGACAGGAAATGCCCTTAAATAATATTTTGATAATTGATTTATTTGATGTTTGGGGTATTGATTTTATGAGGCCTTTTCCTTCATCTCATTCTAATAAATACATTCTTGTTGGTGTATATTATGTCTCTAAATGGGTGGAAGCAGTTGCCTTGCCTACCAATGATGCTAGGGTTGTGATCAATTTTCCCAAGAAGAACATATTTTCTAGATTTGGCACACCTAGAGCAATTATAAGTGATGGAGGTAAGCATTTTTGCAAAAATATGGAGTAACATGATGAGTGCTCAAAAAGCACTAAAATTACCATGATTTTATGCACATTAATTGATTAAAAATATATATATTTATATGTTTTATCATATATTTATATAAATTTATCTTTTTCGGAATCACGGGTATTTTTCAGGTATTTTCACTTAAAAACGTAACTTAAAGACTCAAAGAGGAATACTGGAAGCAATACATCACAAATATATTAATAAATAAATGGGGAAAAGTCAACAAATATGGAAAAATTGGACAAAATGGGTCAAAAATGTCAAAAAGGAGAAAATCGCGCCACTGCGCCGCCCAACCGCCCAGCCGCACCGAGCCCCGCGCGTGCCAGCACCTAGCACGCCCCATCCCGCGCGCATCAGCGCGCGCCCAGTCCCAGTTCCGTGCGCGCCCGCGCGCATCTCTCCTGCTCCCGCGCACGTAGTGCCTGCCTTCCGCACGCGCCGCTGCCATTTCACCCCATTTTTGCGCGCAGCCGCCCCATGACGTCATGCTGACGTCATCAATGGCCTCTGCAATTGCACTCCGTGTTTTCACAATTTTTTAACATTTTTTCACTCACTTTTTCTCTCCATCCTCACCTATAAATACCCTCCTTCTCTTCACTTCTAAACACACCTCAAAACACATTCTCTTCTCTCTTTCTTTCTCTCTTTTCTTAGATTTTTTAGTTTTCTTAGTTTTTAGCTTTTCTTAGTTAATTTCTCTTAGTTTTAGAGTTCTTCCCTTTTTGGGAAGAACTAGTTATGTTTTTGTAATTTATTAGCTTTTTGATTCAATAAATGGGAGTGCAAATTTCGCTTAGAGGTTTTCCAGCAACGGGAATAGCATCGAAGTTCTGTAAGGATATTATTTTCTTTACAGTTATTTTTTATGCTTTATTCTTACATGTTATATTTAATTTTTCTGTGATTAAATTTAACTTTCTGCCGTTTTATAAACATGATGTAAGAATAACGATGTTTTGGTTACGAAATATTAAATAGGTAAAAATCTCTAAAATGAATTGATTTTATTTTTATTCAAGATTTTATATTAAGAATGTTAGAGAGAAATATATTATTTTTCATTACAAACTTAAACACGAAAATTAGATTTTAAGGTTTAGTTATCGATCTAATTTAGAGTAGTGTTCTTTTATTTGTTGGTACAATCGCTTCAAAGAGTTAGGATGAAGCTCTATTTCAAAAGTTTTTATAAGAATTATTATCTGAAAATGTATTGACAACATGTTTTCAGTAGTGGTTTTAAAACTTGAAATTTAGTACTCAGATAACTAAATTCTTATGTTTAATTTGGACACCTTGAATAAAGTTTAAACTGTCTAACCCCACCAAAGGTGACATTTAAATGGTTCATTTTCAATCTCTTAGAAAAAGGAATTAATTTAATTAACCAAATTAGTTATCAACCCCACCCATAGGTGTTAATTGATTTGTTTAGTTAACAAAGAATATCTAACCCCACCAAAGGTGGTATTTATATAAAAAAAAGAGAATCAATAAATATCAATTCATATCTTTAATAACCTAAATAATATGAGCAAACATAATTAACTTAATTATTATATCCATAAATACTCCACTGTTTTAACAGATAAAATTTGCATAAATGTTTATTGAATCTATGTTTATTTTTATGTAATTAGATTAAAAACACAAAACCCAAAATATCGTGACAGGATGTTTAGGATTTAATTTCGTTTTTAAAAGTTTGAATAATAAATTAAAAACCACATACATTCCTTCCTTAGATCGACCTTGGGAGTATACTTATCATTTTCTACGAAATGATTCGTGCACTTGCGAGAGTTTTATAAATAGATAAAACCAAATGAACGGGCAGGATCGGCGATGTCGGTTCTGCCCCGATCAAGTTTTTCGCGCCGTTCATTTGGTTTTATCTATTTATAAAACTCTCGCAAGTGCACGAATCATTTCGTAGAAAATGATAAGTATACTCCCAAGGTCAATCTAAGGAAGGAATGTATGTGGTTTTTAATTTATTATTCAAACTTTTAAAAACGAAATTAAATCCTAAACATCCTGTCACGATATTTTGGGTTTTGTGTTTTTAATCTAATTACATAAAAATAAACATAGATTCAATAAACATTTATGCAAATTTTATCTGTTAAAACAGTGGAGTATTTATGGATATAATAATTAAGTTAATTATGTTTGCTCATATTATTTAGGTTATTAAAGATATGAATTGATATTTATTGATTCTCTCTTTTTTATATAAATACCACCTTTGGTGGGGTTAGATATTCTTTGTTAACTAAACAAATCAATTAACACCTATGGGTGGGGTTGATAACTAATTTGGTTAATTAGATTAATTCCTTTTTCTAAGAGATTGAAAATGAACCATTTAAATGACACCTTTGGTGAGGTTAGATAGTTTAAACTTTATTCAAGGTGTCTAAATTAAACATAAGAATTTAGTTATTCGAGTACTAACTTTCAAGTTTTAAAACCACTACTGAAAACATGTTGTCAATACATTTTCAGATAATAATTCTTATAAAAACTTTTGAAATAGAGCTTCACTCTAACTATCGGGCGATTGTACCAACAAATAAAAGAGCACTACTCTAAATTAGACCAGATAACTAAACCTTAAAATCTAATTTTTAGATTTAAGTTTGTAATGAAAAATAATATATTTCTCTCTAACATTCTTAATATAAAATCTTGAATAAAAATAAAATCAATTCATTTTAGAGATTTTTACCTATTTAATATTTCGCAAGCATAACAACGTTATTATTACATCATGTTTATAAACAGCCAGTAGAGTTAAATTTAATCACAGACAAATTAAATATAACATGTAAGAATAAAGCATAAAAAATAACTATAAAGAAAATAAAATCCTTACAGAACTTCGATGCTATTCCCGTTGTTGAAAAACCTCCAAGCGAAATTTGCACTCCCATTTATTGAATCAAAAAGCTAATAAATTACAAAAACATAACTAGTTCTTCCCAAAAAGGGAAGAACTCTAAAACTAAGAGAAATTAACTAAGGAAAGCTAAAAACTAAGAAAAACTAAGAAAAGAGAGAAAGAAAGAGAGAAGAGAATGTGTTTTGAGGTGTGTTTAGAAGTGAAGAGAATGAGGGTATTTATAGGTGAGGATGGAGAGAAAAAGGGAGTGAAAAAATGTTAAAAAATTATGAAAACGCGGAGTGCAATTACTGAGGTCATTGATGACATCAGCATGACGTCATGGGGCGGCTGCGCGCAAAAATGGGGCGAAATGGCAGTAGCGCACGCGGGAGCAGGAGAGACGCGCGTGGGCGCGCGCGGAACTGGGACTGGGCGCGTGCTGATACGCGCGGATGTGGGGCGTGCTGTGCGCGGCTGGGCGCTGGCACGCGCGGGGCTCGGCGCGATTTTCTCCTTTTTGACATTTTTGACCCTTTTGACCCATTTTGTCCAATTTTTCCATATTTGTTGACCTTTCCTCATTTATTTATTAATATATTTGTGATGTATTGCTTCCAGTATTCCTCTTTGAGTCTTTAAGTTACGTTTTTAAGTGAAAATACCTGAAAAACAATAAAAACACCCGTGATTCCGAAAAAGACAAATTTATATAAATATATGATAAAACATATAAATATATATATTTTTAATCAATTAATGTGCATAAAATCATGGTAATTTTAGTGCTTTTTGAGCACTCATCATAACATACCAAATAGCAACACCTTACCATCCTCAAACTAGTGGACAAGTTGAAGTGTCAAACTGAGAGTTGAAGAGGATCCTTGAAAAGACCGTAAATAACTCACGCAAGGATTGGTCAAGGAAACTAGATGATGCACTTTGGGCCTATAGGACAGCTTTCAAGACACCTATCGGCATGTCTCCATACCGATTGGTGTATGGAAAAGCTTGTCACCTTCTAGTTGAATTAGAACATGGGCATATTGGGAAATTAAAATTCTGAATTTTGATCTTAAGGCAGCAGGTGAAAAGAGGGTATTACAATTGAATGAGATGGATGAAATGAGGAATGATGCTTTTGAGAATGCCCGAATATACAAGGAAAAGATGAAGGTTTGGCATGATAAGCACATTTTGAGGCGAAACTTTGAGGTGGGACAGAAAGTGCTGCTTTATAATTCCCATCTCAGACTTTTTCCAGGAAAGCTAAAATCTCGTTGGTCAGGACCTTTTCTAGTAACCAAGGTGTTTCCTTATGGAGCAGTTGAGATCAGTCATGAAACAAAGGGAACTTTCAAGGTGAATGGACAACGATTGAAGCCATATTTTGATGGAGAATTCAGCAAGTAGAAAGACTCTCTAGAGTTACATCAACCGTAGTAAAGTATTACAGAAAGTCTAGCTAATGACTATAACTTAAAGCGCTTAATGGAAGGCAACCCATCAGGTCAAAAAAAAAATTTACGTTCGCCACCGGCAGAAAGGAGATCTCGTTGATCTTTCTTACATTGAGGACAATGTAAGGTTTTGGTTGGGGGTGCAATAAACGGTAAATCTTTTCTTCCCTTCATTTTTAGTAGTTTTGTTTCTTCATTTTGATTTAATTTCTTTTATTTCTTTATTGTCTTATTTTTATTTTTTCATTTGCATTTTACTTATTTTAATTTGCACGTTGATGATAATAATGTGATTGTGATAACAAGTAGCTTTTAGAAGACATTAAATTTTGCTTCGGTTTAAAGATAATTTCAAATATTGATTTTACCTAGTTGGTGACTCTTTTGGTATGTGGTATGATTTGGTTGATTAGTCTAAATGCTTAGAAAAGTCTTATGTGCGAATTTTTCATGGACATTTTTGTGATCTCAACAAACTCTAGAACTCATTTGAAAACCTCTTGAGGCGAAATAATTTGGAATTACATTGTTTAGGATATGATGTAGGCCATTTTTGGATCGATTGTGCCATTTTAAGCCTACCTTGTTATTCTTATATCACTAGTAACCTTTTTGAGCATATTTAAATATATTTTTAGCCTTACTTTTCTTTCTTTTTGCCTTATATAACCTACCTTTTATTGAGCCAAATATATATATATATATATATATATATATATAATTCCTACCGTATTTGTTAAGAGCACTTAATTTTGAACACAAACTTTTCAAGAGCAATTGGAGAAATCTTCCACATATATTGGAAGAAATTGGTTGGGGGTTATGTCTTTTCAAGAACAATTAGAGTAAGGATGAAAACAAAACAAAAAAAAAATAATTTTCACATATATTGGAAGAAAATGGTTGGCTTTTCAAGAGCAATTGGAGAAATCTTCCACATATATGGGAAGAAAGTGGTTGGCTTTTCAAGAACAATTGGAGTAAGGATGCAAAAAAAGAAAAGAAGAAGAAAGCCTTCACATTCTAGTAAATAAAAGAGTGTTAGTGATGGATGTACTGAGGTGAAAGATTGAGGAAGAACTTTGTTTATCTGTGGAAAAATGGGTTATGATCAGAAGAAATAATTTGGGTTAAATGGTGTTACTCTTTTTCTTAATTGGTTGTGTTTAATGTAATAAGTGCTCTTATTTATATTTTGACACTTCCCGTCTTTCTTAACCAAATACCTAAGCCTAACATTACAAGCCTCATAAAGTCCTATTGATCCAAAGTGGGGTATTTTCCTTCATTAGTGGAGAGAGGTTTGAAAAGTGAGCCTATGGAGTTCGAGATTTCACCTTTTTGTTTGTGGATGTTATGCATAATATTATCCGGGCATTATGGCTATTGGTTTGTGGTTTGATGGATGTTTAAGAGTCAATAACAAAAGTGAAATTGGCATTTGAGATTTCTTAAAGCTTAGGTGACATTTAATTATTCTATGTGTTGTGTGTTATTTACAATTTTTGAGACATTTGTGCAAATTAATTATTGTGTGATTTTATTGTTTTGAGTTAGGATAGTTATAGGTAAGATGTTTGTGGGTATCATCACTGGAAGCCCTCACGAGACTACAACTCATCCTACTAGGACCGCCTAGGGGTTTAAAGGCTTATTGCATACGCTTAATGTAATGTTGTAAATAGAATAAATTTCCTTTGAATTTTTCTTTTAATGTCTCTTTTGAAATTATTCATAGATCTCTTTTCTTGCTAGTGACTAGCAAGAAGCTGGTTGGGGGTTGTTGATAAGAGTCAAATTATTGCATTTTTGTTATGATTTAAATTTTGATATTTGTATGAAAATTGCATTTATTTTATTATTTAATCCACAAATGTTATTTCACGAGTATTTCGTGTTTAAATTGAATTTCAGGTAAAATCATGATTTTGGAGAAGTTTGAGACAAAGTTCAATGATCGGGATTGAGTGAAAATAAAAAGAAAAAAAGTTTCAAAATTTGGAAATCCCGCCGCCGGCTAGATTATTCTCACCACCGGCAAAAATCTTCCCGAGAGCACAGATTTTGGCAAATTCATCTAGCCGCCGGCCAGAATCAGAAAACCAAAAAATTTATTTTCCAGAAATCTCGTCGCGGCGAGAATAATGTAGCCACTGGCGAGTTTCGTCCGAAAACACATTTTTTCGGTTGTTTTGTTCCAAAATTACCCCCAAAAACCTTAGATATATATATACAATATGAAGGAGAAAGGGGCGACGGCAGAGAGAACAGATCTTAGTCATTTTTGGAGGAGAAAAGGAAATTTTGGAGATAAAGTTTGGAGAAGCTTGAAGGATCATCACCATTGTTGCTACCAAGTCTTCATCTTCAAGAGTTCTTCATCTCTTCTCCTTAACCTTCATATTCTGCATTTTATTCAGATTTGTTACTAATGGATTCAATTGAGATAATGTTGTTCTTATTTCTATTATGAACTAATTCATTTTTGCTAAGGCTATGATGTAGTTGAATCAAGAAAATCTGATTTCTTTTGTTATTGTTATATGAGTTCATTGTTTTCAAGTTGAGTATTTATTTCCATGCTTAATGCTTTTAAATTTCTGGCCAAGATTTAGATGATTTGTTGCATTATATTGAGACGGAGAGGAGATGTGTAATGAGCGTTTCTTGTGATAAATACCGTATGTTGAATGCGAGTGTGAGAACTAATGCATGATGTATGTGGTTATTCTAGAAATTTCATAAATCGTAATGTGCTTGTTTGTGATTAAATCTTCATAGAAATATAGTTGGTTTTCATATATAAGTAATTCTAATATAACTCGAGAGAGAGTATTAGGTAAATTTGGATTTTCAACCATCACTTTTAGCTTTGATTCTCATATAACATGACTTGAAATCAGATTGAATTGATTTAGCGAAATCAAATGTCTTAGCGTTTTTAATCATTTGTGAACAACATTAAATTTTGTTATTTGCATTTAGTTTTAAGTTAATTTGCTTCTTAAACAATTTCAACAATTCGATTTTCAAATAAAATTAGGATTAGTCAATTTTGGTATTTAGTAACGCCATTCCTTGTGGGTTCAATATCCGTACTTTTGTACACTTTATTAATTGAACGATTCGTACACTTGCGAAAATAAGCATCAGTGTTTGTTGTAGATCTACCATTGATTCAAGGGGCTTACACCAAATGTGATTGTTTAGGTGAGGCAAAAAGGGTGCTTGATGAAATACCTATTAGAAATATGGTATCTTGGAAAACAATTGAGTTATGCTGTAGGATTTTGTCATGCCCGTAGAGTTGTCTGCTAGTAAGGGTGATGTAGGTGTGTTGTTGTGATTATGGATGGTGACGGTGTTAAGGGGAGTGATTGAATGTCACTTGATTTGCACGTAAATCTTTCTGTTAATATTTGATGAATAATTTGGGAGATGATATATTTATCACTTATGTAAGTTTTATGGTATTTTTATGACGAAAGATAGTTTGATGGTACGTTGGTAACTTACAAATCACTCGCATATATATTTGTTAATTTATCTTTATAAATAATAAAAAGGTTACAATTTAAACTATTTTGAGTGTAATGTGTGTTTCCTCCTCTTTAATGAAATGTTATTATATTTTTTTATCAATCAGTAAATACTAATTTTATTAATAAATCATATTGATAGGTCCAATATTGTACCAATACAAAACTAAATGACAAACAAATCATTAAAGGAAACAATGTTACTCTCCCATTAAATTTTACTAGTAAGAAGTTAAACATTAACTAACAACAATGATATACTCATCAAATTGTTTTTGAGCTAATTAGACCATGTGACCCACATCAATAATTTCCTACCTATCTAAAGACAACCCCAATCCTCACTTTTGATATTTTTTAGAGTCCAAACATTACTTGAGCTAACAATATCTCTACATCTCCCAATAAGTTAATGGTACATACCGATCTTTGGAAGCTCCACTTAAAAGTCATATCAGTTAAATTTTGCATGTCAATTGAAGGAAAAAAGCACTCAATATTTTAGTAGAGATATCACAACCAAAAAACAAGTGAACTAAAGTTTCATTAGTCTAATCACAAAGAAGACAATGTAATTTACCATCTTTTCTTCTACAACATTGATATAATGCTTGCCTCTTATCCATTATTGTTGGAAAATTACGCAAATTCCCGATAAGTTAGATTTATGAGAAAGCAAGAATAGAAAAATAACACATAAATTTGATAACGGAGTTCGACCAATTTTGCTTACGTCTCCGGACCTACTGCATATCTTTTTACTGAAATGAGAGAAATTATACAAGGTGTTTACAACACTCACAACCCAATTACACCCAAGAAAATTACTCTCAATTTTCTCTCACAAAAACTTTTCTTTCAACTGGAATGAACACTTGGTTGATTAATTCATTACAATTACACATCTATTTATAAGAAAATCCACTCCTTGAATTACTTCTTAAATTAATGATTCCTTAAATTAAGCTTCATGTTTTGCTTTTTGTTTTGTTCCTTAATTTGCTCTTTAAATTAAGGAGTTTTATAACAATCTCTAACAATTGTCTCATTCATATACCTCCACAAAAATGTCTCAATTTATGAGGTACCTTTAAATTTTAGATAATTTTTAATAGCTTTATGCCAATATGTATGATATTACTCTCTTTACCTGATTGATTACCAAGACCATTAGCATGACTCAATAACTTAACCACCTTATATCTTATAGAAATTGAATAAGACACATTTGGGGTGTGATTCCAAAGCAATAGGTTACCAAATCCGTTAATGGGAATTTGAATGACTAGAGAAGCATATGCATGATTAAATACCTTCTAAATAATTGATTCTTTCTAACTCATTCTTAATAGAGTAATCAATTCCTTTACATGTGAAACTATGTCATTTCATATGGTAGTTGGCTTTTGGGAGCCAAATAACCATGGTTGATTACATATTTACACTCATGATCCAGATCCTACAACTCATCAAATGCCACCTTTGAGCACTTTTTTGGCTTCAAATATGCCACGCCATGCCTATTACGGATTATACCCTGATCTAACATTAAGCAAAGTATTCAAACAAAAATACTTGCTTTGCAAGCATATCAAGATTAAAAAGATGGAAATCTTTAAACCCCAAATCACCTTCCAATTTATTCTTAATAGGACACTTCCAAGTTAGCCAACGAACATTGTTTTTCTCTTTTGTTGAGCCCCACCAGAATCATTGTAAACTTCTTTCAATATCTTTACTTGGTCCAAGGGAAAATACAAAATATTGCATAGCAAAATTAGACATTGCATATGCAACAACTTTGAATAGCACCTCTTTGCTACCTAAATAAAGGTGTTGTTTAGCCCATTCCAAAATCTTCTTTTTAACTTGTTCAATCAAATAATTAAACTGTTATTTCTTAACCCTTCACCAAAGACACTAAATCTAGGTATTTTTCAAACCTATTAGCATAGCCTACCTCTAGAACCTCCTTAATCAAAACGTTAGAATTTTCATCCATGTTTGCACTACAGAACGTAAAAGATTTCTGGGAATTTTTTGTTTAACCCAAGATTTTTCATAGATTTCAAAAATGTGCGTAATCCTCTAGGCTTCTTGTAAAGACCTCTTACAGAATATCAAAGAATCATTTACAAAAAAAAAAAAAAAGGCTAATAGAAGGCAAACAACGAGACACTTTCAAGCAATGAATATGTTGTTGTCTTTTTTCATTTTTTAGCAAGCAAGACGACTCTTCGGAACAAATCAAGCTTCTTGTATTTTGTAGATTTATGGATATATAGATGTAAATAATAAAGGAGGTCACAAATATAGCTTTTTTTAAGTAAAGAATCATTTTTTCTCCTTTTTAATTAAATATTATTACAATTAATTTAAAAAGTTATATGTTCATTGGAGTAATTAATGTTTCATAAATTTTCAAAATGTTTTCTTCGTATTCTTTTCAACAATAATATTTTTTTTTATTTATTCTGAGTGATTTTTGTTATCTAAGATTAAAAGTAATGCTTTAATTGAATAGTTTTAAAAATAAATTTAACACAGTTAATTAAATTATTCAATTCAAAAAAGCATCTCATAAAATTATGTCATCTAATATTTTTAGTGTATAAAAGAGTCATATATAAAAAATTAAGATATCAATACTACAAAATATGACATTTAAATCGATATGATTTGTAATGAATTTAAAGTCGATTTGGTGTAGAACTGACCTACACATAAAACATAACGTCGATTGACGTGTCGAATCGATGCTATAAACTACGTGGATAGCGTCGATTGACACGTAGAACCGATGTTACACACGTGGATATTTCTTTTTCTTTTTTTTATTCCCCAAACAGAAACTATTTCAAGCGTTACATAACTCTCAAAAACCCAAAAACTCTTCCACTCTTTTTCATTTTCTGGCCACCTACGATCACCAATTCTAGTGCCGATTAGTGAGTTTTTTTCCTCTCTAATTTATCTTTTAGATCCCATGTTTTTTTTTAGCAAAATATTCAAATTTTTTATACCCATTTCTTACTTACAAAACATCATTTTTTCTTCATTTCTTTCATTTAAGTATTTCTATTAATTTTAAGCACTTATTATTCATATTTTTTTATATATTATGTGTATAAATTTTTGTATTATATATGTAGGTTTTGTACTATAACATCAGAACAAATAATATGATGATCTTGAATAACATATGACAACAATGTGTTAATTTTTTTTGCTATTAATTAATATTTAATTTTTCAATTATTTGTATTATTTAAACTATTTGTTAAAAAAAATTATTTTTTTCCTACTATAATGTAGTGATCGAATATAGATTTTAATTTAAGTATAATAAAAAATGAGTAAATTTTGTAAAAAAATAAAATTTAAAATCGATTCAAATCGTGAATCGAATTTATATTTAAAGTCAGTGTAACGCGTGAATCGATTTTACATTTTTAAATCATCGTATTTAAAATTGGTTAATAATTGACTTTAAAGGCGTAATGTATTATTATATTTTGTTTTTTAAAAGACATTAAAGTTTATTATTGCATCACAATAATATATATATAAAATCTTAATCTTGGACGTTTATATACCTCTTTAATTAAAGAATTCCATGAATACAAGTGCTAACAATTATATGTCACTTAAGATAACATATTTAACATCCAATAACATATATTTAACATCGAAACTCTAGTAAAGCATGATAATGAATTGACATTCCTAAAACTTATGTAATTTACTTTAACAAGATATTAACTAAAAATTGAAATCAGTTTATGTGAAATTATTACACATGTAATCTCACACAAAACAAGATTAGAAGAAACTAAGGTATCAATCTAAATATCAAGGAACATCTTATATATTTCTAAGATATGTTTTTAAAAAAATCATAAAAAAAAAGATATAAATTGAATAAATAATTAAATAGAGAGAATAAGATAACTCGACAAAAATATAAATAAAAAAAAAACAAAATTTGTTTCCCATGACAAAAGCCAGTGGGCAGGAATAATTTAGTTGTCTTGACTCTTGTTGGATTGTTTTTCAATGAAAAGGTAAAAAAAAAAAACAATGCGAACTAACCTTAATGTGACTGTCAGGGAATTTCATATATACCAGTAGTTTAAGTTAGCAAAAAGTCTTAGTTCAAATCAATCCTGAGATAAACATGATGATGATATAATTTAAATAAAAAAATAAGAATTTAATAATTATTTTTTAACTATTTTGTAAAATTATTCACATATAGATATTTATAATATTATCCTAATAAAAAATATCTATTAAATTAACTATTTTTCTTATATATAATATACACATTTAAAATTAAGTTAAATCTTAATAACAAAGAATCATAATTAAATATTATATTTTTACTTAATTATAAACCAAGATTCATCGTTTTGTTATTGATTTAAATATCGAAAGATAAAAAAGAATCTAATTTATGATTTAAGATTTTAATGATTTATTTTATCTTGTAGATCCAAATAATACAACCCGGATAAAAATCTACGTTAACAAGAATTATACGTATAAATTCAAAATAGAAATGTTGTTATGTTATATATTGGCATGCTTTGTAGCCACGCGAAAAATTAATGGATCGGTTATTATTAAAAAGTGCTTTGAATTGCACCCTGATCGTTTCCCTCGAAAAAAAAACCATAATAGCTTTTATTACTATGAAATGATAATTTTTAGTAGTATCACTAAACAGACCAACTCACTCTAATCAATAAAAAATTAGTAGTCTTATATATCAAATTATTTATTTAATTGTTATTTTTTTCTCAAGAAAAAAACAATGAAATATGAATAATATATCAAAAATACACAAAAATAAATGCTTTTCAATTTTCCTTCTTCTAGTTTTACATTTCAGTTTTTTTTAAAAATTATTGAAACAATTATTTGCTTGCAAAAATAGAATATTTATTTTTAATGCTTAATATCTTAGATTATATCGTATACTATTTAGTCATTTATATTAAAACATTGTCATTTAGTCTATTAATTTTGTAAAAAAGAATAACTAAGAATAAAATATATTATTTTAATGATTTTTTATTTAAATATTACTATTTTCTTTCAAGTAATTAAAATCTGATTAAAATATTAGGCTTTAATAAAAATAAAAATGAAATTTAATATAAAATAGTTTAAGAAAAATAAATAATAATAAACTTCAAACAAAAAATTATTTTAAATATATATTTTAATTTTTTAAAAATTAAAAATTAATAAAATATTAAAATAAAATATTATCTATTAAAAAATAAATATTTTGTGAATTTTATTTTATATTAATTATAATTTTATCATTGTTACAAACTCGTGTCTAATCAATTGATATAAAAATAATAAGATTTTGATAAAAAAATCATTAAAATAATATAATTTATCTTTAATTGATCATTTTTATAAAGATAAAAGCTAAATAACATTGTTTTTAATTTAAGGGACTAAAAGATATAACTAACATAATCTAAAAAAAATTATGGTATTTTTCTCTATTATTGAATGAACTATTTCTTAAATTTGATTTGAAATTTTAAAAAAAGTTAAATGGTATTGAGTGATAATTAATAAGTTACATTTTGTAGAAAGTAATGTATAAATGATGGTTATTTTGAACATTTTAAATCAATATCATGAATTAGTTTAAGGTTATATTTGTGTGGATATTAAAATTAAGGTTATTTTTGAGTTTTCATTATCAAGAAGTAAACTCTCTTTTATAGTAGAATTAGATAACAGTTATATATATATATATAAGTTTTTATTAATATATATATTTGTTGGACTTCACATTATTATTAGTTTAATATTTAATAATAGTATATAATGATATAAAAATCATAAAAGTTACTTTCATTATAACAATTTTATTTTTTCTTCTTAAGATTCACTTATAAAAAATCACATATGAAAAATCCTAAAAGTTATGTTTATTATATAACAAATTATTTATTTACTTTTTTCTAATATTCTTTTATAAAAAATTATCATCTTATTACTATATATATTTGCTTATATACTATTATATATTTGCTTATATACTATTTTTCGTTTTGGATAAAATTTTCCTTCATAATTTTATACAATTGTTAAATAATAAATTCATTGTCATTCAATGTTATAGATATTCTTAAATTTGTTAAATTTCACTTTTAAAAGCTATTATTATTAGATTAATATTTTATAATAACTTATAATGATCTAAAAATTGTAAATGTCATAACAAATTCTCTTATTTAATTATGTTTTCTAAGATTTACTTATTAAATGTAATTATTAAATAATTAAAAATTTATCTATAATCAAATGTAATTATTAAATAATTAAAAGTTTTTAATATCAAAGAGTTAAATTATTATATATCCAACTTAATAAAATTTTAGATGGTGAATTTCATTTATCTATCTCAAAATAAAAATATCCGTCATAACTTTCTTTATACTTTGAACAGCCCTTTACATTCTTGAGTTCTTTTTTGTAAGATTATATTTCATAATTTTAAACATATATTACTGTTAGCAGTATCATTTATATCTTAAAATTTGAATTATTCTTTATATTTATGAAACTATTTTGATCCACATTTTAAAAAATAATAGAAATTGAAATAATGTATCTTTAAATTTATTTTAAAAAAATAATAATGTAATTTATTGTATTATTTTCAATTTTATAAAATTGTATGGTAATATAAATATACATTCTTTTATATTAAAATTATTTGATATAATATTATTTTTTCACAAATATTAATAAATTAATATTTATAATTTAAATTTAAATTACTTATATTTAATTAGTGTCTTATATACTTTGATAAAAGACTATGAAAATAGTAAGCTAGAAATTTTCGATTCTCACTAGTAGCCAAAGAAATGAAGTTAGTAGTTTCATATCACGCAGCAGACTGTTTAAATAATCTTCAGTAATGTCTACAATTTTATTCCTAAAAAATCGGCAATTAAGTTGGGTTTTTTAATTATCTTATAAATATTATAAAATAGTGAATTTATATTTTTTTTACATAGAAATGATTATTTTAGCTTTATGAATTACATATTATATTTTAATTAGTGAGATTTTTCATTAATATTAATGTATTTTTTCATATAATATAATCTAATTATAAATTAATTTAGAAAAATAACAAAAACAATACGCTTAAAACTTATAATCATAAAAATAATACCTCTATTTTCTAAATTATATTTAGTGTAAAATTAATTGATTATATGTATTAATAATTTCTTTTAGTGGAAGAATTAAAAGAAAAAAATAAAAAATCTCTAAAATATTTTATTTTTAATAAGATATTTAATTTTATATGAATAATTAATAGAATTTACAATTATAAAGAAATATAAAAGGCTCGTTAACCTTATAATCTATTATTATAGAATTAAAAATAAAATTTAAAATTTTATAAATATGTATTAAATTAGTATACTTAATTGTAATGCATAAATGTGATTATAAAAATTATAAAAATTTATTTTTACTTGTTTCTATTATTTTTAATTCATTCAATATTTTGAGAATTTTAATAATTTTTATATATATTTTTCTTAATATTGAATGTAAAATAACTATCTAAAATTATGATTTATTGTATAAATTTAACAATTTTTCTCAAATGATATCAATATATTATAAATTTGAGAAATGATATCAATATAATTATCTCTTTTATGTTTTAATTTTATGTACAATGTAATTATGCATTCAAGTATATGGTTGTTTTGATAAATTTAAAATTAAAGTATCTTGAGTGATAAATGAAACTTTATTTAATTAATAAATTTTAAAATTATAAAATTATTAAATGTCATTGTTATTGTTTGTAATTCTATATTTCTTAGTATAAGATTGATTAGTGTACATATTTTTATTTTAAATTATTTTTAACTTAACACTCTAATTTTAGTTTTATACCTTTGTTTTATGCATCTTACCCTTTAAATTGATAATATCACAAAATAAAAAATTTAAGACAACAAAAATTAAATGATTATCTATTAATTTCTATGCATATCTAAATTTAAATTTATATTTCATTTAAATTAATTATATTATATTATAATTAATTATAATATAATTTCATTTCATTTTCTTTGTGTATAACTCACATTTTATTAGCTAATGATACTAAATGAATTAACTAGTGGTATTAAATCAAGACGCTCAATAACCTGAAAAATATTGAGTATTAAATATTTAATACGAGTACCAATAAATATCTTTATTCTTATTTTGATATCCAAATTATGCATATTTTTAAATAATATCTTCCTATTACTTTAAATTATAGTTTCAAATTCATGTTTATTTAATGACTTTAATAAATTTATAATTTAAAGTTTTATCGTTTCAAATCATTTTATAAAGACTATAGACTTAACGTGTTGCATTTTAAATATATATATTTTTTTTATTTTTCACATTATTTTTTTTTAAATTTTCATATTATAAATAAATATGTTTCATTCTATATTTTTAATATTTTTATTTATTTTATTTAAATTTATATAAAACAGATAAAATATTTTAACTTATATTAATTATATTAAATCATAAAAAAATATAATAATTAATTATATGATAAATTAGTGTCACATTACATCCCAATTACATTCAAATAACAATATTGGATTGGCTAGATTTTGTATACAAAATTTAATATATCGTTTTATTTTTAATGTAATAAAATTAAATGTTATTTAAATTTTGTTAATATTAAATATTATTTAATTAAATCCTATATAATATTATTAAAATAATATTTTTATTCTTAAAATTTTAAGGATATTATTATTATTTTTATAATTTTTTAATAAGTTTTTGATAGTTTAGAAAAATTGAAAAAAAACCCATCAATTTCGAAGTAAATTGTTCCCCAATAAGATTCAGCCTGTATAGAGCCCAAAAACCTTGGAATTCAAAGCCTTTTGCTAGAAAAAAGTGGTTTTCTCCAAATTTTCAGTTTGGGTTTTTCTTTAAACGTTTTTAACGATCAAATATTAAAAGATTCAATAGGCATAGAGAGCTAAAAGCTAAACAAGAAAAACAATGGCGTCCTACCCAAACTCAATAGAAGAGAAAGGAAAAGAAAGCAAAGACTCGAAGAAGAAAGCTAAAGAAACCCATAGCCCTAAGAGAAAGAAAGAAGATGATGCGAAGAAGAAGACCAGCAATGGCACATTGAAGAATTTAAAGGTTGAAGTTACGCCATCTTCTAAGTCGGAGTCAATTCCCGAGGTAGAAGATGGAAGTAAAATTACTGAAACACCCACGAGTAAAGCAAAATCCAGGAACGGTTATAGACAGAAGGGGAAACGAGAGCAAAATGGAAAGGTGGAAGAGAAAGATGAAGGCAAAATGAATGATTTCCCCATGGATCGTATTAGAAGGATTGCTAGGAGTGAAGATAACGATTTTCGAATCACTAATGAAGCCGTTTTCCTCATCAATATAGCTACTGTAATCGACGCCTCTTTTCTCCAATTTCGTAATTTGTTTCAGTTCAAATGGATATTATTATTAGGGTTTCCATGCTTATGGTTTTTGAGCCTTATAAGGTTATTTGCTGACAAAAAATTGGTTGCAGGAGAAGTTCCTTGAAAAATTCTGTGAAGATGCTTATGCACGTTGTGTTCAGGATCGTAAAAAGTCTCTCAGTTACAAGCATCTTTGTAATTTACTTTTTTCCTCTCTCATTTTATTTATTTTTGAATTTCTCGAAATGTATTCCCTTATTGTCTTTGGAGGTACCAAGTTGCTTACTTTGAAGTTATCACATAATTGTTAGTTTTGGAGGGTTGGTGGAAAACTGGTTATTACTTTTAGATTTATACAATCTAATTGTTCATGTTTGTCACTATTGATTTGGCTTCAATGCGCTGTAGCAGTCTTGGCTCTGTAATGGTCTCCGTCAGGGCATGTAGATGACTTTGTGATAAATCTTTGTCTTACCAAATTGCTTGCTTGGCCTCTCCTCCCAAAAAAACACCCAATTCACCCAATGGGTTTTGACATATATAAGTTTGAAAGGGGTAAGTAATGGTTGGCCAAATATGACATTAGTACCTTGGTAGAAGTATTGAAGAATGATATTGTCATGTGTGAATGAAGATCTTTTAGATAGCACTTTGAAATTGGCCAAAACAAACGTGTCAATCACTCAGTTGTACTAAACATAAAAGACCTTGTGAAGTTAGATGTAAAATAACAGAAACTTTTTTCTTTTTGTTAGAAGGATAGAAGATTTTTTTCATGTAATCTTTGTAGGAGGCTAGGAGCATAGGTCTAATTTCAGTCATTACATGTAGACGAAGCAGGAATTGTTAGTAGAAAACACTAATGCGAGTAGACAAAAACAATATCATGCAATTACTAAGATGTAAGCTCAACCCAGAATAAACTTTTAATGCTTTCTGCACTATACATTTATAACCACAATCAATGCAATCCTCTCCCACATCACTTCAGTCACCCTTTTCTCACTCATTGTTTCACTCACCACACTTCATTTGTCCCATCACTTAAGTCACCAACTCCACATCATTTGCTTACAATCTTCTTCTGTTGCAGCTGTTTAAGTTGTACTTTCCAGATGCATCTTTATATGGTAATTACTTCAATTGTTTATACTGGAAAGGTGCTAAGATGTCTGATGTTTCTTTCTTGTTTTAGCATCAGTTGTGTCCATAAAGAAGAGATATGACTTTCTATCAGGTATCTTGTAATTCAGAGGCTCTGAAATATACGACTCTTCTTTTTTAAATTTTCTCCGTCTTTGATTTTTGGAAAAGAAGTTTTCTCCATCTGCTTTGCCATTATTTTCTTTGATTCATTCCAAATCAATGTAGATTTTGTTCCTGAGACGATCAAAGCTGAGGATGCATTAGCAGAGAGAAAGACAGCTGAACCAGAAGGAAGCTAGGAGCTATAAGACTTGCTAGTGGGCATAACAAGGAAGTATGTTCTTTCTTTTTCCAATTTAAATCAGAACAAGTTTCTGTTGTTACCCCCTCTTTAAATTCTGAAAGTATGCACCAAATCGTAGCCAAAACTTGACACTTAAATGAAAGTAGTGTTCTATTTAAGAATGAAGAATGCTTTTTCTGCAGCATGTGTTGAAGGTCTCGTTCATGGGATGATGAGTGAGCTGGCCAAGTTATACCGTACATCTTGGAGCAAATATAATGTAGCTTAGGATAGGTTTACTCTGCTGGTTAATATTGTGCTTAAGTTTGCTAATCTTTGAAACTTGTCCTTTTTTAGAATCAGAAGTATGTCTACTGTACCAAAAAGTTTTCATTTCATTAAAATTTCAAAACTTGAACAATATCTTCCTCTAATGTTGAGTTGGATTGAGAAGCTGCTGTGTTCTTACTGTGTGATTATCCTCAGATACCCATTTTCATTTAGTTATTACACCCATAAATCATTTTTAGTGTGCCCCTTTTGTCTGTGTCGTAGGTACAGAATCCATTTGTTTTTGCCGATGGCTTCAGTCTGTCTGACTTTACACCAACTGGCTCCCTCAGTTAGATATCTGTCAAGCATGTGCATATGTTTTTCTGTTTCACTTTCTGTAATGACATTTTGATTATGCTGAGTGTAGTACTCTAGATGTGTCTGATTGCCCATAACCATGTTCTCTAATGGTAAATGTGGTGCACATAATCTTGATATTGTGGGTTCAAGCACTCAATTGAAACAAATTGTATTGGCTTAGAAGATCTCCCCATTCCCCTTATGCTAGATTATACTTCACTTTGATTAAAAAAAAGGTGCCTGATTAACTATTTAATTTTAATCCGTTAATAGTGCTAGGAGTTTTTTATTTTTATTTTTTGTTGAACACCATACAGTTCACTAATAGTATTCAAATTCACTTGACAATATCGATAATATTGCGTATTTTGTAATCGTCTTATGTTTACATTGAAATTCTCATAAATATATTTTCTTTGCTGGATTGATCGTATGAAGCTTTATGTGCTCCATAGTTACACTGGCATCATTAGGTAGAGAATCAACATTAATTAAAGTTTCTTGGTTAAAAAAAAAAATTTGTTCAAAAGTTTCTGGGTAAATTTAAATTGGCAATTTTTTTTAGAAAACTAATGAGGTTGCTCCGAATAAGTTCGCATTCTTCCAGATGAAACAGAAATTGCTCCGAATAACTAATGGGTAAAAAAATTGTTCAAAAGTTTCTAGGTATTGAGTATACTCCTAGAGTGCCATGTCATTCACTTACAGTGGAGTTCATTCATGCATCAGCAGCTCATGGGTAGTGGAGTTTCACCTACAACGAATTTAGAGAATCAAAGTCGTACTAGCTGTAATTGGTTATTATTACAGAAATATGATGTATTGCATAGTGATGAGGTGTTAAAAGGTCTTCGTGATGAGCAAGCACAGTTAGACTATAAATAGTCTGGAATTAGAGGATTACGTTCTTAATTCACCCAGTTTTTAAAACATGGAAAAAGCAATATGAGATGTTGGGTTGTTGGCTCATGCTTTGTATGTTAGATGATATATTAGAGAAAAAAAAATTGCTTCACAATAGAGCACGAGCAATACAAGTTAGAGAGGAATTAAGGTAATCGTACTGTCTCAAACTATATGTTGAAAGTAAAATTACTTATTGATGAATTAAGAGTTCCTAGTTGTGGAATTATCGAGGAACAAAAAAATTATGACAATTTTGTTGGATTGGAAGAGAATTATAACAATGTTTTTTCCACACTAACTATAAGAATGTTTAATGAAATAGTAGCTTTAGATGATGTTAAGGTTTTTCTCTTAATTCATGAGTGTATAGTAGCAGGAAATAATAGAAATTTCACCTCTCCTATATGTTAATCTGAGTGTCAGTAAAAACCAAATGAACTCAGGTGCTCAAGTACATGATGCATAAATGGCAAGTGGTTATAAAGCAAAAATGAAATTTCACCTCTCCTATATGTTTGCAATCTTGTTGGAGCACAAATATATCAAGGCACTGATAAAGTCAGGGTAGGAACCTTTCAATCCCATAAATAAGTTATAATAACTTTTCTTCTACTTTTTGTTCTGATAAGTCTCTTGTTTTAAATTTTTTTTTTACATGTTCCTCATAAATGTTCTTCTACTTTGAGTTATATCCTTTATATTGTTTTGCCAAGGATCAAATAACAGGTGCAATCCTACTCAAGGGTAAGTTGAATAATGATCTATATGCATTTGGTATGTCACTTTCAAAGACTACCAACATCATCCTCACTTTCTTTCTTCAACAAGTGTCAATATTCTGCCATTGCTAAGTCTTTTCACTCAGCTTGCTTAGCTTTGTTAGTTTCAATTTCATAGTCTACTTTATAGCTATGGCATCAGAGATTGGCACATGCCTCCATCTTAATTTTCAAGCAAGCTCTTATGCAGTCTAATATTTCGTTTATTAATAATACTTCTTGAGAGCACTTCTATTCAGTTTGTGAAATGAGTAAAAATCATAGACTACCTTTACTCTTTTACAAATTTTTCATTCAAATGCATAGGTGTGACCTGCTACATCTAAAAATGCTCATCAATATTATATTCATTTTATTGATGAGTATAGTTTATTTAATTGTATCTATTTTCTTAAATATAAAAGTGTAGTTGCTTAAGCCTTCTTATAGCTTAAAAACAATGTCGAACACAAAATAAAAATCATACAAAGTGACTAGGGAAATGAGTATCATGAGCTCACTTCCTTTTTACTCTCATATGGAATCAAATCTCAGGCCCTACACAAGAACAAAATAGATTAGTTGAGAGGATACATATAGATATATTTGATTTTGGTATGACTATGTTTTTATAGACCATTATGCCTATTACTTATTGGGATAAAGCTTTCTATACTAGCACCTTGTTGATCAATAGATTATCTATATTTGTTTTAAATCATAAATGACCTTTAGAATTGTTATTTTCTGAAAATCTAGATTATCATTTTTTTCAAGGTCTTTGTGTATCTTTGTTTTCCATTCTTAAGATCCCATAATAATACTAAGCTTCAACCATGTTTTGTCTTGTGTACCTTCTAGGGTACAACTCTAGACACAAAGGCTACGAATGTTTATCTCATAAGGAAAGATTTTACATAAGTGAAAATGTCATGTTTAATGAGACCATCTTTACTTTTTTAGGTTCTTTGTCTCAATCTCAAACACAATCTTGCACAACTTCATAGAGAGCTGGTTTACCTATCATATATCATGCCAAACATGTTCTTTCACATTTGATTTTTCCTTCCACATCTTTAAATCCATTAGACAATAACTTGCCCTTTAGTTCTCAACGATTACTTGCTATAGTGTTAAACAATATTACTAATTTTACGTCTTGTCTTGATCATATCACATCCTTAGTACCTTTACGTTATACTTTTTCACCCATGTTTCATATTGATGATATTTGTTTTAGTTTCTT
The DNA here is from genome assembly GCA_030763125.1 of Hippophae gyantsensis. Classification (NCBI taxonomy): domain Eukaryota; kingdom Viridiplantae; phylum Streptophyta; class Magnoliopsida; order Rosales; family Elaeagnaceae; genus Hippophae; species Hippophae gyantsensis. The sequence goes on from CM061036.1 coordinate 30,326,422, forward strand.
CATCTTTTTCACATGTTTCTTATTCTTCATCTCAAATTTTCATTGAACATGCACCAGCTTCTTCTACACTCAATACTTATCCAATGGTAACACGCTTTAAAGATGTCATTTACAAACCAAAGATATATATTGTTGCTCTAATTGATAGATCCTTATTTGAACCTACAAATACCAAGTAAGCACTAACTGATCCATTATGGAAAGCTTTTATGTAGGTCAAATTTGATGTATATGGACACTAGTTTCAGCTCCAACAAATAGAAAGGTTGGTGGAAGTCGTTGGATTTTTAGGGTTAAAAATATGCTGGACAAAAGAAAGTCATGAGTTATTACAAAAGGATATGATGAAAAGCCTAAATTTGATTTTTTAAAAACTTTTAGTCCAATTATCAAACAAGTTACAAGTTGAATTATTTTAACCATAGCTCTATCTAAGGGTCGGAATTTCCATCAATTGGATATCAACAATGCTTTCTGTTTGGAGAGAATTTTGTGTGTTAGGAATTCTAGTGATTTTTAGAAAAAAATAAGAAATATGGACAAATGAACAATTCTTGTATTCTCCCTATTAAAAAGGTATAAATAGCACATACTAAATAGGTGTCAAAGATACATAAGGTAGAGCTCTCAAGTGACTAAAACATATGCAATTTGACCCTTAATAAGTTAGATCGCCATTGGCATTACATAAACATGTCGTTATATACATTTTTCTTAAGTCCTTACAATAAGATGTGACCCAAGTCGTTAGGACGATGTATCGGGTTGTTAATATAGGCTAGGTCTTGATTTTCAAGTCTTGACCCTTAGGTCTTGATTTTCAGGTTCATCAGATCACTATATGCAGGGATTAATCCATAATATGAGCAAGGTATCTTAGGTCACTGGGTCGCATACATGTTACATAAATAATACCAAACATTAACTCCTCTATTCTCTTGATTTTGAGAAGTCAAGGGAATAATACTTCATTTCCTAACCCTCGTATGACTTAGGTCATTGTAAATGAGAAGTCTGATTCAGCGGGCTCTTTTAATAGATAGCTGTTTATTCAAGCGGATTGTCTGATATGAACTCCCATAGTTGCAAGGTTAACATGCTATTATAAAGCGTATTCCTACTATTATTTTGGGTTTTAAAGAGGTAAACCCTTAGCTTTTCCTTAGGTCTCATTATTAACTCTAAAAATCAAGTCCACATATAATTGTTGCCTAATCAGGCCATCACATAAGTGCTGCCTGATTTCCATATAAATGTTACCTGATCAGGTCGTTATATAAGTGTTCCCCAATTGCCATATAAATGTGGCCCGATCAGGTCATCATATAAGTGTTGTATGATCGCCATATAAATGTTGCCTGATCAGGTCGCCATATAAGTGCTGTCTGACCTCCATATAAATGTTTCCTAATTAGGTCGTCATATAAGTCCTGCCTGATCGCCATATAAATGTTGCATGGTCAGGTCGTCATATAAGTACTGCCTGATCAGGTCGTCATATAAGTGCTGCCTGATCAGGTCGTCATATAAGTGCTGCCTGATCAGGTCTTGTATGCATAGGTGACCCAGGTCGTTTACTTTGACCAGGTCTTGGCTTTCAGTTCTTGACTCTCAGGTCTTAGCCATTAGGTCTTGGTCTTTAGGTCTTAGTCATCATGTCTTAACTCTTAGGTCGTTAGGCGAATGCTACTATGCCATTCCATTATCACAAAGGAACAATTGAGTAATCCTTATGAATAAGGATGTGAATGGCCTTGCAATTGGAAGGCATATATCTAAGCTCTTATTGGTCACATGTTAATATGAAAACTCTCTAATAGTGCGTCTCCTATCAGTGAGCTCCTCACTAGTTTATGATGAGTTCATTTATTTTGTAGGCATGGATTATACAAAGATCGACCTTGAAGATTCGATTGATGTGTGGTACCTATGACCTGTAGCCCACAATGCCAAGGAGTTGAAATATCTTCTTTATTGAAATTCAAGTTGTGTAGCGTGAGAAGTTGGCCTTTAATTGTACCATACTACACAATGATGTGGTTTTTTCAAACTAGTAGGAGTAAATCGCTGCCTTATAGTAAAAAGATATCTAATATACCCAAACTACCTTTTAATAGAGTAAAAAAGCCGACAAGGAGTCACCTTTCATATGTATCAAGGTGAACTAGGGACCTATATGCCCTACCTCACTAAATGAAAAATTTATGGATTGCCACGTCTATATTGCTTCTAATAGCAAAGTGGTGGGGTGAATTGAGGTCCTTTTCGAACAAAGTGGGGGAAATATCCGACCCTTCACATGTGCTTCCATAAAAAAGGACGCACATTAGAGAACTCGAAAGGAGACATGCAAAGGTGAAATATCTAATCCCTCACATGTGCTTCCATAATAAAGGTGGTTCATTATGGAACTTAAATCTCTTTCTTAGGACGTATGGTGGATTGTGAGTGGATCACTTAATAATGCCTACGTTTTGACTATATTGGAACATATTTGGCATCTCAAGGGGGGTTAGTGGACTTCTTCCTCCAATCATGAGGCATGGGACATATTTTGCATCCCAAGAGGGGAGGTCAGTTGACTCCTTCCTCCAATCATAGGGTGGTCATCATGTTTACTGTTAACATGATATGAGACATCTAAGAGCAAAATTGAATTCAACTCCTAAACGTGGAACTCAAAGCTTTTTCTTGAGACTTAACTCGCATCTCAAGTGGGGGGTTAATGGACTCCACCTCCAATCATGAGGCATGGGATGAATCCTGCATCCTAAGTGGGGGGATTAGTTGACTCCTCCTACCAACTTAGGGGATTATTATATGAATGTCATGAGATAGGCAACATACGAGGATGAAAATCCGATTCCTTACATGCACTTCTTGGGATGTATCTTGTATCTCAAGTAGGGGGGTTAATGTACTTCACCTCTAATCATGAGGCATGAGACATATCCCACATCTCAAGTAGAGGGGAGGGGTCAGTTGATTCCTTCTACCAACTTGGGGGTCATTATATGAATGTCACGAGATAGGCAACATGCGAGGGTGAAAATCTAATCCCTTACATGTGCTTCTTGGGACGTATCCTACATCTCAAATTGGGGGGAGGGGGGGGAGGGGGGGTCAGTGGACTCCACCTCTAATCATGAGGTATGATATGTATCTCGTATTCCAAGTGGGGGGTCAGTTGACTCCTCCCTCCAACTTGGGGGGTCATTATATGAATTTTTTGAGATATGCGACATTTAAGGGTGAAAAATCCTACCCCACACGTGTTCAAAACTTGAGGGATTAATCGCAATACTATTTTGCAAAATATGCGACATGTTAGGGTGAAAAATCCTACCTCTCTCATGCGCTCATATTATTTCTTGCATGAATACAATCAATACTTTTTAATTACTCGAAACATGAGAGTTTATACATCAACTTTACATGCCTTGAAGTAAATTACATGGATTTCATAATAATTTCATCAGTATTTGGATAATAAATTGGTCGTTTATGCCATATATGAAGTGAATAGTCTCACTTTATATAATCTTGGAGAATGAATTACCGATATATTTTTCATGTAATGTTGGGAATGAAATACCATATATTGAGATAGTAATCAATATAACTTTATTCCATGTCAAAGAGAGTGGCGCTAATTTTTAGTGAAAATTCTTCAAGAGTTCATCTTTTTCTTCCCTAGGCTAGGCGTTTATATACATGACTTTACGCTTGTTTATATCAGACAAAATGCGATGAGCATAAGTATAAATAAAGTGAAAAGGTTATACCTTATTTTTAGAGTTAATATGGTTTGAATGTAATGATCGTTTGAGGTCGTATATCTTTATTGTACTTGATCTAGGAATGTATGACTAGCCAACTAGGAGGTGGGGCTACCTATAACATAACTATAGAACATCTACCAAAATATAGCAAGCATGAAGTATACCATAAAGAATTTTTTTCGTTTGAGTCAATTAATTCATTTTGAGCTAGTTCTCTAGGACCTCATGTCGTGGAGAATAAGTGAGGCAACTTCTTTCTGGGTTTTTCATTAGTATGATAGGTGTTGAAGGTCCAAACAAGCTCGTTGAAACCACTTCTTTATGTTGTATTTAATGTACGAAGTCATTGTTATGCAAAGAAATAGGGATAGATTGACGAATCTCCTTGTATCACAAGCAGTGCTTTGCTTAAACCCACGTCATCTTATACTAAGTCACTAAACCCCATTCATGTCAATAATTCATGACCTCTCCTTTTAATTTGCTTGGTGGGTATTTTCAATTTTCCTACATTTCCTTTTAATACACGAGAAAACAAACACAATTAGTGATACTATGTTAAAATCATTTGGGATTTTTCTGCATTTTCCTTTAAACCTTGCAACCTGTATATATCCTTAATAAGGTATAGGCCAAAAGACCACATTTAAACCCACCAGGCCCTATGCATGAGCTGCCATAGCAGTATAACCATATGAAATAGCAATGATTCCAACAACATTCGAACCAAGCTCCATTCCAGGCATTTAGACACTCTACCATAGTTCCTCAATCTATTAGTCCTCTCTTTGTGCTGTATTTCTCACCATCAAAATCAGTCCAATAATTACTAGAGGATGATCGGTTTATGACTATCGTAGTTCTGTTGGAGAGTTTGATGAGGAACACATAGCAATTACCATTTGAGGAACGAAGGCTTCAACTCACCTCATTGCAACGCAGATGCCATTTAAGGAAATCATGCCAAAAATTACCAACACAAATCACTTTCGTTGAGCTAGGTACTAACACGAGGTGCCAAACAACAAATTGGTTCAAAATCACATCGGTCTAATAGCTCACACGAAGATATAAGAATGCCCTAAAAGAAACGATGAAAGAAATGATAATCGACTGACCTAGAATCCAAAAATCACCAGCGCGACTTGTTCATCATCTATAAAACGAACCCAATGTAGCTCGTTCCTTGCCAACATAGTTTGTTCATATGGACTGAGCTAGGCCCAATTTATAATAGCACTAGTCCATGTCGCTCAGTTCGTTCATGATGTTTTATGCAGTTGGCCTGTAGCTTTCCCTCTCTAGTCCATTCCCTTAACTCGCTGGTCAATAATCATTCTTGATGAAGTCGGTTTCAGGGTAGGAATCTACACTTTGTTCATTAGTTCATGCCAGGTCTAACTTAGGTTATCTTGATTTACATCAACCACGGCTTATATTTATCTTACCATAACGACCCGAGCTTACCCAAACACTTTGCACCCAATCCATACCTCACCTTCCATTGTACCATCCCACGACATGTTTGTAATTATATCGAGTGAAGAATATTTGTTCGCCTAAACATATTGATGATCCAATCTGACTATAAAGGTAGCCCATTATTTTTTGGACCTCTGTACAACAAAGAAAATAAACGGATCACCATTCTACCATCTTTTATAAGAGGTTAAGATGTCCATTCTTTGCCAGTGTAATTCATTCATTTGGGTCGAGCTAAGCCCAATTTGACAACCCAGTTTGTTTTAGACTCAAAATTATACCTGCCCATTAGCTCACGCTTGGATCTAAGAAACCCTAGGAAGAAACGACTATAATAGTTCATTCTCCACAAAGGAGTCTGAGTGGATCTACAGTGAAATGATGGTAGGTGGCTAGTATAACTCGTCTTTATCGCACCAAAACTAATTGGAGACTGGAAGAAGCAACATAGGTCTTTGATAGAGTTGTTGAAGTAGTAACAGAGGAAACAACCTACGAGTAACCAGAACCTGCATGAAACGAGTTGGGAGCGAAACTAGTTGTAGTTTGACACCAGTGAGGAACACCACACTGCTACTTTGGGTCACAATCCGATAAGGACCCAGTCCATTCTTCAAATCATGACAGGTCAACTACATTAGCCTAGCCCATTTTTCAACGATTCATATCGGGTTCAGCCGGTCTAACTCCAATTTAGCCAATCCAGCCTAGCCTGTATCTCACTAGGTTGTTCTCTTAGTGCATTGGTCTGTGGTCGTTCATGATGGAGATTTGCATTATATCTTGTTTTTCCCTTCAGTCTCTTTGGTTTGGCTACTTGTAGCCATTGTTATAACTAAAAAAAGGTTCGAAGGTTGGTACTATAGAGGCGTTGTTTTCGCATGAATTGGGTTAAAATTTTCACTTGGGTTGAACTAGGCCCAGTTCGTTCAAGATAATGTTTATACAGCCTACTGTTCACAATCTTACTCGGTATGCGTTAGTACTCAGCTTGTAATTGACCTCCCTAGTCTGTGGTTCACTTTTCTAACCTGATGGCCCATACCTTTACTGGTTATTCATTATGGTGCCTACCGGTTGGTAGTTAAGTCAATTTCAAATTGGAGGCCAACAACATCCTATTCAAATGACGTTATGCACCTACTCATCCCTTTTCATTAAAACAACTTTTAACAACTTAAAGGTCAAATCAAATGGATAGTAGTATAAGGTGGTAGGCGGCACGATGGAGAGCTCTACCGATGTATTGCAGACACTAAGGGTGCCTTTGTACAAACTACTTTATATGAAGTCTTTGGTTTAACTGTTATAAAAGTAATTAACTATAGATTGCCTACTTTTGCTACAAATCAAGGAGGTCTAGCTGAAATCATTGTTGATAGGGTCTTAAGTTTTCATATTGATCTAATCAGGAGCCAATCCGTTCTTCCTCAGATCGGGACAGTTCAATCGTATTAACCTAACCTATTTCTCAATGGCCGTAGCAGTTCTAGTCCATCTAGGCCCATGTTTTTCTTGGTGGGCCTATTCTTGTTAGGCCCAATTGAGATAGTCATACAAAAAATGTCTCAAATGTCAACAGTGCATATTGTCGAGCTTTGAAGGAAATCTAACCACCTCAAATTAGTGCATGGACATAACCTATACTTGATACCAAGAAAAGATCAATTAGCGCAAGGTTTACTCTTCTTTTGCATATTTTTCACTTAACCTTATTTCTCGACGATTTGGATTGTTGATAAAATAATGCACCATAATAAGCCTACAAAGATAAGCAAGTCATGCCTTTAATAGTATTTTTCCAATTTCTCAATCTTCTGACTATGGAGCTACTGATGTTGAGTCACTAATAGTGCCAATGTCATTATTATTGATGTAACATTCCAAACCAGCTTATAGTATAAAATCTTTCAAAGCTAAAAGTAACGAACTTTCTCAAGGGGATCTTGCTTTATGACTAAACTCTGGCTCTATTGCCTCATATCCATCTTAATAGCAACCCATTCTTATTGATTCGTGTATGCGCCTATATATGATATAGTTTGGTAGACTTATAACGAACCCATCATTTTGGGTTTACACCAAAAAATTTGTAACTCCACCCATTCCTGTTTAGCGGGGTATATGCTTAGTAATGGGCTAATACCTTCCTTTAATGGGGACAACTCTTTAGCATGGTCAGACTTCACGACAGAACTTTGGCATATTTAGGAGTCTATATCAACTCGCTTCCCACTCAAGGGTGGGGCCTCTCCGACCTAGTCCCTTTTTAGGAAAGATAACATGGTTTGACTCCGAATGTGACCTTGTGTCCAAGGAGCGGGGTGACATTTGGACTGCCTTCATTGACTAAGGGTTGTGCCCTACCCCATTCATGATCATATGACACCCTAATGGGTAATGAGTGAGGCATCTGTTCATTAAGGTCCCACAGACGGTGCCAATTGTTTGGAGAGAATTTTATGTGTTAGGGATTTTAGTGATTTTTAGAGATAAGTAAGAAATATGGATAAATGAACAACCTATGTATTCTCCCCATTAAAGAGGTATAAATAGCATCTACTAATCATGTGTCAAAGGTACATAGGTTAGAGCTCTCGAGCGATTAAAACATATACAATTCGACTCTTAATAAGTCAAGTTGCAATGAGCATTACATAAATAAGTCGTTATATACATTCTACTTGAGTCTTTACAATAAGATGTGACCCAGGTCGCTTGGACGATGTACTAACATAGGCCAGGTCTTGATCTTTAAGTCTTGATCTTCAGGTCTTGACCCTCAAGTCTTGATTTTCAAGTTCATATACAAAAATTATCCTTAATATGATCAAGGTATCTTAGATCATTGGGTCGCATAATTGTTACATAAATAATACTAAATACTTTCATTAATAGAAAGCTACATGATGAGGTATATACGATCCAACTTACTAGTTTAGAGGATTCCAGTTACCCTCATTATGTGTGTAAGTTTGATAAAGTCATTTATGTTTTAAAACAAGCTCTAAGACCTTGGTTTGACACCCTCACCAATGTTATTATTAATATGGGATTTCTAAGACAAAGGCATATAATTCCCTCTTCAACAAGTCTCATTCTACTTCTACTATTTATCTTTTGGTTTATGTTATTGAAATTATTGTCACCGATGATAATGATGTTAAAGTTAGGTAACGTATTTAAATTTTACATTCAAAATTTGCATTGAAATTTATGGAATTGTTAGGCTATTTCTTAAGAATTAAGGATATAAAACTTCCAAATGGTGACATTATTCTTAATCAAAATAAATACTTTAAAAATTTATTGTTGAAAACAAATATGGATCAACATAAGCCTATCACCTATCATATAATAACTAGTTTTACATTAACTGCTTATCTTGGTGATTCCTTAACCAATCACTTCTTTTATAGAAGCATTGTTGGTGCTTTACAATGCATAAAAATTACTCATCCTAATATATCCTATATTGTAAACAAAGTGTGTCAGCTCATGTATTATCCTTATGATCATTGTTGGTATGATGTCAAAAGGATCTTGAGGTATATTCAAGGTACACTTAGATATGGAGTAGTTTTTTAAACCTTCTAAGTAGTTTCAACTTCATGGCTTCTCTGATTTAGACTAAGGATGAGATCCTGATGATAAAAAATCAACTTCGAAACAAAATATTGTATCATGATTTAGCATTGAGACTGAGTATCATGCATTGGCTAATGCTTCTTTTGAGTTGGTTTGGATTCATTGTTTGCTTACAAAGCTAAGGTTTATTTTCCTAATCCACCAGTTATCTATTGTGATAATCTAAGCACATTTTCACTAGCTACAAATCATGTTCATCATGTTAGAACAAAGCATGTAGAACTTGATCTCCATTTTGTTCATGACAAATTTGTCTCTCATAAGCTCTTAGTTTAGCATATTCTTTCTGCACAACCACATGTTGATTTATTTACCAAGCCTTTATCTTTCAATAATTATTGTTTGATCGAGGCAAACTCAATGTCATGTGTATGCCACTGAGTTTGGAGAAGGTATTAAGTATGCTTCTATAGTTACATGTCATCCACTAACAAAGCCATATCATTCTGTTAATGACTAGTCAATCACAAGAACACTCAATATAGTGGAGTTTACATAAGCAATCAGTAGCGCATGGGTAGTTGAGCTTCCTCTACGATAGATCTAGAGAATCAAAGTCGTACCAGTTGTAATAGTCATAAAAATATGATGTATTGCACAATGATGAGGTGTTAAAAAGTCTTGCATGATGAGCAAGCACAATTAGACTATAAAATGCAATACTAGAATCCACTAGTTGGTAATACATTATTGTAATAAGTTTTTCTTATATTCAATTGAAAATATTACTCTTTATATTATCTCTTTTTTCTTCTTTTATTTTTGTTCAAATGCTATTAGAAGGAATTCACTTCTATAAGTGAATTTATAAATGTTATTTTCTTTTTCAAATAAATTCAATTTGAAAGATTGTACATGCCAAATATCTTAATTAATATGAAATTTGATGATGTAGTATTATTTCAACATTAAGAATATATTTAAAAAAAAATACAATGTAACTCACATTTCAATAGCTGTAATTCAAACCTAAACTTTCAATATTAAAACTAATTTTGATTTTTAAGACCAAAAGAATAAATGGATTAAATTATGGAATTAATGTTGTCGGTTTGAGTAATAATTTCTTCTTATTAGAGTGGTTAATTACAAATAGATAATTAAATATGAAAAAATATTAGCCTTATTAGTTTTATATAAAGTTTACGTTAAGGTGTTATTCATTATTTTTGAAATTTACTCTTTACTAATTAGATTTATTTTTCTTTTTCTTTTTTATTGAGTATTTATTTTTTTAACAAAAAAAATTACACTAATTTTTAATATTATTAGCCTGAAGTATCACTTTGTTATATATTTCATGAGCAATGAATAATTTTCATCTACAATATCTTTGTTCGAATAAGGTCAAGCTTTATTTATTTTAAATACCAAGCAAGAATGAAAATATAGACGACATCGTAGACATTGTCACGACGATGTTATTTTACATATTTTGACATCAAAACGTGATATCTTTTGATTAAATTGTCGTAAAATTATCGAAAATATCGAGAAGTTGTTGTTTTAATATCATTATCATTGAATTACCATTTAAATTTCTTTTTTGGCTAAAATATCATAAATATTATGGATATTTTTGTTAAAATGTCGATAGAAATAAAAAAAATTAAAAATAATTAATGAAATTTCTTTTCATATTTTTGAGATATATCGATTTATAATAGTTAATACAATTAAATATTATGTGTTTAAAATACATGTATAAAATAAAAAATTAATGTAAACTATAAGCAATTAATTGTTTTAATATTTTATAAAATTTTCTACATTTTTTTTATATTTTTAATAAATTTTTTATCATTTTTGTGATTTTTTTTTTTAAATTTTGATAGTTAATAATAATATCGTTTATATTTTTTTTAAAACTTATCATTTAAGTGATATTGATATTGGCCATTTGGCAAAGTAACAAACTATGACCAATCAGTCATATTCACGTTGGCAAGGCAGCAAATATACGTGAAATAATCTTTGAAATATGTGATAAAAATTTAAAATTAATATATCTTTTTATAATAATAAATATACTATGACCAATCAGTCATATTCACGTTGGCAAGGCAGCAAATATATGTGAAATAATCTTTGAAATATGTGATAAAAATTTAAAATTAATATATCTTTTTATAATAATAAATATTCAATATAAATTAAAGAAAAAAATAATGAGAGATATATTAGTAAAAATAAACAACAACTCTAAAAATACACTATTTTAATGAGTCGCTTGTACGTTGTTAACCTTTATCAAGTAACACATATGTCAGTTTAGTTTTTCTTAAAATAACCTTTATCAATGAAGCCATCTACAAAACTATATTGTTGACATGAACTACAAGACAATGCAACTTTTGTAATTTGTCATGAAAATGCCGTTTTTGTTGGCTGGCTTCTGTCACGAGAATAAACTGCCACGTGTTGCCTTTTTGATAAAGACTGACAGTTTACAATCCACCATCTAAAAGAGAAGAAGATGATAACACGGCTCATCAAAACTATATCTTCTAGTTTTCTTTTCTTACTAGAATAAAAAAGGTTTATGCCTTTTTAGAAAATAATTTAGTTCAACTTCTCACCGTGATGATTATTTGTCCTAGAAAAAATAATTTATTTCTCTTTTTTCTTTTACAAAAAGGTGCAATTTAATTGTTTCTAATTAGCAATTTTGTTCTCTATTTAAAAAAAATTATAATGATTTTATTATTATATGTAAAAATATGTTTTACTTTTATAAGTTATAATTTTTACATTTTTAATATTATTGCTTATAAAATTTAGATGTCTTTATGTAAAAATTAATGCTCTTATAGAATTAATTGATGATTTTTTTAAATAATTATAAAATTTAAAATATTTATTTTTAATAATACCAACTAGATATACTTATTTTTTTATGATAATAAGATTAATAATACCTTATATATAAATTATGATACTAAATTGTTTTAGAAAAATAAATGTGTTGATCACTCTTCTTATTTTTAAGTTTATTTTATTTATATGTTTATTTTTTTATAATATTAAAAATATATTTATTTATATCGTAAGAAAAATTAATATATTTTTTATTAAAAGATTAAAAAAAATTATTTATATTTTTCTTCTTCCTTTATATTTTTCAAAGTAGTGCAATTTATTTATTCCTCGTTAGCGATTTTACCTTTTTTTTGTGGTTTCCTCTCATTCTTTTCAAACAAAGACACTTCTTAATCGTTTAAGGGGAAAAAATATACATACACTAAATATTTTAATGATAAATAATTAAAATTATGATTATTTATATAAAAAGAAATTTTTGTAAAACATAAATTCAATTGAAAAGTTATGGAATGAGATAATTATTGTAATATAAAACTTACTATTAATCAAAACCGAATATATATTAATATTATTATTTTATATACATATAATTATATATAAAAATATAATTTTAATAATAAAAAATATAATATTTTGTATAAATAGGTTAAACTTTTTTATTGTTACTTCATATTTTTTTATTTTACTTAAAAATATATGTAAAATAATTAAAAAATAAAAATTAATGTTAATATTTTAAATAATATAATAAAGTAAGAATTAAATTAACATTTAATTTTTTTAATAAATATTAAAAAAAATAAAAAATATAGTTAAAACATGAAAATATTATTATCTATTTATAATTGATTGTTATTAATTAAATGTATTTAAAATTAATATAAAATAATTATAATTATTAATATAATTTGCCTACTTAATACAATCTACTGGTACGATGTACCTTTTGACTAAAAATTTACCCTTATAACTATTTTTCAAGTAATGCAATATTAATCTTTATTTAAGGGTAAATTTTTATATTTGAGTAATCAAATAATTTAATTTTATATTTTAAATAATAAATTTCATTGTTTATATAAATATTATAATATTTTAAAAAATTAATATTTTAATAATATTTTTATATAATAAAATATATATATACAATCTATATTTTTATAGTAATATATTAATAATTATTATATTTAATTTTAGATATATTAGTGATTCAAAAATAAAATTTAGTTAAAAAATTTTAACTTGTATCACGTACATAAATAAAACAATAACAAGAAACTCATCTTTAAAGTTATTTTTTTAATGTAAACCACCTCTTAATCTTCTATCTATTATTTTTATGCAATTTTTTGTACGAGCATAAAGCCATATATTTCATCATGTAGTACTAAAACATTAGAATCTTTTTTTTTGTAATGATGTCATTCATATGATAAAATTATATAGATTGTATTTCCTTTAATTTATTAGTTTAATATCTCTATTATCTAGTATGTCTTGTGTTAGTTCTCAATTTATCTCATATTTTGTTCATCTTTTACATAATATTTCTTATCTTTTATTGGAGATGACTTTTGCATAAAACTTAGACGTGTTTTTCAACTATAAGAACTCAAGTATCGTCTTCTATTTCCTTTGTACTTGTTGCTTGTTGTCTACATATGAATTTATATATCATATGGATGTTTATATCTATTTTAAGATTCTTTACTTACATGCAATGTTATAATTAGGCTAATATATTTAATTGACATTCCTATTAATATAGATTATTCATCCTTTCTAGGCATGCCTATTGTTTTTTATTTTGAAATCTAAGTCTTAATCTCTATTTATATTATATAAAAACCCTAAGGTTTTATTTTAAAGTCACTCATCCCACTCTATTTTTTCTACCAAAACCACCATCTTCAATATGATTTGATTTCTTTTAAGCTTTTCAAAACTTTTCTCAATTTTTTGTGATTTTATTTAGTTTTAGGGTTAAACAATATTTTTTTTGTTAATAATGTTCTTGTGATATTTTTTTATTCTTTAACTATTTTAAAGCTGAGTTTATCCTTAATATTTTTCTCATATTTTACACATGTTGAAATTCTTAATTAAATCTAAATTTTGGATTATTAATGTAATTAAAATTAAACATAGTCCCTACTAATGTATTGTTATGAAAATATAGGCCCACATACATACCTATTGTTAAAAAAAAGTACTACTAATATACTAAACATTTTGAATGACATAATTATCTTTTACTTATATCACATGTGTAAATAACGTGATAAAATTCCAAACTTAAAACATGAAATATGACTATTTATATACCTTAAAGTAAATTGAGGGATTATTAGTATAATACTTTAATAATATGGGTTCATATGGATACGTTTTGATTAAAAATTTGGTACCAAATCCAAATTTACTCTACTCCATCCTCATTAGCCCTTAATGGAAAAAGATAAGGATAGATTAAAAGACTACATTTTGTAGTTAGTTGGGACACCGGAACCGATACTAGCACCATTGAAGCATTAGAAGGCTACAACAAAAATTTCAATTGCTTGAGTTAATGCTTCTTTTGTAATTTAAGCTTTCTTGTGAGCAATAATATTGGTTAATATTATTTTTCATTGGAGTTTCGGTGTTTACATCTAATTCTTCACCAAGAATTGAGCTACTTAATTAAGGTCTTATTTGATAATGTTTTTGATTTATAATTTTTGATTAAATAATTAATTTTGTGATTTATGATTAAATCATGTAACAATTTTTACTTAGTGATTTAAAAAAATCAAAAATTACTTATAAGTTGTATGATAATTCTTTATTTTTTTATTTTTAAAAAAACTTAAAAAAAAAGAAATTTTTTGATTATTATTTACAAATTTTATGTTTTTAATAATTTTTTTCAAATACTTATTATTTGGTGTCATCCAGGTGGAAAGTATACAGTCCTAATGACCTGATTCACCTCATTCATATGATCAATGTGGCCTTCATGTTTAGCAGCCTTTATACAAAGCATACTGGTCCTTGGAGGTTCATTTTAGCTCTTATGGAGGTTCTTAGACAGACCCAACAACATTCGACATGATTGCTCTTGACCTAGTGACATATGACCTAAATCAAAGACGTATAACCTTATGTGTGAGACCTGATGAGTAAGATCTAACCTATTATCTAGCATCCATCTTCTACAGCCTAGAAATAATAGCATATGCATAACGACCAGAGTATTCCTTATAATTTTATCATATATAGGTTCGTTCTAACACTTCGAATAGAGCACCTACCCTTGTAATAGTGACATATATCTACTATGTATCTACATATATATCCCCTTAGTATCAATAAAAAAGGATTTGAATTTTGACTTTTCTCTAACATTTCTCTAGAAATCCTAACACATTAGCAATTCTTCATTCAACTAGTGCCCCCACGAGGCCTTAAATCTTTCTAGTCCTTATGTAGCATTTGAGACCTTACATCTCATATCCAAGGAGAATTAGTCTATGTCATAAGAAAATTCACTCATATCGTCATGACCAGTCATCACACTCATCTTGAATAAAGAAACAACCATGTTTACCCAATCCCTGATTTTGATCTTAATGATCATAAACCTCATGTCTCACTTGTAATCACTTCACATCATGGGTTGGGGTATAACCTTGCATGACCTACAAATCGTGAGAGTGGACCCAAGATGACCAGAATGATCCCTAGCCAATTCAGTTAGTTATAATTCAAAAAGTATGTCTATGAAAAGGGATACTAAAATGGAAAGATTCCAATGACAAGTGGAAGAACTACAACAAGCTTTCATCAAGTCACAAAATGGTAATAAAGAACTCAGATCACATTTGATATAAGACAATTATTCATAAGAGCTTGAGAGTTTATTTCAAGCGGTAACCCATATGAGGCCTTACCATTCAACGAGATAGAAATAGAGCTCTTATGAACCTATAATATATCCCAACCAATACAAGCCTAATTTACCTTACAAGTAACCCACACCTGTAGCTCTAGCTTAAGAACTCGTATACATAACTTATCAACATCCTGATCAAACCATATCACAACACTTATTTAGACTATCTGGTTTTGGAAACTTTGCTCCAAAGGGATGTTGAGAGCACACTAAAACTTTCAATGAAGATTTGGATGAGAAGTTTAGAAATTTGGAAGAAAAAATAGAAACAAAAATGGATGAAGGATTAAAGGGTCAAGGAAAGCTGCCTCCTTTGAATGACATTAAGATTGTATGTGATCAATTATCAATATCTCCCTTTTATGATGGTATTTAACTAGTACTATCACCTCCCCATTTTTTTGCTCTTAAATGTATTGCTTATAAGAGGAAAAAATATCATGTGGCACAAGTTATCCATTTCAAAATGGTCATGGCTACCATAAGAGTGCCAAAAGACAAAAGAGAGGCCATGTCTTGCAAATTATTTTCCACCACTATCCAAGAAATGACACATAAATGGTTCAACAAACTAACTTTAAAGAGCATAAAAAATTTCAATGAGTTGGTTAAGATTTTTGTCACCAATTACGCATGCAACAAACCTATTGGAAAGGAATCACATCATTTATTTTCCATCATCCAAGACCTAGACGAAAAGATTCAAAATGGAAAATGGAGATGTCTCAATATCCACACTCTATTACTATTGAAGATTTTTGAAAAGGCATCAAGAGGGACACTAGCTTATTCATTGAGTTGACTAAAACTATTCCATGTTCTATGGACAAGATTTATGAAGAGGACTGAAAGTTTGTTAATATGGAAAGGGATTTGAAATCGTCAAAAAACATATTGAAAAGGTCTTCATATAAGCTCATCACTAGTAAGATTGACCAGAAAAGGAAGCCTTTTATTGATAGATGCCCAAACCCACCCCATCTTGAGCCAATAGTGGCACACAGGGAATGAGTTTTATAGATGCATACTCAGGATATCATAAGATCTGAATGCATCCTAAATATGAAGATAAAATGATGTTCATCAAGAAACATATTGTTACACCAGGATGCCTTTTGGTCTAAAAAATATTAGAGCTACTCATCAAAGGTTGGTAAACAAATGTTTGAATACTAGATTGGAAAAAATATGGAATTTTATGTTAACGACATGATGGTCAAGAAAAAAGTCACCAATGATCATATCTCTAATCTAGAAGAGGCATTTGCTATAATAAGAGGCTATGAAATGCATCTTAATATGAAAAAGTGTGTTTTCGAAGTGATGTCAGGGAAGTTCTTAAGATATCGAGTATCTTCTTGGGGGATTAAGGCCAATCTTGGAAAAATTATGGCCCTTGTGAACATAAGGTCACCAAAGTGTGTTAAAGAGGTCCAACAATTGATTAGGCAGATAGTTGCATTGAGTCATTTCATTTCCAAATGCATAGAAAAATGTTCACCCTTTTTTCAATTGTTAAAGAAGAGTAAGGACTACATATAGAGTGAAGAATGTGAATAGTTCCTTCAATCTATCAAGGAATACATGGGAAAATCACCCTTTTTTACAAATCCTGCAATTGGTAAAGTTTTATACCTTTCATAGCCTTTACGAACAAAGCAACCAACATCGTACTTGTAGTTGATAAAAAGGGGAAGCAATGTTTGGTATATTATATAAGTCATTCCCTGACAGGAGCTCAGCAAAATTATCCTCCTATAGACAAGGTGACATTTACAATAAGAATGATTTCAAGAAAATTAATACACTATTTTGGAGCTCATAAGGTGACATTGAAGAATATTTTGGATAAACCAGATCAATTCGACTAGCTTGTAGGTTTGGCTTACCTCATGAATTGATAATAGATAATGGCCAACAATTCATAGGTCAGGGCTTAGTCTCCTTTTGTGAGGAGGTCGGAATAAAGTTGTCATACTCTATCCATTATAGACCAAAGCCCATGGCCAAGAAGAGTCTTCTAACAAGACTCTTATAAAATATAGCAAAAGCGATTGTGGGCAATAAGAACAACCCCTATAATAACTACTGGGGAGTGCCTATTCTCCTTTATATACAGTACAAAATGTTCATACACTCTGAAATTCAAAAACCTATTTTCCTGTCTAATATAACACAAGAGGACAATGATGATCTCGAAAAAAAATATCTTATACAACTCGAAGAAAAAAGGGAGAATGCTTTGATACAGATTGAATCTCAAAAAAGAATAATCCAAAAATCATACAATAGATCCGTGAAACACAAAAAAATTAGTGTAGTGGAATGGATCCTACATAAAGCGTTGGGAAACAAGGTCGAAACCACTTACGAGAAGTTCATCGCAACATGGAAAGGTCTTTACCCGATATATGAAATCACTCAAGGGGGTTATACCGGATAGAAAATTATGTAAGAAAGGTAGAATGGAGCTAGACGAAGTAAGGAGAACTAGGTCATTCTCTCTTACAAAGGTATTGCAAGCTTCTTTACCATGACCTGTCGTGATGTCTAAAGGTCGCTCAACTTAGTCACAACCTAATTGTGAACGGATAGAATCTCTATAAGGCTCTCAAGGTGTCTCAATCCATAGGGGAGCACTTTTAGTACAGCCTGATGAAGGATCCTTGAAGGTCGTGAGACGATCTATATTTTTTTCCTTTATTTGTTGAATACATTCTAAAAAATGAGTAAAGTATAGACAAGTTACCTAGAAAGTGGCTTATGTGCAACCTGATTGAAGGTTGAGGAGCAGCTTGCAAGCATTGCATAGGCTCGTATGACAATTAAGCCACACAGAAATATAACTAAATTCCACACAAAGTAATGTAAATATAGCCTGGAGCTACAGAGGTACGACCTGAGGAATTAGCGGGCTCAGATTCTCTAATGAAAATTTATGTTAAGTTAAGTTTAGGGTGATAAATGGGATACAATTTTTGCTATTATAGGGGATCTAATAGTTATGATACGGGGAGCTAAACAATCATAGAAGTTAATGTTTAAAGGGAAGTTAAAAGATCTGGTTGATTCTTAAGTATTCTATTAATTTCTCAAAGTTAAGAGAATAGAAGAGTTAACGTTTGGTATTATCCAAGTGACATGTACGCGATTTTAACGACCTGAGGACATCGTTTATATGATTAATGTGGCATTTATAGTTAGCAGTCTATATACAAAATTACTTGATCCTTGGAGGGTCATTCTAGCTCTTATAAAGGTTCTCGAATAGACCCAACAACATATGGCACGATGCCTACAACCTGACCCAATGACATACAACCTGAATCAGTTATGTACAACCTTTTGTCCCAGACTTTATGAATAAGACTTGACCTATTGTCTAGTATGCATCTTCAACGACATGGAAATAACGACCTAAGTATTCCTTGTAATTTTATTATATATAGGCTAGCTTTGAGATCTCGAATAGAGCACCTATTATTATAATAGTGACATCTACTTACTATGTATCTATATATATACCCTTAGTATTAATACAAAAGGATTTGAATTTTTACTTCTCTCTAATATCCTTCTAGAAACTCTAACATATTATCAATTCTTTAAATATTTATATTTACAAAAATCGTAAGACTTAATTTGTTTTCTAAAAAATATTTAAATAAAAATGAAAAAAAATCAAAAATCAAAAATTTAATTCAAAAATCTTATTTTTTAAAGATTTATAAATTACTCCATATTTTAGTAGTCATTTATTAAAAAAATTAAAATCAAAATAAAAAATTATTATCAAATATACTTATAAATCACTTTAAAAAAATTCAAAATTCAAAATAAAAATTATTATCAAACAAATTTTAAATTAGTCGATTCAATTTTAGATGTTAAAGTTGAGGATACAATGGAAGGGAATAACGACCATTTTATGTTGGATCTGTTGTACTATTGAAGATTTGTTATGAGAACTATATTTTGTTGAAATTGATTGATATGAATTGATTTATGTATTGGCATGAATCACGATGGTACAGTGGTCAGATTTATTCATTTATTTTGAAGTTATGTTTGAATTATTTGGATAAAACGAAAACCTTAATTAGTAACTGTTTTTTTTTATTATTTTGTTCTTTTTCGGTGCTTTTTACTCGAAGTAATCATTAAAATCTAGCTATACCGTACAAAAAGTTTTTTAATTAAATTTAAATCATTTGTGGACATTAATGAGATTCACAGTTAACATAATCGATCATGATTAACTATATCATATGAAAATAAGGTTAAAAATAACACATTATTTTTTTATAATAAAAAAGTACATATAATTCTTAATTTCTATTAGTTTTTAATTTTTTTATTAGATTTTGTCCTATTATTTTCAAAGTATAAAAATAATGTTGAATTTTCAACTTAATAATCAAAATTAACATATTAAAAAATATATTTTTTAAATTTAATATATTTAATTAATTATGAATTAAATTTTTAAAAATTAAAAAAATACGAACTAAATCTAACCCAAAAAAAATTAGAAGATAAAAATTAAAATATACAGGTATTGTTTCGTTATAAAATAATAATAATGAAGTTTTTTTATCAGGATAATAATAATGACGTTACGGAGGATTTTTCGGCAACTTAGTAAGAAATTTAGGTCAAAGGCCGGTCTAAAAGAGAAAAACTCGGGTATAAATATAAGAGTAATCCTAAAACAATTTCTTTAAATTATTATATTTATTTTATTTATATGATAAAATTATCTCTCATATTATTTATAATATTAAATTATTATTTTATTTTATTTATATAATTTTATTAATGTTTATCTAATGACTTTATTTAAATTTATAACAATATAAATAATTAATTAAGTAGTATATGATAAATATATTATTATCTTAAATATATCACTTAATTATCTAAATTATTTTAAATATATCACTTAATTATTTGAGTTATTTTAAATCTATCATTGATATATAACATCTTTATACAAAGATTGATGAAATTGTATAAATAGAATAAATATAATAATTACATATAATATAAAAGAGACAAAAAAAATTCAACAATATGAACACAATAAATATAATAATTCAATGTAATTTTTTTAGGTTTATGCTAAATATAATCATAATCTTATTTCTATTATATCAGTTAAATTACAATATCTTGTATAAATAGCAATGGGTATGGGTAGCAATGAGGATAATTATATAAAAAATTGTTCTCGAACTAAATTATAAAACTTGTATCCAAAACATCTCGAAAATCGTTACGGTTCAGAGATAATTTTTTATCTGTAGGTAATGGTTCGGAACAGTTATTAAAAAATACTCGAAAAAAAGTCATTTTTTAAATTTTTTTAAAAAATTCTTAATAAATCTTAATGATTAATTAATATATAATTTAATTTAATAAATATATAAATTAATTAAATAACTATAATTAATTTCGGGTACGATTATTAGTATAACCATACTCAAATCATATCTGTTGTTTCATATTCATTTTTTACTCAAAACTATACCTGTTTTCAAAATTTATCAGATAAAAACTGAACTCATGATATGGATAACCGAACTCGTAGTTTTTTTTTACCATTCCTATTTAGAATAATAAAGAGAGAGAAAATTAAAATAAATTTAATGTATGATAACACATAAATTTGATGTTATCAAGTGTTACAATTTAATTGATATACAAAATAAATCCTAAAACTATGACTCAAATTAGATATAAACATTTTAACTATAGATAATTAAAATTATAATTATTCGTAAAAAGTTGACGATTTTTTAAATAACTGTAATCGATAAGGCGTGGGGTGATGATGATTATTGTAATATTGAAATTGTGGTTAATCGAAACCGAACATACATTAATATTATTTTTTTATATACATAATTACATAAAAATACAATTCTAATGATAAAACATACAATACTTTAAATAATTAAATTTTATTTTTTTTATTTTTATTTTACTTATAAAAATGTGCTAAATAGTTAAAAAATAAAAAAAAAATTAATAATGTAATAGAGTAAAAAATATTTTAATATTTTTTTAAAATTAAACATATTTTTAAATAAATATTAAAATAATAAAAAACATAGTTATAAGAAAATTGTTACTAATTTATAACAAACAATTATTAATCAAATATACTGATTATTAGTATATCCGTCTCTACTCTCTCATCACATTTCTAACTCAAACATTACAGCCTATATTAAGATATATTATCTTCAATTTTTTATTTCTTATTTTTTTTCAACAATCTAACAAGTATTTTTATTAATTTTAAACTCCTAAATATCAAACTTACAAGCATATAATAATAAAAACATAAAATAACATTTAAATTAAAGAGAGGTGTCAATCTCTTCACATAAACATATAAATAAACTAGTTTGATAAGCGGACATCAAAGTTTTCTATGTACTTCATCAATGGAAACCACGTGCACAAAGAAGTTATGGAGAAATTGGGACAGATTTAATACAAACTCTGACTATTGTGGCATGAAAAAGATTTCTACAAGGCGACAAATCATCAAGCACATTTAAATTAAATATTTTCTCAAACACTTTTGTGATTATATTCTTCAAACTGTCACTCATGAAATACAACAAAAAATTTATATGTGAGAATACAAGACACTAACCAAAACGAAATTACAATATATATGAGTCCAAACTCATCTCTAAAGAATTTCAACAAATCTATCCTCCCCAAAGAAGGAACAAAAATACAAGAAAAACATGGATAAAAAACAACAAAAAGGAAAATAAAAACTGAAGACTAATCAAGGTTTCAAGCCTACAGGGGAACACAGAATAATACCAAAGATATTACTTTATGCCGTTTGAGCAACCCATACTGAAAAGGCAAATAGCGAAGAAAAATGAAGTAACAAACAACCTCTCTCAAAACCCAAAAAAATAAAATAATAAATGAATAAAATAAAATAAAAGAAGAAAGAAAACAATGAATTCCATGGAAGATCTCTCTAACGGGAGAGATCTCATAAATCAGAGTATCTCAAGGAATGTACAGGGACAATTTTTGATATAATTGACCCTCAATTAAAGTGTAAAATTTGTACTCGAAACTGTATGAAAACCATTACAGTTTGGTGACATTTTTTATTCACGGGTAATGAGACAGAACGAATAATGAATAATATCTTAAATAAAAATTATTTTTATAAATATATAAATTAATTAAATAAATATAATATATATTGGGTAAAGACGGTGATGAATATCAATATAACTGTAACAATCCCAAAATTGCTACTTTGTGATAGGATAATATCTGAAATCGTTCCATCTTTAAAATTAATTGAAAAAAAAATTGAAATGATAATACAAATAACTACAAATATTCGAACCTACAGTTAAAGTAATCATTCTTAAATATCTCTCTTGTTTCTCTTTCTAAATTTTTCAAAACTTAAAAATCACATCTTGAGCTAGAGAGAAACCAGACATGCCATTTCAAGGGAATTCAAAATTTAGTTAACAATTAGCATTTTCATAATTTCACTCCTTGTGTGATTGTGAAATGTTGTAAACATCGCAACAATATTATTAAAATTTATAATAATAAAAATAATATTTTTATAAAAAAATCATATATTTTTATTATAAAAAAATTTAACACATCATCAAATAACATTCAAATTAAATTATATTTATTTAGATTTGTTCAATTTTAAATGTTATTATTATAATGTTATTTTTATTACTATAAATTTTAAAAATGTTTTTTGGTACATATTTTTAATGGTATTGTATTTTCTAAGAAGAAGTGCTACATAAGTATTTTAGATTAGAACATTTGCATAGTTTATTTTTTTAGAATGAAAATAATTTCATTCAATTCTTTAATTAAATAACAAATATCAATTAAGAATAAATATATTATTTTAATAATTTTTTATTTAAAATATTATTTTTTTAGTATGAAATAGTTTAAGAAAATTTTTTTTATTTAAAATATTATTTTTTTAGTATGAAATAGTTTAAGAAAAAATGAATAATAAAAAATTATTTAAATATATATTTTAATTTTTAATAAAAATTATTAAAATGATTAGTTTATTTTTATTTGACATTTTTTCATAAAATTAAAAAGTTAAATAATAAATTTTTTAATTTAAAGTAATGGATATCAGTGTTATTTTATTTTTATTTTTTCTATTTTCACAAATTATGAGAATAAGGACAAAATCAGAATTGTCCGAAGAATAAGACTCTTCATTCAGTAGCTCGTAGCTGGCAGCCTGACAGTATTTTCATTTAACAAAAATAACACAAATAATTAAATTGGGAGGAATGCAGAGTCGTTGTTTGTAAAATTTTATTCATCACAAATTTATTATCAAAAGGAAATAAAAAAAATATATTCGCTATGTAACAGAGTCACGTGTATTTGTATAATTTAATTCGATATAATTTAATTTTTTAAATATATAAAAATATATCATTTAAAAATAAATTACATAATTTAAATAATTTTTTATTTAAATATTATTATATTATATTAATTGATTAAAATGTAATTAAAATATTAATATTATAAAAATAAAATTTATTATAAAATTATTTAAAAAATAATAATAATATTAAATATTAATTTATTTAAATATATATTTCAATTATTAATAAAAACTAAAAATGAATAAAGTAGTAAAACAAAACTATAATAATTATCATTAAATATTAATTGGCATTTTATCGTTACTAAATATTTCTGTTTTAATAGTATTTAATAATTTGATAAAAAATTATTAAAATAATTTATTTTAATATTAATTATTATTTTATTATCATTAAATAATAATATTAATTATCATTAAATATTTTTATTTTAATAATTTAATAAAAAATAATAATATTATTAAAATAATATTATAGATTATTTTGGATGAAATAACAAGTAATTTTATAAGTAACTTTAGTCACTTTTTTTTTTAATAGTCCACCCAAATCATTATGTGTTTTTAAAATCGAACAATTTTCAATTTATATTATTATATGAAATTTTTAACAAAAAAAAACATCATAAAACTATATAGATATGTATAAAAAATATTAAAAAACGGTTAGAAAATAAAAAAATATTAATTGATTTTAAATAATGGATCTTATCGTATAGATTTTTCTCTCTAATTTGAATAAAATAATATAAATTTTAATAAATTTATTTATTTTTCAAAAATAAATTGAAAATTTATTCATTTTTTAAAAACAAATTGATAATGATAATGATGAAATAAATAAATAAGCAAATAACAGAAAAATTAAAATTGTATCTATTAGATGATTTAATTACTAATTTTAAATTTGGTTACCCAGTAAATAATTCTCTATCTCCATAAGTAAAATCTGTTATAAACTTTATCAAAATTATTTTCCTAAACCCATAATAACGTCCGTGCATTGAAGTCAGGAATGCATGCAACAGCACGTGCATACTTTTATGCATGGTAAATTGATGATCGTGTTATAACTTAAGTTTTAAAAGTAAAATTATTATACTTCCCAATCCAAATTAAAACTTATCCATATCCTTCTATATATTAATTATGATAATCTATCATTAGACATTTTTAAATCAATCACACTATGTGATATTATAGTCCAATAACACCTATAGGATAATTGTGTTGGAAAACAAATTAAACTTGTTAAATGCAAGTGGTATTAATTGTTGCTTTTGAAGAAACTTGTTGATTGTGTGCCTTTAATTATGTTGAACTCCATTGTAGCCTGCAGTTAGCTTATGCTTGATATCCTAGTACGGTATCTCTATTGATGTCCTTTTTTTATTGACCAAAAAATAAATAAAAAAACTAAAACATCATCCATATAGTTTCTCTAAAAAGAAAAATAACAGCTTAGCAACATGTGACAATAAGTGGGTTGGCGATATGACCCACAAATAATAAACTCTACTTATTTTTATTCATAGTGTGAGCAAAAATATTATATTATATTATATAGATGCAAATAAAAAATTAAAATAAAAAAAATGTACAATAACATGCATGTAATTAAGTTGACCGATCGATATCGAAGCAAGACTTCTCTTTTTGTTCAGTCTTTCTTCCTAACATGAAGTAGCTAGTACTGTCCCTCCCTTCATATAATTTCCCGACAATACATAGCCTCGGTTGATATACTATATAAGAATCTCATTGACTCCCACTAGTAGTGTACGTAATGGGTCAATAGTCCCCCATTGAATTAGCAAACTTGGCTAACTCTTGTTGAAAAATCAATAATGACCCACTGGTTGTCTCACCTCCAACTCCCAGAAAATCCCTTGTCTCATCAATTTCTTGGTCTTGCTTCAAATTTGCTGTTGTTGGAATTGTACGAGATAAACAACTCACTAAATCATTCAAGTTATTATTATTATTATGAGGATCATGATCAGCTTCATTTTTGTTGATAGAAAAAGAGTTAATTAAACCAAAGGTTGATCCCATTTGAGCTGTTGAAGTGTTTGACATGCGAGCTATAGGAGTAGTATTACTACTTTGATGTTGGCCGTTCTGGTTAATATTGTTCAAATACAACAGATTTCCTTTTGCGGCTTCGGCTGCGGCTGCTGCTTCTTCTTCTTGTTTTAGTACCATTGGGAATGAAGAAATAGAGAGATTATTAGCAGCTGTATTCCAAGGTATTGTACTCTCTGGGTATTTTCTATTGTTGAGCCATTGATGAGTTTGTGACATTAATGAAGAGGGTTCATACATGTTCAATGGTACTGTTGTTTGTAGAAACTGATCATGGGAAGGCAAAGAGTTGAAGTTATAATTTGCTGCTAATAAAGCATTGGAATTAAGCTGATGAGAAATAGTAGATGCTTCAGCTGGGTCAACTAGCCAAAGTGGTAACTTGGTGTTTAGCCTCTGGTTATTGCCCATTGATTGATCTGAGGAATTTGCAGCAGAATACTCTGGCTGAAAGATTGAAGGCAGTTGAGAGATTGTTCTTGATGCTTGGAGATTGAAGTTGTTATTTCTAAAATTGTTTCCATTTTGAAAACTTGAATTTGTAGCTGAAACTCCACTGAAACATGCATTTCCTTCCGTTAATGCGTCACAGAATGCTCTATGAGTTATGAAACTGTCCTTCCTATGATAAAGTTTTATATAAATTTTTTAATATATGTTGTAAAAGTAAAATATTTCATATAATAAATTAGAAAGTAAGCAAATGAAACTTTATGTATTGCATAAAGTTAGCATTAAATTAGAGATCTTAATTCTATAAATAGGAGAAGAGAATAGTTGTTTGAAATAATGAAATTAAAAAGTACCTGGAAAAGAGGGTACCACAGTCACATTTATACTCTCTAGTCCCACAAATCTTGGTATGAGCCTTACAATCAGATAGAACAGCATATTTCTTTGAACATTTTTCACACTTCCATTTCTTTTCTCCATGTTTTCTAAAATAATGTTTCTTAATTCCAGTAAGATCTCCAAGAGCTCGAGAAGCTTCGTGATGAACACAGCTCTTTTCTGGGCATATATAAACCTTCTTTCTAATTACTTCATTTTTGTTTCTTTGCTTTAGTTTCCATGGAAGATTGTGACCTCTTCTATGAAGTTGCAAATTTTGGTCTCTCTGAAAGCCCTTGTTGCATATTTCACATATGAATCTGTTTGTCGCCATAAGTGATTTTGGGGATAAAGCTATAATTTCTGCATCTGGATCTGCTACATACAAATTAATTAAAAAAAAAAAAATAGTCATCAATATTATAAAGCTAATTTAAATACACTTGCCTGGTGTTCCAGGGAGGTTTCTCTTCCTCCTGTTTGGATTTGAGTTAGGGTTTGAATTGACAATTACTTCTGGAGCAAACCCTTTAATGGTGGAAGGGATTACTGAAAGCCCATCTTGAGACATCATCTTGGAAAAAAGACTAAACCAAAAGAAGTAGCAAAGACAAATTAAGAAGCTAGAAAATTAATGGTACAATAAGCGACCAAAATAAAGTGGGAATTTTTTTTTATCAAATTTATGAGATACTTTATTGTATATATAAAATATTGTTGGTTGATGAAAACAAAAGAAAACCCAGAATTGGTACTTGGTTCTAGTAGAAAGTATCGAAGTCTTTTTGGTAAATCATTGTCCGGCAAAAAACCAAATAGAAAACGAGAGAGAAAAAAAAGGAGAGAGAAGAGAATATTTGATATTTCTCTCTATCCTTATCAAGTGACAAGTAGGGCTGCTGCTTTCATAGTCGGTCAGCCATAGACTCAGCTGGACCACTAGTATCATAATGAATTTGAGGAACACTAAAGATACCGAGGGGAGCGAGCGAGTGATAGTATATAGCTTTTACAAAATCGTTTCTTTCAATAATTTTCAATTAAATCGTTTTAATTTTATAATTTTAAAAAAATTTACACTCTAATCTAATAAAATTTAAACCAACAATACTATTAATACCTCAATTTTTATATATTTTATATTTAATTTTTTGAAGATTTAGATATTAATTTTTATGTATTCAATCCTTTAATTTTCTAATTTTTTTATTTCTTTAATTTTATATATTTTAAACTGTAGTTCTTAAAAAAATTTAAGATTTGATTCCCCATTTTTTCTTTAAATGTTAATTAAATTAAATCAATGTTTGATTATTTATGTATTTTTTTTACATAAGTTAGACCAAAAAGACATATGTATACATTATCAAATATAATGTTATGTAAAGTAAATACATAAAAATCAAACAATATATATATGTATATATATATTTCTATTTATTGAGTAATTTGTTTAGAGAATTAGATTTAAGGATTCTAAGTTTGATTTTTTTTATTTTATAAAAACAATGGTTAGAATATGATTTAGATGTGAGTTTGATTTAATAGTAAAGTTAGATTAAATAGATATTTTTTTTAATAGATTGATTTTGTTAAAATAAAAAAAATTATCACACTAAATCTTAAGAAACTAAAAAGTTAGGACATTAAATCTTAAGAAATAAAAGTTAAAGACTAAATAATAGTTTATAAAATTAAGGGATTAAAGTATAAAATTTGTAAAAATTAAAAGACTATACCTTTAGAAAACATTAGTAGACTAAATGTATAACCTATTAAAATTAGGAGATTAGCAATAAAAAAAATTAGTAGATTAAAATATAGAATTTATAAAATTATGAGACCAATAATATTATTCACCCTAAAATTTAAACAATAAAACTAAAATTTACATTTTATATTAAAGATATAGAATTAAATTATATATTTTTAAAATTATAGAACTAAAATATATATTTTTACGCTTCAAATCTATCGTGCTAAAGCTTTAATTTGCACAAAATATGGGACCATTTTCTTTATTTATATTTATATTTACACTAATTATTTAGTGTCAAATGTTATAACTTTGTAAATGATAAAAGTATTTATGTTTTAATAAAATTATATCATGTCTTATCATAATAATTAGTATATTTATAAATTATATCATGTCTTATCATAATTAATATATTTGTAAATATATACGTGGTTCATTTAGTATTTCTTTAATCAATTTAACTACTTTTTTTCTTCCTCTAAATAATAAACTTTAAGAAGAAAGTAACATTTATAATATATCTTAAAAATTATTATTATAAAAATAATATAATTTATATTTAGTATGTATATATTTTTACTTAAAAGGTTCTTGTCAAAAATTTAATCATATATCTCTTTAATTATATGTAATTTAAATTAATTAAATATATTTAAATATTATTGAGATATTATTTTAAATGATATAAAATAAAATAGTTGATGCATCGATAATTGATTTTTTTAAAATCTCATAAATTATAAAATAAATATATATTTAATAGAGAAATTATACATGTGAATACAAATAGAGGGTGGTTAACTAACATATTTTAAATTATTATTTAATATTAATTTATTAATAATATTATTAATATATAATTAATTATAATAATAAATAAATATTTTATACAATTTTATTATAAAAACTATAAGATTAATTGAAAGAATTTTATAATTCTAAATAAATCATAGAATCTTCTATCCAACTAAGAAGTTGTTTTTCTTATTTCTATTTAATTTAATATAAAAGATATTAAGATTAATTTAATTATTTAAAGTTGATCATTTGAAAAAGGTGAGACAAAACTTAGGAGAAATGAGAAAAGTGAATGGCCTTTTAACAGCCCACCATAGATGAGGTGAAAATGATTATTGCTAAAATTGCATTGGAAAAAGAGAAAGAGAGAGGATCTTGCAGTCCGTGAGCACTGACTGGCTCACAGGTGGACCCAACAAAGACAGTAAGTACTGGCAGTGAGACAGTGATGGGAAAGTTGATAATACAAATTACAAGTTGAAAAGTAGATTAGAACCGTCTTTCCTTCCATGATTGATAGCGATCCAATTACATGTATTCATAAATTTATAAAAAATAATAATAATTATACTATGAAAATAATTTTTATTATTTTTATAATAAAATTATAAAATATTTATTTTATTTTTAGTATTAATTATATTATTATTATTATTAAATAGATTATTATTTATAAATAATAATAAAATTCTTACTATTGATACCCAAGAAAATAACATTAATACCCCTGTTTATTAATTGAGAAGGATAAAATAAAAAAAGGTAGTAAATTTTTTTATGTTTACTTGTAGAAAAGGAAAAAAAAATTCCAAAATTCTTCTTTCATTATCGAGTTTTTCCAACTAATTAAATAATGAGCCAACTTAGAAGAATGATTTAAAAAATTTGTAGATAAAAATAAAATATGATAAATTTTTTAATACAAATGATTAATCATACGATCATAAATAATATAAGTTTATTAATGAATCAAATACAAACTCAAAATATAGGATAGATTTAAAGAGAGAGTAACGAAATGTAAAAGTTAATTAATTTATAGTTAAGAGAGTTGTATATTTTAAGTTTGTTTAAATAGAATATATTGAAACCCTAGGTAAGAGACTTATTACTATTTTATCCATAGATTCATTTAAAATAGTTTTAAATGATAAGAATAATATAGTGATAAAATAATGTAACTTAAGTAAAAATTAGATTAAAATTGAAACTCTAGTCGTTCAATTGATCAGGCTCGACCTAGATCGATATAACCAAATCTTGATTAATCTAGGGTACCAAAAAGTAAATCCTGAGACTAGATAGATCGAATGTGATCTATTCTGGATTGATCTAGTTCTCGATCGACCAAGCATTAAACTTCAATCGATCTACCCCATCTAAAAATAAAATTGAGAACCTTTTAATCAAGATAGATCAATTCTTAATTGATCTACATACTTCAATCAATCTAAATATTTTTCAATCGATTGAGTAACCTAAATACAAATTGTTTTTATATATCTAATATAAAATCCATCATGCATAAAAACAAAGATATACCTAACACGTGGTCATTTAGAGCTCGATTGTTTCTTCAATTTGAAAAGTATTATTAAAAGATTTACCTAAAAACTAAATTACATTTAGATATTATGTTCACGAATATCGTCAACACTCATAAAATATTATAATCTTCTCTTTTGGCATATTCA
Organism: Hippophae gyantsensis; assembly: GCA_030763125.1. NCBI lineage: Eukaryota > Viridiplantae > Streptophyta > Magnoliopsida > Rosales > Elaeagnaceae > Hippophae > Hippophae gyantsensis. Next base: position 30,357,704 of record CM061036.1, read on the forward strand.
TGTGACAAAATCTCTCTCTACATCACACTCATAGAAAAAATAAATTTTAAATAGTGGAATTATCTTATGATCTAGAGAAATCATCTTTGCTTGAATCTTTATAGCTCATATATACACTAAAAACCAAAAAAACATAAACAACCATGCATCTTGTCCTGAAAGACTCATTGTTCATTAGTTCAATGTATAAAATAATAAATAAGCAAAGAAACAGTAAGCAATTAACATATAAGAAATTTTAAATGAGGCTCCCTTTATGCGTAATATCTCAAGGAAAAAGATTATCAAATTAACTTCTAAAGATTTTCAAATTAAATTTTCTCCCTCTAAATTGACTCTCCATTTTTTTTATTTTTCGATTAATTCTCAATAATATTTTCTCCTTTTTTTCATACGAATAAACAACACAAAGAAAAGGTAAAGAGATTTCTTTTAAATCGAGGGTAGTAGATTGAGCTAAATATGGCCCCAACAGAACATAAAGATGAGAAAATTAATTTTATTTCACATGTGACTATTCATTAATAACATAAACATATGTAGATAAGACACACAACACATATAATAACATATCTACCGTCACCAAGATTGAGATGAATAGTAAAATTATACCAATATGTCAATTCGTTTATTAATGATTAGTTATAAAAGTTTTAAAGAAAAGAGTATCACTTATCATGAAGAAATTGCAGCGGAATTCATACTTGCATATTATAAAATTTTACTAACTAAGAGAGAACTTAATTAATTTTTTTTATATTCTCTCTCATTAGTTATTATAATTTTTAATATGAGGGATTTGTTATTTATTTTTCATTTTACATAACCATTTGTGGTTCTTTCTTTTATTTTTCATTTATGCATGTAATACGTGATGGGTAAGACTGGTGCAAGTTAATATGGGCTAAGTCAACATATGTTAATTCGAATTGTGTGGAGCCTTGATGGAAAGAATGGGTGAATCCCGTGACGATGCGTGACATGTCGTTGACTTCTCGACAAAACTTAAGAGTAAACGTTATGACAACATATGGAAATGCCTACATCAGTGGGTACACACGACAGGTTCTAATTGACTCCCATGCTTGCATAATATCCACGTGTCTTGTTATGATTAGTTTTACATTAAAAATTTATAAAAATTCCAAAAAAAATTTGAAAAATATATTTTCATCTTCTTTCACTAAGAAGTTCATATTTTAATATTTTTAACCCAAAAAATACTACTTATTGAATAAAATAAATAAATTTTAAGCATAAAAGTGTAGTGATGATTCTACTTTCATAGCATTATCAATGATTACAAATAATGTAGCTTTATTAATCAATTAAACACAACCACAAAATATATGATAGATTAATTAAAGAACGAAACTTAACAGAATATGATTTTGTAAAATAGATTTAAAGAGAGAGAATAAGTTGCAAAAATTGATTTAATTATGGTTAAAAAACTATATTTTTTATGTTTATTTAAATAGAATATATTGAAACCCTAGGTCAAAGACCTATTACTATTTTGTTAATACAATCATTTAAAAGAGCTTTAAAAGTAAGGACAACATAGTAATCTCGATTAAAAATTAGATTAAAGTTAAAATCCTATTCGTTCGATCGATCTAGGTCGAGCTCGATCTATCAAACCAAAAAGGTTGATCGATCGAAATCTTTTTTGATTGATCTAAACAACGATTAAAAAATGATAAATTAATTTAGTTAAGTCTCGATCGATCTAAAATACCAAAAAATAAATCCTAAGACCCAATAGATCGAATGTGATCGATTCTCAATGGATACAGTCTTCAATCGATAGAGTATTAAACTTTGATCGATCTACCTCATTTAAAAATAAAATCGAAGACTTTTTAATCAAGGTAGATTGATTCTTGATCAATTCTGATATTTCTCGATCCATCGAGTAACCTAAATGAAAAATGTTCCTATATACCTAAGGATTAATATCCAATATTATTATTATTATTATTATTATTATTTAAACAATAACAATAAAATCAAATTGAGGATAAAATTGAAAATAAAATTTATAAAATTATAAAATAAACTGTTTTGACTTATAAATGATGAAAATTAAAATAATAATAATAATAAATGATAATATAAATATATATAAAAAATAGAACATTACAACACATTTTTTAAAAGTGTGGGAGGAATAAAAAAATTAAAAATATATATGCTATTTTGTGACATAAAATTAATGAAAACTAAAGTTGGGATGAGATGTATTCTACAATTTTAATAATGAAATATTCTTAAAAAATTAAATTGTTGTTCGTTGATTCTTTTTTCATAAATAAAATAATTAAAAGACACATTTCATAAAAAAAATATTAAATGATAGCAATGATATAAACAAAGAGATTTGAGTGATTTTTTATTTACATTAATATAATAGATAAGAAAACTTTAATATAAATTAATAATGACTTATTTTGACAAAACAAAATTATCAAACTAAAATTTGAAACTTCAAAATACAACACCAACGATCTCCTAAAACTACTACACCTCACTCAAGCAATTCCCCATTACAAAAAGAATTCTCTTTTGTTATTTTAGTTAAATAAAAATTTTTAAAAATTGAGTCATTCTATAGAAATCTAAGGTGACTCAAGTTTAGTGTTTAATCCTCCAAAATAAGGTACAATTTGGGTAAAAGAAAGTTTAGTGTGGAATTTTTCATTCCAAATGAAAATGAGAAAATAAGATAAATTGTATAGGTATGTAAAATTTTTATAACCTTATAAAAATTTCACAAAAACTTGTAAAAATTAGAAGTGTTTCGTTTGCGAGAAAAAATTGTAAATAATAAATAACATAAACATACATTAAAATAAAATTAATTAAAAAATATTAATATAACTCAAGCTTATTTACAATTAATACGTTGAAATATAAAATTATTATTTATATTTGAGTTTTAAATTTTAATTTAGGTAGAAAATTAACGTCACATAATTATAATTATAATTATAATTATTATCTTTTATATCATTCAATTTTATTTTAAATGATTATTTAAGATGATATTTATCAAATATTTTAACAATTGTTAAATTTTTAGTACTTATTTAAGTTGATTATCAAAGGTTCATAATTCACTCCTTAAATAACCATAAATCTATCAAATTTTATTAATTTTTATCGTTTTAATAAAAACTATTAAAGAAATTCGTATCAAAATACCAAATATAATAAACTTGCCACCACGAGAACAAATCTAAGAAACAAAATTCCAACCAGTTTCGTACTATTAATATGTTATATATTAAAATTAGTTAACCTTTAAAAGTTTGAAAAACCAGTTTAATTAATGATACAATTGATTAATACCTTTCTACCTTGATTTTAATATCTCCACCATGCAGCCGTCCATAAGGGTTGGTCATGCTAAATGGATGCACATCAATCCTACAAATTTTCTTCCTTGGTTTTGATGCACTGCTGTTTATGTTCATGTTCATATTCACCTTTGGAGGATATTTTAAGACTGAATTATTAATTAGGCAACCGCCTGCCCATTTCAAATAATACTTTATCAATTATATTGGTTTATTATTCTATAAAAAAGTTTAAAACAATCACTTCATCAATTGGAAGACGTAAAGTCATCACTAGTATTAAACTCTATATAAATTCATGACTTGATTATATATTAAGAGTCTAAGAGCCCTTGGATGCCCTTATATTCTATTATAAAAAGTTGTAATTTGCTTCCTATTTTTCAAAAGAAAAATATAAAATATAAGTTTATTAATCCAATTATTATTTTAATTTAATTACGATTTAAAAAATTAACAAGTTATCGTAAATGAAGAATAAATTTATCAATATGATAATATTTATTTTTCTTCTAAAAATTAACAACTATATATTTATCGATGACAAATTTATATTATCATATGATTTTTTAATACTAAATGATAAATAAATTAAAATAATTAACTTAAATTTTATTTTTTTCATAAATTAAAGTAATTAACTTAAATTAAACTTGTTTACAACTTTAAAAATAAGTGAATTTACAATGCATTTTTAAAATAATTAAAAAATAAAGTATACATTTTAAAAAGATAAGTAATTACAAAAGTTATTTCCTCTTATATTTACTAATTATAAACACGTGCAATTTTGTTAACTTTTTTTCATTATATGAATAAATTCCATAACATAATTAGATTTATACATGTTTAATAGCGTATAAATAAATGAAAATTAACGTTGAAAATTAAGATTCTCTCTCTATTGGTTTGCAATAAGAATTATTTTGATGGGTACAGTACTTGAATAGTTCCATCAGTTTCACTTTTCTAAAAGTATACTTTCTTTTCTTTTCTTTGAACAAGTGAACTCAAGTCTCGTAAGTTACATAAATGGTGGTGCATCTTGAATTTTTTTAGGGCTTTGGGAATTTATAGGACTAATGCACATAATTAAAGAAAAATTACTACAGTCCTTTCTTAGTGAAAGTTACGGGATTACTAGAGTATTTATCTCTATTTTGTTTATAATTATTATTAATACAAGGGAAAAATTACTATATATAGTCCATTTTTAGTGAAAGTTATGGGATTACTAGAGTATTTATCTCTATTTTGCTTACAATTATATTATTAATACAAGGAAGGGAAGCTGTATTCACTTAAGATTAGGGAAACTTTACTATTCATTGTTGTGATTGATTAAAAATAATATTAGGTTTGTTAGTTCAAATAAGAAGTGCTTAATTTAGAAAAAAATTCATGAAAAATGGTTTATAATATTGTCAAAGATGGAGGTGTATAACCTTATTTGAATAAAGAATAGGAAAATTAGGTAGCCTAATTTTGTTAAATGAAGAAATGTTTGGCATATGAAATGAGAACTTGATCAAGGCTATAAATATGACTTCATTTCTTCATTGTTGATCATCCAAAAAATAAAGAAAAATTTATATGAGAAGTTTTTGAGTGAGAAAATTTTGTGAGAAAATTCTCTTGGACTTGTAATTGTTCTTGTCTTTTAGGTGTGTAGGAAAATTATTGAGAGTGTGGTTGTAACAATTTTTCACATAGTAAATTTTTTCTCTGGTTGTCTTTTGACAACGAAAGTGATTTTTTCTCCAATTTAGAGTTTTCACTATAATTCTTGTGTTGTGTATTATCTATTTTTCTGTTATTTGATATTCTGTTAAGGAAGATCTTAAAAGGGAGAATTTGTGATTATACTATTTGATCTAAATTTCTTAACATTCACTTAGAATTTTGACAAGATTTTTAAAGAATTATAAATTTTAAAGATTTTTCTCAATTTGAAAGTACTTTTGTTAAGATTTATTAGTCATGTGATTGTGATTGTGATTGTAGTGAATTTTTTTCATTAATTTTTATGAATTTATCTATCCATACTCTATATATAAAAGTTTGTATTATAAATTATAATTTTTTAAATAAAATTACTTACATAATTACTATTATCCTTAATCGTTGGATAATTTATTTAACATTTTTATTTTTTTATTAATTAAATAACAAATTATTAATAATTAAAATATTATTAATTATTTATATTATAATTTTATACAAGGTTATTTATATTAAGTAAAATAAATAAATATTAAGTTTTGGTTGATTATTATAAATCTTATTTTTTTATCAATTAAATAATAAATTATTAATAACAATTATTTATACTTTATTTATAGTTATTTATTTTAAGTAACATAAAAAAAATATTTTTTTCTAATTAATTATCTTATTAACTTGTATAATAAACTAAGTGAATAAATTTAAGTAAACAACAAAATAAAATCATTAAAACTTATGACTACAAAAATTAACCGAACTGTAAGCCAAAATATCTATTTCAAAATGAAAAGGAAATTGCAAAAATAATAGCAAAAATGATGCTCCCTATCTTATATAAGAATTCTAACGAACTAGGGGAATTTTTTTTACAGTGACAGAGAAGTCGTATGGAAATCTAGCAATTTGAAATTGCCATACTCTATAGTCAGAAGAATAATAAAGTACCTTCAGATCAAGGCGATGAACATTGAAGATGTTCTTCATTGGGTGGGAATTATATGCTAATAAATAGGATCTGCATGCATCTTTTGCTGACATGTTCAAATAGTAATTATTCACCACATACTTTTCCTGTATCAGGCCAGTTAACTTTAGACTCCAAGAAATTTGCTTAGTAAAGGAGTAATAATAATCATCAAACAAGGAGAAAGGAAAGTACCAGTTCAGATTGAACATTCATTAGCTTCTTTTTTATTCATCTCGTACTCGTTAATGGGCACTTTTTCTTCCTGGACAACGAAAAGACAAAGCATTTCAAAGTATAGGAAAAAGGCATCAATAGCTACTTTGTTAAGGATATAGCATTTCATTTTCAAAACACACACTTCCAATATTCGAAATCCTTTCAATACCATAATTCGAACTCTATCTACGGATCTACTGTTTTTAGTCTTCAAATTATGCCTTAAAGATAGCTAATAAATTGCAATTCTTCGTGCATGTCGGTCTTGCCCGTGAGAAAATAAAATTTTTAGGTTCAATTAACAAATTTAAAAAATAAAAAAAATATATTTTTGTGACTAAAATTTAACCAATTATATAGATAATTTTTGAACACATAAAAGATAAATAATTTTATCTATAAATAAATAATGTTTTTACCTTACACATACACACCAAAGAGAAGAGAATCACAACAAAGTCAAATTAACAATTTTCTTTGATGAAAAATAGTATTGTATATGTGAGAGAGTGAGAGAGAATATTTTAGAAAAAAATTTGAGATATTTTCTAAAAGGAGAGTGACAAAATAACGAGTTTAGAAAAAAAAATTGTGTCATTATTTTTAATTTATCTTAATTTGTTGTATTGTCTCTCATTTTGTACCCATTAATTTTATTAGTGAAAAAAATATTTTTCAAAATTTGTCCCGTAACGTAGCTAAATTAATGGGTAAACCACGTTAAATTATCGGTATCATTATTTTATTCTGTTAAATTTATTTTATTTTTAACCGTAAGTATCTCAACGAATAAATTTCTTTCCCTTTGCTGTAAATCAAAGTGGTGCAACGTTAGTGAGCAGGTAGTAACTTGATTGATTTAAATCGAGCAAATGCGTCGGTTAGAAACCAACAGGTTCTTGATGGAAGAACCTTAATAAAGTCTGGTCCTCTACTCCTTATAGCGCGTATGATTGAGAGATACACCATCTGGAGAGAATAAGTGTGAGGAAACCCGATGAAAACATCGACAGAAAATCCATTGGAATTCAGGTGTAAGTCTTGAAAATTGATCAATGGCGGGAGGTATGTTTTCAATCCAATTTTGTTTCCGCTGCATTTAAATTATGAGTTCATATGGTTTATGAGCGTTTATGGATTGAATTGAGACTACAACATTTGGTATCGAGCCATTTGAAAACAACTGTTTTTCTCTATTGTTCAAAGGCCCGAAATTTTGGATTTTTTGTATTGATTGTTTTTGATGCATATGAAAATTATAAAGTATTTCAATATTGATTTTTGAATGATTCTGTAAAATTAAACTTGAAAAACAATGAAGAAAATAAATCCAATTTACCGTGGGTATTAATTTCCTTCATTAATTAACTTTTTAATTAAAATGAAGTTTTTACTTAAAATTAATATTATGAATCACTCGGAAATTGAATTCTGAGAATTTTGATAAAAAACGGCTGGATTAAGAATAGGAATAGAAGATCTGGTAGGGTATCGTTAAGGTCAAACCGGGTCAAGTTGACCCGACTGAAGGTTGAAGATGAAGTTTTATTAAAAAAAAAAAAAAAAAAACACGCTCTCGGGGACTCGAACACAGGTCCTGCGTAAGACTTTAAATCGTCTTATCGATTGAAATTTGCAACAAACATTTTGGTTATTATTGTATCAAACTTATATTTATATATATATTGTTTAAAACAAAAAAAAAAAAAACAAAAAAATGCTTTAGCGGGAATTGAACCCGAACTAATTGGTAGTATAAGTGATACTTTCCAGCACAGGATGTAACGATTTTTTGCAATGTACCTAGTATCAACTTAATTTTAAATATGTATTTGGAATTTCATTTTAATAAAAATAAAAATAAATTTCGAATATAATTTATGTTTATCATATGTATAATATTTATTATACATGTTATATTTATTTAAATAATTTTTTGGACACAATAAAATTTTATTTAAATACATTATGTAAATTATTTACTTTGGGTATTTATATGTATAAATTTTGTAATTAATTATACATATAAATTGAGTTAAATAATTTATGCATAATGAAACTAATTTTTAATGGCTTTTATGGATTTAATTAGTGCTTATATTATTTAATTTTTTCTTGTATAATTTATTGTCATATATACAATTTAAGATAAATAATATTTGTACATTTGAAATTAAATTAATATTGTTTATGGTTTTATGCAATAATTGAGCATAAGGATTTAATTAATATTTAAGTGATTCATATGGTTTAATTAATAATTGAGTAGCCACATCATCTTTAATTAATTAAAACTATAATAAAGTTTATTTAGGATCATATTTAGAAAATAAATATTAATTGTAATTAATCATATATGATATAATAGATCTTATCCCACAGAAATTTTTATTATATTTTTGTGTGATTAATTAGGATATAATATCAAATTATATTTTCTAATTTATCCACAGGGATTAGAAAAATGAACATAATTTGATAGTTTTATCGTAAAGTTAGAATGAATTTAATTGAATTAAAACTTTAGCCCATGACGAAGTTTTATGTCACTAGATTCATATTATTCATGATTTACATTGGTAAAGAATGATTATAGTTTGGGCCTCGAATTTTAATAAGCATATAATCTTCAAATTCGCGACTTCTCGACACGTAAATTTCGATATCATTGTGATATTCCGATCTGAAAGGAGATAACTATAAAATATGGAAGGAAAGAATTCTCCTTGATTAGGGTGGATGGATATTGATTATGCTATTAGGAAAAACGAACCACCTAAAATTACTCAAACGGTACTCAGAGAATATCATGCTTTATGAACAATGGGAACGATCTAATCGCCTTAGTATGATGTTTATTAAGACTAAAATCTCTGTGATATTCGTGGTTAGTTGATCGGCATACCAATGTTCAAGACTTTCTAAAGGCCATTGATGATCAATTCGTCACTTGAGATAAGGCTTTAGCGAAGCACCACTTATTATGAAGTTCTCTTCTTTAAGACTCATGATGTGAAAGGTGTGCACGAGCACGTTATGCAAATGAGGGACATTGCGGCTCAGCTTAAGCATCTCGAGGTTGAAATGTCGGAATCCTTCACAGGTGCAGCTATATTCTTAACACTCTCCCAGCATCGATGCAGACCATTCAAAATCTCGTACAATACACGTAAAGATAAATGGTCAATCGATGAACTAATGACATGTGTGTTCAAGAGGAAGGAGACTTGCTATGGAATTTGGTGAAAGTGATGTTGGCTACAGCGTACGTGCAGAAAGGAAAATCTCGATACAAGCGTAAAGGAAAAGGGATAAATTCCCTCGGTGATATTAAGAAAAGAATCCAAGTGTTTCTTTTGTAAAAAGAAGGGACACGTGAAGAAGGATTGTATCGGATTCGAGAAATGGCTTGAGAATAAAGGTAATCCAACCTCGTTTGTTTGTTATGAATCTAATATGGTTAATGTTAATATTAACACCTGGTGGATTGATTAGGATCTACAATCCATGTTGCAAAACTCCTTACGGGTATGCAAAATCTAAGGAAGGCAGTGGGAAGTGAGCAATATACATCTTATCGGTAACAAGATGGGCTCGCATGTGGAAAATTGTAGGCAAGGACGTAGTTTGATTTTAAGTAGTGGTTTATTTTAAAATTAGAAAATACCTTTTATGTTCCAAGTTTCTCTGAAACTTGATTTCAATTTCAAGACTTGTACCTTATGGTTATTCCTTTCACTTTTGAAAACATCTTTCAATTTATTTAATAAATGCGATTGTGTTGGGAATGGTATTTTGTCGATGGTCTTTCTTGCATTAATTTACGAAAATAATGCCCTTTCGCTATGCATGTTCAAGTAGCACTAAAAAGTGTATTATTGGCGATGACTCTTCTCGTTATGGCATAAGAGATTAGGACATATCTCCGTAGAAAATTAAAAGATTAGTGAAAGATGGGGTACTTAGTACTCTAGATTTTCTTGATTTTGAACATGTGTGTTGCGTTAAGGAAAGCGGAACTAACGAGTCAAAGAAAGGTGCGATAGGAGTTCAAACATATTAGAAATCATACATACGGATATATGTTGTCCAGGACATGGACATTAAGTCGAGAAATATTTTATCACCTTTATTGATGATTTTCTCGATATATGTATCTCTATATGTAGCTTCGTAAGAAGAGCGAAGCATTGGATGCCTTAAAAGCTTTAAGGTTGAAGTAGAGAAACAATGTGGAAAGCAAATAAAGATTATGAGATCGAGATAAAGTGGTGAATATTATGGTAGATACGAGAATGAATGACGCGGAATTAGGTTTGCTAAGTTTCTTGAAACGTGGGATAGTTGCCCTTGATACTGTATGCTGGTTACTTTGAGACGAAATGGTATAGCGAGAAAGAAGAAAGCAGAACACTTTTGGACATGGTGCGGAGTATGCTTAGCACTCCAATCTTCCTAAATCCTTGTGGATTGAAGCTTTAAAGGCAATTTGTGTATATATTAATAGGAGTTCGACCAATTTGTATCCAAAGACACCATTTGAATTATGGAAAGGTTGGAAACCAAGTTTGCAACATATGCGCGTTTGGGGATGCCGTCTGAAGTGAGGATTATAATCCTGAGAAAAAGGCTGGACGAGGACCATTAGTGGGTATTTCATTGGATATGCGAACGGTCTAAAAGGTTATAGATTTTCTTGTCCATCTAAACTTAGGTTTGTGGAATCAAGAAATGCAAAAATTTCTTGAGGATTATGATTAGTGGGAGCGATCGATCCCGAGCATTGGTTACGAGAAAGATCATTCGGATGCTCGATATGCCCTTTCAAGTAATGGTGACGTCGTTATTGTTAACAACATGCCTCGAGTACAAATGCATGTTGAAGAACCGATCTTGGAAGTACCTGGTGGTGATCTGATCGGTAGATGTTGAAGTTCAACGGATGCCTACTGATTGTTGAACAACTAGTTGAACAACATGATCTTGCTCCTCGGGAGAATGTTGATGCAACATTAAGAAGATCTACTAGAGTAAGGAAATCGGCGATACCTAATGATTATGTTGTGTATCTCTGAGAATGTGACTATAATGTTGGAAGCGAAAATGATCTGAGAGACGTTTTCACGGGCCATGAGTTACGAGGTTTGAACTTATGGTACAATGCCATGAAAGAAGAGATGGATTCTATGGTGTCTAGCAGAGTGCGGGATCTCGTCAAGTTGCACGATGGTGTGAAAGCCATTGGATGTAAATGGGTCTTCAAAACAAAGAAAGACTGAGCAACATTGAGAGGCGTAAGAGCAAGACTTCGTTGCCAAAGGATTCACTGAAAGGAAGAATCGACTACGGAGACATTTTTCTCCTGTATCTAAGAAAGATTCACTTGCGTGTGGTCATGGCATTGGTTGCCCATTTTGATTTGGATTTGCAACAAATGGATGTGAAAGCGGCTTTCCTTAATGGTAACCTAGAGGAAGAGGTTTATAGAGCAACTGAAGGATTCTTCTCTAGTGATGGTGAGCATTTGGTTTGTAAGCAATAAATCCATATGGATTAAAAGCAAGCTTCTAGTCAATGGTATTTGAAATTCCATAACGTCATCACTTCATTTGGTTTTGAAGAGAGCGTTATGGATCAATGTATATACGAGAAAGTTAGTGGGAGTAAGATTTGTTTCTTGGTGCTATATGTGGATGATATTTGCTTACTGACCAATGATAGGGGTTTGCTACGAGGTAAAACAATTCCTCTCTAAAAATTTTGATATGAAGGATATGGGTGAGGCATCTTATGTCATTGGCATTAAGATCCGTAGAGATAGAACTTGAGGTGTCTTAGGTTTATCTCGAGAAACCTATATCAACAAAGTTTTAGAGAGATTTGAATGAAGGATTGTTCACAAGTGTTGCTCCCGTTAATGAAGAGTGATAAGTTCAATTTGGACCAATGCCCAAAGAATGATTTTGAAAGAGAACAAATGAAAACCATTCCATATGCTTCGATTGTTGGAAGGCTTTGATGTATGCTGATGCACCAGGACTTGACATTGCATTTGTTGTTGGGATGCTAGGGAGATATCGAGTAATCCAGGTGTTGACCATTGGAAAGGCACCAAAAGAAAGTGATGAGGTACCTCTGAAGGAACCAAGGATTATATGCTTTCATGTATAGGCAGGCAGATGAATTGGAAGTAATTGGCTACTTTCCGTCCACGGACTTTCTTTGTTGTATTGATTCACGAAAATCAACATGCGTTACATTTTCATGCTTGGTGGAGTGTTGTGTCTTGGAGGAGTCGAAGCTTGATCTTGGTTGCTACTTTACCATGGAGGAGTTAGTATCATGTTTGAGGCCACATCGCATGGTGTATGGTTAAAGAGTTTCATTTAAGACTTAGAGTAGTTGACTCTGTTCTAGGCCATTAAGATTATCTTGTGACAACTAAATTTCTGTATTTATGGCTAAGAACAACAAAAGTGGTAGTCGTGGTAAACACGTTGACATTAAGTACTTGGCCATAAGAGAGCGTGTTAAGGAAAAGAAAGTGGTCATTGAGCACGTAAGCATGAGTTGATGATTCTTGATCCTTTGACTAAGGCGTACTGAAATGAAATTCAAAGGATCATGTAGAGAAAATGGGAATTGGTTCCACTTTGTAAATGTATATATACAATTTATTAATGAAACTCTTATATATTGTGATATTTTATCATATTCATGTGCACCTTAATTTATTTGAGAAAATATATATCTTTTATTGGACTAAGAATAAATATAGGATTTATTCATTAAGTTTAGTTACCACATAAAGTATAGTACTTGAGAAACTAAATACATTGTAATACATGGAAGATAATATACCTTTCTTAGAGGACTATCGCTATGATTCATGTGTTTTGTTACTCGAGAAAATTCGCTTAACGTTTGCACCAAGTGGGAGAATGTAAATCAAAGTGGTGCGTTGGTGAGCGATGAACATGTTGATTTAAATCGAGCAATCGTCGGTTAGAAACCAAACGAGTTCTTGATGGAAGAACCTTAATAAAGTCTCGGGTCCTCTCACTATTAGCGCATAACAATTCGAATGCAAATCCAATACGTAGAGAATAAGTGTGAGAAACCAGTGAAAGCATCGAACAGAAAATCCATTGGAATTCCCGTATAAGTGCTGAAAATTGATCAATGACAGGAGGTATGTTTTCAATCCAATTTTGTTTCCGCTGCATTTAAATTATGAGTTCATATGGTTTTATGAACGTTTATGGATTGAATTGAGACTCTAACATTTGCACCTTCCCCTCGTTCAGTTCTACAAAACCTGTGAATATATTACTGCAGGCAGTAATTTCAGGTGACAATTTAATCTAAGTGACTCATGAAAATAAGCAACAAAAGGGTGTAGACAATGTTTAAAATATGGTCAGAATAGTAGACACCTTCGGATCTTTAGGAGGATCATACTGAATAATCCAATCCTACAGACAGGGAAGATAAGAGGTTTAAATAAGTAACTACTCTAAAGTTAAATTGAATCCAATTACTACTTGATGGCATAAAATAATATAAGCAGAATATTTCCATAGTATGAGTTACCACAAATAGATCTTCAACTCTGCTTTGTGTGTTAGAACTTTAGAATCGTTCACAGGAATATCTTTTTTTTTGTTGGTATGCATAATTACAATACCATGTTTTCGTCAACACCAATGCCAACAACTTTAAGGGATTGGTATCTTAATAGTATTATTTTAGTTTTAATATATCTAAATTTTTGAGGTGTTATTTTGTTAGTAATATCATTTAAAAAAAATATTAATTTAATATAATTTATTATTTAATTAAATATTTTTTATATATATAACAATATATACGTGATATTTTCAAATAATAAATTAATTAAAAAATATTCAGAGAATATTTTAAGATAATTAATTAATTGATTATCTTAAAATTATTTTTAAATATCGCAAAAATTTTCTTTGATTATAAATGATAAATTATATCAAATTTACATACTTTTTAAATAGAGATATAATTAAAATATCATTTCAAAAATCTGTATAAAAAAATTATCAACAATAAAACTGTGATACAAATAAGATAATGAACCCAACTTTTAAGTGTAAAAATTTCAATACTTGAGGAAGTAAATATTATCTACTTCACACAGCTCAAACCATCCATAAGAAAAAGATACTACAACGGACAAAGTTACTATGTAACTGCTCACAGCAAGAATATGTTACCGTTGTCAGGCATCTATTTCATATCGACAAATAATTCATGCAGTGTACTTCATATCTTACGCAATAATTTTTGTTTATAAGAGTTTTGCTGTTAGAGGAAAATATTAGCACAAAATAATAACTGAGATAACCCAGTCGATCAAGAAATAGGCATGTACCAAAGCCGGAATATCCAGTCCACGAGCGGCAACATCAGTGCAAAGCAAAATTTCCATTATCTGCTTTACAGAACTTGGAAAATGTAGTTGCTCTCTTTCGCTGTTTTTGCTTTCCATGGATATCGAAACATTGCACCGAGAGATGCTTCAGAAGATCTCCATGGAATTGGGCAGAATGGCAGTAACCTTGCTCTAGCCCCTCATTGGTAACCTACAATGCCCACAATCATAGAAGTTACTTGGTGAAAATCAAGATATTTTGGTGTACCCTAAATGAACATGAGTCACCAAAAATGGGATGAAATAAATATGTAAATATGAAACTGAAAATACATTTATACCTTGTTTCTTCCATAATCTACATCAACATACAAAGGCATTCTTTGGAATGACAATTTAGCAAGATCCTCAATTAGCAGGTTAATGAGAAGTATCTTACAATCCATATCACCAAAAAATATTGATTAAGAAAATGCACAAATATGTATCACACTTCCTAACAATTTTTGAAAAAACTATCCTGTGGTCACTTAACTTTTACATTTGTAACAGAGATCATCTTACTTTATAACAATAAAGTTGAGTCTTTTTTATTTTTAAAAATTGATACAAAGTGACTAAAGTGTACGTACCTCTTTGTTAAAACTAAAGTGATTAACGTGATCTCTTTTTATAAATCTAATTTTCCTTTCACAAAATAATTTAGCTTAAATCCAAGAAAATGATAGGATAATTAAAAATTTACATATAATAAGGAAAGCCCAAAGAAACTTGCACAAAACTACAAACTTTGATTTGATCATCTATTGTTTCTTCCACGTGGAAAATCACTCTCCAGAAACTCTAATAAAGTCAGAGTAATGTAAATTTTCACAAAAATAATAATATAATAATTACGAGGTACAGAATACCCAAATACCTTCTTTAGTTTGGGTTGCTGAAAATAAAGCTATTTGCCTTTCCTGCATATTTCATAGCAAACCAATCATCCAAAAGACCTCGTCGTTCATATCTTAGAGAAGAATAAGAGTAAAATGTTATAAATTAGCATCAATCAACAGAAGTAAAATTTGGATCCAATTTAGTTACACAAATATATAATTATGTGTAATAGTAAAATAATAAGTAATGAAAAAAATAAATGACACATAATAATCTAAATGTTCAACCTTTCAACAGAAAAAATCTACTACATTAACGATGATACATTGAAAAAAAATCTATTAATAATCAAACGAAGATACAAATATCAATCTTTAGATAGCTTTACAAAATATACCAAAACGCAAATACACTCAAAAATAACTATTTCTAATTTACTGATAATATATACTAAGATAAATTAACAAATTTAATATTTAATCAAATATTACCATATAAATAATAATAGTTGGCAGCTTCTGCTTTTACTCGAATCAAGCAAAGCTTGAATATTAGAACCTACACAAGCTTTACGCATGAAGTGGAGAGAAACTCTAATGGTGTTAGGAAAGAATAAGAGTATAGTGTTATAAATTAACACTACTGGAGCGGAATTTGAGTCCAATTTGATTACACAAATATATAATTATGTGTAACAGCAAAATAATAAGCAATGCGAAAAATAAATGACACATAATAATCTAAGTGGTTCAACCTTTCAACGGAAAAAAGTCTATTCTATTGACGATGACACATTGAGAAAAATCCACTAATAATCAAATGAAGATACAAACACCAATTTTTAGATAACTTTACAAAATATACTAAAACGCAAATACACTCAGAAAATAACTATTTTTAATTTACTGATAATATATATAACAAGATAAATTAACAAACTTAATATTTAATCAAATATTATCATATAATTAGTAATAGTTGACAGCTTCTACTTTGCCATGAACTAGAGGGAAACTCTAATGGTGTTAGACAAAGTCTTCAATTATTCAAATGATGACTAATGATAGCTATGGTCTAATTTAATATGACATTAGTGGCTGTTGGAAAGGACGAATCAGTAGCTCCTTTATCTCATCTTTTTCAATTTGGTAGCAACACACACACATATGTATATAGGCTGGGGGTTTAAATATGGGTTTTGGGCCAATATTTAACAAATCTCTACCTTAGCTCAAAATAGAAAATAATTTCTTTAAATATGAAATTCCTTGGATTACTAAATAACCGTCATTCAAAGCCCCAAAGGGTGATCATCTACTGCAGCACTAATCAAATCCAAACAATGCTTGAGTGAAGTGATATCTAACATATCAGTTGGATTCTTTGTAGTGACTATCTTATCGATAACAATAGTACCCTGAGAAACAATGCCATGAATGAAGTGATATCTAACATCAATATGTTTGGTTCTTTCATGATACATAGTATTCTTGGTCAAGTGTATCACACTCTCGCTATCACAAAATACAACAAAAGTATCCTGTTGTAAACCTAAATCACAAACCAAACCTCTAAGCCAAATGATTTCTTTCATTGCTTCTGCTACTGCCATATATTCTACCTCTGTGGTAGACAAAGAAACTATAGACTGTAAAGTAGTCTTCTAACTAATAACACAATGAGAAAGAGTGAAGACATAACTTGTCAGAGATATTCTTCTATCTAAATCACAAGCATAATTGTAATCTATATAACCAATAACACTACAACTAGTATAAGAACTTCCATCATATATCAAACCAAAATTAGATGTGCCTTCAATTACCGAAGTATCCATTTCACTATTTACCAATGACTCTTTCCAGGATTACCCATATATCTATTGACAAAACTAACTGCATGTGAAATTTTTGGACAACTACAAACCATAATATACATCAAACTACCAACGACACTAGCATATGAAACTTGAGACATGTACTGCTTTTCTTCTTTTAACTGTGGTGACAAATCCAAAGAAAGCCTAAAATGTGCAGCTAACGACGTACTCACAAGTTTAGACTTTTTTATACCAAAGCGTTTAATAACTTTTTTAATATAAATTTTCTGAGTCAAATAAAGCTTGCTCGCTTGTCTATCCCTATAAATTTTCAAGCCTAAAATTTTTTTCGCTACACCTAAATCTTTCATCTTAAACTCACCACTAAGTTGAGACTTTAATTTCTAAATCTCAAATTTATTTTTAGAAGCAATAAGCATGTCATCAACATAAAGTAACAAATAAACTGATGAACCATCATGAAATCTTTATAATAAATACAACTATCATAATCACTTCTAAAGTAACCATAATCCATCATAAAAGAATCAAACCACTTATACCACTGCCTAGAGGATCGCTTCAACCTATATAAAGATTATTTCAATAAACAAGTACGATCTTCCTTACTTTGAACAACAAACCTCTTTGGTTGATGCATATATATTTTTTCCTCAAGCTTACCATGTAAGAAGGTTGTCTTGACATCAATTTGTTCTAATTCCATGTCAAATAATGCAACCATAGCAAGAAACACACGAATAGAGCTATGTTTCACAACAAGTGAAAATACTTCATTGAAGTCAATACCTTTCTTCTGACAATAACCCTTTGCAATAACACGTGCCTTGAACCTAGCTATTTTAACCTTAGGTATACCTTCCTTTTTTTAAAGACCTATTTTTTTCCAATAATCTTCTGGCCCTTAAGCAGTTCGACTAATTCCTAAGTATGACTCTTATGAAGTGATTCAATCTTTTCATTCATAGCACTCATCCACTGAAAAAACTCATCATAAGTGATAGCTTCATGATAACGAGAAGGTTTATGCACCTCAATAGACTCTGCCACAGACAATGCAAAAGAAACTAAGTTTACATCTACGTACATTTAAGAGCGTCGAATCTCTCTTATTCTTTTACCCTTAACGATACTATATGGTTGCTCATGTTGCTCTTCTACTTCATCATGAGCAAAATCATTTATCTCATCCACAAATGGTTGATTTGAAGTGCCCTCTTGCACTTGGTTAGGAGCTCCATTCGTAAGGTCCATCTGCTCACTAACACCATGGTTTTTACCTATAATGATAGACTCTTTTTTCTTTTCAAACATGGAAAACTCATCAACTTAACATCTCTACTAATAAAAAATTTAGGTGGCTTGAGTTCAACACACCATAATCTATAACCCTTCACCCAAAAGAATACCCCAAAAATATGCATTTTAATGCCCTAGGCTTAAGTTTACCATCATTAACATGAGCATAAACAGGACAACCAAAAACTTTCAAATCAGAATAATTAGCAAGAGTACCAAAGAATACCTCCAATAGAGTCTTCAACTCAATTGCAGTTGATGAAGACTGATTCACCAAATAGCAGGCATGGTTACAAGCTTCAGCCCAAAAGGATTTATCCAATTCAGCTTGAAAGAGCATACAACGAGATCTTTCTAAGAGAGTCCTATTCATACGTTCTGTAACTCCATTTTGTTGTGGTGTATGACGCACAGTGTGGTGTCTCACTATGCCATTTCTTTCACAAAACTTATTAAACTGACTTTCACAAATTCCAAACCATTTTCAGTCCTCAAATGCTTGATTTTCTTGCCTATTTGATTTTCTATACAAGCTTTGAATTTTACAAATTTTGAGAAGGCATTATTCTTGTTCTTCATAAAATACACCCAAACATGACGGGAGAAGTCATCAGTAAAAGTCAACATATACCGGGAACCACTTTTAGACATAACACGATAAGGACCCCAAAGATTTGAATGAATATAATCAACAATACGTTTCATTTTATGGATGATTGTATTGAACTTGAGTTTTTGATGCTTTCTATAGACATATATTTCTCATATAAATTAAGCTTCCCAATTTGTTAACCACCAAGTAAATCACGCTTGCTCAAAATAGACATTCATGCCTCACTCATATGCCCTAGCCGCATATACCATAATCGAGTAGTATCTGAATCTTGATCTGACAAGGACGAAATTGAAACATTGCCAATAATAGTGCTACATTGAAGCATATAGAGACCACATGATAATTTCCCTTCAATAACAATGAGAGCATGTTGTCTCTTTTGGAGAACATAAAACGTGCAAGCATACACGGTCACAAGTAATAAGATTTGTAAGTAAAGTATCGTTCCCATGGAGATTTGTTACTACAGTTTGTTGAGTACTAAAATTATTTCTCTCTGATTTTATTCAAAACGATCATTGATTTGGAACAAATTTAAGAAAAGAGTTTTAATAACAAAATAAAAGAAATCTAGAATTGTAATTTTTCACCAAACTAATCCACTCAAATCGTGTTATTTTCTTTTGATTTATATTTTTTTGTACATTTAATTTGTCAACCAAAAGCTTCTAATTTTATCCATACATCTCTTCCGAGCTCCGTATAAACATACCTCGTTAAATTAATTCACTATATTCCTATGAGAATTAAATTTACCGAGATTCATTAAGTTTTAAGTTCTCAAATGGCCACACATACAATTAGGGTATATTCCTATCCTTCATCATACATGTCATTCTATCTACGAGCAATATACACACAAATGCCTCTTCCAAGTTTATTTATGTGCCACGGATCAATTTGATAAAATTCGTAAATAATCAAAAAGCATTAAGCACAAAATAGAACGAACAAATCGAACGTCTTATAAATCTATCAAAAATAATTAAAATCAAAGCTTCATAAATTTAGATCAAATGCAACCCTAGAAAAATTAAATTACTTCATAAATTTAAAATAAAAATTACAGCAGATACAAAAAAATTAAAGGAAGAAGAAAGGAAATTAAAACATCAAGTAGCGAAAATATTTGGCACACATAGAACACAACAGAAGCCAAAAATGGCTTCTACGTGTTCCACAGTCCAGAACCGAACAACACAAAAATTATAAACTCTCCAAAAGCTTTCAAAAAACTTTTTCACTCTATCATAATATCCCCTATTTATAACATCAAATTTCTAAAAAAAATACATTTAAAAATATATATTTTTTAATACGCGGGGACAGATAAGTGTGGGGAAAATAATAAATTAAAACGCGTGGGGGGACAAAATGTATCGAAAACGAAAAACTGGAACAAAAAACGCGGTTAAATGTGAATGGTGACCCATCCGTTTCTATTTTTTTTCTTTTCAATAAACTCTACCACGTGTCATGATATGATTCGCTGAAATAAATAGTGGGACACGTGGCAGTAACTCATTGGTTGCAGGTAAAGGGCGCACGCAGAAATGCCACACGGGAGTAGAGGCGCCGAGAAAGTGGGAGACAATGGTTGGAACACGTGCGTGATTATGCGTTTTCGTGCTCACCAAAGCTTGCCACGTGTCAGAATATGATTTGTTGAAACATAAGGTGGGACACGCGGTATATTTCTATTCGCTGTATAACCTGCGCGGCAGGTGGGCCCCACTCGTCGCACCGAGCGGCGTGATAGAGGTAACCCTGCACCCACTCTCTTTGGTCGGGTTTGTAGGACACGCGTGCATCCTAACCGTTTATGCTTTGATCGGACGGTCCACGTTGTACGCGTGGATGATGACGTGTGGATTTTTCTCTCCTGCGCAAAAAAATAACTTTTATTAATTACATTTTGACCCACAAATATATTTCAAATTACATTTTAAACTTTGTTGAATTACAATATAGCCCTTTTTCTAATTTAAATAAAATTTTAAACTTTTAATAATTGAAATTAAGCCCAATTCTAATTTAAATTATATTTTCAACTTTTATTAATTGCAATTAAGCACTCTTTTATTTGAAATTGTATTTTTGGGCATAAAATTGCAATTAAGTAAGTTTTCGATACAAATTATTTAATTTTCTTAAAATAAAAAAAAACAATAAATACTAATTTATTGAACTAAAATTAACTAAAAATTGAAGAACATAGCAATAATAGTTAATAAAATAGATGAAAATAACTATATAAAATACAGTTATCAGAGCACCCTTACTAACTCTTAAAACTCCACCTTCAACTACATACTTATAGCCTTATGAATCAAGAGTACCTAAATATATCAAGTTCTTTTTCAAATATGGAACATGAAGAACATCTTTCAAAGTTCTAACAATATCATTATGCATCTTAATTCGGATAGTACCAATACTAGAAACCTTAGAGGATATATTGGTTCCTATTAAGACAACACCCTCATTAATAGATTGATAAGAAGCAAACCAATCCCTACTAGGGCACATGTGGTAAGTGAAATCTGAATCAAGAATATTTTTACCATCGGAACGAGAACTATTTGCAACACCAATAACATCATTAGTAATAGAAGACATTGTGGTAGATTTTTCTTTACCTTTGAGTTTCAAACAATTTACTTTCTAGTGCCCTTCCTAACAACAATAGTTGTATTTATCTTTTCGTTTTTTAGATTTGGATCTAAACATGCCTCTATTATTGCTTGTGCTTTTTTTTAATTTCTACCACTGACAAATAAACCACTATTATTAACATTGTTGCTTGTAGATACATTTTTCTTCAACTTTCTAGAATTCAAAGTTGCTTTGACATCTTTCAAAGAAATAGTGTCTCGCTTATATAACATGGTATCAATAAAATGTTTAAATGTATGAGGTAAAGAACATAATAGAATTAAGACCTGATTCTCATCATCAATTTTAACACCATCATTTTTTAGATCATGTATAATTTTAGTAAATTCATCAAGGTGATCGTGTAAAGGTGTACCTTCTGACATTCTGAATGTATACAAATGATGCTTCAAATATAACTGACTTATCAAAAACTTGGTCATATATAATTCTCCAATTTAAGAAATAACCCAACAGGAGATTCCTCATCA
This sequence comes from Hippophae gyantsensis, assembly GCA_030763125.1. Lineage (NCBI taxonomy): Eukaryota > Viridiplantae > Streptophyta > Magnoliopsida > Rosales > Elaeagnaceae > Hippophae > Hippophae gyantsensis. Next base: position 30,380,161 of record CM061036.1, read on the forward strand.
CCAACTTCGCATAGTACCACATCTGAAAAGGATAATTGAATTGAACTAAGAACATTTTCCATCAATGCATCTTTTTCTTCATGAGTCAATTTTTCTCCCAATTTATCCTTGCCTTCAAGTATCTTAACTAGCCTTTCTTTAATTAATACGGATTGCATCTTCATTCGTTAGAGACTGAAATCATTCCTACCATTGAATTTCTCAATTTCGTATTTTGTCGCTATGACATAAAACTCAATATTAAATAAACAGAAGCATAACCCAGAAAATATAAAACCAATAAGATAACCAAAAGTTCAAAATAAATCCAAAATAGCGAACTTGATTAGTTCCAATAAATAACATAATAACCTAATACTCTAATACCAATTTGTTATAAATTAGCACTAGCGGAAGCGAAATTTAGGTTTAATTTAGTTTCACAGATATATAATTATGAGTAATTGCAAAATAATAAGTAATGCGAAAAATAAATAGCACACAATGATTTAAATGATTTAATCTTTCAATGTAAAAAGTCTACTCTATTGACGACAACACACCGAGAAAAATCTACTAATAATCAAATGAAGTAACTTCACAAAATATATCAAAACTCAAATACATTCAGAAAATAACTTACTCTATAATATATATAGTAAGATGAATTAATGAATTTAATATTTAATCAAATATTATTATATAAATCATAATAGTTGATAGCTTCTTTCGCATTAACCGGAGAGAAACTCTAATGGTATCAGGCAAGTCTTCAATTATTCAAATGATGACTAATGATAGCTACGTTCTAATTCAATATGATATTAGTGGCTGTTGGAAAGGACGAATCGACAGCTCCTTCATCTCATCCTTTTCAATTCGGCACCAATATATATATATATATATATATATATATATATGCGCTGAGGATTTAAATATGGGTTTTGGATATGGGTTTTGGGCCTGAATTATTTTGGACAAATATTTAACATATAGTGCAGCAGCTAAAAAGAGAATTCTAGAGCCATGCATAGTAGCAAATTAATAAGCTTCAACCTAACAAAAAATACATAGGGGAAAGTAACGCTGGGTGAATTATTTCATCCAACATCACTTTTTAAAATAGATAAATTAAGGGATAGATCCGCAAAATAAGGTAATGAATGGTGGTGACTAATTAACAAGGCCATGTTTTTTGTAATTAGATTTTTCATTTCTAATCAAATTTGAAAAAAAAATAGATTAGTTGTTTAATAACAGGTTTATAGTCTTAATTTTTAAAAGTAGTTATTGGAAAATCCAACATAGATGAGTATTGTTGGGTGCCTAGCTTTTGAGTATTGACAAAAAAAAAAATAGAATTCAATTCCAAAATTTATTTTGAGCAAACTATTTTTCCCAACATAGCGTGGCGGTTGCAAATATGCAACCAACCTTTCAATGAATAAAAATAAAAATATGTCCCCAAGTAGGCCAAATTCCAAAACTAAGTTTGGAAATTTAGGAAGTATATACTTAAAATGAGTTTCATAACGTACTTAATTTCAAAATCTTGAAATTGATATTGGAAATTACAAATTGAAAAAGTTATCAAACGAATCCTAAACCAAAGGATAGTTAACAAACAAATTTTCCACTATACCAAGTAAATGCAATATAACCAGATAAAGGCAATGCATAACTACAAAAGATCACTCAATAAAGTCACTTTGCTAGTTCAGAAGCCCTTGTAAAAAAACATTATGATTTTAGAATACAAAAATCTTCTATAATCATTTGAATCTAGAAAATCATGGACCTACCTAGCTCTGCACAGTTATTCTCAAATGACTTTAAATCTTTTTAGTTTCTACTATTAAAAGCAAAAAAGAATTCAGTACCAAATCGAGCTTACCGGTAAAATCTGAATAATTTGCTTCATTTCTTCATCAAAATTTGATTCCACTATTCTATCAGCTTCATCAATCATGAAACACTGCAAGTGAAACTAAATCAACATGGAGAAAAAGAATATATACATATTTACAATAATTAGTATATTTAATGTTGAAAATCAACATTAACACAATAAATGAAGTGATTGAAGGTTATAAGAAAATAAATGGAACAGTTAAAGGATGTAGGAAAATAAATGGAACAGTTAAAGGACGTAGGAAAATAAACGGAATGGTTGAAGAATTTAGGAAAATAAACGGAGTGGTGTAGATTGCATGGTGAGAACTATAAATAACCTACCTTACATTTGGTTTAATCATTCCATAAAAAACAAATAAGTCTTTGTATTCTTAGTTTGAGTGTGAGTTCAGAGCTTTCTTTTTGAGTGTTTGTATTTCTCTTTAATTTGTAAGTTACCATTGAAAGGTATTATAGTACCTTTTATTGTGGGTATAATACAAATAGTTTGTTTACTTGTTTAGATCCAATATTAGTAAATTTAAAGTTGTGTATTCTAAATTTTTCTCAACAATTGGTATCAGAGAGTGACGGTCAGAGATCGTTCTTAGTGGAGCTATCTTGAGTCGTGAGAAATTTGGTACTTTACAAGTTTATTATTCAAGCTTGTTCAATATAGTCGAAGTCTTGTCGGCACGATGGGTGATCTTCAAATAGTTGGAGGAATCAAGAAGCTCAACAACAAAAACTATAACACATGGGCAACATGTATGGAGACTTATCTACATGGTCAAGACTTGTGGGAGGTTGTTGGTGGTGAAAAAGTTACACAAATAACAGCGGAAGATGCAAATGACATCTTACGGAAGTGGAAAATTAAAGTAGGAAAAACGATGTTTGCTTTAAAGACTACAATTGAGGAAGAAATGTTGGAGCACATTCGGGATGCAAAAACATCGAAGGAAGCATGAGACACTCTTGTTACACTCTTTTCAAAGAAAAATGATACAAGACTGTAACTTCTTGAGAACGAGTTTCTATCAATGGCGCAACACGACATGATGATTTCCTAGTACTTTCACAAGGTGAAGTTGTTATGCTGTGAAATTTTAGAGTTATATCTGAAAGCTCCTATTGGGGAAAGTAGGATAAAGAGAATAATTATCTATGGTTTAAGACCTGAATATCGATGGTTTGTTACCACTATACAAGGATGGCTGACACAACCATATCTTGTTGAGTTTGAGAATTTGCTGGCCGGTCAAGAAGCTATGGCTAAGCAAATGGGAGGAGTCTCGCTGAAGGGTGAAGAAGAAGCGCTCTACACTAGCAAAAGCAGAGACACTTTCAAATGGTACAATGGAAATGGATATAAAAATGATGGCAATAAAGGAAAAATTCCTCAAGGAAAGGGAGGCTTTCGTCTTGGGGGAGCTTGGAAGAACTGCAATAACAGTAGAAAATTTGATGGTGAATGTTACAACTACGAAAAGATGGGTCACATGGCAAAAAATTGTTGGAGTAAGAAAAAGTCAGTTGAAAGTAATACAACTACTTCTAGTTCTAAGGAGCATAGTGAAGATGGTTGGTATGCCGAGGCATTATTCGCTACAGAGGAAGAAGAATTAGCCCTTACGGTGACAACATTAAAATAGATTGACTACAAGAATGACTGGATCATAGATTCGGGCTGTTCAAATCATATGACAGGTGATAAACAGAAGTTGGAAAACATATCTGAGTACAAGGTAGGTCATGTAGTGGTGACAATTGACAACTGTAGGTTACCGATAGCTCACATCGGTAAGGCGATAGTTACGCCTCGATATAATACTAACCAGGTACAACTTCAAGATGTTTATCATGTCCTAGGAATGAAGAAAAACTTACTATCTGTGGCTTAATTGACATCATCAGGCCACTATGTCTTGTTCGATCCTCGAGACGTGAAGGTGTATCGTGATCTCAAAATCTTAGAAACACCAACAATGGAAGGGAAATGATTGGAATCAGTCTACATGATGTTAGCAAAATCTACATATGTAGACAAGACAAGAAGAAATGAGACAGTAGATCTATGACATATGTAGTTAGGTCACGTTAGCTATTTTAAGCTAAGTGTGATGGTAAAGAAGTTGATGCTTAAAGGCCTTCCTCAACTAGACATGCAAAAAGACACGGTATTTGTAGGATGCCAGTATGGTAAAGCTCACTAATTTCCATATGAGGAATTGAAGTTTAAAGCAAAAGAACCATTTGAGTTAGTTCACTCTAATGTATTCGGTCCTATTAAGCAACCATCAATTGGAGGTATACGATACATGGTAACATTCATTGATAACTTCTCAAGGTATGTGTGGGTTTTATTTATGAAAGAAAAGTTTGATGTATTCTCAAAGTTTAAAGAGTTCAGAGAGTCAACTGAAAGAGAAGTAGGAAAGAAGATCTATTGCTTGCGCACAGACAATGATGAAAATATAGGTCAAGAGAGTTCTCTCAATACCTAAGGGAATGTTGAATACATCATCAGTACACTTTGTGGGATACGACAGGCAGAGAAAAGGGTGGAAATGTTGTGATCCAATGAGTGGAAGATGCTACACTTCATGAGATGTGGTGTTCAATGAAACATCATCTTGGTGGTCCTCAAAGAAGGAGGCGTTGCCAAACTCGAGAGAATTTGGAGACAAGCTGTAACAAAAGATAGAGGAGCATACTATTCAATTCCAACCAAGTTTAGATGAATCTATAGATCCAAACGATGATGGTACCGAACAAAGAGTAACTCAGATTCCTTGGAAAACTGGCATATATCAACAACTAAATGAAGAAGGTAGGCCTAGTGAAATGGAAGAATCAACTCCACAATATCAACTTCGTAGGTCAACAAGAACAAAAAGGCTAAATCCCAAATTGGCATCATAAAGATCTGAGTGGATGATAGCTATGAAAGAAGAGATAAATGCACTTCAGCAAAATGAAACTTGGGATCTGGTGTGAAAACCAAGAGATGTGAAACCTATATCCTATAAATGGGTTTACAAGATAAATCATCATCCAGATGGGTCAATTGAGAGATACAAGGCACGATTGGTAGCTCATGGTTTCTCTCAATAGTACAGACTAGATTATGATGAAACGTTTAGTCCGGTGGCAAAACTTACAACTATACAAGTCTTACTTGCACTTTTAGCCAACAAAGACCGGAATTTATGGCAAATGGATATGAAGAATTATTTTCTTCATGAAGACCTAGATCAGGAGATCTACATGATCTAACTAATGGGTTTTCAGAGCCAAGATCATCCTGAATATGTGTGTAAGTTGCAAAAAGCACTTAACGGATTGAAATAGCCACTCAGGGCATGGTATGGTAAGATTGCTGATTTTTTAACACAAAATGGTTATTCAGTAACACCTGCAGATTCCATCTTGTTTGTTAAAGCCAATGAAGGAAAGCTAGCTATCGTATTAGTGTACGTAGATGATTTAATCATAACTGGTGATGATGAGGTAGGAATTCTTCGAACAAAAGAGAATTTATCAGTCCATTTCTAGATGAAGGAACTTGGACAGCTCAATCACTTCCTTGGTCTAGAGGTTGACTGCACATAAGAAAGAATATTTCTTTGTCATCAAAAATATTTGAAAGATTTGATGAAGAGGTTCAGAATGCTTGAATGCAAACCAATTTCGATGCAAATGGAACCAAATGCCAAAATGTGTGCACATGGAGGAAAAGGCTTAGAAGATGCGATAATGTATCGAAAATTAGTAGGCAGTCTGATCTACTTAACCTGAACTCGACTTGACATTTCTTATGCAGTTAGTGTAATGAGTCGGTATATGCAAAATCCAAAGAAATATCATTTGAAAGTAGTTTGACGAATACTGAGATATGTAAAGAGCACAATTGACTATGGTCTTTTGAACAAGAAAGGTGGAGACGACAAGTTAGTTGGTTACTACGATGCTGATTATATAGAAGATCAACAACTGGGTATATGTTTAAACTTGGTTCTGGAACAATTTCTTGGTGTAACAAGAGACAACATACAATATCATTATCAACCATTGAAGTTGAGTATCGAGTAACAACAATGACAGCTCAAGAGAGTACATGATTGATATAGCTAATGAATAATCTACAACAACCAATAGATTATGCAGTTTTGTTATATTGTGACAATCAATCGAGAATTCGTTTAGTAGAGAATCCAGTCTTTCATGCAAGAACTAAGCATGTTGAAGTGCACTACCACTTTATTAGAGAAAAAGTTTTGCAAGAAGAAATTGAGATGAGGAAAATCAAGATAGATGATCAAGTTGTGGACTTGTTCACAAAAAGCTTAAGTATTGGTAAGTTCAAAATGTTTCGCCGTCAACTTAGCACAATAAAAATAGTGAGAGTTGGTGTTGAGGGGGAGTGTTGAAAATCAACACCAACCCAATAAATGAAGTGGTTGAAGGTTATAGAAAAATAAATGGAGTGGTTGAATGATGTAAAAAAATAAATGAAGTGGTTGAAGGATGTAGAAAAGAGAAGTGTGTAGATAATATTTGTGTAGCTAGAATTATTTCTTAATTTTATATTTGTGTGGTGTAGATTGCATAGTGATGATTATAAATAGCCTACATTGCATTTGGTTTAATCATTCTATCAAAAACAAAAAAGTTTTTGTATTCTTAGTTTGAGTGAGTTAAAAGTTTTCTTTTTGAGTGTTTGTATTTTTCTTTAATTTTTGAGCTGCCTTTGAAATGTATTATAATGTCTTTTATTGTGAGTATAATATAAATAGTTTGTTTACTTGTTTGGATCCAATATTAATAAATTTAGAGTTATGTATTTTAAATTTTTCTCAACATTCAATAGGATCAATTGAAGATACCTCCATATTTTCTGAAATAACAAAGAGAGAGAGAAAGAGAGCTACAAAAAGGGATAACACATTAGGTTTCAAAAATAACAATTAAATTGCTTTGTGCCATTATTTATTGCTTTTCGAGGAGTTATTTACAAGAAAATCAAGGAATTCAGGCGAGGATATTGTAATAAAACGATAGTGAAGAAGATACAATTGCTTATTTTTTAGCTTGAAGGGTGTTTTTATAGTTTTTGAAAACCTTATGGAGTCTGTAGTAATTTTTCCTATTCAATTTATATAATGGAGGTAGTTAGATTAAGCAGCAGGTTGGTCCAAATAGTAGAAATGGTTAACAATTCCAACAAAAATAACACTAGCATATCATAATGCAGATGAAATAGTCTTTTCAAATAAGAAATGATTTGTTAAGTTGTGCATCGAATATGAGGACAGAGAAAAAGGCATAATGAAAGTGAATGCCTGGTAGAAGACAGCAAGAGTTTCCCTAAAATTCTCAACCTAACCACCAGAAATGGGCTGACACTTCTGTCATTAAAATAACAAGGGTAGACCATAAACTCCCATTTCTAATGATAAAACACAAGATGCTACCCAAGAATGCTCTTTTTAGAATATCCAAAGCAGCCACAGAATTTAATAGTAACAGTTCCACTTAAACTTATTACAAATGGTGCTGGACATGAAGTACCTTAAATGAGATATTCTCACAACTAAAATGTCCAAGTCAGGAAAAAATAAGCTTAAAGGAAACACAAAACTTCTAACTTTTATTCCTAACTACTTCAGTCTTCAGCAGAAACCCTATCCACAAAAAAGGCTGATTTTCTATTTCTTTATTGGCTCATTACATCTAAACAAGAAACCAACCCGTTCACATACAGTTCTTAATTTAATATTCAACCTTAAGAAAAGCAAAAAATCCCCAAAACTATAGTTTTATGAAGAAAGGAAGAAAGAGTGTAATGACACGTAATTTTATGCATACGCCCATCAAAATCGAAATCATTATTGAAGTACAACAAGTAAAAATAAAATAAATTTAACAGAGTAAAATAATAACATCAGTAATTTAACGTGTTTCAACCTTTAATTTGTATTACGTCTACTAGACAAATTTCGAAAAATATTTCTTTCACAAATAAAATTAATGAGTACAAAATGAGAATGAATACAACAAATTGAGATAAACCTAAAATAGTGACACATAAGTGTTTCCCAAACTCACTATTTTGTCACTCCTCTTTAAGAAAAAATATCTCAAATATTTTTCTTAAATATTCTCTCATGTACAATACTATTTTTCATCAAAGGAAATTATTTCTTTTGGCTTTGCTTTGCTTCTCTTCTTTTTGATGTACCTCTCTAAGGAAAAAACATTACCTATTCTTTATATGTCTAGAAATTGGCTACGTAGTTGGCAAAATTTTAGCTACAAAAATATAATTTTTTTATTTGATGAATTTGTCAAATGTGGTTCCACTTAAATTTTTTATTTTCTTCCCTTTCCATGTGGATGGGGCATACAAATCTCCCCCGACTACATGGGGAGCTCCACCTGTCCAACAGTTAAACAACTGATAAGAACCAAGGGGATAGGACCTAGCTAATTTCAGATTATATAGCAAAGGGTTTCTCCACAAATCAATGGATATTACTCACCATTTTTCTGAGGAGAAAAGACGCCACAAGGTGCTGCTAATTCCTTGATAAGTCTAGCATAAATAACACCCTAACAAGTATGGATATTACTCACCACAAATGCTTGGATGCTAAACAACGCCACAAAGGTTGCCAATCCCTTGATAAGTTGCTTAAAGAGGAACAAAGAGCTAGAATGAGCTCTCAAATGATTTGAATATTCAAACTTCATTCAATAATAATTTTACGACAGTTAGCTGCTTTCTTAATAGGATACAAACCAACCCTAAGCTCTACTACATCATAGCCCTTGATCTCATCCAAGGGTTGAAAATAAACACAAAAAAAAAGCAGAAAAAGGTAGCAGAAAACATTGACCAAATCATGGAAAAAATGGAGCAAATTGACCACAAAAAGTAATCCTATAAAATATAACATCTTAACCCTTGATTTCATCCAAGGGTTGAAAGAAGCTGCCCAAAATCAGTCAAATGGCACTCCACAATTGGAGCAAAATATGGAGCAAATGAGAACAAAAGAAACCCTATAAAATATTACATCTTAACCCTTGTTTCCATCTAAGGGCCGAAAATGAAGCTACCCAAAAAAGTCCAAATGGCATAACAATGTGCCTAGTTTTATTTTGCCAATTTTGCGCTAATTTCCATCCTAGGATTGTCCCAATCCTTTGCACTCTAATTTAGGTCCGCTTGATTATGCATGACCTCTTGAATGAGCCCATTTAAAGCCTTTTCGAGTTGTGCCTTCCTAGACCTTGTTATTGGTCCACTTGGAATTTGTAGAGCTCGATGATTCTCATCATTCCCCACTTTTCTTCAAGAGGATTCGTCCTCGAATCATCACCGCATAATCAAAAGGGAGAAAGATCGAAACATTAAAAGAGGTAATCGACATTATACTCACCGGGAAGATCAATTTTGTAGGCATTGTCATTGATTCGCTTCAATCACTTGAAAGTGGTCCATCCCCCCACGGTTCTGCAACTTGGACCGTCTTTTTCAGGAAACCGTTCCTTCCTCATATGCACCCAAACCCAATCACCAGGCTCAAAAATGACTCTTCGCCTCCCTTTGTTGGCTCTGTAAGCATAATCCTTATTTCTCTTCTCAATTTGCTCATGAATGCGTTCATGGAGCTTCTTCACCATTTCAAATTCTCTTCTTAGCACCATCTAAGTTAGTTTTCTCTCGAAATAGGAATAGGTAATAAGTCCAAAGGAGTTAGTGGATTGAAACCATAAACAACTTCGAATGGAGAATGATCTGTAGTTGAATGCACAATTCCGATTATAAGCAAATTCAACAAAAAGGTAAACAATCCTCCCAATTTTTCAAATTCCTTTTTTATTATACAAGCAACGTGAATGAGCCTATTGACTACCTCGGTTTGCCCATCTCTGCTTCGAGGGTGACAAGTAGTCGAAAACAAGAGTTTAGTGCCCATTTTAGCCCAAAGAGTTTTCCAAAAATAACTAAGGAATTTAACATCCCTATCGACACAATGCTCCTAGGAAGCTTAAGCCTAACAACCTCCCTAAAGAACAACTCTGCTACATTAGTGGCATCATCTGTTTTATGACATACTATAAAATGTGCCATTTTAGAAAACCTATCTACCACCACAAAAATGGAGTCTCTACCCTTATTAGACCTAGGTAACCCTAAAACAAAATCCATGGAAATATCTACCGAAGGTGTGCTTGGTACGGGAAAAGGAGTATATAGTCCTTGTGATAGGACTTTGGATTTCGCTTGCTTACAAGTGATGCATCTAGAACATATTCTCCCTACATCCTTCCTTATTGTTGGCCAATAAAAATGCTCACGCAAAACATCTAAAGTCTTCTTAATTCCAAAATGCCCCATTAATCCCCCCCATGGGCCTCTTTAATTAACAACTCACGCATGGAACATTTGGGTATACACAATTGATTTTCTTTAAGTAAATACCCATATAATTTATAAAAATTTTCCAAAGAAGTTTTTTCACATGCATGGTAAATAGCAGAGAAGTCATCATCATTAGCATACATTTCCTTAACATATTCAAATCCTAGCAATCTAGCATTTAAAGTTGAGAGTAAGGCATACCTCCGTGATAAAGCATCGGCTACAACATTCTCCTTACCTCTCTTATATTGAACAATATAAGGAAAAGTCTCAATGAATTCCATCTATCTAGCATGCCTCCTATTTAATTTACCTTGGCGCTTCAGATGTTTTAGAGATTCATGATCGGTATGGATGACAAATTCTCTTGGCCAAAGGTAATGTTGCCATGTCTCCAGGGTTCTAACCAAGGCATATAGTTCTTTGTCATACGTTGGATAATTAAGGGCTGCTCCATGAAGTTTCTCACTGAAATAAGCGATGTGTCGCCGTTCCCGCATCAAAACAAATTCACTATGCACCTATTCTACGATGCATCACACTTTCAACTTCAAAGGTTTTGGTAAAATCGGTAAAGATAAAACAGTGCAAAACACAAACTATCCTTCAATGCTTTAAAGGCTCTCTCCCGATTCTCGCCCATTTGAAACCAATGTACTTTTTAATGACCTCGGTTAGAGGTGCACTAGTGTACTAAAATCTTTGACAAACCTTCGATAAAAACTAGCTAAGCCGTGTGAAAACTTTCTAACCTCGATTCTGATTTAGGTGTAGGCCATTCTCGAATAGCCTTAACCTTTTCCTCATCTACTTCTACCCCCTTAGAACTAACAACAAAACCAAGAAAAACTAACTTGTCCATGCAAAAAACACACTTTTTTAGGTTCGTATACAATTGCTCTTTTCTCAAAATTTCAAGCACATACCTAAGATGTAAGACATGCTCTTCAAGATTTTTACTGTAAATGAGAATATCATCAAAATAGACAACAACAAATTTTCCAATAAATGCACGCAGAACATGATTCATAAGCCTCATAAAAGTGCTAGGTGCATTTGTTAGACCAAAGGGCATGACTAACCACTCATATAATCCATGTTTAGTTTTAAAAGCGGTTTTCCATTCATCACCCTCTCTCATCCTAATTTGATGGTATCCACTTCTCAAATCAATTTTTGAAAAAATGCAAGAACCATGCAACTCATCTAACATGTCATCTAGTCTAGGGATAGGATGTCGATATTTTACCGTAATGTTGTTGATGGCTCCCAATCGAACACACATCCCGCTTGATCCATCCTTCTTGGGAGCAGTAGCACGGGAACAACACACGGAGTCGGCTCTCCTCAACTTGACCTTTAATCAAGTACTCTTCAACTGTCTTTGAATCTCCTTAGTTTCTTCGGGTCGGGTCCTATAAAGCGGGCAGTCGATTTGGAAGAGAAGCCCCGATATAAAGTCAATTTGATGCTCAATCCCCCCTAATTAGTGGCACCCCATCCGGAATCTCTTCGGGAACACGTCTTCAAATTCTTGCAAAAGAGAAATAGTGGTACTAGGCAAAGACTGGTTAAGATCATTAATAGAAAAATTTGCCTCCCTTGTACAAAAGTACAAGTATGGGCTATTTTGAATAAAAAGCTCTCTTGACCTCACTTGCCTTAGCATAAAAATTCACATTTTTTTTCTCTAGTATTTTTCCACTCTCCTCTCCTTTTTCTTCACTCTTTTTTTTTCTTTCACTCTTTTTTTCTTTTTCATTCTTCTCTTTTGTTCTTTTTCCTTAACCATCCTCAATTGATCTTCAAAGACTTGCTTGGGTGAAAGGGGTACAAGTGTGATGTTTCTACCATTCTTCACAAACGAATACTTGTTTCTATATCCGTCATGTGTAACCCTCCTATCATATTGCCAAGGCCTACCTAGCAAGATGTGTCCGGCTTGCATGGGTACCACATCACACATCACCTCATCCTTGTACTTTCCAATGGAGTAAGCTCACTAATACTTGCTATTAACCTTCACTTCCCCACTATCATTTAACCATTGCAACTTGTAAGGCTTAGGGTGTTCAAATATTGGCAACCCTAATTTCTCAACTAAGGTAGTACTAGCCACATTGGTACAACTTCCCCATCTATGATAACACTACACACTTTGTTACTCACATGACATCTTGTGTGAAAGATGTTATCTCTTTGTTGTTCAAGGTCATACTCATTGACTCGAGTTGCTCAAAGATCGCCTTATTACAAGTGCTTCCTCATCCACGGGTCCTATCTCCTCTTCACTGCTTCCCTACGGATGGCATCTCATCTTCTTCACTTTCATTATCGGTTCCAACCTCACCACTCGCTAAGGTGATCATTGCCTTCTTGTTGGGACATTGAGAGGCTATATGACCATTACCAAGACACCGAAAACACCTTAAGTCACGATTACGAATTGGGGTGTCGATTTTACCTTTGTCCTTGCTAGCCCCCATCTCTTTGGCTTTGTAAGGCTCAAATCTTGGTTTGGATGTAGCTATTTCATCTTTTTTCTCATTGGACTTCCAAGGACTAGTAAACTTTGGTTTTTGAGTAATGGGACTAGACCTTAATGGTTGGGATCGAAAACTCCGTTTCTTTAATTGCCTTTCCACCTTGATTGCCATGTGGACCATGTCCTCCATCTCCACATAATGATTAAGTTCCACAATGTTGGCAATGTCCGGATTCAACCCACTAAGAAACCTTGCCATTGTTGCCTCTCTATCTTCCTCGACATTAGCTCTTGTCATAGCCACTTCCATTTCCTTGTAGTACTCATCAACACATTTATATCCTTGAGTCAATCTTTGTAAGCGTTGGTGTAACTCTCTATAGTAGTAGCTAGGCACAAACCTCTTTCTCATGATAACCTTCATGTCCTCCCAATTATCTATGGGCCTTTCACGGTTTCTCCTCCTACTAATGACCAATTGATCCCACCAATTCAATGCATAGTCAGAAAACTCAATTATAGCAAGTTTTACTTTTTTTTGCGTGGAGTAGTTGTGACATTCAAAAATATGCTCCACTTTCTTCTCCCACTCCAAATACAACTCTGGGTCATTCTTTCCTTGGAATTGTGGTATCTTCATTTTTATACTACTTAGATCTCTATCAACTCCATCTTGAGCTCTAGGTGGGGGTCTCCACATACCTCCTCTACCATTTCTTCCTCCTCTATTCCCATTTCTTCCTCCTCTAGGCATTCTTCCCCCTTATTCCTCCAATTCTTCTTCCCAATCTTCTTCCCAATCTTCTTCCTCTATATCATCCCCAACATGTGCTTGCCTATTAACCTTCCTAACATTGGGTGGAGGTGTTTCTCGTTGCAAAGATGCTAAGGAATTTTCTTGCCTTTCCAATCTTTCATTCATATCAACCACCAAGTTGTTCATCCTCTCAAAAGATTGTCATGTGCCCTGCATCACGAACATCATATCCGGTCTTCCTTCTGGGACTACTGCTTGACATTTTTTTCAATTCTACACAACAATAGGTTAGTGTAATAAAATAGAACTAATTTAAATTCACACAATACCTCACGTGTTTAGCACTCGGATTGATCGCTCAAACCCTCTTAGTTCCTAATCAAAGCAACCAAATCCAGGGATTCCAACCAATGTGTAGAATTATCAAACGCCCAAAAAAAACAGTTCACAATATCCCACTTGTTAAAGCACAAAGGAACCTAACTCAAAGTGTTTAGAGTAGTAAGCACAAGAAAAAAAAAATAGAACAACACGATTGGAAAGCAACAATTTCCCCAAAGGAACTAAGCACACAATGGAAGATTTATAATCAAAGTGTAAAATCCTTGAAACTATGACTTCTAATACTCACTAGAAATTAGCAAATGCAACTTGGCCTCTCTTTTTTTCTGTTTTTTTTTTGAATTAATTCTGGCCACTCTTTTACTATTTTTTTTCTCTTCTTTTGGAACAATTATGCTAATAACTCAAGAGTAAATCAATACAATACTTTCAATATGAGTTTAAAGAATTTTTAAGATTGGTAAATAGCACATAGATTACAACACAAAAGGGAAAATGAAATTTCTGCAGGAACTACCACAGAAATACTAGAAAACAACCAAAAACTGCAGAATATATCAGATATTGCAGAATTAGCAAGGAAAAATGCAGAATAGATTCAAAATAGCAGAATTTGCAAGGAAGCGTAGAATATGAAAGGAAAATCTGAAAACTTTCGTAAACAGGCCAGGATCTGCAAGGTTACTCTTGAAAAACTTTGGACAATAGAATTTGAAAGGAAAATGCAGAAAAACGTGGAAACAAAGAAGAGCAATATTTTTAGGGTATGGAGAATAAATTTCGGCAAGAACACGTGAGAATGATACTTTTTTTTCGTTTTTTTATGTATCGGAAAATACAACAAGAACATAAGAACAAGAACAAATATAAAGGATAGGAATCTGAAAATTAGCACCAAAAGCTCTGATACCAAATGATAAGAACCAAGGGGATAGGACCTAGCTAATTTCAGATTATATAGCAAAGGGTTTCTCCACAAATCAATGGATATTACTCACCATTTTTCTGAGGAGAAAAGACGCCACAAGGTGCTGCTAATTCCTTGATAAGTCTAGCATAAATAACACCCTAACAAGTATGGATATTACTCACCATAAATGCTTGGATGCTAAACAACGCCACAAAGGTTGCCAATCCCTTGATAAGTTGCTTAAAGAGGAACAAAGAGCTAGAATGAGCTCTCAAATGATATGAATATTCAAACTTCATTCAATAATAATTTTTACAGCAGTTGGGCTGCTCTTAATAGGATACAAACCAACCCTAAGCTCTACTACATCATAGCCCTTGATCTCATCCAAGGGTTGAAAATAAACACAGCCAAAAAAGCGAGAAAAGGTAGCGAGAAAACATTGACCAAATCATGGAAAAAATGGAGCGGTGACCACAAAAGTAATCCTATAAAATATAACATCTTAACCCTTGATTTCATCCAAGGGTTGAAAAGAAACTGAAAATCATTCCAAATGGCACTCCACAATTGGAGCAAAATATGGAGCAGCTGAGAACAAAAGAAACCCTATAAACTATTACATCTTAACCCTTGTTTCCATCTAAGGGCTGAAAATGAAGCTGCCCAAAAAAAGTCCAAATGGCACAACAATGTGCCTAGTTTTATTTTGCCAATTTTGCGCTAATTTCCATCCTAGGATTGTCCCAATCCTTGCACTCCCAATTTAGGTCCGCTTGATTATGCATGACCTCTTGAATGAGCCCATTTAAAGCCTTTTCGAGTTGTGCCTTCCTAGACCTTGTTATTGGTCCACTTGGAATTTGTAGAGCTCGATGATTCTCATCATTAACAGTATTCAAAATTTTGTCTTGGAAGAATTTTCGACAATATATTTGATCCATTTTTCTCTGTATGGATCTTCTCAAGATGTAGTAGCTTCTTCTCCATCACATCCCTAATCCAGTGATATCTCACATCAATATGTTTTGATTTTGAATGAAAGGAGGCATTATTTTCAAGGTGGATAACACTTTGACTATCAAAAAATAAATGGTAACTATCTTGTTGCAACCTAAGTTCTTTCAAGAAATTTTTCATCCATAGAAACTCTTTATATGCTTTTGTTGCTGCTATAAACTCTGCTTCTATAGTGGATAGTGCAACACATTTATGTAACTTTGACTAACATGACATAGCTCCCTATGTAAATGTAATCAAGTAACTTAGAGTGGATTTTTTGGAATCCACATCACCATCTATATCTACATCCGTGTATCCAACTAACACATGTTTGTCATTTCCAAAACATAAGCATATTTTGGAAGAACCTCGAAGATATCTAAAAATCCATTTCACTACAGCCTAGTGTTCCTTTCCAAGATTTGAAAGGAATCTACTCACAAATCCGTCTACATAAGCGATATCTGGTTTTCTACAAACCATGACATACATCAGACTTCCAATTATTGAAAAATATGGAATTTTTCCATCTCTTCCTTCTCATTGTCTGTAGGATGGCTATTCTTAGAACTTAGCTTAAAGTGATTAACAAGAGGATAACTAATCGTTTTAGCCTTGTCCTTATGAAATCTTTGAAGTACTTTCTCAATGTACTTCTCCCGTGACAACCATAATTTCTTGACGTCTGACGACTCAATAAAAATAGTCATTAGCACATTTCTTTACTTAATATTTACTTTTTTTATTTAATAATTAGTATTTTTATGGCCAAAAATATTAAAATATAAATTTTTTAGTGAAAAGGGATAAAAATATAATTTTTGGGATTTTTTTGTAATTTTTATGAATTTTTAATGCATTACTAATCAAAAGCTACCATGTGGCCAGCCACGCAAGCAAAAGAACTAACCGGGTAAGCCACGTAGATGACACTTAAGTAGGGACATCGAATCATGTTACACCATGTGTGAGAAGGATGAAATGCGCATCACATGTCATCACAAAGTTCAATATGAGTTTGAAAATTGGTCAAACATCGTTGCCATGTGTCACTGCCCGATTGCTCATCGTGTTTCGCCCGTGCACCACACCATCCATTTTGATGAATCATGTTGTGCCACTTGGTGCTGACTCAGAGAGCATTGACTCTAATCGGTCTCCCATGCCACTAGTCGCGCTCTGATTCACCTAGTGAATTTCTAATGCCATGTGTCTCGCTGTGATTGGCTAGTGTTACCATTTTTTCTTATTTTCATCGTACCTCTTGATTTGAAGATGATCTAACGATCTAGATTGAACTTGAGCTATATTTAACCCCCTAATCACTCAATAAACCCTAAGGGCCTCCATTAGCATAATTTTGGTCATTTTTTGGAATTAAAAAGAGAGAAAAATATAGAAAACTTTAAGAGGAGACACAATTTTGGTGAAGACTCAAGAGGAGATTAACACTACAATTCAAGAGATTGATTGTATTTCTTCTTCAACTCTTTTCTTTATGAACACAATTATGTGTAGTTAATTTATTAATCTAGAGATCTTAAGAACTCAATTTTCACCATGTGATGATCTAATATTTTAGCCCAATTATAATTATAATTTAATTATATTATTTAATCTAATTTGTATGCTATTAATTGTTTAGCCAATAATTTATATATAGAGGCAATTAAATAAATTTGAGGGAATTATTTAATTGTTTGTTTTGATTAAATAACATGCATAGTTTCTAGGCAGAGATGTATGATCCTTATGTATGTGATTCATAATTGATGAAATTAATGAGTAGTATGTAATTCAATTGGAATGAGAGTGTGATTAAATTAATTACTATATGGTGTGTAGTTTATTTGAAAGAGGAATACATGCTAGGTTAGATTCAATTGATTATGTAATTAATTGATATTATATTGGGAGGATTTTAGCGATTCACATGTTTAGAAAATTAGGAGATTAAGTATTCCTAGATTTTTTTTCATTTATCTTTTTAGTTACCAAATCTGATTTGATTAATTATTGCTATTTACTTTTAGTTATTTTAATTTTGCTTCCTTAAAATATAAAAAAAACATAAAAATTTGATTTTTATTTTTTTAAGTTTTAAAAATTAGTTTATTATAAAAATAATCTTCGTCTAAAAAATGTTTTCTTATCATTATATTACTTATTACGATACGTATACTTGAATATTCATTGCACATACTTCGTGTGTAGCGATCAAGTTTTTAACGCCGTTGTCCAGGATTATAAATATTAGAAATTAATAAAAAATATTTATTATTATTATTATTATTTTTATTTTTCTTTACTTTAATTTACTTATTTTATTTTACAAAATTATTTATTTATTTTATTTCTTTAATTAATTAATTTAGTTGTTTATTATTTTTTATTTTCATTTAGTTTTTATTTAGATATCTCCTTTAATATTGTAGAAACATAGTTGAGTCTATTGCATGAGCAGAGTTAGTGAAGGACAAATCTTACCTTTAGATCTTAAAATTGAGCGTACTTTGAGATCAATTAGAAAATAAGTTGTCACCCAAGAGGAAAAAAATGACGAATTTATTAGAAATAAACAATAATAAACTAAACTTGAACAATCAAATGCTTTTGATGGATTATAGAGATAGAGCTATGAATGAATATGCAATACCTACGTTGGAAGGGATGAATCCAAATATTAGAAGGCCAAGCATTCAAGGTAATCAATTTGAGTTAAAGTCAGTGATGTTTTAAATGCTAGAGAAAGTTGGATTATTTAGTGGATTACCAATAGAGGATCCTCATCTTCATCTGAGATTGTTTATTAAAGTTGTAGATTCATTTAAGTTCAATGGTTTGACTGATGAGGCATTTGGGCTTAGATTGTTCCCTTACTCTTTACGAAAAGTAGTTCCCTTACTCTTATATTGGGGGGATTTTAGCAATTTACATGTTTAGAAAATTGGGAAGTAATTATTTTTAGATATTTTCTCATATATCTTTTTAGTTACCAAATCCAATTTAATTAATTATTACTATTTACTTTTAGTTATTTTAATTTTGCTTCCTTAAAATATAAAAAAACATAAAAAAATGATTTTTATTTTTTAAGTTTTAAAAATTAGTTTCTTATAAAAATAATCTCCATGAAAATGTTCTTTTTTTATCATTATATTACTTGTTGCGATATATATATTTACATATTCATTGCACACATTTTGTGTGTGGCGATCAACGCCTCTATCTATAATAATACTCATGCTAAGAATCTGTTTTGCTAGCCTCAATTCTTTCATGGAAAAAGACTTACTCAACTACTTTTTCAAGTTGTTGATTTTGGAAATATTTCTACCAACAATTAACATATCATCCACATAGAGCAAAAAAATAATGAAATCATCATCAGAAAAATTTTGCACAAAAACCCAATGGTCTAAAGTAGTCTTTTGGTAGCCTTGCTCCTCTATAGTATACTCAAATTTCTTGTACCATTGTCACGATATTATGTATATCTCTTCTTCCAAGTCACCATGTAGGAAGGCAGTTTTGACATTCATTTGCTCAACCTCCAAGTCAAGACTTATTGTTAACCCCTGCATAGTACAGATGAATATCATTTTCACAACTCATTAGAAAATCTTGTCAAAGTCAACTCCTTTTCTTTGGCTGAATCCTTGAAAATCATTCTGGCTTTGTATCGCAAACTGAAACTCTGTTCTTCATGCTTGACCCTGAACACCCATTTATTTTTGAAATCCATCTTCCCTTTTGGAAACTTCATCAGCTTAAAAGTTTTGTTCTCATGCAAGGACTTTATCTCATTTTCCATGGCTTTAATCCATTTTTGTTTGGATTCATCATCCATGGTTTCATAATAACTCTCAGATTATCCCCCATTAGTGAAAGTTACATACTCATCTAGAGGATATGTGGTAGAGGGTCGTCTTAGTCAATCACTTCTTCTCAATGGAATAGGAAAAGTTGCAGGTGTTAGTAATGAATAATGAACATCATCATCTCCCTCATATTTAGAACCAACTCCTATGGGAGCATCATCTTCATCAGGTGGATAAACCTGGTCTTCATCTCCAACTTGTCTTGGTAATGATGTTGGAGAAATTAATTCCAAATCTGATGAGTCACCATTGGAATTAGGAACATCTTTCTTCATTTTGACAATATCTTCAATGGTCTCATCTTCAACAAATACAGCTTCACGGCTCCTGACAAGTCTCTTTGCAATCGGATCATAAAATCTATAGCCAAATCGATCTTGACCATAGCCAATAAAAATACACTGTCTTGTCTTGGCATCAAGTTTGGATCTCTCATCCTTGGGGATATAAACAAATGCTTTGTTATCAAACACCCACAGATGATCATAGGAAATATCCTTTCTTAACCACACTTTATCTAGAACATCCATCTTGAGAGGAGTATAAGGTGAAAGATTCAACACATGTCCAATTGTGAGTATGGCTTCACCCAATAAAATTTTATACAACTTTTCATGTGAGAGTAGACATCTAACTCTCTGTATCAAAGTTTTGTTCATCCTCTCAACTAAGCCATTTAAATTCGGTTTCTTTGGAGGTGTCATCTGATGCTGAATACTATACTTTTTGCAGTAAACATGAAAAGCTCATGTGTATTCTCCACCATTGTTTGTCCAAATGCACTTCAGATTCTTCCCAGTCAGTCTCTCAATTTAGGCATGAAATTCTTTGAAGACATCTAGCACTTGATCCTTTGTCTTCAGAAGATATACCCACGTCTTTCTTGAATGATCATCAATGAAAGTCACAAAGTATTGAGCACCACCAAGTGACTTTGGCATTGGTCCACAAAAATCTGAATGAATTAGATCTAAAATATTATTCATTTTGGAAGGAATGGAACTCTTGAAAGAAACTCTATTTTGCTTTCCTGCTAGACAATCAACACATTTCCCCAAATGTACTTCATCCATTTTGGGCATTATCTTCTTCCTGGCTAGACTTGTCATACCTTTTTCACTCATGTGACTGAGTCTCTTATGCCATAATTCAATTGCATTATCTTTCTCCATGGCATTTAAAATGTCGGTAGAGAGCTTCACTTGCATTATATATAGAGTTGTATGCTTCTCACCTATAGCCATTACTAAGGTGTCTTTTGTAAGTTTCCATTTGTCATAATTGAAGGAGCTATAATATCCTTCATTTGAAATTTGTGTACATAGATCAAATTCAAGCGCATATCTAGAGTATGCCTAACATCATTCAGAAATAGTTTAGTTCTAATCTCTGTTTCCAAGCAAACATCTCATCTACCAATAACCTTTGACATGCCTTCATTTCATATTCTCTCAACACCAAAACTTTTAGGTGTGTATGATGAGAAAAATTCTCTATGCGATGTAGCGTGAATTGTAACACCACTATCAATCACTTAACTAACCTCATGTGATGCAAGATTGAAAAAATCTTCTTCATAAACGATATTGAACTCGTCTATGATATTTGTTTGCTCATCATCACTTTTGTCATCTTTCATCACTGCTTTGCCTTTGTTCATTTCCTGTTCCTTTTTGAACACCCAGCAAAATTTCTTAATGTGACCTTTCCTCTTACAGTGATGATATTCAACATTGGCATATTTGTTTGCTTGCCTCTACTCTTGCCTTTGGGTTTTTGTTTTCTATACTGTCTCTTTCCCTTAGACTCTGTGATAAGGACTTGTGCTTTTGAATCTCTCTTCTTGTTCTGTTTCTCATATGACAATAGGGCTTCTATAACAACTTCAAAATCCATTTGGTCTTTTGCAAAAGTCAGAGTTATTGTGAAATGATTATATGATGAGGGTAGTGATGCTAGCAACATCACGTCTTTCTTTTCATAGTCGAAACTCACATTATATCTTGCTAAGTGAGAAAGCTTGCTGTTGAAATTGCTAACGTGCTACATCATGCTCACATTATCTTGCTTCCTAATCTGATATAGCTCTTTCCACAAATAAA
Source organism: Hippophae gyantsensis (assembly GCA_030763125.1). Taxonomy (NCBI): domain Eukaryota; kingdom Viridiplantae; phylum Streptophyta; class Magnoliopsida; order Rosales; family Elaeagnaceae; genus Hippophae; species Hippophae gyantsensis. Next base: position 30,401,946 of record CM061036.1, read on the forward strand.
ATTTATTGGCAAGGTTTTTTGACATGTACATGTTTTCTAGAGTCTATCATGTTTCTTTTGTAGTATTACAATTTTTTTATTCAATATTTTTCAAGACATTGTATAAGAGATTAAGACGAATTGTATTGGCTGCAATCTCATCTATCTCCTCCCACTATTCCTCGGTGACAGTTGCTACCTTCTTTTCTTTCCCCAACAATATTTTATGGACCTTCTGTTGAATGAGAATATCCTTCATCCTACTTTTCCATAAAGAGAAATTATTATTGCCATTAAATTTCTCAATATCTACCTTTTAGCTTGACATTTTTTTCGATGTGTTTCTTTTTCTACAAATAAATACGCCCTAGACCAAATAAAATCTTTTCTGATGTGGCAGGTCAATCTATGCTGCAACCACAAAATATACTAAGAATTTGATATCTTTTTTGATGTGACAGATCAATTTATGTTACAACCAGAGAGCATACTAAGAATTTTACTAGACCAGTTCTGATACTAGTTGTTGGGGCACAACGGGTAAAAATAAAATAAATTCAACAGAGTAAAATAATGATATCGTTAATTTAAAGTGATTTACCCTTTAATTTGGATTACATCCATGGGAAAACTTTGAAAAATATTTCTTCTACTAATAAAATTAATGGGTACAAAGTGAGACAATACAACAAATTGAGATAAACTTAAAATAGTGACATACAAGTGTTTCCTAAACTTACTATTTTTTCACTCTCTTTATAGAAAAATATCACAAATATTTTTCTAAAATATTCTTTCTCACTCTCTAACACACACAACAATATTTTTTATCAAAGGAAATTGTTCCTTTGATTTTGCTTTGCTTCTCTTCCTTTTGGTGTGTGTCTCTAAAGCAAAAACATTATCTATTCCTTATGTGGCCAGAAATTGGCCACATAATTGGTCAAATTTTAACCCCCAAAATATAATTTTTTTTATTTGATGAATTTGTCAAATGTGATTGCACTTAAAAAATTCATTTTCTTCCCTTTCCGTGTGGACGGAACCTACAATCATGGAGTTCGATGTGATCATCAAATAGAATTCTAATGCATGGATATGCACCACAATACGTATTTGATTACAGTATATTATTAGCTAGAAAGGAAATGAGTCCTATTAATCATATATTCAAAGCAAAAAGGGAAAATAAATGAGAAATCAATCTGAGACAAGCAGCATCTTAAAATTGATAATCAATCAAATAAAAATAGTGAAAAGAATAATTATGATAATAATAACAACAACAACAATAATGCATGTATGTATGTTGAATAACAAAAAAGTTTACCTTCAGATTCTTATAGACAAAACCCTTGGTATTTTGAAGAAGGTCAAGCACGCGACCAGGTGTTGCCACCAATAAATTTGATCCTTTAACAAGATTCTCTGCTTCTGCCTTTCTAGCTGCACCCCCAATAACCAAGCCAAGAGTCTGTGAGTGTTACTTGAGCAGGTCCTTTGCAACTGCATGGTTCTGATTTATTTAAGTGGTAATTGGTTAGACAAAAGGTATTAAAGCACAGAAGCTAAGAATGCAACCTATCAGTATTCAAGGAGAAAAATAATTCAGTTTGCTGCAAAAGACAAGTTAAAAAAAACTGCAAATTTGAGCTTTTGCTCTGTATGAGGAAGGCTACTTTTCCTAACTATCATTTTAGAAGGGGGGAAAAAATGTTTCTTTTATGAATACTAATAAATCACAATGCCAATAGGCCCAATGCAACATATGGTAAGTAACCTTAATTGCAAGTTCTCTTGTAGGGCAAATCACCAAAACTCCGGTTCCATTACGAGGAGTAAAGCGTATGTGGTACAACAACTCCACAGCAGGTACTAGAAAAGCAAGTGTTTTCTCAGAACCTTTCTTGGCATCTCCAAGAACATCTTTTCCAAGCAAAAGTGGAGGAATCATTCTAGCTTGAATCTGCAATTTAATGAAATTTAACACTTTATCTGCATACCCTATAAAGGTAGTAGTTTAATTGAATGACATGACTGCTGAGAATTTGCAAAAATAATAAAAACATTCAGGTATTATGGTGTTTAGTAATGGAACATTTTCTTCTTCTTCCCAAATGTTTGGTTTTAAAGTGAATGAGCAAAATGGAATCAAATTGATGCATACAAGCTACTGAAAATAACCAACTGCAACTCCATAGAGTACATAATGTTTTCCTTAATCACTTAATGGTATGTTTGGTACACCGTATTAGATATACTAAATATAATAATATTTAACTTAATTGTATTGAATTGTATTATAATTAATTTATACAATATTTAATAACGGTATAATATAATAAGATAAAATATTATTTTTAATTTAAGATGAAAGAAAAAACATATAATTTTATAATTCAAATTTTTGACTAACTAAGTTAAACGTTTGTACAACTAGACCCACACTTCCTAACTATTTGGTAGGATAATTTTTTTACATAATTGCACTATTTTTATTATATACATATTGTCTGGTCAAACTTCACATCCAAACATATAATTATATGAAATTATACAATCAAATCTTTAGTAGTGTAAAACAAACATGTTGTTTAAAATATATTGAAGAAAGAAGGGTTACATAAGTCTGTTATCTTTAACGAAAATACATTTTAGAATATGTAGTAATTAGATATAAACAATGCTTTTCCTAAATAAAAATCTTCAATAAGAAGTACATATGCAAAACCTCTAGGTTTTGAAGATTCAATTCATCCTCACTTTGTTTGGATACTGAATAAATCCATTTATAGCTTGAAATAGGCACCCGTGGCCTAGTTTGATACTTTGGTTGCAATACTTGTGCAAATCAAGTTTTCAAAGTCACTACTGATAGTTCTCTATTCATCAAGACAACCTCAACTTCGCAATTTTCTTTTTAATATATGTGGATGACATCATAATTATTAGAAGTAATGATGTTGAGGTTAGAAATATGATTCATATTCTTTACAATAGGTTTGAATTAAAATACCTTAGGAAACTAAGTTATTTGTTGGGCATTAAAGTCACTACATTTCTTAATGTTTATTTACTTCCAAATGAAAGTAAAGTAAATACATTTTGGAATTACTTCACCGAGAACATATACAACATTGTAAGCCTATAGCTTCTCTAATAGCCATAAGTTTTCCACTTTGTACCCATATTGGTGGTTCCTTACTTAACCCTTTTTTTATAAAAGTATAATTGGTGCATTACAATACATCGTAATCACAAGACTTGATATTTCTTATGTTGTAAATAAGGTATGTTAATTTGTGTCCAATCCATGTGTTCCTCATTGAGATGTTATGAAAAGGATATTAAGATATTTAAGAGGTACTCTCAATTATGGTGTAGTATTTAAATCATTTGATTAGTTTCAAAGTCATGGTTTTTCTGATATTGACTGGGTCAGACCGTAATGATCATAAATCTATTTCTACTATTATTCTTTTTCTTGTATTAAATCATGTTATATGGAGCTCTGAAAAGCAATCAGTCATTTCAAGATCAAACACTAAGGTTAAGTATCAAGCCATTGCTAATACTACCTTTAATGAAGATTAAGGTTATGATCAAGTTGATGTTCTCAAGTGCTGATCAAGTTGATATTTTCAAATATTCATAAGATCTTTTGCAAGGAATTAGCGGTCCAATGACTAGGGATAGATTTGGAAGATCAAGTTGGGTGCATGGGTTACTTTAGGAAGCAATTTTTGTTTTAATTAATTGTAGGTTTTTTATCAATTTTCGTTTTAATTAATTATTGACCTTTTATGTTTATCAATTTTTATTTTAATTAGTTATGAGCTTTTTATTTTAAGTCTTGTAATATTTTATTTTTTAAGGTTGAATTAGACCCAATCCATCACTAAACAAAGTCCATATTATCTAGGGGTTTTCTATTAGGGTTTCTTGCTTATAAAAGAGTAACTATGTAATTTAAAGGAAGACCATATTTGATTAATAAAATTTTATTTTAGAAAGCTTCTTACTTCATTATTACAATACATACATATGGTTTCAGAAATTTAGCTTCTGGTTTTTTAAAAAACCGAGGGCATAGACACACCTTATCAATTTTTTTTCTCTTTAACACAAAACACTAAATTTTTCTATCATTTTTTTCTTTTTCCCTCTTTTTTTTCCATTTTCCCTCTCTTTTTTTTCTATTAATTTATTTTCATATATTTTCTCTATTTTACACCATACACCAAATTTCTATATCATTTCCCCCCCTCTTTTTTTCCTTTATCTTTTCTTTTATTCCCAACTTATAAGTAAAACCGGCATCGCCGATCCTACCAATACTTTGGTTTTATATTTATAAAACTCTTGCAAGTGCATGAATTATTTCATAAAAAATGATAAGTATACTCCCAAGGTTGATTAAGGAAGGAATGTATGTGATTTTTAATTTATTATTCAAACTTTTAAAAACAAAATTAAATCCTAAATATCGTGTCATGATGGTTTGGGTTATTGTGTTTCTAATCTAATAACATAAAAATAAACATAGATACAGATTCAATAAATATTTATGTAAATTTTATCATTTATAATAGTAGAGTATTTATGGATATAATATTTAAGTTAATTATGCTTTCTCATATTATTTAAGTTATTAAAGATATAAATTGATATTTATTGATTCTCTCTTTTTATATAAATACAACATCTCGCGGGGTTAGATATTCTTTGTTAACTAAACAAATCAATTAACACCTATGTGTGGGGTCGATAACTAATTTGGTTAATTAAATTAATTCTTTTTTCTAAGAGATTGAAAATGAACCATTTAAATGCCAACTTTGATGGGGTTAGACATTTTAAACTTTATTCAAGATGTCTAAATTAAACCCAATAATCTAATTATCCGAGTACTAAATTTCAAGTTTTAAAATCACTACTGAAAATATGTTGTCAATACATTTTCAGATAATAATTCTTATAAAAACTTTTGAAATAGAGCTTCACTCTAACTACCGGACGATTGTACCAACAAATAAAAAAATACTATTCTAAATCAGACCGGATAACTAAACCTTAAAATCTAATTTTCAGATTTAAGTTTATAATGAAAAATAATATATTTCTCTCTAACATTCTTAATATAAAATCTTGAATAAAAATAAAATCAATTCATTTTAGAGATTTTTACCTATTTAATATTTCGCAAGCATAACAACGTTATTATTAGATCATGTTTACAAATAGCCAACAATGTTAGATTTAATCACAAACAAATTAAATATAACATATAAGATAAAACATAAAAAAATAACTGCAAAGAAACTAAAATCCTTACAGTACTTTGATGCTAATTCTGTTGTTAGAAAATCTCCAAACGGAATTGTATTTCCATTTATTGAATCAAAAACCTAATAAATTACAAAAACATAATTAGTTCTTCTCAAAAAGAGAAGAACTCTAAAACTAATAAAAACTATAAAAAACTAAGAAATGGAGAGAAAGAAAGAGAGAAGTGTTTGGTGTTTTTTTGAGGTGTGTTTTGATGTGGAGGTAATGGAGGTGTTTATAGGTGAAGAGAGGATGAAAAGTGGGGAAAAAACGTGTATTAGGTGAACGATGACATAATCGACATGTGGGGCGCAACAACGTAGCGGCGTGCGTAAACTGGGTACAAATGGGTGCATAGATGCTCGTGCAACTTCAACATAGTGCACACGTAGACTTTGATGTGGTTCGAGCACAACGCGCAGATTTTGGCATTTCTTTGGCTGGTACTCGATATGTTGTGCGTGTTTCTTGGCTGGTACTCGATATGTGCGTTTCTCGGTGTGGCTGGCCTTTTGGGTACGTAATTTCATCCTTTTTGATCCTTTTGACCCATTTTGTAAAAAAAATTCATCTTTTTTGACTTTTTCTCATTTATTTTATCAATATATTTGTGATGTATTGCCTCTAGTATTTTTCTTTGAGTCTTTAAGTTACTTTTTTAAGCAAAAATACCTAAAAAACAATAAAAATACCTATGATTCCGAAAAGACATATTTATATAAAAATATGATAAAAGCATATATATATATATATATATATATATTTAATCAATTAAAGTGCATAAAATCATGGCAATTTTAGTGCTTTTTGAGCACTTATCACCAACCCATTCTTTATTTTCCCTTTCATCCCCTATCTATTTCCCAATTGTGTGTGCACCTTATCTTTTTCCTTCCAATACGAGCGCGATAGAATTGGGGTTTGGCTTTGTAAGCACGAGTTGTGAGTTGCGACCACAAGGGTAGTTAAGTTAGAGAGAAGAACGATGAAGATCTAAGAGGAGGAGAAACAATGCACTCTAATTTGAAAAATCTTAGAGTGTGGGTGAAGAAAGATGGACGATTACACGAGGAAGATGATGGACCCTAAAAACATAGATGAAGGTATTTAGAGTTGAAAATCTTACTCAAACCTCATATTTTAAATATATTTTTTTAAATAGCTCTTTGTATATAATATTAACCATTTTTAATTGCTTGGTGAAAGAAAACATTAATCTCCTATTTCTGTCGGTTCATTTTATTATGATTCTCAAGGTCAAAACAAGAAGATGGAAAATACAAGCACACAATTTATCTACCAAATAGAACTTTTGGTATAAGGGCGAACTCGTTGGTTCAGGAGCCTGAAATTCTGAAAATATGGGATGATAATATCATGCTGAAAAAAGTAGTTGACAAAAATTCAGGGGTTAGTATCCCTTATTAATTGATTGTATATTTTGGTGATTGAAATCCTTGCTATAAGGTATATTTTTATCTCTAAAGTTATTCTCTATTTTATTGTTTGGGTTGGTTTTATTTCTCACATTTTATCTTCAATAAGCCCTTAAAATAGGTCTTTCCCTTGTTTAATTTAGATGCCATATGTCATTCTATATTACCAAACATACATTATTCTTGATGCTCCCAAATGATTGTACAGTTGTGTATGACAATTGCCAACAAATTAAGAATTTGTTTCATTATAATTATCTTGTATATTGTCTTATTTATATCTCACACCAGCACCAGCACCAACACTAATAACAGGCACCAACACACCATCACTAGCACTAGCACCATGAAGTTTTCTCTTGAAATTTATATTCAAGACATTTATTTAATGGTATTTTAGTTATGTGTAATGTGGATTAGTGGCTATAATATGATTTATGATAAATATTTGAGATGTACAATGATTTGTTATATTAAAAACTAAGCTTAAATAATATGTCTATGACCTCGATTATTTAAAAACCAAGGTTATAGGTAACAATCTATAACCTTTCTCACGTAGGCCTCGATTCTTATAACCATGGTCACAAACATATGATCACGGTTAAAATCCGAGGCTATATGTATGTATTGTAGTAGTGCTTTGCCTTCTTGTGTTCTTGATTGAATACTTGAATTCGACTTATCATAGATAGTGATCATCTTTTGTGACGTCTGAAGGTTAAGGTTTTAAGGAATTTGTTTCCTTAGGGTTCTAATTTGATAATCTTAAACACATTCTTAGCAATTTCATTGTTATTTTTCCTTTGAGTTCGTTGGTTCATAAGGTTATTCGCATAGAGGGTCTGCATCAACCTTATAACTTTTTGGATTACTTCATTATTAAGTGAATTGTGTGTGCCACTCTCTTATCGTTCCATTGTTTGGTGTGATAATCTAAATGCAATTTTACTTGCTGCAAATTTAGTTCAACATGCACGTACAAAGCATGTTGAATGTGACCTACACTTTATGCGTGAAAAGTTTTTGTCAAACAAAATGATTGTTCAACATATTCTCGTCAACCTGTTGACATTTTTATTATAGCATTATCTATTCAAAAATTTGTTTTCCATAACACCAAACTAAGTTGCATATGCATGCTTTTAATTTGAGAAGGAATAATGAATATAATTTTTCAGTGCCACTTTAGCCCCCAACGACCAATCAAAAGAAAAAGTAATTGCTAATATGGATTATGTGCATACAAGTGGCTAGGGTTGAGCAAAAAATCCGATCAATTCAAAAAATCCCACCGAATCCAAAAAAATGGATTGATTTCGATCCAACTTTGGATCGAATTTGGATTGGATTTTAGTAATCAGATCGGATTTGGATCGAAAATATTCAAATTCTTATAATTTGATCTGATTTGATATATTTAATATATTATATATAAACTAAACACCCTAACTTCTCACCCTCTCACCCTCGGCCTCTCATCCTCTCACCCTTACCCTCACCCTCTCATCTCACCCTTATCCTCACCCTCTCATCTCACCCTTCGTCTTAACATCGGCCTCTCACCTTGTCACCCTTACCCTCACCCTCTCATCTCACCCTTCGTCTCACCCTTTCAGCCTCTCACCTCAGTCTCAGCTCAACCCTATTTCTCGGTCGACGCGATGTTGTCCCATTTCCTAGCTCGATGCTATCGTTGTCCCATTTCTCAACTCAATGCCATCGTTGTCCCATTTCTCAACCTGACGTGAACCGCCATTCATCATTCCTGACTGATCGACTCCCTACTCAGTTGTTGTTCCTAACCGCTATTCTTCATCAGTTCATCCCCTCTTAGCTCTATTTCTCTATCGACGTGAAGTTTTCTCTCAACTCTCAAGCGATTCCATTTCCCAGCCCGATGCCAACTGCTATTCATCGTTCCCCCTTATACATGTGTTCGCTTCTGATATGGTGATGAGCTATTAATTTTCAAATTTTTTGGGTTATATAATAGCCAGGATCTTCTGGCTTTCTGTCGATTATGTAAATCGACTTAGTTGTAGAATCGTTTATTATTTGATGTGTTATGGATTTTCAAAGTTTTTCTATTTTCTCTCTAAATTTATGTCATGGTTGGGGTTTTCCTGGCTTTCTTTGTTTGCTTCGTAGTTTGTTCTTGTCTATGCTGTAGTGGTAAGGTTTTGTTTTTCATGTTCCAATACCTTATTCCAAAGCTCATGGTAGATTTTGTGAGTGTTACAGTGAGATTCCTTTTGGGAGTTCTAAGGGATTTGTATGATTTATTGCAGAAAGAGGTTGTAGCTTTGAGGAAAGATAGTCATGAAAAGATCAAAGCCTGAAATACAAAGATGATGACATTGAGGTAAATAACATTTATCATATAATTTGTATAACTCTGAGTTATGCTTTAATCTGAATGGTTTCAATTGTTGTTATTCAGATGCTAGCTAAGAAGGTAGATACATTAACCAAAGCCATGAAGGTTAAGGCAAAGAGGATGAGAAGAGAAGTTGCTGCTATGGAGAATGATGTGGCTGCCATACGTGTGGAAAAGGATCACGAGTAGAGAGCCAAGAGGCTAGGGAACCCTAAAGGTTCTGCCAGCAGTGCCCAATTGCTTTCCGGGAGGTACTTTGTTGACATATGTTGTTACTCTTTTGTATATGTTGTCATTTACTTTTTTTGCGTTTCATGACATACATTTATTTCTTTTTTGGCTGTGGAATTACCAGCAATAATATGATATCTATTACAATCTTATCTGAATTGATCAATTTTCTTTTTTACATTCTTTGTTCTATGTTGTGTCATCCATACATCGCTGTAAATAATTTATATGCATGGTTTTTCAACTCTCAAATACCATATTGTTTGATGCAAGTTTCTTACTTCCTTTTATGGCATGTTGATATGTCATGCTTGTAAATTATATCCTTGATTTATATGGTTCTATTTCATTATTTATGTTTGTTTTTGTTACAACTTTTTGGTATTATTATTAGTAGTAAACAATCAGAGATCTTGGTTATAAAGATATCAACAACTTTTGTTAGGTTTTCTAGATATTTTAAATTCTTTATTTTAGTGACATTAACCAAGAAGAAGAGATACTAAATTTTGCTAGCTTATATAGTCTTCATTGTGTATGGTGGCTATTTTTACTTGTCATTAAAATTGCCTACTAATACTGCCTTATCACATAATAGAAGCCAATGTTGCAATTCTCCTAATTGGTATCAGAATTTGCATCTCAAACCCAGTCCTTATCATGTCATGCATTCTGTCATGAACTTGAAATTCTAGAATATTGAGTTGTTTTTGAAATCATAAGTCTATGTATGATTCTGGATAGTGGCATAACCTTTTTTCTACATTTGTTAATATTGTATTCTCTTAAAAGTTTTGTGTATTCTCTTCCTATTTCTTCTAACAGGATATGATTGTTCAGTAAATGAATGGGATGATTACTTGAGATACTTGAATCTGGATGGAGTGGAGATGTCTTTTTTAATGTATATTTATTTTTGGTTGTGATTTATGACTACCAAACTATTTCATTTATGATATTGTAAGTATAGACACTCAATATGTTAAATCTGAGTTAAATTTCTTCATTACAGGGTGTTATGTATCCCCATGGTTATGGGTTTTGCTCCTTACGGTTCATATGCTCCATTAGCTTCCTTAGTACCCAATATGTGGAATTTGGAATGAGCATATGGTTTTCTATCTTAGGTTATTGTTGCTTAAATTTCAATTTTTACAAGATGGTCTATTGATGATGGTTATATTATGATTTCTACAAGTATTGGTGACCACACATTTGAAAGGCGATAGTTTTAGTCTCCAAAGAAGATATTTGTATATTTATATTTCATGACATTTAGGCTCATTGTAAATTAAAATTTGTATTGTACTCCTTTCTATAGACAAAGGCAATGAAGAAGGTTTTGCATTGGCTAGACAATGAACAAGTAAAGCAATAACTTCTTCCATGCTGCGACCGTTCATTTAAAGGATCAGGATTGGAAGTTCCATTAAATGAATCATCTGAGAACTAACTCATATTGAAGCTTTGGAGTGAATAACATTTTAAAAGTTTAATTTTATTTTGATGTACTTTGAATTTTAATATTTTTATACATTATGTTAAAACTATTGATATTTGGAGTTAAATTATATAATTGATATTAAATTTATTTCTTTTGGATCATTTTTGTTGAACTATTTTAAATCATGTTGTCACTTGAAATAGAAAATATTTTTATTTTAAATTTTTCTTTGATTTTATGTAATTTTTTATTTTATAGGTTGAAAATTTGAAATTATGATTTTGATATTATTTTATCCTATCAATCCGATTGGATTTGGATTTGTTCGGATTGATATTTATAGTGGATTAGATTTAGATTTATTCAGATTGATATTTACAACAGATCAAATTCGAATTCAGATTTAGATTGACATGTACAACAGATCGGATTCAGATTGACATGTGTAGTAGATCAAATTTGGATTGAATAATTGTTGGAAATGAATTTAGAACTACACCTTGGAAAGGTTGTGTGAGTAATGTTGTTAGAGATAGAGTTCAAAACTACGAGTTACTCTAGTATATTCTAAAGCATCAACACTATGCAAAAGTTCAAGTCGATAGACACCTTTTGTTTATGCATAATCTTATACTTTTAATTGATCGGTTGCTCGATGAAACTATTTTAATTTAAAATTCAAGTGGGGGATTGTTGGAAATGAATTTAAATAAAAAAAATTATTATTATTTTATGACCGTTATTTCGTAAATTATGTAATTGTCATTTTCATAATTATATGATCGTTATTTTTATGACCATTAATTTCATAATTATGTGTCCGTTATTTTTTACCGTTATTTTCATAATTATATGACCGTTACACTTATTTTTTCAACTATAAATAGGGGCAATAGCCCTCAGTTTAGAACATAACTTAACAACTCAAAAAATAGTTCTACGGTTTTTCATAGCAAAATCAAAGAAAAGAAAATTCAGAATTGTTTTCTCAGATTTCCGAGCAACATAAATATTTAAGAGGTGTAGTATTCCGGACTTCATCAATGCAGTGAAGATCCGAGACAGAAAAAAGATTCTGGGCTGTTTTATCCTGGGGACGACGAGACTGTGTTTGCTTGCACAAGTTTGGGTAGAGTCGCGAAACGTCTTAAAGAGAGAGACCTAGTCCGCGACTCAATCCAAGCAGTTCATTTCAAGTTATCGGTAATATTGTTCTTACATAGTTTTTCACATGTTTATTCCAACAATAATTCATAATTTGCTTCGGATCAGATCAGATTCGAATTACTTTAAAATTGAGATAAAATTGTACTGCTAATCTAAGCTACTTTATGGCATGTGGAAGCTGGTCAATTTAGCTAGAAATAATAAAGAAAAGTACAATATATAATGGTAGAAAAACATTGTATTTTTTGTGAATGAAATTATGCGCATCTTCTATGCTCTCTTTTTGTCTTTGGCTCCATTTCCTTTTTTGCATTTACTTTTCCTTCGTTACACTTTCATTTGTTAAGAATAAAGTTAATTTTTTTTTGTTAAATATAACACACAAGTTATCACATAAATATTTATATTTTTGTAAAGGTATATATTTAAAAATTAATATTTATTTAAAATAGTTACTCAAAATTTTTAAGATTTTTTTTTTAAATTTTAACATAATTTCCATTATTTTACATCTAAAGTCATACATTAAAAAATAAAAATTTATTTGAATTTGATTGAAAGAATTTGTTAAAAATTATTCTATTAGATATATATTTATTTAAAAAGTATAAACATGTATATATTATATATTATTTTATTATATTTAATAAAAATTATATAAAATTATAAATTTTATCGTTCTCTTGCACATTTTTTTAAACAAAGGTACGCAACACAAATAAACATATTTTCTAAACACCACATGGGGCTGAAAAGAAATAAACTTACACAATTTATTTTTTTGCTAATCACTTTGTTCTAATATTAATGTGCTTTACATTTTTTTTAATCAAATGTAGGAAGCTTCCCATAAAGCTATCATGTTTTAACTAGTACTAACTTTCAAAGATGCTAATTCAATTTGATTACAAGATCAACATTATTACTAACAAAAATAAATATTCTAATTCCTTAATTTGTTTTTATCTAGTATTTCTTAGTTTCGATGGATTTTTGTTTTCCAAGAAAATAAAATTAAAGAATTTCAAAAATTAATATCACGTTTCATTTCCTTTTTGATTTATTCACTTGATGAAAATGTCAACATTGTGATAATCTTTCTAAAATGTGCTAAAATATAGTTGTTACTAAAATATCACTTAAATATCTTTATTTGACTAAAATATCTTAGATATTATTGCTAAAATATAGTTAAAACGTGGTTAAAATATTAAACAAGATATCAAAATATTAATTTTTGATTTATTTTTCTCTTTTTTTTTTCTTCTTTTTAAATAATTATTTTAATTCAATTTTTTTCTCACTTTTATAATAGATAATATATTCTTTTTTAAACATGTTTGTTATATATATATATATATATATATATATATATATACTTTTAAAAACAAATAATCAATGAAATTTGATTTCATATTGTTGAGATTTATCTATTTATAGTAGTTATAATTAAATAATTTACTTAATTATTTTAAACATTTGAACTACCTATTTTGTAATATTTAACAATATATATATATATATATATATATATATTATGTAATATTTTAATTAATTAATCAATTTATTGATTAATTTAAATATTTTATGTATTTAAAAATACATGTATTAAGTAAAAAAATTAGTTTAAAATATAAGTAATTGATTTTTTTGTTGTTTTATAAAGTTTATAAAAAAAATCTATTCATGATTTTTTCTAAAATTTTCATCGATAATAAAACTATATTCAAGATTTTTGTAAAAAAATTATCTTAACATTTTTACCGATATCAATATTTCAAACCCGACATCGGTATTTCAAACCTTGCTATCAAGGATACTTCCTAATGGATAGATCAATCTTCGTTCTTTAAACGATTTTGGAAAAAAACAATCATTAAAATGTTCGGTTCATATGTATACGGATGAAGGTACATGGATTTTGAAATAAATTATATGTATAAAATAAATTTATGTTTATTTTAAATTATATTTTTAAACTACTTAAATGAGATGCATATAATATCTTTTTAAATATTAAATAAGTAGTAGCCGAAAAATATGTAATCTTATGTTTTAATGTTTATATAGGGTGTGGGGTATGAGAGATCTAGTAATTTTTATAAAATGCGCTTTAATCTAATTATTTTATTTTTATTTGTATTATTTTAGTCCTATATTTTACTCCTAAAAGCTGTGTATCAATTTTAATATTAAATGTAACATTGTAAGATTAAAATATACATTTTTTTTAAGTTACTGTATTAAAGTATTTCAGTTAAATGATTAATGCATTTTTTAGAACCTAAAACTACCGTTGAATTAAAACCCTCGGTGTGCATAGTCGATAGTGCATACACACGTTTTACTTTTATTCGGGATACCGACAAATTTGAGTAGATTTAGAGTGTAGATAGTATGTCATCTTTAAATTTGCTCTATATGTAGTGGGGTAGAGAATGAATATTATATGACACACGTTCTGAAAAAAAAAATTTGTTGATACGAATTTATAATTGAAAAATCTATGTATAATAAATTTATAGTAGATTTTAAATAATGTAATAGATTTTAATTAGATAATATAATTAAGTCATAAAATTATATTAAATGAGATTGTATTAAATATATTATATTTTTGATATTTTTATGATAAGTAGTTTAATACATAACTTTCACTCAATACAAACGCGAGCTTTGTTATTAGAGGATTAAATATATATATATATATATATATATTTGGCATACTATAAATTTCTTCCGCAAAGGAGCGGAAGAAGACGATGAAAAATAAAAAAAGAAAGAAAATTTGTGCTTATGTGTGGAAAAAATCATGGATACGAACAAAATAGTTATAAAATAGAGCAAAATTGTTGACTAATTTAATTAGTTTTAATTATATTTGAATTAATTGATTGATTAAATTATTTTTAAAAAAATAGAATAAAAATAAATTATAATTATATTGAAATCCTATTTATATTGATATTATGATTTTTATTGAAAAAAAATTGCTTTATATTTGAAAAATTATGACCGATGTTCTTGACAAAGTATATCTTTACATATGTTATTGATTTTTATAAAAATATATCTAATATCTTCGAGATTTATACGTAATATCAAGAATACTTAGAAATAGTTAACTGTATTAATTTTTCTATCTAATGTTGTATTTTTTCTATGGTTCTAATACCAAATTAGGATTGATTATTTTAAAATTCTAGTTGTTACTTTATGCAAATTATTATTTAAAGATAAACTTTTAAATTTCTTATTAAAACATTAATTTAATTTTTTAATTTCCTTACGTTTATTTTTATACAAACTTGAGTCTAGTTTCTTTGTTTTCATTTTCTTAGTTATTATTTTTATAAATGTTATAAAAAAAATTAATTGACTTATAATTATAATTATCGTACCTGAATTTAATTGATCCACCCCGATCTTTCTTTCTATTGTTCGTCTTCTTTTGTTACATATAATATGCCTCAGTTTGTTTTAGCCTTAATATCATCTTGGTAACGACAAACTTCTTACATCTATATATAATAAGGTGTCTACTGTAAACTTACTAGATAATAGGAAAAAGTAAATACACTCTATTTTATTCATAATATTAATAATTATTATAATCCTTAAAGACAACTAAGAACATTGAAGAGATTCTTAGCCACTCAAAGTTTCTAGATGAATAATTTTTAGAATAAATGAGGGTTCCTTATATAAGATAAGGAATCCCTATTTATAATGGTGGGAAATCACCGTTCATAATACTTTAATAATTCTCATCTAACTTTATGCTTTTGGTATTTAAATTTACACCCTACATTTGATTAGCATGATTTACCAACTAAAGGTGTGGGTTCTACGTCTTTATTCTTCTATTTTATTTTCTAATGACAATCCATTTGATGACGTAGCCATGATACATCATCATCTTCTCAATCTCTAATGAAGTAACTGCATTTGTGATTCTTAGTATTTTTTGGGAGTACAAATAAAACATCTTTCTTGTTTCCTAATAGATTTTCAGATTATTATTGTTGAAACTTTTTTGAAATTTATTGATTTTCTCACAATCTTCTTCAGTGAAAGCCATATTACTATGGGAAGTTATTATAAATTTACTAATAGAGTAATTTACCTTGACTTCAAAAGAGTTGTCAATTTTCTTGAGTTCATGAGAAATTTGACTTAACATTTATCCTCTTAGAATATAGAGTTCATCTGTATTAAATTCCTTTTTTGGAAGCATCTTTAGTTTTAAAACTTCTTTATTAGTGTTAGAAATCCCTAATTTGATAAAATGGTAGGAACTTATACAACTTACTTGATTCCAATTTGTAAGTCCCGTTATACTTATGTCTGTATATTGGCTTCCCATGTACAAAACATGATCTCTATTTTTTTACTTAGTCTACCTGTCTTTCTCTGTGTAAGGTTGGTTACTATGAATCAGTAATTCACACGCGTACATAGTCATGTACACTTTGTATGCAAGCATGTTTTACACACATCACGGGGTTGGTTTTTGTAGTATGCATGCTAATTAGAGTGTTGGTTTTCGACGAGTGAGCATGCGAGTGAGCCAAAAATTTTACTTATGGTTTTTGGTGTGTTTCACGTGCAAGTATTTATGGATAGTACTCAACATTTTTGTAAACAAAAATCTTTTTAGCATCTCGCCAACAAACTCGTCATGAACCTCACTATCACCCTCACCACCATCCTTGGTGAGGTGGTTCTAGTGATGTGGTTGGCGAGGTGTGTGATCCAAGCCTTATAAATATCTCACTCATTTCTCTTCTCTTTATTCGTTATTTAAGAACTAAAACTCTACCAAAATTCACTCTGAGATTTTTATCTATTTTTGAAATTATTTTGGAAAGCATACATTTGATAATAGGTCATTTCTATGGTTACTTATCAAATCATTATTTGTGTAAGTACGTGGTTTGACTGTGTGTCTCCTGTATGCAATTTGATATTAATAGTAGACTGTGTGTCCCATTAGATTATAAGTTAATACATTTTTAGTTACTGATTATTGGTTACTAATTACACTACATTGGATGATGTGGGCTATGAAGGATAGCCAGGTTCGAGAGTTGAACCAAACAGTTGTAGAAATAGCAAGTGAAGAGCAGCAATAAACAATTTGACAGAGGTTTTAATTGATAGAGGTAATAGTGATTTTACTATCTATTAGTATTGTAAATTGTCTCTATTTAGGTTTACCTCGTTATGTCAAGTGTTATGCATGATCTCTTATAGAGCTAGTATAATCTGAGTTTGTTTTATATGTCCCAACATATTAAATCATAACCTCTAATTAGAAAACACTTGTTGTTTACTAGCTTTCTACTTTGATATACAAGTTATTTGCCTTTTGATATTATACTATCTATGATTTTATTACGTGATTTGTATAAGTATTTATTTTCTTGTTCTGCGAGTTAGGGTGGAGTCCTTTACGAGTATGTATCTCTTTACTCTGGTTGTTTACTAGGTCGTGGAATATTTCATAATCCAGGAGTGAACTAAAATATCTAAGATAAATAGGCTTGCCACCTGCTTTGATCTTCTTCTTGAAGTTTTTGATAGCTTTCTTAAAATTTTTAAGAAAATAATTTAACTGATTTAAATATTCTTATATATAAGTTCTCAATTAAACTAGCATAGAAAGCTTTATAATTGAAAATTAGATCAGCTCTTTCAAGAATATTAAATTTATTTCTTATAAGAAATTTTTTTGTGGTGTAAAAATTTATATCTTTGATATATTTTTGAGTAGATTTTATTGCTAAGTTATAAAGATTCAACTGTTATGGTTTACTTAAGTTCCTATATTGATATTTTTCATCTTTAATGACTAATGTATTAACATGGAATGATGTTTTCCTAAATAGTACAAGAAATCATACTATCTTTAGTGTTTCGTGGGAGACGTTTTTTCTAAATAGTGATGGTAGTCGTACTATCTATCCTAGGGTCTTAAACCTGTTTGGTGGTGATGATTGCTATTGTAATACTGCTGAGTAATTTTTAACTATATATTTTGAAGTTAATAGTTTTGGTATTCTGTGAGTTATTTCACTAAATCCAATAATAGTTTTACTTTTTTCAGGTTAATTGTTGTAAATTCTATATTTTGGACCATTATAGACCACACAAATATTTTTTTGGCCTTCTTTTTCTATTTCTTCAATCCAACTGAGTTTTTCCCTTTTCTTTTCAAAGATGTTACTTTTTTTGGTTCTGATGACATTGAACTGTTAGGTTCATCCTTTTCATTGAATTCTTTCTTCAGAAGTGTTACCTTCCTTAAAATAAATTTCTAAGGTGAATTTCTCTTTAGATTTTTTAGACTCTAAAGCTGGTTTTAAGCTATTAAGGTCTTCTTGTATAATTTTTGTATCCAAAAAATAATTTTCTAGGTATAAAACCTCGAGTTGTTCTTGAATGATTTTTAGCTCCTTTTCCTTTTATCCTGATCTTGATGTCAAGATTTTTCATTCTTACAAGAACAAAAATAGTTAAAGGTGTTAAATCTTTTGTAAGGATATCTACTAAAGTATTCTTATTTCTTGGGATATGTTCAACATAAAAATTGTATTGGTTAAACTATTGTTACCATTTGACTAGAATTCCATTCTTATAATCACTTGTAATATTAGTTTTTAAAAAATAATCAAAATTCTTATTATTAGTTCTGACATTAAAGCTGAAACTTATTGCATATATTACAAACTTCTTAATAGTTTTTTTGATAGTTAAATATTTTTTTGTTATCACAAAAAGATCCTGATACGTATATACAAAGATATCTACCTTTTTCATTTACTTTTGCTTTTAAATCTGCTCTCCAATATTCATGTGAAACATCTGTTTCAATTATCATTTGGACTTGGATGATATAAAGTTGGTAAGGCCTTTACTTGTGCTTTTACCTTGTATATGTATAAGGTATCTTGTTCTGTCTATTTCCAAACATGATATTTTAAAAAAATTTCTTTTAAAGGTTTTTGCATTTCTACAAATTTCTTGATGTATGTGTTTAAACATTCTAAGAATCTTTGTAATTGATTTTTGTCTTTTAATTCACTAGGAAATCCTTGAATGTTATTTAGTATATGGGGTTGTAGATGATGTATTCCATTTTCAATTTCTAATCCTAAATACTTCATTTATTGCTGAGCAATTATTGTTTTCTTCTTAGAAAATACAATGTCTTCTTTTCTGCATTTTTGTAAAATATTAATAATATCCAAATAATTAATTTAATTCATTACTAAAAACCAAAATATTATCTGTATAAAAATAATAAATATTTTATAATTTCTTAAAAGTATTGTCCATATATCATTAAAAGATACATGGAGCTTATTTTAATTCAAATGGTAAACAAGTCTATTAGAATTATTCTTGAGGGAAACTGATAACTATATTTTATACAGTGATTTGCGTCTATTTTATTAATTATAATTGTTACTTCTTTATATTTTAGTTAATTTTTAATTAATTAAATTAATATTTAGTATTAGTTTTTAATAAATATATTTTCAAGTAAATTAATAAATTTTAATAAAAAAGGGACTTAATTGCAATTATAAAAAGCTTACAATTTAATTTGAAATTAAAAATGGGTGAAATTGCAAATATCAAAAGATTAGAAATTAATTTGAATTAAATTTGTGGGTCAAAATGCAATTAATAAAAGTTGAATTTCTGTGCAGGAGAAGAACCACTCGCGACATTCACAATGCCCAACACACACTGTTCGATCATCCAATCAACGATCAAGATGGTGCGTGTGCAATCCAGACGCGAAAAAAGCGACTACACCTGGTATTCCTAAAGCACGCAACCGACACGAGTGAGGCCAACCTGCCGCACAGACTGGCGTGTAGGGTTGGGCGCACGTGTCGGCTGCGCAGATTTTCTCCCGAGGAGCATCGCTGACCATTGGATCTGTTGAACGGTCCAGATTTAAACACGTGGAAGTAAGCTATCGTGCACCGAGCAACTCGCCTACACTCTTATGCGACGCGGTTCATCCAAGCAGCGTGCACCCTCGAGTTTCATCGAATAAGAAGCAGACACATGTCTCTTTAATCTTCCATCTAATCACATGATGACACGTGGCATGTATTTGGTAAAATAGAAATGCAAAAACGGTGCCCACTTACCAGTTGTTAACGCGTCGAAGCCAACTGTCACGCACTTGCAGCACGATGAAATCTTGTGTGACGCGGTCCAGTTGTTCTGCATGCGCCCGTTCTTTCCACCGAATGAAAGGCTGACACGTGTCTCTTTATATCTCACAACTAATAAAATTATGACACATGGCATGCGTAAAAGAAAAAAATCAGAAAAGCACAGAACGGTTTTCACGCGTGTTGTTTATTTTAATTCTCCCCATTTATTTTTGTCCCCCAATACGTGTATTTTGATAAAAAAAATAATAGTTGGAGATGGGGGGATATATTTTGTACGCGAGGAAAGGAGTGGGAGTTTTGAGTTTTTCAGTTTGTCATTTTTTCCATTTTCACTTCAAGCTTTAGTTCTTTGCGTGTTTTCTACAACACGCAGCAAATTTTATGTTGTATTTTCTTAGAAAATAGGGAGAAAGAAGACAACGAAGAAGAAGGAAAGGGAAGAAATTAATTTTTCATTGAGGAATCGTGAAAGAGTTTCTCCTAATCTTTTTTCTTTTAAATTTTATTTCTTTGAAATGTTTAATTGTTATTGTGTTGTAATTTTAATTTCTGCTATGAACTAATTTATTTGTTCTAGGGTTATAGTGTAGCTTAAATTATGAAACTTGAATTAATTATTTTTGAATGATTTATGGAACGGTTTTAAGTTGTTTATTTTATCTGTGTTTAATGCTTTTAATTATCAGAAGATTAATTAATTGATCTGTGACATTTAAATAAACTTGGAAAAGGCATTTTTGTGTGTTACTCGTGATAAAATAACGTATATATATAAGGGATAGGAATATACTTTTATTGTATGTGTAACTATTTAAGAACTTAGAACTTAATAAATTTGGTTGAATTTAATTCTCATAGAAATATAGTGAATTATTTTAATGAGATGTGTCTGTATGGAGCTCGGAAGAGATATATAGATAAATCAGAAGTTCTTGGTTAACAATTTAAAATATGAGAACATAAATCAAGAGAAAATAAAATGATTCAAGTGGATTAATTTGGTGAAACTGCAATCCTAGAATTTTCTTACAAACTGTTATAAAAATTAGTTAGTCAAACTGCATCAAATTATCGACATTTTGGATAAAATTAGGTTGAAATAATTTTAGTAATTAACAAACACTAGTAACCAATCTCTGTGGGAACAATATTTTACTTATCATATTATTACTTGTGACCGTGTATACTTGCACGATTTTATGTTCTCCAAAAGAGACAACAGAAATTATATGCCGTTAGTTTTTAAGATTTTTCATTTAATCTTATTTGTCAAAATTTACTTTTATAATCAAAACTTAAGAAGTATTTATTTCCTTTTATTAATGATAATAGTTCTTCTTTCTTTAGAGTAAAGTATTTGTCATTAATTGTCTCTTTATTCAATGCTTTGAGATTTATTAGTATTCTTTTCTTTCCTTTCCTTTTTTTAGCTTTTTTTTATAAGAATGCTGGACTAGAGTAAGGAGAATTACTTGATATTATGACTTTTAGTTCCAAAAATCCTTGAATTTGTTTTTCAAATTCAGTCTGTTCTTCTGGAGTATAAACCATAAATTTTACTCTAATGACTTTTTTAGAGTTTCTTAGTTTTATGTTAGCAATCATTTTAGATTTATTTATGCTTGTATTTTTTTGAGCTTGTTGTTTCTAATAATTTTCTTATACCTGTTAATATAAGGTTTTTGTTGTTGCATTTTGTCTATTTCATCACGTTTTTTTTATGTTCTTGCATAAAAGTTAGGTTTGATGCAATCAAAACTTTTCTTATTTTTGACACATAAATGGTTTCATTATCTAGGGTTGCTAGACTTATTTTGTCTAAATATTGTGTAAAAGTTTGATATAAGTTTAGGAAGCTATTTCCTATTAATAATTCAACCATTGTTTCTTGTTGATATATGTCATTAATATGAAATTTCTCTACTCTTATCATTGTATCTATTTTTAAGACTTTATTAATATTTATTGTAGTATTAGTAGAAATTCTTTTAATTAAATCTTTTGGTACTTGTTTTCAAAGTTCCTTTGGGAATACATATTTACTAGCTATAACATACTAGCTCAAGTGTCTATATATGCATGTAAATGGTAACTTGTGTAACCTTTAAATTTCAATCATATGCTAACATAAGTACTGTTTGGATTTTTAATACTATATAAATAATTCATCTTTCAATGAAGAGTGTTTATATTCTAAGTCAGTTATTTCTTTTTCAATTTCTTCTAAGATTCTTGCTTTTTATAAAAATTTCTTTTTAACTTCTTTTTATTTTGATGCATTTTAGGGAATTCATTAGCATAATATCATTCCATAATGCAGATACAATATCTGCATTTTTTTTATTTTTTATAATGGGCAATAATTTTTGTTTTCTGGTGATTGTACATTTTTATCTTAAAATATTTTTTTCTATAAGGTTATTTATTATACCTTCTCTTATATTTTTGAAAGTCTTATTTTCTAAATTTATATCTTTTTAATTTTTTGTATTTTTATACTTTTGTTTCTAAGATTTTTTGTTAAATTTATATTTTTCTAGCATTCTAAAATCTTTTGTATTACAACAGATTTTATTAGTTCCTCTTATTTGTTTATATTATTCTATTTCTTGACATTTTATGATTATCCAATTCTTAAGGATTCAAACTCTTCCTCCTTAGATGCTTGCTATAGTTTCTCTATTCATTTTATTCTTCTTTTCTATTACAGTTTTATGTAATATTCTAGGTAATTTTTGGATAAAATCATTTCCTTATAACTTTCTTACATAGATGGTGGTAACTTGTGATAATACATTTCATATTTATAAATAAAAAATCTATAAAACACATCACATATTTTCATATTTATTAAATGACATTTGACTTCTTTAATTTCATATTCACTGGATTCAATGATATGTTTACCTTTATCTTCTTTAATAAATTTCTTATATGTTTCATTTACAACAGTATCTAAGGACTGTCTACATGTGGTAGCACTCTCCCACATTTGTAAATATTGTTGTTATGTTAAATTTGTAAAATATATTTTAACATTTTCTATCATTTTGTGACCTATTAAGACTCTACAGGTTTAAGGGTTTGATTGCTTGACTAAATAAGTTTGTATGATTATACTCATACCACCAGGCTATTCATCTAAAACATTTTTTCCTGTCTCTTATACAATCTAAATATAAAAAGATCAAACCTATAATTTTCATGAAGTTTGAATTATGGTGGAACATTATCTCTAGTTTCCCAATATAATCCTTCTTTCATTTTGGGTTTTTGTTTTCTTCTATAAGAAAGATTAGGTTATTTTGGTCTTTGCCTATTTCTTTCTTTCGTATATGGGTCAAATATTCATTTTTGATGAGGGATTGGTAATGTAATAGGTCTTATATGGTTTTCTGGGTTCTATTTTATGGTTTAGAATTGTTTTCCATAACTATTGTCATATCATCTTCCTCTTGTACAAAGGTTTTCATTGTAATGTTTTCCTAGTTCTTATTATGTTAGTGTTAACAGGCTAACTAAATTTTCTATGTTTTTATTTTAAGGGTTCATAAATTATTCTCCTAGGATTATATATTCCATTAAATTGGATTTATAGCTTTTTCTTTTATCTTTGAGTTTTTCCTCATTCTTTCTTTTCTCATTCTTAGTTATCAATGTATCTAATCTACAAAGTGATTTTTTTAATCCTATAAATGAATCAAACTTATAACCTATAATTTTATTGTCACTAGGTATGTTATTTTCATCCTTTCCTAATTCTTTAAATTCCTTATGTATGTCTTGTTATAATTTCTTATTATAACTATATTCTCTCATTTCTTTCGAAATTTTTTTTGTTTTATTTATGCCTGGTAAGGATTTGATATTTGATTTTTATGTTATTTATAATTCTTCTACTAAAAAACTTAAAGCTTTTATTATGGCTATTTGGTTTTTTAATATACATGTTAGGCTTCCATTACAATCTAATTATGTATTATATAATTTGTTTTTGAACATTATTGGGATAGTTAGTAATATTTTCTTTCTAATATTACGTCATGGACTAACTCTTTCACTTGCTTAACTTCTTATTTTTGTTCTATCAATTCTCTTTCATTATTAAAGGTTTATTCTTGAGAATCTATAGATGTAAATCTTAAAACATTACTTTTGAAAGAGCCCATGACCCGGTACACAACCAGAATAAGGAGATACATACTCTTAAAAGACTCAATCCTTACTCGCATAGTAAAGACTTATGCAATTCACACGACAAAATTACAAATAATATAATATCAGAAAAGTAGACAACTTATAATAGCAGATATTATATATCAAAACAGAAATCAAGTAAACGATAAATTTTTTTCTAATAAGAGTTCATGTTTTAGTATGTAGAAGCATGAACACATAAAACTTAGATTATACTAGCTCAACAACTAATCATACATAACAAGCGATATAACGAGTTAAACCTACATAGACACCGTGTGTCTATGTGGTTACATATTAAGGTTTCTTAATACAACAAATTATCAGTAAATAATTCACTAAATAATAAACCAGTTATAACTCTAGTAGACAATAAAATCATTGTTATCGCTATGAGTCATGACCTTTGTTCGAACTGTCTATTGTTACTCTTACTTGTTGCTTCCATAACTACTTAGTTCAACAAAAAACCCAACTATCCTTCACAACCAACACCACCCAATGTTGTATGATTGATAAATCCAAATCAATAACAAAAAGTATAACCACTAACAACTTTGAGGGACTCATAGTCCACTACAAATATCAAATCGTGTATGGGAGATACACAGTTAAACCATGTACCTACATAGGTGAAGATTTGATAGCTATGCACAATAAATGACTCACACTCAAATATAAGCTCTCCAAAATAATTTATGAAATAGATATAATTCTTAGTGTGAATTTTGGCAGAGTTTTGATACTAAAATTAAGGGGTAAAGAGTTTAAAGAAATGATAGGTATTTATAGAACTCGGATGCCCACCTCGCCAGCCACCTTGCCAAACAGCTTGCTAAAGGTGAGGGTAGTGGCGAGCTTATTGGCAAGGTACTAGAAATAAATATTTTTTATTTCCAAAAACATCAAGTAACATTTACAAATACCAATACTCAAATCAAACAAGAAACTCGAGCGACAACATTAACTCGCTCGCACATTCGCTTGACAAAAATCACAAGATTCTACCTAGTATGCTCACTATGAAAACCAACCCATGGTGCGTGTAAAAATATTTGCATATAAAGTGTACCTAACTATTTATGTGTGTGAATTACTAATTCGTAGTGGCTAACCTTACGTAAAGAAAGACAAATACACTAAGTAAAATAAATAGACAATGGGTTTTATTTATGGGAAGCCATCACATAAACACAAAGTATAACATGACTTACATTCTCTCCCTTTGACTTTCCATGTCAAAACATTACACAACTACATACATACACACATATGTCATGAGATGATCATAAAGATGACCTAAAGATGTTTATTCTAGTGAAGTAAACATTAACACACACCAAAAACCAAAAAGACACCTATTTCAAGTGCATCCATCTGCAGTTCTCCATCCAAATTTATTAATCAACTCATTCAATCATCTATCAAAAGGTTCTTAGCACATGGAACACAACACAAATGAAGCATTAAGACTTCACTCTATATCTGTAACTTGTACACATTAAACAAACACATACTTTGTGAATGTAACATGCATAAACATGTGTAGTCTAACCATATACAATCATGTTATCCTTACATAGGTATACAATGATAGGAACATATAGAAATATAAATCCATAACTCCTCTTGACGTCATGCAACACTCCCTCTAAATTCATGCAAGTCAATCAACAATATGTAATGCAATCCTACACTCATGGCCTATGCAACACATATCAAAGGTAAAACACATAGTTGCGCACATAAACTTCTTCCCCTATTTGACACCAAAAGTCAAAGAAACACCCCTATATAAGGGAAAGAATGCATACAAATATTCTTATTCTAACACTAATGCAACACTACAGAAAATATTAATGCAAATACAATAAGAAGAACAAGAAACTGAATAACACCGAGACAATAGTAAGGTATAAGCATACAACAAGTAATAAATAACAAACTGAATGCATAGACAAACCAAGAGAAATGTAAACATAAAAAATCTCCCAAATGCGATACATATCACAAGCCTCACATCTATACGTGTTGTGGGAGGCCATAATGGGCTTTCCAATGTGCTTACAACACATTGACATGATGGGTGATCGAGCATCAATACCACATAGATATGTTAGTGTATTGGTAAGAAGAAGTTGACTAGGAGCCCAACTATTTTCCAAGTTGACACACTCTTAGTGACTCAACTATCTTTCCCAAATTAACAATGCCACATGATTGTGTCAGCAAATCCCTAAGAATAAGTTAACAAGGAGTCAAACTATTTTCCAAGTTGACACACTCCTAAACAACACTTAGGTGTATTCAATCCTGTAATCTCATCCCATACAATACACACACATACTTGAATACATCACAGTTTACCAAAGAAAACATGTGTCATGCAATCCAATAATAAATACCAGGCTATCAACTACATATGAGAAAAAAAGCTCTAACTTACTATAACATGAAAATAGGTAAACACATAAGAAGACATGGGAAAGAAGAGATTGCATACAATGCATGAAACATGTCATACTAACAGACTTATTCATGCATAGTTCAGACAAAGTGATGTCAAAGAAAAGGAAACACCACATGAACAAGACAACAACAATAACTTATACATATGTAAGCCATAGGAAGTAAAACAAACATAACACTTCCTTTGACAACATACAATTGACACATACCTCCCCCTTAAATGTATGCATGTGTGGTAGTACACATGTAATGCACCTAACTTTCATAACTCCCCTAAAACAAAAGCATCTACATTTAGTTGAAAACAAGTAATATAGAAAGAGGGAAGAAAACTAAGCATATTCATAGAACAAGGGGGTCCATAAATAATAGCCAATACAATCAACATAAATATCCATATGTCTATAAATCCATGATGCATCTTATGTGGGTATGACTAAATTTTTAAAGATATGCACTGTGTGTGATATGTTAACTTTGTTCTCTCTATATACCATTATGATATACTTATGCAAATGAAGCAAATAAAAATGTAGACTCAAGTAGAACCAAACTTCATATATCCACATTTAGTCTCTTTTTTGACTAATGTAAGTGCCAACTTAAAAGAAATCAATAGGTATTTCTAAATTTGTAAAGATAAGCTGAGGTATATGTAGGGAAGAGATAATATTTAGGGTCAAACACACCTTTGTTGATCCAATCAAACAAATAAATTCATATCCATAACATATATATCCTAAAACATGGGTTCTTTTCTCTTTACTTCTCAAAATTCTAACGATAATGTTGTGAGAATAGTACAAAAAATTCAATAATTTATGCACTGCTTCCTTTTTATACGCCTCATTTTTTCACTTTTCTTTTCTTTTCTTTCTTTCTTTCTTCCTTTTATCTCTAAGACAAAAAATTCTTAACACTTCATTTTATTTTTTGTTTCTCATTTTTTCTATTTTTTTTATCTTACCCCCATTCTTTTATATTCATCAATCCATTTTTAACATTCTTCTTTCTGTTGATATAAATCAAGAGGGTAAAACAAACAATCCAAGAACAAACATGCTTAATAAAGGGTGTGCAAGGTAAGTGGGAATAATCATTTAGGCTAAGCCAGTATTTAAGTGCAAAGAAATGAAGGCATCACATAAAGGCTAAAAATAGAAAATTGAGGAAGAAAAGAAAATGGTGGCAAGAAGGGATAAAACTATTTCAAGATAGTCTAAATCCACTTTCTATCCAAGCAACATCTAGAATTTCCCCACAAGAAATACAAAATGGATTCTAGAGCTTGTTAGGGACATACAAATCTTCAAGGCATGAGATCCATATAAAATTCTCAAAATAACCATACAAATTCACAAAGTTATGGCTTGTGCAAAAAGAAAAGTGTCTTTTAGATAAAATGAAAAAGGAAAATTTAGTCATACATACACTTAAAGAATACACATGTCAAAATAGTCATATTTCAATTTAAGACAAATGCATGCCAACAAAATATCAACATTGGTCCTTATAAAGTTCATTCTACATGGAATAAGTTAGCAAAGAGTGAAACCATTAAGCTCACAAAAACATAGTTGCAATAATTAACAAGTGATATGATAAGGATGACCTCAAGGAAGATCAAAGCCTAAAAAGATGGGGAAAGTTCCTCACATGAGATAATGGAACTCTTACATGATTGTTACTCAATAGAAAGAAATAAATTGACTAACTAGTGAACAACACAAGCAATAACCCTAAGAAAAGTAATATATGAGGGATGACTAAAATCACTAAGCATATGAGAAAAGCATATGATCTAACACAAAAGTAAGAGACATGTTTAGACAGGGTCAACATCCCAAACACCAAAAATGCCAACAAAACGCACAAGTTTAGTTACAATAAAGTATGTAGGTCAAAAATCCTAAAGATAGGTAAATAATCTATATGATAAGTAGATGCATATGAAAAACCAGAACAAGCATAGTATAGTGAAACACTCAGAAGTATAAGCTTATAACAACACCTTAGTATTCTTCAAAGATGCATTTAAAGCACAATAAAAGGAAGATCAGGCAAAATATGAATAGTGACCAACAATAGATAGATAGAACACCAACACTTAACATATTAGGTACAATAAAGAACAAATTGGTAAAATAGGTGAGATGCATTCTATATGATATGAAAAAAGAATGACATGACAAAAGATAAGATATCCTAATACTTTGACACTACTTGATGAAAACATGTGATGTGATGCTCATGCAAACAACCACAGAAGAAGAAGTAAACAGTAAGTAGGGTAAATACACATAAAGAGCATCTCAAAGCAGCTAGTAGAGGAAAAAAACAAGTAACAGATCAATTAGATAGACATATCAGCAAGTAAAACAATTAATGTACTATGCATGAGAAAAAAGTAAAGTGAAAGAGAGAGATATGCATGAACATGAAAATAAGGAACATGCAGATAACAAACAAAATTTCACAAATTCAAATACAGAAGAACTTTAATCAAAGATAGGAAGGAAATAAACAACTCAACCCCAACGGGTCACTTGAAAAAAAGTGATCAAACAACATCTCCTGATTTAAAGAATTTGTGAGGGGTTACTGAGTTAGGAGATAGTCTTTAAGCCATATGAGCATGAGGAGTTTGTGGAACTTGCTGTTTGTTTTGTTTATAATTTCTAGAAGATCTAGTGGAGTCATTCATATAAACCAGGTGAGGAGGACTTTGAAGCCTAACTTATTTAGTTCTGCATTGTGCCTCAGGTTCATAATACATCCTATTTAAAAATGGTTAGATGAGCCATAGTACCTACATCGATTTAGGGAAGGTGAGAAAGAGTGAGGTGGAGAACTCCAAGATGTACTCCTCACATATCTTGGATACTACCTACCAATGTGGCCAACAGTACCACAAAGATAAGAAGTACACATAGAGGAGATGGAGAAACCTTGTCCTTAACTTTGAAGAGTGCTACTAAAAGGAGATGAAGATGAAATGCTCGTATTGACTATCACATATGGATCAAAAGTCAATTTTCCATAGTGTGGTGTCAAATACCCTAGTTTACCAAAGTGGTGACATATGAGAATGATAGTAGGTAAAGGCAGTAGACCACCATTGGAGAAACAGGAAGAGCTAGACTTAAGTGAAGGATTAACCCTACTAAAGGAATTCGGCTGAGGGGACACAACAAACTTACCTCTTGGGTCAGTAATAGCAGACTTCAACTTTATATCCTGATTATAAGCTTTGATAAACATATTAACACCCACTTTAGAAGTTGAATCCACTTCACTGTAACCAATGTCATGCTTATCACTAGAAAACTTACTATTGTTGATCATTTCCTTTAATATTTTTGAACCCATCATTATTTTGTCAATAATAATGGAGGTATATGCCAATTACTTCTCAAGCATACACAGTTTATTTTTCAAGGAAGTAATCAATTATTCTTTTTCCTTGAGGAAGGATGCCACATAAGCAACAAAATTATTAAGAATCCTCTCTTTCTTATGTAGTTGTTCAATCCAACATCTTTTTTGGTAAGAGAGTTAGACAAATATTATTTTGAGTTATTAAGAACAATTATTTTCCTTTTTAACTATTCAACTTCATTCTTCTTATTAGAGGTAGGCACAAGATTAACAAAAGGTTGAGTAGCTTTACCATAAGTAAGAACTCTTTACTGTTCTTCAAGCTTTTTACATTCTTATGATTTGCATTAAAATTTTCAAACAAATCATCATATCTCTTTTGAATGATCTCACAAATACTTATGAGATTATGTTATTAATAGTCAATCGAGGACCTTCTTTTCTCTAAAGTTTTCTTCAAAGTGAAAATCTTGCATTCTTTTTTGACAAGGCTCTCCATAGTATTTTTCTTATCTTTTTCATACTTAATATGCTACAATAGTATAGCATTATAGGTATCAAGCAATTCGTCTTGCTCATATTCATCTTCATTATTTTTAGTAGTTGCTTCTTGAACATCTGAGGTAGTAGTAGAAGGATTAAAAACACTACTAGAAGCAATAAAGGTAAAAATATTAGTGTCATCCTCATCATCACTACTGATATTGTTTGAAATAGTAACCTCAGCTTTCATAGTACATTTTTTTGTGATTTTGTTTTTGAAAACACTTGGTAGTGATGTGAATGCCCTTTGTTTTGTTTCTCAGACTCATCATCTGAATCATCATTAACTTTTATAGATTTCAAACTTTCAAAGCTTGAATGATCCTATCTAATACCCTCAGATGAGAGTTTCTTCTTTTTGAAGAACCTTTACGTACAAGCAATGCCATATCTTCTCTATTAGAATCAGATTCACAAATAAAAAATGTGGCAATTATATCAGTAATGTGATCACTTTCCTGAGTAGTCATGAGTACTAAATTCATTCTCTTCTCAAAAACAAGTTACTCTTTCCTTGACAATAAAAAGTGAAGTTCAAAAACTAGTAAATCACCAACTAACTAGTTTATAGTAAGCTCACTAGTTTTTTACATTAATTCGATCACTATGACCTTGTCATTAAATTGGTCGGGTAGAATGGCGATGATTTTCTCAAATTTTTCTTCACTAATAGGCTTACCCAAGTTATAAGAACAATTAGAAATATTTGAGAACCATGCATAAAACTTATCAAAAGTCTTGTCCTCCTACATAATGTATAGCACAAATTATCTATTCAATTTCAAAATTCTAGATCTTTTTACAACTCCTATACCTTCATGAGCTATCTCTAGAATATCCCATGCTTGTTTAGATGCAGTACAACTCAGTATTCTTCTATACTGATCAGGCGACATAGCCTTGATAGTAGCATATAAACCCTTACTATTTCATTCAGACTCTTTGCTTTCTTCCTTTATCTATTAAATTATTGATTTAAGAATCACAGTATTATCGAGTAGGGTTTTAGTTGGGTAAGTCTAGTAGTTTTCAACAAGAAACCAACCACAATCTCCTTGGGACCAAAAAAGGCAATTAGTTGAGATTTTTGATAGGAATAGTTCAACCCATTGAAAAGTCAAGGTCTAACTACATTACCATATTCTCTTGACTCCATCAAAGAGAATGTGTGTGTGACAAAGCGAGGTAATAGAATCAATACTAGAGTGATTGAGCCCAAAATGGTGCACTCGTTTTGATACCAATTGAAAGAGTTCATGACTTGGTACACAACTATGGTAAAGGGATGCAAAATCCTAAAGAACTCAGTCTTAACTCGTAAGATACGTAACAGTAAACACATATGTAGCCTATACAATAGAAGCACAAATAATATAATATCAAAAAAGTAAATAACTTATAACAACATATATTATATATCAAAATAGAAATCGAGTAAACAAATTTTGTTTTTAATTATATTTTACATTTTAGTATGTAGAATCATACACACATAAAACTTAGATTATACTAGCTCAACAACTAATCATGCATAATAAAATATATAATGAGTAAACTCACAAAGAGACTGTATTTATGTGGTGGCATCCTTAAGCAATCACTTAATAGTAAATAATTCACTAAAAAATAAAATAGTTACAACTTCGATAGACAATAAAACCACTATTATCTCTATCAGTCAAAACCTATGTCTGAACCACCTATTGCTACTTCCGTAACTACTTAGTTCAACACGTGAACCCAACTATCCTCCATAGTCAACACCATCCAATGTAGTGTGCTTGGTAAACCCATATCAATAACAAAAAGTGTAACCACAAACAATTTTGATGGATTCACAATCCACTATAAATAACAATTAGTGTATAAGAAACACGTAGTTAAACCATGTACCCACACAGATGATGATGTGATAATTAAGCTCAATAAATGATTCACACTCAAATGTAAGCTCTCCAAAATAATTTAAAAATATATATATAATTCTAAGTGAAAAATTTGGTAGACTTTGGGTACTTAAATCAAGAGGAAAATAGTTGAGAGAAATAATAGGTATTTATAGAATACGGATGCCCACCTTGCCAACCACCTGACCAAAGGTGGTGGCGAGAGTGGTGGTGATCTTGTTAGAAAGGTGCTATAAAGAGATTTTTTGTTTCCAAAAATGTCGAATAAAATCCATTAATGCCCACACCTGAATCAAACTAAAAACTTGAGCAACAACATCAACAAGTGAGCATGCTCGCTCATCGAAAATCATAACACTCCACCTAGCATGCACACCACTAAAACCAACCCTATGGTGTATGTAAACATGCTCACATATAAGGTGTACCTAATTATATGTATTTGTGAATTATTAATCCGTAATAATCAATCTCATACAAAGGAAAATAGTTACACTAAGTAAAATAAGCAAACATCGTGTTTTGGACATGGGAAGCCACCACATAGATACAAAGTACAATAGGACTTACAATTTTTTCTTGCTACATTACTTTTCCTTCCCGATCTCAAAGATTTTTCTTTAACATCTAAATTACATTCTTCTTGTATTTTAAAGTCTATTAATATTTCTAGTTTTATTATTTGTCTAATTTCTAGAAAAAATTTATATATTTTATGAATTTATTTTTTTCATATATTAAATTAATGTGGTTATTTGTTAACGAATATCCTATTATGTATTGTAATAAAAATTGATGATTTCATTCTCTCATTAAATCTCTTTTTTTCAAATTCATAGGCTACACTTAATATTTGATTTAAGTTTTTATCATTAATATTAATGACAAACCTATGGTATGCTATGAATTTTATTTTATTGTATTCAAGATTTCCATGGATCATTCCTAATAAGGCATCTTTCTTAATTACATTTATATTATCTAGCAGTGCTAGTTATATTGGTATATCAATTCCTTCTCTAAAATGTACTTTTATTAATATTTAGATTACACTTAAATGAATGTATCCAACTTTTTTTTTTATCATTTTGAGGTATTTTTGATAGCTTATTCATAATGGATTTTTGTCTTCTTAATTACTATTATATTATCTAACAGTGCTAGTTATATTGGTATATCAATTCTTTCTCTAAAATGTACTTTTATTAATATTTAGATTACACTTAAATGGATGTATCCAACTTTTTTTTTTATCATTTTGAGGTATTATTGATAGCTTATTCATAATGGCTTTTTGTCAATTAATGGTATATTATACATTATTCATAATGACTTTTATTACTTATTCCATAATAAATTATATTTTTCTTGGGAATATTTTCCTTACTCTTGAAATTGATGAATCTTTGAATCCATCTCATTCCTTAAGATTTAATTTTACTTATTGTATTTCTTCACTCTTTTTGTTAATTACCATTTTGTGTGAAATACATCCAAAGATGTTTTCTGTTTTTATTAGTTTTTTCCATTTTTATGGGCAATGTATAAAAGATTACTATTACCTTCTGCTAAGTTTGTGAGGTATTTGTGATATTTTTGAAAATTTAGAGGTATTTTTGCTATTTTTGAAACTTTAGAAGTATTTGTGACATTACTTCAAATCTTCCGAGTATTATTGATATTATCCTCTTGATATTAGGTTTCAAAATATATTCATTTAATAATTCTTAAATCTTTTTAACCATTAGAATAAAATTAACAATAAAAGAAAAATACTAAAAAGTAAGTCAAAATTTTGTATTAATCCCTCACACATTCAAGCTATGAATATGTTTAGAAATTTGAGAAGAGATCAAAAAAATAATTGTATTTTAAAGGAATTGAAAGATTAAGAATTTAAATTAAATTAATTATTATTTTGATATAAGAATAATAATAAATTTTTAATGCAATGAAGGTAAGCCATATTTTTATATATGAATTCAATTCTATACTATTAGTAATTTAATTCCTTAACTTATTATTTTGTAAGTAAAATCAAGAATCATTGTAGGTAATTTAATTCCTTTTATTAATAATTAAACATGTTATATATATATATATATATATATATATATATATATATTTAAACTTGGTTGTATCAATGTTAGATAGATTTAGATTTGATTTGACTAGAATGCGTATCTATTGAATTGTTGTGAATATAATTTTCTTATTCATTACTTATTCTTTTTTTTATATAGCTGACCTATTAATTGTGATAACTTATTGTAGAGGTCTTTTTCTTATATCCATAGTTGACTTGTTATATAGTTATGATCATTTATATCCTGTAATTAGAAAGAAGATTTTTTCTTATTTAAAATAATGCTTGTATCAATATATGTAGCTTCAATTGGAGAAGAATAATATATCGAAGTATT
Source organism: Hippophae gyantsensis (assembly GCA_030763125.1). Taxonomy (NCBI): domain Eukaryota; kingdom Viridiplantae; phylum Streptophyta; class Magnoliopsida; order Rosales; family Elaeagnaceae; genus Hippophae; species Hippophae gyantsensis. The sequence goes on from CM061036.1 coordinate 30,437,029, forward strand.
TTCGAATGATCTTATTCTCTTATTCTACTTGGTATCAAAGCAAGTTCAATTCTTTGAACATATTTTGTATTTTTCAATTCCCAAATTTTGAAGAACATTCAAAACTCGAAGTATCACCACCACAAACCATTGTGTCGGGAATATACCTTAAAACCAAAAAATCGATTTTCTCTAAAAATTTCCTACTCAAATGGGAATCCTATAAATTATTGAAGGTTTAAACAACAAATTAGATTCCTCATTAATAAATCATCAACCACTCCATATGACTACCCTAGACAACTCAGCTTTTCCTTCCAGTGTTTCCTTGAACGATTCAAACCATGCCATATGTGTTCTCTTCATGTGGATGCAAATTGGAGCACAAGGAAAATTTGGCTATCTAATTAGAGCCAAGGTTGAACCGACATGACCTTTGCTGATTATAAAACTTGGGTAACTGACAATGAAAGAGTGAAGACTTCGCTCATTGTTTCCATGGAGCCATCCCTTATAAACTTGTACATACGTCTTCCCATTGTAAAGGGTGGTAGGGATTCTATTGAGAAGATCTTCTATGATGATTCAAATGAGACCCAAATTTGAATTAAATAAGAAGTTCTTTGAAGAAAAGTAGAATGGTTGGTCTTTTTCTATCTACTATAATGAACTAATGGGTATGTTTTAAGATATTGATCAATGTATGGCCTTTAAGACCAACAACATTGCCACAGTGATTCAAGAGGCATCATCAATGGCTCATATACGAGTCCATATGTTCCAGAGTGGGTTCAACTTAGAATATAATCAAGTGCATAGTGAGATTCTATCCAAGGACCCAAAATTTGATTTAGAGCAAACTTAAGCCTATGTTCAAATGTGCAATCTGATAGAGAGGCTATGGGTCACTCTACTGAGTCTTATACTAAGTTTGTTCAATGTAGGCCAAGTCCTCCTCTTGGTTTTTTTGGTCTTTTTCCTCATCGTCCCATAAACAAATTATGGTAACTCAATAGTTCACAAATGTACTCATTGTGGAGACACTGGGCACTCTAAAGAATAATGCTATGAAGTCATTGACTGTCCAGATTGGTAGGATATCACTAAGAAACCTCGAAAGAACTTGGGCAAAGCTGCAGTATCTACTACAAAGGAATACATCCACCAAATTCATTTGCTAATGTAGCACGGTTAGTATGAAGGGTAGGACATCTAGAAATAGAACATCTACAAATAGTACATGGATAATTGATACAAGTACATCAGATCACATGACTAATGACCCTAGTCTCTTGAAAACACTTCTCTTTCTCTCAAAGTGTTGTGTCAAATAGCTGGTGGTACTCATACTCTGAATACTAAAGAAGGTTCTATTATTTTATATGATATGCTAACCCTTGATTATATGTTAGTTGTTCCATATTTGACGTATAATCTTTTATTTATGAGTTAAATTATTTTGGATCTTGCACATATTGTGACCTTTTATCTATCTTTCTATGTGTATTAGGGCATTCGGACGGAACAAATTATTGGTTATAGTCTTAGAAGGTAAAACTCTACTACCTTTATTTGATAGATAGTAGAGAGCACCAACTATATCATTAAGGTCAAGCCAATCAAACCATTGGAGTAGAAAGTGCTAAGGTAGTTGTGTGGTTATGACATTATCATTTAAGGCATTTACCCTTCAGTTATCTTAAGAAGCTGCAGGCTCATTTGTTTTTTTATTGTTAGCGAGTCTTTTTTTCATCATAATATTTATGAACTAGCTAAGAGCTATCATATTTCATATACTCCAAGTCTTAATAAAAGTTACATTCCATTTATAAAGATTCACCCTAATATTTGGGGAATGCTAAGGTTCTTTTCCTTTATGGAGCTCGTTATTATATGACTTTTATTGATGACTATACTCGAATGACTTGGGTTTTATTGTTAAAAAACAAGAGTGATTGATGTGTTTGCTATGTTTAAAGAGTTCCACAAAATGGAAACTACTTAGTATCAATAACCCATCAGGGTCTTTTAGTCTAACAATAGTGGAGAATTTATTAATGGTCTCATGATAGATTTTCTACATTCTCATAAAATTCATCATCAAACCTCATGTCCATAAAATCCTTAACAAAAAGAATTTAAAAAATGGAAAAATCGATAGTCGTTGGAAGTTGTTCATGCCACTTTATTTTGCATGAACGTGCCTCATTCTTATAGGGAAAAAGTGGTTAAAGTGACATCATATCTCATCAATTTTACTTCTCAAGTAATTGAGTTTCAAAAGCTCAACAGAAACTCCAACAACTTCTACATACTCCTTTTATGCCTAATTAGAAGCCCTAACAATTTGGATGCAAAGTTTATGTCCATATTCCTCAACATCAATGCAATAAGCTTGATCCACATGCTAAGAAGTGTATTTATTTGTTATATAGAGTTACAAAAGGGTTACTATTGTTATGATCCATCCACGAATATAGTTCATATGTCTTTTGATGTTTTCTTTTGTGAATTCAATCCTTATTACTCATGGGGACTTTCCTAATCTTTCCTTTAAGAAGAGAGAGGATGTGAATGGAATGCCTAAACTATCTTTGAGTTTGAAAAATTTAAAGAAATAGAGAACTTACAGGCTCATTTTAGAGGATAGTACAATTCAGATCAGTCTCAACTAGAAGTGAGACCAGTCTCAACGTCGATGAATGAGCCTAAAAAAGCTATTATTGATTATAATGAAGCTATTGTATCAGGGGATGATCGGCCTCAAGAAATATTCAAACAAACCTTAAACACCTTGGATGCTAAGATTCCTATGTCTAATGAAGACTAGACAGTGAAGTGTGAGATCATTTTTCGATGCATCTAAAGATGGTACACAAAAAATTCCCCATTCCCCATTCTACGTTACCAAGTTTGCTCAGTATGATCCACCTCTAGTATGTCCCAATTTAGATGATTATTTCGTAGTAGAAATTGTAGAACTTAGGAGGTCATATAGGGTTCCAAGAGTCTTTAAAAAAAAGTATGAACCATACATAAAAGCCAAAGCTAAATATCATATTATTAGTTTTATATCTAACCATATGCTATCCAAGTCATGTGCACTTTTTATTGATCAATTATATACTATATATAGATTCCTATTAATGTACATGATGCTTTCAAGGAGCCAAATTGGAGAAAGGAAATGAATGAAGAGTTGGAAGCTCTACAAAATAACTCAACGTAGGATATTATGTCCATACCCATTGAAAAAATACTATAGGATGTTGATGTGTTTTCACATTGAAGCTCAAGATTGATGGAAGCATCAATAGATACAAAGCCATATTGGTTTCCAATTATTATACACAAAGCCATGGTATTGATTTTGAAGAAACCTTCACATTGGTAGCAAATATCAATATTGTTCAAATTATTATTTCACTTGATGTGAATAAAGATTGGCCCTTAATGCTATCTTTCTCCTGCAACTTGATCTAGACTTCACAAGTTGAAATAATGCTTGAATTCCTCCTTTAATCACCATTTGATAATCAATTCATCCCTAGAAATCATATATTGAATTTATTTAGACTTCATCTTTAGACTAAGAAAACTTGATATATATATATGAAAATTGCTCCTTCACCTACCATAAATCTTTTTATTTCTTCAACTATAATGAGATTTTTCAAAATCGCATAAGATGGGCCTACCTAGGCCTACCCAGGGTATCAATAGGGATGAGATGTCCTATTAGCTTATGGTATAATTCATTAATTTTGTGAGCCTATCCCATCTTGTCCCTATTTATTTTTTGGTAGGTTGGGATGGGATGATGATGAGATTGCATTATAATGGTATATATTATTTATCCCAAATGGGACTAAATGATGAGTAAAATTACAAAAATAATGAAAAAAAATATTATTATCTATAATAACCATGAGCCCATTAGGAACAACTTTAAATGAGATTGGATGAGATTTAAATGAAATAGAAAAAGTTATTATGAACTTATAAATTTCATAACAAATTATATTTTAAATTTTTATTGCAAAAGTTGCTACGAACTTATAATATTCGTATCAAATTTGTTATGAAATAATAATATTTGTAACAAATTGTATTTTCAATTTTTATTGTAAAAGTTTCTACGAAATGAGGATATTCGTGGCAAATTAGCTATGAAAATAGGTAATTGGGGTAAAATATTTACTACGAAATTGTTTTATTCTTAGTAAATATGCTACGAAAATAATAAAAAGGTATAATTTTAGAGATTCATGTTAGGGAAATTGGGACAAAATTTTGTAACAAATTTAGTTATAAAAAATATCATGTTCATACCAAAGTTTACTTAGCTATGGGCTATATTTACAAATTTACTATAAAGGTGTTTTGTAGTTATTAGGAAATTGTTTACGAACTTGTCTTCTATTAGCACGAAAATGTTTGTAGCTACAAACCTATTTTCATTTAGTGCTTGCAGTTGATTTTTTTCCAAACTCCGTCCCACATTTCAAAACTCAAATCACATACACTATAATTCTATGTCTGGTCAAAATATATGTATAGGAATTAAACCCAAAAATCAAAGAGATCAACTTTTACACGAGGGACTGTTGGTCAGGAGTAATCAAAGGAGATTTGTACTACTAAACGTTAGTAAGTTGTATTGAGTGTATTGATGATGAGGATATAAATGAGTAAAGTTTGGAGGTAGATTTATATAAGTTCGATTGTGGATTTGTATTAATGAATTGCATGCCACCTATTTCACATTAAGTACTCTCAATATTTTAATAGAAATGGTATATTATTAAGCTTATATAAGTTTAATGGTAGATTTTGACACTTTAAAAATTTGGAGATACATTTGTTTACATGGATAAAGTTCGATGGTAAAATGCGAAGCTTTTTTTATTATTATTTATAATTTTGTTTGATAAGAATTCTTATAGGGCTTATCATATGGGTTGCGATGATTAAAAAAAGATAAATCAATGACTTTATAAGTCAATTAAAGCATGGTATATATATATATATATATATATATAGTCATTAATTGAACTTAAATACAATTGTGTTTAACTACTCATTATTGTCCGATTATAGTTTTTATTTACTTAGTTACTTATAATATTTGTTTAAATTTTATGGTAAATAGTGTCCAAAACAAGTACGGGTTATGAATATAGTTAATATGTGATGCTAGAACATTATCAATAACACCGTACAGGTATAACTTAAGAGATATTAATTTTTAAAATTTGACCATTATTGATAGTTTATGTAAATATATGTTTATATTTTGATATATTCTAAATATTTTTTGTATATTATACTTTTTACATAATATTTGTAGTAGAAAGACAAGTTGAGCTATACAAATGAAAAGTTATTTCATTTATGGTAGGACTGGCGCACATATTCAATGATTCATTTTGGAAGATAATAGAATATGCTAACTTTATTGTTGTTAGATATAATGGAGCGAGATATATATATAACAGGGTATAAAATTAATTGATTATTAAAAAAATCATTTCATGATAATCATTTTAATTATCATCTTTAAAATAAATGTATTAGTCATTTTTTTAAAATTGTATTCAAAATTTTCTATGACGATCATGATCTGTTTAAAATTATGGTTATGAAAAATGATCTTCATAAAGTATATTTTTCATAACGATCACTTGAATTTTTATTATTTTTCATTGATGCTCTTTTTCTTTAAACAATTATCATAAAAAATCTTATTTATAATGATGTTTGGATTAATAACGGTCACTATTTTTAAGAAAGTAATAAAAATCTTACAATGATAGTTAATGAACATCATTCAAATCTTTTTTAACATAATGTGTAAGTAGAACAATTATCTAAAATGCCCATAGGATTTAGTATATCTTCTCTTATGCTCTTGAGATTTATAGAAAATACTAAAATACTCTTAGACTTTATAATTAATATCATTGATGTCCTTAAAATTAATGGTATTAACTTTTCCATTCATATTATATTAATCTTATTATGGCTTTGATACCAATTTGTGGAAAAATTATTTAACTCTAGTTGTTAATTCTTATAATTTTTAAAGATAATTTAATTATTATTTTCTTAATTCTTGTAATTATTAACTTGGAGTTTTTGATTGCCAAATTGACTCTATGGTCAAAATTTAGTCAATTTTGATCAAGGTTATCTCTTAACCTTACATAATTATTCTAAAAATGAGGATTATTAAAATTGTCTTAAAAATTTTAGAAGATTCAATCCCTTATTTAATATCTACACAGATTACATTAGAGCTGTTATAAGCATAATATATAATCCTATATCAAGGGTATGAAAAGACTATTTTAGTCAAAATTGTATCTTCTTAGAAGAAAATAAAGAAGGAAAAAGAGAATTCAATATAAAACTTATAATCATTATACCTAAACTTAATGGGTCATCCACAGTCTTCCCTTTTGTTAGTCTTCTCTTGTTACACCTGTTATACCTCACCTTGGCTCAAACCTTAACACCCTTCTGGTAATGGTGAGCCTTCTACATCCGTACATGGATGGTGTCTAATTTTTAATTACTAGAAAAGAGTAATTGAACTTCATTTTATTCATAATATAATAATTATCACAAATTTCAGGCCAACTAAGAACCTTGAAGGGATTTTTAGTTGCTCATAATTACTGGGTATATAATTATTGATTGTGATTTCTAGATAAAAAGGATTTCTATGCTAGAGATTGTATGTTTTTCAGAGGTATGAACTTTTTGATTTTTTCTGTGTCTTTCAAATGAAAATAAGAGTTCCTTTTATAGCACAAGAAATCTCTGTTTACAAGAAAAAAGTTACTATTTTATCCATGCTTTAATAATTTGTTTACTTTTTTGCTTTAAATATCAACCACTATTTTTTTCCTTGGCACATGCTAGAGACTAAAAATGTGGGTCTACATCTTTATTTTTATTTTTCATCTTTTACCAATAATTCCTCCTTTTTATTCTTCCTTGTCATTTTCTCCTGACAACCCTTTTGATGACATTAATGATAATGCATCTTCGTCTTCTCGATCTTTGAAGAATTAAATGAATCTGTGATTTTTGGTGGCTTTTTTAGGCATAAAAGCATAATACCTTCCTTATTTCTTGATCTATTTTCAACTTGTTGTTGTTAAAATTTGTTTCATATTTGGTAATTTTTTCACCATCCTCCTTTGAAAGAGCCATGTTATTATGAGAAATGATGATGACTTTAATAGTTGAGTAATTTATTTTGATCTCCGTAAAGTTATCAATTTTCCTAAGTTTATAGTAAATTTGGCCTAACATTTGACCTCTTAATACATAGAGTTCTTCGGTGTTGAATTCCTTTTCTAAAAGCGCCCTTGGTTTGGGAACTTTTCTATTTGTGTTAGAATACCTATCTTGATGAAGTGGTAGGGAATGATGAATATTTCCTTATTCAAGTTCATCAGTGAACTAAAAAATCTAAGATAAATAAGCTTATCACTTACTCTTATCTTTTTTCTAAAGTTTTAAATTTATTTTTTGAAATTTTCTGGGAAATAATTTAATTCACTTAAATGAACTCCTAGATATATATTTTCTATTAGTCCTACATGGAAAACTTTGTAAACAAATATTGGATCAACTCCTTCCAAAATGTTGCTTTAGGTATTATAATTTTTTTTTGTTTTAAGTATTTATTTAATGCATTCTTAGTAGATTTAGGTCTAATGAATATTGATAGAGTTTTGACCTTTTTCATAAATAAATGTACTTTTATGATAATTTTGCTCAAGATTTATATATACAATAGTTAAATTAGTGATAGAATAATCTATATGCATGAATTTGTGAAAAATGTTGTGAATCCCTTGAAACTTTACTCTACTTTTAATGAATAAGAATAAGTTGCTAATTTTTTTAAAAATTTATCAAGGTGAATGCTAAATGTATTTCTTGAAAAATGATTAAGGCAATATGATTAACTTTTTTGGGTAAATTTCCTACCCTTAATGTTATTTTTCTTTCAAGAACAACCCTTTTAGAAAACTAGTTTGGACCTACATTAGCCAATTATTTGTACCCACTCTTAATCATTTGAACCAAATACATTGGCTATACCTTATAGTTCAAACATAAGTGGAGTTGTACAAAAATAGAATAGATTCTATAAAAATGCTAGAATAAGATTTAAGAGTATCAATTATATTATAATTGATTAAATGCGCAATATACTGAAAAATCTTTTGCTATAATATGTCCTAAAAAATAAGAAAAAAAGAAAAAGAAAAGGAATATATATATATAAGGGGAACAACTTACAAGAATTATAAAATGGACTGTATGTTATTAAAAAAAGTAGTATAAATAAAAGAAAATAAGTTAATAATGATGTTTGAGTTCAAAATAACCCTATTTTATTGACATGATTGGTCTCATGATAGTATTATTTATAGCTCTATTTCTCTTACTAAATGGATTCATGAACTTTTGTTTCTCCTTTTTTTCTTTCATTTGATTGAACCAATAAACATAGCCACACATTATAACTAAATAAAAGACCTTTTGATTTTAAGAAATACTTTTAGCCAATAGAGACACAATTTTAAGAAAAAAACCTATAGTATCCAATTCAACTCTAAAATAATTGTGATATTTTATAGGGTGAAACAATGTTTCAACTTGTTTATGTTAGATGATTTAAGTATTACTAATTGATACAACATCGAACACACTAAGCATGATTATTGTATAGTAGTTGTAATAAGGGGATGATTAGAAATAATATCTAATATTTATTAAAATTTGAAACTGTAATATTATTGAGCTCCTAAGATAAAATGTCAGAAAATGTATTCTCTTAATTTTAGGTGTTAACTTTACTCGAGGACAAGCAAATAGTAAGTGTGGGGGAGTTTGATAAGTATTATTTTATATGTATTTTTATATATCAATTCATTTACATTTATGTATATTTTATTATTATAATGATCTAAAATTATTTATTTTATTTTTATTAAAAAATATTAATTTTTTATAAATTTTATGATTTTTACTTGATAGGTGGATGTATTTAAAAATATACATGAATGCACTTAAAAGAAGAAAACCCAAAACATTCCCAATGTGAACAGTACATTCATAATTCATTATGGTGGCACATGGCACCCTTTTTTCCAAATCTCAAGGCGAGATTTGCACCATGTAAATTTTCGTGTATAATTAATCCTAATACTATTAAAAAATAGATCTATTTTTTAATATAAATACAAAATAACATCCCATAAAATATAAAAAGTATCATAATTGCACCAAAATTAAGAGAAAAAATCATAAATCATAAATCATATAATTAAGTCGTAGTCTACAATTGAGATGAAGAAGATTAAAGACATAATTAAAGGAGTTGAAGATCAAATTTAAAAATAAAAATTCTAAGATTTCTTCTCCCTTCTTTTATTGTTTTCATAAATTATTTTTTGAATTTATTGTTTGCCATGAGTAATTAATTTTATAATTGATTGTGGGTGATTTCAAAGCCTTAGATATGGATTACAATATTTAATAATATTTTTAATATTATATTAAACTATTATTTATGATTATGTGTTAATTCTCCATTTTAATTGTGGTATGAATTTATTTGATTATTTGATTATTTAAGTGTATAATTAAATAATCAAATTAGTTCATCGTTAATTAATTTAGTTAATTGTGTACGTAATCGCTTAATCAATTTAAATAATTAGTGATATATTACTTGCATTAGGAATTAATACTAAAGACAATTAAATTTAGAGTGTTTATTCTAGGTTATCTATTAAAAAGATTTGGATTAATAGCTTGTTTAATTCAACGAATCTGTAAGAAGAAGTATAATTTTTTTCTTTTGTAAATTTCTATAAGTTGGTATAGTCAAAGAGTAGAATAATAAGATATATTTTTGTTGATTTGGAATACATACTAGTAGTGGAGAGTGATCCTACAATCATTTTTTTATTCGAATCTTTATTATAATCTTTATATTTTGTTTTTATATTTATTAATATTTAGTTGTTAGATTTGATTTTCAGTTTACAAAATAAAAACTCTCCTTTTTTTATAAATAGGAGTTAGTTTTTACAATCTTCTACGAGAAAGACCCTTACTTACTGTATAATAAATGACGATATCTTAAGAAATTTAAAGTAAGGTTTAAATTGACTGTTTATCTGAATAAGCATCACATACATACACCAGTAACTCTTTCAAATTGGCAAGGAGGAAGGACCAATAGTTTGGAATGAAGAGTAACAACACAAAAAGTGGCTAGATGATTGGTGAGAAGATCAACTAGCTGATTGTGTGAAGAAACATGTTGTATGTGCAGTTATCATTGAACAACTTGATGGCCATTATAGTGCACTAGATTCTGAGTAAGAGTTATAGCACCCTTACTTTCATAAAAGATTATTAAAGCTTGAGGTAATGAAACAAACAACTTACTAAAGAGAGACTTTAACCATGCCAATTCAACTACAATGAAAGCCAAAGCTCTATATTCACACTCAGTTGAAGAATGAGCAATTGTTTTTTGTTTGCCTAAATGGCAAGAAACCAATTTATCATTAAGAAGCACACAAAAAGTACCAGTAGAGCATTAATTATCCATTGATCCTACCCAATCAACATCACTAAAAGCTGATAAAGAAAATGACTAAACCTTGTAAAAACGTGAGGCTTAAATGAATTTTATGCTTGAGATTCCTTAGCACATGCTTAATGCACATTAGTTAGTTGACCCATAAATTGGAACAAATTATTTACCAATAAGGATATATAAGGCTTTGTCAAAATATAATATTATAGAGTACCTACAATGCTCTTGTACTCAATGGGATCAAATGAAAAACACTATCAAACATGCTAGTAGAAATCTCAATACCAAGAAAGTACTTGAGAGTAACAATATCCTTAAGGCTAAACTGATGATGGAAAGACCAATTAGTTGCTTCACTAAATGAGAATCACTTTTTGTAATCAAGATGTCATAAACATAAACAAGTACAATAAGAGTAGCTTGGGAAAAGTGTTTAACAAACATTGAAATATCAACAAAAAGGTGATAAAACCCATATTGGGCTATCTAAGGCTTGAAAACATACTAGGAGTAGTGACAAATCCATGCAATTTTTCCATATACACATCCTTGAGAAGCTCATCATGTAAAAAGAATTGTTGATATCAACTTACCTAATGATCCAACCATGAGACAAAGCAAGTGTTGACATAACTATAATTGTAGTAGGTTTTTTGAAAGGAGAAAATGACTTTGAATAGTCCAACCCATCAACATGAAGATTACATTTGGCAATAAGATGTGCCTTATAATGCTCAAGCTCACCATTAGCCCTAAGTTTGACACCAAAAACCCATGTGCCATTTTGAAGAAGTGCATCAAATTCCTTTTGCATTGCATCCTTCCATTCACTAACTCTTAAAGAATCCTTCCAATTTTTAGGTTTTGAAAGAACCAAGCTATAATTAAAAGCTCGAGGCTTGAAGACACTAATCTTACTTCTCCTATTCATATAGTGCTTGTTTGAAAAACTAGGAATTTTATGAATGCCTTTGATTGGAATATCAACAACCATATCAAGATCATTATCAATATAAGAAGGGACGTGAACAACATAAGGACCATTATAAGCATCTCACACTAGAATTTAAGCCATTAGAATCAAAAGGATCAAAGACAAGTAATAACATTGGGCACTTTTGATGTTGATGAACTTGAGACATCAACACTAGGACAAACATCAAAAATTGGATCAACAGACACATTATTAGATGTAACACTATTTTGAACACTAAAAGACAATGAAGGAACAATTGTAGGGGTTGACAACATAGGTGATGAAGAAGGAGACACAACATGTATATGAGGCAAGATAAGAGGAGAATGAAAGCATATTGAGGTTGAAGATTCATTAGAAGTAGATTGAGTAGTTGATCATTCAAAGGGAAATGCCTCCTCATTAAAAACAACATGAAGACTAAAATGGAGTTTATAGCTTTTGACATCAAGACACAAATATCCACTTTTCTTAGAAGTATGCCCAAGGACTACATACTCAATAGAATTGGGTTCCATTTTATTTTTATTATAAGCTCAAACACATAGGAAGCACTGACTACTAAAGATCCTCATAATAGTATAATCAAGTTTATTGTGAGACAATACTTAAAATGGATTATCACCATTCATAACCTTGGAATAAATAGTAGTTTTAAAAACAAGGGGCCATAAAACCAAAGGTACATGATATTGATACAACATAGTTGATCATGCTTCATTATCTTCCTATGTCTATATGTAACTATATCATTTTGTTTATTTATGTGAGGACAAGTACACTATGAAAGACACCATCCTTCTCAAGTACAAAAACTAATGGTTTAAATTCACAACCACCATTAGTTTGAATAGTTTATAGTTGAGTAGAATTTTTTTCGTTAAATCATTTAAGCAAAAGGCAAGAAAATTGAGGTGACTTGACCTTTGAATTTTAAAGGAAATAGCCAGATAAAGTATGAGCAATCATCAACAATAGAAAAAACATTACTACAAAAAGAGGCATTAAAGTCGGTTCGTTGAATCGACTTTAAATGAAATGACTTAAAATTTAAAATCGGTTCACGCGGTGAACCGACTTTAATTTTCTTTTTAAATTTACTCATTTTCTATTATACTTAAATAAAAACTTATATTCGAGTAGAAAAAAACCAAAATCAATTTAGCAAATAGTTTAAATAATACAAATAATTGAAAAATTAAATATTAATTAATAGCAGAAAAAATACCATAGTGTATTCTTCTCCTGATGTTTATAATACAAACCTACATATATAATACAAAAATTTATACACATAAAGAACAACACATAATAACAGAAAAAATATGAATAATAAAAATACTTACAAGAGTAAAATGAAGTGACAAAATGAAGAAAATGAAGAAAATATGGTGTTTTATAAGTGAGAAATTGGTGTAAAAAATTTAAGTATTTCACTTAAAAAATAGGGGATCTAAAAGATTAGTTAGAGAGGAAGAAAACCCACTAATCGGCACTGGAAATAGTGGTTGTAGGTGGCCAGAAAATGAGAAAGAGTGGAGGATAAGTGGAGGAGGTTTTGGGTTTTTGAGAGTTATGCAACGCTTGGAATAGTTTTTGTCTGGAGAAGAAAGAAAAGAAAAGAATTTATCCACGTATGTAGCGTCGGTTGACATGGTAAACCGATGCTACGCTACGTGGATAGCGTCGGTTCTACACCGAACCAACTTTACATAACGACTTATATACCTCTTTTTGTAGTAATGAAACATATTTGTAACCTATAACACAAAAGATATATATATATATATATATATATATATATATATATATATATATATATATATATATATATATATATATATATATATAAATCCAAAAACAACAATTCAAAAAACTTAGTAGGTTGAGCATGTTTATAAAAGAATGTTTATGTGACTTCTTAATTAGACAATGTGTACAAAACAAGTTGTCTTTATTCTTAACTATAGGTAAGGATATATGATCATTATGCAACACTTTCTTGATAATAGAAAAGGAAGGGTGACCAATACGAGCATGCCACCAAGAAATATCAACAAATAAAGCAGCACCAAAAAAGGTTTGATCACAACCACTAGTATGCCCAAAAACTTATACAGTACCTATGAGCTTTTTCAAACCTACTTCACTGATTCCCTAAAGGAGAATTTTCTCCTAACATTGATCCATAAAATAAAAAGTATTGGGATGAAATTCCACAATAACATTGTTATAAGCATATAACTAGTGAACATACAACAAATTGGTTGCTAATGTGGAGTGTGTAATATAGTGTTCAATGAAAGGAGACATATATCACTAATATGTAATGCTCTATTACCAATACTATAAATTAGTGTATATTGACCATTATCTATAACAACACTCTCTTTTCTAGCATATAGAATGTTGTTGCGAGCTTGAAAGATATATGAGGTACTAGCACTAGAATCCAAGATCCAAGAGGTGTCAATATCATGACCAAGAGTGTTAGAAGTAATAAACATTGATAATGGTTGATTATACCTATTTCCTTGTCCTTTCTTGGTAAGAAAATCCCTTAGAATATGCAATTATTTACCACATGTCATATTTCTCACACACTTGAAAAATAGGCCTCTCATTAGATGATTACTTGAAGGTATTTGACTGATAACAAGAACCTTTGGACTTAGAATTATTAGCATTTTCATTCTCATTCTAATAAGAGACTTGTTGTTGAATAAATTGTTGCAAACTCTAAGAATGAGGCTTTAGAAGAAATAGATTAACCACTTTTTTATCATTCTTGAAGGTATCATGACTTTTACTAGCAAAATTAGCTTGAAACATTTATTCTTAATCAAACCTTCCCTGCTTGAGCAACATTTTATCATAAGATTCAAGCATGCTTCAAAGAGCACTCATTGAGGGTTTTTACCCTCTCACGTTAATACCAATAACAAATGCATTATATTTGAAATTACACCCTAATCCACCAACTATAAAAATCATCAAATCACAATCTAACACTAGATCACCTTATGCTACAAGATGATCAACAAGTGTTTTTGCCTTGATTATATACTCATACGTAGAAATAACTTTTTTTAAAAAATTGAAGTTAAGATCACAAGTCCATGATCATTGTTTGAGAAGAAGATGAAAAAGACTCTTCTATTGCAATCCACACCACATAAGCAATCTCTTTGCTAGCAATATGACCTGACATTCATTTTGAAACTGAAATTTAGAACCAACCTTTTAGTATTGAATTCAATCTAGTCTAGCTCACAAAACTTTGATTCAAGGTACCATTATTAAAAAATCTTGAAGGTTTTTATGACACTTCCATCAATAAATCCTTCGAGATCGTAAGAAGGAATGTAACTAAACATATGCTCCCTCTTTATGATGTAATTATCGTCATCTAGTTTCACTAAAATTGAAAAACCTATAAGAGGTGCTAAATAAAGGCTTTGTGCTATTGGATCATATCTCTGATTCACAAAAGTTGAACAATAACATGATTTCGTTGATTCTCTCTGAAACTATATCATATGAGTTCTATTGATTGCTTCAATTCTGTTTTTGAATAGAAGAAGAAAACAATGTATCGCGATATGATGAACCATTATTGTCCTTTGAAGCCATCACATAATCTATTAACAATGCTATGATACCATACAATTCAAGACTCGTAAAACATTTTTTGAATTCTATTCATTCATCGTTGAAACTACAATCAAGAGAGTTACTTATATAGTGCAACTTATTAAAATATCTTATCACACATTATACATATAAAGGACTACTCTAACTAACTTTCTAGGCTATGATCAACTGCACTCACCATTAGTTATGATCAACGAAAAAAATTCTTTAATTAAGCGAACTAATAGTAGAGATTAATGAATTTAAAATTATAGAAAAACATTATTCTATGGCACCATAAAAAGATATACTATTTTTTATAAAATAGCTTATGTTATAAATTTAATTTAAAAGGGCACTCTTCACTTTGGAAGAGTGTTGATCTTTATCACCTCTACTAGCTCTATAATTTGTTTAAAATGCTATGTATAACGAATAACAATGTTTATATTGTTTTAGATCATGTGGCAAATTATCAATATTTAAATGTAACATATTCTATGAGATATATATATATATATATCCATAACATTTAGTCTATTCTGTCATTTTTACGTTCATTCATATCACCATAAACCAGCATCTAATTTCCATAACCATCTTATATGATTGGTTATTAATTGCTTATACTTGTGGCATTATGCCAAATGAAAAATCTTTACTTCCAATGCCAATCTCATGCTGTTCATGTGCATGTTGTTTAGCCAGTTTAGTTGAGCTGGGCTCGGCACTAATTACTTGCACATCCATATCATGCTCTACATGGCCTAACTCAATTTGATGATGATGAGAGGGAGAGGGTGAGCCTGCGTTCCATCGATCAGAATCGAAATTCGATTTTCTTTGTGAATTTTGGAAGCTCTCCACTTCACTACGGTAGCTACGGAAGGGATGAGTTGAAGATATGTGGTGAGAGGGTGTGGTTGGTCTGCTAGACATCGGTGTCATTGACACTTTGTTAAGTTTTATGTGCTTCTTAGCTGCGTGGTGCCAATTGCGCAAAGCTGCTGCAACTCTCTCATTGAATATAGTTGGTTTCATGGTTGAACCCATCTGGCTCATATATTGCATAAATTAAATTCACTAATAAAAATTTCAGATAATTATGTTTAGATCTATGAGCATAATGTACATGTTATATATAAATTACCTGTGTGACAAGAGCATAAAGAGGGAGAGTCACATAACTGCAAAGAATCTGAACCATGACCCTGACAAAAAAAGGGGAAAATAAACCATTAAGTATGTTAAGATTTTTCACAACATAATATTTTGGAAACTAGGAATTTAAAGAGAGATTGAAGCATACGTACGTACCCCATTGATATTCTGATGACTACATCTTCTTTATGTTCATGGAAACAAGATTTCAGCCCAAATTCATACTGAAAAAAGAAGTGGAATTTGATAACATTTAACTCATTTAATTAAACAATAATTAAAATCTGATGTCACTGTTGTTACAACAATGAGCATTTAAGTCTGCGTTTAAAATCAGTTCGGAGTAAAAACCATCAAAAAACCGATTTCAAAAATTTAAGTCAACCTACTTAATTATAAGCCCTTTATTGTAGTAGTACTTAACTGATTAGCATATGATGAATTAAAAACATACCCAAGTCCATGCAAAGAAAGCAAGTTGAAAAGCATTCTGTAATTAATAGGAAAGTAAAGTTTAATACTAAGAAAATAAAAGTGTTAGTAAAAAGGAAATGTCGTGATTAAGTCTCATCACTCCAGTAGCCTGTTGATTGTACATGATTTGAAAAGAAAGAAAAATAATAATACAGGATTAAGAAGCTATAATAAGGTAATTACCTGAAACAGAACAAAGTTAATAAGGTAGAGAATGAGACGAGGACGGTTGAACCAGAAGAGATCATCACCAAGCTGAACTAAAGGTACACCCTTTACCAGTTCACCTCTTTCTTTAATATTAAGTCCCATTTTTGCTATAATCACTTGTAGCTTTGTCCCAACCAATAGAATTATCTGCAGGTCAATATTTTACTCTAAGATTCTTCATTGAATCAACTTTATATAGTTATTTTTAATATTTTGATTGAAATATATATGAATCGAATCAAATCATGGTATATGAGAGGATGAGAGTTTGCTTACAATTAATGGAATAAATGGTAGCCAGAGATAAGCATACCATCCTGTTCACAAACAAAAACAAAAAAAAAAAATCATTAATTTAATCATTTTTACGGTAAATATCATTTTTAACTGAACTATTTAAGGGAGACAAATTGTAGGATTAAAAAGAAAATTTTAAGGGTCACTCCAATTACCTCTTTGATTTGTGTTTTCGTTTCGCTTTATGCAATTTAGAATAATTATTTCATAATAATGTGGGTCATAACTCATGCAAGTATCTTTTTGGAAAAAAAATATTATATTTTTATAGATTATATATATATATATATATATTATTAAAGTAACAAGTTATTTAGTTATGGATGATAATTAAAATTAAATAATTAAAATAATAAAGTAATTATGTTATCATTTATAAATATGAATCAATTAAAATATACTATATAGATTAAGATCGAATGGTTATCTAAATCTATTACGTTTAACAAAAGTATACGTTAGACCTGTTATTAGATAAGATAGCATAAATTTATTATTTTTAGCGAAAGTAAGTCCTAAATCTATTACTTTTATATAAAATTGATTTTTATGATTTTTTAAGTAATAAATTTATAATGATTTAATAAATAAGAGATTAAAATAACTTCTATCAAATGTAACGACTTTTTTAACTAAGTTCTTATTATTTTGCAAAAGGTTGGTTAGCCAAATAACTCTTGTTATTTTTTAGTGATGTAAATTAATTATTTATTATGATTCATTTGTGGTTAACATAAACTTGGATTGTTTTGTTGGGTTTGCAAACCAATTCTAAAAAAAAATGTATAAAGAGTAATCTAAATATATATTAAAATTGACTATTCTTCTTAATAATTTAAACTTTTAGGTTGGTATCTCATATTCAATAAGATTTAGAATCAAGGTTTAATTTCCATTATATGGATACACAAAATGTCGATCCTTAAGAGAAACATGGATCTATGTTACCCAAGTTTGAACGAATAGTGGGCTTTTTATTAAATCATGGTAATAATTGTGTGATATTATTATCGACTTATTGGATTCTCAATGTGTAATTTAGTATGATTTTTTGGCCATTTTTTATCATGTTGATGCACTTGATAGAATATGAATGTTCAATTAAGAAAGATGTGGTTAAATATTTAGTCCTTAGTATAAGGGCTTAGTTTGAGTCTAAGGAAGATAATTTCTTTTCATTCAAAGAAGAATTGTTAGGTGTGTGAACAAGTCTTACAATAAAAAATATGAAGAACAAATTGAGTATATAATTTGAGTTACTCCATTTAATAGATTAATTTTTTGGGTTAAAATCCTAGACCCATTTCACTTAAAAAAGTGGTTTAAGTTTATAGCACAACCCTCTCTTTTATAAATGAAGTTTTATTTTTAAGTTTTCATACTACTCACTTATATATTTTTAGTAGAATTATTATTTATTTGACCCAAAACAAATTTTTAACCCAAATCAAACATCCCAAATAAACCCTCGGTTCTTATATATATATATATACATTTGTTTCTGTGCTGTAAATAAGCAGCCGCCAAAAGACAAAGAGCGGAAACAAGAGAGAGAGCTCTAAATTTGTCAAAATTAAAGAGCGAGAAGAAGAAGAAAAATTCAAGCTGTTAATTTTTTTCATTTTTGAGCCAAAAAATCTTCTATTTTTCTTATTAAATTTTGTATAACAGATTAAAAAAAATATCATATGCAGTAAGCTTATTTGTGTGGTAATATTTGATTTAATAGCAAGTTTGTTAATTTATCTTGTTATATATTATCAATAAATTAGAGGGAGATATTTTCTAGATGTATTTTAGATTTTGGTATATTTTGTTAAGCTTTCTGAATATTGATGCTTGTATCTCTATTTGATTATTAGTGGATTTTCTTCGGTGTGCCGGGAATAGATTTTTCAGTAATCAAAATTGGACTCGATCTTCGTTTTTACGAGCGTTAATTTATAAAAAAAATTAATTAAATAAATAGGTTAAAAAAACTGATCATTTATTATTTCTTTCCTATTAATTCAGGTAATCATGTATAAAAGATTATACGGTACTTAATTAATTCTCTTCTTGGTAAACATATGGCGAACTTGCATTTTATTTTAACCAAATTGAAAAAGGAAAAACCTGTTTGGAGAGATAGATGTATACTAAAACAATGGAAGTATATTCACGCACCATGAGTATTAAAGAGTAGAAAGAGCAGTGCCAAGAACCAAATTGGTGGACTGAAAATTGAAAACGAAGAAAAATGTTAATTTCTAATTAATAGACATATATCAAACTGAATACAACAGAATATTAACATTTTCTAATACAGCAGAGGAACGGCGAAACACCAACCTGATTCCCACAACAACTTTGAAATCCTTCTCAAGTGATCTTTTGATGTACTTTTGAAAATTGAATTTCTGATGACTTTGAGGAGCCAAATGTGCCTGAAATGAGAAAATTATTTATAAACTAGGTTATACAAAATTTAAGAAACTTGATATCATAAATTTTTGGATATATATATCTAACTACGTTCTACATTTATCCAACTTTGTTCTATATTCTTTAATTTTATATAAATTTAAAATTTTTATACATGTCTTATTGATCCGAGAAGGCTACTCTATGTACTAAACTAAATACATTATGATAAAAATAAAATAGCTAATAATACTATTTATTATTTATTTCATATATCCTATTTACTAAACTACTACTTCTCTAGTACAAAAGCCCTGCTTAATTTTGAAACTAATTTTTATATTTTAGAATAGAATTAATTTAATATTTTTGCATCAAGAAATAGAAAATAATATAAGTAAAAAGGAAGATTACCATGATAAATCCATGCCGCAAAGTCAAGTAATCAACTTTAGGAACTGACCTAACAAATTGTCTGAAGAAACATAGCTGCGTAAGGAAAAAAAAAATTATATATATTTATAAGAAACTAATTATAAAAAAGAAAAAGAAAAAATACGTATACAACTTAATATTCCTCCATTTAACTTAATAATAAAATTATTAAAAGTGAGAAAAAGTGAAATGCCATTGAAGTAAAATTTAAGGAAAAAGACTGGCACAAAGGTATGTGAGACTGACCCGGCCCTAAGAATTAAGACTTAAAACTCTTAAACAAATGACAGAGTAATCACTGTGAGGAGTATAAGGTCATTTCAATATAGTATTTGAAATTCTTCAAGGAGCAAATTTATATATAATCTATCGATTCACTGCCTGGTCACACTTATTTCACTCATCTTCTCATTTTAATATTTAATTTAATACAATAGGTCACTTAAAACATAAATATAATTTTATAAATCTATGATTGCTATTAATAATTCTACAAATTTTCTAACTAGTTTTATCTTCTTCTGCTTTTTAAAAAGGTATTAAATTCTTTTTTTTTCTTAACTAATTCTAAATATACAACATGATTATTTTAGTTGTTCCGAATTTACTACTTAATTACGTCCTTAAATAGAGTTTAATAAAATGATATAAATGAAATAAATATAATAATAATATAGTATAAATGAAACAAAAATAGTTCAATGGTATGAACGACACAAATGTAATGATTCAATGATTCAATGATGTTTTTATAGGTTTATTTTATAACTTAAAATTAAAAAAAGTAAGTCTTATCAATAAATTACATTATTTTAACTATTAATATTATTATATGAAAAAATTTAAATTATTATTTAAATTACATATTGAAATATCTTTAATGAACTATTTTAACCAAATATTTGTCGATTTGATTGAAAAAATTAAGTACAATACTTGAAGTTATAAGTACATTCTTTAAATAAGATAATAAAGTTATAATTTATATTAAACTAACAAATGTAACACGGAATATAAAAAAAATTACAAACATAATATTTAAGTTTATTGAGTTACAAATATAATACTAAAGTATCATAAGTGTTATAAAAATATCATTCATATAACATAAATGACATTTTTGTAACGTTTTCATGTTACAAATATAACTACGTTACAAATATAACATGAAGTATCATAAATTATAAATAGATGTTATTTTTATAATATTTATTTTAGTAGTATAGTTCTAACCTCATAAAATTTAGATGGTATGCTTGCATCTTTTTTAATACTTTGGCAGTACTACAACTTATAACCTCACCTACAGTGTATATGACTTAAATTTTCTCATCAAATTACCTAAATTTTGGTCAAAATGATTTATTAAAATACATTAATTTTAATAATACAAATAGTTAATTGAAACAAATAATATTAAAATTACATATAACTTTAAAATATTGACTAGATTTAGTTAAATATTTGTACATTATAAAAAAAAAATGTTATAGAGGTCCTTTAAATTAAACTATTTATATTATTTGGTTCTTAGTTATAAATGATGGCATTAAATTCTTTAACTTTGAAAATATTTATCAATTAAAGAGAAACTGAATTATTTTAATATTTTTATATTAAAATATTATTATTTTTATTAAGTGATTAAAATGTAATTAAAACATAACAATAATAAGATGATAATTGTCAATTAATATGAAAAAATATATAAAATATTTGTTTTAATATTTTTATGATTTTTACTATTTTATCTAATATTATATTGATTTATTTTTTAAAAAATTAAAATAAATATTTAAATATTGGAATAATATTATTGTTAATTTTTTCTTTGAAGTATTTTCATAAATTTATTTATCTTTATTAAATACTAGTAACATAAAAAAAATCATAAAAAATTAATAAAATATTATATATAATCCTTAATAAGTAATAACACTTCTAATCTAAAGGAAAACGACATGAATAATTTAAATAAATTACATGTATAATCCTGCTTCCTATAATATATATATATAGTAATAAGCAAATGTTTAGTATGTATACCAATAACATACCAGACACTATTAAAGAAGTACTCACAATCCACATAAGAAAAGGTGTTCCGGTCCAAAAGCTCATATGCCTTCTTCCGAAGGATGTGTCCCTTGCAAACCTGAACCTCTCTGGATCTGTACATCATTTGATGCAACACCACATTTGTCACCATATATGCCATTAATTTGGCTGTTTGTGTTAGCCACTTAAATACTACTTCGAAATTCCTTTTAGCTATAAATATAGAAATATTATGTATTTCCTTTTTTATTCTTTTATTTTTTTGCTATTCATCCTTTTTGAACTTTATTAATTACTATATAATGAGTTATTATTATTATTATTATTATAAAAGTAAAGTTTTATCAATTAACCTTAGAGGCTCTTTGGATATGACCAATTTGGTGTTACACTTACCATGTGAAAATTGATATTCAGCTGTTTTTGTTTCCTTTTCCCATTGCTTCCATCTTCTCATCTGATCGAAACCAAATGGTAACAGTAGTCATATTGGTTAATTAAGCATGAGAAGGATATATTAGTAATTTATAAAATATAAAGACTAAAGAGTATATTTTATGGTACCTTGGCTCTTCCTAAGGCCAGAGTGAGGATGCAGTAAATAACATGAAAAACAGCCAAGACGAAGATAAATATGTGTAGCTGATGTATACCTTCCTTTGAAACAAATGGTACTTTTCCCTGCAAAATATTTTAAATTTACTTTCCAAACACATTTCAATTCAAATTCATTCATCTTGATAACAAATTCAGCTGACGAAGCTTCCTCTTGCTCACATATTAATTAGGATAAAATGTATTATTGTAATCCAAACTTTAATTAAATTTACTGTAATATCTTTCAAGTTTTTAAAATGTACGTTTTATTCTCAAATTTTTTAAAATTTTTTAAGTAAATCTTTAAACTTTTAAATTATACAATTTAATTACTAAATATTTAAAACTTCACAGGTAAATCTTAAAATTTTGATTTACAAATATATGTTTTAAAAGTTTGGAAATAAATTGTTAGATTTAAAAATTCTTATGTATAAAGTTTAAAAAATTTGGGGACTAAATTGTATGTTTTTAAAAATTTGAGAATCTAGGTATAAATTTAATTAAAATTTAAGAATCAATAATACATTTTGGCCTATTAATTTTGATATATCACATAAAAGAAAATTCATAAAAATAAATTTTTTATTTCCAATATTTTTTATGAATGTTATATAAGTAATATGCACTCAAAATTACAAATATAAAAATGAATAGAGTGACATTGTGTCCAATTTTTTCAACTTTGGTATTAAGTGGTAATCTTAATCGTAAAATATGTAATTTAGTCTATAAAAAAATTTAGAAAAAGACAAGCTTCTTATTTAATTATTATTTTAATAATTTCTTAAAATAAATAGTTTTTAAAATTTATTCGGATGGTTATTTTAATAATTTTAATGCAATCTTTTTATTTATTAAATAGAAACTACCCAAATTTTACGATATTAATAAAAAAAAGAATTAAACATGGAGTTTGAAGAACACGGAGCTAAGTTAGAATTGTTTGAAAACCAAAATAACTAAATGCAATTAAGTGATCATGTAGTTTCAAGTCATGGATGATTATGTGCATTTGTAATCATTTATTTATAAAAAGGAAAATAAAAAAGAAAGAAAAACCCATAAACTAATAAAAAAACACAAAGTATATGGCCATGCGTATACAAGTATATATACCTTGGCTGCACATTTGTCCTCACCAGCGGCCGCTAAAACACGCCGGAAACTTCCACCAGAATCAAAAGCAAAAAGTAGTTTACGGCCTTCATATTCAGATTCATCTTTTTCTAATGATACCTCTTGCATCTTATTACAAGGATGCCAAGTTGCCCCAACATTCTTAGGTATGCAAACATCTGATATTGGACCTTGTCCTACTGTTAGCAACAATGATATGAATCCCAATAGCATAAGCTCTACAAAACCCATAATCAATAATGAGGTCATGAGGCTCGAACCACAATCTCAAAACAAAAAAAAAATTGTTTTAAAACTATGAGATACCATTTTTACAATTACACTAATCATGCAGGGGCGGATATAGATGAGTGAAGAAACACACGTATTTCATCTCAATTTTCGATAAAAATATAAAAAGTTTTAATATTATTAAAATTATATACAAATATCATGCTAAAAGAAAAACTGTCTCACTTATATTTTAAATTTTTAAACTTTTAATATTCAATATCTTACTATAAATTTAATAATTTAAACATCATTAAAATAAAATACATATATAATATTATATTTTATCCTGTAATACAAATACAGGAGTTAATTATTACTTGCCTGATTTGATCTTTTCCAATGATTCATAAAGAGCTCTTCTATGTTTCTTCCTTAACCACTACAACAAATTAAAAAAGAAGATGTTAAATGTATTACATAAAATTTTTAAAATCAATTAAACAAATTACCCATTAATTTAAAAGAATGGATTTTGAATTCAAACCTCTCCTATAAGATGTATTATGTGTTCAATGATAATGGAAACCAAAACTAAAACAAAACAAACAACAGCAACTGCCCATGTTGGAGTTTGCTCTAGAGATCTTCCTCCCATAGCTCCAGCCATATATATATATATATATGATTTCCTCTCTTGAAAACAAATTAAAGCCCAAGTGATGATTGAATTTTACCGGATGTTGCCTATTAATAATATATGTACGTTATAGCTTTAAAACTGAAAAGTGTGACAAAATTAAGTACTGAAAATGAAGAATAGTACGTAATGTAAGTGGTAATAATGAAACAGAGAGAGCGAGAGCGAAAGAGAAATGAGTTTAATTAGAAAACTTAGAGGCAGAGGTACCCAAAAGCTAGCTCATATATATTCAAATTTATAGTATCGATTTGTTAGTCGAATTATGGAAAGAGAGAAAAAAAATTATGACATGAAAAGACCATAGACTTGAGGAAAGAAGATTACAATTGAAGGGGCATTAGTGGATGACTTGGAAGTATGACTTAATAAATGCACAAAAAAAGTGAGAAAGACCAAGAGTTTGTTTTGCTAGAACGAACAGCATTTCTACATCCCACGCTTATATTGAGAAAGACTAAGACTTTGATTTGCTAGAACCAATAACATTTTTATATCTCATACTTATATTACAATAAGAACATTTTTATATCTAGTACTTATATTACAATAAGAAATTATACGGTTAATAAATTTTTATTAGATACAGTTATATAAAATTAATTATATTTATTAATAATATTATATCATATCACTTATGATTTATCATAAATTTTTGATAAAATTTTTTTAGAGCAAAAGATGAGATCATATAGTTAACTTTATCAAAAAAAAAATCTATCTTTTTAATGGTAAATTTCGTTGGTGTAGTACGGAGTTCTCCATTTAAAGACAAATGATGAATATTATCCACAAATTAGATGAGTCATAAAAACAATTACCTACAGATGGTGAATATATATTAAATAATAAATCTAATTAACTATATTTAATTATTAAATTATTTTCATCTAATAGATAATATTTACTTTTATATTACTATTATTATAAATTATTATATGGTAAACATGATTAGTTAATTTTATTAGTTAATAGCATTAATATCTAGATCATGTTATAATATAATATATCATTGATTCTTAATAAAAAATGAAGAACTAAAAGAAAAACTAGTATCTAAATCATATTTTAAATATTATTTTTATTACGAAGGAAAAACTATATAAAAAATAATAAGTTAATGATAAATATTTTATTATAATAATTAAAATAAAACTTATAGCTAATAAATAATAAAAATAAATAATATTTATATGATAAATAAGAAGAAAAATATATAATCCTTTTATTGTAATAATAAACACATAATTATACTAAATAAATTTGATAAAATTTTGTCACAAACTCATTTGAAATAATAAAAATAAATTATAAAATAATTCTAAGATTTTAAATCTTTAAAATTTAAGTAAATATTTGATTTATATATAAAAAAATTACTTATGTTTTATAAGAATAAAAAATATAAATTAAAGATAAAATATAATATATATTATAAATTATTTATGAATAGTTTGTTTTTCGATATAACTAAATTCATAAAAACGTATAAAAAAATTTAAATTATTTATTTATTACTTAAATAAGATACGTAGTTTAGAGGATGAGGTGGGCCTTATGTCAGAAAATATTGATCCCTGTTTCCATTCTCTGATTTGTTATATTTTTCTTTTAACTCTAATTAGATATTTCTCATAAGGATTTGTTTAGTCAAATGAAAATTGGTTAACGTAATTAATCATTATTTATTTGCTTCTTATTATTTAAATTCAATTTAGCTCAATAATTGTTTCAGAGTAGCATGCTTTTATGTTGAGTAATTATATTTGTATCCACTGAAACATGAGTTTTATTAATATGTTAGTTTTGTATTGATTTTTAAACTCGGATTTTACTATTAAATTTACAACATTTTTTGAGTTTCATTTATACTCATACTTTTTGTCAGTAATAATTAAATTATTGAGTGGATGAATGCTAATAATTGATAACATTATAAATTAATAGTAAACGTAAACGAGTTATGTCTTACCAATATAAAATTTATTTAAACACTTAGAAAATTTAAAATTTGAATCTAATTATAAGTGTGTAAATAACGTAGTAATTTAAAAAAAAACAAGACATACAAATAACATGAAAAATTATATTATAATTTATTAATGTAAGCGTTATATTTTTATTATATATAAAAAGAATTTATATGTTTTTATTTTTTCTTTTTTTACATTGATAAATATCAAAATTATTTACGATAAATATATTTTTTATTAATAATTGTTTTAATAGTTTATTATGTATTTACTTTTATATTATTATCGTTACATAATTTTTCTAATTATTAAATGTAATAATTTATGTGATTCATGTTTACTCAAATGGTTTAGTTTAGATCACTTCATTTATTAGCTGTTAATATTTGTGTTGAAGTAATCATTTTTAACGTGATATCATATCATATCTCATATTAATTAATAAAATAATCAATTAATATATTTTTTTAAGCAAAAAATACTTATAAAAATGCTTATTTTGTTTAATCAAGTTATATCTATCATTTACATATCATATTAATTTTTTAAATAATAATAAAAAAATTAATTAAACAATTTTATCTTGTAATATTATATTTCATTTATTATTAAATGAAATTATCTCGTAAACAATGTCAAATCATTCATGTTTTGTTTTTATATTATTTTCATTATCACGCTTATTTTTTATAAAATAATTACTATTATATATAATTTTTAATAAATTTATAAATTAATTAACTATTTATTTTGAGAATATTATAGGAAATATTTCTAGCCTAAAACTCTGACAAGAAAGCGCTGATTTAGGTTTAAAATTTTAACATAATTATCGCATCTATTACTCATAAAATAATATTTATTATATATTTGTTATGTATTAAAATTTTAAATTAATTAACTATTTATTTTAAGAGTATTTCAACGACATATTATTTTATTTTAACTTAATTTTTTTGCACTATTATAATAAATATATAAAAAAAATTCAAAAGAAAAATTATATTTAAAGACTCCATTTTTTTATTTTTTAAAATAGAGAATTTCATAATTTGATAATTAATATTATTATATAATTATTAAATTTAAATTAATAATACATGCAAAACTAATATTAATAAGGAATGCTAATAACTAATAATACACAAATTTATTAATATATTTTCTCACACCACTTACAGTTATGGAAGCCTTATAATAACATGTAAATGTTAAACTACATATATTATTTTCAATTGAAATTAACATACATCTATATGGTTTAGCCGTGAATTATGATATTTATGTAAAAAATGAATTTAGATGGAAGAACATATAAAAACAAATAATTCGGATTAAATATAAAATAAATCGTAAAATTAATATAAACAATACTAAAATGTCAAATCATATATACATTTATTCAAATTATCAAAGTAATTTATTTGATTATGAGTCAAAAGTCATCTTTTGGAAAACTAGAAATAATCCAAATTAATTTGTAGTGATTTGTATATATTAATCGTAATACTTTTATAATTTATAATAAATATATTATTTTCTTATTTTTATTTGCATTGTGCATAAATTGTCCTGTTATAACCTGCTTTTTTTTTCAAGTTTGGATTGGATACTTCGAGGAGGGAGCCAAAGAAACTTCCACAAAGAGAGTCTTTGGGTTGAAAAATCAGTGATGACTTTATTCATAGCTTAGTTCGTCCTTTTATAGGCAAAGAAAATATGATATTTTGGATAACGATTCTAGAATTAAGCAACAACTTTATCACAATAAATCTTTATTATTTACCAAAATAAATTGGTAAAATCAATAGGCACTTGAAAGAAATGTTGATTGAGTCAAGTTTTTTACCGAGTCAAGCCAGCTGGTAATATGGAATGATGCTATTGAACACCAATGCTAATGAGAGTATTAAATATTAAATGGTAAAATACAAATCAATCTATACTAGCTAGTTGTTGATTTTATTTAGAGAAACAATCCAATAATCGTTAGACACTTTAATGATACTTCTTTTAAATTACAAAACATTATTTAGATAGGTGTATATTTTTAAAATAATATAATAATAATTCTTTATTTATTTTAAGTTATGTAAATAAATTAATTTTATATTTTACATATTTAATATATGTATTATAAATAAAAAATAATTATATTATTTAAAGGATTTAATAATTTAATAGTACTATTATTTAACAAACAATATGTATGTATATTTATATTTTTATACATTTAAGTTTAGATACATCAATGGTTTAGAAATAAGATTTAATTGAGAATTTCAACTTGTGTCATACAAATAAGCAAACAATTAAAAACAAACTCGTCTTTAAAAATGTTTCTTGCAAGTGTATCACTCTCGATCTTTAAAGATGAACCATAAACACAATGTATAATAGAAATAACAACAGATAAAATAAGAATGAACCATAAACATTATTTACAATATACTCAAAACATAATCTAACATAACATAGCAAGCAAGCTATGCAAGCAAGTAATAAGAATGAATCATAAACACAATGTACAATAAAAATAATTTGAGTATAGTATTTATTTTTATCTATTTTGAGACTCAAAACACAGTGTACATAGGTACTTACCAAAAACGCATGTCTTCCCTATTTATCATTCACCTTTTCCAAAACTAGGATTTTTATCTCCAAATTAAAACGTATACTACATAAGCTTTAAAGATCTTAAAATAGGACCTGGGGATATAACAACATCAATCTACAGTATAACTGTTGAAATAATCTAACAAGGGACTTCAAGCAAAAATTATCACAAATGAATAAAAAATAATCTTAAAACAGGACCTCGGATGAAACTTGCTACTTTCTCTTAACTTTTTTCTTTGGAGCATCAACCTGTAGGACAAGAACCAAGGAGTAAGTAACAAATTAGCATAAGTTTGGGTTTGATAGACAAATGATAAAAGATTAGCAGTTTAAATTTTACCCTCCTTCCTCACAATGGGTTGATATATCAATGTATCAATGTATCACCAAGAACTTAGTTAGCATTGATATAACTAAAATAAAAATTCAATACCTAAATTCCAAGATGAAGCAAATATGGAAAATGAGGACTAACCTTTCCATACCTGTATAGATCAGTGCAAAGATGTTTAGACAAAACTGACTTTTGGTTCATCACAATCATATTGTTAGTTGAAAGTACTCGTATATTCAACATAAGCCATGAGCTTGAATGGCAACACGAAGCTACATAGTCCTTTACTAATGATGGAATCAACAGCTTTCGAGCATTGAGATTCAGTTCAAACTTCATATTTGGTAGCATAAAATCAATTTTTAATCCAATTGTTGGAAAATAAAAACAAAGCCAATAGACAGTATCAGAACCTTGAGGTGCGAGAACTGTGGAAAAATGGGATCGCTAGAGGAAACCAACCAAGCAATGGACAAGTTCAAAAGTTCCTCTACTTCCATATGCTCAATGGGCTTCAATTGTTATCAATAACAGCTTGTGTGGTTCTCTCATTAATGAAGCTAATTAAGCACAACTACAGTGAGATAGCAAAAGGAGACACTGATAAAAGAAATAGATAATCTAAAGATACCTACTATTGGAAGTTTTATCCCGACCGTGAATTAACCAAGCACTGTAAATTAATAATATTTTTTTACCAAACAATAGCAAACATATTGGTATCCAATCTTGAAAACCCAAAAAAATGGGAACAAATATACAATTAGAAAGTTATACACCCAAACAAATATACAATTACCCATTACAAGATAATTGGTTAAAAGTATATCAATAATTTTTTTTTGAAAATACTGCTTTTGGTCCTCTCTGTTTATCGTTACATAAATGCTAGGATGAAACAGGCATAGCACCAGCACCAGCACCAAACCAAGCACCAGACACCAGCGCACCACCCCAATGAACCAGCACTAGCGCATCACCCCAACGAACCAACACCAACACTAAGTTAAGCACCAGGCGACCACACGTTCCACAAACCATACCAAGCGACCTTCCTAACAAATTTTCATAACCCATCTAAGAAATATCCAATATCCAAAATTCTCAATGTAAGCAAGCCTTTAGGCAGCTAGAAATAACTTCTATGTACCGATCAAGATTTGGTACCGAGATTCATTTATAAAATAAATGATGAGTTGATGTTACCATAAAGATTCAAGTAGTGGTCAAGAAACTGCTATGACGAGAGTGGAATAGAGGTTGGGACATGGCGTGAGGGTTTCGAGCAGAGAAGAGAATATACATAGTGCTGGGGTTTCGCGCGAGGCTAGGTAAAATGAGAGATATATACAGGAGTGATAAGAAAAAAAAATTAGAAGAAAAAAATTGATAAAAAAAATTTGGTATTTGGTGTAAAAGAGAGAAAATAAAGAGGGAAAAAAATTGGTAAATTTTTTTTGTGTTTGGTGTAAATTAAAAAGAAAAAATTGATAAGTTATATCTATGGCCTTGGTTTTCAAATAACCGAGATTATAGGGTATACCTATGGTCTCGATTTTATAAAAACCAAGGTCATAGGGTATGTCTATGGCCTCGATTTTATAAAAACTAAGGCCAAAACCCTATAACCTTGGTTTTTTAAAAAATAGAGACTAAATATCCGAGACTATATATATGTATTATAGTAGTGGCTCTTTCTTATCTTTTATTTTAGATGTCTTTCTAAGAAATTTGAGGTGTGTTTTTCAAGCTTAAATATTTGAGTATTGTCTTATTTTTCCCTCTATACTTGATGCTTCTTATGATTTACGACATGCATTTTTATGTCATATAGATTACTTATCTGTCTTTTGGATTCTTAACTTCCATGCATTGTTTTAATTAAATTAATATATTTAGTTAAAAAATTATTAATTTTGATTATTCACAATTTCTAAACATGTCTCCTATTTCTAGTTTTAGAACTTGGATCTTTTTTTCTACTTAAATATTTTAATATAAAATAAAATCCCTAAATTTTTACCATAAAATTATTCATTCTTATTTAATTTTTCTCCTAAATCATCATTTCCAAAATGAATCAATTTTTAAGTTATTTTCAAGACAAGCTATCAACTTTTCGTGATTTAATGAACTTTTTATTCTTTAATTATCTTAAAGATGAATTTAATCTTAATTTTTTGTCCATTTATATGACATATATTAAAATTATCAATTAAACCTTAACTTTAAAAACTTAATTATCTAAAATTAAATGTAAAAACTATTAGTAAATATTTTTAAAAATATAGATTTATATACATATATTTTATTAAATAAAAGTATAATTAATGTACAAAATCTTTTAAATAACACAATTATCATTAACTTATATTACAAGTACAAAGTATGTGATGAAATTTTCAATTTTAAATATAAAATTAAAAAATTTGTACACTATAAAATAAATAAGAGATTATAATTATACTATATTAAAAATATAAATCCATATAAATATATTTTAATTAAAAAATTACCACTCAATACGAAACCTTCTATACACCTCCCGCAATAGGAGCTCATATTAGTTTTATTTTATTCAATAAAACTTATCACCTAATTTCTAATTGTTACAAGTTTACAAAAATCAGCATTTTCCTATTTTTGTATCGTTTTGGGTTTGAAATTGATAACACGGTGAATAAATAAAGAGGAAAATTAAGTGGACCCTTCTAAATTCCAAGCGTTATTTTTTATATATAATAAAAGATTCATCTTTTGAAAAATTCAATGTAACTTGTGAAATAAGAAAGAAAATATAAAATACCTCAAATATGTAGTAATTATTTGTTTGAAACGAGCCTTTAAAAAGAGAATATCGATCAAACTATCACTCTAGTAATTTAATAATTGACTCCACATCTAAGTTTACATATTTAAAAATCTAAGTTTAAATATTATCTTAAAAATTAATCTAAGATTTATTCTCTATCTATCAAATTTTAACGTATTATACTTATAAAAGAAAAATAATTGATAAAAGTTTAAAAAATTATACTACATAATTAATAATCTTGTATGGATAATAAGAATAAATTACTTGTACAATGAATTTTTTGTTTTTTTTTTTTGAAGAAAAATCTATCAACTTAATAACTAATTTTCAAGTTTTAGATAGCATCTTTCAATTATTATTTTTTAACTAACTTCTTTTTCGGGGTAAAAGCTTACATTTTTTTTTCCTCCCAAAGTTATGAATTCAAATCTCCACCGATTGACTTATGCACATCCTAGATGGAAATAATTTGGCTTTACATTATTAATACTGTTACCTTTCAAAGAAAAGGTGTTAATTTCAAGACTTCATGTTTCGAACTAAGTATATGTTATTAATTAACGCTCAGTTAATATTCAAAATTATAGGGATTGATTTGATAATCCATCTCTCACTCCGCCTACTTTTTTAATTTGTGGAAAAAATCTCCACATAAAAATGTATTAAAAATAAATTTCGCTTTTTTGATGAATTTGTTTTGTTTAATAAAAATGTTATGTAAGTCAAATTAGCTATCCATACAATGTGAAGTGGGGAAGTGATGATAAGGTGTAGGGAAAAAAATCTATAATATTATAAATTTGATAAATTTAATATAATCAATATTTCTATTTTGAGTGATTTTTATTCATTGAATTGGATTGAAAATTTTTCAAAGTATTAAGTTCCCTTTGTTCGATAAATGGTACTATTTGTATCATTCATTATAATCAGATTTGACCTATTATAATTAAATAATATTTATATTTTATAAATATTTTACATTTTAAGATTTCTACTATTTTTTATTATATATATTTTTTTCATTTTACTTAACTCGTAATAAAGTTAGTAAAATAACCTAATTTCTCCTCTTAATATTGCTGACTTAGTTTTAGAATTAATTTTATATTTATGTTAAGTTTAAGATTCTAATGTTATTAAAATATATTAGTGTATGTTGTTATTGTTACATCTACCTTGATTGTTATGAAAAATTAGAGTTAATAGTCAAAAACATTCCAAAAAGTATATAAAATATATTATATTAAATCCAATTCAATTAATAGATCAGATTATTCGATCGAAATAAATTTTAAAATACAATCAAATAATATAATTAAATTAGATGATTTCAAATTAAACAATTTTGAACCAATAACACCTCTATTGAGGATGATCATGGTAAATCCATTTTTTAAACTAAATATTATTTTATTAATTATAAAAAAAATTTACATAACTTTAAATCCAAACTGAATGTTTGAATTAAAAAAAATCTGGATAGATAAAGAACGAAGAAAACTCTTTTGAATGAAATGTTGACCATGTAATAAAAAATGAGCTACTTAATAAGAAGATCTTGCACAATGTTATAACTTTGAAACTTGACAATAATTTATATATCGTTTGACATCTTGAACAATAATTCAAATTTGTAACATAGCTGAACGTGAATTGCTAATTGTTTGCACTACTACTAAACAAACACTTTTAAGCAAAAGATTGAATATCCCTTCTTAACAACTAATTTTTCATCTTCCATTAAGGCTAAAAGTTTTGAAACCTCAAATATTCCCCAATTTCATTGTTTTAACCACCAAAAACTCTCCATGGATCTAGCCACCACATCCAACCAGGATAAACATGATTGTGCATCCCAACTTAAATAAATATTGATCTTATAATAACCCAAAGGTGCGGGTTTCCATATGGAAGAGTTAACCTTGATAGGATTGGCAACATTACAAGATAATGAACTTCTCACAAAACTAACCATAGAAATTACCTCCTAGGTTGTCAAAACCCTTTGTTCATGCACAAAACTATTCCAACATTTCCATATGGACCATAGCAAGCACCAAAATTCCATTACTTCATATTCATTGAACTGTCTTAAATGAAAATCTATCCAATCAATCAACTGGGTATCTGTTGATGTTCTCGTGTGTAAAATATGAATTCTGTTTAATTTACTTAGTATATTTGTCTTCTTTTGTGTAAGATTGGTTATAGAAAATTAGTAATTCACAAATATATATATTTAGATATACTTTGTATGTGAGTACGTTTACACACACCATGAGGTTAGTTTTTATAGTTGTATACTAGGTTGAGTTTTGTGGTTTTTGTTTCGTTATGTTTGTATGTGTTTGGTTAATTTTTTGGTACCTTAAGGGCCCCTTCGGTGAGGCCTCAATGAGGAGTTGGTGAGGCGCCTCAATGAGGGGTAGCGAGAGAGGTCGGTGAGGTACCCCAAAGTTATTTTTTTTCTATAAATACGCTTCTTTATTTGCTTCTTAATGATAAAAATTGTAGCAAAGCTCTTTTAAATTGACATCTTATTTTTCTGATTTTAATTCACTATTATCTTAAGTGTTTATTCAGTACATAAGACTATTTTACTAAAGGGTTATGAGCAATATTGTGTTTTTAGGATTAGGCTAAGTTATATTTATGAGTTTTCAAGACAATGATTCCCAGTGGTTGTGGTAAAGGTCGCTCCCACACTATTGTACACATATTTAATCATTTGTTACTAATTGCACTGCTCTATGTATGTTAGCTGTAGAAGAGAGTCAGATCTTTGTGTTAGATCAAGTTGTTGCAAAGATAGCAAGCAAGGGAAGTAATAGGAAATTAGGGTAGCATAGTCCTGACTAATAGAGGTATTTATGTTTATACTTGTCTATCGAGTTGTATCTGTTTATTCTAGTTTAGAGGATTTTTTACTCTCCAATGATTGTCATAAGTAACAACGGGGATGTTACCACATATGCAGGAAATCTATGTGAGTTTACCTCGTTATATATTATCTTATGCATGTTCAGTTGTTGTGTTAGTGTAATATGAGTTTCTATCATATATATATACTAACAAACCCAATTTAGACTTTGATTGGAAAACTTATTTGATATTTGTTGTTACATGCTTTATTTCTTTTCCTTGTAACATGCATATAGTTTTCTGATTATTGCTTCTACTTATTATCTACTTGTGAGTTTGGTGTGAGTCTCTAAGAAGCTAGTGCCTTTTTACCCTGGTTGTTTATAGAATGTCAAACTGTTTCAATTGGTATGTTATATTGTGTATGATCGCATGTTATGAGAATACAATCATTATTTATCAAATATGTTGTCATATATGAGGTTTTGAAGTGATTGAAAATCTTTTTATAGCTTTTCCATCATGGATGCTTGTTTCACATATTGTGTGATACTTGTCATGTTTTTACATATTACTAGTCTAAATAAGAGATTATGAGGCATATCATCACTAGTGTGTTTAATGTAGATTATTGTTCTTTATATGTTGGTTGTTTTAATTGAATATTGAATTAGGTATGTTTTTTTGTGCTTTAGCTATGTTATTTGCTTAATTCATATTGTGAGGTTTTCTTGGCTGAGTTAGAATAGAGCTTACAAAAAGATTCTATGAGTTGATATTTTCACCACTCATCTAGGTCCCAAATGCCTATTTGGATCAGAAAAAAAATTGACTTATGTCCAATTGTTCCTACGTATGAAAATATAAGTAAATTCTTGCCAAACCTCTAAATCTTTATTGCATAAAACCAAAGAGTGTAAACTAGTTCCCAAACCTATGTTGCATCTTTTATGTAAGGTTTAGCAGTATTGGTGATATTTGTGAACAAAATATTTAAATGTAATTTAGTTTCTAGGCATGTCTTTCAAGATCACTATTCAATTCAAAGAAACTATCAAGCATTAAATGAACACATCTCAGGTATACTTCTGTTCTTATACATGTAAGATTTCATATTAGACATATAGAAACATTTAGTATATAGGTTACTTATTCGATCGAGTAATGTCTAGATTCATCGAGGAGGTAGATCAATCGAGCATCGATTTACTATGATCTAAGTCCTATCAAAATTAATTTTAGAATTGCGATAGATTGATTAAAGTTTTAGATTCGATTGATTGAAGTACGATCAAATTCTATCTACTTGATCTTGGATTTTATTGATCATTGTATGGATTGATCAAAAAAGGTTTCGATCGATCGACCTTATTGGTTTGATTGGTCGAGCTTGGTCTAGATCGATTGAGCTACGAAGGCTTCAACTTATAACCTAATTGTTTACTTGAGTCAAACATGTCAATTACAATATTATCCTTGTTACTTACTACTTTATGAACTGTTAAATTTACAGATTTGTAATTAGACCTTAACCTAGCATTAGGGCTTCAATATATACTATTCAAGGAACCAAATGCCTCTTATTTTCTTTAATTACAATCGTATAAACTTTTGTAACTTGAGCTCTCTCTAAATTTGTTTTTCAAAATCATGTTTTGTTAAGCTTTTTTCTTTAGTTAATCTATCAAACATTTTATGGTATTGTTTGATTAATTAATAAGCCTACATGATTTATGATCATGTGATTAGTAATCTATTCTAGGGTTTATTAGTGATTTTGTTTTTATCTACTAGTTTATTAAATCATCTAGCTATGATTGTTCATTGTTTAATCTGCTTTAGAACACACCTTGTACTTGTCTTTTTGTGCTAACTTTTCAGGTGCTAGCTGAATAACTTTGATAACTCATATGATTCAGGTTTATCAGTACATTAGTTTGGATCTGAACACCTTACTTATAGAGACTAAAAAAACATAGACTTGTAAATAGGTTATTAGGGGAATTATTTGTGAGATGTTGTTTGAGTCCTAGCCTTATAATTGAGCATATTTTCATAATGTATAGTTAGGTGATCTGATGGACTAATGGTTTTTCTCTTAGGTTATTATTATGACATATGTTATTTCTACCTAAAAATATTGTGTGTCAATCTTTATTTTGCATCACTTTATTTACGCGCGATTGCATATTTGGCCGTTTGTAAAATTTGAATTTGGTATATTTTTATTAATTACCCATTCATCCTTCTAGTTAATTAGATCCATAACTCAAAACATTAAATAATTATTAGAGCAAGACACTACACACAGTTAGTGTTACTTAGGACCTTGTTTTGGATTATTTGAGAAAGGGTTCGTCTACAACCTGTACTCCCTTCTTTGATGGGTCAAACTACCTATATTGGAAGGCTCGTATGATACCCTTTTTATGTTCTATAAATAAGAGTGGTAGAAAATCTATTATTTACAGATGGAAACCACCTACAATTACTAAAGATAATGTTGTCACTTTTACACTTAGGAATGAATGGACCCCTGAAGATAAGATTGTTAGTAATTGGAATAAAAAAGGTCTAAATGTTATCTTTAGTTCTGTGTCTATCGATGAATTTCATCATATATTTGATGTTGAAACTGCCAAGCATGCCTGAGATACTTTAGAGGTTACCCATAAGGGCATCATTCAAGTTAAAAGAATAAAACTTCACACGTTAGATACTAAGTTTGAAAATCTTAGAATGGAAGAGTTTGAAACCTTTTCTAAATTTTATATTAAATTATGTTATATTACTAACTCATCTATTAATTTTGGTAAGAAAATTGAGGAATTCAGATTAGTTCAAAAGACTCGTTGTGTTTTACCAAATCGCTTCCATGTAAAGGTAATTGTCCTTAACGAAAACAAAGATGTAGATACCATCAAAATATAGTAACTAGTTTGCTCCCTTCTCATTTTTTGAGATGAGCTTTCGAACTCCAATAAATAAAAAAAGTATCACTTTCAAAAGCATAATGACTAAAAATTTGAAAATGATGATAAAAAACTGGTACTCATAGCCAAAAGATTAAAGAAAATCATGAATAGAAAGACTCCTTAAAGAAAAGGGCAATCAAGTTGCCCAAAAGATCAAAATTTAAGAGAACTCAAACATTAAGTTCCAAAGATAATAAATCTAAACCCACTGGACCTTAATGTTTTCAATGTAGAGATCATGGTCATTTTGTAGATGCCTATGCTAACAAGAAGAAAAAAATTGGAAGAGCTTTTAATGCTACACTTACTAACTCTGAAAATGAAAATGAAATACAGTTGAATCAGAAAACAATCAAAGTTTTGGCATTTACTCTATAATTGGTGGACACTCTAGTAAATATAATATTGATTCAAACAATGAGTAAATTTACTCTGAATTTATACTAAATAAATTTAATTCTAATAACCTTGATGAATTGTTTATAGATTTAGTATGATGTAAGAAAGAAAAGGATAGGTGATGAGTGCTCAAAAAGCACTAAAATTACCATGATTTTATGCACATTAATTGATTAAAATATATATATATATTTATATGTTTTATCATATATTTATATAAATTTGTCTTTTTCGGAATCACGGGTGTTTTTATTGTTTTTCAGGTATTTTCACTTAAAAACGTAACTTAAAGACTCAAAGAGGAATACTGGAAGCAATACATCACAAATATATTAATAAATAAATGGGGAAAGGTCAACAAATATGAAAAAATTAAACAAAATGGGTCAAAAGGGTCAAAAATGTCAAAAAGGAGAAAATCGCGCCGCCGCCATACCGCTGAAGCCCCACGAGCGCCAATAAGCCAGACATCGCCAGCGCCAACTACCGTCAGAAGACGCCCATCGCCAACGCCAGATCCGCACAGCCCCAAGATAAAGACGCTACCGCTACCATGACGTCATGCTGACATCATCAATGACCTCAGCAATTGCACTCCGCATTTTCATCATTTTTTAACACTTTTTATCTACATCCTCACCTATAAATACCCCCCTTCTCTTCACTTCTAATCACACCTCAAAACACATTCTCTTCTCTCTTTCTTTCTCTCTTTTCTTAGATTTTTTAGTTTTTCTTAGTTTTTAGCTTTTCTTAGTTAATTTCTCTTAGTTTTAGAGTTCTTCCCTTGTTGGGAAGAACTAATTATGTTTTTGTAATTTATTAGCTTTTTGATTCAATAAATGGGAGTGCAAATTTCGCTTGGAGGTTTTCCAGCAACGGGAATAGCATCGAAGTTCTGTAAGGATTTTATTTTCTTTACAGCTATTTTTTATGCTTTATTCTTACATGTTATATTTAATTTGTGTGTGATTAAATATAACTCTACTGGCTGTTTATAAACATGATGTAATAATAACGTTGTTATGCTTGCGAAATATTAAATAGGTAAAAATCTATAAAATGAATTAATTTTATTTTTATTCAAGATTTTATATTAAGAATGTTAGAGAGAAATATATTATTTTTCATTACAAACTTAAATCTGAAAATTAGATTTTAAGGTTTAGTTATCCGGTCTGATTTAGAGTAGTGCTCTTTTATTTGTTGGTACAATCGCCCGGTAGTTAGAGTAAAGCTCTATTTCAAAAGTTTTTATAAGAATTATTATCTGAAAATGTATTGATAACATGTTTTCAGTAGTGGTTTTAAAACTTAAAAGTTAGTACTCGGATAACTAAATTCTTAGGTTTAATTTGGACACCTTGAATAAAGTTTAAACTGTCTAACCCCACCAAAGGTGGCATTTAAATGGTTCATTTTCAATCTCTTAGAAAAAGGAATTAATTTAATTAACCAAATTAGTTATCAACCCCACCCATAGGTGTTAATTGATTTGTTTAGTTAACAAAGAATATCTAACCCCACCAAATGTGGTATTCATATAAAAAAGAGAGAATCAATAAATATCAATTCATATCTTTAATAACCTAAATAATATGAGCAAGCATAATTAACTTAATTATTATATCCATAAATACTCCACCATTATAAATGATAAAATTTGCATAAATGTTTATTGAATCTATGTTTATTTTTATGTTATTAGATTAAAAATACAAAAATCCAAAATATTGTGACACGATGTTTAGGATTTAATTTCGTTTTTAAAAGTTTGAATAATAAATTAAAAACCACATACATTCTTTTCTTAGATCGACCTTGGGAGTATACTTATCATTTTCTACGAAATGATTCGTGCACTTGCGAGAGTTTTATAAATACATAAAACCAAAGTATCGGCAGGATCGACGATGTCGGTTCTGCCCGATCAATAGGTTACTTATAGAAATAACTAAACTAAATGAGAAACTAAAATCCTTTAAAATAAATTCTATCATGCTAGAAAAGAGAAACTTGAATTGTCTGAACGTATTAATGATCTAAATTCAAGTCTTGCATGCCTCAAATATGAAAACAAGAATCTAGTACATGAACTTGAACTTGAACAATCTAAGGAAGTTGTGAAAAAGTTTAACCATAGGTACTGAAAGGCCAAACAAGGTTCTTGATTATGAAAAACCTTTTGGAGATAAGAGAGGGCTAGGCTATGTAGATGAGCACACTACGCCATCTTCTTCGATATCAATTGAGTTTGTAAAACCTACAATTATGT
This sequence comes from Hippophae gyantsensis, assembly GCA_030763125.1. NCBI lineage: Eukaryota > Viridiplantae > Streptophyta > Magnoliopsida > Rosales > Elaeagnaceae > Hippophae > Hippophae gyantsensis. Next base: position 30,478,199 of record CM061036.1, read on the forward strand.
TCTCCTCACATGCTGCACATGAGCATCAAATACCACATTTGTAAGGCCTTCTAACTCTACTCCTACTATTACTTATGCATAAAGAACCATTGCACTAGTAATTGATAAAACTATTAAGTTTGTGCCTATCTGTTATTATTATCGTAGGAAATGTCATATTAGGCCTTCTAACTCTACTACATGCTTCTATTTAGAAGTATTGTAATTATCATCCATCTATAAATATTATGTTCAATAATATAATATAAAGCATGAATTGTTGGTTCAAAGAGGCAATTGAAATTCAACACATTAATTTCAGGATTAATTATCATCATCTTATCATACATGATGTATCTTAATTTAGGATGAATGTTAAATCTAAAGGTAAGTCCAATAACATGCTTATGAAGAATAAGGTAGTTGGATTTCAACCCAAAGAAATAAAGAAACCAAGATTCAAGAAAGTTTGGGTTAGGAAAAATTGCCTCTTCTCGATCACCTGACTGTCCATTAATGTTCATCTAAAAATCTTTGTTTGAGTGCTTAATTTACCCTATATGAGCATCTTTTTTTGGCTTATTTGTTGTTTTTTTATTTTTTATTTTTACTGATGTTTCTTTAGTCTTAAAAAAAATAAAAAAAATAAGAAAAGTAGATTTATTTTAACAATGAAATAGACTTAACATGCTACTTTTCTTTACAAACTTGACTTATTCTGATTGACATTTCATTGTATAATTAAGATTTTACGAAGTTTATGATTGATTTTGTAAGATTTCAAGGCTTGAGATAACCTTAATTGTAAAATTGTGTTTGAGCTCTATCTTTCACTTTATAAAATGCTAATATAGAGAGACACCTAGTTTGGAGATAACTATCTACTATGATATGTGAAGTTATCTTAGTAAGTAGAAAGAACTACCTCATAACTAGTGTGAAAGTTATCTTAGTAAGTAGAAAGAACTACCTCATAACTAGTGTGAAAGTTATCATAGTAGATTTTTGACTCATGCAAATTTCTTTAGCAAAAAAAAATTAAAGAAAAAAGAAAATTACAAAAGTAATTGAATACACAAAAAGGAAAAGCCATAAATGGTTATAAAAAAGACCAATTCCTCGTACAACAAATTATAATAAATAATGAGAGGGAATATAAAATAAAAAGTTAATTGAGTTCTTTCTTGATAAGTAAATTTTTTTGTGTGAAAGTAAAGATTCGACTATAATTTTTCATAATAGGTAATACTCTTTCCTTTGAATCCTCTTTGATTAATCATAAATGAATAAATTAACATATTATTGTAGTTCAAACTTGTATCATATTTTGATCAATTATCAATATGTCACTGTATGTGTTGGTATATTTGTGTGTCTTATCTATATTCGTGTTGTCAATGATAATCACACTTTGAACAAAATTGATTTTATCACTTGTGTGTTTTGTTCTAGTCATGTTTAGTTAAATCTATTACCCTTAATTGAAAAGAAATTTCATTATTTTTTTCATGGTGTTACCAAGTCGTTTGACAAAAATGGGGAGAGTTAATTAAAAAAAATTAATTAGAAAAGGTTACACTTTGGGGATAACACATTGAGTATTCAAAGTTATTCACGTAAGGGAGACTTAAATATTCTATTTGTTATTACTGATCACTTATGTCTGTTTTTTTTTTGCTTTTATGTTATTATATACACTAAACTAATAAGGAATAAGTCTTTTTGGATAAGTTATATGCCTATTTGTATTTTTGCTTTTCAATGTACTTATAATCTATAAATATGGTTTCACTAGATCATAGGATAATTTTACTATATAAAATGTATTTTTTCTATGAGTGTGATGTAGTGAGAGAGATGTTTTGTCACACCAATATGCTAAAGGGGGAGATGGTGAGATTTACGAGTGTTAGCGATATTTGTGAGCAAAAAAATTAAATGTAATTTAGTTTCTAGGCATTTCCTTTAAGATCACTATTCAAGTTTAAAAAATTATCGACTGTCAAATGAACACATCTCAAATATACTTATGTTCCTATGCACGTTACATTTTATATTAGATACATAGGAACCTTTAGTATATAGGTTAGTCAATCGATCAAGTAATGTCTAGATCGATTGAGGACATAGATAGATCAAGTATCGATCAACTACGATCTAAGTCCTCTCGAAATTAATTTTAAAATTGGGGTAGATCGATCAATTTTTTAGGTTTGATCGATCGAGGTCAAGTTTTATTAATCATTGTCTGGATTGATCAAAAAAGGGTTTTAATTGATTTACCTTATTGGTTCGACCGATCGAGCTTGGTCTAGATCAATCAAGTGGGAAGGGCTTCAACTAATAATCTAATTGTTTACTCAAACTAAACATATCACGTACAATATTGTCCTTGTTATTTACTCTGTTCTATGAACTATTAAATGGATATATTTGTAATTGGACATTAACCTAGCATTAGGGCTTCAATATCTATTATTTAAAGAATCAAATAGCTCTTATTTTTTTAACCATAATTGCATCAACTTTTATAACTTAAGTTCTCTCTCTAAATCTGTTTTGTAAAATTATATTTTGTTAGGCTTCTTTCTTTAGTTAATATATCAAATATTTTTGTAGTTATATTTGCTTGATTAAGAAGTCTACAATATTTGTGATCATATGCTTAGTCATTTATTCTAGGATTTACTAGTGATTTTGTTTTTATCTACTAGTTTATTAAATCATTTAACTAGGATTATTCATTATTTAAACCGCTCTAGGACACACATTGCACTTGTATTTTTGTGTTAACTTCTCAGGTATCAGTTGAGCGGGTTTGATAGCTTATGTGACTTGAGTTTATCAAAATGTTGGTCTTAATCCAAATACTTTATTTATGGAGACTATGAAAAAAAAGGGAGACTTATAAGTAGGTTATTTGAAGACATTATCTATAAGGGGTAGTTTAAGTCTTAATCTTATAATCGAACATATTTTTATAGTAGATAATTAGATACTCCGATAAATCAGTTGTTTTTCTCTTAAATGATTGTTGTGACCTAAGTAGTTTTTACATAAAAAGGTCGTATGTTAATTTATATTTTTACATTATTTTATTTATATGTGATTGTATTTCTGAACATTTATAAAATTTTAATTTAACATATTTTTATTAATTATATATTTAATTTCTTTTAATTAATTAGATATGGAATTAAGGATGCACTTTCATTTGGTTCTTTTGAAGATTCATATAGCAAGGAAGAATATCATGAGTCACTGCCATGCACCGTCCTTCACCATATTGGGAATCTGTGCATTCCAAATCTTCATCCATAGAAAACCATGTTGTGTATTAGAACACAACAAAATTTTCTTATTTCACTTGTAAAATAGTCTTTCTTATTTAGATCAATTATTATAAGTATGCTAAGAGTACTATTAAATATTTTAAATATATTATAATTATAATTATTATGATAATTTTTAATTAGATACAATTAAAAATTTAATTGAAAGTTTGGGTTATGTGCGTAACAAAAATAGAGCATAATTTAGTCATTTTTAAATGATTTTTTTTTTCGTCTTTTTTTTTCTCTCAACGTACTCTCACTCATCCATCATTCAACAATCATCTTTCTCTCTTCCTTTTCAAACGTGTCCTAGAAAATTCATTTTTCTCTGTGCATTTTTTGGTTCTCTATTTTTCTATGTTTAATTAGTTTTTATGAAATAAGTTTTTCATAACATACACAATGTTTTATTTAGTGTAGAGATTTATTTATATTAATTGAGTTTTGTTTCATCAATCTGGTAATGACGTATCTTTGAGGTACCATAGCTAATGGGTTTTTACTTTAAAGGGTTGGTACTGACCATTGTCGTTGTTGCGTCTAAAGGTTTTATGTTTAAAAATGGTAAAGGTGGTTTATGCGTAGTTAATTATACAAAGAAAAATAGTTATATTATCACACCAATAATTTCATAAATTATGTCCCACATTTATTTAAAAGATGAAGATAAAACTCTCGTTGTTTTCTATTTAAAAGGAAAAAAATATTAAGAAAGTATTAAAGTCTCACATCGACTAAGGATCACGTCCATACTGCGCATATAAACAACGGTAGTCCTCCATCTCAAAACCTGGGTTTTGAGATGGAGTTAGACCCAAATTTAATATGGTATCAAAGCAAGGTTACCCAGTCGGTGTAGTTATTTTGCCACTGGTGAGTGATGCATTCCGTCACTGGTGAGTGATGCATTCTGCCACTTGGGTTCCATAAGCTCAACATTCACGTCGGTCTCAAGGGACAGACCCTTGCCGATGTGAGGGGGAGTGTTAAAGTCCCACATAGACTCGGGATCGCGCCCATGCTGCGCATATAAACAAAGACAATCCTCCATCTCATAACCTGGGTTTTGAGATGGAGTTAGGCCCAAATTTAACATGGTATCAAAGTAAGGTTACTCGGTTGGTGCAGTTGTTTCACCACTGGTGAGTGATGCATTCTGCCACTTGGGCTCCATAAGCTCAACATCTCCGTCAGTCTTAAGGGCAAAGAGTTTTGCCGATGTGAGGAGGAGTGTTAAAGTCCCACATCGACTGGGGATCGTACTCACGCTGTGCATATAAACAAAGGCAGTCCTCCATCTCATAACCTGGGTTTTGAGATGGAGTTAGGCCCAAATTTAACATGGTATCAAATCAAGGTTACTCGGTCGGTGCAGTTATTTCGCCACTGGTGAGTGATGCATTTTGCCACTTGGGCTCCATAAGCTCAACATTCTCATCGGTCTTAAGAGGAAAGACTCTTGCCGATGTGAGTGGAGTGTTAAAGTTCCACATCGACTGGGGATCGCGCCCACGCTGCGCATATAAACAAGGGCAATCCTCTATCTCACAACCTGGGTTTTGAGATGGAGTTAGGCCCAAATTTAACATGGTATCAAAGCAAGGTTACCCGGTCGGTGCAGTTGTTTCGCCACTAGTGAGTGATGCATTTCGCCACTTGGGTTCCATAAGCTCAACATCATCGTCGGTCTCTAGGGGACATACCATTGCCGATGTGAGGGGGAGTGTTAAAGTCTCACATCGACTGGGGATCGCACCCACACTGCACATATAAACAAGGGCAGTCCTCTATCTCACAACCTGGGTTTTGAGATGGAGTCAGGCCCAAATTTAACAGAAAGAAAGACAGTGGTTTGGTGAGGCAAGTGTGAGAGAGAGAATAAGAAAAAATAAAAATAAAAATCTAAAAGATATCAAATTATCTTATATTTTATGTAGAGCTCTAAATGATTGGTCACACATTGAAGATAATGAATACGTAAATATATGTATCGTAATAATTAATACAATGATAAAAAAATATTGTTTCCACGAAAATTATGTATTAAAAACTAAGTTTTAAAACTAAAAAAAATAATTTTTTTTATTTTTTTATGTTTTAAGAAAATAAAATCAAAACAACTAATAATAAGTAACAACAACTAATTAAATTAGATTTGATAGCTAAGAAAATATCTAAGAATACTTAATCCTCAAATTTTTGAAACATGTGAATTCTCCCTCAGTAAAATTATCAACCAATTACATGATCAATTGAATCTAATCTAGTATATATTCATTTCTTAAACAAACTACACACCATATAATAATTAATCTAAGCATACTCGCATATCAATTAAATTGTATACTACTCATTAAATTCATCAATTATGGATCACATATAAAAGAATCATACATATTTGCCTTGAAACTATGCATGTTATTTAATCAAGACAAATAATGAAATAATTCTCTCAAATCTATTTAATTTTCTATATAGATCAATTGTTAGCCAAACAATTAATAGTACAAAAATCATATTAAATAATATAATTAAATCAAAATCATAATTGGAGGCAAAATATTAAATAATCACATGTTGAAAATTGGGTTCATAAGACCCATAAATTAATAAATTAACAAAACACAATTTTGTTCATAAAGCTCATATTTTTCGTAAAGAAAGACATAAAAATTGATAAAACAAATAGAAGAAAAAGAAATACTATCAAGCTCTTGAATTGTAATACAAATCTCTTCTTGAATCTCTACCAAAATTGTATCTCCTTTTGAATTTTATGTGTTTTTCTCTCTTATTGGCTCCAACAACTAATAAAAATTATTTTATTTTTGGCTCATTAGAGTTTATGGGGCAATTAGGGGGTTAAATTAGGCTCAGGTAGAATCTGAACCTTCAAATCAACTTCAAATCAAAGGTTGAGATGAAAAAAATAAAAATTAATGGTGCCAGCCAATAGGAGCATGACACGTGGCATGCAAGTTTTATTGGACGAATCATTGCATGACGTGTGGCACGAGAGGACTAGTCTAGTCAACACATGCTAATTTAGTATCATATGGCATGACATGATTCGCGTTTACGGATGGCATGGTGCAACATTGGAAGGAATGGACGAATTTCTTTACGACACGTGGCAAAAATTTTGACCGCACAACAAACTCGAATTAATTGATGCAGATCGTGTTGTTTCTTGATGAGTGTACGTTATTGTTCACGTCATCATGTGTAATAGTCTTAAGTGTAGGTGACATAATAGATTCTTTTAATTTGTCGCACAATTTGTAACATTTATCCTCAAGTATTCATTAGCATTATCAATATCAGAGGGTTTAGATACTTTAAAAACTTTAAATGTCACTTATTCATCTTGTACGCTAATCGTAAGTTCACTTTTTTATACATTAATGAGTGCTCTTTCAGTTGCTAAGAACGGACGACCAAATATGATAAGAATATTATGGTCATCTTCTATATCTAGTATAATGAAATCCACCCAAAAGATGAACTTGTCTACTTGTACTAGCACATATACTACCACACCCCTAGGTCTCTTAATTAATCTATCTACCATTTGTAATATTACTAAAGTGGGTTTGGATTTACAAACCCTTAATCTCTTGAAGAATGATAATGGCATAAATTTAATGCTTGAACCAAAGTCACATAATGCTTGCTTAAGGTGGATGTTCCCAATAGTGCAAGGAATGTCAAAATGACTAGGATCTTTTCAGTTTTGGGGTAGTTTTCTAGTAAGAATGGCACTACAACCTTTAGTCAAGGTCATTTTTTTCATTATCTTCATGCCTCATTTTCTTAGATAGTATGTCCTTCAGAAATTTGGCATAAGAAGACATTTGTTTAAGTATATATACAAATTATATATTTATGTACAACTTCTTGAAGACTTCTAGGAATTTTGAAAATCGCATATCTGACTTTTGCTTTTGCAATCTTTGTGGGAAAGGAATAGTGAGTTTGTAAAGGTTACTCTTTTTTGGCTGAATTATTTCCTTTTCAGTGCTCTATTTATTGACTTGTTCCTCTTCATCCTTGTTAGTTTCTAGTTCTTCCTTATATTTTTTAGTAACATGTTCCTCTTCTATGGTTTTACCACTCCTCAAGGCTAGGGCTATGGTGTTGTAATGCCCTTTTACATTTTCTTCTTGGGTTTATAATTATGTCATTTGGAAGGTTACCTTGAGGCCTTTCACTTATAGTCTGTGTAAGTTGCCTCACTTGGTTCTCTAAATTCTGAACTGAAGCATTTTGAGTGAACACTTTTGTATTTACTGATTGGATGAAGTCTTTCATCATCCCTATTAAAGTATTTGTATTTTCCTCAGGTGGCTTCTTCACTTGGGCTTGTGATTGCGTAGTTGTTGAAAACCATGTGGTAGAAATGATTAATGGTTGAATTGATTACCACCTTTATTGTTGTTATTCCAAGAGAAATTTGGATGTTGTCTCCATTTTGGGTTACATATGTTCGAGTATGGATTATTGTTTCAGTTCACATTACCCATGTACATATAATGTTGATTCAATATTATTTGGACAATTATCAAATAAATGAGCTCCCTCACAAAAGACACAAGACACCACTGAATCTTGGACCTGGTTTATACTCGCTGGCAAGTTTTAAGCCTTCAAAAGATTAACCAAAGATGACACTTGAGCTGTAAGTGCCATAATATCATTTACCTCATGCACTCCGACTACTCTTTTTATGACTGTCATTCTATCCATTGGCCATTGATAATTATTGCTAGTCATTTTCCCAAGTAAATCATAATCTTAATTGTAAGATTTAGCTAGTAGAATCCCATTAGCGGATGCATCAATAATGGTTCTTGTTTGAGCGTATAAAGTCTCTATTTGGATCAAATAAAGGATACCATAGTGAAGACACTTCCTTAAAAATTATTTGAATCTTTCACATGCTTCATATAAATATTCTCCTTCATATTGTTGGTAGGAGGTAATGTCATTCCTAAGCTTGACATTCATTATTGGTGAGAAATATTTCATCAAGAATTTCTCTACCAAATCATTCCAAGTTGTAATGGAATTAGGTGGCAAAGAATTTAGCCAAGCTCAAACACGATCTTGCAAAGAGTAAGGGAACAATATAAGCCTAAAAGCCTCTTCGGTCACACCATTGAATTTAAATAAATCTCCAACTTCACTAAACAATCTGAGATGTAGATGAGAATCTTCTATTGATAATCCGTTGAATTTTTTAACTATTTGTAGCATTTGAAACATCACTTGTTTTAGTTTAAACTTATTAGCTTGAATGTTTGGTCTTATAATACTTAGATTCAATCCTTCTAACGTAGGTATTATATATTCATTCATAACTCTATCCCTACCATTCATTAAAGGAACCTGGTTGATCAAATTTAGCACATTATTATTTATTTCTAACAAATTAGTCATTTCTTTCACTTGGTGACAACTTCTTGTTTCTTTTTTATCTTAAAGTATGCTCGATTTTGGTATCAAAAGACAATATTTCTCCCTTACGGACTTTTCTCATGCAATAGACCAAAATATGTTTATAATAGCACAAGGATGTGTCTAAATTAAAAATTAATTAATTAATTAATTAATTAAAATTTTGAAAAATAAATAAAGGAAATAAACTAGAAACTATGCATGTCATTTAATCAAGACAAACAATTAAATAATTATTTTAAATCTATTTAATTGTTTTTATAGATCAATTGTTGGCCAAACAATTAATAGCATAAAAATTAGATTAAATAATATAATTATATTAAAATCATAATTGTGATAAAAATATTATATTATCACATGTTAAAAATTAGGTTCATAAGATCCCTAGACTAATAAATTAATTACACATAATTTTGTTCATAAAGCTCATACTTTTTATAAAGAAATACATAAAACGAATAAAGAAATAAGAAGAAAAAGAAATACAATTAATTTTCTTGAATTATATTATAATCTTATCTTGAATTTATACCAAAATTATATCTCTTTTTAAATTTTTTTGTGTTTTTTCCTCTTCTCGTCTCCAAAAACTGATAAATATTATGTTAATTTCATCTCATTAGGGTTTATTAGGCAATTAGAGGGTTAAATTAAACTTAAGTGGAATATGAAACGTCAGATTAGCTTCACATTAAGGGTTGAGATAAAAATAGGAAAAATTAATAGTGCCAGCCAATAGGAGTGCGACATGTGACACACATGTTTTACTTGACGAATCAACGTGTGATGTATGGCACAAGAGTACTGGTGAGGTCCACACATGATGAGTCAATGTCACATGGCATGGCATGATTCACGATTATGGATGGCGTGGCACGACATTGGAAGGAATGGATGAATTGCTTCACGACATGTGGTAATACTTTTGACCGCACAACCAACTTGAAATGAACGCTATACTAACACAGTGTATGTCATTGTGTCACTAGGAACATACGGTGTTGCGTGATTCACTCCCTTAGTTTGCATGGCATCCATTTGGCTTGTCTGATCAGTTCACATACTTACGTGGTATCCATGTGGCAGCTTTTTAATGGTTCTGTGTTAAAATTTCATAAAAGATCCTAAAAAATATATTGTCATCACTTCTCCCTAAAAATTTTATATTCTAATATTTTTAACCCCAAAAGTACTTATTATTGAATAAAACAAGTAAATATTAAGTAAAATAGTGTATTAATGACTCTACTTTCATAGATTCATCACTAAACACATGATAAAAAATTCAAATTAATTGACAAAAAAGCTAAAATAATACCTTAAAATTTATAATTATAAAAGTAACACCACTTAGGATTAGTTCATATATTTTTACTATTAAAAAATATGTCATATCATTTCAAATTGAAGGTCATTCAAATTAAACTATGACAATTTATATTCATTTAATATCAAGTATCATCCAATTGAATCTTGTTAATCTATTGAACTCTATTTTTTGTTATAAATTTTAAATATGTTATCTTTTTATAATTTATCAATTATATTTTTTAATTTGAATTAAAGAATTATCAATCTTTGAATTGAAGTATTAAATTAACACTTTTTTAATAATATAATATAAAATATAATGAGTATTAATTAATTAATTAAGGTTTTACTAAATTACCAAAACACCCTCTCCCCCAATTGATATGAATAGTTTTACTAACTAATAAGATCCAATCAACCTTATCTTTAGAAAAGGAATAACCTATATATTTTAAATTTAAAAAAAATCTTAATGTTTTCAATGTAGAAGTCATGGTCATTTTGTAGATGTCTATGCCAACAAGAAGAAAAAAATTGAAAGTCCCTTTAATGCTACACTTATTAACTCTGAAAGTGATAATGAAATCCAATTGAATCAAAAAACAATCAATTTTTTGGCATTTACTCTATAACGGGTGGTCACTCTAGTAAGTATGATATTGATTCAAACAATGAATAAATTTACTCTGAATTTCTACTAAATAAATTTAATTCTAATAATCTTGATGAATTGTTTATAGATTTAGTATGATGTAAGAAAGAAAATGATAGGTTACTTATAGAAGTAACTAAACTAAATGAGAAAGTAAAATCCTTTGAAATAAATGCCTCCATGCTAGAAAAAGAGAAACTTGAATTGTCTAAACGTATTAATGATCTAAATTCAAGTCTTGCATGCCTCAAACATGAAAACAAGAATCTGGTACATGAACTTGAACAATCTAAGGAAGTTGTGAAAAAGGTTAACCATAGGTACTGAAAGGCTAAACGAGGTTCGTGATTATGAAAAACCTTTTGAAGATAAGAGAGAGCTAGGCTATGTTGATGAGCACATTACGCCATCTTCTTCAATATCAATTGAGTTTGTAAAACCTACAAATATGTCATTCTCACATGCTAAACATTTGCATCAAATATCACATTTGTAAGACCTTCTAACTCTACTCCTACTATTACTTATGCATAAAGAACCATTACACTAGTAATTGATAAAACTGTTAAGTTTGTACGTATCTGTCATTTTTGTCGTAAGAAATGTCATATTAGGCCTTCTAACTCTACTCCATGCTTCTATTTATAAGAATCGTAATTATCATCCATTTATGAATATTATATTTAATAATATAATAGAAAGCATGAAGTTGTTGGTTCAAAGAGGTAATTGAAATTTAGCACATTTAATTCCAAGATTAATTATCATTATCCTATCATACATAATGTATCTTAATTTAGGATGAATGTTAAATCTAAAGGTAAGTCCAAGAACATGCTTATGAAGACTAAGGGTTGAAATGAAAAAAAGAAAAGTTAATAGTGTCAGCCAATAGGAGTGCGACACGTGACACACATGTTTTACTTGGCAAATCAACATATGACGCATGGCACGGGAGGACTGGTCAGGCCAACGCATGATGAGTCAGTGCCATATGGCAGGTATGATTCGTGATTATGGATGGCGTGGCGCGACATTGGAAGGAATGGACGAATTGCTTTATGACATGTGGTAATACTTTTGACCGCATAACTAACTCGAAATGAACGCTATACTAACACATGGTATGTCATTGTGTCACTAGGAACATGCGGTGTTGTGTGATTCACTCTCTTTGTTTGCATGGCATCCATTTGGCTTGTCTAATCCGCTCCCATATTTACGTGGTGTCTATGTGGCAGCTTCTGAATGATTCTGCGTTAAAATTTCATAAAAAATATATTTTATCCTTTTTCACTAAAAAGTTTATATTTTAATATTTTTAATCCTAAAAGTATTTATTATTGAATAAAATGAGCAAATATTAAATAAAAAAGTATATTAATGACTCTACTTTCATAGATTCATCACTAAACATATGATAAAAATTCAAATTAATTGATAAAAAAGTTAAAATAATACCTTAAAAATTTATAATTATAAAACTAAATTAGTTCATATATTTTTACTATTAAAAAATTTGTCACATCATTTTAAATTGATGGTCGTTCAAATTTAACTATAATAATTTAGATCTATTTAATGTTAAATATCATCCAATTAAATCTCGTTAATCTATTGAGCTTTATTTTTTTTTTATAAATTTTAAATATCTTATTTTTTATAATTTATCAATTATATTTTTTAATTTGAATTAAAGAGTTAACGATCTTTGAATTGAAGTATTAAATTAACACTTTTTAATAATATAAAATATAATGAATATTAATTAATTAATTAAGGTTTTATTAAATTACTAAAACTCCCTAGTGATATGAATAGATTTACTAACTAATAAGATACTGTCAACCTTATATTTATAAAGGAATAATCTATAGATTTTAAATTTAAAAAAAAATCTTAAATCGTATATATACCAAAATGTTTTTGGTAGAAATACTTAAATTTATATAAATTTATCGATAAAATTATTACATTAAATTATAATATATAATAATATTCTTTGTAAATATCTACTATCAACAAGACTAATTAAGGTTGTAAAGTAATTAATTTGTAAAATCATCTCATAATTAAATTATATTTAATAAATTACTAATAATCTCAGCATTATTATATTTTATTATAATTTAATCTCTTTATTATTTAATTTTAATTTATTTAATCTTAAAATTAATATTAAATAAAAATTAGATATCATAAGTAAAAATTAACAGCAGGGTGGATAGGTGAGGATTAAATTAATCCAAACTAAATATTTTGATTTTTTTTATTAATTTTAATTTTAAAATTAAAAATAATTATTTATTTTTGTTTAGGCATTAAAATCAATAATAAATATGGGGGATATGACGCTAGCAACCCAACAGCTTTAAACGGAGAAGTATTTAGTTCTATGGTTTTTAACTTAAGCACATTAATCTCGTACATTTAATAAAAGTAATCTTTTTTAAGTTTTTAAGATAAAATTGTATATTTTCTTTTAAAATTATAAGAATAAAATATTTTAATTAAAATATATTTAAAAATTATGAAATTAAAATGTTTATTTTGTAAAAACTACGTCAGCTCTAAAGCTACTCACCTAAAAATATATGATGGAAGTCTGGGTCAGAGTTCTCTACACTTTTGATGATCGCATCTTGCCCATCTAAGTTGGGCTCAACAATCAAAACCCATACGCAGGCCCGTGAGTTTCATTACGCATAGTCTGCCAGTCTGCTTCGTCGGAACGTCTAAAACCTGTTGCCGCCGGTTCTCCCCTTATTCAAAACTTTGAAATACTCGCAAAACTGCTAACCTCTGCAAAAAACCAAGAATTTTTTTTTTCCTTGCTCTTTCAAATTCCTAAAATCTGAAGTACTTCGACAAACACTTATTCATCAAGAGACGCATTTCCACTGTAAGTCGTTACAATGAATTCTCATCGAACCCCATTTTCAGGTAGAATCTGAATTCAATTTTCATTCTCTGTTCTATGTTAACTTCATCATTAGCTTCACATAATCAACTAATTTGACTACACAAAAATGCAGGCGAAACTCAGCCTTCTCTGAAATCGAAACCTTGGCTTAGAAACAAAGAATCTTCTAAACCCATTTCAAAGGATCTCCCAATTTCAAGGTAACAACTACAAATCCTCTCTTTCTTTCTTTCTTCGTTTTTTTCCTTCATTTTTTTTCCCAAAACTTCTTCTGAAATTTATTTAAACCTTTTTTAGAAAAAATCGAGTCTTTGGTACGGTTAGAAACACAAGCATTCCCAAAAAATCTGAAACTCAGAAACCCATTATTATACCCTCTATCGCAGTCTCTCGGAAGCATACGAAAACCAACCCTGCAATTTGGTCCCCAACAAACGATGTCGCAAAGAAGAAATCTCCGAAATGCCTAAAACCCAATTTGAACAACGAAGAAAACCTTGGCCTTCGTGAACCAAATAAGCGTAACAACGCTCAACTTGTTTCCCCACGGACTCCAATGGCTTCCCCTTCTATAGCCAAGCTCAAAATTTCAGGAACTCCGTACAAAAGCGCACATACTTGTAGTAAATGCAGACTTGATAGGCTTGAAACGTCGTCGTATTGGTTAATCCAGATCAAGTTGTCGGAGACCGTAGGCATGCATTCTGTCTCCGCTGGTTTCTTTCGACTTGCCTCTGAATGCAATGCCTGAGGTTTCCATCTCTGTTTCTCATTATGATATTTTTGTTCTTACTTAAATTAATTATTTAAAAATAGACAATTGAAATACATTTTGATGTTTTGTTGTTTGATTTTGTAGCCAATTAGGAAATTGAGGTTGGAGCTTAAAAGATACTTGGCACGACATGAACACTTAAACAGAGAAAAGGAATGGAAAGAGGTTTCAATTAGCTATGGATTAATGGAGGATGATGTTAAAGAAAGAGAAGGTTTAGGTTCAGAGAGAAAAGAATTGTGGACAACTGAGAGTACTATCGATTCTGGTTTTGATGAGGAAGAGGCTAAGAATGAAGAGCATCAGTTCGTTGAAAAACAGGAGATTGAATGAATTCAATGGGAGCTGATAATTATTTGTTATTTTCTGAGGTGAGTTATGAACTATGAAAGCTGTTGTTTTGTGGCCAAGTTATATTGTATTTGTGTGTATACTGTGGAATCGATAATATTATAGCTTCGTGTTTTGTGTGCGATTCCTTCATTGTTCTTTCGTATACCCATGCAAGTTCGAAAACGTGAGCAAAAGCGAAAAACAAAATCTAATAAATGAAGGGGGGCATTCCGAGAATTGAACTCGGGACCTCTCGCACCCTAAGCGAGAATCATACCACTAGACCAAATGCCCATGTCAAAAATTTGTCGGTTTTGTTTTTATTATATTCTTTTTTAACAAAAACTTTACCAGAATCATAACAAGAGTTTAGTGTTATATATATATATATATATATATATTTTAAAGCTTATAGTATTTACATGTAACTATGTTACATTTTTTTGGATTCTTCTGGGAATCTGTTACAAAGATATGGAAGGAGTTTACGATAATTGAAGGACTCACCTCTACACTATCATGAAGAACTCATTTAGCTAACTCATCTATTATTTCATTACATTTTCTAAGAATCCATATTAATTGAAATACATGAAAAATTTCTCAGAAGAAGTATAACTTGAAAACTTCGTCAAAGAATTGTTTTACTTTCCATGACATATCTATGCATCACTAAACACATATATTATTGGAAAAAATATCGTGGAGTGTTTTTGTTTTTGTAAAACATGATGTTTAATTCTTAGATTATAAAGTATTTCATTTTATCATTTTTGTTATTAAAAAATAATTATTTAAGAACTTTTGACAATTAATTTTAATAATAAAATAATATTTAAAGATATCAAATTTCATTTTATAACCTAAAATATTTAATAATACTTTTTATTTAAATAAAATGATTAATTTTACTCTACATCTTATCTTATTTTGTTTATGTAATTATCTTTCATAATAACATTTTCTAGACATTTGCATTTGAGAATCCAATAACTAAAGATCGGCACTTGCCTCAACTTCTTCTGATGAATTAGCATATAGAAATTTATTTTTTTGTAATTACTCCCGATGTTGGTAAGCCATATTTGAATTTAGTATTGAGTAAATTTTAGAATACATAACTTAAAATTTATTAATGTTTGATCCAAATAAGTAAACAAATTACTTATATTATACTCATAATAAAATACATTATAACACCTTTCAAAAACAACTCACAAATTGAAGAGAAATACAAACACTCAAAAAGAAGGTTCCCAACTCACACTCAAAAAGAAGGTTCCCAACTCACACTCAAATTAAGAATACAAAGACTTATTTATTTTTGATGTGATGTGATGATTAAACCAAATACAAGGTAGACTATTTATAGTCCTCACCATGCAATCCATAACACACATATATAAAACTAAGAAATTATTCTAGTCATACAAATATTATCTACACACTTCTTTTTTCTACATCCTTCAACCACTCTATTTATTTCCCTACATCCTTCAATCACTCAATTTATTTTTCTACATCCTTCAACCACTCCATTTATTTTTCTACATCCTTTAACTACTCCATTTATTTTTCTACATCCTTCAACCACTTCATTTATTTGGTTGGTGTTGATTTTCAACATTCTCCCTCAACATCAACTCTCAGTATTTTTACTGTGTCAAGCTGACGATGAATCATTTTGAACTTACCAATACTTAAGCTTTTTGTAAACAAGTCCACAACTTGATCAAGTTCTTGCATGAAAGACTGGATTCTCTACCAAACAAATTGTCGATTGATTTTCACAGTATAACAGAATTGCATAATCTATTGGTTGTTATAGATTATTCACTAGTTGTATCAATCGTGTACTCTCTTGAGCTACCATTGCTGTTGCTCGATACTCAACTTCAGTAGTTGATAATGATATTGTCAGTTGTCTCTTGCTACACCAAGAAATTATTCCAAAACCAAACTTAAACACATACCTAGTTGTTAATCTCTTGATGTCATGATCTCTCACATAGTCAGCATCGCAGTAACCAACTAACTTATCATCTCCACCTTTTTTGTACAAAAGACCATAATCAATTGTACTCTTCACATATCTCAGTATTCGTTGAAATACTTCTAAATAAGGCTTCTTCAGATTTTGCGTGTACTGACTCATTACACTAATTACATAAGAACTATTAGGTCGAGTTAAGGTTAAGTAGATCAGACGGCCTACCAATTTTTGATACATTGTTGCATCTTCTAAATCTTTTCCTTCATGTGCACACATTTTGGCATTTGGTTCCATCGACGTCGAAATCGATTTGCATTCAAGCATTCTGAACCTCTTCATCAAATCTTTGGAATATTTTTGTTAACAAAGAAATATTCCTTCTTGTATGCGGTCAACCTCTACACCAAGGAAGTGTCTGAGCTGTCCAAGTTCCTTCATATGGAAACAGATTGATAAATTCTCCTTATTCAAAGAATTTCTGCCTCATCGTCACTAGTTATGATTAAATTATTTGCTTACATTAGCACGATAGCTAGCTTTTCTTCATTGGTTTTGAAAATTAAGCTGGAATTTACAAGTGTTACTGAATAACCACTTTGTGTTAAAAATTCAACAATCTTACTACATCATGCCCTGGGTACTTGTTTCAATCCGTAAAGTGCTTTCCGCAACTTACTCACATATTCAGGATGGTCTTGGCTCTGAAACCCATTGGTTAGATCATGTAGATCTCCCGATCCAATTCTCTACGAAGAAAAGCATTTTTCACATCTATTTTCCATAAATTCTAGTCTTTGTTGGCTGTAAGTGTAAGTAAGACTCATACAATCGTGTCTTATATATCTCAATTGACCCATCTGAACGATGATTTATCTTGTAAACCCATTTATAGGATATAGGTTTCACATCTCCTAGTTTTCACACTAGATCCTAAGTTTGATTTTGCTGAAGTGCATTGATCTCTTCTTTCATAACTGTCATCCACTCAGATCTTTGAGATGCTTCTTTAAAGTATCAGGTTCTATTTCTTCTTCAACTATGGCTACATTGGCATATTTGGGATTTGGCCATCGTGTTCTTGTTGACCTACGAAGATGAGATTGTGGACTTGATTCTTCAATTTCACTAGGCCCATTTTTTTCATTTACTTGTTGATATATGTCATTTTGCTAAGGATTCTTAGTTACTCTTTGTTTGGTATTATCATCATTTGGATCTCTAAATTCATCTAAACTTGGTTGGAGTTGAATAGTATGCTCCCTCATCTTTTGTTGAAGCTTGTCTCCAAATTCTCTTGACTCTGGCATCACCTCATTCTCTGAGGACAACCAAGAAGATGCTTCATCGAACACCACATCTCATGAAGTTTAGCATCTTCACTTATTAGATCGCAAAATTTCCATCCCTTTCTCTGGCTGTTGTATCCTACAATGATACATCTAACAACTTTCTTGTCAAACTTGCTCCATAAATAATCAAGAACAAATACATAACATACACAGCCAAATACTCGAAAGTAGTTAACTGTAGGTTTCCTGTTCCATAGTTTCTTAAAAAGTGAAACAAATCCTAACCATGGTTGAGGAATTTTGTTGATCACAATGGTTGTAGTCCTCATCGCTTCAGCCCAAAACCTCCAAAGTACATTATTTTCATGTAACATACTCTAACAAATTTCTACAAGATTTCGGTTCTTTCTCTCCACTACACCATTTTGTTGTGACATGTTGGCACAAGTGTATTGATGACGTATTCGGTATTTCCTTAGGTATTTAGAGAACTCGCTTCAATTATACTCTACGCCATTGTCTGTGCGTAAGCAATAGATCTTCTTTCCTACTTCTCCTTTAGTTGACTCTCTAAACTCTTTAAACTTTAAAAATGTGTTAGATTTTTCTTTCATAAAGAAAACCCACACATACCTTGAGTAGTGTAATTTGCTAACAAGTGCTAGAATCATATCCTTCAACGATTTGAAACCTAAACCTCCATTTCTTTAGGCCGACAAATGTCCTTCCATTGTTTAAGTGCCACGACTGCCTCCCTTTTGTGAATATTTGTTCCACCAAAACTTTTTAACGAGAGAATCTTTTTTTTATATATATACAAATTGTATTGGGGATCAAGAACTCATAGTGTAAACTGGAATTGCTTGTAGTACTGATCTGGTGAGAGTTACTTTCCTGCACTAGATGAGAATTTTGGCCTTAAACCCTTTGTTAAATGGGTTATTTTGTCTAGGATTGGTTGAAATACTTTGAAATTTTTTCTGTGAATAAACCAAGGATTTCCAAGAGAGGCTATGTTTCCCTTTGTTATTTGTATTCCAATCCTTTCTAAGATGTGTTTTTTTACTCGCTTGATGCATTATAGGAGTTAGAACATAGGTCTCAACTCTTAACCATAGCTAATTGTTCTGGAAATGTAACCATATAGGACGTTAGTAAAATATTAATCAATTAGAATGGATTTGTTAGGATTCCGTCTCTATCACCATAAACTAAACCATTAATGCATGGAGGATAAAAAAGTTCTGTTTTGCTTTAATTTATTGAAAAGTTATAAAACAAAGTTAATGCATTCACGTATTCATTATTATTAATTTTGGAATATTAGTTGATAATTTAAATTTAATAAATATATAATAATAGTGATATTTATTGAACAGGTATTACCTCAAAATTATTTATTATAGAAAATGAAAGGAAAAAAATAAAAGTTTTTTTTTTTACTTTTTTTAGTTGTATTTTATAATAAAGTAAAAAATTTATTAAAATTTTGTAGAAAAGTTTGCATCTATATTCAAATATTTAAGTAATATGTTATTTTAATGAATAATAAATTAATCATAAATATAGGATGATAATTGTTAAACACGATATAAATAGAATTATTTGATGAAATATTTAAAAAAATATCTATTTATTTTAATTAAATATATTAATTTAATTAATATTTAAAAAATTAATTTAAAATAAAAACAATAAATACTATCGAACTTAATAAATATTTTATAAATATATTTTTACTTAAAAATAATGTATATTAATTAAATATTTGTATTGATATAAGATATAATATAAATATGATTTTTTCTGAATAATTAGATCTTATCTATTTATTAAATAGATAATAAGTATAAACATCATAACCTACACATTTTTATAATTAAAACAATTATATAAGTTCAACGAACAATTGATAGTTAATATACATATTATATTTTATTATATATTAGTGTAAAAAAATTAATAAAAACTCGAAAAAACGATAAAAAGAAATTAAAAAAAAAACTAAATACGATCAACTAAACATCCAAGCTTTTTACACATGAAGATAAAGATTTTTCTAAAAGTTGCACTGGTGACCTACGTAATCAGTGGGTCAGTAAACTTTTAATCTTCCCAATACTTTTAAAGAATAAAATATTTAAATTAAATTATTACATAAAAAAAAAAGAAACAAAAGCAAATGGATGAAATGTTCATCCATAGAAGAAACGATGACTAAATGTGCACCATGTAAATTTTTTTGTACTAAAGCTGTCAAATATAAATAAATGATAAAATTTAAATAATATGATATAAAATTAAGTGTGTGATATAAAACCGCTATTTGTCACCTTTAGTTAATTTTACTTGTTTTAATTTTAATATTTGATCTAAAGTTGATATAAGGGTCCATATTTCATCTGAAATATATTTAAGTCTTTAATCATTCTATAAATTCAAAAGAACTTTCATTACCTAAATAGAGTAAAACATAAACAAATTTAAAAAGAAATATAATTTTGGTTAAGATTAAAGAGGAGATCATTACTACAATTCAAGATATTGATTGTATTTATTCTTTTTTTTCTTTTTTTAATTAATTTTTATATTTTTTTATGAAAAATATGAGTTTTATGAATACAAATATGTATAGTTAATTTATTAATCTATGGATCTTATGAACTCAATTTTCACCATATAATGATCTAATATTTTACCTCAATTATGATATTAATTTAATTATATTACTTGATTTAATTTTTATGCTATAGCCAACAATATATCTATAAAGTCAATTAAATAGATTTGAAAGAATTATTTAATTACTTATTTTGATTAAATAATATGTATAGTTTTTAAGCAAAGATATATGATTCTTATGTATGTGATCCATAATTGACGAACTTAATAAATAGTATGCAATTTAATTGGCATAATAGTGTAATTAAATTAATTATTATATGATGTGTAGTTTACTTGAGATAGGAATACATGCTAAATTATATTTAATTGATCATATAATTAATTGATAATTATATTGAGAAAATTTTAGTGATTCACATGTTTAGAAATTTGGAGAATTAAGTATTCCTAGATATTTTCTCATATATCTTTTTAGTTACCAAATCTTATTTAATTAATTACTATTATTTATGTTTAGATATTTTAATTTTGCTTTCTTAAAATATAAAAACACAAAAAAATTATTTTTATTTTTTTAATTTTAAAATTTAGTTTTTTCGTCACAATGATCTTTTTTTATCATTATATTACTTGTTGCAATACATATATTTACGTATTCATTTCATACACGTGTGTGGCGATCAATTTTTTGAGCCATAACCAGGACTATAAATATTAAAAATTAATTTTTTTATTTTTTATTTTTCTTTACTTTAATTTTAATTTACTTTTTTTATTGACTTATTTATTAATTTATTTTAGTTAATTTATTTTATTTATTTTCTTTCTTTATTTGTTTTTAATTTTAATTTATTTATTTATTTTAATTTTAATTTAGTTTTTATTAAGACATCTCGTTTATTATTGTATAAACATATTTGAGTCTATTGCATGACTAGAGTTCGTGAAGCAGAAATCTTACATTTATATCTCGAAATTGAGCATACTTTATGGTTAATAAGGAAAAAACAAGTTGTTACCCAAGAAGAAGAAATTGTTAATCCATTAGAAATAAACAATAATGAGCTAAACTCAAAAAATTAGATACTTTTGATGGATGATAGGGATAAAACTATGAATGAATATGTAATACCTACATTGGAAGGGATAAATTCAAGTATTACAAGGCCAAACATTCAAGCTAATCAGTTTGAACTAAAGCGAGTGATATTTCAAATACTACAAACAGTTGGACAATTCAACGGATTACTAACAGAGGATTCTTATATGAATCTTATATTGTTTATTGAAGTTGGAGATTCATTCAAATTTAGTGGTGTGATAGAGGAGACATTTAGGCTTAGATTATTCTCTTATTATTTTCGAGATCGTGCTCGAGCTTGGCTAAACTCTTTGCCACATAATTCTATTACAACTTGGAATGATTTGGCAGAAAAAGTCTTGATGAAATACTTTCCACCAACAAAGAATTCCAAGCTTAAGAATGATATTACCTCATACTAACAACATGAAGGATAATCTTTATATGAAGCATAGGAAAGATTCAAGGAATTGCTAAGGAAATGTCCTCATCATGGTAGTTTTGACATTCTTTGCATTGTTGGGAACATCCACTTTGAAAAAGTATTGTGTGACTTGGGTTCCAACATTAACCTTATGCCATTTTGATTTTCAAGAGATTATGGGTTGGTAAATTCAAACCCAATTTAGTAACATTACAATGATAGATAGATCAATTAAAAGACCTCGAGGTGTAGTAGAAGATGTGCTAGTAAAAGTAGACAAGTTCATTTTTTCAGTCGATTTCATTGTACTAGACATGAAAGAGAACCATAACATTCCTATTATATTTGGTCATCTACTCTTGGCAACCGGAGGGACACTCATTAATGTACAAAAATGTGAGTTTACAATGAGAGTGCAAGATGAACAAGTAACATTTAAAGTTTTTAAAGCATCTAAACCCTCTGACATTGATGACGCTAATGAATACTTAAGGATAAATGTGACTAATTATGGGGACAACTCAAAATAATCTGTTGAGTCTTCTACACTTAAGACTTTAACACATGATGCTATGAACACGGACATAAACTCACCAGAAAACAACTCAACCTATTCTAGCTTTCAAAATACAAAATCAAAGGTTGATATTGTGGACTTTTTGGAGAACACACTTCTCATATATGTATCAAAAGAGATTATGGAAAACTTTAAAATATGATCTACGCTCAAACCATCAATTAAAGGGTCACCAAGTTTAAACCTCACATTTGTACTCTCTCATACCTAGTCAAGTATGAAAGTGAAAGAGTACAATAAAGAGGTGAAAAAACTGTTAGAAATATATAAATTAGATGAGTCATAGTAGAGTGTTTATAAAAATGCTAAAATATTTAAAAAGAAAATAAAAATATTACATTAGAAAAGAATTGAGTATCATATTTGTGAACTAGAACACAAAGTATTATTGGACAAATCAAGACGTAAATTGTTATATTTGAAGGATATTTTTGAATTTTTAAAATTTTAAAGATATTTTTAAAAATATCTTAAATTTTAAAAGTATTTTTTACATTATTTTAAATATTTGTACTTAATATTCCTCTTTTAAGTGGATAAGTAAGTAGTGTTATAATTTTGAAATATTAAATATATATAAATTTGTATGGATATAATTATAATATGTTAGAATGTCACGTGATATTTTTTTAAGATAAATAATTTTATTATTTTTAAAGTAATTACTTTTCTCATGAATGTCTTTAATATTGGTCATTTCATTTATGTTGCTCAGAAGAGATACTGTCAACTTTGACGAATTCAAAAGGTCAATAGAAATCGAAACTATGGTCATACTTAAGAAAACAAGTCTATGATCCTTGAAGGATCCCATTAATTTTTCAGTAGATATTCTAAGTATTAAATTACTTGGGTTAATAATATTATCCCAATTACTTATGAAACATTCAAACTGGCCTGGGCTGCATGTTATTAAGTACGATCGAGAAGAATTGGCATTTGGCTGCATAGAATCTAGATTACTAGATAACCTCAGGTTCTCACGTTCAGAATAAACTAGCTAGTAGGAAAAATATCATCCAAATTAGTAAAATCATGCAAGTCAAGATAGACGCTTATAGCCAAAAGTAATAACCATGTCTTAGAGAATATATAATACACACAAGACATGATCAATGGATGCAATGTAACAATCATTTTTTTTCTTATAAAATAAATATTTTATTTATATAATTTATAAATTAAATAGTATCAATCTTATTTTTATTATGAAAAATAAAAATTTATAATATCATAATTATTAAAATAAATATTTATAATCTATCATAAGTATTAAAATTGAACAACTGTAGCCTCATAAATATAACTAATTTTTACACTATTATGATAAGAGGACTTTCGTTAATAAGAGGACTACAAGTATTAAATCCAAAAATTACCGAATTAATTTGATCATTTGTAAGTAATAATAAGAATACTGTAACAGTGATTTTTTATATTATTTATTATATTTTTATATTTTAATGATTAAGATCTATAACAAAATAGAAAGAGATATAGATTATTTAAACTTCAAGACAAAAAGTGAAAAAAAAAATTGTGTAAAAGAATATAGCCACGTATCTTAGAAAAAAAAAACCACTAATCGTATTGACTATCTCTCTTTCTATATATATTAAGCCGTATTATTATGATATAAGATGACTTTAAAATTTTATCAATTAAAAAATTATTATATTTAAAATATGTGATGAATTGAATTGAATGTATTCTCGAAATCGTAGAATAAATATGAGATTAGTACGATAAATGTTAGTTGCTACATATTGAATTGAAAATAGAAAATTTTATATTTTGAGATAGTAAATAAAATATTTATTGTAAGAAATAGTGTGAGTGTAATAAGAAAAAGAAGGTGTGGGTGGAAAAAGGTAATGGAACTAGCATTATCCCTCTTCTTCTTTTTTTACCTAATACCCACCATTGTTTGAAATATTAACCACTGATGACATAACTAAATATAAAATAGACGTGTAAAGCTTCCTTATATTAAAATTTATGTGTTAATTAATCTCTTATATTTTATAAACGGTAGGAAAAAAAATTTAACTATTCACTTAAAATTTTAATAGTTTTCATTATAAATACTATAATAAAAAGTATTTTTATCTTTTATTTATTTACAAATAAAATAAAATATGGAAGAAATAATATTATTTTATTTATAATATTAATAAAAAATAATTTTTATATATTTTTATAAAAATAAAGTAAAAATTGATATCTTCTTTTTTTAATAACTAAATAACATTTTTGATTTGGACTTTGACTTTGATTTTGACTTGATGTAAAAAAATTGTGGAGTATTTTTTGTTTAAATATATATTTGTTAATTATTTAGTACGATAGAATAAATTAAATTATAATTATTTAAATTTGTTATACCTTAAAATTTAGTTATAACTTTTTTTATTAATTATAAATTTTAAGATATTAATTTATGTAATTTTTTTCTTTCTTAATTATAAACATATTATCCTTCACAAAAATATAGGAAAAGTGATCGGATCAACAGTTGACCCAGTCGTCTAGTTTTAATGCGAAGTGATGAATACCATTTTTTTTTAAATATGATGTTATAGAAAGTCAAAATTATCACTGCTCATCACACAGATACAACCTAAACCTGTTCAGCAACTTGCTTGGAGTTGGACTTGCAATTCAAAGACTAAAAGTCTCAGCAGCATTTGAAGTTGAACCTTTCTTGCTCCCAACAATGATTTTCCATTACATAAATAAGTCTCTCCTTCTCATTTTCTCTCCATAAGAATTTGGTTTGCCAGCCTCTTAGTTTTAGTGCTCATCATCAAATTTGCAATCACAACACAGAAGCATCATCTGTACTCATGGCGGCTGGAGGAAAATCAGTCATCACTTCTAATTATTCTCTACAAGACACACCCACTTGGGCAGTTGCTACTGTTTGCTTCGTTTTCATCTCCCTCTCCATTTTCATTGAACACTTGATCCATCTCATTTGCAGCGTAATAATCAACCGGCCATCACCAAATTTAAATTGGTTAGTTTTTTTTAATTAAGATGTAAATATTGATCATTAATTATAACAATACCCTTTTCATTATTTTGATGCAGTGGCTCAAAAGGAAGAAAAGAACAGCCTTATTTGAGGCAGTGGAGAAGCTCAAATCAGGTAAATTAATTAACAACTTCACCAAAATATGACAGGCGCGCATTAATTAAGTGGATGATCAGGCGATCACTTTAAGTCCCTGTTGAGTTGAGCCCTAATTTTTTGAAACACTTATTTTATATTTTTTTTTAAAATAAAATTTAAGAAATTAATTTTTAAAAATTATTGTGTATTTAATTCAATATTATTATTAGGGTTGAGATGGTATCACAACACAATTTATTCTTTTGCCATAAATATTGTTTATTTTATACTTTTAAATAATTACATATATTATTGTTAAATAATTTTTTTATTAATGAATATTAATTTTTTCTATCAAGATGAACTTTATATTTACGAAAAATAGTTTCACTTTACGCCACAAAATGATTGCTACCCTGCAATTGGTCATGTCTATATTATTTTGTGAGTTACAATCTATACACATGTAGGTCGTGTTTTTTAAATCACAAAAGCTGTTTGATAAATGGTCTGAATGAATCAATATTTGGGTTTTTATGGTGCAGTTCTGATGCTATTGGGTTTCATGTCGCTGATATTGGCTGTAACTCAAAGACCCATCTCCAAAATCTGCATACCTACCAAAGTTGCTTACACAATGCTTCCATGCCGGAAGAAATCACCTACTGAAACTACCAAAGCTCTTGGTCATACCCGATTTTGGACATCCACATCCACACTAACAAATAACTCGTTTCTCATGAAAGATTCATTATTTGAAGATATTGATTTGGACCCAATGAGAAGATTAGCAGGAAGTACTTCAAGCAGTTCTACTATTGGGTACTGTGAATCCCAGGTAAATTATATATGCATTAAACTCAATAATTAATAAGAATAGATATCCACCGACACCGACACAAGATTGATAAAAAAATTAATAAGAATAGATATTATAATTATTTCTTATTATTATAAATTAAAAATACGAAAAAAAAACTAAAGCAATTTTTTGTATTAATGCAAAAATTCGATACGATTAATACCAAAATACGACACAAATAATATGAAATAGGCACGATACGAACGCCGACAAAATTATATAAGGGTTCGGAGAGATACTAGCTCCCTCTCAACTTCTAAAAGAATTTATTTTATTTGTAATATTTATGAAATTATAGACATATTATATATATAAAATAAGATTATATCTAAATCTTTATTTTTAAATTTATATTACTTAAAAATACATTAAAAATTCAATAATTTAAACATATATATAAATGAGATATATAAACATTTTTTTTATAAAAAAAATAAATAATAATTGAAAAAAATATATTATTTATTATTATTTATATTATGTATCTCTTGAATCAAACTTATAGATCTATCACGGAACACAAACATAACTAACACCATAAGATTATTACCCATAAATGTGCCCCCTTTTTTTTTTTTTTTTTGCTTTGTGTGCTTCTTGCACTTAAATTAATTAATACGAGTGAATTGCAGGGAAAAACCTCATTCATATCAGAGGACGGAATAACTCAGCTCAGCTATTTCATTTTTGTATTGGCAGTTATGCAAATTGTCTACAGTGTCCTCACCATGGCTTTAGGAAGGGCTAAGGTGTGCATAATTCCACCTTATGCCTCATGCGTACTATGAATTTAATGTGGCAGATAACTTACGTGACAAAGTCTTCTATCAATCATAACATAATATTTATTATTATTATTATTATATTTATTATTATTATTATTATTATTATTATTATTATTATTATTATTATCAAATAAATTAAAAGCAAGGACTAGCCTTGTTATAGGATTAGTGAAAGTCTAGCTACTTTGGATTTTGGACTTCTAGAAGTTACAATGACTTCCCATTTCTTGTTAATTTATGAAACATGTCATAACACATGACTCACGTTTCAAAGAAAAAATGTACACTATTTTATTGGGATGAAGTTTTATTTTGTAAATATATTATTTTATTTACTTTCGTACATTTTAACTGTATATATTAATTTTTTTATTTTTATTAATGAAAAAATTTATTCTAATTTATATTATTATATTTAAATTAAAAAATATATTTATATAAAATAAAAAATTAATATATTAGTTAAAAAACATTAATTTTAATACAATAATCTTATACTTATAATATCTCATATAATATGCAAGTTTTTAACTAAAAAACCTTCTTAAAATTAGGTAGATTTGTACAAAAAAATATTTAAAAAATAACATAAAATAAAATGAATTAATAGATTTTTAATAATGTTCTATTTTTTTTAATTTAAATATAATAATATAAATTTAAGTCAATTTATTTATTTTTAAAAGCAAAATAATTTATGATAAATTATTCAAAAGAAAAGTGATTAAAATTGTATATTTGTAAAAGGAAATCATTTTGGGTGCATTATTGAGGAACACTTCATCCTCTTAGTTAAAAATAAATTAAATCTTTAATTAATTATTATAAATTTAATTTAATTTAATAACAAATATTATTTAAAACCATCAATAAAAAACAAATATATGAGTAACATACAATCCTGAATTTACATATACAACTAATCTTTTATTGACACATTCTAAGCTCATTTTATTGTGCAGATGAAGACTTGGGAAGCGTGGGAAAAGGAGACTCAGACATTGGAATACCAAGTATCAAATGGTATCATAATATACTTTTATTTTCCATTTTTTTAATCCTCTTATTTTATTTATTTATTTGTGCTTTCAATATGATAAAATATAAGTTAGCTTGCAAGATGAAAAGTACACCACAAAATTCTCCCTTTCTTTATCTGCTTTTGACTCTACATAAATCTTGACCAAAAAAAAAAAAAAAACTCAACCTTTACCACTCACATTTGAAAAGGATTAGAGCATGCTGGCTTAGTTGCTTCTCTGAATTTTCACATTAAATAGTACGGCATTTAGATGTTGAACTATGAAAAAGACGTGTCACCACATAGCAACAGCACATGAAAATTTCTAATAAATATCACTAAATAGTAAATAGCAATGGAGCATAGCATTAATCATATTATATGAATTGGTAACGAATGTTTTTTAAACTCTTTTTCTTATTACATATTACTACAAAAATATAATATTTAATTCGATATGTAAAATCGAATTTTAGAAAAAATCAATTTATGATGAATTTAAAATTGGTTTAGTGAAAAACTTACACTACGAATAGAGTCTATTGAAGTGTTGAATCGATGTTATACATGGACGTAGTATCGATTTTACGTATCAATCGACGTTACGTTCACGTGTAGTGTCAGTTTAACACGTCAATTGATGCTATACACGTGGATTTTTTCTTTTCTCTTCTTGCTTCCCCATCAGACATAATTTTTAATTTACAGCGCTGTAAACAACACCCAAAAAACCCAAAACCGAACTTCACCTCCTCCACTCTTTCTCATTTTTCGGCCACCTACGACCACCAATTCCAGCACAGTTTACTGAGTTTTCTTTCTCTTCAAATTATTTTCCCGATTTCATTTTTTTTTAACGAAATACTCAAATTTTTTATACTTATTTTCTCACTTACAAAAACATCATTTTTTTCTTCATTTTCTTCATTTTGTCACTTCATCTCTTGTAAGTATTTTTATTAATCCTATGCACTTATTATTTACTTTACGTTATTTTTTATATATTATGTGTATAATTTTTTTTATATATATGTTATTATTTTTATTACGTAGGATTTATATAAATATTATGAAATGAGAAAGACATGATTCAATGATATGATACTCATTACAATATCTACGATTTAAAATAGTGTAGTTATTTAAAAAAAATTTAATAATCATAAATTTATTATATAAATTTATATTTCATTGAATATAATTTATTAAATAGAGTAGAAAATAAGTAAAATATATAAAAAATAAAAATAAAAATTTAAATCGATTTAATCCGCAAAACAACTTTAAAGTCGAGTTTTTGTTTTCGTAGTAGCGATTGATAAGTCTTCCTTTTAGATCCTCGTAGATTCAGATATACAAGACAGACGACATTTGGACGCAGACATATGGATTCTTGCTCAAGAACTTCGATTCTTCTGTGGGTGGTAAGTTACACATGCTTTTATATTTGTGATATAAACTCTGTTATTAAAAAATTAAAAAATGTGGGGAGAAGTTTTTAAGAAAATATGTATATTTCGTTCTGTGTAGAAGTGCTTTTTCCGGCAATTTTTCCATTCAGTAGCAAAAGTTGATTATTTCACATTACGCCATGGCTTTATTTCGGTTAGCATCTCACTCTTCTTCTTTTCTTTTCCTTTTTTTTCTTCTGGCTATTAATTTTGTTTTATGAGCACTACATGTATAATGAAAAGAGACAAACAATTTGAGAATATAGATTCTAATTTTACTATAGATCAGTGAAAATATCCACCTTGCCAAAAGTGAAGGTAAAATTAATACTAATTAATTAGTAACCCATTTCGAAAGGCACGTCAAAAGTGAATTCTTTATATCTATTAAATTAATTGTTTTATCGATAATAATATAACTAAAGTAAAAAACCTATCGGGATAGAAGAGTGAAAATTTCTACGTTACAAAACAAAAAGGAAAAAAAAGTAATTAGTGATATATCTTGAAAAGGCAAGTTAAAAATTAATTTCTTATGTCTATTAAAATAATTATTTTATGAATAATAATATAACTAAACTAATGACTAAATGACATATGATTGGTAACAAATATATTTTTAATTACTGATACGTTAGATCATCTATCTTCAACCCAAAACTCTATTTTAGTACAATTTTTGTATTATTTTAGCGTAAAAGTTATACTATATTTTCATCTCTATTTCAATACATTAAATATTACATAAAAATATATTCTTTTATAAAATTTTATTTTTTTTATTTTCTTGTATTAATTAATTGATTATTATTATATAATAATAATCATATCGTTATTATATAATAATAATAATATTATTATTGTTATTATATCCAATTAATTAATTATATAATAATATTATTTAATTATTTATAATAAATTTAAAAATTATATTTTTAACATGAAAAAAAATTCACCTACTAAAAGTACACAACAATAAACGTTAATATTTTAAATTAGTATATTCCTTTCATTAATGTTGGATTGACATATTTTGAAATATAATACGAGTATATTTATCATTTTATTTGTCCATGTTGAGCAAGAAAATTTTAAAATTGAATATTTTCGTCTACCATTATCTCAATTTATAGAATTGGTGTTTCCATCCTTTCTTTAATTGTTGTACAGACATCACATTCATAATCGATTATCATGCATAATAATATATGTAATAATTTTTATTCCAAAAACATGTTGTAAAACGTGATTTGAGTACGGTGAATATATGTTTGACATCTTTAATACTTTTTACAAGAATATACCACTTTAGATATATACCATTAGTTAAATAATAATCTATGTTATGTTTTTTTTCTTGAATGACATAATGAGTGGGTAGTGCTATAACTTACATTTAAACAAATTTTAGTTCAAGATATATAATTAGGATTAGATAGAAATTAAAACAATATTTTTTTTCTTTTATTAATATTTAAAAAAGAGGGGAAAAAAGTGCATGAACTGTGTCGTGCTAAATATAGCAAGATTATATTCGTCATGCTATTTTAATGCAAAACTTTAGATCCTCTTTGGAGCAATTTTTAACTTAAATGAACTTACTAAGACTTTAAAACACTAAAATATCAAGGCAATTTCTGGTGCAAAAATTGTCCTAATTTTAATGTTTTAAAGCCTAATTGGATATGTAATTATTAAGTTAATTTAAGTTTGCAATTGAAAAGTCTTCTGTGGTGAAAAATATAAAAACAACATGAAAATAAAGAAAATAGTAAAAGAAACGATTTTTGAGAGAAAAGAATTAGATATATGTAAATATAAGATTATCATATTCATTAATTTATAATTTAATTAAACATATTATGAATTAAAATGAGTCTTTTAAATTTTAAATTAATTTTATAACTTAAAATCATTATTTAATTATTAACTTTAATTTTAAAAATCCATTTACACTTATGAATTCTTAGCTTTTATTTCAATGTTATAAATTAATAATTTAATTATTAACGAATTTAAATCTTGAACAAGTTAGAAATACACTTATTAGATTTAATTTATCTGTTGTACTAAGATTTAGATTTAATTTATCTGTTGTATTAAGATCTAAAAAAATAATAACTAAACTAAACTAAACAAGATTACATATTAAATCTATTGATAACTTTTAACATATGCATTCAATCTTATTTGAAAGAGAAATTATGATAAACTATTTTGAATAAAAACACTAACAATTATAGAATATTAAATCTATTGATAACTTTTAACTATGCATTCAATCTTCCCTAAAAAGCTACCAAGTAAACTACTTTGAATAAAAACACTAACAATTATAAATTAATATCTTAAACTAATAATAAACACATACATATAATAATAGATTAGTTGATCACTCTAATTCTTATATGTATAATTTGGACATTCAAATATTAAATTAAATACATCAAGAATAAATAATTAAAACTAAAATTTATTATGACATTACATTAATTAAACACAGTCTATTTAACTAGCTATAAATTTCACATAATCCAATAAATAAACTAAATAATTTATCATAAATAAAGAAAAAGTAGAAAAATATATCTAATTTTTGATGAATTATAAGAGCCAAAGATACTAATCTTCAACTTCTTCTTCAATCTTCTTTCAAGAATATTCAAGAATGACACAAATAATTTTTTCATAATTTTTCTCACAATTTTCGTAAGTATTGGTTGCTCATTTGAAATAATAAGGTATTGTTTTTGTATTTAAATAAAAAAATTAGGTTTTTTTTTTGGCTCAAATTACATCCTAATCATTGAATGGGAGAAAATGGACGTAGATCAATGCATGCATGCGCCGTAGAGAGAAAAAAGTAGGTTAACATGATAAAAAATGTGGTCAGAACGTAAAATCCATACTTGTAGAGAACGATGCATGATAGACATCTAACGCAATACACTAAGAGTTGGTGTAATACTACATATGCGTTGGAGGAGATTGGTTCGAGCGGGATGAATGCAGATATGATCGCAACATGTGATTGGTTGAGGGTGCGAGCATGGAAGCTTTTTTAAGTTAGTCTATTTGATTTAAAAAATCTTAAAAAGTTATATTTTTTCAAAAAATACAAAAATATAATTTTAACATATTAGAACAACAAAATATGTGTAAATGTTAAGTAATTGACACTAAAAAATATATAAAATACTCCTTATCAAAAATTGTGGAGCATGTACGTATATAAACCCTGAATATACATCTATTTGCCAGCAATAATTATATGTGGTTAATATATATGCTCTAATTCATTTAATTTATTTTACAACTTATGCAGACTCATTTGTCAACGAATAATTCGTTCGATTTCCAAAAGTACATTGAAAGATCACTAGAGGATGATTTCAAAGTTGTGGTTGGCATCAGGTTTGTGAATTTATTGCGCATTAATGTTCAGTAACAAACTATTCATTTACATAGTCAATTACCAATATAGAAAATGATTATTATTTTGTGTTGTTTAAAATTGCAACTTCTGAAGACCCTTCATGTGGTTCATAGTCGTCATCTTCATGCTTCTTGACGTGCATGGTGAGTTAAAATTCTCCAAATATGATCTTTTCTTAATTAATTATTTTCCCTTTATTTTCCCTTCGATCGTCGTCTTTGTACCTTGGTGTCTAATATTTAAAAACTTATCATCTCAAACAGGCTGGCACGTGTATCTTTGGATCTCATTCATTCCACTGCTTGTATGTACTCTATAAGCGCACCACTCTATAATTTATAACTATTGTTTAACATACACAACTTAATTTAACACATAATTTATTTATTTAAGCTGAGTTAATTAAAAAACTAACTCATCTTTCATATTAGCTAAGCAACCCACGAGCTTATTTAACAAAAATATCTTTATCAAATTAATTACTATAACTTCGTTATAAAAATATATATTTATAACGTATCTTTAATTCCCTTTTTTCACGGAATAAACCAAATATCATATTTATACCAATATTTTTATTATTAAATAAAATTATAAATATTTTATTCATGAATCTAAAAGAGTCTACCCATTACTAACGTAATTCATTTATAAGCTTTATTCATTAGATATTTTAAGTTATAGTTATGGTTGTATAAAGTGTATCATTGGTATATAAATTTAAAAAAAATTTAGACATAGATTCTTAAATTTTTAAAATATATTATTTGATCATCTAAATTTTTAAAACTTCACGTATAAATCCTTAAATTTTTAGGTCATACGATTTGTTTCCCAAACTTTTAAAATTTTACTATTATATCATAGCTAACTATTAAAATATATATTTATTTAGAATTTATGTGTGAAAATCTAAAGGTTTAGGGACCAATATGTTGGAAATTGTTATAAAACTCCTTAATTTAAGGAGCAAATTAAGGAGCAAAACATGAACTTTCATTCAATGAACAATTCAAGGAACGATTAATTTAAGGAGTAATTCAAGCAGTGAATTTTCCTATAAATAGATGTGTAATTGCAATGAATTAATCAACCAAGTGTTCATTCCAATTGAGAGAAAAACTTTTATCTATTTTGTTTTCTCATAAATCTGGCTTATTGAGAATTTGCGTAATTTCCTAACAACTGGTATCAGAGCTTTTGGTGGTGATTTCTGTCAATTTCCTACAAGGTTACTATTCAGGTAAATAGTGAAATTTGTCGACGATATTTGTTTGTTGTTGGAGGTGTTCTAATACACGATGGTTTGTAGAAATAATCAGAAATGATCCGGAGGAAGTCAGATTTGAGTGGGAGTAATAGCCATAGATGAAGGAAAGGTGAAACTTGAGAAATTTGATGGCATAGATTTTGGGTTTTGGAAAATACAAATAGAGGATTATCTATATCAACCTCTCTTATGGAAGAAGCCAGAGGCTATAAAGGAAGAAGATTAGAATCTTCTAGACAGACAAGCCTTCAGAGTTATTCGATTGACGCTATCCCACAATGTTGCTTTCAACATAGCAAAGGAAAAGACCACGGTGGGTTTTATGGAAGCTCTCTCCAATATGTATGAGAAGTCATCAACCTCAAACAAAATGCACTTGATGAGGTGTTTGTTCAATTTACGGATGATAGAAGGCGTATCGGTAGCTCAACATCTCAATGAACTCAACACAGTCACAACCTAGTTGAGTTCAGTCGAAATTGAATTCGATGAAGAAGTACGAGCATTGATACTTTTGTCTTCTTTACTAGAAAGCTGGAATGCTACTGTCACAACTGTGAGTAGCTCATTAGAGAGTAATAAGTTAAAATTTGACGATGTTTGTGATCTAGTTCTCAGTGAAAAGATCTGGCATAGAGAGTTAGGTGAATCATCAACCTCTTCAGTTTTGCATACAAAGTCAAGAGAAAGAAATTTGACCAGAGGGAATGGATGTGGCAGAGCAGACTACCAAGGTAGATCAAAGGATAGGAGGTCCAAATCTAGGAATCCAAATAATTCCTATAACTTGAAGACTATCGAGTGTTGGAATTGTGGGAGAACCGGACACTACAAAAATTAGTGCAAGAGTGCACCGAAGGATAAACAAGTGAAGGCAGAGAAAAATGTTACTTCCATCTCAGGAGGAGATGTTACATTGATATGCTCTTTGGAGAGCAAGGAAGAATCTTGGGTGTTAGACTCTAGAACATTGTTCCATGCTACTTCATAGAAAGAATTCTTATAGAAATATGTCCCCAGAAACCTTGGAAAGGTATATCTTGGTGATGACCAACCATGTGCTATTATTGGCAAAGGTGTAGTGAAGATTAAGTTGAATGGATCTGTTTGGGAGTTGAAGGATGTCAGGCATATTCCCAACCTAAGAAGGAACTTAATTTGAGTAGGGCAATTGGCTAGTGAAGGCTACACTATGATCTTCCATGGTGATGATTGAAAGAGTTCAAAGGGTGCAATGATAGTTGCTCGAGGCAAGAAGAGTGACACTCTTTACATGTCAACAAGGGCACATTGTTCAATTGTAGTTGCAACAGGCAATGAAACACCAAATCTGTGGCACGAGAGACTAGGCCACATGAGTGAGAAGGGGATGAAGATTATGCACTCAAAGGGAAAACTTTCAGGCCTACATTCTACAAAGATAGACATGTGCGAAGATTGCATACATAGAAAGCAAAAGAGAGTCAGCTTTTAGACAAGTGGTAGAACCTCAAAGAAAGAAAGGCTAGAGCTCATTCACTCTGATGTTTGGGGACCAACGATCATCTCATCCATTGGTGGGAAACACTACTTCGTGACTTTCATTATTGATCACTCTTAGAAGGTATGGGCTTACTTTCTAAAGCATAAGTCTGAAGTATTTGAGATTTTCAGAAGATGAAAAGCTATGGTGGAAAATGAGACAGGTTTGAAGATCAAAAAGCTCATAACCAATAATGGTAGTGAATATGAAGACACTATATTCAAAAATTTCTGCTATGAGCATGGGATCAAAATGGAAAGAACTGTTCCAAGCATGCCTCAACACAATGGTGTAGCTAAGCGTATGAACCGAACGTTGACAGAAAGAGCAAGAAGCATTCGTATACAATCAGGTCTACTGGAACAGTTTTGGGCATAAGCAGTCAGCACGACAGCTTATTTGATCAATCGAGGTCCATCTGTTCCATTGGACCATAGAATACCAGAGGAGGTATAGAGCAGAAAAGAGATAAAACTATCACATCTAAAAGTTTTCGACTGTGTAGCATTTGTGCATATTAGTGATCAAGGTAGGAATAAGCTTGATCCCAAATCTAAGAAATGTACCTTCATTGGCTATGGTGAGGATGAGTTTGGCTACTGCATTTAGGATGAAAAAAACAAGAAATTGATTTGTAGTAGAGATGTGATTTTCAATGAAAGAGTGATGTATAAGGACATGCATAAAACAAATACTAACGACTCAAAGCAAAATGAGTCAGTATTTGTAGATGCAGATGATGTCCCAGATAGTTCTGTGAAGGAACCAATTATAGCAAGTCCTCAACCAGAGGAACTCGTTGGATAGAGCAGTGTGCAGCAGTCCGACACACCACAACCTCCTACTCCAGCTCCTGTATTGAGAAGGTCTTCTCAACCTCATGTACCTAACAGAAGATACATGAACTATGTGTTGCTGACTGATGAAGGGGAGCCTGAATACTATGATGAAGGGGAGCTTGAATACTATGATGAAGCTTTTCAGACTCGAGATGCCAACAAATGGGAGCTTGACATGAAAATGAAGTTGTGCTCAACTTCAGTTGGTCTACTAGAGTAACAAGACTAGAAAAGCCGGTGCATTGATCAAGGTGTGAAGATAGATTGAAATCAGTCTTCAAGTAGGAGATTACTATAAAGCTCCTTAATTTAAGGAGCAAAACAATTAGCAAAACATAGAGCTTAATTCAATGAGCAATTCAAAGAACCATTAGTTTAAGGAGTAATTCAAGGAGTGAATTTTCCTATAAATGGATTTGTAATTGTAATGAATTAATCAACCCAAGTGTTCGTTCCAATTGGGAGAAAAACTTAGAGAGAAAAACTTTTGTGAGAGAAAATTAAGAGTAATTTTCTTAGGTGTAATTGGGTTGTGGGTTGTGAGTTGTGAGTGTTGTAAACACCTTGTATAATTTCTCATTTTTTAGTAAAAAGATCTATAGCAGATCCGAAAACGTAAACAAAATTGGTCGAACTCTGTTATCAAATTTGTGTGTTATTTTGTGTATTTTGTTTTCTCATAAATCTAATTTATTGAGAATTTGTATAATTTCCCAACACAATATATGAAGTTTTAAAAATTGAAGTATTAAATCGTATGTTTTAAAAATTTATAGATAAACGTATAAATTTAATTAAAGTTTATAACGTAAGTCATGGTTATAGTTGTTTACCAATTCTTTTAATTAAGATTTATATCCTTATTTTCTTGTTATCAAATTATAATTTATGTTGTCTTTGTAGATAGTGCTTGTTCTCGGAACAAAACTGGAAGTAGTGGTAGCACAAATGGCACTTCAACTCCATAACAAGAACAGTGTTATTATAGGAACCCCTTTGGTGCAGCCTAATGATAATCTCTTTTGGTTCAGTCACCCAAAATTTGTCTTGACTCTTTTGCACTATACTCTGTTTATGGTAATTAATTCTTTCAAAATAATTTAAATTAGTTTTATTATATATAAATCTGACTCAACTTTTGCTCCAAATTTCCAGAATGCATTTGAACTTGCTTTCTTTGTTTGGGTCACAGTAAGTTCTTTATTTTACTTTCTCACTTTTCTTATAAAAAATTCACAATCAATTTAGTTTAGATGACAAATTAATATTTATCTAACACAAAATCTTCTTTCATTTCCTTTAACACAGTTGGAATTTGGGTTACATTCTTGCTACCATGAACATGTAGATATCATCATCATCCGGATGGTATTAGCGTAAGCCTTTGTACTATTATTTATAAAAATGATATTTATTCATTTATGTGATTGTTTGTTTTGTTGGTAAGTTATATATTCTAATCATATTAATTATAAATTAATCTAAAAAAATGTTTCTATTATTTTATTATTTTTTAAGTGTAGTTTCTTAAAATAATTAATTTACTCTTAAAGAAGTTAAACAATTTGTTCTTAAAAGATGATTAATATATTTTTATTAACAATGCAGTGTCACCGTTCAAGTTATGTGCAGCTACATTACTCTTCCCCTCTATGCACTTGTGACTCAGGTTATATATTAATACAAAAATAGGTTATAATTATTATAATTATTTAAAAATAAGTAATTTAATCTCGTAATTTATGAATTGTAATATTATTAATTATGTTATTATGAAAAGTATATATTTTTAATCTTACTATTTATTAAAATAAATATTTTTAATTTATCAAAATTATAAAAAAAATTATAATATTTAATTTTTATAAATAACGAGATTATAAATATTTAATTTAAAAATTATGGTATTAAATTACTAATTTTAGAAAATTAAGAAGTTCTGATACCTATCGCAATTGATTTATGATGACTGACGCACCTCTTTAATATACATCATATTATAAACATTATTGAATTAGTTTTAAATTATAGAAATATTAAAAACTAATTATTAATATGATTATTTTCGGTTACACAGATGGGATCAAATTTCAAGAGTGCAGTGTTAGAAGAACACACTGTAAAGCTTATAAAAAAATGGCATGCTGAAGCAAAGCAGAAGAAGAAAAAAGATCATGAAATTTCACAATCTGGTCAGGACTATTCTTATACTCCCGTAGAATTGGTCAGGACTACTACTACAGTCAATAATTCCCCTGAATTTTCTTCACATCACCGGGCTCCAACTTTTTCTCATGAAATACTTGGTCAATCCGAGATTGTTGAACTACATCAAGAAACTATTCCTCAACATGTTTCTTCTACAACTAACATGTTCCATATACAAATACAAGAAGTGGGACCAAACCCAGCTGGCCAAACTTAGATTATCATCTTCATTGTTGAATGTTGATAGTCGAGTTATAAAATATTCATTATTCTTGATAAATATACAGGGCAATTTGTACATGTAAGTTTTAAATTTATAGTTAAATACTAGAGAATTTTTTATGTTAGGAATTTTAATGAATATTGAGAGAGTGAGAAATTTGATATTTGAATTTGAGTTTGTATTCTCTTCGTTAAATGAGTATATATATAACATCTTAAATATGTAGTAAGTTATGTATTCAACAACTAAGATACATGATAATTATATATGATTTAATAAATATTACATATAAATTAATAAATAGAAAATAGGTTATTATAGACGTTTACATAATTAAGTCGTTATATACAGATCGTTCCAGGTTCTCAAGTAGAATTATCATGTCATCAACATGGGTGAGAACTGAGGTCATGTCTGGATCTTATAATTCCACCAAGTCTTGATCTCAAACACATCGTAGTGCAATAACAAGGTTTTTTAATTGATTACGCTTTAAATCTTATCGAGCTCGTTAAGTCTGAATCATTGTTAAGTTATCCTTATAAGCTCATTGTAACATAACTCGGTACTAGTATTTATTAAATCACATACCTATTATATATTTAATACCAAACATATTTTAATATAAGTAATTTTTTAGTTTAATCTATACTCAAAAAAGATTAATTATATTATAGTCATCATTTCAAAAGATGAGAATGACGATGCAAATTAGAGCATAGATAAGTGTTTTGATGTTCATGATCTTGGCTAAAAACGCCTTGACTTAAAAATGGCTTAGATCCTAAAAAAGAACACCAAAACAAGCTAAAATACCAAGTACAAAAAATCCTTCTCTTTGGTTCCATTCATCGTGAACTAGTCTTGATCAAGCTTAATTTAACCTATTGGGATTTAGAAAAGAATATTTAAGTGTCTACTCATACCACTTCATTAAAATACTTTGACAAATTTGCCTCTAACGAGTCTTGAACTCACGATATTTTGAATGTACAACCCTCCCATTTACCACCAATGCAAAGGGGTTGGATGCAGTAAACAAATTACATCCTGGCTGGAGTTAAAAACACGTGGATGGGGCTAGTAACAAAGCAAATCATGTAGCGTATAGAACTTAGAAGGAACCAAATGTTCAAATGTAGACATGGATCAAAGGCTGAACCTTTTGCTAGTTTTTTTTTTTTTTTTTTCCTTTTTTAAGATAAAAAAGAGAGAGCCACACACACGTTGAGATTAGGCAATAAAGGTTAAGCCCACCAGTGACAACTTAAGGATGCCCAAAATTTACCAAACTAACTCAACTCATAGAAATAGGTATTAATTATCTAAAATAGTAACATAATAAAAAATAGCCCATATTTTATCATTTTGATTCTGTGTTAAGCGTTAGAGTTTATTTTTTATCCTAAATTATCTTTTTTTTTATTTTTAAATCTAATTTTACCATCTCACTTATTTTATTAGTTTTTGTTGTTTTTTTAATATTATCTAATAACAATCATATGTATATAAATCTTATATACTCTTTAAAAAATATAAATATAAAACTTTAATACTTTTTTTCAAAAATATGTGCGTAGAACTTACTTACTTTTTTATAAATATGTATATAAATTTTACATATCCATTCAAAATAAATATAAACCTTATACATTCATCGCAAAAATTGTCGGAGATTCAATGAGGTCACCAATAGATCATCGGAGAACTAAAAAGGTTATTGATAATTGTTATTAGTCATATTTATTTAATTTATTAGTCAGATATTAGGGATAATTTGAAGTAATTTTCGGAGAATGGTTTTTACTTATCATTATATTATTTTTTACGATATATATACTTGCGTATTCATTTTACA
Source organism: Hippophae gyantsensis (assembly GCA_030763125.1). Lineage (NCBI taxonomy): Eukaryota > Viridiplantae > Streptophyta > Magnoliopsida > Rosales > Elaeagnaceae > Hippophae > Hippophae gyantsensis. The sequence continues at coordinate 30,519,546 of CM061036.1, forward strand.
CACAATTTGTGTGGCGATCAAGTTTTTGGCACCGTTGTCGGGGATTATTAGTATTAGAAATTAATATTTTTTTATTTTTTTTATTTTAATTATTTTTTAATTTATTTAATTTAATTTAATTTTAATTTTAATTTACTTATTTTCTTTTACTGGTTTATTTATTTATTTATTTATTTATTTTAACTTTAATTTATTTATTTAGTTGATTATTTTTTTATTTTTTTTATTTAGACATATTATTTAGTGCTATTAGAAGCATATAGAGTAGAAAATGACTAACAATAATTATCCATGGTCAATGAACGAAATAATTGCCACAAAAAAAGTAAGTGGAATTCATAAGATAAATGATATCATAACACTTACAACTCAAATGTCTTCTTTGGTAAATCTTTTGATGGTTCAAAACTCGCCAACGAGTATAAACCAGGTCCAAGATTCAACAGTGTCTTGTGTGTTTTGTGATGGAACCCATTTGTTTGATAATTGTCCACATAATCTTGAATCGGTCTTCTATATGGGTAATGTGAATCAAAATAATAATTCATACTCAAACACAAACAAATATAACCTAGGATGAAGGCAATATCCAAATTCTACTTGGAATTACAACAATTAAGGTGATAATCAATTCAACTATCAATCATTTTCACCACCTGATTTTCAATAATCACAATAATTACAAGCCCAAGAAAATAAGCCACCTACTGAGGAGAATATAAATGCTTTAATGGGGATGATGAAAGATTTCATGTAATTATTTAATACAAAAATGTCAACTCAAAAGGCTTCAATTCGAAATTTAGAGAACCAAATGGGACAACTTATTTAGGCTATAAGTCAAAGGCTTCAAGGTAACCTTCCAAGTGACACAATTGTAAACCCAAGAAGAGAATGTAAAGACCATTGTAACACCATAGACTTGAGAAGGGGTAAAACTTTAGATGAGGAACATGGGACCCAAAAGAATAAGAAGGAACTAGAAATTAAAAAGAACGAGGAGGAATTAGAGGATAAAAAGAGTAATGGAAATGAAATAATTCAGCAAAAAAAAAACAACCTCTATAAACCCACTATTTGTTTCCCTTAAGGACCGTAAAAGAAAAGGTCAAATACATAGTTTTCAAAAAATTTGGAAGTCTTCAAGAAGTAGCACATAAACATATCATTTGCAGATGCACTTAAACATATGTCTTCTTATGCCAAATTTATGAAGGACATCTTGTCTAAAAAATGAGACTTGGAAATAATGAAATAACAACCCTAATTGAAGATTATAGGGCCATCATTGCTAGAAAGCTACCAAAAAAGTTGAAAGATCCAGGTAGTTTTGACATTCCTTATACAATTGGGAACATCCACTTTGAGAAAGAATTTTTTGACTTGGGTTCTATCATTAACCTCATGCCATTATCAATTTTTAAAAGATTGGGGGTTGGTAAAACCAAACCCACTTTAGTAACATTACAAATGGCAGATAAATCAATTAAGAGATCTTGGGGTGTGGTAGAATATTTTCTAGTAAAAGTAGACAAAATCATCTTTTCGGTGGACTTCATTGTGCTAGACATGGAAGAAGACCGTGACATTCATATCATACTTGGTTGTCCATTCTTAGCAACCGGAAGAGTAATCATTGATGTACAAAAATGTGAACTTATAATGAGAATGCAAGATGAACAAGTAATGTTTAAAGTTTTTAAAGAATCTGAACCCCCTGATATTGATAATGCTAATGAATGTTTAAAGATAAATATTACTTTTTATGGAAGTAGCTTAAAAGAATCTATTGAGTTGTCGACACTTAGTCGATTACATATGATGCTATGAACAAGGACATAAACTCACCAAAAAAAACTCAACTTATTATAACTTTAAAAGTATGGTATCGAAGGTTGATATTGTGGATAGTGTGAACTTTTTAGAGGACGTGCCTTTCATGTATGTATCAAAGGAAATTATAGAAAATTTTGAGATAGGATCTAAGTTCAACCCATCAATTGAAGAGCCACCAAGTTTAGACCCTACAATTTTACCCTTCTATCCCCAGTCAAGTATGAAAGTGAAAGAGTCCAATAGAGAGGTGAAAAAACTATTAGAAATAAATAAATTGGATGAGTTACGGTAGAGTGCTTATAAGAATTCCAAAAAGTTCAAAAAGAAAACAAAAATATGGCATGTGAGAAGAATGGAGCACCGTGTTTGCAAGCCAGGACACAAAGTATTATTGAACAAGTCAAGACTCAAACTGTTTCCATGCAAACTCAAAAGTAAATGGACACAAAGGGATATGCTTTAGAACGTGATATGACCATCTAGTCAAAGATGTTAAATGTGACGCTAGTTGGGAGGTAACCCATTTCAGTGATAGATGTGGTATGCCATAACTAAGAGAGTTTTCTTTCCTTTTATTTATATATATGTGTGTGTGCATATTGGGGACAATGTGTAATTTAAGTTTAGGGAGGGAACTTCATTCTCTACATTAGTATTTAGTATACATTTTAAATTTTTAGGGAATTTTTTTAAATTTTTAGGTTATTTTTAATCATGATTTGGGTAGAAATTAATAAATATATGAAAAATAAATGCATGCATGCTTGATATGAAACATATGAACTCCATGATAAAAATTGGTTTTCATGACTAGGCTAAGGAATGTAACATAATTGTTAAGATATTTACATTAATCATGTGATATGTATGTTAGTTTTGATTGAATTGATTCAAAATTTTATGCGCATGCTCATGATTGATTTTGGTGTGCTTATTGAGAGAAATTTTGTAGTGAGTTATGCTAGTCAATTAGATCTACCAAGTTTTAGAATATATTTGATCATCTCTTTAAACGAAATCCTAAATAGTATTTAGCAAGAGAAATGATTTAGGCCTTATTTGGATCGATTGAACCTTTCAAGCTAACCATTGTTAATATCTTTAGTCACCCATTTGAGCCTAATAAAGAACCATTAATAGTTTTAAGCTATATTTAATGCCTAACCAATCAACATTACCTTTATGTTTGCACTTTTAGCTTGTATGAAAAGAAAAAAAATACAATCATGTGTTATGCTATAGAGTAAGGTGAAATGTAATACACCCTAAAAAAAAGCAAAAAAAAAAAAAAAAGAGCCAAACTCACAACACAATTATCCTTCCAAAGAAAAGAAAATAAAGTTGAAAATAAGTTTTGAAGTGTTATGAAGTTACAAAAAAAAGAGAGAGAAAAGAGATGTAGAATAAAAAAAATATGAAAAGAATGTCAAAAGAGGGTGTACTAAAATATCAAGTAAAAGCTCAATTACAGTTAAAAAAATGCATGATGAAAAAAAAGAAGCTAAGGTGTGAAAAGAGCCTAAAATGTCTTCATTTATCAACCCAACACCTAAACCTTACATTATAACCATATAAAGTCTTTATTGATCTTGAGCTAAGTGCATATTTATATTAGTGTAGAGAGATGTGAAAAATAGACTTATGAGTATGTGAACCTTTTTATCAAAGACTTGTACGACTTTTGAGACAGATAATTTTCGTGAAATATGCATGTACTAATAGAAGTATATTTATGAATATACTACCCAAGTTATTTTATTAGTAATACTTAACTTTACTTGAGAACAAGCAAAGATTTAAATTTGGGGGTGTGATGACTCTATGAAAGTAGAGTCATTAACGTACTTTTTTACTTAATATTTACTTATTTTATTTAATAAATAGTATTTTTATGGCCAAAAAAATTAAAATATAATTTTTTTAGTGAAAGAGGATGAAAATATAATTTTTGAAATTTTTTGGGATTTTTTATGAATTTTTAATGTAGGACTAATCAAAAGCTTTCACGTGACATGCCATGCAAGCAGAAGAGCTGACTCGGCAAGCTACGTAGATGCCTCGCAAGCACGGAGAGTGAATCACGTTATTCCACGTGTGAGGTGGACGAAACATGCCCCCACATGTCAACACGACTTCCAATCTAAGTTAGGAAATGCATCATGCCAGGTGTCACCACGCCATTGCTCTGCGTGTTCCACATGTGCACCATGCCATCTGTTTCCGTGAATCAAGTCACACCACGTGTCATTGACTCAACAAGCATTGACTCTGACCGGTCTCCCCTATCACGCGTCACTCTCTGATTCACCCAGAGAATTTTCCTTGTCATGTGTCGCGCTGTGATTGGGTTTTGCTTATTTTGATCGTAGCCATTGATCTGAAGTTGATCAGATGGTCTAGTTCGCACCTGAGCTTTATTTAAGCCCCTAATCACTCCATAAATCCTATTTAGCCTTCATTAGCATAATTTTGGTTAATTTTTAGAGCTAAAAAGAGAGAAAAATACAGAAATATTCAAGAGATGACACAATTTTGGCAGAGATTGAAGAGGAGATTAATTCTATAATTCAAGAGATTGATTATTTTTCTTCCTTATACTATTTTCGTTATCAATTTTATGTATTTTTTTATGTAAAATATGAGTTTTAAGAACACAATTATGTGTAATTAATTTATTAATCTAGGGATCTTATGAACACAATTTTCACCATGGGATGATCTAAAATTTTACCTCAATTATAATTATAATTTAATTATATTATATAATCTGATTTGTATGCTATTAACTGTTTGGCCAACAATTTATCTATAGAGGCAATTAAATAGATTTGAGAAAATTATTTAATTGTTTTTCGTGATTAAATAACATGCATAATTTATAGGCAGAGATATATGATTCTTATGTATGTGATCCATAATTGATGAACTTAATGAGTAGTATGTAATTTAATTGGTATGAGAGTATGATTAAATTAATTACTATATATTGGTGTAGTTTACTTGAGAGAGGAATACATGTTAGATTAGATTCAATTGATCATGTAATTAATTGATAATTATACTAGGGGGATTCTAGTGATTCGCATGTTTAGAAAATTGGAGATTAAGTATTCCTAGATATTTTCTCATATATCTTTTTAGTCACAAAATCTAATTTAATTAATTATTGTTATTTACTTTTAGTTATTTTAATTTGCTTTCTTAAAATATAAAAACACCAAAAAATTGATTTTTATTATTTTTAGTTTTAAAAAATTAATTTCTAATAAAGTAATTTTCGTGGGAATGATCTTTACTTATCATTATATTACTTGTTCCGATACGTATACTTGTGTATTCATTGCACACAATACTTGTGTATTCAGTATGTAGAAACATATATCATTTAAACTTTGATAGTACTAGTCACATATTTAGAGCAAGCACAACATCAAATATAATGAGATAAACTCACATGAAAACTTAATAGATGTGGTAGCATCTTTAGGTTTCTAATGGAAATCACTCGGTAACAAAGAATCCACTAATCAATATAACAGTTACAACTCTAAAAGAAAAAAAAACAATATTATCTTTATCAGTTGGGACCTCCATCCTAACTTCCAATCACTGCTCTCACTTATTGCCTATCCACCGACTTGATTTGACACACAAATCGACTTACCTCTAAAGCCAACACCACCCAATGTTGTCTAATAAAAAGCCATGGATTAGTAATGTGTACTATCAACATAATCCCCCTTGAACATGAATACTCAATAATGATCTCTTATTACATCTAGCCAAGAGATATAAGAGCATATACAACTTAGCTCCACCCATTCTCATAGAGTTATTCTCACATAAGAAACAATTACAGGAGGGAAACTATCACTTAACACATGGCTCACACATAAAACTCACTCGTAAATATTGTCTCGAGTACTCAAAACTCAAAAGCATGGTTTTGCTCACATAGTCATGAATCATTAATATCGAACAGCACTCAAAGATATTAGTGTTTCAAAAATAAAATAAAAAAACAAAATGTCAAAGGTGGTGGTGAAGGTTGTAGTGAGGTACTTAAAAGATATTTCTTTGTTTCTAAAAATATTGAGTAAATTTTACAAATACCTATACAAAAAAAAACCAAAAATACAAGTAAAAATGTTGGATAACTCGCACGCTCGCTCGTTGAAAATCAACACTCCACCTAGCATGCACACTATGAAAACCAATCCTGTGGTATGTGTAAACATGTTTGGATACAAATTATACCTAAATATGTGTGTGTGAATTATTGATATATAGTAACCAATCTTACACAGAAAAAGATAAATAAACTAAGTAAGAATAAAACAGACACCGTGTTTTATACACAAAAAATCAACACACAAATACAAGAATAATGAGACTTATAAACCAAAAACAAAGAACTCAAAAATACCCAAATGTTCTTTGCTTTTGGTTGCCCCATAACTCTAAAAAATGAAAACAATATAGTTAATATTTATATTTTTTTGCTTATGTGCTCACTCTATGCTTATGCCCATCTAATATCACATATATATAGATGCATGAACCAATTTCCTTACATGTGGTAGGAACTCACACGTCAAAAAACAACCCAATATATATAGTGCATATAAAACATTTTAGGCTTCTTTTCACATGGACAAATACACATTCAAGACTTATTAACTCTATACACATCCATCATTTAACTTCCCACTAATATTAGCACCCAATTTTTATAAGTCTTTTCACTTTCCAAATTTAGGTTATAATTTTTTTAATGTCATTTTACTTCAACAATCTCCACCTTGGCTTTAAAAAAATATCAACATCAATTATCAATTATGCCATACATGTACATGTCCTCATTGCACCCCATTTACCGTTAGGGTACACCCATCACTTCATCTTCAACCGAAGATAATTTTACCCAAACTTGCTCCATCTTGAGAGCAACCTTTTAATACCATACTTATACCACCAAAAAATGTAATCTCTTTATTGAACTTGACATGTTTCACTTGGCTCACCTTATCATCACTAAAACAAGATTTCATGCTCAATTTATCACTAATAATTATGTTACCCTTAATGGCAGTTGTAGCTCTATCTCAAACATGATCCCCAATCAACTCATACAAGTTGTTTCTCCTTTTTTATTTCATAATAACTAATGAACCTTTACCAAACTCCATAAATTCATTCCTTACAAATGACTTATAATCCAAGGTATCCAACCTATTCAATGAAACCAAATTCTTCTTTAAGTTGGGTAGATATCTCACATTATCTAATCTTTGGACAAGTCCATCAAACATCTTCATCTTCATTGTGCCCATACCAATGATCTTACTCCTTGAACCATTAGTCATCATAACATCACATGCATAACAAGGTTTATACCTATCAAACAATTCCTTGTTTGCACATATGCGAAATGAGCAAACAGAATTCAAAATCCAGTTATCACAAAAACCATCACTAGTTGTCACACAAATCACATCATTTTTGGTAACATATCCAGTAACCTTGGCCCATTTAACACCTTGTCTTTTGTTCTTATCAAGATCTCTTATGGTCTTCAATCTTTCTTTGCAATACTTTTGATGTGCCTTTTTATGATAATAGAAACACTTAATATCACATCTTGAAAAATATTTGAACTTGTTTCCATCTTTCCTTGGATATCTCCAATTTCCTTCATTATTTGAGCTTGCTCTTGAATCACTCTTCGTAGTAAGACAATCTCTATATGTAGAACTAGCCAATTGCATATCATTATTATTTTTCAAGAGAGACATTAACACATCATCCATTATCAATATAGACTTTACATTAAGCAGTGAAGACACCAATACATCATATGAATTAGGCAATAAAGATAACAAAATCATTGTCTGATCTTCATCTTGTATCTTCAAATCAACCCGTAACAATTTAGAGACACATCATCTAAATCTATTAAAATAACTTTTAACATCACCATCTTCATTCATCTCCAAGGCATACAATTACTTCTTTAAGTACACTTTAAGAAACTCTTTTTTCACCCATATACCTTTCACGTTTTTATTACCATAATTAAATCTTCTTGTTTCTCCATCTTTCATAAAACAAGATCTCCTAACCATTATCTCTGATGTCACTTATTAGGCATAGCAAAAGTGCAAACCAACAAGAGTAACAAAGATGAATGTGGAAATGAAAAATCAACAAAAACAATAGCACAAAAACTTGTTCTACAAATTAACCTAGTCTACACCCAAAGTCACATAAATTCTTTAATACAACTTCTTGATATAGAATCTTAACTCAATGAAAAATATAGCCGATATCCCAAGAATAATATTATAATAAAAAATAATACTAAAATCTGAACCCCATTATACTCAAATCACACATATAAACCAAAAACAAAGAACTTAAAAATACCTAAATGTTTTTTGGTTGCCTCAAAACTCTGAAAATATAAAGAATATAGTTAAGATTAATATGTTTGTTAATATCACACCTAAAAAACACATTCAAGATTCATTAACTCTATATTTATCTTCCTAGTATTAGCATTAATACCTAATATTTATAATAACTTTTTGGCTTTCCAACTTCATAGATTATACTTTTTTAATGTCATTTTATTCTAATATTATGTGTGAAGTTTTAAAATTTTAATTATCAAATCGTATTTTTTAAAAGTTTGGAAACTTATATGTGAATTTAATTCAAGTTTGTGAACCAATAATATATTATAGCCAAATTTTTTTTATAAAATAATAATAATAACACCCCTTATATTTAACTCATATATTTTTATTATTAAAAAAATATATCACATTATTTTATTTTAAACGTAACTTAATTAGATTCTGTTCAAATTGAATTACAATCATTTAGATTACATGATGATATTATTTTTATTGTTATAAGTTTAAAATATGTTATATATTTTTTATAATTTTTTGAAACTTTTTAACTTTACCTCGTACCAATTAACAATAAAAAAACATAAATATTAATTAAATGATTAATATCAAACTCATTAACATTACAATAAAATATTTATTATTTTTAGATTACATGATGATATGATATTTTAGTTTTATATAATTTAAAATTAATGTAATTTAAAAAAAAATATTAAATGAGAAATAGAGAAAATATAATCTAAATTATAAAAAATATAATTCAAAAATAACAAATAATTCATTCAAATCATTATTACCATCTAACCTTTGACTTTTCATTTCTTTTCATTTGGCATAAATTATATATAATTAACATTAAATTTTTAATATCTTTTCTACAACTTAGCAGCTAAATTGTTTTGACTCATTTTTTAACCATTTGTAATAAAATAATAATAAATGTGATAAATATTTATTAATTATATTTATATAATTATGTTTATTTTTATTAATTTGTAATTATATACTGAATTTGTATCTATTCAAAATATATTTTTTAATGTAATTTGTTTATGTACAACCCGTGGACAAATAATAGATGCCACGTGTCAAAATTTTAAGCTACATTCTTTTCAAGTTGACTTTGTCCTGACATAGTATTTTTAATTGTTAATAAAATTTTTGTGTATGATGTATATATTATAATTATTTTAAAAATTTAAAAATTAATTAACCGCGTGCTCACAAAACCCACACATGTGTTGTGTTATGAATGCATTTTGATAATGTCGGCAAACTTTTATTTTTTTTGTGAGACCTAACATAGTGGCTCATTAACGGGTACTAATTTAATTTGAGTTCAAAATTTTAAGTTTTTTTTTTAATATGAACACCTAAATAATATCCCAATTAAATCAACCCAGTATCATAAATACACTATACTAGAGAGAAAGTGAGAAAAAATTAAGATTTCTATAATTTTTGAAAATTCTTGATGAAAAATTGAAGAAGAAACTAATTATTTTAACTATCTATGTTGTTACATATTTATTATCTAACTTTCTAAATTATTCTAAATTTATTACTTATGTGTAAAGATGTTAAATTAAAATTAATAAAATGATATAAATAAAACAAATATAATATGTAAATGATATAAAAAAAATAAAAAATAATTTAATAACATGAACGAAATAAATATAATATTTGATGATGTTTGTATAAATTAAGCTTTCTCTAACATGGGTTTAAAAGGAGAAAATATAATTATTTATATGCTCCCATAAATTAGAAGAACAAATGTTAGGATATGGTTCTTATTTTACTAAAAGTATCTTGTATACCGTGATATTGTTCTTTTATGATTTCTATAAAAACTTACATAAATTGTATTCTAAACTCTGATATATTACCCCCTCTTTTATTTGATATGTTTATGATTTAATGGTTGGACCTAATGCTTTTGTCCAACAAGAGAATTGCGAGTGAGTTTTGCATTTTATGTGTTATTCATATTTTTTCTACTATTATGTGTTATTATTTATGTATATAAATTTTTGTATTATATATGTAGGTTTTGTATTATAACATCAAGAGAAGAATATAATGATCTTGAATAACATAAGACAACACCATGGTAATTTTTCTACTATTAATTAATATTTATTTTTTTAATTATTTTTATTAATTAAATTATTTGTTAAACATATTTTGATTTTTTTTCCTGCTATTATTTAGTGATCGAATACGTGTTTTAATTTGAATATAATAGAAAATAAGTAATTTTTTTCCTACTATTATGTAGTCATTCAATTTTTTTAACCGACTTTAATAATTTGTTTTATAGTAATGATGTGGAATAAAATTATTAGTCGATTATGATAAAATTCATAATACAATTCTTATAAATTTTATTATAATATAGTGTTTAATTAATATGAGACACTACATTAACATTAATTCCATTATGTATCTTTGTACCATTCAATTCATACAAAATTTCATTTATATGATTTGAATAGTCCGTTTAATGTTATTAAAAGTCGCATTATAAATTATTGTTTTAAATATATCATTTAATTATCTAAATTGTTTTAAATCTACCACTTATGTCTAACACCGTTAAACAATGAATAATAGAATAGTATACGAGTTTGGTGGTATAGATGAAACAAAATATTTGATGGTATGAATGAAACAAATATAATAATTTAATAATATTTTTGTAATTTTATTCCATAAAATAAAATGTAAACATTTTACTTCTTACTCAAAAAATTTTGATTTACTTTTAGTTTATTGTTTTAAGTTTTTTCTTTTTAAATATATATATTGATCATTTCATGCGTTATCAATATATGTGTTTCTATCTGACTCAATGATCAATTCTTACACTTTGGTCACAAGATTAGGAGATTATAAAAAAGGAAAAAGATATAGAAATCATTTTCTTTATATCTTAGAGTTAGAAAAAATATTTTTAAAGTCCTTTGTTAGTAAAAAAATGTGCTAAACAAGAATAAAATTAATTTTTCATTCAATTTTTTGTTAAATATAATAGAATAATACATGTATATGTTTTTATTTTCGATAGATATATATCTAACGAAATAATTTTTAATTAAAAAATTAATTAATTTTTTTAACAAATTTTTTAATCAAATTTAAATTAAATTTTCATTGTCGAATGTGTGACTTTTTTTGTTAGGCAGTGAAAATTTTATTTCAACTTTATTAAAAAAATTGTTTAATTTTAAAAGAAATTTTTTTCTTAAAAATTTGAGTATTTTTTTTAATTAAATATTAACTTTTTACATGTATACTTATTAATAAGATGAAAAGTTAATTTTTTACTTACTTAATATTTTTTGTCATAAACAAAGAGACTTAATGATATATTTTTATTTGAAAATAATATTTCTAAACAGGAAGACTAAGAAAGACATTTAGTCTTAAAAAAATGACCATTTAGGTACCTCATCCTATAAAAATGGTTTTTTGTAACGCAAGGAAGGAGCTACCAAAGGTGTAAGGAGCTTCTACTGGACACGAGGACAGGGATTTAGAATACTGCCCAACGATGAAACAGAGATTGAGAATGCCTTGTGAGGCTAGAATAGAGATTGGGTAGTAGCAATATCACAAGGAGAAGTGTTACATGTTGGCGAGTATCGTGTGCGTGCATTTGGTATGGCTCAATGTGGTTGGATCAATTCCACCAAATTTCGACCAATTTCAAGTTTGATGTTGTGGTGAAAGATGAATTGTTTAACGATCAAGTTCGTAGAAAATACGACATGTTAGTCCATGTTAATATATAATATTAAGAAAGAGTATAATTAAAAGTAAAAATATGCATCATTATTCCTTGAAATCGTTAATCTTAGATTAGATGAAATATTACTCTCACTAATGATATTTAATGCTTTTTATAAGCATTAAACATTTGTGTTTTATAAGAAAGTACATGTACTAAACTAAATTCTATGTATTATAAGCATCAGATATTTGTGTTTTATAATCATTAATCTTAGTTGTATGTTTTTTTTTCTTTTTTTTTTATTGTAAAATTTTATTTTAATAACTAAACCATTATATATTGATTAAGTATAGGGCAAAATTTTGATTTTTTTTTCCTAATCAATAAACAAAAAGAATATATTGCAATTCTATATTTTAAATAATATAGAAACATAAATTCATTATTTAATTTCTCATCATATAAATTACGTATATAAAGAAATACTTAATTTAACAATTATGTTTTAGTAATGAAAAAACCACATTTAAATAAAATTAATGTGATTAAATAAATAAGTTATTTAAAACCAATCCAAATTAATAAAAAAAAGAAGGATGATATAAAACGAATTGGCTTGAATTTGATAATTTTTGAAGATCTGATTATATAAATTGATCAGGATTTATCAAAGAGTACAATTCTTATATAATATTTTTATATGCAATACTCTATGCCTTATTAATAAGTACAAAAATATATAAACAAAAGATATTGAAAATGACGAAAATGGGTCAGTTAAGTTGACTTGGCAGATGGGTTGAATAACATAAAAGTGTAAATTTGAGCGTTCCCAGTAAGTTTAATAAATATAAGTATGAAAATTAGAACGTTGTCATTGACTAAGATATATAGTGTAAGTAACTACGATAATATTTTTTTTAAATATTAAAAATGTTAACTTTACTTACGTAATAATTGTTGAATGTTTTGTAATACATTAAAATATGTTTATTACATAATATTAAAAAAATTATATGATTATATATTTAATTATAAAATAAAACATATCAAATACTATAATAGTTTAGTACGATTATAGGGGATTAGATAGGATGGATTTAAAATGTAATGGATAATTAATTTACTCTATTTGAATTATTAATTAAAAAAAAATGTATATTGATATTTTATCTCATATTAAAAATTATATTTTTTATTTTGAAATATAATAAAAATTTAAAATATTATAAATTTTATAATAAAAATTATTTTATTAAAATATTTATAATTAATTTTATTTAATTATATTATATAATTTAATCTAATATAATTATATTTAAATGAGCTATAAAATCAATCGTTTGTCTAAGAAAAGTTAACCGGCATGACTCTCTTTCTTTTGTTTGTTTTTTTTAATTTATCATTCAATTCATTTCAGGACAGCACAGCCGATTTTTTTTAAAAAAATTGAGTGTTAGGTATGTTTGTAGTTATAAAGCTGAGTTTAGATTATCTTCAAAGTTACAACTATCTAAATGTCAAAATTGATTTTGTTCAGCAAAAAGACGAATAAAAAAAATGTAGCTAAGTTGAAAACTAGCAAAACTAAAAATTACGTCTCTATTTCAACCCACGTAGCAAAGGAAAGGAAGATATATATGGGACAGCCATTGTCCTTATAATATTTTTTTTTTCGCAAATTTTTTTAACCATAAATTTAAATCCATCTAATAATAAATATATCTTTTTGATTTAGTTTTTATTTAATTTTATTTTAAAATATAATATACAATTTATATCATATTATAATTATCATAACTTATATATATATATATATATATATATGGATAATAGGTTAAATTAAATCTAATATTGCATATTTAATTATGTATTATTTAATTTTTTATTCATTTTAAAGATTATTAATTAATTTAAATTTTATTATGATATTATTTGTAAAATTAATTTAAATTATTGTATAATTAATATAATTTATTAGGTTAATAGATTAATTTAATATTTATATATAATATTTATAAAATTATAGATAAATTATATACATAAACAAATTATATTTATTTACATTTAAAATTTTAAACTTTTAACACTCAATATTTTTTTTAAAAAATTAATAATTTAAATATATTTTTATTAAAATATGATAGATATAATATTTTTGTAATTAAAAATAAATAATATCTAAAAATAATTAATATTTTTTTATTGTATATGTGATGCTTTTAAAGTTGAAAGAATTATAAAAACATCTCTAACCCAACATCATTGCACTAAAATGATACAATTTTTATACTCAAGTTTGTACCAATCTTAGCAACAAATATAACACAATAAACAGTATGATGCTAAATTTAGTATGATACTGTTTATTTGATGGAATATATATATCTTTGACTAAAATTTGTTACAATTATATTATTATTTAATTTTTTATTATATATAATAAATTAAAATTAAGTATGTCATATAAAATTAATAAAAAAATTATTAAATATAACATAATTAAAAATATAATATAAATTAAAATAATGATTTAGTAATTTTATAAATATTTTTTGAATAATAATTAATTAATTCAATATAATAATTATTAGAGAATTAATTAAAAATAAAATAAAAAAATATTTTATTTTATATAAAAATTTATTTTTAATGTAATATTTGATCATAAATCGAAAAAATATTTTTTAACTTTTATATAAAAATGATGTAAAAATTACATCATGGCTTTGGCATGCTATAAATCTTACAAGCGTATCGTTAGTTCACCAAAATTAACATTCACCTGTTTGGTGGTGGCTTTAAAAAAGTTATTTCTCTAATTATATTAGGACATAAATATTGGTGTGACATCTCACCACTTTTGTATATAGTAATTTTATCTTTGAAAACAATCGATCTAATTTTGATAATCAAGACATGATGACGAAGACATGACCTAAGTAAAAATGGACTGGTATTAACAATCAAACAATTATCCCGTAGGTGATACATATACGGTTTGCTCTGACATCTCAAAATAAGCACTCATCCTTGTACACTATCCTAACGGCATAGATCACTTTTTTACGTACAAGACCTCAAGCAACTCATATATGGAGACTTGAGGACAGTAACTTGATTTTGTATAGAAATATTTTCTGTATGTACTTTGACAACTTAAATAGAGCTCTTACCAGTGTAATCACGACACTTGTCTTGTGGGTGCTATATATACCTTCCCAATGAGATGAATAAATGATCTAATCATTATTCACATTTCATACTTCTCTCTAAAACTCTATAATATTAAAATCTCTCCAAACAATTGGCGACCATCGTAAGGCCTTAAATATTTCTAGTTCATAGTTAGCATTTGAGACCATACATCTTACACACCCTAGAGAAAAAGCTCGTGTTATAGGGACATTCAATCCGCTTAATATGGTTAGCCCACAATCTCGTATCCAACGGGCTAATAGCCTCACTTGCCCAAATCCAAAAGTTGATCCCAATGATCAACCACGTCGGTCCTCACCCATTAGAATGTCTCATCATGACTTGGAATATGATCACTTTTTGTCTCTAGTCAGCAACGACATATGACTTTCAATTCGTAATGACGTAGCCAGAACAATTCTGTGGACTACCAGTTTGGTTAGTTATCGCTTTGAAAGTACATCTTGTGACAAAGATGCCATGTTAGAGAGTTTTCAATACAGATAACAGAGCTACAATAAACATTTATTAAGTCTCAAAGTGATAACAAGAAACTTAGGTCTAGGTTGGTATGAGAGAATTACTCGAAAGCTGAAACTTCATTCCATACCCCTGGCCTCCTTGTAATAGTCATCACGCACCTCCTAAATTGAGAAACAACCTTGTCATCCAATCCCTAAGTTCGATCTTAATGATTGCATACCTCACATAATAAAGAGAATCACCCCGTGTTATAATAATATCACCCCAAACACTCAAACAACGATCATGTTGTCATCCTAACACTTGAGTCCATGAAGCATTTCACCCCATCTTGTTCTAGAATCTAACCCAAATATAGATTGTCTCGCATTATACCAATGGGTTCCATTTCGACAACTTGACTTGTAAGAAAGGAACAAAATTGTTTGGGTAAAGCCAAAATGGTGGACACATTGGCAATAAGTATAGGAGTACTAACAATGAGTCCACCAAACTATACTGTACACAGAAATGTACACGAATCACTAAGAGTAGTGCCTATTAATAACCTTATCGTTATGTCAAGCAGCATTGTTTGAAGAGTGGCTTTAGAGCATCATTTTCAAAGGTCTACCCAAGATAGGTATATAATGGGGGTCGTAGGCTAAATCAAAAGGATATGAGCCATGAGGTGTGTGTGTGGTGAAGTTGGCACAACAAAATAAAGAAAAGGTGAAACTTTAATCAAAGCTTCTTCAAAACAAATTGAATGTGGCTTTTCAAAAGTGGGATGTCATCTGGCAACTTCAGACGATGAGCTAGCTCAATTTGTAAACACCATGTTTGCTCTGTAACCAGTTAGACCTCAGTATAGCTACAAAGGCAAAATGGACTAGTTCCTTGCGACTAAAAAAGTCATCTTATTTGAAAGGAAACCATCCTGTTCTCATTAGAATACAAGCCCGCTAAATAGTAATACTCAAATTCCCCAAAGAATTTGTTTATCCACTTGATCAATAAGGACACCTTAAAGGCCATGGGATGGATGTTGGTACTAGTTCTTATAGACTAGAGTCCCATGGAGAAGGGAAGATTGCGAAACGAGGCCTTAAATAAAAGATTCATTAATCTATCACCCTCATTGAATACCAAAGACTATAGAACAAAAAAATGATATAAGTAGAAAGAAGGATGAGATCATACAAGCACAACGTGAAATTTATGGGCTATGTAACGACTTGAGTGGATTATAAAGATGGAGTTCAATGCTGAATCTCTTACCAAAAAGGAAAATGACCTAAAAAAGGAATATATTCCTGGCTATCTACAAACTCGAATATGTTATTGGCATAAATTTGGCTACCCACGAGCTGATCTGATGTGAACTATAAGTTGAGATTAAGTGTTATATGGGCTAGGTGAGCCAATGGTTGCTGTGGTAAGACCATAGGTGGAGTTATCATTGATGTAGATTGAGAGAAAAAAGAGGTAGACCTAATGTGAATCAATGAAGAATTGACTACGTTGGGTTGATTTCTATATCTAACTACACTGGTGAAGAACAGAATGAGTTGGGCCAATTTTTATAGATGAAGAATGGAATGCATTGTTTATTTTTGGATTGATTTATGCTGGTTATATTTGGACTAATTTGTGTTGGTGATTTTTGGACTGATTTTTATCACCATCTAGCATAACTTGAACTATCACGCTTTAAAGTGAAACGAACTAGATTGATTGATTGGAGATTTTGATAGGATCGCTATAGTGACTAGGACTGCATGATCTGGGCCTAACACGAACCAAATAGAAACATTGAGCCTACAATCCTCACTCGAAACACATGATTCTTATCGGCAATTTTGGACAATAAACATCTCCAATCTTTGTTGATGCCTTCTATAGGAATCAATAAGTCCTTTGCTAGCCTAAGCTCTAAGTTAGTAAAATTCAACCTGCCAAAAATTAGATCTATAAGTTGGGAACCATTGCTGGTGCGAACAAGGCGAGTCGTGGGCTGGTATGGCACGAACTACAAAATTTGAAGCCGGTGTTTAAACGAATTGTGAATCAAGATTGGATGATCATATGGCTTGGATAAATGACGGGTTATTGAGTTGCAATTGCAAGTTACGTTGTTGCTAGTGCAGATTGAGTAAGTTAAGAAATGGTTTTGACTCAAACAAGGTGAATAGCCTAGTAATTTTCTAATTGGTTTCTAAGGGACGATGAGCTACCAATACTACTAGTTATAGGCTTTAATATAGTGATGACAAATGAAATGAACCATGGGATGGATCAAAGTGATATGCTGAACATCTAAGGTCTGGTGTTGGAATTGTTGGACTAGGTTAAGATTTTATCGGTGTTGAAAATAGCTGGATGTTTTCGTAGGCTAGAGGGTGTGACGAACTTGTGCTAGAAATGGCTAGCCTAGGCCCTTGATTGGTACTAGAAATGGGCTAAGTTGTGCCATGGTTTGAAGTTGGAAAGGAAAAACTTGCATGATGCATCTTGAAAGAAACGACTTGGTGTAAAAGAAGTATAGTCACTGTTGGTCAACCAAAATATAGAATGGTCAGTGCTATTTTTAACAAAGAATGGAAAATATATAGTTGGTGCAACTTTCACTGCAGTTAAATCAACAATAAAAAGAAAAATCCCTTGATTATAGGATTGAAGCTTTAAAAGTTATGAGTGCACTTTAAATGGCTCCTCCAAGTGGAATTCCCTATAAACATAAACCAATGGCCCAATACAGAGTCTTCTATTAATATGTTAGCTTGATAAAAAAAGCCTGCTACTGAGGTTGTAAGTGCAATAGTAGAAATTAGATAACAAGATTACTTTAGAATAGCTAATGTAACTCATTGCAAAGTACCTCTTATCAATGAGGTACCTCTTATCAAAAAAATACCTCCTACCAACGAGATACCTCTTATCAATAAGATACCTCTTATCGATAAGGTGACTTATTATCAATGAGTGTCTGCTCCCAGTAAGGTACCTCCTACCAATGAGGCACCACCCGTTAATTGAGGAATGTCTTCAATGTGCCTTCCCATGCATAACCTTCGACGCATCACAATGTAGAAGTTTTAAGAAAAACAAGGTAGATAGTTAAGGATGGTAAGACATAAGGTCAAAGTTGGAATATTGACTCTAAAAAAAGGTATGACCTATTAACTTTATATTATGCTTGTCATAGCTCTATTTTTTCAAACATAAACAGGAATGTAACTCAAATTAATCACCCATACAATTTCATTACTTAAGGAACTATATATTCCTTGTTTGGAGTGAGGTGACCAAATAGTCCTCATCCAAACGAGATGCAAGCAGAAAGGTAGGTATGAAAATGCTTAGCTTATTTAAGAAAAAGATGCACTACTAAAGAAATATCGCTAAAAATTAACGCAATAACCCCCAAGTATCGAATAAGGTGGCCAAAAAAAGCCCCCACATGGGATGTGGGATAAGAGTTGTTTTTCCCATCCTAAGAAAGAGTCTTGAATTCACCAATGTGTACCCCCTCTTTGGGAAGTGTATGTAGGGGTTGGATTCAATTTCACCCTTACACGTCTCCTATCTCGTGAAAAATTAACATGATAGCTCCCAAGTATGGAGTGAGGTGGTCAAATAAATCCTTTCACTTGGGATGCCGGATAAAAGGCATGTTGCTTGTCCTAAGAAAAGGTCTTGAGTTCATAATGGAAAGAGCATATAGGGATAGGATTCAATTTTACCTTTGCATGTCTCCTATCTCATGAAAAGTTAATGCAATAACCCTCAATTATGGAGCGAGGTGACCAAATGGACCCTTTTACTTGAGATGTGGGATAAGAGGTATGTTGTCCATCCTAAGACAAGGTCTTGAGTTCACCAATGTTGACCCCTCTTTGGGAAGCACATGTGGGTATAGGATTCAATTTCACCTTTACATGTCTTTTGTCACATGAAAAATTAATGTGATAACCCCCAAGTACGGAGTGAGGTGGCCAAATGGACCCCCCCACTTGGGATGTGGGATAAGAGGCTTGTCGCCCATCCTAAGAAATGGTCTTAAGTTCACCAATGTGAACTATCTCATGAAAAATTAATACAATAACCCTCAGGTAAGGAGTGAGATGGCCAAATAGACCTTCTTATATCCTATAAATACTTAAAAGCAGCTTAGCTGCCACCAGTTTAGAAGTTAATGATATTTGATATTTCAAATCATTTGAGAGCTCATTCACGCTCTTTGTTCCTCTTCAAGCAACTTATCAATGGATTGGACACCTTTGTGGCATTTTTTAGCATCTAAGAATTTGTGGTGAGTAATATCATACTTGTTAAAGTGTTTTTATGCTAGACTTATCAAGGAAATAATACCACTTTGTTGTGTCTTTCCCTCAAATTAATGGTGAGTAATATCCATTGATTTGTGGAGAAACTCTTTGTTATATAATCTAAAAATTAGCTAGGTCCTACCTCTTTGGTTCGTATCATTTGGTATCAGAGCTTTAGGTGCTAATTTCCATATTCCTATCTTTTATTTTCGCTCTTGTTCTTGTGTTCTTGTCTTGTTTCTGATACATACAAAAAAATATTTCTCTACTGTGTTCATGTTGAAATTTTAGTTTCCAAACCCCAAAAATATTATTCTTCCTTGTTTCCACAATATTTTGCATTTTCCTTGCATTTTTGTTATTTTTGATATTGTTTTTGCAATTTCTTGGTAGTTTTCTAGTATTTTTATGGTAGTTCCTACATAAATTTTATTTTCCTTTTATGTCGTAATTTATGTTCTATTTTATATATCGTAAAATTCCTCAAACTCATATTGAAGGTATTGTATTGATTTACTCATGAGTTATTAGCATATTTGTTCAAAAAGAAGGAGTGACCAACATTTATTTTAAAAAAATTAAGACAAATTACATATGCTAATTTCTAGTAAGTGTTTGAACTCATAGTTCCAAGAAATTTAACCTATTATTATAAATTCCTAATTGTGTGTTGAGTTCTTTGAGAAAATATTTGTTTTTTCCAATATTGTTGATCTTTTGATTTCCCTTGTGCTTAATTATTCTAGTATATGATCTTAAACACTTTGAGTTAGTTTCCTTTATGCTTTAACAAGTGGGATATTGTGAACTACCTTTTTTAGTGTTTGATAATTCTACAAATTGTTTGGAATTCCTAGATTGGGTTGCTTTGATTAGGAGCTAAGAGGGCTTGAGCGATCAATCCGAGCACTAAACACGTGAGGTATGGAGTGGATTTATATTGGTTCTATTTTATTACACTAACCTCTTGTTGTGTAGTGTAAGGACTATGAGTGTTGGCTATTTTCGTGGACAAAATATTTACTTGTAAATTTGTTTTTAGGTCTGTTATCAAGTTTATCAAGAAAAGCCGAACAAATGTTCAAGTTCCAGATATTCGTACTTCAGGTATGTTTTTTTATAACTACGATACATAGGATTGCATTCATACATTTAATAGTACATGTTCATAAATCTAAAATTATTTTTGGTACTTAAATATTTTTTAAGGCTTTGAATGGGCTTTGAAAAATTAAGCCCAAAATGCATTTAAACCTAATACTATTAGGTATTATTATTATCTATAAATATAGATATATTAGGGTTTATGTATACATGAGATATAGAAAACAAAACTGCCGCAAAAGGAAAAATACTAAAGCTGCTGATCTGCCTATTGACTACCAAAAAGAAAAGAAAATATTAGGAAAGGTGAACTTGAGAAGGAAGGCAACACGAATTATATATATGGGAATTAGGAGGACAAAGTGATGCTGCTAGATAGCAAAAAAAAGGCTGAAAACAATTTTTGAATAAAATATATATCTCATTGCTTCGTCAACATCATCAGCAGAGACAATCCAAATAAAATAAAAACAATTCAAGTTTTAGTTGAGGATTAATCTTTTCTGATGCAATTCAACAAAGGTTGGTAAAAGGTAAAGATCTTAATTTGTGATATTTGATTATCTATATTTTCATAATTTATATTCAAATTGGTTTTGTTGTTTTTCATGTTCTTAGGTAGTATAAAAATGAAGATACCACCATTCCAAGGAAAGAATGACTCAAAGTTATATTTGGAGTGGGAGAAAAAGGTGAAGCACATTTTTGAGTGCCACAACTACTCCACGGCAAAAAAGGTAAAACTCGTTGTCATTGAGTTTTCTAACTACGCTTTAAATTGGTGGGATCAATTGGTCATTAGTAAGAAGAGAAATCGTGAAAAGCCCATAGATAATTGGGAGGATATTAATGCCAACATGAGGAATATGTTTGTCCCTAGCTACTACTATAGAGAGTTACACCAATGCATAGAATGATTAACTCAAGGATATAACTTCGTTGATGAGTACTATAAGGAAATGGAAGTGGTGATGGTAAGGGATAATGTCGAGGAAGATAGGGAGGCCACAATGGCTAGGTTTCTTAATGGGTTGAATCCGAACATTTCCAAAATTGTGGAAGTTCATCATTATGTGGAGATAGAGGACATGGTCCACATGGAAATTAAGGTGGAAAGGCAATTAAAGAAACGGAGTTATCGATCCCAACCATCACAATATAGTCCCATTACTTCAAAACCAAACCCTACTAGTCCTTGGAAGGAATTCTAATGAAAAAAAAGATAAAGGAGCTAGTTCTAAACCAAGATTTGAGCCTTACAAAGCCAAAGAGATGGAGGCTCTCAAGGACAAAGGAAAAATCAACACCTCAACTCCTAATCATGACATTAAGTGTTTTTGGTGTCTTGGTAATGGTCATATAGCCTCTCAATTTCCAAACAAGAAGGCAATGATCACCTTAACTAGTGGTGAGGTGGAAACTGATAATGAAAGTGAAGAAGAAGAAATGCCACCTCTAGAGGAAGATAGTGAAGAGGAGATGAGACACATGAATGGGGAAGCACTTATAATTAGGTGATCTTTGAGTGTTCAAGTCAAGGAGGATGACATTGAACAACAAAAAGATAACATCTTTCACACAACACAAGGTGTCATTTGAGCAACAAGATGGGTAATGTAATCATAAATGGGGGAAGTTTCATTAATGTGGCAAGTACTACCTTAGTTGAAAAATTAGGGTTACCTACATTTAAACACCCTAAGCCTTACAAGTTACAATGGTTAAATGATATTGGGGAAGTGAAGGTTGATAGGCAAATATTAGTGAGCTTCTCTATTGGAAAGTACAAATATGAGGTGTTGTGTGATGTGGTACCCATGCAAGCCGGGAACATCTTACTAGGTAGGCCTTAGCAATATGATAGGAGAGTTACACATGACGGATATAGAAATAAGTATTCATTTGTGAAGGATTGTAGAAACATCACACTTGTTTCTCTTTTACTCAAGCAAGTCTTTGAAGATCAAATGAAGATGGTTAGGGGAAAATAAAAGAGTGAAAATGAAAAAAAAAGAAGTGAGACTAAATAAAAGAATGAGAGAAAAAAGAGTGAAGAAAAAGGAGATGAGAGTGGAAAAACAAGAGAGAATTTTTTTTTATTTTTTATGCTATGGCAAGATACCTATATCATAATAGCTCAAGATGGCTTTTTATTCAAAAAAGCCCATACTTGTACTTTTGTACAAGGAGGCTAATTTTTCTACTAACGATCTTAATCAATCATTTCCTAGTGCCACTATTTCTCTTTTGTAGGAATTTGAGGACGTGTTTCCTAAAGAGATTCCAAATGGGGTGCCACCAATTAGGGGGATCGAGCATCAAATTGACTTCATATCAGGAGCTTCTCTTCCAAAATGACCTGCCTATAGAACCAACCTCGAAGACAAAAAGAAGATTCAAAGGCAGGTTAAATAGCACTTAATCAAAGCTCAAGTAAGGGAGAGCCTAAGTCCATGTGCCGTTCCCATGCTACTCGTGCCCAAGAAGGATGGATTAAGTAGGATGTGTTTTGATTACCAAGCCATCAACAAAATTACAGTAAAATATCGACATCATATCCCTATACTAGATGACATGCTAGATGAGTTGTATGGTTCTTTCATTTTTACAAAAAAAATGATTTGAGAAGTGGATATCATCAAATTAGGATGAAATGCGTCGATGAATGGAAAACTGCTTTTAAAACTAAACATGTATTGTATGAGTGGTTAGTCATGCTCTTTGGTCTAACAAATGCACCGAACATTTTTATGAGACTTATGAATCATGTTCTGCATGCATTTATTGGAAAATTTTAGTTGTCTATTTTGATGATATTCTCATTTATAGTAAAAATCTTGAAGAGCATGTTTTACATCTTAGGTATGTACTTGAAATTTTAAGAAAAGAAAAATTATATGCAAACCTAAAAAAGTGTTGTTTTTGCATGGACAAGTTGGTTTTTCTTGGTTTCGTTATTAGTTCTAAAGGTATTGAAGTGGATGAGGAAAAGGTTAAGGCTATTCGAGAATGGCCCACACCTAAATCCATCACTAAGGTTAGGAGCTTCCATGGCTTGGCTACTTTTTATCAAAGTTTTGTCAAAGATTTTAGTACACTAGTCGCACCTCTAACCAAGGTCATGAAAAAGTCTGTTGGTTTTAAGTGGAGCAAGAATCAAGAGAGAGCCTTTAAAACGTTAAAGGATAGTTTGTGTTATGCACGTATTTTATCTTTACCTGATTTTACTAAAGCCTTTGAAGTTGAGTGTGATGCGTCAGGAATAAGTATATGAGCTATTTTGATGCAGGAACAACAACCTATCACTTATTTCAACAAGAAAATTCATTGAGCAACCTTTAATTATCCAATGTATGATAAGGAGATATATGCTTTGGTTAAGACCCTGGAGACATGGCAACATTACCTTTGGCTAAGGGAATTCATCATCCACACCGATCACAAATCTCTAAAACATCTAAAGTGCCAAAGTAAATTGAATAGAAGGTATGCTAAATGGATGGAATTCATTGAGACATTATATTGTTCAATATAAGAAAGGTAAGGAGAATGTTATAGGCGATGCTTTATCACGGAGGTATGCCTTACTCTCAACTTCAAATGCTAGATTGCTAGGATTTGAGTATGTTAAGGAAATGTATGCTAATGATAATGGCTTCTCTGTTGTTTACCATGCATGTGAAAAAGCTTCTTTTAATTTTTTTTATAAATTAGATGGGTATTTATTTAAAGAAAATCAATTGTGTATACCCAAATGTTCAATGCGTGAATTATTGATTAAGAAGGCCAATGAGGGAGGATTAATGGGAAATTTTGTAATTAAGAAGACTCTAGATGTAGAAAGAATATGTTATAGATGCATCACTTGTAAGCAAGCCAAATCCAAAGTCCTACTTCAAGGACTATATACTTCCTTGCCCGTACCTAACATACTTTAGGTAGATATTTCCATGGATTTTGTTTTAGGATTTCCTAGGTCTAGGAAGGTTAGAGACTCCATTTTTATGGTTGTAGATAGGTTTTGTAAAATGGCACACTTCATAACGAGTCATAAAATTGATGACGCCACTAATGTAGCATATTTGTTCTTTAGGAAAGTTGTTAAGCTTCATGGAGTTCCTAGTAGCATCGTGTCTAATAAGGATGTTAAAATTCTTATTTATTTTTGGAAAACTCTTTAGGCTAAAATGGGCACTAAACTCTTGTTTTTGACTACTTGTCACTCCCAAATTGATAGGCAAACTGAGGTAGTCAATATGACTCTGTCCACTTCGCTTAAGGAGGTAATAAAAAGGAATTTGAAAAATTGGAAGGATTGTTTACCTTTTTTTGAATTTACTTATAACCAAATTGACAAGTTCCCCTACTTCATTCAAAAGGGATCTCAGTTCATCCCACTACTTCGTTGTTAGAAGCGATATAGATGTGGTAATCTATAAATTCTCCATTTAGTGGAGTAGAGATTATAGGTCCCTAGTTTACCTCAACACTTATGAAAGGTGATTCCTTACGGGCTATTTTTCTTTTTAAAAGTTGTTTGGGGTATATGAGAAATAAGACATATTTATATTACAACAAGAATTTACATTACGTATCAATTAATTAACATCTTAATAGTGGATTGCAAAGATATATACTATGGCTTAACCCTCGACCTATTTTTCAATACGATCTCTTGGGATCATTTCCTCTGAATAAGATAGGGGAAACAAGGTATTTGTAGGAGGTTATTTACCCTTATTACTTTAAAAAAATCACATCAAGGTGTAGTAGGGCATAATTAGGTTTAGCTTCTCGGCCTGCATTTTCAAACTACAGATCACAAAAACTCACCCCACTTTCATGGTCTCAATGAAGTCAAATAGCTACCTAATTGTCCTCCAAGGCCTTTTCATACTTCGCTATTTGTAAGTGATTGTCATGTACCTCACATTTGTACATCCTAAGGGAGAGCTCATCTTCTATAACCAATGCTAGAACCTGACAAAATACAAGTATTAGAAAGTAGCAACAAAAAATATATCTAGCAAAGTCAAGTAACAAAGTGTAAACTTAGGTGTGATCTTACATCTAAGAGATGATTAGCCATCATCTCCTCGTTAGAGGCCTGTTCCTCCATACAGACTTGCTTGACCCTGGCGACCTTGGCCTGCTCAACTTCACATACAAAATTACTAGAAGCCACTTATCATCTTAGGCGACCCAAAAATGTCCATATAAATATATGTTATCTGAGTGTTTAGCACCATGACGTCCTTTAAAATGGTTTCATCAAATTCAATGTCAACAAGGCCTATGATTTTGATTTGGGAAGTGGGAAACCTATTTCCTTTTCTTTTAGGTTACGATAAGAGATGATAGAGAGGATGAGCTAGGAATGTTTGAAATATCAATTGGGGCTAAAGGAGGAATTTCAATAGGTTCATGGTTTAGACAATTGAATCTTCAGTCCGTAAAAGCAAGATATTTCGACTAGTCCTTGGCATTATGAGCTATAGGTCATGAGCACTATACATCGATCAAATCTTCAAAGTTACCCTTTGTATAATCCATGCCTGAAAAAATAAATGAACTCAAGTTCGAAACTATTAAGGAGCTCACTAACATGAGGTTAATCTACGTTCAAATTGTCATTCCAAGTATGACGGACTCGAAACTCTACCTCGTCACCCCATATGTAACCTATAAAATACAACTACTTACTTTCATAACCAGACACACTATTGGGGAGTTTCAATATCAACACATGACTAATAAGGGCTTAGATGTATGCCCTCCAATTGCAAGGCCATTCACCTCATTGTTCGTAAGGACTACTCAGTGTTCCCCTGCAACAATGGAGAGGCGTAGTAGCGACCTAAGATATCTTGCTCATATAGTGAATGTAACATTGTTATTTAGCACCCCATGTACAACGACTTAGTGTTTGGAGAATTTGAAGGGCTTACTTGGTTCGTGAATATCCCTTAATTTCTCAAAATCAAGAGAATATAGGAGTTAATGTTTGGTATTATTCAGGTAGGAGGTACACAATCCCAACGACCTTAGGTACCTCACTCATATGGTGAAGGCAATGCTGTCGTTTAACACCCCATATATAGCGACATGGTTCTTAGAAGTAATCGATCCAATTTCTGATTATCAAGACCTAATGACCAAGGCCTGACTTAAGTAAAAACGGCCTAATATTAGCGACCTAACAATTTTCTCGTAAGTGTTATATATACGACATGCTCTAACATCTCGAAAAGAGCACCCATCTTTATACACCACTCTAATGGCCTGGATCACCTCTTTGTATACAAGAGCTCAAGCAACTCGTATATAACGACTTGATGATAACGACCTAATTCTGTATATAACTACTTTTTGTATGTATTTTGACAGCTCAAATAGAACGCTTACCAATGTAACTGCAACATTTGTCTTAAGGTGTTACATATACATCCTTAATGAGATAAATAAATGATCTAATCATTATTCACATTCCATATTTTTCTCTAAAAATTCTATAACATTAAAATCTCTTTAAATATGTGATATTTATATTATTATTATTTTTTTTTAAATAAAATAAAGGGTGTTTAGATGAAATTGTGGAAATGGAATGGATTTTCTAATGATTTTATATATAATAATTTTTTTTATAAAATTACGTGAATCATTAGGTTTTATTTTAAAGATTTAAATTTAAGGATAGACAAAAATCAATCGAGAATAAATGATTTAAAAATGATGGAAGCTATGTGTCACTGACTCACCGATTCCGAAGTCCGGACAAGGAAAAACACGCCCAAGATAATTGCTGCCCAAATTCTCAACCCCATTTAGATTTGACAACTCTTCTCTCTGTCTTCCTTCCCTTTATTTTTATTTTTAAGTTGATTTATTAACCACCGTACCTCTGTCTCCTCTCATCCCTCTCTAGTCTCTACTATCATTTGTCTCTAAAGCTTCAACTACCCTACACACTACTTGAAAAATAAAAAATGGATTCACTGCTCAATTGCTTAATTTCATGGACCATTTTAACCTTACTGTTCATATATTTATTAATTATGTATGCCTTTTCCATTATTGCCCATTTAAATTGTAGTGGCAAGTTCTTAGCTTTTCCTAGAATTTATTTTAGGCTTATTAGATTTTGTAGTTAGATTTTGTTTTGGTTTCAATGAGATGGGTTTTGCTTTATGCCAAAAATTGTCTTCTTTTTAACTGAAAATGAAACAATTATCTTCTTATTTATTGTTTATTATGAAATAAAAGAGATTGATGGTATTCTTCAATAAAGTATTTTTTTTTCTAGCGTTTAATGGAAGATTATTTTATGTCTCATTCAATGGGAACTCCTTAGTCTTGGTGGAGAACCTAATTGCTTAACTTCAAAATGAATGGAATTGCTAAATTAGAAACTAAAATAATGATAAAAATAATGAAAAAGATAAAGGTAGGGGAGAGCAGAGAAGGAGGTGGATGAGTGAGTGAGTGAGGTTTATGGTACTGTCTTAGCTTGTCCCCTCACACAACACAGTCTTTTTCTTCCTTTAATTCTCTCTCTATCTCTCTCAGAGTCCAAAGTCCAAAAGCCACCACCACATTGATTTTTCTTTTGCTTCATATGCAATTGTCTATGTCTGTTATATCTGTTCCCTCTACTCAGGTCCTGCAAATGGGGAGCGAATCATTCTTTGAATTCTTCGTTATTATTTGATACCTTCTCTGTCTTTCTTTTTTCTTCTTTTTTTTCGTGTCATCTTTTAGCCCCCTTACTGGGTATCCTTCCAAGCATGTCTTTCTTGTTGTTTTCTACTCCTTTGCTTATCACTTTTTCTTCTATTTCAGCTTTTGGGCATCCTTCGAATTTGTATTCCCTACCATGATTTGATCTCATTTAAAATTTTCTTTAGTTTTTTCTTTGTGAGTTGATTCGCACACTTGATTACTCTCCTCTTCCCACTTTTTCTCTTTCTAAAGTTATTTCTTTGTGGGTTTGTTTATTTCGGTTTTTGAGCTATACTGGGGAGGGGATATTACCAGGTGTTCATGGAAATTGATCTAAACCATACCGTGGTTGAGGTGGAGAAGAATGAGAATAGTAATGGGGATTGTGGCAAAGTAGGTTGTGCTTGCTCTTTCTCTTCGTCCACTTCTTCATGCTCTTCTAATTCAACTTCAGCTTATGCGCCCTCTTCAATTTACTTAGAACTATGGCATGCCTGTGCTGGTCCTCTCACCTCTCTTCCCAAGAAAGGAAATGTCGTTGTGTATTTCCCACAAGGTCATTTAGAGCAGGTTGTATCATCCTCTCTTTTTTCATTCATGGAGATCCCCACCTTTGATCTCCCACCTCAGATTTTTTGCAAGGTTGTTAATGTACAACTACTTGTGAGTACCTTGTTCTGTTCCTTTAGAATGGTTTTTGTACTTTCTTCTAACTAGACTTGGCTTCAGGGTGGATATACGTGTGCTTCTGGAGTTGCAGTGACTCTTTAAAAATAAAATTTTAGTTGTAATATTTATAAAAGTATATGTGGATTTTATTTTTAAGTTTTTAGAGCTTAAAAAGTCACTATAAACTTAATAGTTTGAATATGTTTACATTCTAAAGAGATACGTATAGTATATCAATGAAAAGCATGTAGTAAAGTAGAAAACAAGTATTAATATTTTTTATTGTTTTTATTGTTTATATGGTGTGCCTATTCGCCACTGTTTGGCTTCACATACTTCTCAATAGATTTTCATTCTGTGCTTTTATTTGTTTGGAAATTTCTCTCACTTTTTGAATTATTGCAGGCAAATAAGGAAGATGATGAGGTCTATACAAGTGTTACTTTGCTTCCTCGACCAGAGGTATAATTTGCAATTTTTACAATTGTTTGTCCTTTTCATCTTGATTTTCAGCAGCTAAAAATTAATCCTCTAGAATAATATGTTTAGATGGAATTTTAAAAGGGAAGAGTGGTTGATGTATTTCTCCCCGATTATTGCTCTTGTTGGAATTTTTTTTCTTAAAAGAGTTCCAATTTTTTTTCATGATCTTTTTTCACTCTATGAATTGTGATAATGATGAGGGGGACACTATTCTTTGAGTTATGCAGCTGAAAGGAATGAAATTAGAAGGCAAAGAACTTGTTGAATTGGGAGTTGATGAAGGGATTGGAGAATCCCCAACAAAATTAATCCCTCACATGTTCTGCAAAACACTTACAGCTTCTGATACAAGTATCCATGGAGGATTCTCTGTTCCTCGAAGAGCTGCTGAAGACTGTTTTCCTCCACTGGTATGATCTGATGCTTTAACTTTCCCCTGCTGTCATAAAACATTGTAGTTTTTCTAGAGTAGTTCAAGTATCATGTAACTTTCAATATAATATCCTTATTGCAGGATTATAAGCAGCAGAGGCCCTCTCAAGAGCTTGTTGCAAAAGACCTCCATGGCGTTGAGTGGAAATTTCGTCATATATATAGAGGTAATTTCTATTGAATTCTGATGCGTGGTTTGGTTGATATAAACATGCTAAAAGATTCAGCATATATTGTTGTCAGGTCAGCCAAGGAGACATCTACTTACTACGGGGTGGAGCAATTTTGTAAGTCAAAAGAATCTTGTTTCTGGAGATGCTGTACTCTTTTTGAGGTAATAATGTATAATTGTATTTCAATAGTCGTTCAACAGATAGATTATTCCTCCATTGATTCTTTATGCGAGTATCATTCATTAGATTCTAAGAAATTTCAACAGAAATGCCAATTAGGCTACTAGTGTTGGTAGGGATCATAAAGGTGCTGCTCTTTAACTCTTGTAATGTTGTTTGTGCTAGTGGTTAGTGGTGAAAATTGTGTCAGATTATCCGTGTTCTTGTTGTGATCTGGCATTAATTTTGTTAGTTCATGTGTTAGTTTGCACATGATTTTTTTTCTTTTTAGTTTATTTATAATAGTAAAAAATAACAAAACCTTTAAAGATTACATTTTTTATCTGTATTTGTATTGTGTTATCATATCATCATGTCATGTCAGACTTTCATGCATTGTTTGTTAATAACTTACTTAATATATAAGATTACTCGCAGAGAAAATACTACAAAACTATTCCAAGGTTGCTATTTGATGTCAGACGATCCTTGAATATTCTTTTTTCCACCACTTGTATTGGATATACTCTTATCCGATAATCTTTGTAGGGGAGAAGATGGTGAGCTAAGTTTGGGTATTAGAAGAGCTGTTCGACCTAGATATGGTCTTCCTGATTCGATGGGCGACCAGAATTCTTATACTACCGTTCTTTCTCAAGTGGCTAATGCAATATCTACCAAAAGCACATTTCATGTTTCCTATAGTCCAAGGTCAGTCTATTATCTACTTTTTCAGATATTTGTAGTCAGTGGTCACTCCACATTTGTTATGTTTACATTTTTCTTTATTTTTTTGTTTTATTATTATCAGTATTAGGTGTAATACATAAAGAGGAACTGTGGGATTTTAAGCACCGGTCAAATTTTCGGTTGTGTTTGATGCTAATGAGTAACTTCTGGCACCATATATGAGCTAGTTAGGATGAATAAAAATGAGCTAGTTAGTACATAGAAGACACTCATGGCCTTAGCCCTTAGGAAGAATAAAAATGCTTGAAACACATTTTAAATGACCACTTGAACCCTAGAAGTATTAACATTTAAAACCTCCTATCCTATTCTTTTCATAAGATTAACTAAATAAATAAAATTATATAACCTTATTTATTTAGATAACTTATGAATTTCCATTTAAGCAAGTCGTGTCCATGTTAATTTGGAAGGATAATTTATCTAGTGAAAATAATTTTTACCACCTCTGTTCTAAGTCAGATAATTATGAACAAACTATTGTCACAATAGTAAAATTAATTACTATTATCAATTTCTATCATTTTTTGTTGTTGAAGCAATAGCTGTTCCAGACATTTTGTTGTAGTGTCTGTTTTCTGTCTCAAAATTCTCAGAGATTTGCACAAATTATTTGAAGTACAGGACTACTCATGCTGAATTTGTTGTTCCCTGCCAAAAGTATCTGAAAAGTGTAGCCAATCCTGTGGCCATTGGCACCAGATTCAACATGAAATTTGAAATGGAAGATTCACCGGAAAGAAGGTACTTTGAAATTTGTTTGTATTTAATGATCAGTAGGTTTTCTATTATTATATGCTTTATGATATGGCATAGGTTCTGATTTCTGCAGATGTAGCGGCGTAGTAACTGAAATGGGTGATCTGGATCCATATAGATGGCCTAATTCAAAGTGGAGATGCTTGATGGTGTGTTTTATAGTTTCTTTCTGTTTTATAGCTAGTTCTAGCATTGTTTTGTTTATCTTTTGGTAGCCTGTACTGCAGAGCATGGCAAAAGTTGTATGTTTACTTGTATCTGTGTCTTAGAAAAGGCAAAGATATATAGCAAAACCCCCGAATGACCAACTAAATGTTGAATCTTGCCAAAAAATTCCTTTCCAGTTATTTTACTGGATTGGTACCTTATATTTATGTTTAGATTTTTAGGTATTCACCTTGAGAGATGGAACCTTA
Organism: Hippophae gyantsensis; assembly: GCA_030763125.1. Lineage (NCBI taxonomy): Eukaryota > Viridiplantae > Streptophyta > Magnoliopsida > Rosales > Elaeagnaceae > Hippophae > Hippophae gyantsensis. Next base: position 30,552,198 of record CM061036.1, read on the forward strand.
GACTGCGGTAGCCAATCGGTAATATGCCCTAAGATGATCCATAGATTCACTGCTGCTGAATAATATGTATGCTTGTATTTTGAATTATGCAATCTCCTTGGGTTAAGATATGATGGTGACAATTAAGAGTAGCATTCTTATAAAATTGTAACAACTAATATCGATTTAAATTTAATCTCACAGGTCAGGTGGGGTGAAGATATTGGTAATGATAATCAAGAACGAGTTTCTCCTTGGGAGATTGATGATTCTGTGTCTCTTCCACCCTTGAGCATCCAGTCTTCCCCAAGACTGAAGAAAGCGCGGACAAGTCTGCAGGCAACCACACCCAATGACCCTCTCACACGTATAGCTCCTTTCATTGAGATAAATAAGATTAGTGTATTATTGATACTCTTCAATCTAGGGACAAGTAACATACCATTTTTCTTTTGGCAGGTGGGTCTGGGTTTTTGGACTTTGAGAAGTCTGTCCGATCCTCAAAGGTCTTGCAAGGTCAAGAAAAAATAGGTTTCATATCACCCCTTTATGGATGTGATACTGTAAACCAGCCACTAGATTTTGAGATGCGATCCCCTGTGCATCAGAATCCGGGGTCCAACATGGCACAGAAGGCTACTCTTAGTGAGTTTATGAGGGTTCATCCAGACACTTTCACAGGCTTTGCGGAATCCAGAAGATTTCCAAAGGTCTTGCAAGGTCAAGAAATGTGTTCATTGAGGTCCCTTGCTGGGAAAGCCAATTTCAACATGGGACCTTGGGCAAGGCCAAACCTTGATTGTGTGTCTTTCAACACCTACCAAGCACCCAAGCCAAGTTTTTTCCCTCTAGCGTCAGAATCCTTTAAAAATCCGTATTTTGCCCATGATAACATTCAGCATCCCCCAGAGCACTCTAAAGCTGTTGACTTCCCCAGAGAGAATGTCAAAATCACTTCATATTCCATCCAGACTGGAAATGCGAGCAACGAAATTGGAAGGTCTAATCTACCGAATGAGCACAATTCACAGGAAAATATTACCCCTCTTCCCGTAGTTGGAGCAAACCTCGGAGATTCAAAAGGTCATAATTTTACTGGGAATGTGACTGGATGTAAGCTTTTTGGGTTTTCCTTGACTGGAGAAACGCCCAGTCCAAACTCTCAGAGTTCAAATAAGAGGAGTTGTACTAAGGTGATCTATAATAGCAGGTTGGTTGCACTGTAAATAGCCTATTCCTTTCCTTATTTTGCTGACTGATGTTAAACATATTGGGTGAAGGTTCACAAGCAAGGCAGTCTAGTGAGAAGGGCAGTTGACCTTTCAAGACTGAATGGTTACAATGACCTGATGAGTGAACTGGAGAGGCTGTTCAACATGGAAGGCCTCCTGAAAGGTCCCGATAAAGGTTGGCGTATCTTGTACACGGACAGTGAAAATGATGTAATGGTTGTTGGAGATGACCCATGGCAGTAAGTTTCTGAGTTAGTTTGATCTTGTATCATTTTCTCTGCTTCTCAATCACAATCAAGTATATGGTAGAATCTTAGAAACAATAAATGTTTAGACTACCATTAATATGCATGGTACAAATGAGTTTAGATTTGTTATAACTTGGTTTCTGATTTTCCATTTTTGAGGATTTCATTTGGTGATGATCATGGTGAACTAACGACCCAGTAGTTATCCCTGCTCTTCTAGATTGACTTCGATTTTCAAGTTCTGTTTTCTTATGTTGTTAAAACTGGTTTTTATTTTTTATTTTTTTTACATATATATTTCTTAAAAGAATGAAGAAACTCATTCTTTAAGAATTATGTTTTCTGTTTAAAAATAAATAAAATGAAGAAACTCATTTTGTTATCTTTTGACTTTTATATTTTGAATTTTTCATTCTATTTTATTTTATGGAGAGGGATAGAAGAGTTAATTTCTTTTTCCTATTTAGTTCTATTTGTTAGATGAAGTTTTAAAGATTGAAAATAAAAATAAAAAATAAAAAAACAAAATTTGAAAGGTATTTTTTTTCCTTTTCTATTTCCATAAATTGACCTCATTTCTAATTAAAATGAAAACTGAAAACATTAGTTATCAAACTATACTAAATTTAAATACTTACAAAACGAGGTTTTCCTCAAATAATATAGTTGTAGAACGAAGTAGTGTATTTTAAAACATTAACTGTAAATAAACCTTGTAGAGTTTGAACTCTTTATATGAAAAAATAAAAATAAAAAACCCAAACATTCCTTGTAGAGTAATTTGAATTTTCATTTGTGATCACTGAATGTGATGGTTGTTATTCTGCTGGCAGTGAGTTCTGTAATGTTGTTTCAAAGATCCACATATATACGAGAGAAGAAGTGGAGAAGATGACCTATGGGATGATTAATGCTGATGATACTCAAAGCTGTTTGGAAGAAGCCCCTGTTATATCCAAGTCTTCATCAGTAGGCCAGCCAGATTCATCTCCAATAAATATAAGTTTAGTGTAATTTTATTTTTATAAAAAAACAAATATCCAATATTTGAAATAAAGAAAATAGTATCATTAATAAATAATGAAAAATCTCTCTTAATTTGTGTGGCTCTTTGGGCTGCACATAGTATGACTCAGGCACAATCCTCAAAATTTGTACAAGAAACAGTTATTGTTTTCTAAGTTCAAGCTAAGAACAAGGTTGTAAAATTTGTGATTCCACCAATGCCACCTTAGGCTGTATTTTTAATTGTCACAGTTCCTTATTAATTTATTTATAGTATGAATTTTCTTTTTTTCTCTTCTTCTTCTTTTTTTCCTTTTTTTTTTTAGAATTTTAAATCATTTAACGAGATATATTTTTAATTATTTTTTAAATTAAATACATAAATTATATATTATTTTTTAGATTTCAATGTATATCTTTTAATTTTAGTTTTAACTTAAATAAATCTTGACATGTTTGGTTCCACTAATCATGATATTTTTTTCAGTTTTACATGTTATAAAGAAACTTTAATACCAAAGTTATAGGATTTTTTGTTGTGGTAATAAGGCATAGAAAATTCAAATTTTAGTCCCTGGAAATTTTTTCTACCTCTGTACTACATATAATATATATAAACGTAATATAAAATTCATTTATTATTTAAAAGATAATTTAATTATAATATATATATATATAAGCTATGAAATCAAAATATAACAATAACTTTGGTTTCCATTTAGGTTTTAAATCATACTTTTTGTTTCAATAATTTAATAGTATGTACTAATGAGAAGCACATTAATTTGTCACATGTGTATTTAATATTATTTCATTAATTTGTGACAAAAATAAAATACAGTAATTTTTAATAATTTGAAACTAAAATGATGTTTTGATAATATGAAATTTATGTGGGCAAAAGATGTGAAATCCAGTCTATAGAAGGATGTGTAAAAATTGATACTACAATGTTGCATTTTTTATGTATAGGAGATTTGTTTAAAGCAGGGTAAAGATGGTTATTATTTAGTCTCTTAGCATCATATTTGTTTCATGTATAATGAAAATAGAAATAATAATATCAATTAAATTTATTGAAAATATTATTATTATTATTATTATTTTATTTAATTAAACTAAAATAATAATAAATATTAAAATAAAATTATAAATTATACATAAATTAGTTATTAAATTTTTCTTACTTTCAAATGATATAAAATAAGAAAAAAATAAAAAATAATTATACAAATATATAAAAAATAAAATATTTTAATGTATCATTAAAATTACGAAAGAAACGAACATTATATAAAAATATTTTATATTTTATTTTTGATTAATAATTAAATGAAATATCGTTAATCAATTTTATTATTATCAACAAAAATAGAAAAAAAATACTAATATCACAATAATTAAAGATTTATCAAGTAGTTTAGAATTTTTAAATATTAAAATATTGTTGTATCGTTAACAAAATATAATCCAAAAATCGTGCTATTATTAATCCACACCCTTTAACATTTGTAGGGCTTACTAATACTAGTCCCTCCTCTCTAATATCAGAAATCAGATTCGCCAAGCGCACTTACTGGAAAATCATCTGCTCGGAGTTTGGCTTAATTAGCAGTCTATTGAAGAAATATGAACAACGGTGAGGGGAGGACACTGAACGGCCGAGCTGAAGAAGATGACGACGATGAAGATGAAGCAAATGGGGGTGGCCGTGAAGCATGGGAGAGAACTTATGACGATGAGAGGTCTTGGGAGTCACTTCAAGAGGACGAGTCTGGGTTGCTTCGTCCTCTTGATAACGCGATCCTTTACCATTCTCAATATCGCCGCCGACTTCGAACTTCCACTACTTCTCGAATTCAAAAGGGTCTCATTCGTTACCTTTTCGTTGCTATTGACTTCTCCAAGGTACCCAACTCGAATGCTTTTTTTTTTCCTATCCAGCTTCGTTTAGTTTTGCATCTGATATCAGATTTAGATTGGTTCTTTCTATTTGGTTTGACATGCTGTGAGCCTGATATGATTTTAAGTGTGGATTGTGAATTGAATCTCAATGATTGGTTGTGCCTTTTTCCATTTTCATAACTTATTTATGTTGCTAATGAAACGAGGGTATGTAATCCCATGCAACAGAACTGGTGATTCTGTCTATTTTATTCATCAAATTGGGACCTCGTTCAAAACTTGGATGTCGTTATAAAGCTACAATCTTTAAGCTTCTACTAACTTTTGGTTGAGTGATACCATACAAAATCTAATACCAAAATTTCTAAATGTAACAAATCTGTTGGAACTGCTAACTTGGTTTATATCTCGGGAACCTATTTAATCATTAAGGGAAATGATATGATGGGTTGTATGTTTTAAAAGACATGAGTTTGAAAGTCACGGAAATTTTTTAATCCATTCTTGTTTTTTTTTTGTTAGGAGTAAAAGGTTATGGCAGTTAATTTTCTTAATTTACTTAATATGCTTTTTAATTCTTCAGTTGGTTACTATCGATGTCATTAGGCAGCTGCAGAAATGGATTTTCGACCAAGTCGAATGGCTGTAGTAGCAAAACATGTTGAAGCTTTCATTCGGGAGTTTTTTTATCAGAATCCACTTAGTCAAATTGGCCTTGTGACTATTAAAGATGGGGTTGCTCATTGCTTAACAGATCTTGGTGGAAGTCCTGACTCTCATGTGAAAGCTCTGATGGGTAAACTGGAATGCTCGGGTGCATCCTCCCTACAGAATGCTCTGGATCTCGTTCATGGATATCTAAATCAAGTTCCATCTTATGGTGTACGAGAAGCTCTTATCTTATATTCATCCTTGAGCACTTGCGATCCAGGAGATATAATGGAAACCATCCAGAAGTGTAAAAAAGCTAAAATAAGGTGCTCAGTAATTGGTCTGTCCGCAGAAATTTTTATTTGCAAGCATATCTGCCAAGAAACTGGTGGCTCATACTTTGTTGCATTGGATCAGGTGAGTTGAGTTCTACTGACTGGCTTTTAGAGCACCTGAAAACAGTTACAATATTAGTTCAAAGCACTTGAGCACATGCATGCCATTTAGGAGGAGCCTTTGTCACTTGAATTACTTTGCTGATAGTCTATAATAAGAAAGAGACTTGTGCTTCATGTAGATCTCAAATTGACTTGTTCCATATAGCTTCAGAAAAAGAGTGACTCTGCATAGCACAAGGAAATGTCTTGTATTTTAAGAAATTTTATATTCGTTTTCTGCAGTCACATTTAAAGGAACTCATACTAGAGCATGCACCTCCTCCTCCAGCAATAGCCGAATTTGCAGTTGCTAATTTGATCAAGATGGGCTTCCCACAAAGGGCAGCTGAAGGCTCTGTGGCAATATGTTCATGTCATAAGGAGGCAAAGATTGGAGGTGGTTACACTTGTCCTAGATGCAAAGCACGTGTATGTGAGCTACCCACAGGGTGTTGCATTTGTGGGTTGACGCTCATTTCTTCCCCACATTTGGCCAGATCTTATCATCATCTCTTTCCAATTGTACCATTTGATGAAGTTTCTTCATCACTACTAAACAATCCACATCGCAAGTTACCCAGAACTTGTTTTGGCTGCCAACAAAATCTGCTAAATGCTGGTAAGTTCTTTTTCAAATTACAACTCATGATGGTATAAAATTAATTTAAGTGCAACCATTTGATCTTACTGTATCTTTGAACTGTAATTGCTATTGGGAATTTATTAAATGTACATAGTACTTGCTTGAAGCTCATTTATCTGGCCATCGCTAGTCTTGTTCATTTTCCAAAGGGAAACATTTGGTCTTTTGGCATCCTGATGCTTGTAGGCAACACGTACACATTTGCATTTTGGGAGGATAATGCAAAGTCTAGTCATTGAGGAACTAACTTATTATGTATGGCTCGAACTGCTTTTGAGTCCTTTATTCTGCATTTTGAAATATGTTAGGGATCTTCAAGTCGTTGGGAATTTATAGTGCTGCATAACATGAAAAGAGACAATATGTTTCATTCCTTAATTGCTTTTGTTAATAATTGTTTCCATCTGGACTCCTGAGCTTATATCTTGCTCATAGTAAGAAAAGTAATAAAAGATGTGCATTCATGCGAACAAAGGTTTTGAAATATCAAAACAATATAGTTCATTTATGTAATTGATACAAGTCTTGCCTGTTCTTGACTCCTTGGCTTTACTTTTCATTTGACTATTTTGGATACAGGAAATAAACCCGGCCTCCGCGTTTCTTGCCCCAAATGCATGCAACACTTTTGCCTTGAGTGTGATATTTATATTCATGAAAGCTTGCATAACTGCCCAGGATGTGAGAGTACGAGGCATTTGAAGTCGGTCACTGCTGAAGAATGAAAATTATTGATATGGTATTTGCCATGTTTGGCCTCACTAGCTGTAGACTATTCATGGATGCTAACACTACTGAACCAGCAACTTTGTAACTTGCCGGCCTGCCACTTGAGCTTGCTTATACCAACCTTCAGCCAGATTTTGAAAGTGGATAAATATTATTGTTTTGGTGAGCAGGAACTTTCCGGTAACAATATTGTTACAAGTCACAACCACCATAGCAAGACCTGTAATATCTTTCCATTCGTCTATACAATTTACCTATTTGCTGTTTTTATCTTCTAAGTAGGTCTATTAAGTCAGTAATGTAGAGTACAGCTCTCTCTCTCTCTCTCTCTCCATTATGAAACTTAAATGCAACAGCTATTTTTAGTTTGACATGTGTTCAAGTGAAATTAAAAATGTTAGTCTTGAAGCTTACAGGGGTTTCCTTGAAATGTTAGATGCAACTAGCTTTTCTCAGGCTCAGTCATTTCCCACATTTGAAAATAAATGCTTTCCTGACTTTATCACATTGACCACATTGAAGATTTTAATCTAGACTGTGAACTTGTACTAAGAATTACATGGTCAATGAGTTGCAACCCAAAGCTTTAAAAGATCAATTAGTACTAATTTGATGTGATTTGAATTTATATCTAAATGGGAAAGAGGACTCTTACCGCTAGATATGTGCATCTTAAAACAGAAATGAAGAAAATGCCAAATTGTTAGACTCGTTTTTCATGGGACGGATAATGTATGGATAATGTTAGGTCCTGCATGAACATCGGCTTAAGATCGGCATAGTTCTAATGAATATATTTTCCAATATTTTTAGAGTATAAAATACTAATATCAGAACAAATAAATATTTTACCTCATAATTTAATATTCTACGATTTCTAAAAATGTAAATATTACTTTAGTATTAATAAAATTTATTTTGGTAATTGGATTAGTAATTTTTCAAATTAACCCTTCAATGAATATTTATTTGTGAAAAGTTAGGTTAAAGTATAGATATCAAACAAGTTGACTGGTTAAACTCACTTGAACCCAACTCGTTTAACACCTTTAGGTTTAAGATTCTATTTTGGTTCCATCATTTTCAGTTTGATAAATTTTACCTTTAGTCGATGAGTGCTGACGGTTTTACTTGAGTACAATAATTGAATTATTTTATTTAAAAGAAGTAAAAAATTTTGATAGAAGTGTTTTAGTTTCCTTAACCTAACACAAAAATCACGTAATTGATTAAAATTATAAAAAAAAAATTGGGGACTAATTTGGTGAAATTTGAAAAGTTTGAAACCAAATTGGTCCAATTAAAAAAGACTGTAACCGAATTGCTACATTTAAAAAGTTGAGATTAAATTACTTAATATCTGAAAAGATAAGGATCAAAACTAGTACTCGTAGTTAAAATATTATATTACTTCTTTATAAATAATATCACAATCAATTTTTTTATTATCACAATCATAGTGTATAAATTATCTATTTTTTTCTTTAATTAAGGTTTTATTTTCAAATTTTTTTTTTCCTAATACTAGAACACCATTTTTATTTTTAAAAATAATAAAGTATTTAATTGATAGGTAACACTTTAAATTATTCGTAGTTTTTCCTCTATAAATAACAACTACAATTAGTTATAATTACTATTAGTTAAGAAGAATAAATTTGAAAAACAATGAATTTTAGCAATATCAACAACAGTGACAGATCTGTATTTCAAGATAAATAACATACTTATAATTATATTCTTTTTATTACTAGTTGATATTATTATAATTATTAGATTAAATATTTAAAAATAATAATATTATTTTACTATTTATATGATGCTTGAAGATCGCTACTTATCACCACTTTTTCGTAACTTAAGAAGAAATAAGTTATTCTACTTGGGAAGAGTAATGATGAAAATATCGGCAATATTATTAACAGATTTTAGAGGTTGAAAATTTAATGCAGTGTCAGTGAAAATATCAAACAATATATGAAAAATATTGACGGATAATAGGTATATCGTTCTGGCATTAACATTAATAAACGATAAAATATTATATATGAATAACTTTTTTTAATTTTTATTTCTTTTTAAATATTTTTACTATTATATATTTAGATCTATTTATAAAACAAGAGAATCCATCTTTTACTATCAACCACAAGTTTTGCTTCACACAATACTTACACTGAAAATTCTAATCCAACATTACTTTCTCAATCACCATAAATCTCTCCTAAAGCATTTTTCAAATACAAAGTTCAGTATTTCCCATAAATTGATAAATTAGGCGAGATATTTTTTTTTTGTACAGGGGTGAATCTATCTTGGTAATAAAGTTTATTCTTGTATCATCAATATTTGTTCATCTATTATACTATGAATATTTACACAATTATTTACTTTTCTAAATAATTAGTCAAACATTTTAACTACACTATATGATTTTTCTAATTTATTATCAAACAAAATATTTAAAAAATTAAAAACTTAAAAATATATGCCTTAAATAAGAAAATTAATGAAAGAGCATAAGCAATTAAAAATTGCTTGAAGGAATAGTATAAATTGCAAAAAGTTGTGGACTTGAAATTCAGACCAATCTTTTCATGGTAGGAAACTGGTTCAGTGCAAAACATCATTTTTTATTAAAAAATAACTTTCAACAGGTTATGACCTATTGTGACAGGTCATCTCTTAAGAGTCGATATAAGATAGATAAAAATTGATATGATCAAAACATTAAAAATAAATAAAATAATTATCAATGTAAAGAAAAAAAAAATTAATATTGTCAATTTTTGAATGATATACTATTAACAATAGCACAATCTGCTAAGGATCTTTTAATAAAAACCCATGGAACCTTATGTTTTCCACACTTTTGATTCCTTTAATACAAATACCCTCGAAGTAAACTACCTTTTGGTGATATTTATCAAGGGGACAAAAACTTTATTTTGTTCTTTTAGTGACGTAGCATAATATAAATATAAATTACTAGACTCTAGTACACAAGATCAGGCTGAAATCCAATTCATGTACAACTGCCAAAACCAGTTAAACATAAATTATTAGTATTAAATTATTAATATCTTCGGATAAATGTTCCCAATATACATAAACAACTACAACTGAAAACCCCAACCTGGTGAAAGTGAGAAGCTAAATTTATTTCCCATCAATAACCAATCAAAATGCAAGTGCTCATCATCATTATCTCGACCTTGAATTCTTCAGTAGGAATACCAAAGTGAGCAGAAAGGGCCCTGCCTCCTGTGCTATAAGCTGAACTTAAAAATAAATTTAAATGTTTGTTTGAAGTTATATTATAATGGTATTCATCGAAAACATAACTTGAATACACGGGAAAGAAAAAAATATATTCTATAAATAAATGCACCTAAGCGAACAATTACAGGCTATTTGCGCATATGAGACAAATAAAACGAACAAAAAAAGAAGCATTAACTTCCATTGTTTGGCGGGGTTCCCCCAATGGTTCCTAAGATATTTTAACCTTTGAACTCAATTCCAGCGTTAACAGTCAAATTTTGTACATTACACAGACCTGAAGATGGGTCAATGGGAACTGAATCCCTAGCAGCAATAGATGAGATCCTGTTTAAATAAAACGTAAGAAACACAGCGTAGGTAAAGAAAAATACAAGCAGTAGAAGCCAAAACTTACCAATACAACATGAAAAATCTTGGCAGGTGCCAGTGCAGTTTTACTATTCTTTCTGTGCCAACTTTTGCAAGAATCCAAAATGTCAATATGTTTTATACTTCCGAATACAAAACTTCACTTGCAGATTAGCAGATCATAACTCAGCTCTGTGCCCTCAATACACCAGCTTAGACTACAGCTTGTAGCAAACACGATTTATCCCTCTATTCAGAGTCTGAGTCAATGGAGAGATGCAATCTTGGTCTGACAGAACGCTTCTGCCGAGGAAACGAGAAAGGTCTATCTGATATTTCCCTACTTGCCTTGTCAGATCGACCATCACTCATACCAAGAAGCAAAGAGGCTGCAAAATCCAACATCTCACAATGAAAAAAAACTATTAAAACTAAGAAAGTAAAGTATAAATTGTCACTTTTGACCTTTGCTCAATTTGCAAGATGTGAATTTCTCAGGACTGACAAATAGGATGCGAGGAAACAACATGAAACAAAAGAAATGATATAATCTCAAACTCATAAACTGCTACGAATAAAGTCAATTAAGTTGCAGTGGAAATATTTTCAAGTAGTGAATAAATAATCGGAATGGATTTTCAGGGGAAAAATAGTTTCAGTCAAACATGCCAGTAGTAAAACAAGAATTTATTCACAAGAATCATCACGTTTACACCAATGCCCAATCATTTAATTGTGATACAGTTTTATATGTTAAAAAAAACAACTAAAGGTATGAAAAAACCTGAGTTGGCTAGTGTATCCATGCCATTTTCTCTGGATGGTGCTTGCTGCTTTGAGGCCATTCCATTTGGAGTTGCAGACTCACCGTTACTGCCACTGGCACCACCCCCTAGACTGAGAGATATCCAGTCCTCATTGCGGACTCCATTGGACGTGTCAGCCTGATCTCTAAAATCTGACTGCATTGATACATCTGAAGGTCTTGTGGGAAGAAATATCTGAAGAGATGGATCGTCACCAGCAAATGCTAAGGGGTTATCAACTAAGTCATCATTCATATCAGTATCATGACAACCAACAGAAAAATTAGGAACCAGAGTGGCAGATCCCATGGAAGTCTCTGGAGCCAAAGTGTAACCATTAATAGATGTTGAACAACTAATAGAACCATGTGGAAAATCCACTAGGGCATCTGATATGTTTGCATCAGAACCAAATAATTGGAATCCTGGGCTTGGTTGATTACCTGAAGGTAAATTCCATAATGACATTTCATATTCATCATTGGCATTAAAAAGTCCCAAACACGAGGTCCCACCAGTCCCAAGAGGAGGATTTTCTGTGTAGGGATCAGTTATCAAAGGAGGTGGCGGCACTGAGAAACTAATGCCAACAGCATCCGTTTGATGGTTTTCACAAGCAGATGCAGAAGATACAAACATTTCATTGTCATCATCCGAATCACTAAGAACAATAACACCTGCATTTCCAATAGGTGCAGTTGGATCCTGGTCAGCAATTCCATATGATGAATCAATATTAAGACAAATGGAATCCAGCTCAACTCCATTGTTGGTGGAGAAATCAAAATTCCCAATACCATCCTGATTTACACTAGGATCGTCACCATCTCTACCACTTTCGGTTGCACTGCTGCTCATAGGGAGCACTTTTTTATCATAACTTCCAAAATTTTCCTGTGATCTAATACCAGAAGAATTATTCATTCCTTCAGGTTTGCTTACTTCCCAGAACCCATTGCGGTTCTTTCTGATTCCAAGTTTCAAGCCAGTATGACCCTCAGAAAAACCTTCTTGTTTAACCTGCTTCAAAGTCTCTGTCTTCGGTTTTTCTTCATCAGTAGGGAGACACAGATTTCCCTCTGGAGAGTGCCACTGCACAAGACTGCCTAAAGCCCTGTGTTCGCTTTCAATTTTAACCTTTACTCTCCAGGAACCATTAGGCTTCACCTCAATCTCGGTTAAATCATCCCCACAATGTTTCATCTGAACAAACAAGCAAAATTGCAAGGCAAAATAAGATCACAATATACATACACCAATACTAACTTAGATAAATGGAAAAAAGATTACCAATGATGCAATTCGGTTAAAATATGGGTCGATAACAATGTTCTCCAGAGCATAGTTTTTAAGACATGTAGGGCACTGCCACTGCAGAAACAATTGAAAGCATGTCAAACATACAAATGATGCTACAGTCCTACAGAAGGACAAATCAGTCAAAAAGTTCAGGAGCTTGCCTTCCTTGATCGCTGATTCAATTCCATAAAAACTTCAAGATCAAAGCAGCCCATGTGAACACAGGGCTTAAACCTCCCAGCAACCTTCATTCTAGAACCACTTATCTACAGATCACAAAAATGAGAAAAAATACAAAAGATATTTCATGAATTAACAGATCAAGGCACTTCAGAAATTACCAAGGCAAGTTATAGGACCCTATGCTACCAAATGTATAGCAAAATAAATCCCAACAGTGAAAATAAATGGTTACCTGCAAATACTATGTAATTGCAGAAGTTACTATTATAATTGGTATTTTTCTCTAAACTACTGAAGTTATATTTGTTTTATACATCTCAAACTCATAAAACCAGCTGCTGAAGTTATATTAATTGTAGAATCTCCATATGGCTTAAAAACATCAGTAGAGGAACCCAGATGGTGCTGTATAGATGCAAGGTTTAAAAAAACATTTTAGAAGCTAAGTAAGAAGTCAAAGCATCTTTTAATCATATGGTTTCGAAAGACTTTTGTGAGCCTCATCTCGTGCCAAAGATATAAGGTTAAAGCCTTGATGCACACTATAATCATGGATTTAATGAGGTGTACGCCTCTTGTTATGATGTTTTTAAAAGGCTGATTCCTTTTCTTCGATATCCAAGGTTAACCCATCTTAGAGATTGGTCAAAAATAAAAACGACGATGACAAGAAAAGAAGAAAGCATAAGAATTTCATGAGAAGACACGAGAAGATGATCCAAAAGTTGAGGTTTCTATTATCGGTTTGCTGTTGCTGGTGACCAAGCACTCCTCTGCCTCATGAGCTCTTTGCCTTGAAATTTCTGTTGGCTCTTCTTCCTCTCCCCTTGGTTTCTCAGATTTTTTCACTGAGATACGACAAAAATTTTGAAGCAATCTTTTCTTTTTCCTTTGTTGAGAAAGATGATATACTTTGATGCTATCGTTAATGCTGACAGTAAGATTATATTAATCTTTAAAAGTTTTAGTTATACTTTTATGGTTCTAATTTCTTCAACTAATTTTCTTCCATGGCTTTATTTTTTCTTGTGGATTTTGTAAATTTCGTTGCTTATAACATTTTTTTTAATTATGCCATAATGATTTAATTGACTCAATATATATTTTAGAAAGATGTTTTTAGTTAATTTGACTAAAGGGTATGATGAGAAGATCACCACATTGTTAATTTTGTAAATGTTTTATCTATCCTATACCTGATCTGTAATTTTCTACCAAATTATCTCTAAAACAGAGGCTTAGGCTTACGCCATGCTTATTTCTACCAAGGTGCATGCCCCTTGGGATGGAATCCTTATACCAATTCATGTATATAGCAAAAATGGAATAAATATTGTGATTAATTGGAACCAACATAATGTGCATATGTAGGCCGTACCAATCAGGAATAGTTAATTTCTTCGTAGAAGAACTTGTTCCTATTCTAAGAGAACAGTTCCTAAGCATAAAAAGTGCAACTAATCAAAGGAACTGCTGTTAAACAATATCCTTGGACACCAACAGGCAGAAGCAGTTTCTAGGAATAGAATGTGCAACCAATAAAAGGGATTTGCATTACACAAAAGCCACACCTATATTACATTATCATGTCTAGAGTGGCAATGGGTCTACACAACAAACCCTCTGATGTCAAGGTGTTAGGCCACAGGTGCGATTCACTTATGCAAGGAGGGGGGTAATTCTGTAAATACTCAAAGTGACTAAAGTGGTGTATTGTGTGTTTTGTGTGGTCCCTTATAGCAATTTATTTTACTTTTTAATTGGAGAGTTTGTTAGGATTATTGCATGTGAGAGCTGGTTAGCTTTTTTGCGTTCAGAGAGATGCGGTGAACGAAAGGGGAAGCATCATTGAGTGATTGTATAAGCTTTGCTCTTGACAGAGACTCCAAACCTCTCGAATGCTTGGGAATGAACCTGTGTAATCCCTCAATTATATTAATATGAAATAAATCCACCATATTATTCAGGAATTGTTGATTGTTACTGATTTATTTCTTAATCTCTTATTACAAAACTCAGTTCATATCAATTTGATATAAGAGCATTCGTTTCTAGGTAAATGACTAAAACTACAAACCAACGAATGGAGGCGATGGACGAAGTGATTAGGTCTGTGCAAAGGAGAACAAGAGAAGATAGGGCGAGATGTTGATAGGTTGAAGGAAGAAATACAAACCTTAACAAATGAACCAGCGATTTGAGTAAATGTTTAAGCTATATGAAGGGACTCAACTCCACACATCGTCTTCTACCAGAAAGAGAAAAGAGGCACTCGTACAGAGCCCAATGGGTGGACATTATCACAGAAATCTGTAGGAAACTGGTGACATGAGTAACTCCATGAACACGAAGCATGATTTTCAATTTCGAAAATTAGATATGCCTTTGTTCGACAGTAGTAGTCCCAATGGGTGGATCATGAGAGCTGAGAGGTACTACGTCTTTCATCGAATGACTAACGAGGAGAAGCTTGAAGCAGTTGTTGTGAGCTTTGAAGTTGATGTGCCACTCTGGTATCATGGGAGTATAAAAAAAGGGTTTTGCGTCGGGGCAGGAGATGAAGTTAATGATCCTTAGACAATTTTGATGAACGCAAAATGGGTCACTATACGAACAATGGTTGGCATTAGAGCAAAATAAAACTGTGAAGGAAAATCGGCGAAAATTCATTGAGCTTTCAGCTCCACTAGAGAAAATTATGAGGAAATTGCCATGGGAAACCTAATCAACGGTCTCAAACTAGAGATTAAGGTGGAGTTACGTATTCTTGGGCCAAGTACGTTAGACTGGGCTATGGATTTGGCCCAGATGATCGAAGAGAAACTTATCATTGCAAATAGCTACAACGCTTTTGGTAAATTCCACATAACAAAAGTTAATCTAGGTATTCGTAATTCCTAAGCCTCGACAAGCATCTCTCGAACCATCTCAGATGGAAATTTGATTGTAACTAAGTAGATGGGGGAGGTTCACCGATTGAGAGATTCCAAACTGTAGAAGAAGAGGGAAAAGGGCCTATGTTACTGTTGCAACGATGAATGTGCTCCGAGTCATCATTGTAAGAGGAAGGAACTAAGCTATTACTCATGAACAATAAGGAAGAGGAAGACAGTGACGGTGGCAAAGCACTAGTGAACAGTGGGGATAAAGAGTTAGAAACTGCTGAGCTCAACTTGGAAGTTCATACTCAATTATGTCGTGGGTTTTACCAAACCCAAAACTATGAAATTACGAGGGTGAATTCGGGAGCAAGAGGCGGTTACTTTAATCGACCCAAGAGTCACTCATAATTTTATCTCTCTGAATTTAGTCACTAAACTCAAACTTCCTATGACCAAGACGAAAGGCTATGAAGTTACTTTGGGCTCTAGAAATTCTATTCGTGGGGAAGGACTTTGTCGGGGTGTGAATTTGCAATTGCAAAGTATCAACATCGTTGATGATCTCCTGCCTCTCAGTCTCGAAAGTTCTGATGTTATTTTTTAGGGATTCAATGGCTGGAAAGTCTAGATATGACCCATATTACTCGTGAAGTTAAATCACTTGGGAATGACAAAAAAATAAGGGTTGTACTACAGAAATTTGAGGCCATCTTTAATATGCCCAGTAGATTACCTTCACTTTGAGGAAGGGAGCACTCGATAATGATGGTAGTGGCCCTATAAGTGTGCAACCCTATTGCTATCCTCACATCCGGAAAGATGAAATTGAGAGACTCATCAATGAGATGCTAATGGCTAAAATAATTCGAGCTAGCACCAATCCATTTTCCAATCCATTATTGCTAGTGAAGAAGCAGGATGGATCATGGAGATTTTGTGTTGATTATTGAGCCCTCAACAAATCCACTATTTCAGATAAGTACCCCATTCCAATAATTGATGAGCTCTTAGATGAGTTGAATGCTACTTGTATATTATCTAAATTGGACTTAAAATCTAGCTCCAACCAAATCAGGGTCAAAGAAGACATCCATAAAACTGCTTTCAAAACTCATGATGGGCACTACGAGTTCTTAATGATGCTATTTGATCTCACCAATGTCAAGTAACATTCCAATCTCTTAAGAATGAGGTGTTTCGACCATTTCTCAGAAAATTCGTGCCGGTATTTTTCGATGATATCCTAGTGTATAGTGTGGATGAATCAACTCATCAACAACACTTGGCTTTGGTTCTAGAGTTGCTACACAAGCACAGCTTGTATGCCAATTGAAATAAATGTGAATTTGGCGAAAATGAAGTGGCTTATTTAGGGCATATAATTTTTGATAAGGGGGTTTCAGCTGATCCCAGTAAGGTACAGGCTATGCAAGCTTGACCAGAGCCTAAAATTTTACAAGAATTAAGAGGTTTCTTGAGATTAATTGGTTATTACTGTAAGTTTGTGGTAGGTTATGCTCAAAAAGCCTTGCCATTAACAGAACAGCTAAACAAGGACAAATTTAATTTGGGATAAGGAGGCCACACGAGCTTATGAAGAACTAAAAAATGCAATGACTAAGGTGCCAGTACATGCAATGCCTGATTTCTCATAGGTTTTCATTGTGAAAACAGATGCATCTGGCTTCAGGTTAGGAGCTGTGTTGTTACAAGAACAGAGGCCAGTGGCTTATTACAGTCACACCTTGGGCCCTAAGGCTCGTTTCAAGTCAATTTATGAAAAATAGTTGATGACAATTGTGTTTGCTGTAATGAAATGGAGGCCATATTTGTTGGGAAGGCGTTTCATTGTCAAAACACATCAACTTTGCTGGAATAGAGGATTGTGGGCACTAAGTACCAAAAATGGGTGACTAAGTTGATGGGGTACAGCTTTGACATTTAATATAGAATTGGTGCAACCAATAGGGTGGCAGATGCTCTCTCGAGAAGGCCTGAACATATTGAGTATGCAGAGATGACTCTACCATAATGGCAACATTGGGATGCTCTAAAAATTAAAAGTTCAAACGATGAATTTTGACAGAAGCTTAAGCAAGAGATCCTGGCTGGAGTTAAACCCCCCATGGGATTCACAGTTGACAATGGAGTTCTTTTTTTTAAAAGCAGGTTAGTAATCCCCAAAAATTCCAAGCTGCTTGATTCTATTTTGAAAGAGTTTCATGCCACTCCCATTGGAGGTCACTCAGGGGAGACTAGAACTTATCAAAGAGCCTCAGAGCTCTACTGGGAAGGAATGCGCAAAAATGTGATCAAGTATGTGCAAAATTGTGCGGTGTGCCAACACAATAAGTATTTAGCCACTACTCCAGCCATTACTCATTCCAAATCAAATTTGGGAACAAGTAATCATGGATTTCATAGATGGGTTACCTCGATTTGAAGGAGTGGATACCATCTTGATGGTAGTTTATATATTAAGTAAATATGCCCATTTCAAAAGGTTGAAGCGTCCATTTACAACCATTTTAGTAGCTAGAGTGTTTGCCAAGGAGATGGTCAAGCTTCACAGCATTCCTCAGTCTATTATTTCTGATTGCGACATAATTTTTTTGAGCAACTTCTAGAATGAGCTCATCAAATTGCAGGGTACATATCTTAAAAGAGGTACAACATATCACCCTTAGATTGATGAATAATATGAGGTAGTAAACAGATGTGTAGAGACCTATCTTCACTGTTTTGCTTCAAAGAAGCCTCGTTCTTGGGCAAGGTGGTTGCATTGGGAAAAATACTGGTACAATACAACGTACCATACCTCCATTGGTACTACAACATTTCGAGTGGTGTATGGAAGAGAGCCTCCTATTCTTATTCGATCTGAGAAAAATTCAGCAAGTGTTTCTACTCTGGAACAATTGTTGGAAGATCGAGATGCCAACTTAGATGATCTGAAAATGCACTTACTACATGCTCACCATAAAATGAAGCTATACACTGATACTAAGTGACATCATGTAACATTTGAGGTTGGGGATTTGGTGTTTCTTAAATTCAGTCCATATCGACAGCAATCATTAGCTAAGCACAGGTATGAGAAGCTCACTACTTGCTTCTATGGACCTTACAAAATCCTTCAACGAATTGGTCAGGTAGCTTACAAACTTGAGCTCCCATCTACTTCCATCCACCCTGTCCTTCATGTATCCCATCTACGTGCAGCTCGAGGTACGACACATTCCTCTTCAGTTCTGCCTACTCAACTTTCTCTTGATTTAGAGTTGTTAATCGAGCCTGAAGTATTGTTGGGAGTTTGTCCTAAAGTGCAAGGTCAGACTGGTGAACTTGAAGTGTTGTTGAAATGAAAGAATCTACCTGATTATGAAGCAACTTGGGAGGATTATTACGTGATCCAGAGACAATTTACTGCCTTGCACCTTGGAGAATTTTTTTTTTTTTTTTTTTTGGGGGGGGGGAGGGGAGAGAGGGTGCTGGTGTGTAATGTTAGGCCACAGGTGTTATTAACTTATGTAAGGAAGAGGGGTATTCTGAGAATACTAAAGTAGCTAAAGTGGGTGTATTGTGTGTTTTGTGTGGTTCCTTACAGCATTTTATTTTACATTTTAATTAGAGAGTTTGTTAGGATTATTGCATGTGAGAGTTGGTTAGCTTTTTTATGTTAAGAGAGGCAGTGGATGAAAAGGGGGGGATGGGGTCATTGAGTGATTGTATGAGCTTTCCTCTTAGGAGAGACTCCAAGTCTCTCAAATGCTTGCAAGTGAACTTGTGTAATTGAAGCTGCTTTTATTTTATAGAAAAACTACTTCATTTATTTCTTAATATCAGATCCCTTTATATATACATTTATTATGTCTAATATACTGCTGGAAGTCATTAATATACAGCTGCAAATCACCCTAAAAATCAGAAAACTAAGATCCTAAAAACAGGGGTTGATTCCACCCTGAAAATCAGGAAACTGTACTCCTAAAATCAAGGGTTGGTTCCACCCTGGAAATCAGGAAACTGACCATACTTCTAGGTTGATTTCCTACACTCCCCCTCAAGCTAGGCGATATATGTTTTCCAAACCAAGTGCTACATTTAACTCTGTGAAATTAGGTCGAAACAATGTTTTGGTTAAGATATCTGCTACTTGTTGCCTAGATGGAACATAGTTGAGAGAGATCATCTTGCCTTCAATTTTCTCACTGATGAAATGTCTATCAATTTCTACATGTTTAGTTCGATCATGGTGGACTGGATTTTTGGCAATTGCAATTGCTGATTGGTTGTCACACATGATTCTAATAGATTCTGAATGTTCAACCTTGAGTTCGTATAGTAGTCGTTTTAACCAAATTTCTTCACAGATGCCCAAAGCCAATGCACGAAACTCAGCCTCGGCACTGCTATGTGCTACCACTGCTTGCTTTTTGCTACGCCATATCACCAAATTTCCCCAAATAAATGAGCAATATCCAGATGTGGATATTCGGTCACTAGGAGATCCAGCCCAATCAGTGTCAGTATAAATTTCCAATCTCCTATTAATTGTTTTCTTAAACATGAGCCCCTTTTCAGGATCCTTCTTCAAGTATCTTAGAATACAGTTTACTGCCTCCAAGTGATCTACTGATGGGTTGCCAAGAAACTGACTAACAACATTGACTGAAAAACTTATATCTGGACGTGTATGAGTCAAATAAATTAACTTACCTACCAAACGTTGATATTGCCCCTTGTCAATTGTCAATTCATCAATTCGAGACATTAGTTTGGTGTTAGGGTCTATGGGTGTTTCAACAGGCTTACACTCACTCATGCCAGTCTCACGCAAGAGATCTAGAACATATTTGCGTTGAGAAACTGAGATTCCTTTGGTACTACGTGCCACCTCCATCCCTAAGAAATATTTCAAATATCCCAAGTCTTTAATCTCGAATTCATTGGATAATAGCATCTTAAGTCTCTTCATTTCTCCTACATGAAGTGTTTGACAAATAAAGTGTGATCTGCATGTGTTTGAAAGTATCCATCTTGTTTGAGGACCTTGGTGAATTTTTCGAACCATGCTCTAGGTGACTGTTTAAGTCCATATAGTGCCTTTCTCAACTTGCATACCATACCTTGTGTATCTTTAGTCTCAAAGCCAGGAGGCACATCCATGTAAACTTCTTCGATCAAATCTCCATTTAAGAGTGCGTTCTTGACATCAAGTTGAAGCAGTGGCCAATCCTCATTAACTGCAATAGACAACAAGACACGAACTGTGTTAAGTTTTGCTACAGGAACAAAAATCTCTTGATAATCAATTCCATATGATTGGGTGAACCCTTTAGCCACTAGTCGAGCTTTATATCTATCGATATTTCTATATACCTTCTGTTTTACAGAGAATATCCATTTACAGCCTACTGTCTTCTTTCCAAGAGGTAGCTCTGTTAACATCCATGTACGATTCTTTTCAAGTGCAGTATATTCTTCTAAGGTTGCCTTGTGCCATTCAGGAACTTTTAGAGCCTCATTGACAGAATTAGGAATCATGATGTTGTCTAGGGATGTCACAAATGCCTGAAATTTTAGGGACAGATTTACGTAAGAAATGTAACTTTGAAGAGGATGTTGAGTGCATGATCGAATGCCTTTTTTTGTGCAATAGGAAGATCTAACTCAAGGTCAGAACCAAGTTTTAGACTAGATTCTGCTTCATCTTGTAATCTTTCATATTCAGTCTGGCTCAGGAGAGTTTCTTGGCTTTGCTGATTTCGTGTGGGCAAGTCAGGATTTCTCTTTTTTCCATAAACTTTTATGGCATCATTAGAAAGGAGAAGATGTCTAGGATAGACAATGGGAGATTGATCAGGTTTGGTTTTTGAAGGAGAATCTAGAATGGGTATCAGGTTGGAAGAGGACAAGGTTGTGGAGGGTAAATGAGATGATAAATTCGGTTCAATGAGTGATGACCAATCCCAATTCTGCAATTCATTAGTGTGATTCTCCCCTTGAATTGCAGAATTAGAATATAATGGAGTTTCTTCGAAGAAAGTAACGTCCATGGAATGGTAAAACTTACGAGTGATGGGAGAGAAACATTTGTAGCCTTTTTGATTGGCTGAGTAACCAACGAAGATGCATTTAATGGTACGGGCATCAAGTTTGCCACGATATTGTGAATGAATATGGACAAAACAGTGCAACCAAAAACCTTGACAGGAATTGGTGACACAAGTTGTGAGGTAGAATATTGACTCTGAAGCACTTGTAAAGGTGAATGAAAGTTGAGAACTCGAGAAAGCATTCGGTTGATCAAGTGTGTTGCAGTAAGAATGGCTTCACCCCAAATTTTTTTAGAAACATTGGTTTGAAAAAGTAAAGTTCGAGCAACCTCAAGTATATGACGGTTTTTGCGTTCGGCTACACCGTTGTGTTGTGGTGTGTCAACGTAGGAGCTTTGTTGGACAATACCATGTGATTTGAGATATCCACTAAGATCAGAATTAAAGAAATCCCTAACATTATCAGTTTTTAGGATTTGAATATTGGCATTGAACTGAGTTTGGATCATGGCATGAAAAAGTGAAAATATGTGCTTGGTTTCAGATTTTTCTTTCATAAGAAATGTCCAACATAATCGAGTATGATTATCAACTAACAGTAAGAACCATCGAGCACCAGTAATACTGGGAACGCGACATGGTCCCCAAATGTCACCGTGAATGAGGGAAAATGGGTGACTTGGTTTGTGCGTGCGTACGTGGTGAAAAAGTGTTTCGAGTATGTTTTGCCAACTGACAAACTTCACAATGAAATAAATTGGGATTTTTATTGATGAATAAGGATGGAAACAAATGTTTCAAATACGAAAAATTTGGATGACCTAAACAAAAATGCCACATCATGATTTCACTTTTCTTATTAGTATGACTATGAGACTTAAGATTATGACTCAATTGACATTGATGACTAACAGAATGGTTTGAAGGAGTGTTGATATCAAGAACATAGAGACCCGCACGTAAATCAACACTACCAATCATTTTCCCCGAGCTCAGGTCCTGAAAAACACAAGATTTAGCCAAGAATTTAGTTTCACAGTTAAGGTCATGATTTAATCTACTAACTGATATGAGATTACAGCAAAATCCAAGCACAAATAACACAGATTTGAGAATGTGGTTGTTTGAGAGGCAAATGGTCCCTGTTTCGACTACTGTGGTGCCAGTACCATTGACTGTGGTGCGAGTACCATTGGCAACACACACTGTTTGAAGTCTGTTACAAGGTGAATAGGTTGTGAAAAGTGATTGATCACTTGTCATGTGATTGGAGGCACCTGAGTCTACTATCCAAGATGAAGAGGAAAGTTTTCCAACATGCTTTGTTGAATTACTGGAAATATGTGTAGAGTTATTCCTGCTGCTACTAAATGTGGTGTTGATATTTACC
This sequence comes from Hippophae gyantsensis, assembly GCA_030763125.1. Taxonomy (NCBI): domain Eukaryota; kingdom Viridiplantae; phylum Streptophyta; class Magnoliopsida; order Rosales; family Elaeagnaceae; genus Hippophae; species Hippophae gyantsensis. The sequence continues at coordinate 30,575,279 of CM061036.1, forward strand.
TTTTGTATAAGTTGTTGGAGAAGTTCTAACTGTTCCTTAGTGAATGGGATAGGATTACCAGAAAATGCACTTGAGTTTGAAGGCTGAGTTTGTACTGATGGTTAGAGAGACTGGAACTGAAAAGATGCAGGCCAAAATAGCTCTCCTTGAGGACTGGTACTGTTAAAAGGAGAAGCAGAAACATTAATAGCTGCACTATTAAATAGACCACCAAAAGGATTATGTTTAGGAGCAGGATCAAAAATAGATCCAAGCCCAAAGCTGCCTGAATTTCCCATATTGAATTCAGTTCTGTTACTTGTCTCTGGAACCTCTTCATCCATGTCATCTTCCAGTGTACTAAAAACATTTAAACTTTCAGTTTTTTCATAGCTCTCATGCCCAAAGGCTGAAACTTGAGTTGGAAACTAAAAAGGTGCATTCCTTGTCGGAGTATTTGACATCATACTAGGTGAACTTACAGAACTAGTTGAACAAGAGGAAACGAGCATCAGTTTATGAGCCTAAGGCTCTGATACCATGAAGCTGTTTTTATTTTACAGAAAAATTACTTCATTTATTTCTTAATATCAGATCCCTTTATATATATATACATTTGTTATGTCTAATATACTGCTGGAAGTCATTAATATACAGCTGCAAATCACCCTAAAAATCAAGAAACTAAGATCCTGAAAACAGGGTTAGTTCCACCCTGAAAATCAAGAAACTGTACTCCTAAAATCAAGGGTTGATTCTACCCTGGAAATCAAGAAACTGACCATACTCCTAGGTTGATTTACTACAGTAATCCCTCAATTATATTAATGAGAAATCAATCCACCATATTAATCAGGAATTGTTGGCTGTTAATGATTCATTTCTTAATCTCTTATTACAAAACCCAGTTCATATCACAAGGATATGCATAACATTGACTCATTGGTGTTGCTCTCCTGTTAAAATTATTGGACCCGTATTTAGTACTAGATAAAGAATGCATTAACACCCATAGAAAAAAAAATCACTTACTGGACAACGTAGATTGACAGTAAAGACATCTGCAACAACTTCCAAATCACTGTCACTATCAGCATTGTCAGTTGCACCACCACCAACACAACGACAAACACGAGCAAGAGCGTCTTCCAAACGCTCACCATCAGATTCCTTCGGAATCAAGCTGAGGATCTAATAAATAAGGCATTATGATTATGTGAATTAATGCTAACAACTTGTCGCGAGAATGAAAAATTGATCATAGCTTTGGGTAACTACTATAACAAAATACAAATATGACTTCACATCATTCGCAAATATTATAACTGTTAATGCTCAAAGAAAATGCAAAATTTTAAACACAAAATGTAACAAATGAAGAGATCTGATGACTCTGTACTGTCAGGAAATTGTCTACATATTTACACAAGCACAAATTGTCCAGCAATTAGCATACACAAGGGCTGCACCTAGGTACTTCAACTCATCTATTAAAAGAGGAGTAGGAGAGAGGGGGGGAGGTATTTTAACTGATGCATGCCTATGGCTATGCAATAAACTCAAGAGGGAAAAACTTGGCCACCACTGTAAATAATCTCGTTAATCTTACTAAGGGCATATTTGACCATTCATTATTGTTTTCTACCTCTGAATTACTTAGTTGCATGTATTTATCTTATGAAAAGTAGTAAATCATCATTCTAACTAAAATTGTACGTATCACATTAAAAATTGAGAATATGGTCTAAACCATAAAATATAGTTCTTTAGAAAATAAGCAAAACAAAATATAGCCTATAGTAAAAATAGCTAAAAAAGACATTGCATCTACCTGTTGAGCAGTGCGCCGCTTCACAATGCGGATCCCTAAACAGAAAATACGAGCATCACATCCTGTTAAGGAAATCTTGTTAATTCCATCTTTCGTGTAAGGTGTGATCTGACAAAATGGCAGACAATCAATTACAAAATTATAAAAGATGGAGCTAAATACACTTTCCCATCAAAGAAGTTTGTGCATGCAACCCCCCCCCCCCCCTCCCCAAAAAAAAATTAATAGTAAGCACAAAAAAACAATATTAAGCGCATGAAATTGGCCACAAAAGATGTAGCATTTTTTTAGGGGGAACAAAAACTCACAATTGGACCATCATCACGGCCATTAGTCCCAAGAAGTTGAGACCCAGGTCTATTAATAACTCGAATAGGCATACCTATAGGTCAAATATAAAACAAATATTAAACTATTCAAAAACACAATTACAACGAAAAAAATCACCATTTTAACATATGGAAAGAAAAATAGAATTCTCAAAATATGTATGGAGTCTTGTTAATGAGAAGAAACTAATTAAGGAAACCATATAACATTAACATCCATACCATTGATCTGTAAATCTGCATATTGTGGCCAATGCATCCTGAACAGAACTTTATCGTTGAGAAGCATACACCAAACCTGAACAACATATGGACAAAACTCAAAATATCCACATATAAATACAGAATACATTCATCAACCATGGAAAAACACTTAAACCAACCTGAACGTCATACTCTTGTTTCGAAAGTAAGTCTTTGTCTGCCCTAGAGAGCTGAAATGTTTTCTCTACAGTCTGCACTGGATTTGTACTACAAAGTTGCACAAGATAAGCAAGACTAAAAGAATAACGCCAACCTTTGAAGTAATACCTCTGACATACAATATTGATGAATAATGATCAATGTTTCATTGATCTATCTCCATCATATAGATAATCAACAAAAATAAAAATTAAAAACAAAACCATACTCCCAGATTTTTTTGCGCATAAATCTGAATTAATCAATATATTAAACATCATCAAACAAACTTGCTCCGAATATTATATAACATCATATTCAAGAAAACCTATAAAATAAATGTCATTCCCCAACAGAATATGGCACTCACCCATCAGTAGGAATATTGGTGGTGATCAACTTTACAGGATACAGAGGATGTGCAACTGTGCCCCAAAAACTGTACATAGAGATACAAAAATGTTGAGTTTCTGTGAATCCAGAAAAGAAATCAAACATCTCACTAAAATACATAGCAAGGAAACCGCACAAACAGAACTTCAATAGTATGGAATGTAAGGGATACGTACGGGTCAGCCCGATTGAGTCTACATATTTCACAATAAAATAATTCGGGAACTGGCATATTGGATTCTGTAGGTTTCTCGGGAATTATAACGCAACTTATATGCTGCCATACATAGCACCTTGAATCCTCACACTGCCATAGCATGAAACATGACACAAAGCAAAAGCAATGTCAGAAGCTATACCTAGAGCAGAGATATGCAACAAAAGCAAAAGGAACCATGTAAGAAACAAGAGATAATAAAATAGACCACAAGAAACAGGAATGTGCACGATATATTGAGAAAATGGAAAACGTGTTGGACAATTACTTTGATCATCGACTCTGTTTCCAATGAACTCCCACATAGACATCGAATCTTCATGTCTGATTGATGGGGGTCATCAATTTCCCCTTTAATTTTTACGTTACTGCTATCTGAAGCACCAGGGCTCTTTGATGCTAAATCTATAGCCCCAGAAACCTGCAGTTTCCTGTAAGACAACAGTGCAAGCAAGTCACGAGAAAAGTTTAACCAAGAAAACGAAGGAAAATGAGAGGAAGAAAGAAAATAACAAGAGAAAAACGTAGAGAGTGGCATCAAACCACTCAAATAAAGATCAGGCAACAAGATAATGAATACAATAACACCAATTCACAAGGACAAGCATATGTATACTATTTATAAATGTTCAAATCACACCTTGAAATATCGCTATATTTTAAGAATATGACAACATTGACCTCATTTATATGCATTTGAATAATTAAAGTGTTTTAATACCTAAAAGATATAATATTTAAGATTTCTAATTGTACTAGAATATATACTTTAAATTAAGAGAAACTCTCAAAATGATTTTGTACCATTAAAACTACAATTAAACATGTGATTTTATCAATGTCATTCTAATTCAAAATAATTATATTTTTTTATCAATTAATCTAGAGAAATGCAAATATGTCAAACTAATTAAGAACATAACAATATACCTTATAGATTAAATAGAAAAATAATATTAAAATTCTAACATACTGTTTATTTACACAAGTATACTTATAAACAATATACACTGTGTCTATTAAAAGTTCTAAATAGGGTGTGATATATAATCAAGACACTATTTTTAGTGTGTATCAAACTCTATAATTGATAGAAAATTCAATCATTTAAAGCGTAAATGTTAATTATGTTAAAAAAATTATAACTATTCACATGCAACGCATGTGTTCATAACTAGTAAGCAAACACAAACCTGTAAGTGTCACCTACTAGTTTTACCACCTGTTCCTTTCCAATAGCATTTTTCTTTGGCCAAATTTTGGAAACTGTTAAAACAAAATGCAAAACTTAGTCTACAGTAGCAATTCCTGAAAAATTAAAAATATAATGTTTTTGTATATGGAAGAAACCCTTATGTATTTGAAAGAAACCCGATCAGGCATTCATGTTATGGAAAATTGGAAATACAAAATAGCTCTATTATTAACAAAGGAAACGAAAGGAGAGAAATAGTACTAGTAGATACAGGTTTGGTAGAAAAGCACTTTCTTTTCAGTTTTTCAATTTTATTTTGGTCAGGAGTACAAAAGCACTTCCATTAGGTTCAAGGAGTCGCATAATCAATCTTGGAGTTAAAGTAGCTGATTAAGTCTAATTCTCAGAGCAAATAAAAGAGACTTTTTCACAGGAAAAAAGAAACTCCATACTTAAGAATTTAAAGACAAAAGAAGCAGAAGGTGGAGTCTAAGGACAGTCATGATCCTCTTCCCAAGAAAAAAGACATCCACTATAAAATTTAAGGCAATAAAAGAGGAAAATTTAGTGGAACCAGAAATTTTGTGAGCATGCACTGATATTCAAACAATTGATTTAATAGTGAGCTTGTACAGTCACCAAGATAACATTTCCACAGGACTTATGATGACATCCAAGCACTTGAGAGTTGCAAATCGCTTAAAAACACATAAAACTCAAATTTACAATAACCGTAGAGAAAGGAGAAAAAGTCGTCATTAACCTTGTTCATCAGAGACAATGGCCAAAATCCGTTGAACTAAGTCCTGCAAGAAAGATACAGGGGAAAAAAATGAACTCTGTTAAGACACCTCACTTATAATCAAGACAAGAAAGCTTATGAACATATCACTGAAATAAACAGGGCTAAACAAAAGGTCTATGTGGGAAAAATATATGGACCATTCAAACAAGTTATATTAGCATTATGCAACAAGAACACATAAATGTATCAGAAAAACTCAACAATAAGCTGTCAATTCTTACCCCACATTCTCATGTTAGTGCTTACATACAGAAGGAATCCAAAATTACGTATTTGAAAGAACAAGCAAGATAATGAAAATAGCATGAAGTCTTAAATCCAAAAATGGAAAGATCTTGAAAAGAACAGACACAACTGCAAAAAATATGCTAATTTTGACGTTAAATGTCAATAAAAGATAAACAGCCAATAGAATGACAAAAACCATGGCTAGTGCTCCTGACCTGCTTCTTCCCTTGTTTTGAAAGCCGTAATTGGGTGAGCACATCCTTAAGCTCTTTTATTCGAAAATATTGCAACTTGTCCTGAGAAACAAACAAGTATTATCAAGAAACTCTCAGTAATAAACAAGCACATACCAGGACTTGGATCAATCACACTGCAAAATATAAAAACTAAGAGCAACACTCCAAAACGAAGTGTTCATACCATGACAAGTCTAAGATATGCTCAATCCCTCAATCTAAGATTCCAGATGTATATAGGTGACAATTCCGGGACAAATGATAATTACAAATAATTTTAGCCATTGATTTCATCTTATGCAACAGTGATTAGGTAAATTATATATTATTGGAAGATATTGACCATTTATTTTTATACTTTCCAACCGTTTATCCCTTTTGGTCAAAGCTTCAGACCAATATGGGAATTCAATTGATTATTCCAGGTTCTTATCAATATTTATTTTTGAAATCTTTTTACTCTTATGGGAGAAGCTTTAAAGGCAAGGGTGTTGTAGAACTGTAGGAAAGGAGCTATTCTTTGGGTGGTATGAATGAAGAGGAATAAGAGAATGATAGTTTGTTTTTGTGGGAGAAAATTTTATTTCTAATGTTCTCTTGGGCATCAACTTCAACAAAATTTTATTTCTGATGTTCTCAATAACTTAAATTAAGAAGCTTGTTTATCCTAGTTAGGTTCTTGATAGTTGTTTTGGGTGGGAATTATATTTATTGATTGGTGTATTTTTTGTTAAGTGGATTATTGATCCACTTTGTACCTTTTTAATAATTACTTGGTTAATATAATGTATTGTTTCTTATCATAATATATATATATATATATCTTACTAAAATATTTTCCTTTATTTTAGGGATTTTTGTTTAATTTTACCTTTGAAGTACAGTACACTCATATCTGCACCATTAAACATAATCATCCAATGGCCTATATAATTTGATAATATTACTTCTCATATATATACGCATGCAAATCTATACTAAACATAACTCTTACTCGTGAAATTTTTATGGAGGGACATATAATCTCCAATGTTCCTATTTAGATGAGAGGTTTTATCTTTATATAAAGTAGATTCACTACTTCAATTACACGTCATATAAAGAGATATCATCAGAATCTACTTTAGTTATTCACTTATTCTACATTGGCAAACATACAGGTCGAGCCATTTTGTCAAAGCAAAATCCTTTGTCTGTTATTTGAGTCTATGCAGAAATTATCTTATGGAAATTGATAGGTTATCTTTGAGACAGATCATCTTCCTAAAAACACTCTTCTGCGCAAATAAGGACAGGACATGGGAACTCTGCCATTGATTTGGCATTGTCTGCATGGGTAGATTGGTTTTGTTTGTTTTGGAAAGTGAGTGAAACACGTTTGTTTGCATGGGAACACTGCCATTGATTTGGATCCCTTCTTATATGTTCATCATCATGGATAACTTTAGGCTTGTGGTGTTTTTAATAATTTGTCCTCCATGAACGAGAGAGTATAAGTTGATTATCAATGAATTTTTGGATGAAAAACATTTCCATTGCCAATCACCCTTACAATAGGCTTAGAGTCATGGTCCATGGAGAATAAGTGAGACTACAATCTGCATGTCATGGTGTAGTGAACAGCTATTACAGTGAATGTGTATATCATATTCAAACCCTAAAGTTGAATCTTTATTTGAATGGTTTCTACGAGTGTTGGTATAAATCCAAAGTGAAGTATGGATCTACCAGTATTAAGGCCTGCTTCTACTTGGGTCATATATGCAACTTTGAAACTCATCCACAGGGTGTCAAATAAACTGACACAAAACACCACATTCTTTCCAACAAGAAAGGTAGGTTGGTCTCATAAGGATTGCACCAAGATGTATTCCTTTGTAGCCTTCTAATTTGCATCTTTGTAGGGAACAAAATTTTTAAAATAAGAAAGCAGAGATATATTAAGGAACTTGTAAGGGTTTAAAATGTTAAGTGGACATTTGGATGTTGGAGTAAAAGATTTAGTTAGAAAGCACTCAGCATCAAATAACTCAATTTTCTCCCATGAACTATTTGTGTCAATGGATTAGTTCGATCCAAAACTTGAGATAACGGATGTAATCTGAAAAAAGATTCATAAGTGGTTGTTAATGGAGTTGAAGTTACCAAATTCTGAGGAGTCAGTAACAATTTATGCCTAATTGCTCCACTTATAGTTCCTCTAACCATATTTTCTAAACGAACCAAGGCCAATCCGAATTGATCTTGTAATAGATCCTCTACAGAACGAATACGTTTATTTTTCAAATGATTCATATCGTCAAGTGTATCCATTCCAAATTTCATTCCAATCAAATGATCCGCTGCTGCCAAAATATCTCGCGGTAACAAAAATGTATTGTTCTGAGGTATATCAAGATTCAGTCTACGGTTGATTTCGTCAACCAATCCTTCCTAATTCACACCTTTGTTGAAAGAATTTCTTTTGTAATTCCTTACATAAGGATTCAGAAAACACCGGATCACCGCCTACACAAGCAAATTTTTGGTAAAACTCCAAAATGGCATTTTCTTTTGACTTAATTTTTTTTCTCCTTATCATTCAGGAAAGACGAGAAAATTTCAGGACAACAAACATTCTCTAGAATTTCTTTTAGATTCGAACCCATAGTCAATGATAGAACTATAATAGATATTTTCTGTTTCTTACTCACGCGAGCCCATATCCTTGCTTTTCTATCGATCTCTAATTCTAATCTTCCTCCCCAATCTGATATTATGGTGCCAATATAGACCGAAATTCTGTTATGGTCCAATTCTGACCGATAATAAATACCGAGACTTTGTAATATTTGATTGATCACAATTTTGTATATTCCATTTACTATAGAAGTTCCCAGGGAATTCATTAGAGAAATGTTTCCAATAAAAATGGTTTGTTCTTGCATATCCCACCTTGTTTTCCAAATTAATCCCGCGGATACATATAATTCAGAAGAATATGTGAGTGATTCATATACAGCATCTCTTTCATTTATCAACGGTTCTACCAATTGAATGTTTCCACAAATAATTGAAATTCAATTTCTTGATATGTATCTTCAATTTTTGGAAACTTATAAAATTCTTCTGTTAAGCCCTGATCAATGAACCTACAAAAACTTTCAAATTGTATTTGATTCAATCCAGGTATTGTAGACATTTCTTCATTCCCACCTCCAGCATTTTTTTAATTTCCCGTTTATAGAAATAAAGTCTCATTCTATTATTTGCTCATTCTTCATCAAATAATATGGATCGATATGGCAATGATGGAATTTCTATTCTGTTTACTGAATCACATGAAATTGTACCCATTCCATATAATATATGGAATGTATGAAATACGGAGGAAGAAATTGAATTTTGTTTTGATATTCAAATTTGAATTTGATTTGCAACAGATACAAATACAAAGAAATTGATAAATTCCACTTAACTTATGGAGTTTCGTATAAAATATCAAAATCAATTTCTACCATTATTATGATATTCCAATTGGATGCCATAAATGGAAATGGATTCGAGATTTTATATCTTCAATAAGATAATTAGATAAAGATATAATAATCCGAAAAAATATAGAATTGATTTTTGAGTATTTAACCTTTCCGTGGATTCCATTCTTCAAAAAGTAATTCGTAGAGAAGGGATATATTTTTACTTATTTCTTTAATGGAATTCGTAAAATATGATTGAAATGTGTCAAAAAGCTGTATTAAACATGCACATATATAACTAGATATCTTAGTTATACTATATTATAACTATATATAGACTATAGGATATAGACTACGGGCCTCCCTTCTTTTTTTTATTATAGCATTATTCGGGACAAGTACCTGCCAGGCTCTATCAAAATTAGATTTTCTATATTTAATCTATTCCATTCAATGAAATAGATTGAATATAGAAAATTAAAGCACGAAAATTTCCTGAAAATTAGCTTTACTTATAGGCATCATATATAGATAAGATATCTGATTATCTAAATCTGTGTAACAATTTTTGTTTATGTTACGGGGTTTACATATACCCATAAATGCTGTTATAATTGAAATTAAGAAGGCTTTTTTTTATTGAAAAAACAAAATAGAGATCGATCAATTATGTATTAATTTTGATTTTCTTATTTCATTAGGGAAATGTAATTTTAGATTCAAATTCAAGAATCGTTCATGAAGTCACAGTAAATAGTTAATGGTTCAAATTTGTACTCATTTTTACTTCATTTTTGTGACTGAAAAATAAAATGTGGTTTTTCAATAGAAAATACAAGGAAAGTTTTGAGATATTGTGTGTTTTAAGATACTATACAATCAATCGGGGGGTGGATCCAAACAAAAAAAAGATTTCTTTTATACAAGGGATTAAGGAAAACGGGATTCAAAATAGAATCTAAGTACAATAAAAAAAGGTAAGGGAAATTTTTATATATATTTTGTATCATTTTGGCGGCATGGCCGAGCGGTAAGGCAGGGGACTACAAATCCTCTTTTCCCTAGTTCAAATCCGGGTGTCACCTGATCAACAAAAGAATTGAATATCCTGTTTTTATGATATAACTTGATAATTTTGTTCACCAGAAGTAAGTGGAAGAAAGGGATTCTTGGTATTTGCTTGATTATAAGCATTCGGGGTTCTCTAAAATGCTGTAAATACTTGCGCTAGGGTTTCACTAGTAGTGAAAAAGAACTAATCAATTTTGATACGATAGCCCTTCTCCTACTAATGGAGTGTCTCCAAATTATTAGATAGCCGGAGGGATAATCTAATTAAATTTAATTCTCTCTTGCATAGGGGACGATAGATGTTTTGTATACACACTCCTGAAAGTCTTTGAATACTCCGACATTCATTCAATTTTAATTTGATTAAATGGAAAATCGTCTTGCTTATTTCTTTTCTATTTAACTCTTATTTTATTTATATAGTTTTTTATATATTATCATTCAAAATTAGTTATTCTAAATTAGATAATTAGAAATCAAATTAATTTTGATCTTTCAGTAACTTCGAGTCAAGAACGTAATAGAACGCCTTCGATTTTTTCATAGGTCCAATCGAAGACTGTGTCAAATGGGAAAAATGAAAAGAAATAGGGATGTGTGACAGATAGTGATCCATTTTGATTCTATCTTTTTATACCTTTTCCTTAATGAAAGGTAACAAAAAAAATGGATCTTATTATTCCTACATGTTAGTAACATTCCTTTGATACTTCAAAGGCAGCCCCCACAAATTTTGCGTGTGTTTAATCTTTATCCGATTCTACTCGAAATTTTATAAGAACTTGTTAGAATTGGATTCTTTCATCAACGATGTTAAGTCAGAATTCCTTATTCCTTTTTGACTCTGCGCTAGTTATTTTACTATTATTAGTCAACAAGAATTGAATAATATCTTCATATTGATAGAGATAGAGGACATAATTTACATGGATATAGTAAGTCTCGCTTAGGCTGCTTTAATGATAGTCTTTACATTTTCCCTTTCACTTGTAGTATGGGGAAGAAGTGGGCTCTACAAGTCCTACTAATTGAGTTTAGGAATCAAACTGTATCAAATTTTTTATAGACCGTTTTGCAAAGCTTTTTTTTTCTTTTCTTTTTTTCATTGATTCGTTCTTTCAATGGATATCGGGATTCATACTTTAAAAAAAAAGAATCAATTTAGGAATTAGAATCATAAGAGTCATTTTTCTATTATTTCTGATTGATTGAAATCAAGACAAATTAAACAGAATCAAATAGAAATAGATGAAGCAAAGAAAGAAAATTGGGATACTATGTACATTAGATATGTAATATCTATCTATATATATGAAGATTATTATGTATATTGGTCTATATCAAATTAACCTATATCTTCATATAGTAAACCTTATAAGTACAATAATCATACTATCGCCTCTTATAGAATACGGATCTCATAAAATATTGCTAATTATGGCTCACTCATTTCGTTTAAGACGCGAAATTAGAACCTTTTTCCTTTTTTTTTCTTCAATCATTGATAAGAACAAAAGGGCCAAGTTTAATCCAAATTAATCACTTTGACTTACCGTTTTTACGTATATTATAAGTAAAAAAGCAGTAGGGACTAGAATGAACAGTGCAGTAGCAATAAATGCGAGAATATTTATGGAAAGGTTCACAAGCAGGACCTAAGATTTTTTTTCCATGATCTCTAAATACCTCAAGAAGTTTTATAATAGAGCATAGTGTATTGTGCAAGACTAGGAGCGCAAATGAGATTTATGGAGTCTAAATTTCTTCTCACATGGTTGATGCCCCAACTCTTCTGTCTGCACTACTCAACATATCATGAAAGCAGAGAATAGCAGGAGTTATGGTAGGACTGTGGAATGGTAGCCAAGAATTATTATTTTTCCTGATTGGAGGGTCAGCTTCTAGTTTTAACCATAGAGCATATTCCAAATAATAGTTTTGGAATGGAAATAATAGAATAAGATATAATGAGGAAAAGGCTTTTCTAACAAAGTTTCATAGTGCTAGACTATAATACCATTAAAAAAAACTAAACTTCTATTACTAGGGAAATATTACAAACACATAACTCCTAATATTAAATTGGCTAAATCTGCCTTCATTGATAGCATACAGACTTACTTATAGAGGAAATAGAATCTCCATTGTTCCTACTTTACATGAAAGCCACACATGTAGCCTTCATCTTTCTCTAAAGTAAGTCTCCTACTTTGATTTACAACCACATGCGTCACACTAAGATACAAGATTCAAATATACAAAGCATCTACTTTATTTATTGTACAGTGTTTTAACGATAAGTCTATTTGTTAAAGCAAATTTCTTTGTTCTCGAACATGCTTTACACATATTCCTTGGTCTGTCCTTGAACAAGCTTTATGTCAAATCCTATATTTTAACAAGTTAAGTGTGCTCTATGAGTCTACAATGCACTATGAAACTAGCAACTCATAGAAATAAATTTACAATCTCATTTTGCAAAATAAATTGTAAAGAATAGTCAAAAACATTTTTCTTGTGCAATTCATTAGAATATTGGTAGTGCTTTCTTTAATTGAAACGAGGATAAATTGTTAAATAAAATGTAATTGTATAATCAGGAAATATATCAAATAACTGATTTTAAAAACACATAATAATGCATTTACAAAGTTTCTAAAGACATGTAGTATAAGTACAACATTTTATTGGCACAAAATTATGTATTTCATTATTTGAATGAAGAATGAATAAAGGAAATGTTTGCTCCCCTCCATGCACGTAGTGCACTCACTTGATTTGTAAAAAGGTTATGCACTACAAAAGTACGCAGCCGAGATGTTGCAGATATTTGTTGGTTGTCAAGTACATTGCAAATATAATTAGAAAGAAGATCAATGCATACTACAAAAACTTAAGACACTTCCAAACATATTCTCTAAGTACTACATACAACTAAAACTAGGCAGCACTCTCACAACGGATTGTTTAGTTGATTTCCACCAGAATATACAAGAAAAGGAAGCTCTTTAGAGTCCACAAAAGTAAAGCAACAATATAAGTCACCGAGTTCACAAACGGACACAAGAAAAAGCTCAAAATTCTACATTACGAATAAGTTATCCACCTCAATTGCATAAGGAAAGAACACAAATAGGAACCCGAAGCCCAAACAACAATAACAAAAAAAAACTACAATTAATCAGCCATTAACAACTAAATACCTTGCAACTAGCTACTAAATCCATTACTTGACCCCAAATAGCAGAACAAGATTCTGGCACAGCAACCAATCACCAAACACAGCAATGAAACCAACGCACGGTCTTTTCAATCAGGGATCGATCTAAGAAAATTAGAAAAACAAATGAGTAACCAAAATTAATTACATGATCAAATAAATTACTCAAACAAAAGAAACTCACCCAAGCAAAAGCCATAAACCAAACGCCAATTTAACACGAACAAAAGAAATCTGATATTCAAGGGGGAAAGGCCTTTGAAAATCAATTGTGACCTTATGTTGGGAAGAGAATTAAAACGGTGTAGGACTTTAGGGTTTGGCTTTGTGCTTTGTTATCTGTCGCGCTGACTTCCCACTCATCCCCCTCCCCCGCCCCCTCTCTTTCCTTTTCCCGAGGGACCCAATCAAAACAAATATTTTCAAAAAAATAAAAATAAAATAAAAAAGGAAAAAACTCGGAACTTTCACCCATTATCCAACCCGGTTTGTCGACAGAGACATGTCCGTGTTGAGTAAGGGTAGGAATGTGCATTGATCCAACTAATTTTGAATACATTTACTTAATAACTATCTATTATAAATTAAAATTAATCTTTTCATAATTTAACCATACTTTTTAATTTTTAATATTTATTTAAAATATTAAAATTAATTTAATACATGTTTCTAAGTAAAATAAAAGATATAAAAATAAAAATAAATAAAATTATATCTAATTATTTTAAATATTGTATGTTTTATCATTAAAATTATATTTTTCTATATAATTATATATATATAAATATTAGTATATATTTGTTTTCGGATAACTACTGTTTTATATTGTAATAATCATCGTTACTTCACGCCTTAATAATTACAATTATTTTAAAAAAATTGTCAATTTTATACTATTAATCATAATTTTAATTATTTATAATTAAAATACTCATTTTTAATTAAGAGTGTGCATATATTAATTGATTTGGGTTTAGATTAAAACTAATAATAATTCAATATGATGCAATTTTATTAATTTGATTTAGATACTCATTTTTAATTAAGAGTGTGCATATATTAATTGATTTGGGTTTAGATTAAAACTAATAATAATTCAATATGATACAATTTTATTAATTTGATTTAGATTGGATTCAAGAAAACTTTTTCAATTTTTTACTAATAGATGTTGTGTATTAATTTTTTTTAACTTTTATTATAATTTCTAATGTTATTAATATTAATTTTATTATAATCATTAAATTTAAATATTTAGATTTCAATCACTTATCTAATTTTATTATTTATATCAATATAGAGTGTAAGAAAAAATTAAAAATAAAGTAAATAAATAATTATGACTTATTAATCAAAATTCACTAATTCTCATATCCAAACCTTCCATAATGTTATTCATATGATGCAAATTCTAACAGTAAACATATAAAAGGCGATGTAGTTATAAATTATAATGAGTAAATAATTAAATAATGTAGAATTAATGTCTTTAACAATAAAAATATAAAAAATAATAGATAAATAATTAAATAGTATAGAATTAATATCTCATATATAGATAAGAAGAAAAAGAAAAGACCATAATCTATAAGTTATTGGATAAATTTCACTTAAAATCTAAACTTTAATGGAAGAAATAGACCAAATTTGTTTATCTCATACTAATAAATTAGAACATAAAATATAATTCTAAAATATTATATGAAATGAAAAAGATTATCTTATTATATGAAATTAGAAACATAACAATAAACATTAAAGTAAAACATAGAAATTCAAATATCTAGTACATATTGTTTATTATAAAATAAAAAATAGGAGTAAAATACTTAAATTATCTATCCATAAAAAAAAGCATACAAAAAACAAAATTTCAACCATGATCCAGGCTAATATCTCTAAGTATAACATAAGTTTTTAACATATTTATAAAATATAAATATTAGAATGAAACATGATTGTGATATAAACTTTAAATAAGAATACAAAAATAAAAATAATAAAATAAATGAATTATGTTTGTTCAATTTTTAATTGGTTTAAATAATTGAGAACCAAACCAACCTAATATTAGTCGGTTATGTAAAAATAACAATCAACATAAACCAATAAATGTCTAAAACAAAAAATATTAGATTGGATTTGTTTTAGTGCATTTTACACACCCCTAACTAACAGGATTTTGTCTAAAAAAACATATTTCTTATAATAGTTTAGAAAATGGCTTAAATCTATTTTAGTTTAAGAAAGGATAAATTGAAACTTATCGAACAATTGGTCGGTAACTATTTTCTTCTTCTCTCTCCTCTCCTATTTCTCAACCATGTTTTTTTTCTATCTCTTCTTATCTTCTTAAAAAAACCAAAAATAAAATATCTTCATTCACTAAATTTTAATAAATAATAATTTATTTTTATTAAAATAAAAAATATATAATTTTTTATAACAAATAATTTATCAAAATTTTATTATAAAATAATTTAAAATAATTATAAAATTTTAAATTATTAAAAACTTTACTAAATAGCTACAATCATTTGAATGAAAAATTATTGATATATTTTTTAAATAAATTGTTTAAGATTACATTATAACACATATATGTAATATTATTATAATTTTAATTGTTACTAAGATAACAAATATTTATTGATAATATTAATAATAAAAATAATTATAATAATATTATATTATATAATATTTTCACGTAAAATTTACGATATAATATTTTATATTTGTATTTGTATCTTGTACAAAATTGGATAGAGAGGTTTCCTAATTTTTTTAATAATATTATTTTTTATATCATAATTATAATTAATATTATAATTATTTATTAATAATAATAATAATGTATTATATTATTTATGAATTATCAAAAGGTTTAATATATCATTTTCGTATAAATTTATATTTATTTTATTATAAAATAAATTATTTTTATTTTTTAAAATAAAACTTTAATATATAATATGATAAAAGAGATTTGTGTATTTAAAATTAATTATAAACTTATAAAATGTTAATATTTTTTATTTATTTTTAAATAAAATTAATTAAAAATGTGTTTTAAAGTTAAAGGTTATATGTCTTTTTTTTAAGACAAAATACCTTAACTAACATGTAACTTGTATAGTTGTACGTTATGCCCTAACAGTACAACACACGTTTCATTGCTTTCCACGTGATGGAAGCAAGATATTGTTATAAAATTAGCGTTAAAATCACATAAATTATAGATTTATTATTTTATTAGTACTATGATTCAATTTTTAGTATCATTTTTTACTCATATTTTTCTAATGATATTTAATGATATCTCATTTAAAAAGTACTAATTAAATGTTATTTTTATATATGATTAACACATTTACTTTAAATTAAAGATATTTGCATAATATTTATTTTTTCTCACCGATAGTTTTTTTTTTTTTTTGTCCATTATAGTCTCCTTAAATGTATATCGGACAAATTCTTCATTCAATTTTCATCATTTTCAAATGGAAAAAAAATTGCTTCAATTTTAATCTATTTAATATTATACAATTTATGCTTAAATTGTTTAAGCTTAAAAAACTATTTAAAAAATAAAAACTGTATATTGATAAAGTTGGGTTATATGTTTTCTATTTTTTCCTTTTTTTTCCTTAAAAAATCATTTATTTAATTAAAGGTAGGGAAATTGCCTTATTAATCTTGCATGTTTGCGGTTAATAATCTTTAATTAAATCAAAAAATTATATTAAATTAGTATTTTTTTAAATAGATATATCATTAAGTTATTACTTGAAAAATATGAATAAAAATGATACAAAAAATAAAATTATATTACTAATAAAGTAACAAATCCTAAATTTATACTTAAATTTATATTCACATATTCTAAATAACTTTAAAATAATAAAAATTATTCAATTTTAATAAAATTAAATACATAAATACCATAATTTATACGACTATAAATCTATATGTTCCTATTGTTTTTCTTTGTAATAATTTTTAATATAAATATTTTAGTCGTATGATTTTAAAAATTTATATATTTTAATCTTAAAATAATGTATTTTAGTCCCAAAAGAGATGCATATAAGTTCCATAACTTAAAACTTTTAAGATTAAAATATAAATTTTTTCATAGCTATAGAATTAAAATACTTTAATTAAAAATAATAAAATTAAAATTCTCGTTTTATAAAAACTGTAAAACCGTTCCTACTCTTCCCGTAATAATATTAGCATACACATACACTATTACTAACGTATAAAATTAAAATTAATCAGACTAACTAATTCATACATAACACACCCTTTAAAATCTATACCCAGTTATTAAATAGTGACGTAAGGCTAATTTGGCACACATTCAACAATATTTTATATTCATTAAATAGAGATTAGGAATTAACAATAATTTTATCCATTTATTTAAATGAAAAAAATTGATTCAATTTATCGAATTTAAATTAAATTGGATTGAAATATTTAGTAATTAAATAAAATTTTAATTAAAAATTATACAATTTGTTCAAATAAAAATTAATAGATTTTATAATCTATTACAATTCAATTAAGATAGAATTACTATTAAAATTATAAATAAATGTATATTTTTATTGTGTTATATTTGAATTTATATCTAACACAATTAATTTAATTTTTTATTTTAATTTAAAAATAAATATAAATATTAAATAATATTTAAAAATACTTTTTATAATAAATCTACTAAAGATGCACCAATAATTTAAAATTTAAATATTATGCATATTATGTTTTATATATGACAATAATTCATAAATAAATTTTGACATTAATTCAACCTTATTTGATTTAAAAAAAATGATCTACTCATATTCAAATTAATTCAAATTGATTACATTATCATATCAGATTGGATTGAAAATCTTCAATTATAATTCAAATTAGATGAAATTCAAATTAGAACAAAACATATTTTACACTAGTAAATATCAAAAAGAATTATTATACTTACAGTAGATTATGTTGTATTAACTACACAAATACTTCATATTTTTTATTTAAAATCTTGATAACTTTATTATTATTTTATGATTTAGTCCTTTTAATTCATAATTTTTAAGCTCCAATCTCTTTACTTTTTAATTTTTATATTTTTAATTTAAAATTTGAGATCAATTTGAAATTAAACTTCAAATTCAAAATAAACTATGTTTTTAAGTTTGAATTTTTGAACTCAAGTTTTCAAAATGAATATTGTGTGGTAATTAATTTCATTTTCAAGTTCAAAATAAGTTAAACTTTATTTTAACTTTTATACTTTAAAAAAATTAAAAACTGTATTTTAAGTTCATTTTTCTTTTCATTAGTTAACTTTACATTTTTTTTATTATGGCTTAAGAGGATATGAAACAAGAAAATATAATTTTTTATCACATAAATAAGAAAATATAAAATAAGTCTAAAACATATGAAAACAAGACTCCTTACAAAACAAGTCATAAGAGATTAAAATGTAAAATTAAAACAATAAAAAGACTTAATTATAAGAAAAATAAGGAAATTAAAGTTTAAAAATTAAAATAATAAAGAAAAAAAGTTTTAAAAATAAAAAATAAAAAGAAACTATAAAATATATAAAAAAATTAAGAAATATTTATTTAATAAAGCCAAGTTATAATACCAAGGGTATAGAGTTTTTTTTTGGGACAATTTTCTAAAACTAGTAAAAATTTATCAAAATATTTTAAATTCATAAATACCAAAATATCTTTACAACATAATAACCATTGAAGTTTTGGTAACTTATCGAATGTAACACATTAATTCTACATATATCTTTGTATGTAACATGTTATATTTACCATAGTTTCAACTATCCATTGAATATAACATGTTATATTATCATAGTTTCAGTTATTTACTAAATTTAACTTGTTATATATATATATAATATGTTACTTTTATCAGAGCTTTGATGGGTTACCCGTGGGTCGTCGAAGCTCTAGTGGTGAGTTGATAGTAGCTATTGGAGATATGATGAATGTGATTTTGATCTCATCTTATTAAAGTTATGAAAGATGTATTTTTTTATCTTTTTTTATAATTTAATATAAAATAATGAGCTTTATGTTGAATTATTACTTATTTCAAAAAATTGATAAATTTATTAAAAACTAAATTATTCAAAACTCTAAGGTTAATTATGAGTTATGCCTACAACATATAGAATAATTTGGAAAAATATCTAAAATATTTATTTTGTTACAATTATGCCCACAACGTGAGTAACGATAAAAATATGTACAATAATATGCATTTTTAAAGTTACAATTATGCAATATATAGATAATGATGCACCAAAGTTTGTCATGTTTTTATCGTTATTTATACGTTATGAGCATAATTATAACCAAATAATTTTTTTGAATAATTTTACAAATTTTCTCATACACTATAGGCATAAAACATAATTAAGTCAAAACTCTAATATGTTATGTTTTGCGATAGCTAAATTGGGGTATGCACATATATTTTATTTTTACTAATTTTGAATCAGTGTTATGCACGGATCAATACATAAAATATAAATACATTAATAAACTTATTTAAAGTAACATATAATTTATAATAATTTGTTAGGTAATATATTTATTTTTATCTCTATTTTGTTTTTATATTTGATTTAAAATATTAATATTATTTTTACGACAATATAAACAATTTTATATTATTTAAATTTGATAAGTATATATGAGTAGTGTTGAATATCAAGCAATAATCAATATTATTGTGCAATTCTTGATTAAAAAAAGTTTTTAAACATGATTTTTGAAATTTGATAAGTATATAGGAACATTTTGATATTTTTAATGTACAAAAAAATATAGAAAAATAATCTATGAACATTAAAAAACTAACAAAAATAAAAATGAATGAAATATAAGTACATATTGATATTTATTTGTGTATTAAAAAAGAGATAAAAACTAAAAAGGTAAAAAGTAATCTAAACGATACATAATAAAACTAATAAAACAACTATTTATAAAAATTGTATTTGTTTATGTTCATTGATATTTCCCGCTTTTTATTTATAATTTTAAAAATTATTTATTTTAAGAACATTTTGATATTTATTTGTGTGTATAAATAAAAATGTATTTATTTTAAGAACAATTTTATATTTGTATGTAAAAAAGAAATAACAAAACTGTAAACTTCATTTATTATTCTCGCTTTTTATATATATTAATAGATAATTATAAAAAGTATATTTATTTTAGAAATATTTTAGTACTTATTTGCATGAAAAAAGAAGAAGCATAACAAGAAAAATAGCTAATGTACTGTTCATAGGTTATTTTTGCTTTTTATACATAATAATAAAAAATTTATTTATTTTAAGTACATTTTGATATTTATTTGTGTGTAAAAAAAGTAACAAAACAGTGGAGCAAGAAATATAATTAACGTACTTTTCATTGGTTATATATATAATAATAGATATTATAAATTTATTTATTTATTTTAGTGATATTTTAGTATATATTTATTTATATAAATAAAAAATTTATTTGTTTTACGGATATTTTGATATTTATTTTTATATAAATAAAAAGTGTATTTTTAAGGTATATTTTAGTATTTATTGGTGTGTAAAAAATAATAAATTAATGAAATGAGAGAATAACCAATGTAAATAAATAAGTAAAAGGGGATAAAATTAAAGCTAAAAAATATAAAGATAATTTATTAAAATTTTAATAATAATTTAATATTGAGTTTTAATTGAATTATTCTAATATTATTATTTTTATATTAAAAGTTAATTTATTATTCTTGAAAAAGTATTTACATTTAAGTATTTTAAATATTAATAATTTATTATTTAATTGATAAAATAATTTATAAAAAAATATTATACAATAACAAATGATATTACAACTAGTTGTAACAAAATATGTAGATATTTTATTCAAAATATTTATAAATTATGATTTAAATTACTATATATATAACAAGAAATTTAGCATTTCTCATTGTAATAAAATTATTTATTATTATATATAAATCAATAAAAATAAGAAAATTTATAGATGTAAGATAATATATAATTTTATTGTTTAAAATATAATTTATCTAAATTGTGATGATTATAACTTATAATCTAATTTAATTATCTTTTAAACTTAATTATTGAATTTAAATTAATACTTAAAATTTTATTATTTATTTGATAATTATATTTTTTCTTCACATATCATACTCGCTAAATCTTTAATCTATTCAAATAGTTTAATTATTTATTTGTCCTATTTTCTTTATATTCTACATTTATTTGATATCATAACAAAGTTAATTTCGTTTTATTTAAAAAAAATTAATATCTTAAACAAGATCAAATAATAATATCTCCCTTAAAAAAAATTAAAAGAACAAATACAAAAAAATAAATAAATAAGCCAATCCCTATAAACTGTGCTACATAATTATTAAATTATTATAATGGTTAATCTTTAATTTATTCACATTGTATAATTATTTATATGTCCTATTTCCTTTATATTCTACCTTTATTTGATAGCATATCCAAACTAATTTCGGTTCATTAAAAAAATTTAATATCTTCAACAACATCAAATAATAATATCTCTCTTAAAAAATTCTGAATAAAAAAGAAAAAAAATTAATATATATTAAAAGCCCATCTTTATAAACCCTGTTACATAATTATTAAAATTATTACAATAATTTGTTCTAGATGTAGAGGATTATAGTTCATTAATAAATTTTAGTTCATTAATAATTATAAGTAGTCCTTCTATCATTAAGCTTTCTTTTTCAATAATAAAACTAAAGTTTCCTTTCTTTGATTGAAATAGTTATTTAAGTGATCTTCTTGTTTTCTGTTTTGTGAATGGTATCATAGCCATTTACCCAAACTTTATGAATGGGTGCAAAGGGTAACAATGGCGTTAATCCAACCTATAGAGACGTTGTGTCTTAGTCACCTCAAAGTGTTTTTGGTGTTGGTGTTATTCCACCATAAAAGGTTTCACTCATCCTTGGACAACAAATGTTAATTATTAGCAACGGTGTAAGTTAAATTAATTTACTTACTCAAAGTTTATCTTCCTCATCTCCCATTAATATGAGTCTTTTTGTATAATTGGATGAAAAAAACTTCATGATTAATTTAGAAGGATTAACTATTAACATATGTTACTACTTATAAGCATGAAGGCAAAATGAATGGCTCTATTAATGTTCCAACCAGATTTCTTGATAATTCTTACACACCTAATTCTTTTTTTAAAAAACTGGAATAGACTAAACTCTATTGTCAAAGGCTAGATCTATTCATCTGTATCAGCTGGCATAATGGCCTTCCTTAGTAGTGATATGACAGCTAGGGAGCAATGGGTCACTCTTAAGGAATCCTACTTTGTAGATATTCAATCCAAGATAATGGATTTGAGACAACAATTGCAAAGTCTTAGTAAGGAAACAATTGCAAAGTCTTAGTAAGGAAGGTCTTATAGCCTCTCAATTGGGCATCTAGCAGCTATTGGTGAATCAGTTCAAGAAAAATACTTAACATTGTATATATTGGGTGGCTTAGGTCATCGGTATACTAATTTTGTTTCCAACAATCAAATGCGTGAAACCAAACCTTCTACTAATCATGTTCATAATTATTTAGAAGGTTATGACCAGATGCTTGAGAAACAAGAATTTAGTGTTCAAAAAAGCACGTTTCAAGTGAATGTGGCTCATTTTAATTTAAGAAATGGTAGTTAGGTGGTCATTATAAGTCCTTTTGTGCTAAGAATAGTGATGGAGTCTTAAACAGTTCTTGCAACAAATTCCCCTTAGTAATCAGATTGTTTGTTCCTGTGGTGCAAAATTTTCCAAGGATGTGTTCAAGAAGGGTGCTGGTGATAAGCCCATTTATCAATTATGTGAAAAGATGGTTCATAGTGCTCAATCCTATTTTTTGTTTAGAGATTTACTCACTGGTAAGGGTCCTTGTGCTATGCTTGTATTGTTGGAGATTGTTATAAAGCTCCTTAATTTAAGGAGCAAATTAAGGAGTAAAACAAGGAGCAAAACATGAAGCTTAATTCAAGGAGCAATTCAAGGAGCAATTCAAGGAACCATTAATTTAAGGAGTAATTCAAGGAGTGAATTTTCTTATAAATAGATGTGTAATTGTAATGAATTAATCATCCAAAGTGTTCATTCCAATTGAGAGAAAAGCTTAGAGAGCAAAACTTTTGTGAGAGAAAATTGAGAGTAATTTTCTTGGGTGTAATTGGGTTGTGGGTTGTGAGTGTTGTAAACACCTTGTGTAATTTCTCCTCTTTCAGTAAAAAGATCTGCAGTAGGTCCGGAGACGTAAACAAGATTGGCCGAACTCCGTTATCAAATTTGTGTGTTATTTTTTATATTCTTGCTTTCTCATAAGTTTGACTTATCGAGAATTTGCGTTATTTCCCAACAACTGGTATCAGAGCTTTTGGTGGTGATTTCTGCCAATTTCTTACAAGGTTACTATTCACATGAATAGTGAATTACATGAATAGTGAAATTTCGTTGACGGAGGTGTTCTAATACACGGTGGTTTGCAGAAATAGTCAGAAACGATCCGGAGAAAGTCAGATTTAAGTGGGAGCAATGGCCGCAGATGAAAGAAGGGTGAAACTTGAGAAATTTGATGGCACAGATTTCGGGTTTTGGAAAATGCAGATAGAGGATTATTTGTATCAAAAAAATATATATCAACCTCTCTCAAGGAAGAAGCCAGAGGCTATAAAGGAAGAAGATTGGAATCTTCTAGACAGACAAACCCTCAGAGTTATTCGATTGACGTTATCCTGTAATGTTGCTTTCAACATAGCAAAGGAAAAGACCACGACGGGTCTTATGGTAGCTCTCTCCAATATGTATGAGAAGCCATCAACCTCAAACAAAGTGCACTTGATGAGGCATTTGTTCAATTTGCGGATGACAGAAGGCACATCGGTAGCTCAACATCTCAATGAACTCAACACAGTCACAACCCAGTTGAGTTCAGTGGAAATTGAATTCGATGAAGAAGTACGAGCATTGATACTTTTGTCTTCTCTACCAAAAAGTTGGAATGCTACTGTCACGGCTGTGAGTAGCTAATCGGGAAGCAATAAGTTGAAATTTGACGATGTTCATGATTTGGTTCTCAGTGAAGAGATCCGACGTAGAGAGTCAGGTGAATCGTCAACCTCTTCAGTTTTGCATACAGAGTCAAGAGGAAGAAATTCAACCAAAGGGAATGGACGTGGTAGAACAGACTACCGAGGTAGATCAAAGGACAAGAGGTCCAAATCTAGGAATCCTAATAATTCCCATAGCTCGAAGACTATCAAGTGTTGGAATTGTGGAAGAACATGACACTACAAAAATCAGTGCAAGAGTGCACCGCAGGACAAACAAGTGAAGGCAGAGGAAAATGTTACTTCCACCTCAGGAGGGGACGATGCATTGATATGCTCTTTGGAGAGCAAGGAAGAATCTTGGGTGTTAGACTCTGGAGCATCATTCCATGCTACTTCACAGAAAGAATTCTTCGAGAAATATGTCCCCGAAAACCTTGGAAAGGTATATCTTGGTGATGATCAACCATGTGCTATTATTGGCAAAGGTGTAGTGAAGATTAAGTTAAACGGGTCTGTTTGGGAGCTGAAAGATGTCAGGCATATTCCCGACCTCAAAAGGAACTTAATCTCAGTGGGGCAGTTGGCCAGTGCAGGCTACACTACGATCTTCCATGGTGATGATTGGAATATTTCAAAGGGTGCAATGACAGTTGCTCGAGGCAAGAAAAGTGGCACTCTTTACATGACAGCAGAAGCACGTTGTTCAATCACAATTGCAACAGGTAATGAAACACCAAATATGTGGCACCAGAGACTAGGCCACATGAGTGAGAAGGGGATGAAGATTATGCACTCAAAAGGAAAACTTCCAGGTCTACAGTCTGTAGAGATGGACATGTGCAAAGATTGCATACTCGGAAAGCAAAAGAGAGTCAGCTTTCAGACAAGTGGTAGAACCCCAAAGAAGGAAAGGCTAGAGCTTATTCACTCTGATGTTTGGGGACCAACAACCGTCTCATCCATTGGTGGGAAACAATACTTCGTGACTTTCATCGATGATCACTCTCGGAAGGTATGGGTTTACTTTCTAAAGCATAAGTCTGAAGTATTTGAGGCTTTCAG